>OZ007586.1:164783077-166250577 GCA_963931845.1 Maratus michaelseni
TGATTAATTAATTAATTGAATTAGAATCAACATACTAATAGAAAATAATACAAAAATCTTGCAATGATTAAGAAAAGAAAAACATATTAAAAGAAAAGCTTATTTGTAAATCTCTTTATTTATTAAATACTGCAAAAAACGCTTTTCTTTGAAAAAAAAAGTTAAATTTGGAAATAATTTGGAACAAGCATTTATCAGTAGAATTATACACTTCTAAGAAAATATTTAATTAATTATTTAATTACCAATAAAATGTATGCTATCTACTTCTGTGTTTACTTTTTTTTCAATACAGTATGGAATTTTGAGTAAAACCAATCTTTCCCTTCAGTATTCAAAAATATCCTAATATGAATGGAAACAACTGATGAAGACCCAATGTCCAATACAATGGACATCAATAAAAATATGTGTTTATTCTCCAAAATATACATTCAGTTACTTAAATTACGGTTCAATTCCATTAATACAACATTTGAAATTTAATATATGCTGTATTAATACCAAAATACTTAAACAAAATATATGAAATTTGAGTTAAAACTGTGTAGTTACATTCAACAATCTTTCACTTGTTCGCCGCCATTTTCAAATGATTAAAATACATATTTTACTGCAATTTGTTTACTATTTTGATATACAGATAGCAGCACTAGACTATCCATTATTATGGACAGTAAGTTTTTACAAGTTTCAACTGAAATTAAATATTTTATATGAAAAATAATAATGTCCAATAGAATGGACGCGGGGTCTCAGGAGGATATAACATTATCAAATAAGCGTTAATCTGTAACTTTCATTTATATTACCGTAATTTCCGGCTTATAATCCGCAGCTCAAAGAATCGTTTTTCGACCCAGAAGATTTATTCAATAATTGTAGTTAAATATTTACAGCGATCTTTTAAGTTACATTTTATAAAATAATATTTCTGGGTCGAAAAACGACTCTTTGAGCTGCGGATTATACGCCGGAAATTACGGTAATAAGGTACACTTATCATAGTTGCCACATAGTGAAATATTATTATAATGTATTTTCTTCATACTGAAGAAAGATGTATACCTCACTTCACTTCCACCATTTTCTTTCTTGCGCTGTTTGCAAATGTTTCCTAAGCAGAAACCAGTATTAGTCTGCTGTCCTGTTTATTATTGTCTGGATTAAACTAAATTTATAAATTTTCAATTGAAAACTATGATGTTTTTATGAAATATTTTATAATTTACCAATCACACAGAAATTCTCCATCTGTGTCAAATGTGTACGTGATAGATTTTTTTTACTATTTTGCATGAGCATAAAAAATACATAAGAAAAACTCCTTCACGTGGAAGAAAAAAAATTCATCGCATGATTCTTCTCTTTTTAAGCTAAAAGTATATAAAATAAAAATTGCTTTGGGATTCTTAATCCCGACTGTACTTATAAGTACCACTCAAAAAACTCTTGAAAAGAAAAGAAAAAGAACTTGTGTATTTTAATTGAACAAATAATATTATTTTGCAAGCTATAAAAAATAAGCAAAAAAAAGAAGAAAATACATTTGAGTTATATTGTAAAAACGAAATACGCTATATAAGTCTAATTTTTTTATACTGATTATTTTTCTTTGTTTTGTGAGCAATATTCGGAGCCATTTTGTGTGAAGTAACTGGGTTGTGATACCTACATATTTATTTTCGATATTTCAAATATTTCATCTTGTAAATTCAAGATCCTTCTATATCCCACAAACACGTGGTACATGCATCTTCATTAGCAGGGTTCCCAAATGGTCCGCTTTTTGAATACCGGTATTTTCATAGAAAAAATTTACTTTTTGACTTTTCTTACAAATTTTACAGAAACCACCTTAAGAGGTAAATTTTTGCGGAAATGTTATAGAAACCTACCAGGAAATTTTATGTTAAAAAATATTGGTATACAGTTGACGGACCATTTGGGAGCCCTGCATTAGGCATTTAAAGAGTGAGAAACGTGGCGATTATTTGCATCCATGTGCCTCTTTAGCAGTTAGTGTTTGATTGAATGAATGTACCGGTAAAATCATACGTCTGCGCCAACCTCATTAACAAAAAATATATATGTGTTAAAAAATAACAAAAATTTCAGATTTTTTATTTTAAAATATATAAATTTAACAAAAATTGTAGTGTTTGGGAATTGTAAACTCGATAAACACTGAAAACGGGGGAAGGGGAGAATAATCACTTCACAGACTCTGGTACACCTCTCATGCGAGCAAAGGTTCTACACGAGTTTCTTGATCGACCACCATTGAATTTGAAAGAGCCAAATGAAAACATTATTTTAATATACCTTTTTCCTTTCTAAAATTTACGGGATGAAAAGTATTTTTAGTGTGTAAATTTTATACACCCATTTCTACTCTTTCGAATAATACTAAATCCGTTTGAAATTTTTGAAAAGGCGCATGGCTTTGGAAATTAATCATTTAATTGGACATTTTTTTTTAATTTAAGAGAATATTAAATATGTTGCTAATAATACTATTAACCATTTCCCATACAGTTTTTCATTTTTTAGACGCTCTATAACAGTGGTTCCCAAATTGGGACGTACATCCCACAAGAAGGTAATTAACTTATTTTGGAAGGACTAGTCCATATTTGTTGTGAAGTTAGTTCTTTTGTAAAAGAAATGTTGTAGACTAAAAATAAAAATTACGCATTCAAATTTCAAAAATGTTTTTTTTTAATTCAATTTTTGAATCTTTTCCTTTCAAAATTTCAGAATACAACCACTACCAGAATAATTCTATGAAAAACTTTTGAAGATATTTAGACATTTTTATGTATTTCAAAACATTTAATACATTTTCTGATTTGTAAATATTTTTAAATCTTAGACAACTTTTTTTACTATTTGTTGGATGAGTCTTGTACTACTTTTCGCTGTGCAACATGTCAAATGAAGAAAGTTTTAGACATGATGCAAGTGCATATTTCGCTACTTCTCGACAACCGTCCTTTGCAGAATTTTTAATCTTTCATAACAAGTATTTAAGATTAGAATTTTTTGCTAATTTTAGTCGTAGCATTTCTGTGATTATATAGGAAAATATTTTGTGTTCAAAATTCCTGGTATTAATAATCAAGGACTCTGAGCACCATATAGGTCATGTATATACAGCACTCGTCGAGAATGCATGAAAACTGACTGCCTTAGTTCTTTTTGCTCCGACGGTACATTAAAGTACCAGTAGTTTGTTGTTGTTATAAAAATTTGTTTGTTGTTGTTATAATATAGTTTTTCCATAATGTTAAAAAAAATTATTCACTCATTACCTACTGTACGTTTCGGAATCAATCCTCTTATACTCTGTCTGCTTTACTGTATGGTCGATAAATAACATTAGTAGTCCTGTGAATCAAAACATGTTTTAGAAGGATACTTTCCCGCCTATGTATCTCATCCAAGCTTCCATTTTGTTGTGTAATACGTGTTATTAAGTTTCTGTTCTAAAACAGTTTAACATTTGTAGGTAACACAATTATATATTTTTCTTTTTAATGAAAAGGTAACTTATGCATAATATTATTTCACAAGCTTTAAAAAATAAGTAAAAAAGAAAAAAAAATACATTTGAGTTAGCGTCAAATGTTGAGATGTTTTAGAGCAGAAACTTAGTAACAGACATTACACAGCAAAATGGAAGCTACAATGAGTTACATAAGCGAGAATTTACCAGCAATTTTGAACAAAAAATTTCCGAAATTAAATTTGCAAAAAATTCTAATCGGAATTATAGGGGATAAAAATTAAATATTTTGCAAAGGTCGCTCGTCGAGAATTTGCTAAATATGCAATTGATTCATGTCTAAAACTTTCTTAATGTGACATGTTGCACAGCAAAAAAAAAATTCAAGAATCCAAAAAATAGTAAAAAAAGTTGTCTAAAATTATAAAATATTTCTAAATTTGAAAAATTATAGAACGTTTTCAAATACATAAAATCGTCTAAAGATCTTTTATAGTTTCTCATAGAATTATCCTGGTGGTGGTTGTATTTTAACTTTTGAATAATTCATACGCGAGAAATATCCCTTCTAAAGCATGTTTTGATTCAAATAAATACAAATGCAATTTTTCAATCTAATACCAGCAATTTTGAACACAAAAATTTCTCTTGTATAATCACAGAATTTCCGAGATTAAATTAGCAGAAAATTCTAATCGGAATTAGAGGGGATAAAAATTAAATATTTTGCAAAGGACGCTCGTCGAGAAGTTGCTAGATATGCACTGGATTCATGTCTAAAACTTCCTTCATGTGACATGTTGCACAGCGAAAATAAATTCAAGAATCCATAATATAGTAAAAAAAGTTGTCCAATATTATAAAATATTTCTAAATTAGAAAAATTATATAAAGTTTTCAAATACATGAAAGCGTCTAAAGATCTTCTATAGTTTCTCATAGAATTATTCTGATAGTGGTTGTATTTTGAACTTTTAAATGATTCATAAGCGAGAAATTACCCTTCTAAAACATGTTTTGATTCAAAGAACTACTAATGCTATTTATCGATCTAATATCAGCAATTTTGAGCACAAAAATTTCCCTTATATAATAACAGAATTTCCGAGATTAACTTAGCAAAAAATTCTAATCCGAGTTAGAGGGGATAAAAATTAAATATTTTGCAAAGGATCGTCGAGAAGGTGTTAAATACGCACTTGATTCAAGTCTAAAACTTTCTTCATGCGACATGTTGCACAGCGAAAAGAAATTCAAGAATCCAAAAAATAGTAATAAATTATGTCTAAAATTCTAAAATATTTCTAAATTAGAAAAGTTATAGAAAGTTTTCAAATAGATAAAAGCGTCTAAATATCTTCAAAAGTTTCTCATAGAATTATTCTGTTAGTGGTTGTATTTTGAACTTTTGTATGGGAAAGTTTTGCGAAAAAAAAAAACGTATTTTTGACATTTCAATGCATAACTTTTATTTTTAGTCTAGAGCATTTCTTTTACAAAAGATCTAACTTCACAAGAAATCTGGAATTGCTCTCTCTAAATAAATAAATTTTCCCTTTGTGGGATGTACGTCCCACGTTAGGAACTACTGTCATACAGCATCTAAAAAATTATGAATAGAGCAAAAGAAAGCTGCATGGGAAATGGTTATAGTATTATTAGCAACATATTCTTCTGAAATAAAAACAAGTCGAGCTAAATGATGCAGTTCCAAAACCATGCGCCTATTTCAAATCTTTCAAACGAATTTATTGCTATTTGAAAGAGAAAAATTGGGTGTTTAAAATTTACTTATCAAAAATTATTTTTATCCCGTAAATATTACAAAGGTAAATAGGTATATTAAAAGAATATTATCTAAATACGGTGGATTGAAGTCTTGGTATTTGCTGATCAAGAAACTCGTGTAGAACATTTACTCGCATGAGAGAAATCAGAGTCCGTGAAGAGAGATCCGTCGTACAGTGTGACGAAGTTGCGTTTTTGGCATATGTTGAACGAGCGGTTTTTAGTGTTTATCGAGTTAGTTTACATATCACAAATACTGCAATTTTGTTAAATTTATATATTTAAGATAAAAAGTCTCGAATTTTTATTTATTTTTTAACAAATAAGAATTTTTTTTGTTAATGAGACAGGTGTAGATGCATGTTTTTTACGGGACATTAATTAAATCAAACACCGCTAACTGCTAAAGAGGCATATGCATGCAAGTAATCTCAATGTTTCTCAATCCGCAATTGCCTAGACAGAGGAACGTACCAACGAGTTTCCGGTATATAGCAGGATCTCGACTTTACAAGATGAAGTATTTGAAAATTAAAAAATTAATTAAAATAAAGAATACATAGGTGTCAAAACCCAATTAATTAAAACAAAATGGCTTATAATATTGCTCACAAAAAATTACATCAATATAAAAAATTGGACTTACATAACTTATTTTGTTTTCTTATCAGTTACCTACTCACTTTTGGTTTTCCCATGGTTTTCTCACTTTTCGGGTAAATTTCCTTCTAAAAACTGGGTAGACTGTATGCAAGGGAAAAAACATATATTGTTCCCATGCTGTGGGACTTACAGAAAAACTCTACATAGTTCACAAATCTTGGGAAAAAATATACAATTTTCTCCTATGTCGTGAAAATTCCTCATTTCGGCACACTGCGGCGTCTGATTGAAAGGCAGACGGGATCATTGTTGAAAGTCAACAACGTAGCCAAATCTTGCGGATTTTTTATTCAGAAATTCCGAATTATCACAAAGAAGGTGTAGCAGTTTTTTTTTGTTTTATAGAATGATAGATATTCCGTAAATAAAATAAAATAAAATTCGTATTCAAAATTTTAAGTTGTGGGTTCGGAATTTCTGAATAAATAATCCGCCTGAGTTTGAAACACTGCAAGTCAGGGTTGCCAGTGTACCTTCTATGTTTTCAGAAGTTACAAATTCCAACCAGAAATTATGAACAGTAAGTTTTCATTTAGTTAATGGAAGAAATTACGTGACTTCTAAAAACACTTGTCAAATATGCTTTTGAGCAAGACTCCCTTATCATAGATCAGACTTCACAATCCGGAGAAAGTCTATGGGAGAAAATGTCCGCGGTAATTGCCAACTTATTAATTGACCTTCTCCGGAAAGTATCGCCGCCTGGTGGATACTACCGCACAGTTGCCATGTTTCGGGCTTTTTGGACACCAGTATATTTTTAGAGAAAATGTTGTTCTTTTAAATCCCAGAATTCTCCGATCAAACAAAACAAAATTGTATCTACTAAAAAACTGGTATCCAAAAATATAATAGAAAAATCTATAGAAAAATCTAGCTGGTATGCTACCGCATAGCTGCCAACTCTTACGCATTTTAATTACCACTAGAATTTAATAGAATTTTTTTCGTCATGTAATCGCACGATCTTGTCAATTTAATAAGATAAAATTTACTATAAAATTTCAGTGGTAGGAAAACTACTAGTTCATAAGCAAATGCATAGAACAAATGGAGCTGTGAAAAAATTTCGTGTGATTTCGTGTCGTAAATACTATTACTGACGATTGATGGCGCTAGTAGCAGGACAAGTATAGCGGTCAAAGGGAACTTGCTGATTGAGAGGTCTGATACTATGATAAGGAGGTCTTGCTTTTGAGCATACCCGACTGCTTCATTCGAATGACAAATTCATTCATTAAGCCAATCACTAGTGCACAGTGTTGCCAGTCTCCCGCATTTTAAAATTCAGACCTGGATTGCAACCAATTTTTTTGAAGTAAACATATTCGCGTAATTTAATGACAGATTACATAATGCAAAATTAAGGAGAAATATACTATTTTTAAAAATGTTTGTTGCATTGAAGAAATCTGATTAAAAAAATATCGGACTGGTAACACTTATGCTAGCTATCACTAAATATTAATTCGTACCAGTAAAATATTGCTTCGTGTTAGCCCAATGTTAAAATCTACTGAAAGAAGGTAGGCAGACATGCGAGCCATACACCCAAACCTTAATCCTGTTGGATTGTAATTCACACGGTCGTTAATCATCCCTTTCTGCTTGCATAAAATATATCATCTAGGATTTTGTTATAGCTATACAGTATTAGCACTTCCTAGGCGGGCGGTATTTGCACTGTTTTTGAACGTGTAGCGGGCAAATCCAGTTATTACGCATGAGAATCAATTTAATAATCAGCTTTTGCATCACTGCTAGACAAATGATTCAGATCAAGAACGTTTTTTCAATGGAAAAATGTCGATATCCTCTGAGTAATTACTATCACCATCTGAAATTTCACTTTTGCTGCAAGAATTATCTGATAATTTATCATCAGTGTTGCCAAATCCGGCGGATTTTTTATTCAGAAATTTCCAATTCTCACCAAAAGTTTGAATAGTTATATTTTTGTTTTACATAGTTATAGACATTCCGTGAATAAAATAAATAAAATTACTATTCAAATTTTTTGGACGAATAGAAAATATTGATAATGATGCAATTTCACTTAAATTCATGATAAAGAATGTCAGCTCCAATACCTATCATTTTTTTGAAATAGAAGACATTTACGTCATTCAAACAAGTAATGTTGTATTCAACTTCTACAACCACATCTGTCAGGAAGTACACAAAGACAGGATTCGTACACCACAATTTTTTAACATAATTTTTCGCCTTATTGAAATGCAGAAAAGTATTACGAATCCACCAATTAAACGAGGCGTCTACAATTTCTGCTATTTAAAAATTAAATAGAAAAATTAAATTAAAAAATTGTGGTAAAAGCGTACGAAACCTGAAAGGACAAGGAGCTCGTTGACGTTCAGTTGTAATTTAAATAAATTGAATGCTTTTTTAATTCAATAACTATTATGTATTATTTTAGTAAACTGTTTACAACAATATTTTTTATGCATTGTTAATACAAAAAGTATTACGTTAAATATTTTTGCAAATTTTTTTCTATTTCATTTTTTCCAAACTTGCAATAATGGCTTACTTCCATCTCTAAAACAACAGCTATGAATACGATGGTTTTAATGGGGAGATATATCAGTGGCATTTAAAAAAATTGAAAATTCCAAATTGATAACTAATATGATTCTTAGGCATGCGGTCAGAAAATTTTGTATCTCTACTAATAATATAATCTCTACTAAATATAAATATATATATATATATATATATATATATATATATATATATATATATATATATGTGTGTGTGTGTGTGTGTGTGTGTGTACAGGGTGTTTATAAAGTCCCGGACCCATTTTGATGTTTAATAACTCATAAAATAATAAAGATAGATTAAAATTAATAACATAAATGGTTAAGATATACTCAAAAAGTTTCATGACCCTTGTCAATGAACTTCCATGTGTGCCCCTTTCGTCGCACAGAGAATATCAAGTCGATATTCAATTTCACGCCAGGTAGCGACAAGCATGTCGGCATCCACAGAGGCTATTGCGGTTGAAATTCTGGCTTTTAAGTCATCAATGTTCGACACTCTCCTCCTGTAAACATTGTCCTTTACAAATCCCCAAAGGTAAAAGTCCAGCGGCGTTATATCAGGTGATCTGGGTGGCCAAGGAATTGGACCTCCTCGCCCAATCCATCTTCCTGGAAAATGGTCATTCAAAGAAATACGAACGATGGTACCCCAATGAGGTGGTGCACCATCTTGTTGCAAAAAGACATGTGGATGAAGCTCTTCTAGTAGTGGAAATACGAAGTTTTCCAACATGTCTAACAAGATGGTGCACCACCTCATTGGGGTACCATCGTTCGTACTTCTTTGAATGACCATTTTCCAGAAGATGGATTGGGCGAGGAGGTCCAATTCCTTGGCCACCCAGATCATCTGATATAAGGCCGCTGGACTTTTTCCTTTGGGGATTTGTAAAGGACAATGTTTACAGGCGGAGAGTGTCGAACATTGATGACTTAAAAGCCATAATTACAACCGCAATAGCCTCTGTGGATGCCGACATGCTTGCCGCTACCTGGCGTGAAATTGACTATCGACTTGATATTCCCCGTGCGACGAAGGGGGCACACGTGGCAGTTCATTGACAAGGGTAGAGTTGCAAAGGCTAGAAAAAACCCGGTTTAAACCTGGGAATAAACCTGGTTTTTTGGGAATAAACCGGGTTTTTTGGTAATAAACCAGGTCTTTTGGGAATAAACCTGGGAATAAACCGGGTCTATTGGAAATAAACCAGGGAATAAACCGATTCTTTGCAACTCTAGACAAGGGTCATGAAACTTTTGGAGTCTATCTAACCATTTATGTTATTAATTTTAATCTACCTTTATTATTTTATGAGTTATTAAACATCAAATTGGGTCCGAGACTTTATAAACACCCTGTATATATATATATTTCGGGTGAACCAAAAGTTCGTTAAAACTTTAAAAAATCATAAAAAAAGAAGAAATTAGGTTAAAGAAGTGCGGTTTGCATTAAAGGACTCACAAGGTGGTTGGATTTTTTTTAGTAACAAAAACATTTTTTGTTAAAAAAGTCACCTGTAGATGGCGCTAACATGCGAGAGATTCATCAGAATTATGCAAATTAATCCTGCAATAAAATACTGGGATACACGTGGATTTATCATTCGCTTTCAGAGTGTTATCATTATCCCATCGAGCGTTGTTGATGAAGTTGTTCTATTTGAACGGGGAGTTTCTGCAATTCATTCCGACATGTTGCATTCAGCTGTAACGGACGTTGTGAGTCGCCTTAGTTGTGTCGTACAATTTTTCCGGAGGTCATAGTTGAACAATTAATATTGCAGAATTAATGGTTGGAGCGTACTGTTGTCCTGTACCTTGTGTTTCGGGTCGTCAGCGCCCTCTACCAGTTGCATTTTAAAGTAAAATATTTTTGCTACTAAAAGAAATCCGACTACCTCGTGAGCCCTGCAAACCGCACTTCTTTATCATTATTTCTTCCTTTTTGATGAATTTTTAAAGTTTAAACGAACTTTTGGATCAACCGGTATATATATATATATATACAGGGTGTTCCGTTAAAGAGGTCCAATATTAATAGGGGTAATAGAGGAGATCACACGGAGCATAAATCAGTATATAATGCCTGGCCGGATCTCAATAATTTTCAAGTTACAGCAAATAGAATGAAAAATCGGAAATTTGTAAAAAAAAACCTCATTGCTAAACTATCGATAACGCTACATAAAAACGAAGCACATATTTAGAAAGAGCAGAAAAAATCCTACGAAATGACATAAGTTGTTTTAGAATATTGAGAATTAATGGCGAGTTACAAGCTCTGAAACAGTGAAAAAATACAAAATCAAATATTTAGCAAAATAGTTAATCGTTAATTCCAAAAATGCAACTCTACCTACATCAAGGAAAATGTTATAAAATTTGGTCCATTCCGAAAGCTTTCGAAGAAGCTGACAATAAACCATATCAGTTTAATTGTATGGGAGAAATCAAGCAGTTCCCTAGTTACAACTCTGTACTGTTGCACGCTCGGAAAGAGCGAAACTCCACCCATGGCGATTGTAAACACCCCGTTTTAATATCTTTCAATTATACATTTCTGATCAACCTCTATCAATACCCTTTCATTATTCAGTCTGGTCAAGTGAATGACATATTGTGCAGCTCTCGTCTTGTCTTAAAGCAAACTCCGTGACTGCTGCGTTTCCTCCATGAACTTTCAGGATGATGAAGAAGAAGTACTTTTTATGCAAATTTTCTATGTGTATAGGAAGAAAAGTGTAATAAAACAGCAGTCATCAGTGGGCGTTATGTTAAAGGGAGGCTGTTGTAAGTGGGATTGTAGTAAGTTGATGTATAATAATTATGCCGGAATACTCTAACGAAGAATATGCGGACATGCATCTGATGTACGGGCAAGCTCATGGAAATGCATGTCTAGCACAGCGCATGTACCGTGAGCAATTTCCAAGGAGACGTTGCCCAAGTTCGAAACTCTTCATAAAAATCGATAGACGATTACGGGAGACTGGATCGTTTAATACAGCAAGCATTGATGCAGGGAAACCTCGACATGTACGAACACCTGCAATGGAAGAAGATGTACTGAATATTTTTAAAGATAACCCCTCCACGAGTACACGAGCTGCTGCGTCTGAAGTCGGTGTTTCTCACCAATGTGTGTGGCGTGTTCTGCGTGCAGAAAACATGCACCCCTTTCATGTGCAGCGGGTACAACTATTATCAGTAACAGATTGTGCTCAGCGGACAGAATTCGTACGCTGGTCGCTTAATGTAACAGAAAATAATCCACAATTTCTGGAAAATATTTTATTTACTGATGAAGCAACATTTACGAGAGAGGGCGTGGTAAACACGCACAATATGCACACATGGTCATATACAAATCCGCACACTGTTTTCCCGTCGAACGCACAACAAAAGTTCAGTGTGAACATATGGGCAGGTGTCCTCGGCGATTATCTCATAGGACCATATTTACTCCCAGATGTACTCAATGGCAGTACGTACTTGGTTTTCCTACGGGATATCTTACCGCAGTTACTGCAAAATGTGCCAGCAACATTGCGCCACAATATGTGGTTTATGCACGATGGCGCACCGGCACATTTTTTCATAGGTGTTCGCAATCACCTCAATTCAACCTATCCTGGGAAATGGATTGGACGCAGTGGACCTGTTGCTTGGCCTGCACGCTCTCCAGACCTCAATCCGTTAGACTTTTTTGTTTGGGGACACCTTAAATCGCTGGTGTATGAAACGCCTGTGGATACACCGGAGGATTTACTAGCGCGAATCGTTGTCGCTGCAGGAGACATTCCCAACTCCGTCGGAGTTTTTCGGCGTGTTCGCCAATCTTTACGACGTCGCTGTCGGCTGTGCGATTCTGTTAATGGGCGCAACTTCGAACACCTATTATAATAATGTCCGTTCGTCTGCCTTCCGACATTGAACTGTGCAGAGCAGGCCAGAAGACTATGCTTCACATATGTCATAAAGTACGTGGAATGTAATTCTTTATTTGTCATTTTTCTTTTATTTTCAACACTTTTTGGCACAGTATTTTGTAAGTCACAGACTGTGGTGTACTCAAATTGTAAATTACAAAGTTTGTATGAATTAATTTAAAATTTAGTGTCTTTTTTAAATTTATAATTGATAAAATTATTATGCTATTTGTTATTATTATTTCCTATCATAAATTATGATGCACATATACATACAATAATTGTCCATGTAAAACATGTACTGAAACTTCTTGCATAGTTACAAATCGCAATATTTTTAATTATTTCCGAATTTTCACCATCAGTTTAATTTTAAGGAATTTAACTTAAGCTTTATATCAATAAAAGACCACTTTAAAATGTAGACTATTGTTGTAAAGTTATTTTGGTTCATTCAACTCTGGAATAATTAAAAATGTTGCATCTCAGAAGAAGCATGATCGAAAATGTATAGTTGAGAGTAATTAAAAAGGCGGTGTTTCCAATCGTGATGGGCGGAGTTTAACCTTTGCTAGTGTCAAAGAAAGCGGAGTTGTAACTAAGAAACTGATTAATTTCTCTCACACAATTAAACCGATATGGTTCATTGTAAGCTTTTTCGAAAGTTTTCGGAATGGACCAAATTTTACTACATTTTCCTTGTTGTAGCTAGAGTTGTCTTTTTGGAATTAACGATTAAATATTTTGATGTATATTGGATTTCGTACTTTTTTCACTGTTTCAGGGCTTGTAACTCGTCAATAAATATTGCTATTTTAATACAATTGATGTCATTTTGTAGGTTTTTTTCTGCTCTTTCTAAATATGTGCATCGTTTTTATGTAGCATTATCGATAGTTTAGCAATGAGGGTTCTTTTACAATTTTCCGAATTTTCATTCTATTTGCTGTAACTTGAAAACTATTGCGATCCGACCAGGCTTTATATACTGATTTATGCTCCATGTGATCTCCTCTATTACCCCTATTAATATTGGACCCCTTTAACGGCACACCCTGTATATAACATATAATATAACTAATGATTATGATGAAAAATGAATAACAGAATAAAAAGCAAATCAAATGATGCTTCATGCCTGTGTTCATATGGGCCCTACGTATGTTCACAACTACCTCACCGGTGGGGAGTATGTGAACAATTTTTTGAATTTATTAAACCATAAAAAGAAGTAAGTAATACCATAAAGATGGTTTTAAAAAACTACCATGTGTAAGAATAAGTTCTGTTTACTATGTTGTATAATCTTTTCATAGAAATTAACGCAATTATGAGAAAAAGCTATATTTATGTGAACTTTTTACATCTGTTTTACCCTATATGAATTTTAATATGTTTGAAATAGTGTAATATAATTAAAATACATTGCAAACAATTTTTCCCCATTGACCACAATGCAAGAATTGTTTTGAATTTCCCCGTAAACGAACTATGAATGCTACAGACCTCATTTTCAATACCGAACATGCCTTAGTATATCAAAATAACATGTATGAATTATATTCCAATACGACACTATTTACGCGAATTAGAGCTCTAACAGACAGACGGCCAGAGAAACTGAATTCATGAACACTTTTTAACTATGCTATAAAGTGTTTAAAATGGGTTTTATTTTATCAAAAATAATAAAAATTACATTACTTCAGTGTTTAACAGCATATTCTGTATAAATATTTTTAAATAAGGAATATAATACAATATTTCAATTAAAACAGACTGCAAAAATGAAAATTAATAAAGGGCATAAAATATAAATTCAATCAAATGTGTTTTAAAAATCGGAACACATTATCCAAAATACAGCTACATAAATATTAAATATATACATCTTGTGCAAAATATATATACATCACATCTTGTGCTAAAGATATCGCATTACATTCTTCTGTGGGTCTTCTTAAGTTACCATATCCAGTCACCAGTTGTATTTTAAAAAAGTAGCTAATATAATTTTTAAAGCTTTAAAAATGATATTTGATTTTCCTGGTTATGAATATATTCATTAATTTGTAAAATTGTGAATGTGAGATTTTAACATATTGAGAATCGTTATATTTACCCATTTGCCACATCAAATAATATGATTCACGCAGAAAAATTTATTCAGAGGGTAATTATTCAGTATTTATTCATTAGTACAAAAATACAAGTAAAAGTAACTAAGTAAATAGCGTACAGATAGACCAAAGTTACTTTTCATAATACAATATTTCTGGCGAGAATGTACTTTTTGATTTACTAAGTCTAACATCCTTTAGTGCGAACCAAAGCTCCCGGAAGTGGAAAGATTTGACCCAGTTTGCAGAGTTATGCGAAATACTTAAATTAAAAACGTTAATTGCCTTTTCAGAGTTCAAACGCTGTAAACAGAGTACATAATAAGCTTTTATATGAAGAAAGCTGAGTTTGTATTTTATTTCAAACACAAATTAGGATAATTTTAGTAAAAAGTGTGTTTTACATTCTCAGTCTTCCCTCATACTTTGTGAAAAAAATAATGTTATTATTCTGTCAATCCATGTGAGCGTTCGTCACCCTTTTATACATAAATTAGGTTTCTATTTAAAATGTGTGAAAAAATATTTTAACTCGAGAGTAGTCGCGCCTTTTTTTAGAACGCTATTGGTCACGTTCCGTCTTTTTTCCGCCGCTTCCTGCCCACGGAAAATGGAAAACAAGAAACAATTTTCATTTAATATTCGAATATTACTACATTTCAATGTAGCTATAAATATACAGATTACCATAAATTACACATTTCTTTCTCAAGAGCTTTAGAATATTGGAAAAATGTAAAAATGAACCGACACTACTAATCGTTTCACTAATTTTTTCACGAATTTCAACTTTGCTTGTAAATATATACCTGATAAAAAGACAGAGGCATCTTGTTACTTGACTATGGTGATGGAGAAGCATTTAAGGTCATCTGCATGGAATTTCCCCATTCTATATGTATAGGGAGATGGGGTAGGAGAAGATAATTGATATGGGTGGCAAAAAACCCGGCATGCGACTACTGCCGTGTTAAATTAATTATTTTTATAATGAACCAAAAATTTTATATATAAATACAACACGGTTCGTACGTTGTTACCATAATTTTTTAATAGAATTTTTCTATTTAATATTTATATATCAGAAATTGCAGAAATAATTGCAGAAATAGTTCAGTTTTTTTTTTTTTTTTTTGCATTTAAGTGAGGTTAAAATTTCTATTAAAATATTGTGGTAAATATGTACGAACCCTGTACAAACATCATTATCATACGCATACAAAACAGTTTTTAGATAGTGCGGGTATGACACGAATGTGACAACCGCAACAAATAAATACTATATATTTTAACTTTTGTTCACCGACAATTTAATATGATATCTGTGTTTTTAAACTATACAAGCACGCTCTTTTCTGAAAGGTCTTTGCTAATTTCTATTGCTAAAAACAATTATACAATTTATGCTTTAGCAAGTAGTATATTTGATACAAAATTAATCTATTTAACCCTTTGTTGTCCGGCAATTTTGTATGAAATCTTGATTTTGAAACAGTAGAAGCTCTACCAATTTTCTTAAAGTCTTTCATTATATGATTTTTTAGACAGGGTTTTCATGTTTATGCATCAGTAAATATCTTTCAATGTACAGATTCAATATAAAACGCCTTACAATGTTAAAAAATATGGAGAACATAATATAAATGCATTTTATGTAAGGTAAAACCTCGCCTTTAGTCAATGATGTTTGGTGAAAGAAAAATGAGTTAACTCGTTATCGGTCAACAGTGTGTAATCGAGTACAACGAAATATCCCCAAATATAACATATAAATACATATTCGTTCTGATAAAAATTTACTAAACATTTACCCAAGAAAAAATACGCAGGCGGTGTAGGTTTTAAAACACAAGTATGCTCATGATCCGTGAACAAAGTGTTACAATATGAAAATAATGTCTCAGAAAATAGGCGCTGTTCCTTATTAGGGTACATAAATGTTGGAAAAGTATAAAAATGTTTAACGATAAATTTCGGGCTGTAAATTCGTTTAGTATATTTTTATTTATGTGTAAAAGTGTGAAACACGCCATCACCCGTCGGCATGTATTCAGATTAATTGATTTTTTTACATTTGTTTACACTTATATTTTCGATACATGTTAACCTAGGGTTTTTCAATGCTCATGCTCCTCCATGTTGCATACTATTTTGAAAAAACATTATGACAGAAAGTGTGCGATTTAAAAAGCGGAGATTACATTTTGGACATTGTGGTGGCAAACGACTACAAATTGCGTACACTCGTCGGAATTCCAACGGAGGGTGGTGCCACTTTGTCTGATTAAATTTTTTTTTAACATTTAAATCGCAAAATTCTTTAGCGCCTTGCTTGATACCAATATTTATAATATTTTCTGCGATAAAATAAAGCGAAAAAATTCCATTACAAATTTGCCGTAACAGTTTACGCACATTGTGACGTTCTAGAAGAAGATTGAAGACCCCATTTTAACTCAGGGGTGCCCTCCGATTTAACGTGAAAGCCTTTTGTCAGTACTGTTTTGGAATTATAATATACGTCTTTTTAATCTCAATGTTTTACGTCATTATTATATATTAATATATTATTATATATATATATATATATATATATAATATATATATTATATTTTATATATATATACATATATATATATATATATATATATTAATATTATGTCATTATTATATATATATATATATATATATATATATAATATATATATTATATTTTATATATATATATATATATATATATTAATATTATGTCATTATTATATATTATATATCATTAAATATTTGTCATTAAATACGGTGAATTAATCTATATGATGAGTTTCGAAAAATTCAAGACTTTGTTGACCCGAGACTTTGTTTTCCCATTTAGCCCCCTTTTTAATTAAAAGAAACTACCACAATTTCTATAAAGTAATTGTTGCTTTATTTGACCATAGAGCGTCTTTAATTAGACAAAACAAAAATTACTACTGTGAAATGATGGTATGTATTTTGAATAAAAAACAGGCAACAATGCGCAGAGCTACCTCTAATTTTGCAGAGAAATTTTCATTTTAATAAATCACAAAATCTGAATAGCTTTTCTGGGATTAAAAAGACGAATATTGCTTTACAGTATAACCAAAATATATAGCTTTGCGGTCCACAATTGAGCTGTTGGATGCTCCTGAACTAAACAGAAATAGTGGTAGCCCTGTGGACCGTATGAAGCAGGTTGGCAGTGTTGCAAGATCCTTTATTTTTTATAATTCAGTATGTTACCACTTCTTTGAAATCGTAATATTCGCTCCTTATTTAATGTCCGATTAAATATGTCGCAAATAAATATAAGGCGAATTATACTATTTAAAAAAATGTTTTAGTGATTAAGCTATTTTAATTTAAAAAGAAATATTAGCGTACTGGCAACACTGCAGGTTGGACACCCCATAAAGCAATGGTACTCACTACGTAGCGCACGTCTCACAGATCTACCCCCTTTTGTAATAGAATTTCACCTTATTTAACCCTCTAGCCACGGGCGATGTTGCCATTTTCGTATATAAAACCGCGGCCTATTTTTATTCGTCACTTATAATAGTTATAAGGATTGAATGTCACCGGAATTTAAAAGTCAAATTTATTTCTAAATAAGTACCGTAATTGCCGGCGTATAATCCTCGAATCAAACAATTCTGTTTCAACCCAGAAATTTTATTCAATAATTGAAGACAACTATTTACAGCGATCTAGTATGTTGCATTTTATAAAATAAAATTTCTGGGTCGAATTATGATTGTTTGGCCCGCGGATTATACGCCGGAAATTACGGTAAAAGCATTTTCTTCATGTACATTATAAAAAAAAAGTTTTATTTCAAAATTCCGGTGAGTATGTGGCATTTATCGATTCAAAATATTTCAAAAACAGCACAACGTTCCGAATGACCTAGTACCGTAATTTCCGGCGTATAAGCCGCAGCTCAAAGAGTCGTTTTTCGACCCAGAAATAATATTTTATAAAATGTAACTTAAAAGATCGCTGTAAATATTTAACTACAATTATTGAATACAATTTCTGGGTCGAAAAACGACTCTTTTGAGCTGCGGCTTATACGCCGGAAATTACGGTATATGAAATGATATATGTATTATGATTTCTAAACGAATCTCTCTATTTCTAAATAAAAGAAGATAGATTCAACGAAGAAATAGAGTCTCCCAATGCTTAAGTACTATAAAAATGGTAAGCAACGCCAAAATGGCGTACCCCGCGAAATTGTATAGAATAAGTACCCGCGACTGGAGGGTTAACCCCAAAATTACTGTAATTAAATAAGGCTAATATTGCTTTTAGAAAATAGTGGTGCGAGCATACATTTTTCATAACGTAGTGAATAACACTGACATAGAAGAAATACCTCAAGCAGACTCACGTCTTCCATTGGATGTGATAGCTTTTACTCGGAATTGGTACAGCGATTTTTGATTTTTTCTCAATTTTTTTAAAATCCCTCTCCCACAAATAATAGAGCTTTCTTTTATTAACCAAATTCTATTTCTAATCCCATTCATCCATTTCTATATTTTATATTCCTGTATGGAGAAAACCTCTGGCTATCGTTTAGAAAGCTTAAAAAAATATAAATTGAATTTTTAGCCAAATAAAAAAAAAGTATCATCAGTGGATTGTTTGATTTACGGAATGACAATCTTCAAGAGGATTTTTATTATTACCATTAATTAGAAACATGTGAAAGTGATTTATAACGACGAATCAAGGCTACTTTATCGTGAAGAATGACGTGTTAACTATTGATTCGTTTCTGCATTTGACTACCTTTATACAACTTGGTTTCACGTATTTGTGAAGGGCTGTGATTGCCCTTTTTATGATCGCTGCGTACGATTGTGAAGGCAGTAAAATAAAGAAAAGAATCAATGAAAAAAACATTTCTTCAGGTTAGTTTATTTTCGTTATTTTACAAAAACATTTTGTGAACACATAAATTGTATTTTTTTATTTTCAAAAAGAGACAGTAAAGGGGATAAAAGGGACAATTAATAATCACTCTTAGAATCTTTAAACAAATATGTAAAAATCCGAGATATTTTGGTGGTTTGCTTTTAATGTTATAATCCAGGGGTATCAAACTATGTACCGCGATATAGCACCATTTTTATTAGTCATATTTGTTTTTTCTTATCGCAGATTTTTTGCAATTAAATAAGATTTCTATTTAACAAAAAGTAATATCTCGAGTTTGACATCCCAAGGATAATCCATAAATTAAATCAGTATATTTGCTTCTCTTATCAGCTTTTTAATTCAAAATTTTAATTCAAAGTTTCAGTAAGATGTTTTTCATGTGAAAAATACTCATGTGACGTGTAATAATGAGCAAACGTCCAACAATGTTGAAACGTCTATGAAGACTGACTCTGTCCAACCAAGATAACTTATGAAAATTGCCTCTAAATACTGAATATATTTTAAAATATTAAGACTGTTCCGATATATAGATGATTTATAAACGCGTGATGCCTCGGATATTCTTAGAAAGTAAATGTTATCCATCATGTCAAAATATTGGTTAGCCTTAACATATTTTCATGATAATTTAACGCAAAATAGTATCGTACAACTATTTTATAAATCTCAGTTTCATGAGAACATAATTTCTCATCAACAGGTATGATTAAGTGTGCTCTATAGTTAGAACTTTCTGAATAAAAGATGATGTAAAAATTCTGCCTGTTATAGACATTGTTGGATATTTATCTTGTAAATTATTATTGATTTTCCTTCATCTTATATAAGCAAAGTCAAATTCTTA
Source organism: Maratus michaelseni (assembly GCA_963931845.1). Taxonomy (NCBI): domain Eukaryota; kingdom Metazoa; phylum Arthropoda; class Arachnida; order Araneae; family Salticidae; genus Maratus; species Maratus michaelseni. The sequence continues at coordinate 164,803,471 of OZ007586.1, forward strand.
AACACTATTCTAATTCATTTAAATCTAGTTAACTGTGTTGTCTGCGCATAGATTAATAAATTCTATTATTGTATCAGTTTATTTTGCTTATTGGAATTCATACTGTAGTCGATTTTACTATAAAATTATTCAGCAAAAAGGTGCATAGTTTTGACAACATCGATGGAAAAAAACTGTAAAGTAGATAATGTCTGACATTTAAAAAATATTACACATTAAAGATACAACCTTAAGTATGTTTTCTTAGTAAAAATAGAATTATGACAAGAAAGGACACAATTTATAATCTTTCTTTATATTTAGTATGCAACAAAAGGCCTCTACCTTCACCATTCTTGTGTGAAACATTTAAAATTTACGTAAATATTAATTTTTCAATTTTGTTTAAACTCTTAGAATACAGATTTTTTTCGTATAATTTTTAACGGTTTAATAAAAATAATATGAATATATTTTTTAAACAGTTAAAACATGATTAATTTATAAATGCAATTGAAGTGAAATATTTTAGTATAACCCTTTCAGTGGCAAAGTACGTCTGTTTAAAAAAAATGTTGAAATGATTTAGTGACACCAGAATTCACGAACAAATTTAACTGAAAATAAGTAAAACCTTTTCTCCATCTACAATGTAAAAGCAAAATTTTGTTCCACACTTCTGGTGTCACTGTGGCATTTGGGGATAAATATTAACCTTAGAACGACCGGAATTTTTACTCAACCTTGATAAAAACATTTCACGCCAAAATTTTTAATTATATTTGACTTATTTATTTACTTTAGCTACACGTGCTTTATACTTAAATTTTATAAAACAAATTCTGGTTCGAATAACAATTTTGAATGTACCTATTGGGGCCATTAGACCCGTTTCGTAGTGTTAAATGGGAGTGTTAAGTGGGATGTACAAGGTATTCCAAAATTCAACCGACAAAATAAAAGGGTTGATAGAAGGCATCAAGAGGAAAAAAACTTACTATAGGACAAGGGGTCAAAACCCCGTTTAGTGGGAGAAAATAGTTATGACAGGTGTGACGTCGAGTGGAACAAAAAGGGCCAATAATAAGGAGAAAAATATTTTAGGTGACATCAAGCATGATTACAATGCATTTCAGTTCAACGTCAGAAAGGAGACAACAGCACATTTTTAAGTTGCGGCTACAAACGTCACTGCACAGCTGACACCGACGGACGAAGGATTGCCGGACGCGTTAAAGATATTTCTATAAAAATGTCATGTCGTCTCCTTTCTGACGTTGAACTGTAATGCATTGTAGTTATGCTTTACGTCACATAAATGTTTTTTCTATTTATTACTGGCCTTTTTTTTTGGGAATTTCTGCCACTGAACGGGGTTTGCGACCCGATATACTAAAGACCCGGTAAGTTTTCATCCTCTTAATGCCTTCTATCACACCTGTTAATTTGTTGGTTGAATTTTGGAACACCCTGTATAAATACCGCAGTTTTCAATGGAATTAGATTACGGGATTCAACTTTTTTCCGAAGAAATATTTTAGAATAAGTGCGTTTACCTTTTTGCCTGAAATTCGTTTGCCACCACAAATTCCAAAATGTAATCTTCGCCTTATTTAATAACAAGATTTCTGTCATTAAAAGTAGATATAAAAGGGGCGTTCTAGGCCAGCGGCGTACGCGGCGTGACCTCTGTGTGACCTCTGTGCGCTGTGCGGCGTGCGGCGGCGTGAAGGTTACTGTGCGGTGCAGGGGGACGATAAGAGCATTGGGCGATAAGGATATTGGTAGAGATAAGGATTTCTACTATAAGATAAGGAGTATTATTTTAATTAATTTTAATTGGGGAACTGAGAAATTTTTACGATTTTTTTTTTCAACTAGAGTAGACTGTTCGATTCTCAACGAGAGTACGCAGTTTGAATGTGAAAGAAAAATAGTTATTAAAAAATAATTAAAAATGGTAATGAAAAATGGTCATTAATTCATTTTAATTGCGGGACTTAAACATTTTTGGGGCAAGCAGTCGGGTTTTAATGAATTCGATACAGGTTAGGGTATAAAATATAGGGTCCCGTATGAATTATACTGCACTAAATTTAATAGCTCCCCCCTCCCCCTCCCCCCCTTTTTTTACCCAGAGGGGCCCTTCAATCGAAGGTAGGCTAACAATACACACTTCAAAAATACAGAGTGATATAAAAAGAAGAATTTTAACGTATATATGAAAGTGTAAATAAACAAGAATGAAAAATCATGCGTACCGCCATAATTTATGAATCACATTCCAACATTATCGAAATGTTATGTGAACAAAATATAATTTTACCATCTAGTGCATAGTTAATTAAAATAGTGAACAGAATCCCTTTTGGAATAAAAAAGTATCCTTCACAAAAATCCAATTATGCATAAGAACCCTTCCTAAAATCAGATAATTTACACTTTACCCTTTAAAAAAAAAAAAAAATCAAGTTAGACTAAAAGTACAACTTACACATCGATATGTTCAAAATACAGGGACCCTTCAAAAGAAACTGTAAAAAGTTATAGATATTAAACCGTGCTCATAAAATATGACTATTTATGTCCCAGGATTCTTCACAAAATAGTATAACCCTATTTGAATTCCAGTGTCCTTCACAAATAATATAACCCTATTTAAATCCCAGAGGCCTTCACAAAATAAATCCAATAGATTTATGTTATATTATGGCGACAGAAATACGAGGGACATTGACCTTTCATAAAAATCCAAGATCACTGTTTGAATGAAAAGGCCCCTTCGCAATGTACACTGAAAATATATTTTAAGAAATAGTCTGCTATTCTCAAATGAATACGTATTCATGCAATGTAAAAATAGGTTTTACACGAATGCATTTTTAATATAACATGTAAAATATAGATTTTAGAAAAAATATTCATGTTTTACCAAATTTTTCCTACAAATCTGTAAAATAGGTTAGAGCGTTTCATGAAAAATAATTGAATTTCGAGTGATTATGCTTTAAAAAATATATTTTAGCATTAAAACTAAGAAAGGAGTGTTATTCCCTCAACAGACGGGTTGCTGAATCACAATGAGTCATATTAGCAGATAAGCGAATATCTTGCTTTGACTTGACACGGTAAATCACTCACGATAAGGAATACGTATATTTGAGGTATTTACAAATTTAATCAGTTTCTGACACATTTTTTGTAACGAAATGCATGAAATGAGCTATTTAAAACTGTAAATGTATACGAATTATTTCGTGTAGTCATGTATACGTGCTACTATTCATATATATATATATATATATATATATATATATATATACTAAAATCTGTTAAGTTTTAAAATAATTCATTGAAAAATAAGAACTAAAAAATAGTCATTCCCTTAAGAATTTTGAGGATAAGAGACGGGTTTTAATGAATTTGATACAGGTTATGGTAAAAAAATACAGGGTCCCCTATAAGATATAGGAATTCAATTTTAAATAATGTAAAACTAAAATTAAATTACATTAGTTTATGCTTTTTGTATAGAAAAGTATAGAAAAATTATACTAAATTGGGTTTTTACTTTTCTAACTTAAAAATTTCTTTTGAGGAATGAATAGGATAACTAACCTAGGAATTGTTTTTATAAAATATATATTATACTATTTAGTTAGCGCATTATTTCAAGAATTTTTCTTTTAATATTGAAAATACATATATATATATATAAATGTATCTTACCTAAAAAGTTTCACCATAATATTCTGGACTTCGATCGTCTTCTATGCTTGTTTTACAACAACTGAACGGTAACGTGTTCGCTTATCTCTTAAAACCACGGGATATTATAACGTTATGGATAAAGCGTATGGTAGACTATAGAATGAATAACTATTATTGCATGTTTCCTCTAATTGATTTAAAAAATAATTATTTTTAGAATACATACTAACAACTTATGGGATGAGGGACACCACGTGATGGTACGCTATGTGAGATTTATTTTTGTATCGAACAAGTAAAATTTATTAAGACACGATTAACCAATCATATATGTTTATTCATAAACCAATACCATACGTTAATTTATAAAGTATATGCACACGTGCGGCCCCTAGGATAGTATAAATTTGGGTGTAATCAGATAATTTCCTCATTCTGTGCATTGCTATCACCGTGTGAATACGTAGTAAAGTGTTTTATTCGTTTAAACTAGTTTATATTAAAATGGAACGAGACTTGCATTCTTCTACGTTAAGTGATCCCCATATGACTCAAGTCCTATCACCAGAATTGAAGAATCAAGTTATGGAATCTCCAGTGAAACCCAAAAATCACACGTTTCGAATCATGATGTGAAACTCTCTTCATCAAGACAGGATAATCCAAAATTACCATTTGTGTACTACATGCAACCAAGCTTTTTCCCGAAAGTTTGTCTTAAATAGACATATGAGATCTCATCTGGAGAAAAAAACCTTATATGTGTACCATCTGTGAAAAACAATTTGTTCAAAAGAGTGATTTATTAAATAATGTGAAGATTCATTTAAAGATTCTAGTCTTTTTCAACTGTGATAACTGTTGAATACGGGATTGCAAGCTTGTGAATAAGGTAAGATTATTTTATGTATATATTTTTAATACGATTTTAAAATGTTAAACTACATAAATATTGGATCTAAAAACGTGTCATTTTTACATTCAATGATTAATTCTAGTCCAAATTCACTCATGTTCGAGCCTGTTGGTTAAATATGACACATAGATAAGATTTGTTGATAATTGATTTTCTCATATGGGTAATAGTAGCAATCATGTCTCATACTGCAAGTGTTTGTATAAAGTATGCAAAATTTGTGTTTCTTTAATATGAAAAGATTATGAAAATGTTTATTTCTCTTATACATTTAGAATCTATATATGTGTTTTAGAAAGATTAAATCAATATATTTTTTGTTTATCCAAAATCCTAAAAATAGTTTGTTACATTTCCAGTGTGAATTATTAAAATGTTAATAAGTAAGTTATGTGACAAAACTAATTTATGCAGATATTAAAATAATCATTCTAGGCTTTTTCACTCACAAAACATTTATTGATTGATTTCAATAGTTACAATAGCAAGTTACAAATATTGCAAAAGAAAGGTACAAAAATTTCAAGCCATGCCATATTTAGCTGTAGAGAGTTCTATAGTCAGAATTTGTTCTAATGTCCAACCAGATCCCCGTTCAGTGAAATTCTCAAAAGAGTTAATCATTTTTGCAAATGCATCCTCAACATGGTCAGGTATGTTTTGATTCGTGAATTCAAGTATAGTTTTTGAATGAAAGTATGGAGTGGCAGTCTCGTAACCGTCTTGTGATTCACGACTTACAATAACCTTTACAGTTGCATACCATTTCATGGACCTTTTAACTTCAATCTGATAATTTAATTCATTTAAAACGTCTGGTCGAACGCTATTAAGAAATGTTTGGAAATATTTATCATTTTCCTCGTTAGAGTCAATTACAGTTTTAGTAAATATATTAGGGGCATTTTGTCTTTGAAAGTGCTTCACTTTCTCATATAACAAATCTTTTAAAGATGATGATTTGATAGCTTTGGGTAGCACTTTATGTACAGGATCTACATGTCGAATTAAATCATATTTACGATTAAATATTTCACTACACTGGATGCAATCATACTGCTTTCGGGGTTTATGGATCTTCTTATGTTTCAATAAGTCACAGTTTCTCGAAAGACTTCAGAGCATACATTACAATTATATTGCTTGGGTGATTTGTGAATCTTCTTATGTTGGAGTAAATCACACATTCTCGAAAAGACATCAGAGCACACATCACAATTAAATTGTTTGGGTGATTTGTAAATCTCCGTATGTTGGTGTAAATCATACTTTCTCGAAAAGACTTCAGGGCACACATCACAGTTAAAACGACTGGAATCTTTAAATGAATCTTCACATGATTTAATAAATCACTCTTTTGAACAATTTTTTTTTCACAGATGGTACACATACTGTTGTACCACCGATTAGATGGAAAGGTGAACATCCGGTTTAAACGCGGAAATGGAAGAATCGACTAGTTATTAGGGGTGACAACTAAAGCTTGATTACCGCAAGGGTAAACTCTCACCAGTTAAACGGAATAGAAATTTTCTGGATAGAAATTCTGCAGGATTAAGACGCTAAAATCTGCCGAATAATTCTATTAAAATTTACTGGTGGAAGTTTGCTTCTCCAGTAATTATATTTCTTATTTCTCCCTGCGAGGCGTCTGTATTTGGAATCGTCCTTATTTTACCCTTGATAATATTCCACACAATACGTGGTCGGACAGTATAAGGTTTTTTCTCCAGATGAGATCTCATATGTCTATTTAAGACAAACTTTCGGGAAAAAGCTTGGTTGCATGTAGTACACACAAATGGTAATTTTGGATTATCCTGTCTTGAAGAAGAGAGTTTCACATCATGATTCAAAACGTGTGCTTTTTTGGGTTTCACTGGAGATTCTATAACTTGATCCTTCAATTCTGGTAATAGGGCTTGACTCATATCGGGATCACTTAACGTAGAAGAATGCATGTCTCTTTCCATTTTAATATAAACTAGTTTAAACGAATAAAACACTTTACTACGTATTCACACGGTGATAGCAATGCACAGAATGGGGGAAATTATCTGATTACACCCAAATTTATACTATCCTAGGGGGCGCACGTGTGCATATACTTTATAAATAAACGTATGGTATTGGTTTATGAATAAACAGATATGATTGGTTAATCGTGTCTTAATAAATTTTACTTGTTCGATACAAAAATAAATCTCACATAGCGTACCATCACGAGGTGTCTCTCATCTCATAAATTGTTAGTATGTATTCTAAAAATAATTATTTTTTAAATCAATTAGAGGAAACATGCAATAATAGTTATTCATTCTATAGTCTACCATACGCTTTATCCATAACGTTATAATATCCCGTGGTTTTAAGAGATAAGCGAGCACGTTACCATTCAGTTGTTGTAAAACAAGCACAGAAGACGATCGAAGTCCAGAATATTATGGTTAAACTTTTTAGGTAAAATACATTTATATATATATGTATTTTCAATATTAAAAACAAAAATTCTTGAAATAATGCGCTAACTAAATAGTATAATATATATTTTATAAAAACAATTCCTAGGTTAGTTATCCTATTCATTCCTCAAAAGAAATTTTTAAGTTAGAAAAGTAAAAACCCAATTTAGTATAATTTTTCTATACTTTTCTATACAAAAAGCATAAACTAATGTAATTTAATTTTAGTTTTACATTATTTAAAATTTAATTCCTATATCTTATAGGGGACCCTGTATTTTTTTACAATAACCTGTATCAAATTCATTAAAACCCGTCTCTTATCCTCAAAATTCTTAAGGGAATGACTATTTCTTAGTTCTTATTTTTCAATTAAGCATTTTAAAACTTAACAGATTTTAGTATATATATATATATATATATATATATATATATATATATATATATATGAAGAGTAGCACCTATACAGGACTACACGAAATAATTCGTATACATTTACGGTTTAAATAGCTCATTTCATGCATTTGGTTACAAAAAATGTGTCAGAAACTGATTAAATTTGTAAATACCTCCAATATACGTATTCCTTATCGTGAGTGATTCACCGTGTCAAGTCAAAGTAAGATCTCGCTTATCTACTAATATGACTCATTGTGATTCAGCAACACGTCTGTTGAGGGGATAACACTCATTTCTTAGTTTTAATGCTAAAATATATTTTTTAAAGCATAATCACTCGAAATTCAATTATTTTTCATGAAACGCTCTACACTATTTTACAGATTTGTAGGAAAAATTTGGTAAAATATAAATATTTTTCCTAAAATCTATATTTTACACGTTATATTAAAAATGCATTCGTGTAAAACCTATTTTTACATTGCATGAATACGTATTCATTTGAGAATAGCAGACTATTTCTTAAAATATATTTGCAGGGTACATAGCGAAGGGGTCTTTTCATTAAAACAGTGATCTTGGATTTTTATGAAAGGTCAATGTCCCTCGTATTTCTGTCGCCATAATATAACATGAATCTATTGGATTTATTTTGTGAAGGCTTCTGGGATTTAAATAGGGTTATAGTATTTGTGAAGTGCGCTGGAATTCAAATAGGGTTATACTATTTTGTGAAGTTTCCTGGGACACAAATAGGCATATTTTATGAGCAGGGTTTAATATCTATAACTTTTCACAGTTTCTTTTGAAGGGTCCCTGTATTTTGAACATATCGATGTGTAAGTTGTACTGTTAGTCTAACTTGAATTTTTTTTTAAAAGGGTAAAAGTGTAAATTATCTAATTTTAGGAAGGGTTCTTATGCATAATTGGATTTTTGTGACGGATACTTTTTTATTCCAAAAGGGGTTCTGTTCTCTATTTTAATTAACTATGCACTAGATGGTAAAATTATATTTTGTTCACATAACATTTCGATAATGTTGGAAAGTGAATCATGAATTATGGCGCTACGCATGATTTTTCATTCTTGCTTATTTACACTTTTATATATACGTTAAAAATCTTCTTTTTATATCACTCTGTATTTTTTGAAGTGTGTATTGTTAGCCTACCTTCGATTGAAGGGCCCCGGGGGGAGAGGGAGGGGGAGCTATTAAATTTAGTGCAGTATAATTCATACGGGACAGTATATTTTATACCCTAACCTGTATCGAATTCATTAAAACCCTACTGCTTGCCCCAAAAATGTTTAAGTGCCGCAATTAAAATGAATTAATGACCATTTTTAATTACCATTTTTAATTATTTTTTAATAACTATTTTTCTTTCACATTCATACTGCATACTCTCATTGAGAATCGAATAGTCTACTCTAGTTGAAAAAAAAAATCGTAAAAAATTCTAAGTTCCCCAATTAAAATTAATTAAAATAATACTCCTTATCTTATAGTAGAAATCCTTATCTCTACCAATATCCTTATCGCCCAATGCTCTTATCGTCCCCCTGCACCACACAGTAACCTTCCTTCCACCATGACCTTCACGCCGCCGCACGCCGCACAGCGCACAGAGGTCACACAGAGGTCACGCCGCGTACGCCGCTGGCCTAGAACGCCCCTTTTATATCTACTATTAAATAAGGCAAAATTTTCGATTCTAAAATAATGGTACATTGGTAATTTGCGTGACACAGGTTTACAATCCCAAGTCTCCAATCCCAGTATCATTTCTAACAATTGCTGTGGTGCTAGGAAAACAAATATATTTGGTAAAATAATAAAAAAATGGTTTTGGATACACTTTTCATAGATGACAACCATACCATTTTTTAAAGTCAAATAAACATATTTGAAATTTTTTTTAATAAATAAAATAAATTGAATTAGAGTGAGTACTGCATAGAAGCTGAACATTATTATTAAATAAATTTTCTGTATATTTATTTTATTTAGAATAACCGGAAGGTTGACTGGTATGTATTTTACTTACAAAATATGATGAAACTGATTATTAGAAACTAAAATAAATTTTTCTCTAGAAACAGTACTTATATTTTTATTAAAAGGGCTTTATTCAATATATTACTTTGCTATTAGACAATTTTTACGAAATCCGTTTACGTAGCTGCCAATATTTACGTGTTTTTTTCTAAAACTATTTTTTATAGAAAAAATATCGCTTTTATTCATCGAAAACACAGGATTAAACAAGCAAAATATTCTGTTCAGAAACTGTGGAAGCATAAAATTTCGCAGCTATGCATCACCGCCCCCTGAATACTAGGCCTGAGCTCTGACTCAAAAATGGTGGCACTCGTAGGCACTCTTTCACTTATTGAATCTCAGAAAAATAAGGCGGAGAAAACTTTTAGAAATTATTGGTATTTAATTTCATGGTACCATACACACGATGAAAAAATTCCGCCTACGGCTGCCGTAATTTTTGTGTCAGCTCTCAGGCCTAGTATTCAGTGGGAAGTGCATGAATTTAGAATGAATTGTCACTGTGAGATTACGTCATCATGGTTTGTGTGTTCCTTACTTATTACTTACGCTATTTCCGAATAGTAATCTTCCTCTTATTTAATCGATGGATTTGTAACATTTTTCCAATCTATATATATATATTTCTCTTACGTGGCGCAGAAATAGGGCTGAATTTGTAGCTTTCCGTTTGACAACAAGCGTAGTTTCCACAACGACGATTCTCATTGGTTCGTTTTCTGGTGACATAATAAATTTAGCGAATCAGCTTTCTGATCAAGGCCTTCTTTTAGACACAGCAGAAAACGTTTTGTTTACATTTTGTTAGCGTCTTACGTAGCGTGTTTTTCAAACAGTTTTAAAAGATTTTAAGCTGTGCTGTGCAATATTATAGAGAAAATTCATAGCGGATCTCTTTTTAAACGCAGATTATTTGATCGATGTATGAAAAGCAATGCCATTGATTCGTTTTACTATGACGTGACACATTCGGTGAATCAGCTTTCTGATCGCGTTCTGATCAGGACTTTCTTTTAGACACAGCAGTTTTGTTTAACGTTGAAAACGTTTTGTTTACATTTTTTAGCGTCATACATAGCGTCTGCGTAGTGTTTATCAAAGATTTTTAAATGAATTTAAACCGTGCTGTGCAATATTATATGCGAAATAAATGTCGAGTTACGCAATGAGTTTCAAATTGTGTTTCCAAGGTAATTTTTCCATAATGTAAAAATGATTTATGCTTATTGGTATCACTAATTAAATGCATTTTTAATTACGTTTTCAATTACTTTTTTTTTCAAAGAAAATGTGTAAATTCCATATGTTAAAATGGCTTATGATAGTAATTATTTTGGCTAGAGTTGCGGCAAAAACCGGTGAACGAGCGAAGCGACCTAGGATCGCGTAGCGGTACCAATGTGAATTGCTAAGCAATTGACGGAGGTTGGCGAGCGTCAGCGAGCAGGGGGCTGAGCCCCCTAGTTTAATATAATGCGTAGCATTCTTTTCGGAAAGTATATGTTGTAATGATTTTTCTGAGCTGAATTTTTTTTTTTAAATTTTGGATAATTAAATTTGTAATCAATAAACGCAAATACAGGCTTCGTAAGCTCTTACCACAATTTTTGAATAGAAATTTTCGCCTTATTTAAATGCAGAAAAGTATTACAAATCCTGAAAATAATCCAGGCGTCTACAATTTCTGCTATTTAAATATTAAATAGAAAAATTCTATACGAACCCTGATATACCGTAATTTCCGGCGTATAATCCACGGATCAAACAAACATGTTTCGACCCAGAAATTTTATTTAAAAAAATGTAATTTGCTAGATCGCTGTAAATATTTGACTTCAATTATTGAATAAAATTTCTGGGTTGAAACCGAATTGTTTGATCCGCGGATTATACGCCGGAAATTACGGTAAATCATTCATTAATATATATGATGAATTACAGTATGTACTATATACAGTTGCAAATATCATTATAGTACTATATAATATTAATTATAATATATTCTTTAATACGTTATAAAAAAATGGATATTTATTAATTAAACTATTTGATCTTTGTTTGGTGGGGAAATATACAAGTTTTAAAAAGACGATTTAAAATTAGTAAATAGATTACTATTTTGCAAGTTTAGTATAATAAAAAAATGCTAATGAAAAAAGTAAATAAATAATGTCCAAATGTTGTTATTTACAAAATTATTTCTATGAAAAATCCAATTCTCTCTACTCAGACTTAAAAAGCATGTTATATTTTTAATCAGAAATTTCATTTATTTCATCTATTTAAATATTTTATTATAAGCTCTTTAATAATTGTCTTTGAGGAATAACAATTTACAAGATATGAACAATTCTTTCTTTTAAAATCTGCATTAAAGGCGTCTCATAAATAATTCATCACTAGACTGAATTTAAATTAGCTTTGTGATAAGCTTCAATGTTTTTTATTATTCATTAAAATTGTTATTTTTAAAAGAAAATTTATTAAAGGCTAAAATAAGAAGATAAAATTGGTTATATTAAATTATAGGCTACTGCATAAAGCATCTTCAGCTAAACTCGTTTAACTATATTTATTTCGCAAAAAATAAACAAATAAATAAATAAATAAATAAATAAATAAAAAGAATTACTTAAAGAAAATTACATCAATATTATGAGCTTTAATATTTAAATTTTTACACTGAATGGTTTAATGCATTAAAAATATATAAAATATACTTTTTCTGATTTTCCAAAAAAATATGGCGAAACAACTGCATAAATGTAAACAACTTAATTACAATACAATTCCGGTTACAGGTTAAATCTAAATTTCTGATACAATTAAATATGTTGGAGTACAAATGTGAAAGAAATATTCAGTTTAATCATCTTCTTAAGGTAAATTATAATTTAAATCAGAGTTTTCCAACTTGCGTCCACGTATCGCAAAGCTACGACTATTTTCATACAGAATTATTCACCTTTTTTAATAACCGAAATTATGCGTTTTCATAAGTGAATTTTTCTCGAAAAGACTGGTTTTCAGGCATCAAGGTTTTATACCATTGAATTTCATTTTCCATGTACCGTAATTTCCGGCGTATAATCCGCAGCTCAAAGAGTCGTTTTTCGACCCAGAAATATTATTTTATAAAATGTAACTTAAAAGATCGCTGTAAATATTTAACTACAATTATTGAATAAAATTTCTGGGTCGAAAAACGACTCTTTGAGCTGCGGATTATACGCCGGAAATTACGGTATATCATACCGGGATGTTTAATATCATATTTTTTTTTCATTTTGATATTTTATATAATCAAATAGGCTTGATAGGGAGTTTTTTAAAGAATATTCCAAAGAAGAAATAACACATTTTTTTTCAATAATAGGTATTTCTCTATGTATTTATTAGGAATACTGTGGCATCTTTCATATACATGTGTTGGTTAAGAGATTTTTTTTTTATGAATGCGACAAATGTTCTAAATTCTGCAGCGAAGACTGTATTTAAGTAGAAATTGAACAAACTTATAATATACACAGCTGTCAAATACCGTAATTTCCGGCGTATAAGCCGCAGCTCAAAGAGTCGTTTTTTGACCCAGAAATATTATTTTATAAAATGTAACTTAAAAGATCGCTGTAAATATTTAACTACAATTATTGAATAAAATTTCTGGGTTGAAAAACGACTCTTTGAGCTGCGGCGTATACGCCGGAAATTACGGTATATATGTAAATAAATATGAAAATATATGTCAAATACACATGTAAATATATATGAAAATATTTGTCGAATATATATGAAAATATGTAAAAGCTTTCCTTTTCTTTACATACGTAAAAATAACGAAAAATCATGTATCAAGAATAGATTATGAAATACTTTCTAACACATCCAGAAAACTCAAACGAAACTTTACCGTGAAATATGATGCAAGAAGTTACGTAGTAAACAATTTAGGAAACATAAAACATTTAAAAATCTGGTTTTAGCAATTACCTCCAATAATTAAAAAAGTTGTCTAATAATTTTGTGCAGCCTTGTATATGATCTATAGATCTGAATGTGTGCAAGATAGCAAGATGAACTTTTGTTCCATTAGAAAATTCACATATAGCAATTTGGAAAAGCATTCGAAACCTTTTGTAGAATCCTGTGTATTATGTAAAGACTTTTGTACACACCACATATGAAACTAAAAGTTAATTCAGGACCAAAGCGTATAAGGCAACTTAAAACTTACTTCCAGAAATTATCAACCATAAACAGCAATGTATCTTGTTCTTTGCGTAGCCCAGGATATGAATTTATTTATATTCCACAAACTTCTACAAGTCTACTAAATATAGTTCAGCAAGAAAATGCGTAACTCAATTAACAATACTCTTATACAATTCACTCCCATAGTCGTAATACTTACGTATTCATTTGTGTATTTTTTCAAACAAAATATATACACACCACGTACTATGCAAAAATTTAGTTAAACGTAAAAAGGCAAATTAAAGTTGAAAACGCACTTATCACACATAGGGCGTAATTATCGCACTCAGATTGTAATCGAATTATTTTCGGTGTCCCTGTAAGAGACTGATAAACGGAATGCACAACATACATTTCAGTGAGGAATTCATAGTGCACCTCAGTAATGCACATAAATTTCAATATGTTTGAAATAGGGAAATATCATTAAATTACGCTGCAAAGGGTTTTTCTCTTTATTAAAAGATTGTGTAACAGAATTATTTTGTGCGACCCTGTAAAGGAATCATAAATGCTTCGTACAAAAACTAAATTTTAATACCCGTCATAATTGTATATCAATTTCATCATGTTTTAACTGGCGCAACGTCATCAGAATGTACTTGAAATGAATTTTTCACATTGACTGTAATGTAACAGAATAATTTTGACTGAGCCTGTAAATAAACTATAAGGGCTACACACTTCATTTTTAATAGAGATCATGCTATAATAAACGTCATTACAAAAAAATTAACGGCAATCCTAGTATACTTACAAGAGTTAGAGCATGGACAGTCGGCCAGACGGCAGACAAACCGAAGTCGGAGTCATAAACACTTTTCAACTACGTTAGAAGCGTTAAAAACCACAAAAGTTGGCGGCTATGATATATGTTTATTAAAAAATCTATGACACATTTCTCATATGTGTGATGTTTAAACTTTTGAACACGTTCTTGGAGCAGAGTTGTCAGTTTGGCATTTTCTTTTATTCAGAAATTCCAAATTATGCCAGAAATTCCAAACTTTAATTTTTATTTTATTTAATGATATGCATTTCGTTGTTACATAAATTAAAACTCTTCTTATGAAATTTCTAGTAAGAACTAGGAATTTCTGAATAAAAGAGTAGCTCAAACTGGACACTCTCGCGCAGTGGCGTAGCCCGGGTGGGGGTCCAGATGCTTTCTATACCACCAATTTTGTAAGGTTTTCTTTGCCTTATGTAATCGGACAACTTTTTGCGATAATAAAGACGAAGAAAACTTTACAATATTACTGGTACGCAGAGCATTTGGACACCCACCCTGGCTATGCCACTGCTCTCGCGTCTCTTTTATATTTAATCGAACCACAAGTTACAAAAGCAATACTCTTAGCATTAGGTTTGAAAATGTTCTAATACAAGTGTATAGCAGAGATTATTTTTTAAAAAGTAGTACGAACAGAATAAAAAACAAGAAAGAAAACTAATGCGCCAAGCATAGATTATGTAACACTTTCTAAAAAAATCGGAATTCTGTAACAAAACTTCATCATTTAATAAGGTGAAAGATGATATCAAAGTAAACAATTTGGAAAACGTATAAAACATTTGAAAACGCAATTTCTTGAAATGCAATATATTTTAGGAAAGGAATTCAAGTTATTTTTTGAATCTCTATCGATTTGTATACATACTACATATTATGCAAAAATTTAGTTCATTTAAAAAACGCTGAATACATTTGAAAACTCCCTTTCACCAATTTCTGCCATTAAACGGTAATGAATTCGAATTCTTTTGTACAGCCCTGTATGTATATATATATAGTTTATACACATTAAGCAAAAGATTTGTTTACATTTAAAATTGCATACCACATCTGAAAAGGCCCTTCCAGATATCATCGCTTATAAACAGTACTGTAACCGAAAATTTAGTGTGTCTTGGTGTATGAACGATAAATTCTATGTGCACCATATTCAACCTTAAGCATCTTGTTATGTACCTCAGTGATATATATCAATTTCAGTATGTTGGAAATAGTATAACATTATTAAAATACATTGCAAACGATTATTCCCCATAGACCATAATGTTACGGAATACTCTTGGGTCTCCCTGTAAATGAACCGTGATTTCTACACACTTCATTTTCTATACCAAATATGACATAGTAAATCGCAATAACATATATCAGTTACATAGAAATATGACAACATTTACGTGAGTTAGAGCTTGAACAGACAGCCAGACAAACCGAATTGTTAAACACTTTTCAAATATGTTGGAAACTGTTAATAAAAATAACCCACTGGTATGGATATCACCTGACCCAGAGTCGATTTCCCCGAGGTTTAATCGATTTATTTTCAAGTAAGCAAAAATTTAAAATTTTTTAAGACCGAATCTGGCTCAGTTTTTATGAAGACGTAAAAAAGATATCCCTTTAATCTGGAGTGAACTGTTATAGCTAATATATCTGTACTTTTTTAGGTGCATTCGTAATATAAATACGTAGCACCTATAGTCGTCGTCTGGTCCGTCCGTCTGTCCGCATATAACAGCGCAAAAACTACCCAACCGAATGGTTTGAAATTTAATATACAGGGTGTATCTGAAATGCTTCAACAAACTTAGAGGGATGATAGTACTCATGAAGACGAATAAAAAATGCAATGGAACATGTGGTCGCAAATGACATTTAACACTTTGAGGGGCAGTGGTATGTTTATGAAACTATTTAATTTTAATTCCAAAACGCCACAATGGCCTCAGAATTTTGCTATAATCTTTTCCATTTAATATGAATGTGAAATATGGCCTTT
This sequence comes from Maratus michaelseni, assembly GCA_963931845.1. Classification (NCBI taxonomy): domain Eukaryota; kingdom Metazoa; phylum Arthropoda; class Arachnida; order Araneae; family Salticidae; genus Maratus; species Maratus michaelseni. The sequence goes on from OZ007586.1 coordinate 164,820,049, forward strand.
TTCTTATTTACAAACAAATTTTTTTGTAAATTCCGGTGCCAGTCATTTATTTCAACATTTTAGTACTAAAAGTACTTTGCCCCTGAAAGGGTTAAAGTATGAAAATCGAGAAAATGCGTCTGGAAATGGACAAACTGAGACAAGAAAGAAATACTCCAGAAAATTATTTATTGCACAGAATAGGTACAACACAGCTCGTGATGTTCAGCGAAAACAAATATTTTACAACAATTGTTCAAAGTGTCGACCGCGGACATTATTAGACACAGCGTGTCCGCCAGTCGTTGCTCCGTAGATGTACTCTGTGTAATAATGTCCGTGTCTAAAATGTTGAAATAAATGACTGGCACCGGAATTTGCAATAAAATTTATTTTTAAATAAGAAAAAGGCTATATTTCACATAAATATTAAATGGAAAAGATTTTAGCAAAATTCTGGTGCCATTGTGGCGTTTTGGAATTAAAATTAAGTGGTTTCATAAACATACCACTGCCCCTGAAAGGGTTAAACGTCATTTGCGACCCCATGTTCCATTGCATTTTTTGTTCGTCTTCATGAGTACTATCATCCCTCTAAGTTTGTTGAAGCATTTCAGATACACCCTGTATATAATTATTGCTGAATTTTGTCGAGTCATTTAATTTTTTTTTGAAAATCGAATCAAAACTTAAAAAGATATTAATAAAAGTTTTCTCCATTGTAATAAATCCTATCATACGTAATTAATTCAATGATATCCCATGCTAGGTAATGATTCTGGGTTACCATGGTGATTACGTCATATTGAAGATGGAGTCATATTATTACCGTATTACTGAATTTAAAAAATCGAATTTGTATACTATTTTTTTTTTTAATTATAGCAATCCTATAATCTACCGACAGCTTTTGGGATAGATGTTTCCGGAGAAATATATATTAAATGTAAAAAGAGTCTAAATATGAATTTAAAGCTATGCTTAAGTTTTCCATTTTAATTTTCAGTAAATGTCAACAAAAGATAAAATGTTGCCAACTTAAAATGTACTTATTTTATTACCGAAATTAATTATATCGTAATAACAGACGATATAAATACTTATAAAACTAGTTAACGTACCTCATTTGTCACGTTTGACGAACTATTTCTGACTTGTTTCTTTTTAACTTTTCTTCTAAAAACTGCATGTTTTAGAAAATTGCTACAAGACATCATTTTTGAATAAACGTAGTACATAGAGTTTTTAGGCAAAATTACAAACACTAATGTATAGAAAATTCTATAAAACGGTACATTGAAGATAAAAAACAACAATATGAGAAAACAGAGTTTGAAGTAATTAAATATCTCTTTAAAATATACCTCCTCCAACGTATTATATTTTATTTCACTGTGTTCAAAAGCATTTGATTATATTCTGCAAGTTTTTTCAGTGAGTTAGGTGGGTTTATAATACCTCAAAACAGTCGTCCAGTTGCTCCATCATTTCCAATCGGTCGCATGGTATACATATTCGCCGACTTCCGGGGACGAAATAGGCTATCCTTGCATATTGTTACAAGTAATTTTAAAACATTTTGTATCTTATTGTCTCACTGTCATTAATTAAGACAAAAATAACAGTTTAAAATTAGCGGCGGGAGTTTACCTGATTGTCCCTCGTCGCTTCGGATAACTCTTCGAATATGATGGCATATATAAATCTCATAAAGATCTCAGAGGAGCCAGCTCTCACTAATCTTCCGTAATATGTGGGTTAATTTGATCCGGGTTTAATACGTTTCGCACCAGAATTTTTTTTTTTGAAGAAATGAAATGAAATATATTTCCTGCAGAAATCTGAAATTAAATAAAGATTCATCAAATAAATTTTCCGGTTCGAAACTTTATTAAACTGGGTCAAATTAATCCGCATATTGCGGAAGATTAGTGGAAACTTAACATCTCTAAATGGTGCGTTCTAAAGAAATGATCAGGCATAAACAAACGGAATTGTTTAAAATATTCAAACCTTTGTGGAGCTCCCGGATGTAATTCTTGGTGTTGTAAAATTTCCTTGTACTTTCTCGTCAAGATTTATGTAATTGTTGAAGTCGTGTATATGTTTCTGTGATTAAAAATAAATGTATATGGATCATTCGAGACGACAGCCTTGGTAGCTATAGGTCTCAAAGCCCACCTCCTTTCAAAGTTCAAGTATATTCAAACTTCTCGTTACTGTAGAAACAAGTGTGAAAACCCGTTAAAAAAGGGAGAAAAGGAGGATTCAAAATATTACAAAATCCCAAAGTTAACGTTTTTCATGTTATACCCCTTGACTGTTCTTAATAAATATAAAAAACGGAAAATTTAAAAATATATTATGAACAATCACACAATCTTAATAAAATTGCGATTCAAACTTAACACATTTCGAGAGCAGTTTTGTGCCCTAAAAACTAATCAGCACGGCAACGCTTTGCAGCTTAGCTGGTAAGTAATAATTCTGTATTTTTTTACAAACTATAATAAAATTTTCTTAACAGAATGTAAGTGTTTTTTTCACGCGCTACTTAATGCAGAAAAAACTACAAAGGATTAAATATTTACAAAAAACTATTGATGACTATTACTACATTTGAAGCCATCATAACTGCCAAGTGTTACGCAATTTCGCTACAACGAAAATTTAATAGCAATTTTTGCCTTATATAATAGCAGATTTCGGGGATTAAATATAGTAAAATTTACTATTAAATTTTAGTGGTAAGAAAAAAGTCGTAAAATCTGGCAGCTAGGTATCATTTATTACGTATAAAGTGTTTTAAGAATTCACTTCATAGAAACATAATCACTTATAATGATCTACTTCATAAAAAATCTGCTTAAATATGATAACTCTAGATTTTCTCAGAATAAATGTTTTTTAAAAGGAAAATTTCTAACGTCACCTTTCTTTACGAGCAAAATTTTCGGAAATAGCTTTAAAATAATATTTGATCCTTTCCAATAGATACATTTTCATTTGTGCATTCTCCTTAGGGAATATGACATTTTAGAAAATTGTCTTTAACTATCAGATAGATATATGGGTAACATTTTAGTCAATTTTAGAAATTTTGTTCATTAAAAAACTCAGATTTAATCTAAAATAAGGGGATATATTCTGTTGGAATGTAATAAATAGATTTGAAATACTTTCACAAAGAATATAGGAGAATTTTAAAGGGATTTTAGAATAAATTATTCATTAATTAATTGTAATGTGTACAGATAATGGAAGATTTTGAATGAAAATTTATTAAGTATAGTCGGAATGCTATAACGCAAGAAATATCGATTTTGGGATTTTTAAATATTTTGAATCTTTTATTTCTTCCCTTTCTACCGCATATTACATTAGTTTCTACGGAAATGAGAAGTTTTAAATTTTTAAGTAATTCCCTTTGTCCCATCTGGTCAAACTCATTTACCACGTCCATTAGAAGAACAGACAAGGTTGTTTAAGATTGGTTGTAAAAAAGAACAAAAGCTGGCTGTTTTGAGGTATAATAATGTAATTCACTAATGACAGGGTTCGTACGCTTTTAACACAATTTTTATTAGAATTCTTCGCCTTATTTAAATTAAGAAAAGTATTACAAATCCTGCAATTAAACGAGGCGTCTACAATTGCTGCTATTTATATATTAAATAGAAAAATTATGCTAAAAAGTTGTGGTAAAAGCGTACGAACCCTATAATGTGACAAAATTTACAATATATAATAGAATGCTTTTAACCCTTAATTGCATAGTGATGTAACTTTCCATCACTTTTTATTTAACTTTTAATAAATAAATCAACTTCTTCGCCACCACTATATTTATATAGAAATGTTAATCCAGTAAATTTCCCGTGAACTATGTTGCTGAACAAAGTTAAAAATCTATCTTAAAATTTCTGGTGTCTAATATTTAATATATGTATAAAAAAACACAACTGTAAAAGAAAAACTCATGTAAAGAAGGGTTAAACAAAGGAAAAGAAGTTATAATACAACGAATTAGGGTTATTTTAATGAGGTAAATTCCTTTACTTTAAACTCAGTATTCTTAAAGGGATGTTTTTGAACTGCGATCTACCTTTATATAGAAGCTACTATACATTAGTACTTCCCATTTTATGTACATATTTCTCTGTTTAATCTGATGATGTTCGACTGTTGTAACTAATATAGGCATTCAGTTTTAAATGCTCTTCAAAAGTTTTTCTTACTTTCAAAGACATTTTTAAATATATATATATATCTGTAATAGCTAAAAAGCTCACTTCAGATTGAACAGAGATTTCTGTAGAATGTTTAGACAAATTTACAAACGCAGATATATAGTACTTTCTACAGTAAGGTACATAGAAGTTCAAAAGCAACATTTTGAGTAATCTGAGTTTCAGATAAATGATACGTCTCCTTAAACCATGCCTTCTCATCAGAGGCGTAGCGTCAGGGGGGGGGGGGGGGGCACGATCATTTTACTACCAGTATAATTATATACTATATTTGGCCTTATTTAATCTTTGAATGGTATGAATTAAATAAGGCCAAATATAGTATATAATTATACTGGTAGTAAAATGATCGTGCCCCCCCCCCCCGAGGCTACGCCTCTGCTTCTCATTTGTATTATTGTTTCTTTTATTCTGTTCAAAAGCAAACTATTATATTTTGGAGTGTCGTAGCATCAGGAGGTACTGCATCACATTACTACCAGTATTATTATACAGGGTGATTCATAAAAGATGGGCAGAACTTTAAGGGGTTATAGTACACTTAAAGACAAATAATATTAAATAGGAGACTAAGGGTCCCAGACGTATTCCCAAGGAGATAGGGGGCATTAAAGTTTAGGGTCCGAAATTTCAAATGATTATAAAACATGGAAAAATTGGTCGATTCGTTTGCGGTTTTTGCAAAAAATTTTCTTTATGCCAGTATTTTCTTGAAATAAAATTTTAAAGTTCAATTTCAAAAAATGCCGATAGGGGGCGCTTTAGACTTTGGAGTAACAAACAACTATTTTTTAACGTTATTTTTTGTATTTCTTTAAATGATTTCGAAAGCTTAGACTTAAACTTAAATTTTGATCTAAAAATCTGAGTCCTAACGAGCCGTTAAGTAGCGTAAACTGAAATTTGAAATTTGAAACCCTTCTCCCCCCAGAACAAAAATCAGTTATTCCCGATCTTTGTGTCGTAGATTAGGCTCTAACTACTGCCGCGTTTTGCTAAAATTATTCTTTATGTCAGTATTTTCTTGAAAATAAATTTTAAAGAAAATTTTCAAAAAATTCCGATAGAGGGCGCTTTAGACTTTGGAGTAACGAACAACTATTTTATACCGTTATTTTTTGTGTCTCATTAAATGCTTTCTAAAGCTTAGACTTAAACTTAAATTTTCAGCTCAAAATCTGAATCGCTGAGCGTGGTTCAGTAGCGAGGGGAGGGGAATCAAATTTCAACTTCTGAACATAGTTCAGTTTGCACTACTTAACCATGCCCAACGATTCTGTGCTGTGATACGAGGCAAAAATACAACTTTCGTCAAGGACTGCATAGTCGGAATTCACTCATAAAGGCACTGGCACAGTTGGAAACGTCGCTCATGCAAACGTTAAAGCTCCATTCCTGACGCTAGTCACCGGGTGAAGAAGGAAACAGAAAGTATGCAAATGTCAAATGGGGAAGAAGAAGAACACGTATGCAAAATTTCGACACGATTCAGGCATAAAAACCACTGAACGGTGAGTCAAGTGTAAGTCGCTGTAGTAATGAATCGGAAGATGGTGCCCTTCACGAATAAGGAAAAGGCTGAGATGCATTTAATTTACGGAGCGGCAGATGGAAATGGTGCAGAGGCACAACGAATGTACGGAGAGCGATTTCCTAACAGGCGGTTGCCTAACCGCAAAACTTTCGAGCGCTTGCACAGACAGTTGTGTGAGACGGGATCATTTCTCGCTTCCCGGTCGAATGCAGGTCGTGCAAAAAAGGACGAATCAGTAGTTGTTGCAGAAGCCATTCTGGATGTAGTAGCGGCGCAGCCAAGTACAAGTACACGAACAGTGGCTAGCCAGGTGGATACCTCACAGTCCACGACTTGGAGGGTACTGAAGGATGAACATTTGCTCCCGTTTCATGTGCAACGAGTCCAGAAACTGTCTCCAGGGGATTATCCAAATCGTATTGAATTCGCCCGCTGGTTTCTGCAGCAGAACGCGCTAAATCCACATTTTGGACGAACTGTGCTTTTCACCGATGAATGTACCTTCACACGTGAAGGTACATTTAACACACACAATGCACATGTATGGGCGGATGTCAATCCACATGCTACGTATCCACATGCTCATCAGAGACGCTTTTCCATCAATGTTTGGGCAGGAATCCTCGGAGACCACCTAATCGGACCGTACCTTCTTCTTGAACGCCTCAACGGTAAAACATACCTCACATTTCTGCAACATGTGCTGCCAGACCTGTTAAACGTTGTTCCTCCACGCATCCGGCGGGTCATGTGGTTCCAGCACGATGGAGCGCCAGCCCATTACGTACGAGACGTCCGCAACTATCTGGACATCACATTTCCGAACAGATGGATTGGTCGAGGTGGTCCTGTTGCTTGGCCTGCTCGCTCGCCAGATCTTTCACCCCTCGATTTCTTTTTTTGGGGACGATTGAAAGCTCTTATGTATGAGACACCCATTGAATCCCCCGAGGAACTGGTCGCCAGACTTTCCGCCGCTGTAGGGGAAGTGCTCGAAAAGTCTGATGTTTTCGCGAATGTTCGCCGTTCCATTCGTCGCCGTTGTTCTGCGTGCATAACCTCTGGTGGTCACAATTTTGAACATTTATTGTGATTACATGTTAATAAATATGCTTTGGTAACATAATCCTAATTTGTGTCTTTTTACCTCGTATCACAGCACACAATGTGTGGACATGGAAAACTGAACTGTGCTCAGGAGTAGAAATTTCAAACCCCTCTCCCCAGAAACTTAACCACGTCTAACGATTCAGATTTTGGGCTGAAAATTTAAGTCTAAGCTTTAGAAAGCATTTAATGAGACACAAAAAATAACGGTATAAAATAGTTGTTCGTTACTCCAAAGTCTAAAGCGCCCTCTATCGGAATTTTTTGAAAATTTTCTTTAAAATTTATTTTCAAGAAAATACTGACATAAAGAATAATTTTAGCAAAACGCGGCAGTAGTTAGAGCCTAATCTACGACACAAAGATCGGGAATAACTGATTTTTGTTCTGGGGGGAGAAGGGTTTCAAATTTCAAATTTCAGTTTACGCTACTTAACTACTCGTTAGGACTCAGATTTTTAGATCAAAATTTAAGTTTAAGTCTAAGCTTTCGAAATCATTTAAAGAAATACAAAAAATAACGTTAAAAAATAGTTGTTTGTTACTCCAAAGTCTAAAGCGCTCCCTATCGGCATTTTTTGAAATTGAACTTTAAAATTTTATTTCAAGAAAATACTGGCATAAAGAAAATTTTTTGCAAAAACCGCAAACGAATCGACCAATTTTTCCATGTTTTATAATCATTTGAAATTTCGGACCCTAAACTTTAATGCCCCCTATCTCCTTGGGAATACGTCTGGGACCCTTAGTCTCCTATTTAATATTATTTGTCTTTAAGTGTACTATAACCCCTTAAAGTTCTGCCCATCTTTTATGAATCACCCTGTATATTAAATTAGGCCTCATTTAATCATATAACGATCAAAGATTAAATAAAGCCAAATGTACCGTAATTTCCGGCGTATAATCCGCAGCTCAAAGAGTCGTTTTTCGACCCAGAAATTTTATTCAATAATTGTAGTTAAATACTTACAGCGATCTTTTAAGTTACATTTTATAAAATAATATTTCTGGGCCGAAAAACGACTCTTTGAGCTGCGGATTATACGCCGGAAATTCCGGAAGTATTTAATGATACTGGTATTATAGTAATGCAAAATCCAATGTCGCTACGCCACTGTCATTTTCCGATTTTAGTCGGTGTGTTAGGAAGATTAATTATACCACAAAGTAGCCGTGCCACAAAATTTTCAGCTTCTGCCATTGTCCTAATTGATGGCATCGTATGTATATATTTTTGCTCTTTAAATAGGCGTGGTCAGGGAATATGACTAAAATTACAGTACAAAATTTTATCCATCAAAATAACTCTAATTCTGTTTTAATTGTTTATTTGTGGTTCCTGATATTCAAAATATTAAATAAATGAGAGGAATTATTTAATGGCATCTAAAGCAAACACATGCTCATGAGTACCGCTGACGTCATATCGGTGGTGCAATTATCTGAATAATTTATTTCTTTTTCTCGCAAATTTAATTTCCTCGAAACATCGCATAATTTAAATTTTTACTCCGTCGAACAGCGAAAAAATGTACTTTTAAATACTATTTGTGTGAAAATTGTATCTGAATTTACTGGTTTCTTTTTAATTTTTTGTGGTTATTAATTAATTTTAAAGCATGTTTTTTTTTAAATATCTCTTTATCGGGTAGAGCTCTATTACGGAAAATTAACAGATTCGCACTTTAATTAATATAAATAGTTCAGCATTTGTTTCCAATTAATAGTCGAAAAACATTATACTCAATAAATAAATAAATAAACAAAATAATATAAATAAAACACAAATTTCAAAAATATGTAATCGAACTACGTGCTTAAACACACAAGTAAACAGAATTAATAAAAAAAAAGAAAACTGCCCAGTTAAACTGACGGCATTGAGCTCACAGGCTATTCACACTAACTGTAAATTATATTCTTATTTCAAAGAATTTGAAATAAGCCCTCGAAAAATGAAGAAATCGACAATATATTACGAGGGGGGAACCATCCCCCGTTTCTCCTTCTTATAATTAACCAATGAACCCATAAAATCAGAGAAGCGCCTTACCACAATGAACCTAATATACAAAATTTGAAAAAATCGGATAATTCTGCATGAAAAATCCATTTATCTAAATTAAGGGGGGTTAGTCCCCCGTCCCCCCTTTATACTTAACCAAAGAACCCCCAAAACTAATCAGAGAAGCGCCTTATCACAATGAACATATATATAAAATTTGAAGAAAATCGGATAATTCTGCTTAAAAAACCCATTTATCTATATCAAGGGGGGTTAGTCCCCCCCGTTCCCCCCCTTTATACTTTACTAGTGAACCCCCAAAACTAATCAGGGAAGTGCCTTACCACAATGAGCCTATATACAAAATTTGGAGTAAATTGGATAATTCTGCATGAAAAACACATTTATCAAAATTAAGAGGGGGGGGGGTAGCCCCCGTTTCCCTCATTTACACTTCACCAATGAACCCCCAAAACTAATCAGGGAAGACCCTTACCACAATGAGACCATATAGAAAGTTTGAAGAAAATCGGATAACTCTGCATGAAAAAAATCATTTATCTAAAATAAGGGGGGAGGATTAACCCCCGTTACCCCCTTTATACTTAACCTATGAACCCCCAAAACTAATCAAGAAAGAACCTTATCACAATGAACCTATATACAAAATTTGAAGAAAATTGGATAATTCTGCATGAAAAAACCATTTATCCAAATTAAGGGGGGTTAGCCCCCGTTCCCTCCCCTTTATAGTTAACCAATCAATCCCCAAAACTAATCAGGGAAGCGCCTTATCACAAGGAACCTATAAACAAAAGTGGAAGAAAATCGGATAACTCTGCATGAAAAATTCACTTATCTAAATTAAGGGGGAGGATTCCCCCCCCCGTTAGCCCCTTTATACTTAACCTATGAACCCCCAAAACTAATCAGGAAAGAACCTTATCACAATGAACCTATATACAAAATTTGAAGAAAATTGGACAATTCTGCATGAAAAAACCATTTATCTTAATTAAGGGGGGTTAGCCCCCCCGTTCCCCCCTTTATAGTTAAACAATCAATCCCCAAAACTAATCAGGGAAGCGCCTTATCACAAGGAACCTATAAACAAAATTGGAAACAAAACGGTTATTTCTGTCAATAGTTATCGCGTTACGTACGTACATACGTACATACATACATACATACATACATACATACATACAGAACGGGCGGGCACATAAGCTCTCAGGCTTTGATAGCCTGTGAGCTAAAAAGGCTGTTGTAAGAAGTAAAATCTTTGGAGATACCTTCTTTTATTAACTCCTGACTTGCGTATAAATAAAATTATCATTTTAAGAAATTTAAAATTTTATTTAAATGTATAATTGATATTTTTCATACAAAAATGTCTTTATGTGGTGTTATTGGGCAATTAAAAAATAATATTTTAAATGTAAAAACTGTAATAGAGTTTTTGATTACAAAAATAAATTTCATTTATGTTTTGTGCACCAAGCAGTATGTTTTATGTAAACACGTAGTATTGGGCAATCTTGTAGTAAACTTTTGAAAAAAGCGCAGAATCGAACAACCAAAGTAAACAATTTTGATACGAAATGATGTGAAATCCGCACCAGGGTACAAATTACTTTTGATTGCCACTATTTCCGAAATGTAATCTTAGCCTTAAAGTGCGATTTTTGTGTATTATCTGTGATTAAATAAAACAAAGTTGTTTTTATTCGGAAATAGGGGTTCTCTAAATTAAGGACCTTACATACACTGCGCACTGTATATTTTTCGAAAGTAACATATCATTAGCTAAATACAATTATGTAACACCTACAGAATTAAACAACATCATCTATGGCTTTAGTTCCCCAAGATATAAATGATTTTTCCCTTACAGTACTTTTAAAACAATCTCATTTTACTTATAATAAGTTTTGCAGATTTTTAAAGCATTTGCTTTAAACACATAACTGATATCTAAAAATACATTCTTAACATCTCGTGTCAGATACTTTATGGAAAAAGCTTTTCCACGTAAACAATAAGTGCTTGCATTTATGAATATTTATGTCTTTTGAGACTCATCTAGAAATAAAATGAAAATAAGTTTAACAAGAACGAGATTTTAAAACGTCTCTAAACAACTGAATGACTTTAACTAACATGTAACATTACGTCTATGCTTTTTCAAGGGAGAATAATGATAAAAATAGCTTAAAAGGAGCGTCTGGAAGTATTCGATAATATTTATTATTGCTTAGGAAGTAGTTATTCAAAAACGTTTCTAGATTGTTGTTTAGATATTTTTTATAGAGTAAACTGTATTTTAAGCATATCGTAATAAGTCAAAATTTAAATTATTTAGCATTCATTTTATTTTACGTCTATTTATAAAGTTACAATCTTTAAAATGGGAACTTCTTAAAAGTAAGGGACTTCTGACAATATATGATGCAGAATTTCAGATCATTGTAAATACTCTGAGTACTTTAACAATTTGAAGGGTGGTGGTATATTATTTATATATGATTTTATTGTGAACTAACTATGAATGTAGGTGGTCGTAACCAATTTTTTTTACAAGGACTGTACAAAATAAATTGTCTTCAAATGTCTGAAATTTTTATGCTTCTTTTCAGTTATGAGCATATAGCTCAATGTATGGACAATTTGTTCAACTAAATTCACGCTTAACACTTTAAAGCGTGGTGTTATTCCGTATAGAAAGCAGGGTGAAAGTGACGTCACTATTACTTCGCTGCATGTCACGGTGGTTACGTCACATCTGTGACCAAAATAGGATTTTATACAAAAACTTTAAAAACATATAAAAAAGCATGTTATTCATTGTAAAATTTATCTTTCTGCTAATTTTTAATTTTTGTTACGTCACTCCAACGTTATTGCAAGCCACGTACGTCACATGGGCACTCTGACCAAAAATCCACCATAATGAGACACAATTTATGTCTCATTGTAACCAAAATGTATATTTTAAAAATCTTTGAAAATGAGAGGAAACATTTAAAAAAATAAATCTACTTACAATAAAAAAAAGAGAAAGACCACCAGCCGGCATAATAATGTCGGGAAGGGTGTCTGGGAAAATCTGGTTCACGGACACGGTGCAGGATTCTAATCCTGCCTTCCGAAAGAAAAATGCCTACCCAAACAGGTTGGGTATTGTTCGGATGAAACGTGGTCCCACGATTCTGCATCGAATCGTGGGATCGAGCCACACTTTTCAAAAATTAGACACACTGTGACTTCATAAAATGGTCCCAGAAGAACTTAAAAACGGCCATAACGTAACTTCACATCCACGTTACGTGACGTCACATCAATGGTCACGAAGTCATAATGTGGTCACAGTGACATTTCCGTGACGTCAAAATGCTTTACGAGTTATATATCACTTAACTTTATTTCCAAACTTCCAACTACAGCCCAGAATTTTTAAATAAAAATTTTGCTTTTGTAATGTACATGAAGAAAATTATATTTGTTTAAAAATCAATTCGGTCGTAAATTATGGTGGCAATCATTTCAATATTTTATCAATAGAATTACTTCTTCCTTGAAGGGCTAAAGAATAAATGTAAATATATTTTTAAACCCTCAATAGTACAATTAATTAATAAATAAATAAATAACAATGCTTTTTTCACTATGTTGCCCAGGGGCCGTTGACTTACTACTTTCTTTCTATAGAAAAGTTCACCTTTTTTAATCGTATAATTTCAATCGTTAAGTAATACGATTACTTTTTGCAAGTAGTGATGTCAGAAGAATTTTCAGAAAAAGAAGTGAGTACCACTGCTTTAAGCAAATCCTTTAGGTACAGGTTAAAAATATGTCGTGCAGCATACTTATGTAACGGATTAAATGCTAAAAATGATCATTTTTTAATATAATAATAATAAAGATGTACAAAATATCATGAATTATAACTGAAAATTTCAAAGAATAAAATAGGGATTTCCTTTTACTCCAAATAAATCGTTGTATGTGTGACATTCAAGCACTTTAAGTATCGCTGTACGACAAGGATTTAAGACACAAACTTTAACTGTAAATTATTTTTTAGAGAAGAAGAATTTATTTATTTTATCATGTAGTGTAAAAAAAAATTAACGTTATTTTCTCTTTAAAAAAATAATTTCTATAATCTGCGGGAGTGACAGAAAACGATATGCAGTTTCATCTTGTAATAAATGTATACAATTACGTGCGAATAATGAATTAGTAGGATAATTCAATACATTTGTCATTTTCATTAAATTATAACCCACAACATATCATTATAATAAAAAGACAATTGAAATGTCACATGATTTTACGTATTTTTATAAATAATAAATTTTGCTTTGCAGGTGTGACAATTATGCTACGGGAGTTACCAGTATCACACAAAAGTGTAAAGTATATATTGAAATAGCTCTTTCCGATGTGACATCCTTCTTAACCCCTTAATCGTCGCGCCCTTTATGTGTAGGCTACTTTTTAAAAATTCATATTGCTTGATTACCACCAGTTTTTTAAGTAGAAATGTTCATCTTATTTAATAGACAGATAAAATAATGCAAGAATAAAGCCAATAACACTATTTTAAGAAACTGGTGGGAATCAAACAATCTGAATAAAACAGGCGTAACCTACGCTGCCCGTGAATGTCTCGGGCACGACGATTAAGGGGTTAATAAGGTATTAACTATTATAGTACAAGTTAATATTCACTTTAATGTACACTGTAATTTATTCGTAAAGAACTAAAATATCTTGGGGTTAGAATTACCCAAGAGAGCATAAAACAGACAACCAAAAAATGGATGGAATTTCTACAATGGTACCTCCGAAAAATGCTAAACAAGTAGCAACATTTTTGGGAATGTTGGCTTTGTTTCAAAAATTTATACCTCACTTTTATGAAATCTGCAATACATTATATGTTTTAAAAAGAAAGAGAGGTCAATTTGTTTGGTGAAAAGCGGTTCAAAATGCTTTCGAACAGTTAGAAAAATCTTTAGTTTATTCACCTGTTTTGGCTCGTGATTCTTCTCAATTCATATTATACTGTGACGCTAGTGCAGCGCGTATTGGAGCGATGTTAGCTCAAAAACGCCGTCCCATAGCTTTCGCTTCACGAATTTTGAATACAGCGGAAAGAAATTATTCAATAACTGAGCGTGAATGTCTTTCATTCATTTGGGTCTTAAACATATTTACATGCTTTTTCACGTGCATTCCAGTCAAAGTAATCACTGATCACTCTTCTCTCATGAAGTTAACACATGGTAAAGGTTTATCTTCTCGTATGGTTAGATGGTGTCTGAAATTAACTGAATTTAACATTGAAATTGAACATAGGGCAGGTAAGGAGAGCGCAGTGGCGGATGCTTTGTCGAGAAATCCACAGGAAGGTGTTGAAATAACTGCGGAGATTAATGTTTGTGCTTTATCGTCGTTAATTTTGAAGTCTGTAGAAAAACTCATAAGGGAACATAATTAAGGACGAGGACTTTGGTCAGTTATATAGGTATTTAGAAGATGCTGATATGGTACAAAGTGCGGAAGCGCACATGTTCCAGAACTGGACCCAAAATTTCAAAATTAAAGATGGTCTGTGGTTTTATTCTAAAACTGTAAATTCTCGTGGAGAACTTCGAGTTTATATTCCAGCTTCCCTTCGTAAGGCCATCGTACATGAATTTCACGATAATCCTTTAGAAGGACACCTAGATATCAGAAAACGTATGCAAGGTTATGTGATTCTTGCTACTTTCCTAAAATGCGGGAAGCAGTGCGCACTTACGTCTCCAGCTGCGACACATGGCCAAAATTTGGACACATACTAACTTAGATCCAAAATGGATACTTTCCAACACACTCCTGAAATATTTTTTATTATTTAATACATTAAATTCAGCGGGCATTCTTTTAAAATAAGAAATAGAAGAGTATTACTCATTTTTTCAATAAAGGGAAAGAATCTGTCAAAAAATGGAGATAAAGTTGGCAATTTTCAATGGCACGTGGCAAATAAGGGAATGTTCGTTATCAGTAATGAATTCCGAGCAACATCCCTCTCCCCAACCTGATTTCCCCTGGACAAAAATGCTAAATTGTAATACTCATAGAATTATTAGAACTGAAGCATTACACCATTTAATTTTAATGGTACATTTAAATACATTTATAGAAAAAACTATTCAATCCCCAATCAAATCCAATAATACTGAGTAATTTTCTTCCGCATGCCCATAACAGTTTCAGATAATTTATATAAAATAAACAAGTTTCATTCTATAAATGAAACATATTTTAGAAAGCTTGTTTTTAAAGGCTGAAAATTATAAAAACTTAGCGATGTAATAATTGTAACAATTAAAATAATAAAAAAAATATTACATTTATACTTTTAAAACAACCTTAAAAGAGGAATTATCACTCAAATGCAGCTTCTCTATTCTAAAAACATTGGTCTAGTTGTGCTCAAAGAATTTTCCTGGTTTTTTTCTTTAAAATGCATTTAGATGTTTTGTATAATTGTAACTAAAAGCTACAACAGGCAACATCCAAATTTTTAGTGAATACTAAAATTACTTATGGTCTATTTCTTTGACTGGGTAATATTTTTAATAACCTTTCTCCTAAGTTTCTTAGAAAACTGATTAAACTTTTGTAACTTTTAAATCTTTCTGTTTTGTTTCACTCTTTTTAGCCCTTTTGGCTCACAACAACACTTCGATGGTGTCTTTGTTTGAGTTTACTATGAATTCTTTAAAATGTTTTTAAAAATAATTAGCTCTTAAAAGAACTGTTTGAAAGTCTATCAAAGGAAAATATCATGATAAACTCACACGCAAGTGAAATAAACAAGAAACGAGTCTCTCTCAATACCTGTGAGATGCGGTGGAATTCCAATGAGGGTTTGGTGGGAAAAAACCAATTTAGCGTATTAGTCTCCCACCATCAGGTGACAATGGGGAGGGAGATGTTTGTTTCAACAAAGGGTTACTAGTCCGTTGTCTATTTGTATTAGATGTCTATGGTTTTTACCCTAATTGTTTGAAAAAAGTGCGTGTTATACACGAGTAAATACGGTAATTCAGTTGATAAAAAAAGTATTCATCCAAAAATATTTCTTCCCGTAGTGTATTGGTTTTTAATGGATTCTAAACAACATTATTCTGATAATTTTGTATCTATATGTAACTGAAAAATATTAATAAAACTGTTAATCCTGTGACGCCAGACGATTCATCCATTTGTAGTACAAATTTAGTATATCTGAAGTGGCTGTCATTATTCATTTACGTCACCAATCATATCGTTGAGTTTTAGAACACTGGTGTTTTTGGACAAATGAATATTGAACACTAAATTAGCAACTTTTTCATGAAGCTAATTATTTACAATATCGGTTATACAAAGTTTATTAAGACTTTTTGCAATTATATGATGTTCACCAAATAAAGCTACTCGTTAACATATCAGGTAAGAAGCTCCCAGAACTTTTATTTACCGTAATTTCCGGCGTATAATCCGCAGCTCAAAGAATCGTTTTTCGACCCAGAAAATTTATTCAATAACTGTAGTTAACACCTTCAGGGGCAAAGTATTCTTGGAGTTAAAATATTGAAATGATTGATTGGCACCAAGATTCACAAACGAATTTATTTTAAAATAAGCAAAAGCTTTCCTTCATGTACCTTATAAATTCAAAATTTGATAATGAAATTCTGGTGTCATTGTGGCATTTTGGGATTAAAATTAAGTGGTATATATTATATACTGGCGCCCTTCAAGGGGTTAAATATTTACAGCGATCTTTTAAGTTACATTTTATAAAATAATATTTCTGGGTCGAAAAACGACTCTTTGAGCTGCGGATTATACGCTGGAAATTACAGTATTTGTTTTAACAAGTGGTGTCATAGTTTCCTATGAAGCATACATTTCGCTGTACTTCATATTCGTATCGATTGGTTTATCTTTCAATTCAGGATGATTGCCGTCGAAATGATCACGTAGATCAGTGGTGCATTTATGGCGACATACGAGATATAAAGTTTCATTGCATCAGAAGATATTTGGAGAAAAGCGAATTTTCAAGCATCTTGGCGAGTCTGTCATTACCACCAAGCTAATGTCTGTTAACTTGTGCGCGACCTACGTTATACACGGCTAGAACTCCTATAATAGAGGCTGACGCATCCTCGCAGATTTGGCACCTGAATTGGAGCCCAGTCGAAAAACCAAGCTACTCAGAACCGAGTCTTAGGCAACCCCAACTCCGGCTGCGGTAGATCACGACCTACGTTATACACGACCGGTGCATGACGTTTAAAACGTCACATGGAGTGGATCATTTTTATACGGGGATTGGTGCAAAACGGTGGGCGCGCCGCTTTGCACCAATCACCATGTAAAAATGATCCATTCCATGTGACGTTTTAAACGTCATGCACCGGCCGTGTATAACGTAGGTCGCGGGTAGATTAATGCTGAACCGTGACCTATGTTTTACACGGCCGGTGCATAGAGTTGCAAAGAATCGGTTTATTCCCGGGTTTATTTCCAATAGACCCGGTTTATTCCCAGGTTTATTCCCAAAAGACCTGGTTTATTACCAAAAAACCCGGTTTATTCCCAGGTTTAAACCGAGTTTTTTCTAGCCTTTGCAACTGTACCGGTGCATGATGTTTAAAACTTCACATGGAATGGATCATTTTTACACAGGGATTGGTGCAAAACGATGGGAGCGACGCTTTGCACCAATCGGTGTGTAAAAACGATCCTCTCCATGTGACGTTTTAAACGTCATGCACCGGGCGTGTATAACGTAGGTCGCGAGTTGTGCCACTCGTCTAATCGAACTCGCCAGTCAAGTATCGCCAAGTTTTGGAATTGGAGTTTTCCATAGTTTTGGCGAATTTTATTGTCTGAGCACACTCTGAGCCAGTGGCGTAGCGTCAGGGGGGGGGGGGCACGATCATTTTACTACCAGTATAATTATATACTACAGTTAGCCTTATTTAATCTTTGAACGGTATGAATTAAATAAGGCCAAATATAGTATATAAAAATACTGGTAGTAAAGTGATCCGTGTCCCCCTTGACGCTACGCCTCTGCTCTGAGCATGTCTCCTGTGCGTATGTCACCACTCTCATATAGAAACACCCTATTCAGCAACAAACATGGAGTTATTGGTTGACAGTTTACCGCACATCACACTGAGAGGAGTTAGGAAATTCAAAATAGCAGTGCCCACCGTGGCTGAGTGCTCAAAGGCATCACATTGCTAATCGCTTGCGAGTTTAGGTGGGAGTGGGTTCGAATCCCGCTGGCTCCGTTGCACACTTTTTGTGGAGCTCACGGCTGTATTTCTTTGTGTTGTAAATTTCCTTGTGTGTGCTATCTCGAGCCTGTATATATTGACGATGACTTATAAACGGACGATTGACGCCAAGCACACATGTCAGATGTAAGTTAATAAAATGTCAAAATAGCAAATTTACATACAGAATACAACTTTCTGTTTTCTTACTTTGAATCTACATTTTGTTCTTAATATTTTCACATTTGTGAGCGGAAGACGTAAAAATAGAATGGTAGTAGAAATAATAATTCGCACCGTATTTTTTTCACAAAAAATAACAATAGGTTTAATAAAAGGGCTAAGTTAGTATAAGGTTTCATTTAATTTGTAGTGATTTTAGTAACAGCGTTATTTGTACTCATTTTTAAAAATCATTTTTTTTTAATGTGTTAATTTTGTTCCAATTTTCGTAATGTTCTAAGATCAAGTCTGAGCTCCTAGGACGTGCAGTGTTGCCAGTCCGCTATTTTTTTAAATTCAGATTGCTTGATTGCCATCACTTTTTTGAAATAGTAATATACGCAATATTTAATGACAGACTGAATATGGTAAAAACAAGGCGAATCATTCTATTTAAAAATGTGGTCGCAATCAAGCACTCTAAATTATAAAAAAAGTTGACTGGCAACACTGAAAAAGTACACACGGAGCCATCATTACTCCGCGGAGCACTGGTTTTTGGTCTATTTCAGACAGGATCTTGCAAGCGTGTAACACGGTTCGTATTTATACTTACGTTTTCTTTTTAAATATAAGTATTTCGGTAAAGAAAATTTCGCTGAATGTAACCTGCGATTACATACAAAGATTGCATACTGCGATTTCATACAGCGAAATGTTTTTTATAGGACTATACTAGTATCGGAAAGGAAAAAAGTAAACAAGCATACGAACCTGTATAAAGATATATGCTTTCAAACCTCACAACGTAAAAAACTTTCAGCCGATCTAACTGAATAGTATATAGCTGAATTATTGCTGTTTAAAACAATTTCACTAGCTGTAAATGTTTAAAATGTCATAATGCTTAGTTTTAAAAAGAAAAAAATAATTCTTAAAGTTTATTTGTAATTATGTTTTATTGTATTTTTAGTTTTGATTTTTAATACATGACATTTTGTGTTTTTCCTTGTGTAATTCAACAGATAAGTATACAAATGATCGACTGCTTACAAAACAGCAAATATTTAACAAATAAATTTTACATCAATATACGCAGCAACACATGTTTTCGATCCACTGTGTGGTATCAATCACTATATACAACATATTAAATTTTAGAACTTTAATAAATATCGAAATGAAAGAGAATTAACATAAGGTCATTGAAATTATCTACTTAGTAGAATTTAAATTAAAATATCGTACTCCAATATCCTCTTCATGAGACCTCAAACAAATGTTGTTGGCGTGTCAGGGAAAGCGCCAAGGCACTTCTCTGAAAGAAGGGGTGAGAGAGCATCAAGAGAGGTTGGACTTCTAGAGCTGGTCTCCTGATTTGAACCAATTCCAGATGAGAGAACTGCACCTGGATTGGCACCCCCAGAGGTAACGCTTATACCAAACTTGGCGGATATTGGAGCCATGAACAGATTTTACGTACCAGCTCCCATTAATCCTCAAACAAATAAAACCTTCATTTAAAAATATTAAACGTCACATAGTTAGGTTTCATGAATATTTTTTATTCCACAGTGAAAATTATTCTCTGCTGACAAACGGGCGTCTACAAATCAATTCATCATATCTCTTTCAGTATTGCTTATAACCATAGAGGTTTATAAACTTAAGCTTATTATATTAAATTGGATAGATATTCTAAGTTCTTGCATAGTTCTGAAATGCTACGATTTTTTGTCAGCACAATTTTCGATTAGTAATAAACATCTTATATAACTTCGGATTTATATCGCTAAAAGGGACGAAGAATATAATTGGAAATAGCGGTGAATTAAAATAAGAGAAGTTGGCATCTGTGTTGTTGACAAGATTATAATTTAAAAAAATGCATAAATTGTCAACTAAGTACTTCTTATGAAAAATGTTTGGTGTGTTGTTTACTCTTTTCTAGAAGTTTGTAATTACAAAGTACGATTTTAATTTCTGTGTCACTCTCTTAAAACCAAAACAATGAATAAAATAAATAAATTTACCCTTCTTTGCATGAGTTTTTCTTTTACAATTGTGTTTTTATACATATATTAAATATTAGACACCAGAAATTTTAACATAGATTTTTAACTTTGTTCAGCAACATAGTTCATGGGAAATTTACTGGATTAATATTTCTATATAAATATAGTGGTGGCGAAGAAGTTGATTTATTTATTAAAAGTTAAATAAACAGTGATGGAAATTTACATCACTATGCAATTAAGGGTTAAGAAATTTTAAATTCAACTTTAGTGACGAAGTTATTGTTTAACAAGCTGAAAGAAAGCATTCATAAGCAGTCTAGAAGTATTCTTTTCACATAAAGTTATTTAAATTATAAAGGCCAAAATATTTCCAATTCAACAGTGCATGGTGGCTAAGAATCATGCAAAAACACAGTCGAAAAAAGGGAGTATACCAGTATTTCCTTATAGAAAATGCGACTAATCGCTGAAATAAAAAATACGATTTTTTCTATAAGAAAATATTGTTGTTCACCACTTTTTTGCCGTTTTTCTCCTGATATGTCGCCACCTTGCAGTGTGATCTTGTTGCAAAGTTGTATATTTTTATGTATATAAGAAGCATCTTAATTCTTATCATAATGCGCAAATCACATTCTGTAAAACATTACAATCTGCTGTATGTGTCTTATAAAAAAAATCAAAAGAATTACATTGCAGTATTATAAACGACTTACATGATGATTGCAGTGAAACAGTAATGTTATATAAAGTGTAAGTGTTTTTACAGTGTTATTTAATAAAATTTGTTATTATATTGATCGCCCAAATGAAAGTGGCACTACAGTCGGTTTGTGAAATGGATTAATGGTATTAATATAAATTAGTATACAAAAGAAAGAAGTAATACAGATGTAACATATAGGCTAGACAAAGTCACATTGTAGGTCCTTGGTGATAACCACATGCGCTTGATCAGGTCGTGACCTGTCGTCAGCACTGCTTCTGCGAAAATCCCTACACCATCGGAATGCCGATCTGCGTGACATGCACTCCGTGACATACACATTTTCCATTCGACGATAGATTTCACTAGCACTCATATTTTCCGCTGTTGAAAATTGCACGACCGCGCGTTGACACCGCTTGGAGGCATCCATGATGTGAACGGTGCCTTTTAACGTGCTCCCAAGCTATCACACACGAATTTGTCGGGATATGACAATATCGTATGCATTCCCAGCATTCTGCGTTCTCTATAGGAGCATGTTCAGTCTTTTTTCTCTTCAAATGACGGAGTTATTACAGCAATACCACTTTCATTTGGACGACTCTTATAATTATAAATTCACCCTAATTGTAAATTATCAATAAATAAGGTAATATTTTATTTTCAAGTTATAGAAACATGTTAAGATATCACACACTTATTCCTAAAGAAACGAAACTCGGAAAAGGAAGCTCTACAAAAAAGTCAGAAAACGTTTTCAGGTATTAACCCCTTGAAGGTCACCGGTATATTATATATACCACTTAATTTTAATCCCAAAATGTCACAACGACACCAGATTTTTATAATCAAATTTTGAATTTATAAGGTACACGAGGAAACACTTTTACTTATTTTAAAATAAATTCGTTCGTGAATTCTGGTGTCAATCTATCATTTCAATATTTTAGCTACAAGAGTGCTTTGTCCCTGAAGGGGTTAAAACAATTTGATTTTTATTGATTGTGAGTCGAGAAAAAATACGAAATTTTTATATCTAGTATAGAAAGCAGCTTATTTATATTAGTATAAGCAGGGTTCGCACTGTTCTACCAAAAACAAATTTAACAGTTTCTTTTCCTTATTTGACTGCAGAAAACTGCTGCAAATTCTGAGAATAACCGAAGCGGTTACAAATTCTGTGTTTTACATATTAAACAGAAAATTTCTTAGAATTAATCGAGGACTCCTTGAAACCTCAACACGTTTGCGAACCTTAAGGCTAAGCCACATTTCATTCAATTATTTGAAGATTTGTTAATAGGCAGATGCATACATTTGTACCACGATATTTTAATAGCGGTTTTAGACGTATTTAATCACATAAAATAATACAAACTCTATGATTAACCCCTTAACCCGGGAGAAATCACGCATATCTAGGGTATGAATAGTTTTTACTTTGTCACCAATAAATACAAACAATAATTCTCAACTTATTTAGTCAGTGACAACTGCTACAAATTGTAGGATAAAATACGCTAAAGATTACTTTTCGAAAAATAGTGGTGGTAATTGTAAAATCCGTACGCACTCGGGGTATGTCATACCCCATGCGACTTCTCCCGGGTTAATTCTCACTCCCGTCAATATCACGGGCTGAGGTGTCGTTCGTTATTTCTCGTACCCGTCATATTTCCGGGCTCAATATTTAACTGCTGGAAAAAACTTCTGAAACCAGAAAAATTTAACTGGAATTTCCATCTGAAGATTCCATTGCGCTGATTGCGATCTTGGACTTTGTATTGTATGTTTCGAAATATATCATACTTAAAAAATTTATTGATAATCAATGTTTAATGTATATATATATGTTATATCAAATATTTTTTGTAAAGATGTGAAAATTAAAGGTCTTATTCGCATTAATTTGTATGGTGTAAAGCTAACATTAACCTCTTAATTCTCGCGCCCGTGATTTTCTCTACCAGTGTAGACTACTTTTTTTTATTTCAGATTGTTTGACACCGAACAGTTTTTTTTTTTAAATAGTGTAATTGGCTTTATTTTCGCATCATTTTATCTGCCGTAAACTACGGTGAATATTTCTACATAAAAAAAGGGGTGGGAATCAAATAATCTGAATTATAAAAAAAAGTAGCCTACACTTATCGGGGAGCGGTGCTTAAGGTGCTAAGACACAGAATTGTCGCATGATGGCATTTCTACAAATGTGAATTTGTTCTATAACATATTGTTTTTTTGCCTTAAAAAAACTAATTGCATATTTTATTTAGAAACCTTATAATTATTCAATTTTTGCAATAAAAAATAGGTACTTTTTTGATGGTTTTTAGCTCACAGGCTATCAAAGCCTGAGAGCTTATGTGCCCGCCGGTTCTGTGTGTACGTACGTATGTATGTACGTAACGCGATAACTCTTGATAGAACTAACCGTTTTACTTTAAATTTTGTTTATAGGTTCCTTGTGATAAGGCGCTTCCCTGATTAGTTTTGGAGGTTCATTGGATAAGCATAAAGGGGGGAAACGGGGGGGCTAACCCCCCATAATTTAGATAAATGGGTTTTTCATGCAGAATTATCTCATTTTCTTCAAATTTTGTATATATATTCATTTTTTTTGATAATGCGCTTCTGTCAATAGTTTTGGGGGGTCATTGGTTAAGTATAAAGGGGGAAAGGGGGATAACACTCCCCCCCCCAATTTAGATAAATGAGTTTTTCATGCAGAATTATCCGATTTTCTTCAAATTTTGTATATAGGTTAATTGTGATAATGCGCTTCTCTGAATAGTTTTGGGGGTTCATCGGTTATGTATAAAGGGGGGAAAGGGGGGACTAATCCCCCTTAATTTAGATAAATGGGTTTTTCATGCAGAATTATCCCATTTTCTTCAAATTTTGTATATTTATTCATTTTTTTTATAATGCGCTTCTGTCAATAGTTTTGGGGGGTCATTGGTTAAGTATAAAGGGGGAAAGGGAGGATAACCCCCCCCCCCTAATTTACATAAATGAGTTTTTCATGGAGAATTAACCGATTTTCTTCAAATTTTGTATATCGGTTCATTGTGATAATGCGCTTCTCTGAATAGTTTTGGGGGTTCATCGGTTATGTATAAAGGGGGGAAAGGGGGGACTAATCCCCCCTTAATTTAGATAAATGGGTTTTTCATGCAGAATTATCCCATTTTCTTCAAATTTGTATATATATTCATTTTTTTTTATAATGCGCTTCTGTCAATAGTTTTGGGGGGTCATTGGTTAAGTATAAAGGGGGAAAGGGGGGATAACCCCCCCCCCCCTAATTTACATAAATGAGTTTTTCATGGAGAATTATCCGATTTTCTTCAAATTTTGTATATAGGTTCATTGTGATAATGCGCTTCTCTGAATAGTTTTGGGGGTTCATTGGTTAAGTATAAAGGGGGAAAGGGGGGCTAATCGCCCCTTAATTTAGATAAATGGGTTTTTCATGCAGAATTATCCCATTTTCTTCAAATTTTGTATATAGGTTCATTTTGATAATGCGCTTCTGTCAATAGTTTTGGGGGGTCATTGGTTAAGTATAAAGGGGAAAGGGGGGGGATACCCCCCCTAATTTAGATAAATGAGTTTTTCATGCAGAAGTATCCGATTTTCTTCAAATTTTGTATATAGGTTCATTGTGATAATGCGCTTCTCTGAATAGTTTTGGGGGTTCATTGTTTAAGTATAAAGGGGGGAAAGGGGGGACTAATCCCCCTTAATTTAGATAAATGGCTTTTCATGCAGAATTATCCGATTCTCTTCAAATTTTGTATACAGGTTAATGGTGATAAAGCGTTTTCCTGATTGGTTTTGGGGATTCATTGTTTAAGTATAAAGGGGGTAACGGAGGGCTGCCCCCCCCTTAATTTAGATAACTGCGATTTTCTTAAAATTTTGTATATAGGTTCATTGTGATAAGGCGCTTTCCTGATTAGTTTAGGGGGTTCTTTGGTTAAGTATAAAGAGTGTAAAGGGGGGGGGGTTATCCTCCCCCCTTAATTTAGATGAATGTGTTTTTCATGGAGAATTATCCGATTTTCTTCAAATTTTGTATATAGGCTCATTGTGGTAAGGAGCTTCCCTGGTTAGTCTTGGGGTTCATTGGTTAAGTATAAAGGGGGATACGGGGGGGGGGTAAACCCCCTTAATTTAGATAAATGGGTTTTTCATGCAGAATTATCCGATTTGCTTCGAATTTAGTATATATGTCCATTGTAATAAAGGGCTTCCCTGATTAGGTTTGGGGGTTCAATTGTTAACTATAAGGGGGTGGGGGAACGGGGGGATTATCCCCCCTTAATATATTGTCGATTTCTTTATTTTTCGAGGGGCTTATTTCAAATTCTTTGAAATAAGTTTATAATATACAATTAGTGTGAATAACCTGTGAGCTCAATGCCCTCAGTTTAACTGGGCAGTTTTCTTTTTTATTTCAAATATTAAGCGACACTGAAGGGATTAATGAAGGTGGGTATGAATTCAGCGATTTAAATATTAAATAGAAATTACCTAAACAGAAATAGTGGTACCAGAATCCTTAGAAATTTCAAGGAGTATGCGCATCTTGGTAGTTGGTTTGTATAACGTCTTAAAACTGCACTGTGAAATAATGTATATATGAATAAATTAAAATTTGAACTTTAATATTTTTTTCAGTTCCTTTATAACACTAGATTTAAATAGAAATTTTGGCCTTGCATAATCACTGAATTCTACGATTAATTACTGTTTAAGTGTAGTGGTATCTAATCCTAAATATGACTTTAAAAACATACTTCCATAAGAATAACTGCTGCAGTGTAAGGTTAACATAAAAATGATTAATACTTTATAATTAGGTTCTTTTTAGAGTTGCCGGTCGTGTGTGGTTTATCATACAGTTTGCTTTACTGTTGCCGCTTTTTTGAAATAGTAATATTCATCTTATTTCATGAAAAATTTGCTTGTTTGATAATTTACAATAATAATAACATATTTTCATGAATGTTAATAATTGTACACTAATCTCAGATATATGCGATTAAATAAGGCCAAGATTATTAGACGTGAATACTCATGACAAAGAATCCTAACAGCTGCGTAACTACGACAGTAAAACGTAATTTTTTTTTTAATTAAAGTTTCTGTATTTTATTCTTGTTCAAAAGCCCTTTTTCTATTAAAGTACCCGGAAAAAGAATGACTTAAAATGCTAGAGTTTTCTTCCGTTTATGTTTATATTATATAAACATCAGTTTTTTAAATATGCCTTATTTTCTTCAAACAATAATGTTCTTAAAAAATGTAAAAATACATCCTCTTAAAAAAATCTCAATGCAATTAGAAATATTGTTTAAGAAGGCTTTTAAGTGATCTTTTTTTCTAAAATACTACTTAAAAAAGTCAGAAAAAATGCCTACAAAGATTTTTGAATAAGTCTCGCATAAGAAGTTTTAACAGATTTCTAGAAAAATTAAAGCATACTTTAACGTTATTTTAGGTACTTTTACTTATTAAAAAATAGGAAAAAACAAAACAAATTCAGTTGTAGTTTACAAAATATTTTTTAAAGTTTCTAGCTAGTATTCTTTAAGTGTATAATCTAATTAAGCTAAAAAGAATCTCTATCAATATTCATAAATAAAAATTCTAAACTTTACGAAGAATTTTTTTATGTCCCACTAATTTGCTTAGAGCAATTTTTTAATGTTGATTATGTAACTACAGTTAAAAAAAAATTAAGTCACGAAAATAAATTTGCCATAAATAAAACTGTTTTCAAAAATTTAATTAGAAATATTTTATTTTGGAAAGCGTATGCTATTATCTTATTTTAACCTTTCGATTACGGCCCAGGACTGGCGACAATTCTTATATTCAATCGTACCAAAATTTACCAAAAAATTCTTTTTGCCAGATTTCTCTTGAAAATATCCTCATTTGAGTGTATGGAAAAGGTGATTTTTCAAAAACTGGTACAAATAGAATAAAAGTAGTTGCTGGGACATATGTTGTCCCAACCCGGTAATCAGAAGGTTAATGTCATACATATTCACAAAATAAATAAAAAATAGGAATAGGAATACAGTGTGGAAGAAAGGCACAGCTGTGGACTGATTTTCCCCATTAAATTTTAATAGCATTCTTCCCCTTATTAAATCTAAAAAATTCTGTCATTAAATATGTCGTAGAATACTATTAATATTTAGTGGTGACAATCGGCCCACTGCTGCGCATCTTCCCCACCACTAGTAATGGAAAATATTGCCTGTTCAGTGTTCAGGGTCGTCCCTGAGATTATGTCAGGTGGTACCATCATACCCGTTAATTAATAGTAATTTTTTCCTTTTCAATCGCGATTTTCAATGATTAAATAAGACGAAGCTTTCTATAAATATTTATTATTTAATTATTTATTTATTTTATATTAAAAACTGTGGTCTGGTCTCCTTGCCTTGCCTCACCCTAGTGATACCTCAATAAAAATCGAGGTTATGTAATTTATCTCTTACGCAGTGGATCATAGAATTATACCCCTAACTACAAATTCTACTCAAATTGAAGATATTTTTTAGATTTGACATTTGTTTTACCAGGGGCTGTATATTCCATAAAATACAAAATATATCTTTTGTGCCGCTTTACTGTAGCTTATATTTAGGAAAATATTGCACAGTGTATAAAAAGAAAACACAAGAACCTAACCCTAAGAGAAATCATTTTCGAACTATTTAACGTTATTACTAAAGATTTGTACAGATTAACCTGCTGTGTTAGGATCTGTTTTGCGACGAAAGACAGTGCTGGGAATCCGCTACCTTTATTTATTGAGATTACTGAATTGTTACTGCTTTTTTTAAATGATCTAATTTGCCTTATTTGATCTATCAATAATTAAATTAGGCAAATATCGCTGTTTCAAAAAAGTGGTAGCAATCAAGTAACGTGAATAAAGTAAAAGCAGCAAACCGACATATGTAGGGCACCCACTGGTGCCTTTTTCCAATACCAGTATTTGTGTGGAAAAATTTTCGTTCTTGTTTTTTACAATGTTTTGAACGAAAATTACGTTTCTGGCGAGTGTCCACAAAATGTTTTGGTCATTACGCCATATCTCAGCAGAAGATTTAGAGAAGAGCACGATATAACAAATCTACTAAAAAAATGGTCAATCATATATTTGAGCGATTTTAGAAATTCAACCCCCATGGGGGTGAAAGTGGATATTGAAGATCTAAAAAAAGATTTTTCCGTAATCGAGTCCATAGCCTACTTTTGTATTTGTGCGTACGTGGTTTGACGCAAAACTAATTTATTGTTGTAACTATTGTTTTCAATCTCATAACCTTGAACCTACACTGTTGCCAACTTCGCTCTCGTTTGTCGCCAGCTTGGCTATGAACACCATTATGAAAGATTTGACGAATAAGACAACTATTGCTGATTTTTGACAGGAAATTTTGCGCTACATTTTTCCAAAGAAAACTTCAAAAAATATTTTTATAATTTCATATTTTATAAATTGTTTTCAGGCTTTTCGTATTTTAGTGATCGGTTTGCAATCTTTTTACAAAATATAGTACATTTCCTCCTTTTCTAAAAAACATTTTTAGAAGTAGAGATTCACGATTTCAATACTGATCGCCATATTTATGGGCTCGAGCATGTACAATGCATTATTATACTGATTGCCGTATAACGAGTTTGTAGGCTTGAAACCCACAGGGCTTTATTAAAATAATTATCTTTTTCACGGTTTATTTACGCACATTTCACAGGTCACGTTAAGGTTATTATCGTATTAATGGATATATAATTCACGAAACCCACGGGGCTCCGTTATAGCCGTATTAACGATATATGGCTGCGAAGCGCACAGGACATAGATATTTTGACCACTCTATTAACAATTTATGTGTGCAAAACACGCAGGGCCCATTTACAATGATGGCTATATATCTTAGGTTATCCCATTTTTAATTATTTAATTCGAAAGGTCTCTCTTCTCCATGATTCAGTACGGGCAAGGCCTCGCGGGACTTTGTCAGAGGGCTCATAGATTAAAATTTATTATTTATGTCGCAAACTCTTTATTTACTTGCTTTTTTGATATATTTATTAATTATTTCGTATAAATTTCGAACAAGGTATTTTTATTTATTTATTTTCTGTTTGCATGTAAATTGTACTCTGTGGTCCCGGTTAATGCCAGGGCTATACGCTGCAGAAGGCCTCTAGGCTCACCCAAGCGACCGTCAAGATGGAGGAACACATGCTAGTGTATACTATTAGACATACATATGTATTATACATACAAGAAGAGTCGAAACTGCTGTCCGCGAAGCTACTAATATTTCCAAAGAGAATTATTACCAAATTTTCTGCATTTTGGATAACAGTACTTTTGAAGAATACCTTTTTGGGGTAGGTTACAACATCATTTGCACTAGAAATAACCTTAAATAAAGAATTATACAAAAAAATTGCAAGAAAAATAAAAAAAAGATTTTTGACTGAAATAAACGGATATAAAAAAACCTATTTTAAATAGTATAACTTGCCTTATTTAATGGCATAAACTTAAAAAATAATAGTTAAAAGTTTCCAGCAGGCAAAAATTTGGATACCTACGACATATACTCTTATTCTATCGAATAATAATTGTATGTTTTATATTTTCAATTTCTTTTCTCTTTTTTGCCGAATTGATGTCGTATAACATAGTAATAGAATGTGACATGTGATCGTATTGAATGTATGTTAAAATTTTCTTTTTAACCTCTAACCAACTGTGCATGTTTTGAGCACCAGTATTTCCGAAGAAGCTTTTCTGTGGTAGGTTTCTACAAAACTTTCCAGTAGAAAGAAACTTTGGTTTGGAATTCTATAAAATCTGCAAGAAAATTCTGAAAAAAATATTTTTTAAACGATTATGCGTCTTTTTAAGCTATGTATTAATTTAAAAAAAATTTTCCTTCGAATTCCAAAAATATAATTTCATTATTAAAAGAAATGTATAGAATATTAGATGCAAGAAATTTCAAAAGAACAACATAAAAATATTAAATTGTTTAAATATCTTTAATAAGTTCAATCTTTTTTCACAAGCAGATGAAATTAACTTAAATTTCTGGTATCTGTTTAAATGAAACGTTACTCTAGGAAAAAAGTAATTAAATGCTTTGATAAAGAACATCAAAGTAAATGATAAAAACAGTCTTATTTAAACTGGATCACATTTTATTAGTTTCCTTTTGAACGAATAGCTAAATACTTTGTGCATTTTGTGAATTTTGCTCATGCATTACTTTAAAAAAGTGACACCAATTAATTAAAACTGGGCTTATATTTTGATTTATGAAGAAACTTCTAATCCTCAGCAATTTTATAAGCTACTTTTGGGTTTTAAATGTAGCCCCATAAAATTTATTAAATAAAACTGGCTTTTTATTTTTTCTATTGTAGTTTAAATCTTTCGTTTTCGAATTTTTTACAGTGTTAGTTTCTTAAAAACGATATAACATACACAGGGTTCGTACGGATCAGGCAATTTTCCAGGTGTTTCACCAGTATTTTCTTTCTAGAAAAAGAAATCTAGGCTAAACTCTGAAAATTTCGGCTTCTTTTAAGGAGAGATTTTCGATAAGAAAATACTGGTACCAAAGAATTAACTGGTCGCAAAATTCCAGGAGCTGTACGAATCCTGCATACAGAACGATTAATTTTCGGTTGAAGAGGGTGTTATAATAATCCGCATTTTCACAATAAACATAATAACTTTCGTTTGAACATACTTTAAAAAACTGTAGTAGTGTTATATCAAATGATCTGCTAGTCCTCCGGATTCTTGAATACCACTATTAGAAATATTTGGTTTATTTAACAACAGCATTCTGGAATATATAAGATGAAGATTACTATTCTTAAATACAGGGTGATCATAATTAAAGTGAACGTGTTTGAAGGGCTCTACAAGTTACACTATTTAGAATATTTTATAAATCTCTGGTATTTATACTGTTCAGAGTATGCGGAAACGAGTTATACAATAAAATTGATTAGTTTGAAATTTTACCGATAGATGTCGCTTAAATGTTATAGATGTTTTATTAGCAAATATTAACAAAAATAACGTATTTTAAATACATATCTTTTCAGAAGACTATATTCTTTTATAGCAGCGCTATTATTACTACTAATTTGATAAAATCACTTGATTAATAGAACGCTAAAATTTTAATCATCATAAAGATTCTTCATGGCCGAAATCTTAAGCTAAAATAATATGAATTTTGCGGTAAAAGTTTTAAAATTCAGCTAGAAGGAAATCCTCTTTTTTTCTTTTCTTTCTTTTCTCTTTTAATGATATACAGCGCCATCTGTCGAAAAAAAATTTTTTTAGTTGTAGATCTTGTTTCCGCATGCTCTAAACAGAGAAAATATAAAATATTTTAAAAATATTCCAACCAGGCTTCTAGTGTACTTCAAACACGTTCACTTTAATTATGTTCAACCGGTAGATGGCACTCACAAATTCGGAGTGTTGGCGGTTCTGAATCTATGGGTGCCTCGGGGTATTTTCTTTTTATTTCAATTATGTTTTGTTTCGAGATTTCTTTTTCACTGCTTAGTAACTTGTACTTCTGTTATAATCCATACAAATATACTGATGAGAAATATCTCATTAAAACAATCACTGCTAAATTAAAATCTTTCAAAAAGCCCTAAGAATACTAATCCCACATCCTGATTGAAAAACGGCTGTTACGGTACGCGGATTTTTATTACAAATGGTACCAGGGTTGCTTGGTTGGCCTCCTTTTTTATTAAGAATTTCAGAATTCATATAGGAAATTCCGAAAGAAGGATGTTTACTTTATGTAATCACGAAATGTCTATCATTAAATAAATAAAAAATTGAGATTTAGAATTCTAGATATGAATTTGGAATTTCTAAATAAAAATGGAAGCCAAAGTGGCAATTCTTGTTTGTACGGTGCCTTGAAGTTGAGTACCACTTCTTTCGAATAGCTCAAGAAAATAGAGCGATGATATTTGTTCAGAAATTGTGGTACTAAAATTCAAAAGACCGAACAAACACTTAAAAGTTTCCGCCTGCGACAGCTCATGATTGCCAGTTTGGCATCTTTTTTTACTCAGAAATACCGAATTAATACCAGAAATTTGGAAAGAAATTTTTTTGCTTCACGGAATGTGTAATTAACCCATTCGGGACCATGGGTGCATATATGCACCCTCAAAAAGAGCATACAGAATTTGTTTTAGGCACCAGTAAAAAATAAAAGTAATATTTGCTTTCTCTAATTAGAGCATTTTTGTGAGAGTTTAAGTAAAGGTAGCTTTTTTTTTTTAAAATGGGGCTAACCGAATAAAATTAGTGTAAAAGCCGCCGGTCCCTATGGGGTTAAATAAAGCAAAAATTACTATTCTGAAATTCTTGTATGAATTTTGAATTTCTGTTCAGGGTTATCAAACTGGAAACCCTCCAATAGCCACCATTTTGACCCGGCACGTAGGCCTTGTGCACAGGAGGCTGTGCCTTTCACCTACATAAACGCTCAGAAATAGGAATAGTGCATCAGCACGGCTGCAAACTTTTAAGCCTTTTCTAACCCTTTTCCTTTAGAGTAAATATTGCTTTGTTTAAACGCCGAATTTTGGGGGTTAAATAAGGCGAATATTACTTTTAAAATATAGTGGTAAGACAAAAAGCGTAAAAGTTTGCAGCTGTGAATCAAATGAGATTATTTTTATTTAGATTTCACATTAATGATATAGTCGTTAAAAAAAAGATGACTTTTAAATAATTGGAAGATACTAGGAAAATCAAAATAAAAAATAACTTGGCTTAGCTAGTTTGTGTTGAGCCCGAAAAAATATTTGAAATGTACTATTGAATACCAAATGTAGTTTTTTAAATTCTGTTTCTATCGGGTTGACGGATAACGTATGAGTTAAATTTACCAACTTCTGCCCGTTTTGTTACTACTATTTACGACTTGTAATCTTGAACTTATTTATATTTAGAATTTCTGTGATTATATAAGGCGAATAAATAGGAAATCGGAAAGAGTGATAACAAAGAAGCGTGAAAGTTAGCAGCTATAGGTCTTAACTTGTACGGAAACAAAAAATACTATTTACATTATTTGTAATTGACTGACAGTGGCCCATTCGGGGTGTCTTCAAGAAAACATAAGGTACCACAATTTTCGAATATTAATCTGGACTTTTTTAACCACCTGTGCTTTAAAAACGCCAAAATATTTTTCTACCAAATCTACGCCAAAATGTTTTTGTGAAATAGTTGAACAGCCAAGTTTCGACCCAGTGTTCTTTCATATTAATCTTCGGCTTATTTAATCAATAATTTTCTGTCTTTAATTAAAGCGAACATTTCTTTTCGTCCTTCTCAAATTTCAAGAGACTTCGAAACTACAAGAACTAGTTGATAACACGATAGGTATATCGGAGAAAATGTATTATTAAGTAAGTCGATAATTACTACAAGTAAAAACCACTGTTAAATGATGAATTCTATGTATGCAATTTCAATCAATATAGAATTAGTTTTTACCTTTTTTTTTTTTTTTTTTTTTTTTTTAAATGAAGTTATTTGTTACAAAATTATATTACATTTAATGAAAGAATATTGCACCAGTAAATTGTTAAATGCAAGGATAAAATTGGTTTTATGTTCATACTACCGAGTTAAATAATAAATAACCAGCGTAGAAGACCGACCTACGCTCGGGTAAAATCAGCTTAGCGTTCAACTCAATATCGACGATTCCAGGTTATCATGAACACATATGAGTGATCCGCCAAGAAGGGCCGCTTTACCCAAGCACCTCAGTAGGTGGGCTCTTCAGTCCGGACAGCATTCGCCACCTGCATATCACTCCCCTACCCCAAATGAATTGACGACAGAGGTCGTTTCAACATGCAAAGGAGCTCAAAGTCAGAGGACACCACCACAAAGCAATTGGGGAGTGTCCTTGAGTTGCCGACAGTTTTGAAACCGGGAACCAAAAGAGGAAACTTGAGCCGTGTTCCTCCGACAAAAACTTGCTTTACCGAAGCTTTCGATCATCGAGCACCTATGAACAGGATGGCTAGTGGTCAGGGAAAAATACAGTCAGAAAAAGTGATAAACACCAGTATATTCTTATAGAAAAATTTGTTGATTATTCGATCAAATAGTCAATTTGAATTTTTCTATAAGAATATACTGGTAATTATAATTTTTTACTGTATTTTTCCCGGACCACTAGCCACCCTGATGAAGGTAACGACTAGTCTCATCGGCTGCGGCGAGGAGGAGCATCTCGCCAGCTCGGGATATCGAGAAAAAGCATCCCTGAACGTATAGACGCGTCCTGGCTTAGGTTGTTCCCACGACCCCCGAGAGCTTTCCCTCTGAGTTCTACCGCCGGCAGAATGACGGATGCGGTCGACTAAATCGAAGGTAATTCGGAAACACATGACATAAATAACAAACAAAAACACAACAACAAAAACACAACAAATGTTAGAAAAAACGGAAAGTTATATTAGAAATCACTATCGGACTCTGAAGGACGTGGAAATTCCCTTCAAAAGCGCCAAAGAGGCGGTCCCGTTCGAGATTAGTAGTGTGAAAGTTATTTATAAGACTCCTGCTAGTCCCAACCGTCAGGCATAGAAAACTCCGACTATGCATAGTTTCGCAGGACTAGTTTCGACCCAAGGTTCGACTTAGGTCCGGACGCCGTCACTTAACTGACAAACTTCCGGCCCGGTTCCTCGTAATCGGTCAGTCCAAGAGGGGACCCATCCTCCTCCCAGAGAAAGTGTTACGAGCCGCAGACCTCAGATCTGAAGGGCCTTCTGCGACTCGAACCAATCTTGGTCAGACATCTTCTCTTTTCGACCGAAAATTGAAGGTGGCACACAACTACACCAGCTACAGAGGAAGTCGCAGAGTAGGAAGGATCGAGAAGGAGGACATCTTGAGGTGCGTCTACTCACCCACACATTTCTGTCATTGTTTACGTTCGCCGCCTGTCAGAACCGAGTGTTACTAAACTCCGCCTCATGCACTGACCAGACACCACCACGGAACCACCTGCGCTCCTTGTCCTACGGAATCCATCCTCACCTTCATTTCGCCTCAGATAAATGTGGAAGCTGTCCTATCACCGTTCGCTTGCCGTTGCCCTCGTGTTACCTTTCTTATCGGGTGCAAAGCGCCTAGGCGCGAGGGATTGGCCTAAGTGATGTCTTTTACCACTAAGTCGTCCCGAAGTCCTCGCAAGAGACATCAACCGGAATTGCACGTCGGCGGGTGTTACCGACCACGGACCATAAGTTAGACACTGCGGTGGTCCTCAAGGGCACGACCTTAGGCCGCAAATCTCCTGCAGCCGAGAAACCACTCAAAGGAGACGATAGTCCAAAGTCATGTGGGCGGACATCACCTACATTCGGCACTCCTGGCGAATTAGACACCACTTTAAAACCCGCACATTGAGGTGGTGATTCGTCAGCTTACCTGCTCTCGTCGTGTCGAAAAATATCTGGCAGTGCCAGGCTCATCGGTCTTATTCCCCACTTAAGGGCCCGATTCAGGACTACAAAATTTAGTCCAAATCGTTAAAGTCGTTTTTCGATAGAATTTGCTAGACCCTGACTCGTCGTGACCCAAAATGACCCATTAATCGAATTTTCTCGAACATGAGACTTAGCCCAATGGTTCTCTGGTAATCCAAAATGGTAGAATACAAAGTTTAATCAAAATCGTTTGAACCGTTTTTTAAATAAAATAAGCTTGAGTTTTGGCTCGTAGTTACCTAAAATGGCCCACGAATCGTATGTTCTCGAACATGTGACTCAGCGAAATCGATTTCCCATACACCAAAATGGTAGGATACAAAATTTAGTCAAAATAGTTTTAGCCGTTAATTATGTAAAATTCGTTTGACCCTGACCCGTAGTGACCCAAAATGACCCACTAATCTAATTTTCCCGAACACGTGACTTAGCCCAATGGTCTTCTCCTAATTCAAAACGCTAGGATACAAATTATAGTCGAAATCGCTTGAGCTGTTTTTTAGATATAATTAGCTTGACCCGTAATGACCCAAAAATGATCCACTAATCTAATTTTCTCAAACATGAGAGTTAGCCCCATTCTGTTCTCATAATCCAAAGTGCTAGGATACAAAATTTAATCCAAATCTTTTGAGCCGTTTTTTTAATAAAATTAGCTCGACCCTGACCCGTGGTGACCCAAAATGACCCATTAATCAATTTCCTCGAATATGTGACCTAGCCCATTGGTCTTCTCGTGTCCGAAAATGGTAGTATACAAAATTTAGTCAAAATCGCTAGAGCCGTTACAAAAAATTGCATAACCACACACACACACAGACACACTAGATTTGCTCGTATTATAATATATGATATCATACCGTTGTCGGAGGATTACAAACAAAACAAAAATATCGATAGCATACATGCCAACCTTTTGTCTTTTTAAAACTAAGTAAACATACTTTGAACCAGTAAAATTATTTATTTAAATATATCCTTTTCTATGTGGTAGTTTCTTTATACTAAGACACTTCTCTCTTAAAGCGTGCGCACTGTATCTAAATTTTGCTCGCATACATGAGCGCCACATTCCTCTGCAGCGGCGATTTGTCAACTCGGAATTTTGTCGAAAAAATCAAACTACTGGATGGGGTCTCATTGGACCGTTTATGGTATTCCTAAAAAAAAAATCTTTTTCCCGGTATAAGTGCTAACAGAACTCAGATTCTGGCTCCTAATTTCGCACGTGCAGCCATTGGTCTGCACGAATATCTTGATCGCCAAAAGAGAAATGAATAATAAGAGTGCCAGGAAATAATTTTTTATATACCTATATTTCTTTCTAAAATTTACGAGATGAAAAGAATTTTTATTGTGTAAGTTTTAAACGCCACATTTTACTCGTTCCAATAATAATAAAAGCGTTGTAAATTTATGCACATGTAGCATGGCTTAGGAAATACATCGTTTAATTCAGATTTTTTTTAAAGAAACTATTAAATATGTTGCTAATAAAACCATTAACCCTTTTCCATCCACCTTTTCACGGCTCTATCTATATTTTTTTCAGATGATCATTGGATATAATTTCTGCTACATATCAGACATTAAAAATATAATGATAAAATGTCCTGAATTTATTTCTATATAATTTTCTGCATTTACTGGAATGATAATCATTTAACAAAATGTTTAGTTTAACACAAAAAGACAAAATATGGAATTATTGTCTAATCCCAGGGACGGATTTTTTAATATTTTAATCAGTAAAAAAAAAGAAAAAAGTCGCCAAATATTGGGGACTGTAATTTTCTTAATGGCAACAAGGCTTTTTTTAATAGATGACAAACCCAATGCTTGTAAAAGAGAAGTTTTTCAGAGCTATGCCCTGGAAATTATTCGCATGCAGGTATTTACGTCATTGGCGATGAAAACACCGCCCCCTGAATAATAGGCCTGCGCGCTGAAAAAAATGGCGGCTGCCGCAGGCGGAATCGTTTGTGCAGTCCCTCGAACTTCAACACCAATAATATCTAAAAGTTATCTTTGATTTATTTGATCTCCGAAAAACAAGGCGAAGAAAACTTTTAGAAATTATTGGTGTGGAATTTCGAGGGACCGTTCAAACGCTGAAAATAAAAATCGGCCTGCGACAGCCGCCATTGTTGTCAGCGTTCAGGCCTAGTATTCAGAGGGCGGTGAATAGGCCTAAGCGCTAACACAAAACTGGCAGTTGTTGTGGCCACATTTTTTCGGTGTGTCCCTTGAAACTGAATACCAATAATTTTTAAAACTTTTCTCCTCTTTATATTTCTGAGATTCAAAAATAAAATGAAACTTTTAGAAAATCCGGCTGTTTGAAATAAAGGGACCGTACAGAAGCTTACAAAATCAACGTACGAGCGCCACCATTTTTGTTTCAGCGCCTAGGCGTAGTATTCAGAGAGCGGATATGAAAACACCTCATGAACACAAGGCTACTTGCTGGCACAAAAATGGCTGCTGTCGTAGACGGATTTTTTTATTGTCCGTACAGTTGCATGAATTTAGACACCATTATTTTGTAAAAGTTTCCTTTGACTTGCGTAATCTCAAAAAATAAGTCGCAGAAATATTTCAGAAATTATTGGTATTCAAATTCAAGGGACAGTACATATGCTGAAGAACATCGCCTACGACAGCCACCATTTGTGTGTCAGCACGTAAGCCAAGTATTCAAGGGGCGTTGATGAAAATTTGAGAAATAAAGCTGCCTGTTTGCTCAGCACAGCTTTTGTTTTTTTTTCTTTTAATGTCTCTCTGATTTGCTTTAACAAGGTTTGTAATCTTCTAGGAATTTCAAAGAAGTCTGGAACAACTATTAATGATGAAAAAAATTCTATTTAATTTTTAAAACACAGAATTCTTAACGACCTCGTTTATTCAGAGAAGTTGCAATATTTTTCTACAGTTCAATAAGGCGAAAAAAATTTACAAAGTGGTAGAACTTTGCAAACACTGTTTAAATCGTCAAATTTTAGAATTTCAGTACCAGCGAGCGTAAAGTTCGAATTTTTCAGTATTTGCTCGATTATTTTTCTTAACCTTTTCCGGCACAGACAAAGTCTGTTCGCAAAATGAGAAATTGCTGACTGACAGCGGAATTTACAAACGACTATTTTAGAAAATATGAACTCCTTATTTTAAGCTTTCATTATGGAAACAAAATTTTATTAAAATATTCTTGGTGCCGTATGCAAGTTTGGAATTAAAATTAGGTGTGCCCGGAGTGGGACCACTGTGCCGGAAAGGGTTAAAGGTTGTTATAGAGTACACATAGGCTCCGACTTCACTTTGGCGAAATGGGCTATCAGGGAAACTACTATCATGAATTTTTAAATGTTTGTTGTTCTATTTAATCACTGCGATTAATTAATACAAAAGTAATATTTTAAATTTAGTAGTGGAATTTTGCCTGATTTGCCTTCATCAACTATGTTATGTCAACGCCTATGAGAGTACGCTGATGACTATAAATTTCGGTGAAGATGGCTTTTATATGGCCAACATTTCTCAGTAACAATTAAGTTTTTATGAGGAAGCAGACGACCAAAATCTGTCAGGAAATATTTTTAGAAAAGAGGTACTTAATAGTATGACGAATTAAACGATCACCGATCCTCAACAAATGTTAAAAATTTCATGTATATTTTGTAGTAATATTTGGTATATGTTTTTGTTGTTATTGTTTGTTTTATCATAGTGTTGTTTTAATGTTAAATGTTTGTTATTTTTAATTGTTACAGTAAAATATCATTATCTGTGTTTTCTAAGACGACATTTATAAATTTAGTATTTCCCAATATTCCAAGATCTGACTCTAAATGCTTTTAAATGTTTTTTTTTTCTTTTTTTTAATTATACAGCTTTTTATTGGAGATATCTGACTAGATATATATATTTTTTGTTTTAACACAGCTTTATATTTGAACATTTAATTTGAAAAGAATAAACTCTTGCACAAGAGTAGTTATAATATTAAACGCAAGCGAAGCCCCCACTCCAACACACACAAACTTCGAAGCAGAGCGAGTGTCGCAGCCCCAATGGAACGAGTTCTGCAGATTACCAATTTTTCATTAATTCAGGTTAATTTAAAATCAGGTTGTAAAAAACGTATTTTTGCATTATTTTGATTGTTGCATGAAAACCGCTTCCCTGTTATTTCTAATAAGTCTCCCTAATAAGTCTCCAATTACAAATATTGTACTTGCCATGATTCCAAGAAACGATGTCTTAGAAAACGACCTCTGACACGAGTGCAGAAAGCACTCCATAAAAACTCGCCAAAAACCAGTTCCCAGGGCTTAAAAATATGTTCCAAAAAATCGGTAATATATTATTTGAAAGTATGAATTATAACTTTTTACAAGTCAATTAATTTTCATGACATAATGTGATATATTTAGGAATTGTAATCTGCATGATGTGACATCCCTCTGCCAGATTTTTGTATTCATAAAATCTAGCATAATTTCCGAATAATTTTTTTTCGTTGAACTTAATTGCAGACTTTTGGTGATTAAACAAAGCAATAATTATCATACCTACCAACTTTTACGCTTACCTTTTTTTCTATTTTATTATTAATAGTCGAAATCTTAGGATCCAAAAAAGGCAAATTTTACTTTTGAAAAATAGAAGTTTGAAAAAAGCGTAATTTGGAAGCTATGAATTCCTATTCACAAATTCTTGTAGATATTTTGAATCAAAAGAACGCACTAAATTGCAACACTTAAAATTATCTACCAGAATTTTCGAATAGTAATCTTAAATTCAATTTATCACGAAAATTCTGTCATTAAATAAAGTATAGAACTCTATTTCAATTATTATTTAATACGAAAAAAGCTTACACGGGATGCTCACAGATGGCAACATTTCGATGTCCTTTAAGTGTCATACATCTTTTAAAACGATAAGTGAATATGGGGAAATGTGTTTTATTTCTAAATTGAACTTAGTATATCAGTGTTACCAGTGGACTACTTTCTTAAAATTCAGATTGCTTGATTTACACCGCTTTTTTAAAATGGTATAATTCGCCTTGATTTCCCCTAATATAGTCCGTCATTAAGTAAGGCGAATTTTACTTTCTCAAGAAACCGGTGGCAATTAAGAAAAGTGATTTTTTTAAGTATCCCACTGTCAACACTGTATTAGATTTCATTTTTAAAATTTTGTTTAAATAAAAGTCCCCGTTAAAAACATGTTTAAATTAAGTCAGACTCCGAAAGAAATACAGAAATGTTGCCATCTGAGGATACTGCAATCCTCAGATACATTTTGCTGTCAAACATAAAAGAATATTTATAATACATAAGCTTATTCTATGATAAAACAAAACAT
The DNA here is from genome assembly GCA_963931845.1 of Maratus michaelseni. NCBI lineage: Eukaryota > Metazoa > Arthropoda > Arachnida > Araneae > Salticidae > Maratus > Maratus michaelseni. The sequence goes on from OZ007586.1 coordinate 164,861,146, forward strand.
AAATGAGGAATATCAAACTTGTTTACCGCCTTGGGGCAGATTAAGCATTACATACAAAGCTGCAGGCCACGTTAAAATGTTAGATTTACATTTACGCCATTGTGTAAATTTAAATTTGTACAGTATGAACAAGATAGAAAAATCATGCATCAAGCATAGATTATGAAACACTTTCCAACACTTCCAGAATACTTTAACAGGTCTTCGCTGTTTAAAAAAATAAAGAAGATACCTAAGTAAACATTTTAGAAAACGCATATTTCAGTAGTTACCAATCATAGCTAGAGAAGTACTCGAATTCTTTTGTGCAGCCCTCTATATAATCTATAGATTTGCATATACTCAATATAGTACGCTACAATTTAGTTTAGTAAGAAAACTCATAACACAGATGAAAATTTACTTTCAGCATTTTCTACCAATAGATGGATACATTTTTGAATTATTTTGTACAGCCCTGTATATTACCTTAAAATTTTATACACGCCACATATTAAGCTAAAATTTAATTCAGGCAAATACTCTCTGAAATCGATTGAAATCACATTTCCCAAAATTATCATACATAGGAGGCCATGTATACAGTTCTTTGCGTATATGATTTTATTTATATTCTTCAAATATCTCTTAGGGTACTAAATATAGTTCAGGTTTAAAATACCTAAATCGATTAAAAACTACTCTTTAAGCAATTCCCGCTAATACGCAGTAATGTTTACGAATTGTTTTGTGTAGCGAATTCTTTTGCATAGAATATAATCTATAGCATTCAAACACACCACAAAAGTATGCAAATATTTAGTTAAATTGAAAAATGCATATCTAACTGAAAGCACGCTTCCAGCAAATATCGCTTACGGTATAGCAAGACACAGTACAGTGTAGCCAGTGGGCTGCTTTTTAAAATTCAATTTACTTGGTTGCCAGAAATTTTTTAAGAAAGTTTAATACCCCTTATCTCATGACAGATTAAATAAGGCAAATTATACCATTTCAAAAAAGTGGTGCCAATCAAGCAATCTGAATTTTTTAAAAAAAGTAACCCCCTGGCGGTGGTCAGTTAAACGGTCAGATTGGTTTGGTAGAATTATCGGCCTTCCTCTACATTTTACAGTAACATTAGCGGGAAGATTCTGTAAGAAAATTAAAATGACAATATCTGAACGTTTATTTTTACCAAAAAATTTAAAAGGGATCATCCGATATTGTTATACGCTAGGATTTGGCCACATTCAATGTCAAAAAGCTTTTTCCTCTCCTCCTCATCAAACATTTTTGCGAACTGAACGAATTCCAAAAGAATATGCTTTGCTAACTGATATCGGAAATATCCACCAATCACGAGCACTTGTATCGAAATAATTCTGACATTTTTATTATTTTGCTCTATCATAAATTTAAAATAAATTATATATTTGTTTATGTTCAAAATATAAGTATAATTTTTGGAACCTGTCACTTTAGTACTAAATGGAATATCATGTATTTAATTGTTACAAAATTATTTGTGCATTTCCATAGCAAACGCTAACTGATTTCATTTGCTTTTTTATGTCAATAATATCATTTTCCAGATCACTGTATTCACCTTATTGAATCCAAGGTTTTGGGATGCTGAATTATTCTTTGAATTCTTAAAGACAGATAAAATAAAGTTAACTGAAAACGTGTTCTTACAGCCAGTATGTTTTGGAAATCTTGTTCGGGTAGTATTTTAAATAATACTGTAAATAATACAGCCAAATACTGTTTTTTTTCATCAAATGTATAATCTCTAAATTAAACACTGACATCTGTCTGGGAAATGGAGCATGTTGCAAAATTAAAAACCTCCAAAAATGAAGAATAAAAATTACTGTAATTAGTAATTCGAGAAAACACATTTTAGATAAACGAATGGTAGATGTGTGTTAACCGCTTAATCGTCGCGCCCGAGACATTCACGGGCAGTGGAGGCTACTATTTTTTTATTCTGATTGTTTGACCCCCACCAGTTTTTTTAAAATAATGTAACTGGCATCATTTTCGCATTAATTTATCTGTCATTAAATAAGCTGAATATTTCTTCTTCAAAAACTGGTGGCAATCAAGCAATCTGAATTTTTTTAATAGTAGATTATACTTATCGGGCGCGACGATTAAGGGGTTAAAATTGTCGGCGTACTGGCAAAAACTGTTAAGAAGTAAACACATTGTTGATCGCAAGTGTTGAAAATTTAGGACATTATTTTATTCGAAATGTATGCTGGAAATTTCCAACAGTAATTTTCTTTTTATTTAATGACAGACATACGTAATAAAATAAAGCAAAGATTACTAATCAAAATTTCTTGTAGATGTTTTAAATTTTGAAAAAGAATCCCGCACTAAATTAGTGATGCGTATAATCGTCACCGGTTAACAAAGAATTAACTGCATATCTTCTAGTATAAGTATTTACGAATGATAAAAAAATAATGTTAGTGGGAAAATTACAAAATTACACTTTAATATTTTATTATCACTATAATTCATTGAAATATAACAAAACGTAGTAGAAAATAATTATAATATGTTTATAATTAAAAAAGAATAATTTTTAAATAAAGTAAAGTGATTCATCAGATCTTCAACGTTTTTGCCTGAAATTCGTTTGCCACAACAAATTTCAAAAGGAAACCGTCTCCATATTTACTCTAAAAGTTACTGTCAATAAATAGGGAAAATTGTTCCGCACAAAATTGTTGGTGGTTTCGTGTCCTGTGGGGCATAAGTTGAAGACGTCGTGTGCCGCCAGGAAATGCTTCGTCCACAATGAGCCTACCACACTGTCAAATATCCCAAAATTGTTCTATATGTTTTTTAGGCGCAATATCTGGCAGGCTTTCCAATTTTTTGAGAAAAACTACTTTTAACCCTTAATTGCATAGTGATGTAAATTTCCATCACTGTTTATTTAACGTTTAATAAATAAATCAACTTCTTCGCCACAACTATATTTATATAGAAATATTAACCCAGTAAATTTCCCGTGAACTACGTTGCTGAACAAAGTTAAAAATCTATCTTAAAATTTCTGGTGTCTAATATTTAATATATGTATAAAAAATACAATTGTAAAATAAAAACTCATGCAAAGAAGGGTTAATTCAAAATATCATATATTCTAATACGAGCAAATCTTGTGTGTGGTTATATATATATATAACCACATATGCAAGGTATATGCAAATTTTATCTTAAAAACGACTCTAACGATTTTGACGAAATTTTGTGTCCTACCGTTTTGGGGTACCAGAAAACCATTGGGATGGGTCATATGTTCAAGAATATTCAATTAGTGGGTAATTTTGGGTAATTTTGGGTCATGGTGAAGCTAATTGTATCTAAAAAACGGTTATAACGATTTTGACGAAATTTTGTATCCGACCATTTTCGGGCACGAAAAGACTATTGGGCTGGGTCACATGTTCGAGAACTTTCGATTAGTGGGTCAGTTTTGGGTCAACGCGGGTCAAATTAATTTTATCTAAAAAACGGCTCTAACGATTTTGATTAAATTTTGTGTCCTACGAGTATCGAGCACGATAAAATCATTGGGCTAGGTCACATGTCCGAGAACATTTGATTAGTGGGTCATTTCTGGGTCATTGTGGGTCAAGATCTAAAAAGCGGCTCAATTTACACTAAATTTTGCATCCAATGGTTTTCGGGCACGAGAAGACTGTTGGGTAAGGTTACATGTTCGAGAAAATTCAATTAGTGGGTCAGTTTGGGTCATTCTGGGTCATGGTCAAGCTAATTGTATCTAAAAAACGGTTCAAACGATTTTAACAAAATTTTGTATCCGACCATTTTCGGGCACGAGAAGACTATTGGGCTGGGTCACATGTTCGAGAACTTTCGATTAGAGGGCCATTTTTGGGTCAAAGCGGGTCATATTAATTTTATCTAAAAAACGGCTCTAACGATTTTGATTAAATTTTGTATCCAACGAGTTTCGGGCTCGCGAAAATCATTGGGCTAGGTCACATGTTCGAGAAAATTCGATTAGTGGGTCATTTCTGGGTCTTTGTGGGTCAAGATCTAAAAAGCGGCTCAATTTACACTAAATTTCGCATCCAATGGTTTTCGAGCACGAGAAGACTGTTGGGCTAGGTCACATGTTCGAGAAAATTCAATTAGTGGGTCATTTTGGTCATGGTTCATTATGGGTCGAGCTATTTTATCTTAAAAACGGTTCAGAGGATTTGAAATAAATTTAGCACCCTACAGGTTTAGGGAAAAAGAAGACTATTAGGCTAGGTCACATGTTCGAGAAATTTCGATTAGTGGGTCCTTTTGGTCATGGGTCATTATGGGTCAAGCTATTTTATCTTAAAAACGACTCAGACTATTTACACTAAATTTTGCATCCTATGGTTTTCGGGCACGAGAAGACTGTTGGGCTAAGTCACATGTTCGAGAAAATTCAATTAGTGGTCATTTTGGTCATGGGTCATGATATTTGAACTCAACTTTAATTTTGACCGAGCATAGCTCGGTCTTCTCTGCTCGTTTGCTTTATTTAATGACAGAAATTTGCGTTTAACTTCCTAATTACGGATTGGGAAGTACGTCTCGTTGTACCACTTTTTAAAAATATTCTCTACTATCCACGCATCCACGCTGGTAAAGAAATCTACCAGAACGAATTTTTTTCTAAATTGTAATACGTAATTGCGATATGTTTGTAAACTGAAAATAAAATAGTCACCAGTCCTGACGCGTAATCATATGGATGATTAAGTAGATGATTTCTATACGGAATTATTGGTGCTCAAAAATCGGAAATTTTAGCAACCATGAAGATCAGATAATCTCCTAATCCCTAAGTGTCAATGGCTAATACTTTTTGTTACAGGGTTCGTACGCTGTTACCACAATTTTGTAATAGACATTTTATATTTAATATTTAAATAGCTGAAATTATAGACACCTCGTTTAAAAGCAGGATTTGTAATACCTTTCTGCATTTAAATAAGGCGAAAATTATATTAAAAATGAGGTAAAAGCGTACGAACCTTGTGTTAGCACATTATTCAAATAGTAAACTTTACTGTATTACATGAAGGATTTTGTAATTAAAGAAGGCGACGATTACTATTCAAAAATAATGTGGCAAGTAAGTGTTCGCAGCGTTTAGCAGCAGTGTGTATTTAAGTATAAATGTGTTCTTGATTAAAGGTTTTGATTATAAAATATTTATGATTGAGGGGAGTGATTTAAAGCATTTGGCAAAACATTGATCCATTTATGTTCATTTTATAAATTATTTTGCAGCATAAAATATTACATTTTCTCCTGCTTCATTATATAGCCTTTCAAAGACGTTCAATAATAAATCTTACACAAAGAAATATTGAAAGAAATATACATTAAAATATTTTTAGAACTATTCCAAAGACTTTTAAAGTAGTCTTTTGCTTCAAAATTAAATTATTAAGTACAGTTAGGTCTTCTAAATATTTCCAAAATTTAATAAAATTACATGGAAAATTAACTTTTTAAAGACTAGGTATATTTTCTAAAAGTGTTTGACTTTTCTTGAAAGTTTCAGATTTAAAATTAGAAGTATTTATTTAAATTTTTGCAGAGTTGATGACGGAGATTTTGTTTTTCTTTTGCCACACATTTTATTTTGAAAGTGGATATTTTTACAGTTAGCCATAATTATGCAATAATAATAATTAATTTTGCAACATTTTTAATTTTCAGCAGTAATATTAATTAATTCTACAATATTTTCTATTTTCAGGAATAATATTAATTAATTTTATATGCATCAATAATTGTGTTATTCAGTAAAAAATATAGATAAATTATGATTCCATATTAAATACATGCTGCAATAGTGATCTTAATTATAATGACATTTAATTAAAAGTGAAATTTTATACAAAAATTGAAAATAATAAGTGTAAATGGAATTCATACCTTCAAATATTGAATTAAAAATGAGTAAAAATTCAAATTAAACCTATCTTTTTGGGGAAAAATTTGTACATAAGAAAATATTAGACTTCTTTAGATATATTTATTTAGTCTTGATAGGACAAAATAGCAAAAATAGTATTTTAAAATTACATTAATAATTTTAATGTTTCAAATTTAGAAACGTACCACATTTATTTTAGATAGCTTCTTTAACATGTTTCCAATCTTTAGGAACGTGCCTGACACCTTTACACCTCAATTACCATTGTATTTCAAGATTTAAATGCCGAACATTTTTAAATAAATATTTTTGTACTTAACAAACATTTATTTATACTAATACAGTAGCATCGACTTTCAAGAATACAATTTTCATAATAATAAAAAAAAAATCAGTTTCATGCGTTGTGTATGTGACATCCATGTCACATCCGCAACAATTTTTTTAAAAATATAAACAAAATTATTTTGGGAAAATAGATGATACTGCATTAAAATAATTAAATGTAGCAATAACCCGTGTTTTACGTAATTTAAAACATATTGAAATTAGTATTTAAAAATTTTAATTAAAACACTGAAAATGTACGTTGTTGCAAAACTATTCACAGAAACACATTCACGACTACCAAAGTGTAATCTAACGTCTATGATATATCAATAACTCAACGTACTGTTGTTACTTTTGCAGTTCATATCTTATTCTATTTTATAAAAAGATACACAATATTCGCATTTATAAAATCAGTGTGTGGGCATATTGCAAATTACCCAATATTCATGTTTAGAAACTGCATTAACCCTTTAACGGACGTTGGTTTCCCCACGAAACCACAAAATTTTAATTACGAAATTCAACAGTGACAGCAGAATTTTAATAGAAATGTTTTCCATTTATTATGTATGTGAAATATCGCTTTTTTCTTATATACAAATAAATTTATTTATAATTTCTGGTGTCAATCATTTATTTCAAGATTTTAGCAATTGAAGTGCTTCATTCGTTAAAGGGTTAATCCTTTAGCGGGCGGTGGTCACAAAAAAGGACACCTAATTTTAATTCCAAAACTGACAAACGGCACCAATAATATTTAATTAAATTTTTACTTTTATAAACTAAGGGAAAATAAGCATGTTTATATTTTCTATTAAATTCTTTTGTAAATTCTGGTGTCAGTCGATATTTTTATCATTTTAAAAACAAACTTACTCCGCGCCGAACAGGGTTAACCCCTTTTCGACGAGTGTCCTTTACATAATTTTTTATCTTTTACCACCGGTTTTTCAAAACAGAAATTTTCGCCTAATTGAATCGCAGAAATGATATTGCTAATTCCTTAGGTACATTTGACGAATCAGACGACTTCATCAGTATTTTCCACGGATTTTTTTTTAATTCAAAAATTTCGAATATACCGGGTGATTAAAATTAAAGTTACGATTTCAAAATTCGATAATTTAAAAACTACTGGTCAGAATGACTTGATATTTTAGCAGAACAAACGTGAGGCAATGGAATTTTGTTTGGTGAAGGAAAAAAATAGTTCCAAAATGTGCCGATAGATGGCGTTGTCAGGGTAATGTCAGGGGAAAGACCAAAAATGTATTCTTGAACCCTTTCCGGCGCGGTGTAAATTTGTTTGCAAAATGATGAAATAATAGACTGACACCGGAATTTACAAACGAATCCATTAGTAAAAAGAAACTTGCTTATTTTCTGGTTCTTAATGAAAGGAAAATTTTAATTAAATATTCTTGGTGCCGTTTGTCAGTTTTAGAATTAAAATTGGGTGTCCTTTTTTGTGACCACCGCCCGTTAAAGGGTTAAAAATAGGAATGATGTTGCCAAAAGGAAAAAAATAGAGTTCAGAGATTTACTAAAAATTTATTAGCGAAAAGACAAGACTACGTGTTTACAGCGACGACAGCGATAATGACAAAAAATGAAAAAAAAAAAAAGAGCTTCATGGAACAAACACCTTACTGATTATTAAGGCATAAGTTGCTTAATATGCCCTCCGCCTTGTTCCGCTACTAATTGGAAGCGCAAAACGGCATGCTCCACAATAGATCGGAGGGTATCTGTACTAATGCAATGGGTGTGTTGTGTGATGCTTGCCTTCAAGTCGGCTAGATTCTGAATCCGCCCGCTATAAACAACATTCTTCAGGTACCCCCAAAGCCAGAAATCACACGGGTTTAAGTCGGGGGAACGTGGCGGCCACGTTGTTGGAAAATGGCGGCTTATGATCCTATCATCTCCGAAATTATCACTCAGTAGCTGCTTCACAGTAGTAGCATTGTGCGGAGGAGCGCCATCTTGCATGAATATTATGCGATCCACACACTGACGCTGTTGAAGTGCCGGAAGAACATGGTTACGCAAAAGTGCTTCATACCGCTTGCCAGTAACTGTGCAGGTAACGGGACCCGCAGGTGTGATCTCCTCGAAGAAAAATGGACCGACGATAAACGCTGCCGTTATTCCGCACCACACAGTGACCTTTTCAGACTGAAGAGGTAATGGCTGTAGCTGGGACGGATTCTCGGTCGCCCATATCCTTCAATTTTGCGTATTTACAGAACCTTGCAAATGAAAGTGGGCTTCGTCAGACCACAGAGTGTTCCATGGCCATCCGTTGTCCACTTCCATCCGGGCAAGAAATTGTAGTGCAAAAGATTGACGTGCTTCCAGGTCAGCAGGCAGCAACTCCTGCACATGAGTTATCTTGTACGGATAACAGCGTAAGACGTTCCGTAGGACTTTACGCACCGTGCTGTTCGGCATATCCAGCATTCGGCCAATCCCCCTTGCACTGCTGATTCCAGCATCACTGTCAGTATGTTCCTGTAATGCTGTAGCCACATCTTCCACGGCCGCAGCTGAAACTGGTTTCCTTCCTCTACCCCGTTTAACGTCAAATGAACCGGTCTCTTCGAATTTAGCAATAATTTTTTGCAGACCATTTGTTGTTATTGGACCTTTTTTATGGATTTTAATGTCCGAAACTTCCTAATAGCTGTAAGTGCACAGTCATCGTTCTTATAAAAAAGCTTCAAGAGCAGAGCGCGATCCTTCATAGTCAGAGCATTAAGGCAAAGAGTTGCTGCTCTGCATTTTTATGGTTGCTATGTCTGCGGTGCGCATGTCACATATTAGTAATTTGCATATCTTCAGACAATGTGAACCCAGACAGCGCCATCTATGGCCACATTTTGAAACCTTTTTTTTCCTTCGCCAAACAAAATTCCATTGCCTCTCGATTGTTCTGCTAAAATATCAAGTCAATCTGACCAGTAGTTTTAATTAAAATTATCGATTTTTGAAATCGTAACTTTAATTATAATCACCCGGTATTTAATTAAAATTTTCCTTTCATTAAGAACCAGAAAAATAAGCAAGTTTCTTTTTACTAATGGATTCGTTTGTAAATTCCGGTGTCAGTCTATTATTTCATCATTTTGCAAACAAATTTTTTCCGCGCCGGAAAGGGTTCAAGAATACATTTTTGGTCTTTCCCCTGACATTACCCTGACAACGCCATCTATCGGCACAATTTGGAACTATTTTTTCCTTCGCCAAACAAAATTCCATTGCCTCACGATTGTTCTGCTAAAATATCAAGTCATTCTGACCAGTCGTTTTAAAATTATCGATTTTTGAAATCGTAACTTTAATTATAATCACCCGGTGTATCAGAAAATTCAAACAGTACTTCTCGCATCTTTTTAATCAGGGAATATCTGTCAACAAATACAGAAAAACACTATTCCAAATTTCTGGTGTGTCTGTTCTGTATGTTTTTTTTCAAATAAATCTGTACCCAAAGGGTTAAATAAGGCGAAGCTTACAATAAAAAGTAACTGTGGGAATAATCGAGGATTCTGAGGATCTTATGCGGCAAGTATACGTGCTGCTGGTACCCAAGTTGTTAATTTGACCCACATGGAACATGTTTAATCATATTTATTTCATTAGGTAAAATCAAATAACTCTCACATATAAACATAAAAAAATGAAATATTGAGTAACTCTAAATACACCAACAACTGGTCATTTAACAGGCACGAAATGAACATATTTCCATTACAACCAGATATTTCTTCGTAATATAAATAAAATATAAGTCGCACAGAAATAAATTAAATTAAAAGTTATATAGTTTTAAATAAAAATTATGGTATGAAATATTTTTATAAAACTTGAGTAAAATTCCTGGTATGAAATCTGTTAAATTTCCTAGTTCAAAACGTAATTTACGTATTTACTTGTGTTAAATTGCCGCAGTATTTACGGAACAAATGTGGGAGATTGGCAAGTATGGTTGTGTATTTAAACACATGGATTACAAACAGTGTCATTACTGCACACAAGGATAAAACAAATCTACATGCTCGACCAGCACAATCACCTCAGACGTTTTCAGTATTTTGAGTATACAGTAGAATGTGAAAATGTGGGGAAGGAACACAGAAATGTGGTACACAAATGTGGCACTATACTGTGTGTGCTACCACGTGCATTTTGAATATTCTCTTCCCAAATAGAATATTCGCTTTATTTAATGACATAATTATGTTTTTGCTTAGATAAAAGATGAATTATACATATTTTTTTAGGTTACATTTATTAATTCAAAAATAGTTTTGTGTATATTAAATACACCTTTCAAGCTTTGAATTCAGGCTTATTCTCAGCTCTCAACTGCTACGGAGTTTAAAAGCTCTATTTTAATATAGTAATCTTCACACAATTTAATCGCCAAAAACTGGATTATATAAGAAGAAATTCACTTTTTTAAAATACTGGAAAAACAACAACAAAAAAATCACATCAGTTTGCAGCTATGGGTATTTAACCGCATTTCTTAGCATCATAATTTTAAAAAAATTATTCATTGTTTTTCATAAAGAAAAAGCAGTTTTTCCAATTAAGCTGTTAAATTACATATTATTCTACTAAAATAATTTGTAAAACAGAAAAATATTTTATTTTTTCAACATTTTTTAAATTAGTTATGTATTTAATTAAACTGAATGCGAGAAAGTTTTAAATCAAATATAGCTTTTCTTTATAGAAAAAACATTAATTAACGTAACATATGAGAAATGTCTAGACTGCATATAAATTATGCAGAGCTCCCATTAGTCAGTTTTTCTAATACCATTATTTCTGAAGAACAAATTATACAACATTCGCAATAGAAATAACTTTCCGAGTTGTTTTCTGTAAAATTTTCGAGATAATTTTTAAAAAGGAATTATAGTTTGAAAAATGTTATATTAAAAAAACAGACCGTATAACAGATCTGAAATAGTACGAAATTTTGATTTATTTTTGACAAACGTTGTAGGATATTTACGCTTTTGATAGCTATCTTTCCATTGAATATTTAATTAAATCTGCGCCTTTCAGTCTTTTAAATGCATTATTAAGATTTTAAATTTATATGTACTAATAATTTCTAAGTTTTCGGTCTTCTACTTTTTTATCTAATATTTATCAATCTGAAGAAGTCTTAAATTCGCAACTCGCATATGGATACAGAAAGTGTAGTAAAGGACAAGAAGTTCTTCGCGATTGTTTGATTTCAAGACCACATAATTTTCTTTAGGATATGACATTGTTTGTTTATGTAATTTCTAATTTCAGCTCTTAACTCCTTAACAGTTTTTCCTGTACACAGTAAATATATAAAAAAAAAATTTATTGCTTTGTTACTCAAAACATTTGAATAGCACTAATTTTTATTGTATTCTTCGCTTTACATATTGACAGAAAAAAATAAATTTTCAAAGAAAAAAAGTTTTGTTTAAAAAATGTGACCTAATCCATTTTTTCAAAAATTGGTTAAAATATGATCGCAAGATGCAGGAAGTTGAGAGAGGATATACTGGAATTATAAAAAAAGACTTTTACTAACGTTTAATAAGCTTGAAAACCGTGTTTACCCAAACTGCTAAAATAATTAACCGATTTATCATCTGTTACTCGTATATCATGCATATTACACGCAGTAAAATACAGCTGATAGAAATTTATCAGCTTGATTATTAATAGAAATAACTATGTAAGAAATAATAATAAGAAGAAAAAAGATAACAACAAAATTCAGAAGTAAATTAAAATTTTTCTTTGCATATTTTATAACTGTATATGATTACCCTTAGTCAAATAAACAACATCTACGCAACAGTCCATTTCATGCAATATTTTTTCTAAATACGTCAGGTTGATGCACAAGTCCTATCGTATTTTAATACCTAATTTTATTATCTTTAAAACCTGATAATTTTATTACGCCTGCTTGCTTCTAATTGATAGTTAAAGTTATCAGGTTTTAAAATTTTACGGGATTGAAGGTATTAAAGTTAGTTACTGATACCTGTATGATATTTTTTAGATTTATTTTACAAGAAAAATTTTGGTACAAAACATATTTAATTGATCTAGAAATAGGATAACGGTAATGATTCCCAACGTATCTTGTTATCCACATTCACAATTTTACAAATTAATGGATATTTTCGTAACGAGAGATGTCATATTATTTTTAAAGCTACTGATGGATTTTAAAATTCAATAACTTACAAACGGTGACAGATATTAAAACATTTCTTGCAGGAGGGTTATGTTCTGTGAGTTTCTGTGCTGGAAAGTTTTTTGTTCTGTGATTCTTGATTTTAATTCAAATTTCAAACAATAGATGGCGCTGACGGGGATTGGCACTCAGTCGAGGCCGAAACTGACGTCACTTAGCATTGATCGCGGCTAACGAAAAAGAAAGGCTACCGCGGTACTTTACGCGTATCTTTTTTTACAGACCGCCGGTGTCACGTGATGCTCGAATGCACCAATGAATGTGTACGAAAAGAGCATCACGTTACTCTAGCGGTCTGTAAAAAAAGATAAGTCGAATACACCGCGGTAGCCTGTCTTTTTCGTTAGCCTCGGCATTGATACACCGCCCCCTGAATATTAGGCCTGGACGCTGACAAAAATGGTGCCGATTTTTTTTCAGCGTTTGAACGAACCCTCGAACTTCAACACCAATATTTTCTAAAAGCTTTTTTCGCCTAGTTTTTCTGAGATCAAATAAGTCAAAGAAAACTTTTATATATTATTCGTGTTAAAGTTCGAGTGACCGTACAAATAGTGAAAAAAAATCCGCCTGCGACTGCCGCCATTTTTGTCAGCGCGCAGGCCTAGTATTCAAGGGGTGGTGTATCAATCATCGCCCCCTGAATATTAGACTTGAGCGATGACACAAAAAGGGCGGCGCTCGTAGTCTGAATTTGTAAAACATTTGTACGGTCCCCTAATTTTACAACCCAGTATTTTCTAAAAGTTTTCTTTGACTTATTGTATCAAAGACAAATAAAGCGAAGAAAACTTTTAGAAATTATTGGTATGGAATTTCAAGGGACCGTAAACAGGCTGAAAAAATTCCGCCTACGAATGCTGCAATTTTTGTGCCAACGCTCAGGCCTAGTATTCAGTGGTTGGTGGCATCAATGATGAGTGACGTCAGTTTCATCCTCGACTGAGCGCCAATCGCTGTCAGCGCCATCTATTGTTTGAATTTGAACTAAAATCAAGAATCACAGTAAAAAATATCCCGACATCATACGTAACCCTCCTGCAATTTTTTTTTTATATATATCTGTCACTGTTTGCATGTTATTGAATTTTAAAATCCATCAGTCACTTTTGGGAGACCCAGTATGTAAACAACGTGAACTATGGTTACGTTTGCTCTGTAGAAATGTGTGTTAATTTTTTATTTTGGGCGGAGATATTCTCTCTGCATCGGGTCGTGTATCCAGATTTTACGCGAACCTGATCCGACCTGCCGTTTGGTTTAAGTTAACGCACATATTTTTCAGTACTTGTCAGGTTCGAATTGGATTGGATTTTGATTCTTTTGGGTCTGGTTCAGGTTGACTTGATTTTTTAAAAGAAAGTCCAGGCCGTTCATTTCTATACAAAAAAGATCAAATCGATACTAATACATAATTTTAGACCACTTTTCCATAATTGTATTAAAATATGGATTTATTTTCGTTCACTTCAAATTTGGGTATAAATGTTTCGTGTTCAGGTCTGTTTCGACTTGACTTTAAGCAGAATTTTCGGGTATGGACACTTACAGGAGTCTAAGCTATACTCATACAACCTGTCTTAGTCTGGAGGTCTAGTATATTAGTATATTAGTGTATTAGTAAATTAAAAGTAACTGTGCCGCCAGGTACGTCAGCCACCGTGCCCAAGTTCTAGCGAACTTTTACGTCCAGGGGAGTTCCTGTATGTTCTACGGCGATGTGGCGCCGCCACCGGCTGACCACCCTTATTTTCCCATTTGAATGGCGACATAGGTCGCTGAAATTTGCGGTGGTTTCCACCCTCTTGGAAGACCACCACATTTACAGTTGGGGACGAGCCAGAGTACCCCAACAGCTTCGGAGGTGGACACCCAAGAGGGAGCCGGGTCTTACAAGGAAAGTCTCCATAAGCACATACTTAGAAAATTTTGATAAAATTACAGAATGTTCTTCTCATGAGGATATATACTTCTATAAAAAAAATTTCTGCGGAACCTCGATATAACGTCCGTAAAAAATGTGAAAATTTCGTTTATTTGGCGATTTATCACCGGTTGGCGACGGAATGAAATTAACCCTTTAGGGGCAAAGTACTTATGTTTCTAAAATGTTTAAATCATTGAGTCAAACCGGGATTTAACAACAAGTTTATGTCCAAATCAGTGTTGCCAGTAGGCTACTTTTTTTTAATTCAGATTGCTTGATTGGCACCAGTTTTTTGAAGTGTTATAATTCACCTTGTTTTAACGTTATTTAATCAGTTATTAAATAAAGCGAATTTTACTTTCTCCAAAAATTTGTGGCGATCAAGAAAACTGAATTTAAAAAAAAGTAGCACGCTGGCAACACTGGTCCAAATAAGTAAAATATTTTCTTCACTTATATTATAAAATCAAAATTTGATTCCAAAATTCCGGTGAAAATCCGGGAATTAAAATTAAGTGGGATATTTTAAATCCCACCGCCCTTCAAAGGGTTAAAAAATACGCTTTTATGACTAATACTGTTTAAGGAAAACCTTTTTATACTGAACTTGTTTAAGCATGTTTATCTTACATAATAAATAAATTTTTATAACTACAATTCTGTGAACGCATTTATATGTATATATAATGGAATTTAACGATTTAATTTTACGATTTAAATCGAATTTTAAATTGATTAAAATTGTTTCAAGTTCAAAAATAAGTCAGATTCTGAACATTGTAAATTCAAGAAAGTTTTTGTTGCTATGGAAACAACGACTTCTCCGATATAAAAATGTATAACGAATTCGTTTGTCATCGGGCTTTTCCTTTTAAAATACATTTAAAAATTACTTGTACAACCGTTGAAGCCATTTAAATTAGAAAAAATCGTGGAATGGAGGATAAAACAATAGGCAAATTTTCATTCAATCGGTAATAAATCGAGAAAAAAACATGAGTGATTTATTTAATCTGATTTAAAAAATAATTTAAATTAATATTAATGCAAACGTACAGAGAGTTGAAAATGTTAAACGCAAAATGCAAATGATTCTGAACAAGAGGGTATGGCAGGGCTGTCCAACCTTGCGCCCGCTATGTACCAGAAAAGTCTTACAAAAATATTTGCTTTATTTAATCCACTGAGCTCAATATATAACAGGAGGTCTGAGTCGGCAGTCAGAAGCATGAAAGGCAAATGAAGCTTTCAAGGCAAAAATAAAAAATAGTCCGCGTTTTCAATGTTAGATATTAGTGTTCTCATTTACTTTTATCCTAATTTTTTGATATCTAATTTAGGTATACTTATATAATTAATAAAAGATTCACTAATCATGTAAGGGAATGCGATAAATAGCATATTTTGCGATAAATGCGAGCTAAAAGTATCGTCACTGTATCCTTCCGCGCTGACCGATGGAAATTATGTTGGGTAATAGGAAGACAGCTCTCCTGTTATATATGAAGCTCAATGATTTAATTGGAGATATTCGGAAATTAAATAAGTCAAATATTTCCGTAAGAATTTTCTGATGAATAGCGAGCGCCAGGTTGGACAGGCCTGGGGTATGGTATCATGAGCCATAGAATTAACCCATTCGTATAATTTTTTTAAGCTTATGACAATTTTACAAAAATCTCATAGACAGGTCTCACGACAAGAATTTCTTCAAAATTTTCGCTTACTTTAATATGCCTTTCAGATTCATATATTTTTATAATTTCGATTGTTAACTAAAAGTGAAAAAAAAACATACAGATTCAATAATTCAATTATACACATAACTTAAATGTCAGCTTCTCTATAATATAAAATAGATATTTGCAGCTTCCAAAATATAGAACATATTTTTTCAGTGATAAAAATAAATAACTGCAACAACAAGCAGCTTGTATATATTATACAAAAAATAATAAATATTTCATCGTTTAAGTTTAAATTCATTAAATATTGCGCATTCGAATAATCATTTTACAAGCAATTTAAAATGCTTTAAAATCGTTTGTCTTTGGCGAAGGAAAAATGTTGCTAACCAAATCGTGTGTTTTTGCGCCAAATACTCGAAAATATTTTATTTTTTTGCAGATTTTCTACTGGGATTTCGCAGGTAAATTTCACTGTTCCTTTATTACATACATGTGTAGCTTCATTAGCATTTTTTTCAAAATTTTCTGAGTATGCGCTTTAAGGGGACCTTCCTTGTTAGGCTTTAAGTTAGGTTTTTCCGACCACACTTTCTTTAACAAAGCTCGAAAGACGTGAAAATCTACAAAGATAGTCACTGATCCCTCTCGCAGAGGGTTTAGTATGGAGGGTAAGCCTATAAAGCCTATACTACGTACTCAGCTTTGCTTCCAACCTTTTTGCTATTTTATCAATGAAATAAACATAATTTGAACCAGAAAATTTACTTAATAGATAATATTAGTCAAGTGACACAGAAAGACGATATATACATTAGTAAATAATATATCTCATTCAAAACATGTTTTTCTGACTTGAAAAAGACCTTAAAATTGGATATCTATAGCTTGAATGGGATATAGAAAATCTGAGAATTTTAAATTTCGTTCATTCTCGACCATTCAAGTGATTCTTTTCACGTGTAAATTAAAATAATAAAAGATAAATAAATTAAATATATTTGTCACGTGCTTTGTCATAGATATTTCTTTTTATTACAAACATTTAAATTTTAAGCTCTTGCTCTCTTCACGGAATGAATAATTTATGAAGAATGTTTCAGTGCTAAAAATACTTTATATTTCTCCCGCTACTTTTCTCAAATATTCAAAAGAAGTGTATTGTATGAATAACAATTTAAAATTGCTATTTTGTATGCTTCTTAACATTTGAAAATACCTTGTAACATTGTGATTAATATTTCTAAAAATATTAATCTATCGTGAATACTCTATTACGCAGTAGTATATTCTAATTAATTCTATAGATGGTTTTATAAATTTAATCGTAGAAATCTACTGTTAGATAAGACGAATATTACTACAAAATTATTATGGAAACGAGAAAACAGAAGAAAAAAATAAATCATAATTGAAGGTATCGGGGCAATAGAGTGCAAAGCCGCATTTTGGAACTTGTGAGATATTTCAATTTGAAATCAAGATAAATCAAGATATATAACCTAAAGTTTTTTCGCCAATGTCTTAGTAATATTTAAGATATTCTGATTATTAATTATTATTATATTCTGATTATATTAATTATTAAGATATTCTGATATTACTATTACGTTTTTTTGTAAATTAGCTATCTTCATTAGGGGAATAAACATCTGGGGCAAAAACGAAACATGTCACATATGCTGCCACCAATTGACATTAGAAACAAATTATATATAAGATATTGTAATTTACAATATTAAGCAACAGATTACAGTGTTAGATGTATTTCACCAAAAATGTGGCTTGGCACTTTCTTGCCCCGACACCCTCAATTAATTGTCAGGTAAAAAAGTGTTACTTTCTTACATTCAAAACGTTACATAGCAATGAAGATTTTCGGTACCAGAGAAATCGCATTGTGAAATCTTCTCTTTATGTACCACATCTATTGACTACATGCATCAGTCTAAAACAGAGACAGCGAACACGCGTACCAGAAGGCTACTTGGCATCACTAAATCGGAAAACTTTTCTTCGACTTATTTAGTGAAAACAATTAAGAGATTAAATAATCAGAAGAAAACAATTCATCAAAAGTTTTGGAAATGGGCCTTCTACTTTGCCGTCACTGGCCTAAGAAGGACTTCAGCAGACACTAACACATTATCTTTAGAACAAGCAGTGATAGGTGTGTATATTAAGTATACAATGTACATATTTCAGATTTACGTAGCTGTATTCTCATACCCGCCAACATCGCACTAAACGTCCCAACAATTTAGCTTAATTTAACCGAGGTTAAACACGTTTCAAACCAGAATTTATTCTAAGAAATGGTGTCAAGTAAGTTCCATGTAAGAAGATGAAACTAAATATGTATGTTTTTCAGACACATTTTCTCGTTAGAAATGTCTTTAACCTGGACCAAATTAACCCATATTGTACGGAAGATAAGTTGGCATGTATGTATTCTGAAAAATTCGTTCGGAATTGTAAAACACTTTGAATTTATAATTTCAGTTATTTATTAAAATATATTTTTATGCATTCAGATTTATACGAAATATTGTACTACAGTATATATTTAAGAAATATTTTTATGTAAAGCAGCTTCATAATTACTGAAATAATTTTATTATTAATTTTTTATCAATTTAAATCCAATTTTTAAAATGTGTAAATAACATCAGATAAAAAATGAAAGATTTGACCTGGGTGAATGATCCAAGAAATGCCAAACTTACTTACTGCAGCTGCCAATTTCAATTTAAAGTATTTAAACGCATAGTAATCCAGGTTTCGTACGTTTTCACCACAATTTCTTAATAGAATTTTTCTATTTAATATTTAAATAGCAGACATTTTAGACGCCATGTTTAATTGGAGAATTTGTAATACTCTTCTGCATTTTAATAGGGCGAAAAATTCTATTAAAAAAATGACGTAGTAGAACCATGTAATCGCTACACCAAATTCTAATTAATTATCGTAACTTGTAGATTATGTTTCTTTAACCTATATCTCGCTTACCACAAAGTTACCACAGTTTTATAATATAATAGGAAAAAATTGACTTATTTAATGACAGAAATTTACTAAAAAATAAGCTGGAGATAACGTATCGGGATTTGCACTTGCAAACAACTTTCAGGAAAAAAGGTTGAAGACGCCTATTGGACATTATTTACTAAACATAACAGCTAACTCTTTGTATTTTTCATTGCGTGTAGCTTCAAACAGAAAACTTTTTTTCATTCGATCGCAGAATATTTGCGTTAAATAAATCGAAATTTTCTTTTTCGAAATTGTTGTGTTACATTTGAATATAATGACAAAATAACTTCATTCACTCCTCAGTAGTTTTTCTTAACCCTTTCCGGCACAGTGTCTAACCCCGGGTACACCTAATTTTAATTCGAAACTTGCATGCGGCACCAAGAATATTTTAATAAAATTTTGTTTCTACAATGAAAGCTTAAAATAAGGAGTTCTTATTTTCAAAAAAAGTCGTTTTTAAATTCCGGTGTCAGTCAGTAATTTCTCATTTTACGAACAAAATTTGTCTGTGCCGGAAAGGGTTAACCAGGTGTCGGAAATAGAGAAACTACAGTAGTCCCTGTTTTTTACTGGCGTTTGTAGTGTAACGCTCTACATTTTGAACAATGTAGTGTAGCGCGATACAAAAATTCCGTAGTTTGTAGTGAGAACCGGCTATACTTTTAACGCTACTTTAGGGATAGAGGAATGTGCCATTTTACAATGTAAGTACCATTCCGAACTATCGAATGTGAAAAAATGCATTTTTCATATTTTATGCCAATCTTTTATATTGTGTATGACGCGTACGTTGCCAAATCGTCACTTTTCTAGCTTAATTAGAACTTACTTGAAACTTAGAAAATGCAAATTTCAAACTATCGAATTTGCACATTGTTTCAAAAAATTACCATGTCAAAGTGTCGAATACGGCAAATTCGATACTTCGCCGTAAATTTTTGTATTTTTTTTTACTTTTTTAACCATTTGTACCATGTCAAACTATCGAATTTGAAAATAGTCACTTTGTAGGAAGGCAAAGATCTAAAACTTTTAATTATGGATTCAAAATTAACAGAATTGACGCATGTTTTTTATGTTAGTATAGAATGTTTTCTACTAAAAATGGAATGTGTAGCATTAATAGTTCATCTACAGGGACACTCAAAATAATACTTTTACATTACCCTCAATTGGGGAAAAAACGTTCGCGGTGTATTTTAATGATGTTAATCTATTTCAACAATATAGAAATTGACATGCATATCTAAAGTGCATTAAAACATTTTTCATTTAGAAGATAGTATGCAAATCATATATCATTTATTTACAGGGCCACTCAAAAGAATTTGGTTACATAATGGCGTACGGGAAAATGTTTGAAGCGTAATTTAATAATGTTACAATACTATTTCAAACAAAATGAAATTGATATACGTAATTGAGGTACACTACAAGATGCTTACTGTAGAATATGACGTGCATGCTTCTAATCGTTAATTTACAGGGGCACACAAAGTAACTCGGTTACGTAATGGCGTAAGGGAAAATGTTTGAAGCGTAATTTAATAATGTTACAATACTATTTCAAACAAAATGAAATTGATATACGTAATTGAGGTGCACTACAAGATGCTTACTGTAGAATATGACATACATGCTTCTCATCGTTAATTTACAGGGGCACACAAAGTAACTCGGTTACAATGTTTTGTATTAGCGATAATTGATGGAAACCGTTTTTAATTATGGTATGCTTCCTTAAGTTTAACTCTTCGCATACTATGTGGTGTGTAAAAGTTCCACAGATAGTACTATACAGGGCTACTCAAAAGAATTTGTAAGCAATTATTCGTATGCGTACTAAATTACATAAACGAGGTTTTTAATTCTTTTTCGGAATTTTGAGCGGAATTTTATTTTTCTAAGATATGTTTGTAGAATATAAATAAATTCATAATATACACAAAGTAAGGGCTGCAGAAAGTACTGGATGCATTGCGGGCTATGTATGATAATTTCAGAATCTGTGTTTTAAACAGTGTTATGTGATTTTTGCCTGAATTAAATTTTATCATATTATGTGACGCGTATAAAAATCTGCAGATAATATACAAGACTGTACAAAAGAATTAGAGTAAACTTTCGTCTATTGACGGAAATTTCTGAACTGTGTTATGCGTTTTAAAATTAAACTA
The DNA here is from genome assembly GCA_963931845.1 of Maratus michaelseni. NCBI lineage: Eukaryota > Metazoa > Arthropoda > Arachnida > Araneae > Salticidae > Maratus > Maratus michaelseni. The sequence goes on from OZ007586.1 coordinate 164,882,531, forward strand.
AATTTTCAAACACTATCTAGAAGATATACAAATCTACAGATCATATACAGGGCTTCACAAACGAATTCGATTATTTTTCCGTCTATAGACGGTAATTGCTAGACGGTTATCATTTTATAATAATTCCTTTTACTAAATTATTTACTTAAATATCTTCTCTCACCATATTAAATGTTGAAGTTTCGTTAGAGTAATCTGGAAGCGTTGGAAAATGGTTCATAATCTATGATTGACGCATGATGTTTTTTTTTTCTTATTTACATTTTTAATACGATTTCTTTAACCGTGACAACTCGGTAATTTAATTTTTTTTTCTGCTGGTTTTTGTTTTAAGAAACTTTAATTCTAGAATACATTTGTATTTCATCAAATTTAAAATCGTCTGCGGTAGTTAGTAACTTATTTCTTAAATCTGGTTGAGTTAGTTAAATTTTATTCCAATCATTTCTATCCTCTGTAATGTAACGAAAATGGCAAAACGGATTTTATTAAAAAAATATCAAGAAGAAATTAACATTGGAATTAAAGACGTCTGTATATCGAGTTCGCCGTCGTCATCTCGACTCCGAGATAAAAACGATATCCTCTTTAACACAGGTATTTATTCTATTTTTAATATTCTGCTATTCAGCGTAATTAATTTGAATTCGAATGTTGTTTTAATTTTGTATATTGTGTCTTCTTTATTTAGATTGGAATATTCACCCTGTACTCGATTTAAATTTGATTAGACCATCCCCTTCAACACTGATATCCAATGCGGAGAATGAAAAAAGTAAACAATTCCTTTATTTATTTATCTTGCTATGTTTTGTATTCTTCGAATACTAATAATATTTTACGTTTATTTTAGGTATTGAAAACTGCAAATTATCTAACGTTGGAGAAAAGTACAGAAATATTAATAGTTTTGATGTTACTTTTAAAGCAGCTGAAAAAAATTTTACAGATCAACAGGCTTCAAACTTTTCTTTGCATAATGGTAAGTGGCTCATTAAGCCAGACAAACGTTTATTTATAAATTTAACGCGTTTTTTTTTTATTTTATCATTTTTTTCTGTTAGATTTATATCCAACCTCATCTGATAACACTGATTTAGACCCAACATTTTCTCCAAGTCACACCACTGAATCAGATGGCAGCTATATCGACCAAGGTATTATTTAATTAATTTTAATTGTATATTGTTTTTTATGGCTCAGACAGTAATCTTTTTATTATTGCTAGGTTTTATTAACCATTGGGAAAAGGGTTGATACTTTCGGTCGAGAATGGACCAAATGATGTACGCACTTTACTCTTTAAACCGTTTTTAATGAAATTCTGTAACTTTAGAAGAATTTTTTAAGCGTTTTTAACGAAATTGTGTAATTTTAGAAGAATTTTTTAAGCGTTTTTAACGAAATTCTATAACTTTAGATGAATTTTTCTCTGAATAGTCAATAGAAATGCATAAAATCGTTACAAAAATTTTAAAGTTACAAAAAGGATAGATGCAAATTATCAGATATGAAAAAAAGCCGAATTCAAAAATTGACGTCGAATGAGAAATCGTCTTATGAAGTAAAAAATGTGGTCTTCAACTTTAATTTCCTCAAAATACTTTTAGCTCAGATATCATTCTAAACAACAGTTAAAGCAATACTTAAATTTTTCTTAGGGGATGGTCTACAAATAGAAATTGTACCAAACTTTAAAAATGTCAATGCTAACACCTAAAATTGGCATCCTATTTCAATATTTCGGTTTATTCGACCTTCGGATACCAAACGGGAAGTCAGTAGATAGGAAATGGGATTTCTGCGTCAGCAGCAGGCGATGGTGGCGGTAATACCGCCTTCTGCCGAGATCATACTATAGTAGGTCGTTAGAATAGCTAGCGTGGGGAAGCTATGTTATAGTAGGGTGGGGCGAATAGTCTGCTATAAGACGGGAAGGGGGGGGGTATTTTAGGAGGGCTAAATTAATAAAAATTTTAAATGTCTTATAGTACGAGGTAACGGTTAGGGTAGAGACTGAACACTGCCCCGCTATCCCTCTGTATTTTCCCAATGGTCGTTGTAAATTGTTAAATTAGAATTTTTCTACTATTTCTTGGCTCAATTAAACACACAATTAAACGCTTAATTAAACACACTCTTACAATACATTTAAATGAAAACTTGACTTCTAAAACAAAAACAATTTAACAACAGAATTTCATTAATTTATATTAAAATGACGACAAAGGTATTTTCTGATTTGATTCTCTGCCTGCAAACGAAATGCCTGTCCTTTACCATGGTTTTTGAGAAATAAAAATAATTAATGATAGACGTTTTATTTTTTTGACACTCAATTTCATAAAAGCACGTAGATTAAGCAATTACCTGTCCAAAAATGCAATCTTTACTTTTTTCTGTGCATTAGTTCAGCTGTAGGTTGTTTGGAAAAAAAATTGACGAAGAAAAAAGTGATCATTATAAGTAATTCGACATTATTTTTAAATATATATATATCTCTGTTTATATATCACTCATGATGATGAGTTTGATCTCAAATTGAAGAATTTCTTCATCAGATTTCATCAAATTCTTCTAATTTTCGGTGTTTTTTTTTATATGTGATATTTTAATCTGGCATGTTTGGTCGATTTAACATTCAAAATTTGTTTCCTGTAAAAAAACAGAACCGGTCTGTTGTCTTGTTCTTGGCGTTTATTTGTATGGCTGGCTTACTATTTTTTGTTAGCTTGGCTTGACAGAACGACCGTCCTGCTTGATTAATAAGATTCTATTTTGACTTGTAATTTTATCACAATGCTCACAGGACAAAAATATCCCGTCCGTTTATACCTTCGTTACAGTATATTAAATAGGGGATGTATTCCGGACTTCCCGCATTACATAAGGTAAAGCTAGGAGAGTCTGCGCGCAATTCAAAAGAATAGCAATAAAAAATCTAAATATTAATTTTTTGCTAAACTATTCATGAATAATTTTTACTTCATTTGTTTTTTATGCATTTCCATTGCTATTTTGTTGTTATGTTGCAATTTAATAGAACAGTTGTAATAAAACCAAGAAAGTTATTTTGCGCAATCTGTCCTTACAGGGTTGGTGTGATTGCGCACATGGGTACGAGAGATTGTTACTAATAATAACTACAATTAAATTGTTAACAATAATAATTACACTTAAATGACATTGCTGTAAGGTTTTTGTGAACAAAGTTTATTGTATTGGGAGTGAATATTTCAACCTAATGCTTAAAGATTCAGAAAAAGGAAATAATTTTAAAAATGATTAAAAAATTTTAATTAAAGGAAAAAAAATAAAGAATATGAAAAAGCAAGTCCAGATAAGATTACAAAATAAAATTATGTTACTTGATAACACGTTTAACTTAAAATTAGTCCATTTTCCATTTTTTATTTTTTTATGCAAATTTACCAATAAGCTGCGTAATCTCTCCTAGCATTGAAACTAATGGGAACACCGCGCCATCTCTCCTAAGTAGCAGATGCGCAAACTCTCCAATTTCGGTAGGAGAGATTACGCGGCCTTTTATTTAAACAACACCTCTTCTAAAACGAACCGTTGATGTTCACATTTTTAGTCTAGATTAGTAGCTTATGAGAAATCGTTTAAGTTTAAAATATTTTGTACTACTGACATTGTATGGAAATTCTGATGAATAGCTATGAAAATTCAAGCACTTACTTTGGGAAAAGAAAACAAAATAGCAATGCCTTATCTTAGACGCTCAAAACAATCAACGTGCACTTTCAAGTAGACACTCCACTACTGGTGTTATCCAACTACCTGGAGTCGCTGCGCGCTCACTCTACCCCTTCAACCCGAACCTCTATGTGCGCAATCTCTCCGACTGCGTCATCACTCCTGGCTTTACCTTATATATATATTACATACACAATACGAAAATACATTTTTATATAAAGAATATTAATTATGTATTCAAAGAAATTTTTGTAATTTATTAAAACTGATACTTTCGTATTAGCCGCATGCCCGAATTTAAGAGCCAAATAAATCACCAAATGTTACATTAGACATTAATTAGACTACTTAGACCTACTTACTTAGACTACTTACATTAGACATTATTTTTAGAGCCATAAAAAATGGAGAGAGTTTTCAGACACAGTTTTAGATACAGTTTTCAAATAAATTGTAGTTAAAAGAATATTTTTTCGCCTATTCAACGTTATAAAAATTGAAATTGTTCTGTGCCTAGAAGTTAAAAAAAAAAAGTAGTAAAATCAGCATTTATTGATCCGTTGTTGCCACTGTCAATATGACGCCAGTGTTACTCACGGATATATTTTTGCTCTATAATATAAAATTTTCTTAATGTTCAAACAAAAATTCGAGTTCGGCTTAATCTCTTTTCTCGTTTTCTTTATGTATAATATTAAATACTCTACAGTATGTTTCAAAAGTGTCTTGACATTTTCATGTAAAAACGTTTTATAATGATTCCTTTGTTTCTCAGGTTATTTAAGAAATGTATAAAGGTACATTCCTAAGTTGAATGTGTGGATGGGAATAACTAAAACAAAGATCTATGGACCTTTTATTTTCTCGGAGCCAACAGTTACAGGAAACATCGACCTTGATATGCTGCAATTTTTTTTCAGCCACAATTAGAAAGTGATGGTATTGTTTTCTAGCAAGACACTGCACCATCCCATTTCGCATGAATTGTTCAAGACAACCTGGATGAACAATTCCCCGATAGGTGGATAGGTCGCGGTTGTGGGCGCCGCGGTCTCCTGACTTAACATCCCTTAGACTTTTTTGTGTGGGAGTTCATAGAGTCGAAGTGTACGCAGTGAAGATCCACACAATTGAAAAAATAAATTAACGAATAGCTGACGCAGCAGCACAAATAACACCACATATGCTAGCAGATGCTTTTCGCGTCACCCATGAAAGATGGAGCCTAGGCTTAGACTTACAGGGCAACCACATTGAAATGTATTGATTATACCTTGTACTTCTTATTTGTACTAACAAGTTCTTTATTAAAAGCACTTTGAAGGAAAATGCCAAGAAACTTTTGAAACACCCTGTAAATGATTGTTGTTTTCATTATTATAATTATTAATTTTTATGTTTTTTTAGGAGCTGGAAAATCTAAAATCACAATTCATAAGAAAAAGAAACCCACGAAGGTTATATAAAAAAAAAAGTTCATTTCCGTTCAGAACTAGACCATTTCCAGGCTGCAAAATGTGTGAAAAACATTGGTTTAAAACATACTTTTAGCTCTTCCGCCAACAAAAATAACAAGGAATGCTGTCCTGCTACAAACAGCTGTAGTTCACATGATTCTACGTTAGATGAAATTATCGAGCCTGTGAAACGGTACAAGTCCAATCCCCATAAATGGAGAAAAAATGTAAATAAAGCCAAAAGATTAAAAGGTGCAGCATATGAAACTGAAAACCATAAAATAATTCCTGCCAAACCAATGAGAAGACCTACTTGGATAAATAATAGAAAACATCAATGTTGTGCAAAATTTCCAGAAGAGAAAAGAAAGATTATATTTGATAATTTTCATTCCCTTGACTCATTACAGAAGCAAAGAGAATTCTTTGTTAGGCACATCACTCGGAAAAAACCGAAAAGACATAGTAGTGAAATATCTGGAAAAGAATTCACAAAAACATACACATTTACTTATGGCAACGAGAAACACATTGTTTGTAGAGCCTTTTTTCTAGATACCCTTGGTATTAGTGAGGGACTAATTAAGGGAGCATTTAAAAAAATTAACAAGACTGGTGTCATAGAGTCTGATAATAGAGGGGGGTGCAGAAGAAAAAAAAATCCAGGAAGTAACCCACGGATCAACTTGAATGATGGTGAAGATTATGTGAAACAGCACATCCTTTCATTTCCTGCTGTGGAGTCACATTATTGCCGCAAATCAACTGATTTTAGATTTTTAGATGCAAATTTAAATATAAATATCATGTATCGACTGTATAAGGTAAAATGTAAAGCAGAAGGCAGAAAAGAACGATGTTATGAATCATATAGGAAAACATTTAAATCCTTCAAATTAAAATTCCACCAGCCCAAAAAAGATTTATGTAAAGTATGTGCCACTTTTGAGGCGAGCTCAGAGGCGGAGAAAAATACAAACAGAGAAGAATTTGATCGACATCAAGAAAGAAAAGAAGCCGCAAGAATGAAAAGGAACGAAGACAAACTCTCCGTTTTAGGAAGTGAAAAAGTACTGGCTTTCAATTTTGATCTGCAGTCAGTTTTATCAACTCCAAAAGGAGCTGCAGGACCTTTTTTCTATGTTCGAAAATTGGCCATCTATAATTTAACTATTTATAATTTGGAAGATTCGAGTGTTCAATGCTATATGTGGGATGAAACCGAAGGAAGAAGAGGCAGCATTGAAATTTCATCTTGCATATTCAATTACATTATGGCCCATCCAGAAATAGAGCACGTAAAAATGATGTCGGACAGCTGTAATGGCCAGCAAAAAAATTTCCATTTTTCTGCTATGTGTCTTCATGCTGTCAAAGTACACCCAACGTTATCCACCATAGATCACGTTTATTTTGAGCCCGGGCACTCGTACATGGAATGCGATTCCATTCACTCAAAAATAGAGAAAAAAGCAAAAAATACTCCTATATATACACCTGAAGAATGGGCACAGCTTGTGAGAATGGCTCGCACGAAACCTAGTCCTTATAATGTTATTAGATTACTTCATGATGACTTTCTCAATTTTAATTCACATGAGGCAAAATTTGAAATAGAAAAGCAACATAAAAAAAAGTCCAAAAAAAATGGAGACAGTAATGAGGAAAAAGAAATAAACAATCACAGAGAAAATGAGCAGACATATAAATTTAGTGACGCTGTTTGGTTTCAGTACCGAAAAAGCAACGAAAACAAAATATTTATGAAAACACTAATACAAGATGAAAATTTCATTGAATTATACATTAAAAAACGAAAAGGAAAACTAAATAGCAAACCAGTCAAACCATACCAGCAACGTCTACCAATTTCAAACGAAAAGAAAAAAGATCTTTTGCTGTTATGCACCCACAATTTAATACCAAGATCCTATCACGATTTCTACAATTTACTACCAACTTCTTCCACTGCACGCGATAATTTAGCAGAACCTGATTGGAGTGACATTGAAGAAGAAATTGATTAAGATTAATTTAGTTGATAGAACTGAAGATAGAATTGAATCTCACAATTCAAGTTAATATTAATTTTTGCTACATTTTATAAAACTTATGTAACGTTTGAAAATAAATTATTTTGTTCTATTAAATTAGTATTTACTTACAAATAATTCACTAAGGAAAACTGTTATGCGTTTGATAGTGAATATGTAAATATAAATAAAATACTAAAAAAACAATTCAAACTATCGTGTATGGCACAATCGCTACTTTGATGCAGGGAACCTTGAAAAAGTACATAACAGCTTAGTGATTCAACTAACGAATGTATTCTTTGTCGATTAAAACAATGAAATTGTAAATTTCGGTGTCAATATTAAATAGTACAGATTAGGAAAACTATAACAATCAACAACTTCAGCATTCCACTGATGTTGAATCCACAATAAAAACATTTTCTCGCTCTCCACACAAAAGTTTTAATATTCTTATTCGATAGTTTGACATAGTAGTGTCGCATTTCACTATAAAATTTAAATTGTTATATATATTATATTGTTATATTAATTGATTATACAATTAGTCGTGTTAATTGATATAATTATTGATGATTAATTTTCAAAAAAACATCAAACTGATTGATCGGAAATTGGTGCAAATGTACAACTTTATGTACAGTGAATTGAGTTTAAAAATGCTGCTCTGTCAAAAAATAAAGAAAAAACATACGTCAACAACAGACTATGAAACGCTTTCTAACGCATCCAGAACACTGTAAGGAACACTATTTAAAAAAGGCAAAAGAAGATATCAAAGTGAAACCGCGATTTCGGAAATTAATGTCCATATCCGGAAAAGTATTCGAAATCTTTTGATTATCCTTACACGCGATCAATAGATATGTAGCTTAGTTATAAAATGCATAGCACAGTCAAAAATTTACCTTCACCAATTTCTATAATTAAACGGAAGTGTACTCAAATTATTTTGTAGAGACTTGTTTATTATCTGCAACTTTATGTACAGTACACTTCATGTAGCTTACTGTACTGTAACTAAGGCAAAATTTAATTCAGGTGAAAGACGCTTAACACTATTAAAAACACACTTCCAGAAATTACCATTTATAGCCGACAATATATCCAGTTCTTTGCGTAGCGCTGTATATTATGAATTTATTTATATACTACGAATTACTAAATATAATTTGGCCCGAAATAGCATAACTTAACTAAAAAATACTTTTAAGGCATACCCACCCATACAGAGTAATGCTTACAAATTCTTTTGTGTAGCCCTGTATATGATCCACAGAATTGCTATAAGCCACGTAGTATGCAAATAGGTCAACTTAAAAACGCATACCATAACTTAAAACGCACTTCCAGCAATTACCGCTAATATAGAGCACTATAATCTATATCTCTCGTGTATACCAGTAAATAAACGATAACTGTCATGCCTTGTCATATTGCACAGTTAGCATTTTGTAGTGAACTTCAGTAATGCGTATAATTTCATCATGTTTCAAATAGTGTAACATTATAAATATACGCTTCAAACAATTTTGCACCGTATATTATTATGTAAACTGATTTTTTTGAGTGATCCTGTAAATAAATGATAAATGATTTGCACAACATATTCTACATAAAAAATATTTTAATGCACTTTATAAGTGCATATCAATTTCATTATAGTTGAAATAGTGTAACATCATTAAAATACACCGCAAACTTCTTTTTCCCCATTGAGCGTAATGTAATAGAATTCCTTTCATTTCCCCTGTAAATCAACTAACAAGAACAAAAAATAATTCGTCAAGCATACATTATGAAACGTTTTACAACACATCCAGAAAACGTTAACGAAACTTCGCCGTTAAATAAGGTGAAAGAAGATACGTAATTGAACAGTTTAGAACACATTTAACACATTGAAATATCCAGTGTTCAAAAATACCTTCCATTGTCAAAAAGGTAATCGAATTTTTTTGTGCAGCCCTGTATATGATTTATAGATGTGGATATTTAATACATGGAGGATGAAATATAGTTCAGTTAGAAAATTCACATTTAGCAATTTTCGCGAATCGATTGAAATCACTCGAAATATTTTGTGCAGCCCTGTATATTATCTGAAGTCTTTTGTACACACCACATATTAAGCTAAAATGCAACTTAAAACTCACTCGCAGCATTTACCAACCGTAAATGACAATGTATATTTTCCTTTGCGTAGCCCTGTATATGAATTTATTTATATTCCACAAATTTCTATTAGTCTACTAAATATAGTTCAGCAGAAAAATGCGTAACACAATTAAAAACTACCCTTAAGCACTTCACTCCCATAGTCTGTAATGATTACGGATTCCCTTGTGTAGCCCTGTATATGAACAACTCAGTTTATAAACACACACGTACTATGAAAAAAAATAGTTAAACTTAAAAACGCAAACCAAAGTTGAAAACGCACTTATCACACATAGACTGTAAATATCGCACATGTACTGTAAGTAATATATTTTGTGTGTCCCTGTAAATAAACGCAATGCACGCAAGAGAGCTATTTATAGTGCACCTCAGTAATGCATATAATTTTCATTATGTTTGAAATAGTGAAATATCACTAAATTACACCGCAAACGATTTTTCCCCTTAGAACGATGTGTAACAGGATTCTTTTGTTTGACCCTGTAAATGAATTATAATAAATGCTTTGCACTCCATATTCTAGAAAGAGTATGTTTTAGTGCACTTCACAATTGTATATCAATTTCATCATGTTTTAAATGACGTAGCATCATCAAAATGCACTTGAAAAGATTTTTTCCCATTGACTGTGATGTAATGGAATAATTTTGACTGTCACTGTAAAAAAAAACTATTATACATACTTAATTTTCAATAGAGATCATGCTATAGTAAGCGACAATAACGTACAAAATTTTCAGGGCAATCCAAGTACATTTACTACAGATAGAGCACGGACAGAGTGACAGACGGCAGACGGACAAACATAAGTCATAAACACTTTTCAACTAGGTTGATAAGTGACTATCTAGGTTGACAACCATATTGATACAAATATGGTATATTCGCTACTTTGACTTGTAAAATTTTGCAAAAAACTGAGAAAAGTACAAAATTTTACAAATCAAACTATCGAATACGGCAAATTCGCTACTTTGAGTTGTAACATTTTGCAAAAACTGAGAAAAGTACAAAATTTTACAAATCAAACTATCGAATACGGCAAATTCGCTAGTTTGAGTTGCAACATTTTGCAAAAACTGAGAAAAGTACAAATAAACATAGCATTTCAAACTATCGAATGTGATTTTTTGGCGAATAAAATTAGCCAAATGATTTTTCTCGATATCAAGCTTAAATAGGATATTAAACAGCACAAGAAATATGTAACAATTAGTTACTTCCGCCAAGCGCTGATTTTAAATCCATAATTAAAACAGTTTTTTGCCTTCCTGAAAAGTAGCTATTTTCAAATTCGATAGTTTGACATGGTACCGACAAATCAGATGGCCATATCTTTCTTCATTTGAGTAAAATGTTTTCTGCTCAACAATTTTCTGATCTCAGCAGCAAATATTAGTTGCAGTGTATAGAATGGCATCGCATGAAATCATAGATTTTCATCATTGACACGTGCTACTAAAATAAAGTAGTAACCCACCAAAAGAATTAATTATCTTGCTGACAACGAATGCAGTCACTCCAGATTTTTCTGAAATTAGCGAAGTAGTGGCTACTTTTTAAAAGACGTTTCTAGTCACTTCTTTTTAAAACAAGTTGTTGTAGTTGCAGTTAACTACATTTTCGATAAAGTAGTTGTGGTTTAGTTCGCAACAATAAAAAAGTAGTTCTTTCGACCCCAGTTCTTAACTTAAAGGGGTCCGAGATACAAAAATTTTCCAATTTTCTAAAAAAAAATTTATTGCATTAAAAAATTCCCTGTTTCTTTTTGCTTAAAATGACGTTTAAATCATGTTTCTATCTTAATTAAAACAGGGTATATTAATTTTTTTTTCAAAATGTGGCTTTCAAACAGTGGTTGTCATGGAAACGTTTCTGCGTTTTTCTGCATGACGGGTTTTAATAACAACTAGCTGTTTAACCCGCTCAACGCACGGGAGTTCATGAATTTAATTCTAAAACCAAAATAAAAATAAAAATAACAACAACTTTAAAATATCTAAATAAGAAATATGAATTCCCCTGTTAAGGTGTTGAGTTGTTCAACTATTCGATTTAGAAAAAAAAGAATTCTGCTACTGTGCATTTTTTTAATGAAATATAATTTATCATGGTGCCATAGCAGCAGACGATAACACGATATATTTGGAATGAGGGAATAAATAGAATAAAAACTTTTGTTAATGTTTGTGATAAAATGTTTTTCTTTATTTTTTAAAAAAGGTAATAACTAAGCGCAGTTAAATAATCTCTAATTAGCATGCGAGGTAAAATAATTATCGTAATACCAGCTACAGCTTCTTAGTATTGCAGCGTGGTGTACGTAATATGCATATCTCACATTGCAGTAAACATTTAGAACTGGTTAGAACTCGCGCGATTACGGGTTAAACATAAAAAAGACAAGAATTCGTCAAAAACATAAAAAAAATCTATTTAAATTTTTCGAATTTTTTGCCCCAATTGCTCATGGGCCCCCTATCAGCAACCCGTGTGTCAAATTTCGTAACTCTGTGCCCTGCGGTTTTCGAGTTTTTGAGGTTACATAGATACGCGCACGTATTTTAATAGATACGCGCATGGATCACAAGTGCTCAACAACAAATCACTAACTTTGATTGTTGGTATGTATCAATTGAATACGGGCTCTGTACCATTTTATTAGGAACATAAATTTAATTTTAACAAAACTGTTACCGTAATTTCCGGCGTATAATCCGCAGCTCAAAGAGCCGTTTTTCGACCCAGAAATATTATTTTATAAATTGTAACTTAAAAGATCGCTGTAAATATTTAACTACAATTATTGAATAAATTTTCTGGGTCGAAAAACGATTCTTTGAGCTGCGGATTATACGCCGGAAACTACGGTATTCTAAAATAGCGGTATTGTCTATAAACAGCTTGCTGTTTAAACCGTTCTACGCACCGGAGTTCATGAATTTAATTCTAAAACCAAAATTAAAAGTAAAAATCAATACAACCAAACTAAAGTTTATGAATGTAAAAATTTGTTATGAAACATAAATTAAGCATAATTTGTTGTTTGAGCATAAATTTAATTTTTACGAAAACTGTTATTCTAAAATAGCGGTATTATCTATATAAAACAGCTATTAATTGTTACGGGTGAAGCTAAAAATGTTAAATTTGTTAAATGTAATTAGTTCTGTTGAAATCAGAACAGTAGATATGGATTTATTAATAAGGAGTGTCAAATAATGAAAAAGCCACCGCCAGGTGTCGCGCGGTCAAGTAAAATATATGTGATATTTAATAAAAAGTCGTTTACCCCCACTCCTCCCTAACCCCGCAAATTTAACAAATAATCTGTTAAATAAAGTTTCCTGTATTAATAATCTCTATCATACTAATATACGTCATTTAAAAAAAACCTTAAACCCAGCAAATTATCATTCATTAAGTCGATAAAATCCTTTAAAATTAAGTTTTTAGCTTTCGGCAACGGTTAATAATTAAGTTGATTGTCTACATGCCATATAATCTCTACTCAAACCGCAATTGCAATTATCCCTAATATTGATTTATTTAATGACTTCTGCGGAGATGTTATGCAACCAACCAACCGAAGATAAAAAAGCGTATTTTTGATGAGATCTCTTTGTAGATGGATTTTAATTAATATTTAATCTATCAAAAATCTATTTAAAATTTTCAAACTTTTTGCCCCAATCGTTCATGATCGCCCTACCAGCTACCCGTGTGCAAAATTTCCTAGCCCTGCGCCCTGCGGTTTTCGAGTTTTTGAGGTTACATAGATAGATACGCGAACGGTTTTTAATAGTATAGATTCTCTTTTTTAAGTTGTTATAAGTCTAGAACCGTTAAAGATTAATGTTTGAAACTTGAAACATGTATTTTTCAATTGCTTTACATTAACTTTGATTCAGCAAATTTGACAAAAAAAATATTTACTTTTGAAAATATGTTTTTTTTAAGTTACACCATTTTTTAAGTTTTTACTTTAAATATTTTAAATAAGGTTTTTTTTTTAATTATTATTTTTTAAAATACTGAATCAAAATTAAAACTTATATATTTCTGTTTATTTAAATATAAAAAAATTGAAATTCTACAAATAATATTTCGAGTTATAACGATTTTAAATTACCCCACTTTTTTAATAAATTTAAAATTTTTTTTTAAAGTTATGAGAAGTTTTATCATGTGGTTTTATTTACAAATGATATGGTTAAATATCATAACAAAATTTAAAATTTTAACAATGTTTTTTAAAACTGTGTCCCGGACCCCCTTAATAAATTAATTAGAGACAAAAATATGGGAAAGTACTCTTTTTGAAAAAATGTCTTCACAATATTTAATTTTTTTATTATGGTTTGGGACAAACACGTTCAAGTGAACAACTTTTATTCTTTTCCTACCACTTTTTGAATAATAATTTTTGCCAAACTCTTATACAACGATAATTTCCAGCTATGTGTACCAGAAAGAGAATTATTTTGTAAAAGGTGGTACAATTGCAAACAAAATTAGTCGCCAATCACGTCAAGTAATCAAACGGTTTATCAAAAAATAGCTGTCAATAAGTAATGTAAAATTTACTTTTAAAAATTAGTGGTACACAAAAGCTCGGAGTAAAGGAGCAAGTGAACTCTTTCAACACGTATGACGAACGGACAGAACTGCTAAAGGGTTAAGACATTGTTGACCGTTGTATCATCATTTTATTCAATATACCTACCACAAACTCCCAACAGTAATTTTACTTTATTTATAGAAATAATTAAGGGATAAAAGAAAGCAAAGATTACTACTCCAAATTTGTGTTATATGTTTAGAATTTACAAAAAAACACCGCTCAATTAGTCACAAGTGTACTCGTCACAAGCAGGCGCGGTCTCGGAGCGGTCTCTTTTTTCAGCCACCAGTCATTTTTAAAATTATTTTCGTGGCAGATTACTACAACATTGCAAGAAAAGCTCACTAGGAAACGGAGGTTCGCGACATTTACAAGATAAATCTAAAACGAAAATTCTCATAAGGAAATAGTGGTAATTGAAATTTTGATTTAGTCTCTTCTAAAAGAGACCGCTCCGAGGAAAACATAAATGAACAAAGATTTAACTGCATTTCTTCCAGTATACGAGAATAAGAATGACAAAAGAAAAATGTTTGTGGGGAAATTGCAAAATGTCACTTTATTTTTTTTATTATCACAACAATTGATTGAAAATTAACATTAATTGGTACAAAATGTGTATAATATGCTTTCATCTTGTGCTTATTATTAAAAAATGTAGGACACTTATTATTAAAACATTTCTAAATGAAGTAAGCCTTCAAACTTTTTGCCGGAAATTGACGCCAATAATTCCGAAAGGTAATCTTCGCTTTATTAATTAAAAAATGTTTTGTGATTAATTAAGGTAAATTTTTCTGTACTAAAATAATGGTAGCTTGATCTCCCACGGACAGGTTGAAATAGCACAAATTAAAGACAGTGGGCCACACTTCCCATATGTATTGATGAAACATTGATCAAAAAATTTTAATATTACTCGTTATCTTATTATATCTGAGATATTATCAGATTAAATAAGTCGAGAAATATATTTTAAATTCAGTGATGACAACTGTCCTATCACTGCTTATAGTCAAATATCCCCAATTTCCTCTACACACTTTTTTAAGGCTTTGAAATAGTGAGATAGATGCAAACCCTTACCATTTTTTGAGTACCACTATTTTTGATTCGAAATATTTGCTTTATTTAACAACAGAAATTCGCGTTTAACCATATGATTGCTGATTGGGACATATTCGTCCCAGTGGACTATTTGCTATCCCATTTCTACCACGTTTCGATAAAGAATTTCCGCCATATACTCATATATGGATATTTTCAAGAGAAATCTAACAGAAATATTTTTTTTTTTGTAAATTGTTGTACAATTGTATATAAAAAATAGTCGCCAGTCCTGGTCCGTAATCAAAGGGTTACTTAATTCGATAGTTCTTATATGGAATTAATGGTACTTAAAAATCGGTATTTTTATCAGCTATGAAGATCAGATAATCCTGCCATCTATAGCTGCCAACGGCTAATATTTTTTACGTAGCTATTCTCCAAATAATAATCTTTGCCTTATTTAATTTAGATTTTTGCGATTAAATAAGGCGAAGATTACTATTCGGAAATAGAGGTGACCTATATCCGTAGGATGTATAAGCTATGTGTAATAAAGTAAAAAATTGTCAGTAATTAGTGGTTTTGTTTACAAAAAATATCTATATTTGCGTTCAGGTATTTAAAGCATTTGAAATTAATCAGAAAAAACTTAATTTCAAATTATAAATGATTTTGCTTCATAAAATATTACTTTTTCTTCTGTTTCAGTGTACCCTTTTCCCAAATATTAAATAGTCAAATTTACTGAAAGCAATTTTAGAAAAATACATCCAATGAAATCTCTGAAGAACTATTCCGAAGTTCCAGAAAGTACTTGTAGTTTTACTTCAGAATGAAATTTTGAAGCAGATTTAGATGTTTTAAATATTCCAGAAATTTAATGAAATTACTTAGGTACTTAATTTGTTAAAGATTGAAAGATTGGGTAAATGTTCTTAAAGTATTTCAATTATCTCGAAAGCTTCAATTTTTTTAATTTAAAGTATTTATTTATACTCTCGCAATTGTTGATGGATGACTTTGTCTTTCGCCATATATTTTATTTCGAAATTAGATATTTTTGCAGTAAACATTATGCAATAATACTTGCTGGGCAGAGATCAGCATTTAATAAATTGGTGACGTAATTCAAATCTTACTAGACATCTAATTACCTTTATTTTCCTTTCTTTGGCAAAATATAACTGCCAAAAATACGAAGTGATCGTAATATTCTTGTCAGATTTTATTAAGGTTAAAAAAATTAAGTTTAACTTTAAAGAATAATTAAAATTGAAATAATTACCGCGGTGTGTCTTTTTTCTATGAAACCGTAAGGTAAAAGCTATATATAAGTGAAGTATATATTTCCTAAATGGATTAATATTAACCTTAGAATACTGCAGTAATATTAGCCGTGATATTACAGTAGTAAAACACACATACACATAATGCAATTAAATAAGGATGGCAATTTAAAAATTAATTATTTACATTTTTTACATTTAAATATATACAAGGATAACCAAACACCAAAGCAGTTAAACATCGTAGATCACATTCTAATACTATCACAATATGCCAATTATTTTTTAATTTAAATACTTTCATAGTTAAACTTTCATTTTTTAGTTCTTAAATTAATACAGTAATTTCTATAATAACGCATAAAATTTCACAAGTCTTTAAAATGCTTTCTCTTAATTTAAATCTCTTTGAATATATTAATATGATAAAACATAATCTTATTAACCCCTTAAGCACCATATTCAATTTAGTGAAAGTATGCAGAATACCAGATATTGGATTGCTCGGAAAGTTCCTTCCGTTTGGAAAAAACAATTAGTACCCGAAAATTCTGCCGTCAATTTTTATACAATAGATATCGGAATTAATATCTAATAACTGAATGATAGAATTTTCTGGTACAAATTGATTTTCTCAAACTGAAGGAACTTCCCGACAAACCCAATATATTAAATTTTGTCGAAAGTAGTTTATGTCAATATTTTTAATTACATGTGAATAATTTAATTATACATGTAATGTAAGGAGATGAAATAGAGGTTTAATTATATTATATAACCAATCTTCATCACTTGGTTCAAAACTATCATCACTATCGTATATGTGATAATCAAAATTAGGAACATAATCACTGTCCCTGTCTGACATAATTATTCTATAAAATCACTATCTATCAGAGATACAAACAAAACCGAAAACGAAACACTACAATTTACGAATGAAAACTGAACAGAATGACCAACCCATAAACAAATGAATGACTAAGAAAGCAACAAATCAGAGAGAAAACTAATAAGTATTTTTTTGGACACACGAAAAGCCTTTTATTGGATGCGAAAATAATCATTGCTATAAAGCCCATACAAAACCAACCACAATAGCAATTGGCGACGCAAAAAACTAGATGCTTAGAACATTGCAATCTGGACTTAAAATGAGGACGTACGCACATACGTCCTGGTATTGCAAATAAAGAGTTCATGACGTACGCAGGTACGTCGGGGTGCGTAACCCTTTCAGGGGCGAAATACTTCCATTACTAAAATGTTGAAAGGAATGATTGACACCGGAATTTACGAAAAAAATTATTTCCAAATAAGCAAAAAGCTATATTTCACATACATAATAAAGGGAGAATTTCAGACCAGCATTCTGGTGTGATTGTGGCATTTGGGAATTAAGATTAAGTGGTTTCATAAACATACCACCGCCCTTGAAAGGGTTAAAGGGTTAATTACCATTTAATAACCAAAAATGTCAACCCTCTTTATTGACGTAGGTACAAACCCCTAAAATAAATTTACAGCAATCTATTTGAACGTAAAAGTTAGAAACACTCACCTTGTCTTCGTTTATGCCTGTAGACATCTCAATCGGGTTTCCCTCCTCGGATGCTGAAGAAGGCACTCATCGCTCTTACTAACACTATTTAATATTTAAATAATTCCCCAATAGTAGGTTACGTGATCTTTTGGCCAAACTTAAACTTCATTTTCCATTACAGTTATTCAGTTAAAGGGATATCAACCATTGATATACGAGCAAATCAGAAAATCTTCTACATGAAAAATCTTAACAATTTTTTTTAACCCGGGGGAAATCGCGCATATCTAGGGTATGAATAGTTTTTACTTTGTTACCAATAAATATAAACAATAATTCTCAACTTATTTAGTCAGTGACAACTGTTACAAATTGTAGGATAAATTACGCTAAAGATTACTTTTCGAAAAGTAGTGGTGATAATTGTAAAATCCGTACGCACTCGGGGTATGTCATACCCCATGCGACTTCTCCCAGGTTAACATGTTATGATGTTAGGAAAATCATCATGAAAAAAACAGTTCGTAATAGGGTATCATTCACAAAATCATTTACCAAAAAAAAAAGGAAAAGAAAAGGAAAAAAAGAAAATGCTGTCGTAATAGAGGTGCTCTATCATTTAAATCTTTTAATTCGGAGTTCCGACATTAATCTCCTTTACTGTGACTGGCACTTTACGGTGTGATCAATTAATGGCGTTAATTCGCCACCCTTCCACCTCACTGGTAGAACGTTGCACCATCCCAGTTTCCTATCCTCCTTGCTATAAATCTGAAAGGTAATGAATCTGTTAATTTCTTTATATTATAAAAATCGCTCCTCGACAAAAAGACGCCGATTCAGTGTTGCCAGTAGGCTACTTCAAAAAAAAATCAGATTATTTGATTCCAACCACTTTTTAAAAATAGTTTAATTAGAGTTATTCTTCAGCTTTCGTACGCTTTTACCACAATTTTTAATAGAATTGTTTTCCTTTTTTAAATGCTGAAACGTATTACAAATCCTGCAATTAAACGAGTCGTTTACATTTTTTGCTATTTTAATATTAAATAGAAAAAACCTATTAAAAATTGTGGTAACAGCGTACGAACACTGTTCTCGCATTATTTAATCTGTTATACAATAAGGCTGGAGACGGAGAGATTATACGTAGACCGCATGCAGTATGTGTTAAACTTGTTAGCGCTAATTTCCTCTCATGCGGAAGATGGACGAAACAGGAGTTCGCTGCAGGAGCACAGTATTAAAATTTTGATCGTGTACATGAACGCCATTTTCTTCTCTTGCGGCGAATTGTCAAAGCAAAAGTTTGTATGAAAAGGAATTGAGAACTAAAATATCTTCTTAAAACACCATCAAAAACTTTAAAATGCGTTAGGCCTTTCGAAAGATCTGAGTCTTTCTTCGTCAGGCAGTGGCGTAGCGTCAGGGGGGGGGGGGGCACGATAATTTTACTACCAGTATAATTATATACTACATTTAGCCTTATTTAATCTTTGAACGGTATGAATTAAATAAGACCAAGTATAGAGTATAAAAATAATGGTAGTAAAGTGATCCGTGCCCCCCTTGATGCTACGCCTCTGTCGTCAGGCGCAAAAAGACGTGCTTCTACTATGAAAGCAGCAGCAAGACTGATATCAATAATTGACTTAATATCAATTAATATTAATATTCTAAATAAATATTCTAAGTAAAGATATCTTATTCGTCAGAAGAGCTTTTTCAAAGAAATTATTAAATTTCTTTTAATATTTTGATACCCCTGATTGGACGAAATAGATAAAAAATACATCAGTAGTTTTACGTTTTTAAGTAGAACATTCATAGTAGAAGCACGTCTTTTTCCGCCTGACGAAGAAAGACTCAGATCTTTCGAAAGGCCTAGCGCATTTTAAAGTTTTTGATGGTGTTTTAAGAAGATATTTTAGTTCTTATTGTTTCACACCAGTTTCAATTTATTTTATTTGAAAAGGAATTGCTACTAGTAATTCACACGTTCCGTAATCTTTTTCACTGAACTAATGAGAAAATAAATATGAAGGGCGCTTGTATAACAGGGCGCTTTTTTCAACTAGCGAAATTTCTTCCATTTATCTGCTCAAGCTTATTATACAATGGCTTTGAATAAGGCGAATATTTCTACTTCAAAAAAGTGGTGGCAATCAATCAATTGGAATTTTTAAAAAGCAGCCTACTGGTAACACCGATCTAGTTATAAGAAAATAGATTTCCTTATATACAGAGTCCCCATAGGAATTTAAATAACAATAATAAACATGTTAAAAAAATTATACAACTGATATAAAAATTATTACGTATGTAGAAATAAAAATCTTTTGAACTTGTATGCAAAAATCCTACGTTCCATTTCAATTTTCTGTGTAGTTATTAGTCCTTGAACTTTGATTAAATCTTATTCTTCTCAGCAATATTGATCAAGTGTACAATGAATCAAATCATTATATAAAATTACTACCGTATATACTCGTGTATAAGCCGACCCCCAAAACCGAGATGCAAACAAGTTTAACACCAGTAATTCAGAATATTTTTCTACGCCCTGCTTTATCTCATTTAATTGTGAATTATATAAGACGAAGAACATTATTGTAAAATACTGGTATTAAACATGTTTTCATCAGGAATTTTGGGGTCGGCTTATACACGAGTATATACGGTAATTAAATTTACATGCATGAATAATTATTTTATTCAGTGAAAAGTGTAGTGGATGTATATATATTATCATTTCATATTAAATACATGCTGTAATAGTGATCTTACTTATAGTGACATTTAATTGATGTGTAAAATTTTATAGATAGAGGAAATTAGTAAGTGTAAATAGAAATCATACCAAATAATATTCAATTAATATTAATATTCTAAATAAATATTCTAAGTAAAGATATTTTATTCGGCAGAAGAACTTTTTCAAAGAAATTATTAAATTTCTTTTAATATTTTGATACCCCTGATAGGACGAAATAGATAAAAATCAGTAGTTTTACGTTTTAAAAATTAAAATTTACCACATTTTAATTATATGTCTCATTAACATTCGCTCAATTTATGGGGTCTTGTCTGACAATTTTACATCTAAATTAGCATTGTATTTGAAAGTTTGAAAAACCAAATATTTAAATTAAACATTACTTAACCAACATTACTACATATGTAGGGCCAAAATGTGAAAAGTGTGATTTCGCAGTTCCCACAGAGTTCATACGCATTTACCCCAATTTTTTAATAGAATATTTCTATTTAATATTTAAAAAGCAGAAATTGTACACGCCTCGTTTAATTGCAGGATTTATAATACTTTTCTTCATTTAAATGATGCGAAAAATTATTTTACAAAATTGTGGTAACAGCATATGAACCCTGGTCCCAGTATATCTCTCGGCATTTCTTTGTAGTCTAAATTCTCATTTAAAGTTAAAATGTTTCTCTGTGATTGTTGTATAATATTATGTCACTTCTACAATGAAAATCTGTTTTTTAAATCTTTAAAATGAAATTTAAATATCTCAAAAGTCACTACTGTCCTCTGTCCTCAACACATAACTTGATCATTAAAACCGCCAACAAACAATAAATATTAAAAAATTTTGAAAAACAAATGCATTTGTTATAAATATGAATCTTATGGATTACATAATATGGTATAATAGTATATATATATTTTTTTTCTATAAGAGAAATGTGTAATATTTGTTTTGCTTGGGTTTAAAATTGTATTCCTCACTTTTTTGGTCACTACTGTCACGGTGTATGAATTTCCACTTATTTCCACCAGATGACAGCATACAGCCATTTTCAGTATTGTTTCCAGTAGCGGAGCACATGTTGTTCTAAAAAATTGCTATTGCTTGATGTTTGTTCATAAAGAAGATTTTCTGGGTAGAAAAGGATGTGTAGATGTAAGCGTAATTTTATTAACCATCACTACTGTCCCCATTGTTAATTTAAATATTTATATTGAAAGATTAACTAACATATGTAATTTTAATCGTAGATTTGATATGTTTTGAAATTAGTGCATAAAACATTCTAAAAATGTTCTTTTTTATGTAAAGTAGTAAAATTACAAAATGTGTCACTACTGTCCGTATCACGCCTGTCCCTTACAATTTGTGTTTTGTTTGATACAAACTGCCATATCATATTTATTTTTCAACAAAGTTTGGGACTATCTACTAACTACTATTCTGAAATATATCAGGGTGATTAAAAATTCAAATTCAGCATAAAAAAGTTAAAAATCAGATTTTAAAAAAATGTAGATTAAATATCATTCATGCTTTAAAATTCAGCATAATCATAGCATACAAATGCTACGATTTTTTAGAATCACTACTTTACTATAGTAATATTCTTTTGAGTTAATTTCAGATATCTGCGATTGTATCAACATAAAATTACTTTACTGAAATCGTATTGCGAAAAATTCACAGCAGTCAGCGTCTATGCATATTGGCAACATTTTTTTTCTCATCATGAATTTTAAGTCTTTGAACATTAGCTTCAGAATATATGCATCCCAGTGGTCTACTTATTATATTCATACCATTCTCTTACAAAATAACTTATGCCATTAATTTTATGTGCGATTAAGTTTACGAAACCTTTGTAATCAGTGGCAAAAACTGATTCGCCCGGTTGTCCCGTACCCTTATTAACCTGCTTTGGCGTATCATTCTGTTTTATTCTCTATTACAGGAGTCTCAGCCACGCAACTATGAATAAATAGAAATTGACATATCTTTAAAATTGTGAAGCTTCACCTATAACCTGTTTCGCAGGAATTGATTAACGCTGTTGCAAACTTCCACCAATACATTTGAATGGAAATATTCTCCTTATTTAAACGCCTATTTCAAGCATAATTTCTGTCATAATTAAGGTAAAAATATGTATTATTTTTACGTGTTTGTCCCAGTGGTAATGAGGTCCTGACGTTCCGCTATATTGTGATTACCGTATATACTCGCGTATAAGCCGACCCCCAAATTCCGTATGAAAACAGGCTTAATAACAGTAATCCAGAATTGTTTTCTACGAATTAAATAATTTAGAACTAAATGAGATTAAATAAGGCGTAGAAAGCTATTCTGAATTACTGGTATTAAGCCTGTTTCTATCTCGAATTTGGGGGTCGGCTTATACGCGAGTATATACGGTTTATAAACACACTTACTATCAATGTGAAGCAGATTATAATACCATCGGGACAAACTTTGATCAATAAAAACGAATAGAATTTTTTCTATTATTTACGATAGAAATATTGTATGAATACGTCGTTTAAATAAGGCAAAAGTTTCTATTCAAATTTATTGGTGGAAGTTTTCCCCGTCGGTAATCAAGCCCTTTTGTTCCGATGTAAATAAACAACAGCCGCCATCTTGAGACTATATCCTCAGTTACTTCACTCGCAAATCGTAGACACAACACTTGATGTCTCGTCCTCTTTATTCGTAGCTCCATTGTCTCAGGTGCCTGTAATATTTATGAATTTGTGATCACTATTTCCAAACTATAAACTTCGTGGTAGATTTCTCTAAGATACAAAATACCAAGGTATCTATCATGGAGATTATATTTTTAAAATAGTGGTAGAAATTATATAAAAGCTAAAGAACGCGAACACTACTATTAATCATCCGCTGATTCTCACACTATTTGTTTCATACCTATAATGATGCCTCTTAGTAACATAGTTAAATTTTAGAAGTTGGTCTCAAGATAAATTTCATAATATGTGTGCTCGATACAGTTGTACTGAATCCAGGCTAAATTTTAACCCTTTCTTTTACAAAGTACTTCGTTAAATGCTGAATTGATTGTTTGCACCAAAATTTACAAATAAATGTATTTGTAAATATTTAATAGATTTTCCTTCACGTATTTAAGAAAAGGAAAAAATTAACTCAAAAATTCTGGCATCAATATGCGTTTGAATATTAAAATTAAGTGGTCCAATAATAAACCACCGCCCTTCAATGCGGTAAAATGTCTGCTCAGCGGGAATATTAGATTTTTGAGCACCGCCAAATCTGTGTGCTCAGAATGGAGTGTTTTTTTTTTTTAGTTTTTCGTTCTTACTCCCATGTAATCTTTTATCAATTAGCAGTAAGTGATATTTCGCTGACGTTAGTGTAATATGAACCATTTAGATCGAATATTTGGACCTGCAATGTCGCGTTACTGACAGAACAATCAAATTCATAGCTGCCAACTTTTATACTTTTTTCCTACCACTATTATAGAAGAGAAAAAAATTACTTACTTAATGCTAATTTTCAGGGAATTAATAAGACAAGTATTTTGTACAAAATTAGTGTTAGGAAAAAAGTGTAAAAGTTCACAGTTATGCACGTAAGAAAATAGGTAAAGACACGAGATCATAAAGAAATTTCTTTCAAAGTTGGCATTTTAAAAGGAATTTCATGACACGACAGCGCTGTAAAGAAAAAAAAACTACTCTCCTGAGAAAACAATCGCTCATAACTCAAGTAGAAATTCATTTATCTGAAAATGAGAAATACTGTTCGATCACAAATAACTTCAATAATATTGCCTAAAAGTTTTATGCTTTAACGTTTAAAATGCAGCATTATGTTTCACGTTCTTAAGCGGCGAAAAATATTTTATTGAGACCCGCCTTAAGTGGTTGTTATATCACAGACAAAAACTTAATTCCCATTTATGACAAATCTGATTTAATTAAAGTATTTTAGAGGTTTTTTTTAAAATAAAAATATAGATTTGAAAGTAGAATATACAAAAAGAATTCTCAAGACAAAAGAATGTATTTTGAAATGTATCCCGATTCTTTTGTTATTAAATCTGCATTCATTGTAAAGAAATCTTTTTCCCATTTCTAACTTCTTTGAAATTCCGGATGTTCAATCAATATAGTAATCGATGTCAGGATTTTTTTCTATAACTTTTTTTTATAATAGATAATTTCGATACAGGATATTCTTTCACAGACAGTGAAAAATATTTTAAATGTATGAACCAATAATATTAGAGAAAATAAACTTAAAAATAAAAAATTGCAAACGGAAATTAAAAATTACCGTAATTTCCGGCGTATAATCCGCAGCTCAAAGAGTCGTTTTTCGACCCAGAAATTTTATTCAATAATTGTAGTTAAATATTTACAGCGATCTTTTAAGTTACATTTTATAAAATAATATTTCTGGGTCGAAAAACGACTCTTTGAGCTGCGGATTATACGCCGGAAATTACGGTACTCTAAGGAATTAGGTTTTGAAATAAATCTTTATAAACGTCTCAATTGTTTCGCTATCGAAAAATGTATTTTAAGTAATACAAATTTTATTTTGTTAAAAACTGCATTTTTTTTAAGTTTAACGCCTTCATGGGCGAAGTACTCTTGTAGCTAAAATATGGAAATGATTGTTTGACACCAGGATTCACGAACGAATTTATTTTACAAGAAGTAAAAGCTTTTCCTCATGTACCTTATAAATTCAAAATTTGATTATAAAATTCTGGCGTCATTGTGGCATTTTGGGATTAAAATTAAGTGGTATATATAACATACCGGTGCCCTTCTAAGGGTTAAAAAATATATGAAATAGTATTTTAAACCTTTAAAAAATGTAAAATTTATTTTAATATTTTCAGAGGCAAAATAAGTTTGTTTATACAATGTTGAAATGCTGTTTATACAATGTTGAATCGCACCAGAATTTATAAATGGATTGAATTGGAATTCAATAAAACCTTTCTTTAATTAATATACATTATAAAGGCAAAATCTTGTTCAAAACTATGGGTGTCATTTCGCTGTTCGGAATTAAAATTAGGTGGTATAAATTACCGTAATTTCCGGCGTATAATCCGCAGCTCAAAGAGTCGTTTTTCGACCCAGAAATATTATTTTATAAAATGTAACTTAAAAGATCGCTGTAAATATTTAACTACAATTATTGAATAAAATTTCTGGGTCGAAAAACAACTCTTTGAGCTGCGGATTATACGCCGGAAATTATGGTATATACCTCTGCCCTTAAAAGAGTTAATTTGATGTAAGAGGGGTGCATAAGGAATGCTTTGTAAATATTGGTGTCTGAAATCACAGTTCATACCGGAAATTATTTGTCGTGCAGGAAATCATTGATCATACCGGAAATTACTGTTTATAGAGGAAATTACTGGTAATACTGGAAATTACGTGCAGTGATAAAAAGGACGATATATCCAATTTTGCTCCATTTAGTGTTAGATTGTATTTTTTTCTTGTTTTAATAATATACAATTAATGCATTATTGGCCGAATGTATTGCAAAATTGAAAATTCTAATATTTTTTTAGTAGAAGTCACCCCAAATTAGTACTTTTTTACATTAATCGGATTTTTTTAATGTTAATATGTTTAAGTAGTGTAAAGACAAGATTTGAGTAAGTTATTGAACAAAAATAATTTTTTAATTTTATAAAAAATAGCTTAAAAAACTTATACAGGTTATCAGAAATCAACATACATTTTGGCATACCGGAATAAAATGAAATAAACAACAATTTAAAGTGTACCTAATTCTTCTGAGCAGAAATTATTTTAAAATAGTGCAATTTAACCTAAAAACGTTTAATTTGCTGTTGGATTGACTCTGGCTTCGATCACTGCAGCCACTCTTTTAGACATGCAGTCAACAAGGTTTTGCAACTTTGCAACTGCTCTTTCGGTAATTCATAGTGCCAAACATTAATTATGGTTTCCTGAAGCTCTCGTTCATTGTTACCAGTAGGCTACTTTTTTAAAATTCAGATTGTTTGATTCCCACCACTTTTTTTATATAATTTAATTGGCCTTATTCTATCATTACATAATCTGTCACAAAATAAGACAAATATTTCTACTTCAAAAAAGCGGTGGCAATCAAACAATCTGAATTTATAAAAAGTAGCCTACTGGCAACACTGCTCTCGTCTTGTTTTAGGATGACTTTGGTATTTTTTCCCCTGCCATTTATACTCCATAAATTCTCAATAGGATTTAAGTCTGAAGATATTCCTGAACATGAGAGAACATTAATACCATGTTTTATAAATTGAGCCTGAACCTAAAATAATGAAAAATGTCATTTAAGATTTAATTTAATGAAATTTAATTTAATTTTAATGTTTTCTTACCTTCTCTGATATATGGCAGGGTGCTGCGTCTTGCTTAAATATCCATTTTTAATTTCGGAACAGATAATGAGCACTAGGAACCAAACAATACTTTAACACATAAATATACTGGTCATGGTTCAAAGTTCCCTGTCCAAAATGGTGTGGTCCAGTTGTCTTGTATGACAAGCAACCCCACATCATTTGGCTTTCTGGGTGTTTTGTTATATGAATCAGGCAGTTTGGGCTCATGCTCTTTTTAGTTTTACGCCAAACGTGGGCAGGGTTATCAGACATTAACCCATTTATGCCTAGTGTGGATGCTTTAGTAAAATTGGAAAAAGTGCATTTCACACCACTTTTTTTTTAAATACAAATTTGGTGTCTTATTTTCCCGAGGGCTTCCCAATAAAATAAGACACCAAATTTCTATTAAGAAAAAAAGTGGTGTGAAATGCACTTTTTCCCATTTTACTAAAGCGTCCCAAAATTGGGACACTAGGCATAAATGGGTTAAAGAAAATCGATTTTCGTCGCTGAACAAAACTCGTCTCCATTTCAAAATACTCCAATTTTTGTGAACATTGGCCCACTCCAGTCATTTTTTCTGCATTGCTTTGGTCAGACCTCTTTTTTTTCTAGGCACATGGGCCTTGAAATCAGCTTCTTGGAGACTCCTGCGAACTGTTCTGGAACTGGTAAGAACTACTGACGTCAACAAACTCCATTCTCTTGCAAGTGCAGCAAAAGTGGCAAAACTATTTTTTCGGCATAATCGTGTCAATGAAGCATCATTAAGTTTCAAAGATAACCTTGGACGACCATTTCTGGGCTTCTTATCCACTGTTCTTTCTGTTTTAAATATCTTTATGAGGCGTGAAAGAGTCGACTCACTGCAGGCACATCGCTTAGCAATCCTAATATTTGAAATGATCTCTTGAAGTCTTAAAATCAGAGGTTTCAAAATCCCACTCATCTTCCGTAACATGTGGATGAATTTGATACAATTTAACAACGTTTCGAACCAGAAAATTTATTTGATGAATCTTTATTTATGTAATTTCAGGTTGCTACGTGGAGTTATTTTTTAAAAGATTTTTGGTGCAAAACGTATTAAACTTGGGTCAAATTAACGTACCGTAATTTCCGGCGTATAATCCGCAGCTCAAAGAGTCGTTTTTTGACCCAGAAATATCATTTTATAAAATGTAACTTAAAAGATCGCTGTAAATATTTAACTACAATTATTGAATAAAATTTCTGGGTCGAGAAACGACTCTTTGAGCTGCGGATTATACGCCGGAAATTACGGTACCGTAACATGTGGATACCGTAGCGTACCGTAGCGTACCGTAACGCTGCGGATTATTCGCCGGAAATTACGGTACATATTACGGGCGATTAGTGAGAACTTGGCACTTCTGATTAAAATAATACCCTCGTGATTTCAAGGAGTTACTTAACACATTTTAAAAGAAATGCACAGTTTAATTTTCAAAGCAAGTTGGAGCGTTACTAACTACAGAAGTGCAACATACAAACTGAAATTCTACGCAGTCAACTCACATTATAATAAACATCTGGGATGAAGCAATCGTTGGTAAAGATTGCATAAAGAATATGACGCAATAGCTTAAAACTTCTACAATATATTTACATAAAAAAAATAAGTTTATTTAAAAAATATTAATTTTCTGGGGCTTCTTCAAACAAAAATGTTATAATTTTCAATCTTGCAATACTTTTGGCCGGTAGCAAAATTATTAAAATATTTCTGCCAGTTAGTAAAATATATCTGCGTTTTTTTTTGTTTTTTTTTAACTGGAAATTTGAAACTCCAGCCCAGGATTGGCGGAAATCTCGACGGCGGCTGTAGATAAGCCGGAATTCTTGTAGAGTAACTTTCGCCGTTGTTTTTAGCAGAAAGTTAATTCGAACGCTTTATCAAAGTGAAGATTATTTTACAAAATTATTGCTATGTCGTCACCGCACCCCTATGTTGAGTTACTGGAAATCCTTACTCTAGCAATTTTTTCAAAAAGATTACTCATCTCTACTAAGAATATACTAAGAATGATTACAAAATAAGATTTCCGGAAGCGTTATTATAAAATAATAAATGATAAATGATTTATTTATATCTTTCACTATTATGTAAAATAAATGGTTTAAAACTATGGGAAACGTATTAAAATGATTATGCATATTTTTTTGCTTATATATAAAAAATATTTAAATCTTTCGCGAGTGGAAAATAATTTTAATTTATTTAAAAATCAGCCAATAATCATAACAAACTCTATGATATATTTTACCTGCACTGAGCAGTGATGCATGTATGAATTAATTTGAATTTAACCTTTAATAAATAAATTCAGTTCGCGGGTACAACTATTTTTGAATAAAAATATTTTGTTCCCGATATCACAAAATTCATTATATATTAAGCCTTCACGGATGAATAGAACAAATTTAGCGAGTTGAAACTGGCGCCCTCTTGCGACTGTCTGTGTTTTTGCATGCTAGAAACGAAAAAATACAACAATAAACAAGAAAACTCAAAAAGAGAAATTACAAATGATTAATAGACATAAAGATGGTTAACAAGGCCAAATATTCACACAAGATTGAAAATTACGCTAATGTAAAGTCAATGGGATGGGTGAGCTGTAAGAAATGTTTCAGCAATGGCTTTAGATAAACGACGTATTATAGATATAAAAATTAATAATTACTAATAGTGGATTTAGCGACGAACTTCTATTTTAACAACTAGTCGCAGGAGTGAAAAGTGTCTTTATATATTCGATCCAAAACTACATGAAGTGTGAACGTTTTAATATGGAAGCGCTTTCGTAATCACAGAAGTCTGTTATTAAATAAAGCAAATACTTACTCTTTAATATTTGCTGTATCTCTGAGTACCATTTTTGTCTAACACAAATCTCCCGTTTAGATTATTATAACCAACTGCGTAGCATCTACTCTTATTATAATGTTTGCTGCAAATGTTAGAAAAACCCTGCACGAAAATCTTCTTTAGAAATACTGGTATTCAAAAAACGTACCGGTGGGAGGCCTGGGAATGTTATTTCATTGTTTATTGCAAGACCTCCTTATCATAGTATCAGACCTCTCAATCAGCAAGTTGCCTTTGACCGCTATACTTGTCCTGCTACTAGCGCCATCAATCGTCAGTAATAGTATTTAC
This sequence comes from Maratus michaelseni, assembly GCA_963931845.1. Taxonomy (NCBI): domain Eukaryota; kingdom Metazoa; phylum Arthropoda; class Arachnida; order Araneae; family Salticidae; genus Maratus; species Maratus michaelseni. Next base: position 164,912,792 of record OZ007586.1, read on the forward strand.
GACACGAAATCACACGAATTTTTTTCACAGCTCCATTTGTTCTATGCATTTGCTTATGAACTAGTAGTTTTCCTACCACTAAAATTTTATAGTAAATTTTATCTTATTAAATTGACAAGATCGTGTGATTACATGACGAAAAAAATTCTATTAAATTTTAGAGGTAAGAAAAAAGCGTAAGAGTTGGCAGTTATGCGATAGCAGACCAGTTAGATTTTTCTATAGATTTTTCTATTATATTTTTGGATACCAGTTTTTTAGTAGAGACAATTTTGTTTTGTTTGATCGGATAATTCTGGGATTTAAAAGAACAACATTTTCTCTAAAAATATACTGGTGTTCAAAAAGCCCGAAACATGGCAACTGTGCGGTAGTATCCACCAGGCGGCGATACTTTCCGGAGAAAGTCAATTAATAAGTTGGCAATTACCGTGGACATTTTCTCCCATAGACTTTCTCCGGATTGTCACGTCTGATCTATGATAAGGGAGTCTTGGTTTATTGGATAGCATATAGGTTTAACCCTTTCCGGCACAGTGTTCCCACTCCGGGCACACCTAATGTTAATTCCAAGCTTACATTCGACACCAAGAATATTTAATAAAATTTTGTTTCTGCAATGAAAGCTTAAAAGAAGGAGTTCTTATTTTCTAAAAAAGTCGTTGTAAATTCCGGTGTCAGTCAGTAATTTCTCATTTTACGAACAGACTTTGTCTGTGTCGAAAAGGGTTAAAGATGTATTGAGTTTAGCATACAAACTACATACAAACACTTTGTGATATTTTTCTTAACCCAATTATGCCTAGCGTCGATGCTATAGTAAAATGAGAAAAAGTGCATTTCACACCACTTTTATTTTTATAGAAATTTGGTGTCGTATTTTATCGAGGACTGCTCGACAAAATACGACACCAAATATCTATAAAAATAAAAGTGGTGTAAAATGCACTTTTTCTCATTTTACTAAAGCGTCCCAAAATTGGGACGCTAGGCATAAATGGGTTAATAAGTTTAGTAAGTTGTATTTCTTTAATAACCTTGCTGGGTATTACACTTAAAATTGTGAAATAGAATAAAATGCAACTTAAGTGCGCACGAAGGTATTTTTTTAGGAATATCTCTCTTTTTTCTATTTATAACGGTGCCAATATTGTTTTTATTTTAGTAATAACCAAAATTAGCAATAAAAGTGGATTAAATTTTTGTTCTATGGAAAACGTAAAAATGATGAATTGAGTTGTTTTATTATAATGTTGGTTAAATAAAAGTTTGAGTTTTAACCAAAATATGTTTTTTTATTCCTTTTATACCTCATCCAAAATATAAGATTAGAAATTAATTTCAAAAGTATAAAAAACATGTTTTATCTAGGTGCCATAGATCAAGTGTAATTCATGTTACTGGAGTGCCATCAAAATTAATATTCTTAAATTTAGATTTATATATGTCCATCGGAGGTACATACGACACTCTAATAAAAATGAAGTGTGCACCGCGGCGGTACAAATGACATTCTAATAAAAATAAAGTGTGCACCGCTGTCGGTATATACGACACTCAACGTGTTAACAAATCGTATAAAAATATAAAAGCATCATTTGAATAAGTCTTGAAATTTTTGAAATGTTTGAATAATTAACAAAATTAAAATAATATAGTATAGATTTATATCACGTATTTTAATTTACTTTGCTGTGAAAAATAGTAGATTATTCATTTAAATAGCTGTAAAACATTTAAAAAGCAGCAAAAATTTCTGGTCTATTGAAATATAAATTATCTACATATTTTGCTTTTACTTTCTAGTAAATATTTAAATATACAAACTTTTATTGTTAAAACTGTATTTATATGCTACAAAATTCACTATATTGCCAAAGGTGACCGGTTACTTGCGATTTTAGAAGTTTTGTTAACTATCTAGAAAAATGCATGAGGAATTAACCTGAAACTGCAGGTGTGTAAACAGTATAGTATAGGTTATATATAAGATTATATAAGGTTATATAAGATTTTTTCACGAAACCACATAGAGGACTGTCAACAAATTGAAAAAGAACGAATATCTTTTGGATAACCCTGTAAAAACTAATGTAGCAAAGGTGTTCAATCTCGAGATTATTAATAAGTGGCTTATTGTAATATACTGTGGTAATTTGTATGAGGATAGCATGTATACTCGAAGAGAAATTAAGGTTTTTATCAAAACAGTCCCAAATTTCGCCTAGTTTTTTGCTTATAATTTGCAGAGTTCTTAACATAAAAAAAGTTCTTTTCAAAAAATATGACAAACAACATTGTACATAATACTCTGCAATCAGAATTAAAAAATAATAAAAACTGGACGATAAATGAGCAGGTTTACTAAAAAATGTTTCACTGCACAAGCGCGAATGCAATAAAAATATAATATGCATAATGTATTAGCGAAGTATATAGAGCAACTTTTGTGAAAGTCTCAAAATCATAGCTTGAAAATTCTGAAAATTATCGTCGATAGAATAAGCTCGAAATCCGTTGCTCCCAAAAGGAAGTAAAAATATGAGGGGTTGTATCCAAATATATTAGTACGTACAATATTGTGTACACTATCTTGGCACTAATCAACAGATATTTGATTTTCTGACATCACTAGGTGAATTCTTCGTTCGAAATTTCCGGCATGAATTTGGAAATTCTGAATCTTAAAAAGGCCAAACTGGCAACCCTGTAATAAACATCTGATTCAAGCCAGATTACGGAAACTTTGGACCAGTTGAAAATGCAAATAATGTGCCGATTCGAACACTAAAGTTCTCTCTATTAGAATAGATTGTACACGAGTTCTTTGATCGATGAGAGCTCTGTCAGGTCGACAAATATCACTGTAAAATATTTTTTAATTATACCTATATTCTTTAATGAAATTTACGGGATGAAAAGAATATTTAGTTTGTAAATTTTAAATGCCCCATTTTTCTCATTCAAATAATACAATATGCGTTTAAAATGTAAGAGCATGTAGCTTGGCTTAGAAAACCCGTGATTTTATTCAAGTATTTTTAATTTAAAAATAAATTAAATAAGTCGCTCCTATTAACCATTTTACATGTAGCTTTCCAAGGCTGTATCCATATTTTTCAGATGCTAATAATATTAACTACAGATCTGAAACTTTAAAAAATAACGATACAAAATCTTGAATTTATTTCTATATTTTTATCTGCAATTACGCGGGAGAAATCGGACATACCCAGGGCATTAATGGCTTTTACTTTATTACCACTAAAAACAAATAAGAATCGTCATTTTATTTTTTCGGAGACAATTGTTACAAATTCTGAGATAAAGTAAGTTGAAGAATATATTTCGAAAAATAATGGTGACAATTGTAAAAAACCGAACGCATCCTGGGTATGTCATACCCGGTGCGATTACTCCCGGGTTAATCGTTATAATAATGATTTATTATAAATTATAAGGATTACTTAAGAAAATAGAAGAAAAAATCAGTTATAAATGTTATTGAAGGTAATACATTTCACTATTTGGTACTAACTTTTCATGACATCAAGTGATATATGTAGGGATTGAAATCTCGTAATGTGTGGCATTCCTCAGCCAGCGTTATTTTCTTTTAAAAAATCTACCATAACTTCCGAAACGACTTCATTTGTTTCATTTAATATCAGAATTTGTGTCATTAAAAAATCAATTATTAATAGAGAAGAAAAAGTTTACGCTTTTTTTCTACTTGAAAAAACACGACCTTGTCTCTTTCCGGCACAGACAAATTCTGTTGGTAAAATGAGAAATTACTGACTGACACCGGAGTTTTACAAACGACTTTTTTTTTAGAAATTAAGAACTCCTTATTTTATGCTTTCATTGTAGAAACAGAATTTTATTAAAATATTCTTGGTGCCTTATGCAAGTTTGGAATTAAAATTAAGTGTGCCCAGAGTGGGACCACTGTGCCGGAAAGGGTTTTAAAGTATTTAATCTCCAAAATGTCTAAGAGAGTAAGGCTGAGAAATGTCTCCGTTTTGTGAATATGAAAGGTATGCACCTTAAACACAGTTCAATACTCGTCAGAGTTACCAGATAAGATAATTTTTTTTATTCAAAATATCTACAACATATTTATTGAAATATCTAGCATTATCTCACAACGAGGTAAATGTTGAAAGGGTAACGCCCATATTATACACCATATTTGAGTTACTTGGATCAAGGCAACCTGAAAAGTGTATATATAGCGTGTATTCATATACTCATTTTTAGCACTTTCCAACCTAGTTGAAAAGTGCTTATGACTTCGGTTTGTCTGGCCGTCTGGCCGTCTGCCGTCTGGCCGTCTGGCCGTCTGGCCGTCTGCCGTCTGCCGTCTGCCGTCTGTCCGTGCTCTAACTCCCGTAAATATGCTCGGATTGCTCTGCAATTTTTATATGTTATTATCGTTATCTATAGCATGTTCCCTATTTCAACGGAAGTGTGTAGCACTTATAGTTTTTTTACAGGGACACTCAAAAGAATTCCGTTACATTGCGGTCTATGGGGAAAAATCATTTGCTGTTTATTTAAATAATGTTTCACTATTTTAAACGCATTGAAATTTATATATATCACTAAGGTGCATTAGAAGAAGCTTAATATGGAACAGGGTGTGCATAGCACTTATAGTTACTTTACAGGGACAGTAAAAATAATTCCGTTACATTACGTCTATGGAGAAAAATCGTCTGCGGTTTATTTAAATAATGTTTCACTATTTTAAACGCATTGAAATTTATATAGATCACTAAGGTGCATTACAAGAGACTTACTACGGAATATTGTGTGTATAGCAGTCATCGTTCATTTACAGGGACACGCAAAAGAATTATCTACTGTCTGTTAACAATAATTCATGGAAGTGCGTTTTAAGTTACTGAACGCGATTTTAATGTTAACTTACTTTTTGTCTATTACGTGGTGTGTATAAATTCTGTAGATCCTATACAGGGCAGCACAAAAGTTCGCGAACACATTTCTGTTTATTGACAAACTCCAGACGGAGAATTTTAAAATGTGCTACACGTTTCCTAACTGAACTAAAATTTAGCATCCTATGTAGTATATATACAATTCTATATATCCTATACAGGGCTGAATAAAAGTATTCGGATATTTTTCCGAATATTGTATATGTTGGAAATTCCTGAAATTATGTTTTTAAATATGTTATGCGTTTTCCAAATTGTTTACTTAGAAGTTATCTTTTAGCTTATTAAACGGTATGATTTGTAAAATTATTTTGGAAGCGTTGGAAAGTGCTACATAATCTATGCTTGACGCATGATTTTTCGTTCTTGTTTAATCTTAGAGTTAAAGGAAACAAAAATTTGTGAATGCAAATGTTACACCTACATGATAAACTAATTTGTATCTTTCCAAAAATACATCTGATTGACTTTTTGATTTTTAATGCGATACAATGTCCCACATTTATTTCAGTTCTATTCAGTTCAGTGTTTTATTCAAAAATATTTTTTTAATATGAAAATTGCTAATACATCCAAGTAGACAACTATGCGTTTCTTGCATCACATAACATAAAATTTCATTCAAAGTTCATGGAAAAAAATTACAACATTTATGATTAAACGAGGTATTTCTATTTACAGAAAAGCAATATAGAAAACTTTTCTTATCTTCGTTTGTGGTGGTATATAGGGTTCATACGATTGTACCGCAATTATTAAGGAATTATATAATATCATTTATTTTAATAATTAATAATTATTTAATAATATTTAATTTTTCGTCTTATTTAAATGCAGAAAAGTATTACAAATCCTGAAATTACACGAGGCGTTTGCAATTTCTGCTATTTAAATATTAAATAAAAATATTCTATTAAAAATTGTGGTAAAAGCGTACGAAACCTGCTAGACCCCTTGGAAAATTCCAATTAGTGTATACACATCCCACACAAAATACCTACCAATTTTTTCGACTACTAATCTTCGTTTTATTTAATTACGGAATGTTTGATATCAATAAATAGTCATCAATAATTACTACTCTGTAGCAGTGATACATATAATAAATATAAGATTGCCACCCGATTCCGGGAACTTCTGACACGATGAAAAGCAAACAATTTGCAAACTCAAATGCTAATGTACTCTCGTATAGACAAGATTCTACACGAGTTCCTTGATCGATAGCAGAATAATAACATTCCCCAGTTTCATTTCAAACTATTTTATTTATTATACCTGTACTCCTTTCTAAAATTTACGGGATGAAAAGAATATTTAATGTGTTAATTTTAAATGCCCATTTTACTCTTTCATATAATACAATATGCGATACAGCAATAATAGCAATGCAATATTAGAACTTATCCAGTTGGATATCATTTCTTTTCTAGTATTGCGTTTTTAGACAATTTGCACTTCTAGTATTTCTAAGAAATATGTTCGAGCCAGTCGACATTCAAAAGAAGGCTATTCTTCATCCCTTTTTATACCTTTCTGTAACTATAAGTTTTATTTAAGAAAGTTTCACAACAATTGTATTTTTTATTATGATCCTGCGACGATGATAACGCAAGAAATCAGATGTATTTACCGCCAGAAAAATAAGCTTCACTGCGCGGCCGTTAACCTTATTTCGACAAAAGCATTAAATATTCTGGTAACCAGAAGAAAATTGCTAGATGAAAATGTGGAGAATACTAAATATAATTACTTCATTAGAATTGGGAAAAATCTCTTTCTTTGAAACTGATTATGATAACTGTCGTTACATTTCGATATTGAAAAATGTTGTTGGTTTCAAGGAAAAATAGTCTTCTGAACTGTTGTCTCCGACATCAACGCCAATTTTGGATATCGAAGTAGTATAGACAGCGTTGAGAATCATGCGCTATATGTTTATTTAAATCTAAAGTAAAACAATTAGCACGTTGTCGGCTGCCTTTTTTCAAAAAATTCTGTAAATGTCGAATTTGAGTAGTTGCGAACCAAATACCACCATCATATGATTTTTGTGCATCGCTGCACATGTAATTATAAACATATATACGTGGTACCTACCACACAATTTCTGGATTGATTTCTAGTATACGGGCACAATTTTGAAATTTTTGACAAAAAAAAGGGGATTTTCGTATAAATATCGGACATGATTTTTTTTAAATTTTTCTTATCGTTATTTGACACAGTTTTTATTAACAAGAAATTGTGCAAAATTTCCCAGATACTCCCTGACCCTCTTTAACCCATGTTAAGGGCATCAAATGAAGCGCATAAACTTAACAGAACATTAGTTTTTATTAAAATAGGAAATATGATTTTATCTCATAAAGTATCCGTATTTATAATATGATAATAGGAGACATTTACAGTCAAATAGACAGCAATAATTGGGAAAAATATTAAGGAAATTGATTGAAAGGAATTTTGTCCATGCTTATCCGGCCCTTTCTAGTTGTAATTTATTAAAAAGAATACGAATCTTCACAATTTTGTTTTGCGCATGCCCGAATGATTCATTCGAATATCAAATTAAATCATTATGTCCATCACTATGCGCAATAGCATAGCTACCGACTTTCTTATACTTTTCATAAATTAAAACCAGAATTTTTATATAAAAAAACCCTTTTCCTGGTTCGTTAATTACAGAGGTAAAATATATATTTAAAATAATGTTGCAAGTTTTTTTTCCAGATCATTTGATTGCCGATTTCTTTTAAATAGCATAATTCGCAGTATTTTCCGATTATTTAATCTCTCATTAAAGAAGGCAAACATTTCTGATTAAAAAAAGTGGTGGCAATAAAGAAATCTGAATTTAAAAAAAAATAGGCGACGGGCAACACTGATTTAAAAATGATCGTACAAAATAAACACCCAACCGATAGTATAAGTAAAGTCATTAAAATAAAATACATATCAATACCATTAACTCTAATTAGAAATTATGCGAGAAATTACAAAGTGTTGAGATATTTAGCCGACCCTTGGTGTCTGAAGTAAGCTGAACTAAGCAAAAGAAAAAACTTATAACAACATAAAATCAGCCCATCTATTGCATTTAGATAAATAGGAAAAATTCGATGCTCGATGCATAAATAAAATAGATCAGAACATTAAAAATAAAACAGAGGTAAAAATTAACATTTAACAATTAATTTATTTAAAACATTTAAGTCTATATAAAGATACAAAGTAGAACTAGTCGTTGGGGCCACCGTAATACTTAAGCATAATGGATATGCATAATATAAAATATGAAAATGAAACATGTGTAATCTATTTATAAAATGCATTGCAATTCGAATAAAATCCTGGCTTGATGACGTCATAAACTTTAAATGCTCTGTTACTGAATTGCGTAAAAGAAACATCATTATAACTCCAAAAAAAATAATATTAACTAAGAGTTTACTGCTTCAGATTAAGCGTCTCATTTATAATTAAAATATATCTTTGAATTGAAAATTGAATGAAATACAGGGCTATGAAAATTCGAAGAGTGTGGACAAATAGGATTACAAATATCTGGACAACTAATTATCCGATCTACTTCATTCTTTATGCAAAATTTATGTTTTTTGTTGTCTTTTATATTCACTCCTTAAAATAAACAATTTCGAATTTTTTTTTTATATACCTTTTATCAGAACAAATATTTTGAGAGTCCGAAAAAATAGTTCCGAATAATCGAGGTTACTGAAATTCAATAAACTTCTTTTCATTATTACATACTAAGTACATACCAAATTGCAAGTCTCTATCTCAATTTGTTCGGTAGATAGAGCGTTTACAGACACACAGACAGACGGACGGCAATTTTTTTTTCTAAAACTATGTTTTTCGGAATCTCCAGTGTCTGAAACGTGTAAATCCGTCAAATTTTTTTTTCGATTTTTAAAACGCCCACAATACATACCCTGTACGGCAGCGCTCAGAATAAATAGTGTGCAAAACGGTTTTACCGTTTTTTAGTTAAAAATTTTCGAATTGAAAACGGAATTTCTGAAGCAAGAATTTTAGATTAAGAAGTCACGAAATATCTGCAATTAAGTAAGAAAAAGAACATTATAGGGAATTTCTGGTATGAATGCGAAATTTCGAAATTTAAAAAACCAAACTGGTAATGTTTTAGAAATTGCTAAAACATTGTAGCCGATAAACGTGCAACGATGCGGTATAATAATAGGGCGATCGCGGTGACATCTGCTTTAAAAATAGATTTACCTCTGCAAAAGTAACCGTTTCACTATTGACAACATGAAAGTAATTTCTGTTAATAAAATCTTCTTGTAAGTGTATATTTCAGATGCAACTGATTTTGAAGTTAGTTTTTTATCATATCAGGGAATTAATCTTTTCCACTCGTCTAGCAGAGATTAATCTTTTGGTATACTAAATAGGGATAGCTTCTAGTTTGCTGTCTTGAATCGAGTACTGCAACCAAGCACAAAAGAATGCGTATCGCGTATTTTGGCCATTATCAATATTATTCATATTTTCAAAGCTTATACAAATCACTATCAAAGTCAATAGAAATAAGGTATTTTTTAATTATTTAAAATATTTACCATCAGCTTACCATCAGCTGGTTTCTCAATCCGATTTTTATACAATGTTTGCACTGAAAAGAGCTAGCAGACAGTGGCTACTCCATTGTCTGCTAGCTCTATTCAGCGGGGGGGGGGAGGGGGAATCCAAATGCTCTGCAAACCAGTAATATTATAAAGTTTTCTTCGCCTTCAACATCGCAGAAAATTCTCCGATTTGATAAGGCAAAAATATTTTTTTTAAATTAGTGGTATCCAAACCATCTGTACCTCCACCCTGTCTGCGCCACTGCTAGAAGATGTCGCTGTGATCGACCCGTTATCATTCAGCATCGTTCTACATTTATCAGATTCAACTTTTTATTACTATTTTGTTGCCGTTTTTTACACTATGTATTCTAGGCGCTGTACATATATTACGTATGATGGGTAAGTAAAAATAATACAAAAATGGAATTAAAGAAAAATTAAGCATTTTTAAATTTTTAGAAAAATTATTGTAATTTATTTCCAATCGGTAATTTATTTCCAAGATCGGTATTTGCAGATATTCTGCAATTTTGCTTATATAATGACATTTTACTGAAATATCCCTGATAACAGGGATAGGTAAATATAAGTAATTAATGAAATAATATTATTACAAAGAATTCAATCACCCCTCACACACAATAGGAAATTCTATATGCACATTTCATAATATACTAAACAAAGCAAAAAACTTAAATATAAAAGGGTTCGTACGCTTTTACCACAATTTAGTAGAATTTTTCGCCTTATGTAAAAGAGAAATTATTACAAATCCTGCAATTAAATGAGACGTCTGCAATTTCTGCTATTTAAATATTAATTAGAATTTTTCTATTAAAATTTGTGGTAAATCCGTACGAACCCTGTATAAGGAATCTTACCTCAAGTTGTAGACTTTAAGTGTTCCTCTTAGTTCAGCGGAGAAAATTCTCATAATCTTTAGAAATACACATATTTTACTACCAGTATAATTATATACTACATTTGGCCTTATTTAATCTTTGAACGGTATGAATTAAATAATGCCAAATGTAGTATATAAAAATACTGGTAGTAAAGTGATCCTACCCCTTTGACGCTACGCGTCTGCACACACACACACTCTCTCTCTCTCTTTTAGATTTAATTTCTTTTTACGTTTGTTACTTTCAATTCTCTTTACTTATACAAAATAAAACTATTTAAAAAAATTAAGTAAGTTTAAAGAATTATATATTTTTTTCTACAAAATTTGTCTTATTTCCAATTTCACTCATATTTTACCCTTCTTTAACCCACTGTTCCATGATTTTTCGAAACTTCAGCGGTTCCACGGTGTACATAAATTTTGCATATGTTAAAAAAAAAAATTCGAGCTCCAAAAATTTGTAAACAATTTAAATTTTGTTCTAAATTGTAAAATTAGATAAATTTCAATAAATTAAAAAATATATATATTTGTATAAACTACAGTTTTTAAAATGCATCTATTTATGTAAACATATTTAATATGGTAAAGAGCGTGGTGTAGAAACATTATTTGGGTACATTTTATTCATGTAATGCATGATCAGTGATGAGAAAACAGTACTTTCCTGTTATTCATTGTATCGCCAATCAAAGGCAAATCGCCAAATAACGAAATTTTCATTACTTGTTTACTGCTTATTGCACAGCTGCCAACTTTTACGCTTTTTCCTACCAGTATTTTCCTTCAGAAAAATCTGCCTTATTTAATCTTAAATTTTCGACATTTAGATAAGACAAATATTTAGATTTACAAATAGTGGTAAGGAAAAAGAGTAAAAGTTGGAGGCTATGATATTGTTAATATTCAGTAGAAATTGTTTTTATACCCATATGAGAAGAAAATCCCTAATTTCTTTCACATTCTTTTTAGTATGCACTTATGAAGATCTCTCATGTTAAACGCAGGGCAACGTCTTGCTAAATACGTAGCAAGATATGTAGTAACAAAAACACCAATTGTTTTAAAATTGCAGTGCTCGCCTAATTTGATCAGTCGCTAAATGTCATTAAAAATGAATTTTTTTATTAAAAAAAGAGAGTAGCAATCGAGTAATCCGATTTAAAAATAAGTAGCCCAATTGTCAGCAATGTTAGACAGTGCGGCCAACCCCCCGGAATTTGATAACCTCTATTTTCGTATTGAAAAATATAGTTTTATTTAAAAATAGAACGGCCGGAAATTTAACTCAAGAACTATAAACGTACCTCAAAGCAGAATTTTATTTAATACGATTATATTATGAACTTTTGAATTGAAATATATTGACTTAGTTACAGTCAAATTGACGGCTATGGACATTCTAGTGCTAACCAGATTTGGCAGTTTGAGCTCCCATTTTATTCAGGAATTCCGAATAGTAATTTTGCCTTATTTAATGAGAAACATTTTGTGATTACTAAAAATAAAATATCTTTGTAATTACTTGATAAAAAGTAAGGCCAAACTGGTAACCTTGGAGGTAACTTTGAAATCCTGCGATTAAAAAAAACAAAGATTTTTCATTGAAATTAATGGTATTCCAAAATCCAGGGGGTTGGCAGCTATGGTTATATAAATGGAGGTACGTATAAAAGTTTAAATACTTATTTTTACCTTTTGCTCTCCACTGACACCTATAGGTTAACATACTATGTTTAACCTCCAAATGTCACATTGGTACCTGAATTTTCTATCACATTTAATATCGTAAACATTTGTCAATCCATTTCTTCGTGTACATAATAAATTTTGCTACCGGATTCCGGTGCCATTGTTACATTTGTATGTTAAACTTACAAGGAGACCGCCAAACATGGTGCGCACAGATTTTGATGATTTTAAGGTATGTTATAGAGGTCAAATCCCTAACTATCCTGGTCAAAGGTTTCCTTCAAATGGCCCTTAGTTTTTGAGAAATTCGGGTTTAAAGTTCAGCATACGTTTATAATACCCAATAGATTGCTACTTCGAGCGAGGTCTCTGTGGTGCAGCGCTAGCATGCGGGATTTCTGAACGCAATGCAAGGGTTCTGTTCCCTCCTATGCTTTTTTTTTTTTTTTTTTTTTTTTTTTTTTGGCGCATTGTACGTTTCAAGCAGAAGGGGAAATTCTACGTTGAAATTTTTTATATATTATTATTATTATTATTATTATTATTATTATTATTATTATTTTAAAATATTTTTCCTAATAAATTATAGAATGTTTCATAAAATCTTATAGCTTTTCTGCAATTATTAAACTAATATTCTATTTACGAAACTCCAAGCTAATTAATGTATAGATTTATTTATTTATTTATTATTATTTACTTTTTTATATTTTAAGCACAGTTCTGAAAAAATACTTTTTTTTTCTTTTTTCTTTTTTTTTTTTTTTAATGTTATACAATTTTATTTTGTATAACTTATACAAAATAATTTTCACTTTGAATCTCCCAAACGTATGTGAGATTAGATATTTTCAAAGAAATAATAAAATTTTAAAGCAGTAGCACTCAGAGGCGTAGCGTCAAGGGGGGCACGGATCACTTTACTACCAGTATTTTTATATACTGTATATGGCCTTATTTAATTCATACCGTTCAAAGATTAAATAAAGCTAAATGTAGTATATAATTATACTGGTAGTAAAATGATCGTGTCCTCCCCTGACGCTACGCCACTGGTAACACTTATATTTAAGTTTTTTCCAGTTGTATAAATATTTAGTGCACTCTAAATACATTTATCATTAAAGTTCAAACTCAATATCATTTTTCAATCGCACAAAAAAATGACAGATTACATTTCAGATTTGTTTTCAATCTAACAAGTAAAAACACTGCCAATATCACGCATAAAAATTTAACTGGAAAAGCAAACATCGATCGTCTGTAATTGAGAGATAAAATTTGCAATACATACAAAAAAAAAATATATATTTTTTAAAATCGTCTGCTGCGACTTTCATGGAAATATCAGAATGAAATTATTTTCCTTGGTATAAGCTTTTTTGGCAGCCAGTTGCAATGTTTGGAGTAATGCTGTATATAGGAAAATTCTCTAGATTGTAATATAATGGAAGGAACAAGCACTGATATGGACAATTCTGGCTTGGAAGAAAAACTAAAATATGAAGTAACGAATGCTCTAAAATATTGCGAGACCTTGTTAGAAAATGATAATCTCTTTACACATTCGCCATCTGTTAATATTTCTAGTGCTTCTATAGCAATGGCTGAAGAATTCCATAGCTCAATTTTTGACATATTGGACAGTCGGCAAATTATTTATTCAGATGAATTGATAATGATGAATGAAGAAGATGAACATAACGAATTTACAGAGGTATGTTTTGCTACTTTACCAAAAATATTCATTATATTTATTGTTCAATAAAAAAAATCTAAATCAAATAATTTAATTTTAATTATTTATTTATGTAGTGTCCGGGATTTCACGAAGATGAAACGAATTTTGTGCTGAGGAATTTTCACCCGAACCACGTGACTATATCCCATTGTGGTACAAAAAGAATGTGGTTGCTTTAGCTGAAGCCCATCCAAAATGGAGTTTAAAATCATTGCAAGCTAATGGAGCAAGTCGCTTAAAACAAAAGCATCTCTTACGTAGATGGAAAGATGTAAATCGTGGAAGTACTTATTTTGACAAATGGAAAAGCATCGATTATGAAACGTATGAAAGATTTGTTGAAGCTCGAAATAATATGGAACAGGTAAAACAAAACGAAATTTTTCAATTACTGATGTAACTGCAAAAAAATTGAAAACTATTATATTAATTTATTAACTCATTTTTTATTACTAATATACAGGTCACGACACGAACTTTACAACACTGGGCAATGAGTGCGGCTGCTTGTTTTCTTTCGGATGATTTCCATTTCCTGGCAAGTCCCAGATGGGTAGAAAGATTTAAAAAGAACCATCGGATAAGACAACGTAAAGTGACGAAATTTGTCAGTCACAAAGAAATTACAACGACTGAAGAAATAATGGAAGCGGCTGAAAGATTCCGTGTACAAACAAAAGTGATAATTAGTAAATTTGACTTGGATTAGGTAATTAATACGGATCAAATTGGATGCCAGTACCAAACAACCTACAACAGATCACTTGCTGAGCGAGGAGCTAAATCAGTGTTTGTCAAAAAAATTTAAATAAATTAACGCATACTTACACAGGACAGTACTCTCTTACAGCATCTGGAATTGTTTTACCATTCGTGTTCATTTGTTTACGTGAACAATCTGGAACATTTGGTCCAATTGCTCTAAAGAAGGTAAGTGAATTGAGCGCCACGTTTAAGAACGTAATCGTTACGTGTTCAAAATCCGGTAAGTTGACAAAGCAAACCTATGCAGAATATTTAAAAACTTGTCTTCTTCCCTACGTTAAGAAAAATATTTTTCTTTTGATAATTGATTCGTGGAGAGGTCAGACAGATTCGACAATCTATGATGAGATTTTCGAAAATGAAAATGGGGAGGTATCATGCATAAAAAAAATAATTCCACCAAAATGTACCCCTGTTTGCCAGTCATGTGATGTCTATTTTTTACGCCAAGTAAAAAATTTCATGAAAAGGTTACAAAATGCAACAAGTTTACTAGAAAACCAGAGCGAAATATCTTCACGAGAAGATATTAGAAAAATACATTCAATTATATTACATCAATTTAGCTCCCCTCACTTCCGCCCTATGATAAGATACGCATGTTCTGCATCGAAATTAATAGATAGCAGAGAAATTTTCATAAATGTAAACGATTTATGCTTTCCAACAACATTGTTAAAAAAATCATGTTCGTGTAAAAAAGTTGCTTTTATAAATTGTGCTGTCTGTAATGTAATTTTATGTTTTGAATGTTTTTACGATAAGTATCATCCAACTAACTGTGTATTTACTAGTGATGACTAAGCATTTTTGTTTCTCATCTTTTAACGTATTTTTGACGTATTTACCGCAAATTAAGTTTTAAAAAGCATACATACTATATTCATTTACCCTTTTTAAATGTATTTATCGTAAATCAAGTACTAATATATACATATATATTAAATTTATTTATGCTTTTCTCCAACAATGTTAAAAACATTCATGATCATGCAAAAAAGTCGCTTTTTATAAACTGTGCTGTTTTTAATGTCATTTTATGTTTTAAAGGTTTTTACAATAAGTATCCTTTATTAAATGTGTATTTATTTGGACTTATACGGGTGATAATTAGCATTTCTTTTCCAACTTTTAATGCATTTTTTAATATATATAAAAGTAGAGTATTTAAAAAATATATATTATGTTAATTAAGGCATTCTTCCAACATTGTTAAAAAAATTTCATCTTAAGAAATTCTTTTTATGGCGATTTTTAATGCCATTTTATGTTTTGAATACTTTTGCGATATGTATCACCCAATTAATTCTGTATTTATATAATTAAAATTGTCAATGACGGTAATGATAAACATTTTTGTATCTCATCAGTTAAGATGTTGCAAGATGTTTAGAACGAATCAAATAATATTAAAAGGATATATTCTTTTGTAAATGTTTTCCTCATCAATTACTTTTTAAAAAAAAATAGAAAATGCAAGTAAAAAAAGTATGTATTATTTTATAACTATGATAAATAAATAAATAAATAAATAAACATAAATGCCAACAATAATAGTAAGTTAAAAAAAAAGACGGGACTTCTAGACTTTAATTATTTTGGATTTTCGTCGACACAAATATTAGTTTAATAATTGCAGAAAAACTATAAATTTTTATGAAACATTCGAAAATGTAAATATAATTTATTATGAAATTATAAAAAAGTTCAAAGATGCAGAATTCCCACTTCTGCTTAAAACGTACAATGCGCCAAAAATTAAAAAAAAAAAAAAAAAAAAAGAAAGGCATAGGATGGGACAGAACCCTTGCATTGCGTTCAGGAATCCCGCATGCTAGCGCTGCACCACAGAGACCTCGCTCGAAGTAGCAATCTATTGGGTATTTCAAACGTATGCGGGGTTAAATGAACTTTAACCTCGAATTTCTCAAAAACTCTCAGGAAACCTTTGACCAGGATAGTTAGGGGCAAGACCTCCTTATCATAGTATCAGACCTCTCAATCAGCAAGTTGCCTTTGACCGCTATACTTGTCCTGCTACTAGCGCCATCAATCGTCAGTAATAGTATTTACGACACGAAATCACACGAAATTTTTTCACAGTTCCATTTGTTCAATGCATTTGCTTATGAACTAGTAGTTTTCCTACCACTAAAATTTTATAGTAAATTTTATCTTATTAAATTGACAAGATCGTGTGATTACATGAGGAAAAAAATTCTATTAAATTTTAGTGGTAAGAAAAAAGCGTAAGAGTTGGCAGCTATGCGGTAGCAGACCAGCTAGATTTTTCTATAGATTTTTCTATTATATTTTTGCATACCAGTTTTTTAGTAGAGACAATTTTGTTTTGTTTGATCGGAGAATTCTGGGATTTAAAAGAACAACATTTTCTCTAAAAATATACTGGTGTTCAAAAAGCCCGAAACATGGCAACTGTGCGGTAGTATCCACCAGGCGGCGCACAGTGTAAGATTTTGCGAATCTAGCGGGTCAAAATTCAATTTATGAAAATTACTGATATTAATTAAATAAAATTGCACTTACTATAGATAAAATGGTTCTATATTATGGAAAAATATATGTTTACTCGTAACATTGTACAGTTTACGTCATCATTATTACATTATCATAATCATAATAGAAAGAGTTTTCGTCATTTTCATTTATTGACTTTTACGCGGTGTTATTTTATTCAGTACAGATTTTTAAAATATACAATACCTCACTTTTACAACAAGAAGAGGTTTTTTTTTAGTAAATAGTAATTAATGCTGCTCATCAGTAATCTTCCCGATTCCCCTCGCTAGTGTTAATCCAATGGGCGTAGGATGCACTTGTATTTCTAAAGTATCTCCTCGGGAAAATAATATTTTAAACTTCTGTTTCTTGTGTATTGTTCTTAAAGAATGTCTCTTTTTTCCTTAGCTATCAAAATATTTCTAAACTATGTGCTTAATTTATATTTTTATGTGTTAAAATCTTATCGAAACTTAATACGATTTTAACATTTCATATAAAATTAAGTATATATTTTAGAAAAAAATGACAACTAAGAAAAAAAGAGACATTCTTTAAGAACAATACTCAGGAAAAAGGAGTTAAAAATATTAATTTTCTGAGGATATATTTTAAAAATACGAATGCATCCTACGCCATAGGAATAACATTAGCGAAGGGAATCGGGAAGTTTACTGACGAACAGCCTTAAGTTATTACGTACTGCCATCGCTGTCAGTGTCATCATTAATGTTTTCGGCACTGCCTTTTTTTTACATCCAATCTATAACCAATATGTCAAAGGCATTTCATAAATCTTATCTGTGCGTGTAGTGTCGATAAGCCCCAAGAAAATCTGTGAGCATTACTCAGATATGTTCAAATACATTTCAAATTATTCATAACCTTGGAAGTTGCGTTACAGATATAGCATTTTTGGGTTGCTTTATTTAAAGATAGAATATTGCACACTTTGCCATCTAAAAATGCTTCTTCAAATCTGTGCTCTATTTCATTATGTTTGATCATCTAATTCTACTATTGTTGGCACAAGAGCAGTAATTTGATTTCTGACATTTTCCAGTTCTTCCGTTATTGACTGATCAGTTTTCTTGGTGAACTTAAATTTTATGGGTCTACAGTAAGAAGTAGATGAAGGGTGTGTATTTTGCCATAATATAAAGTTTTGATTTTCATCATTACAACCATATAGCTTTAAAGGGACCACAGATGGGATTAGAATATTTGCATCTTCAAAGTTGTTTTCATTTGATTTTTGCGTGTATCTAATTTGTCCTCCGCTTCCATCGACCCCCCCACCCCATTTAAAAATCATTATTATGCTTTTTAACACAGACCCTTTTTCTTTAGTAAGAATATTTAATATCTGTTTTTGTATAATACAAAGTCTTTTTATCGTTAAATCTACAATAGATTGTAATTAAACTTCTGCAAATTATTAAGAAAATATGCAGTTTTCTTGGGATGGATAGCACATTTTTTGCATCTTTTACCTGCTCATAGGATGGATAAATGTTCAAAACTTTTTGTAACGCAGAGTTTCTCATAATCCCGTATTCATCTCATAATCCCGTCGGCAGCTTAATTTCAGAGTGGTTATTAAAACCGAATACGCTTCCAAACCAACGCTTCTTCAAGAGAATATTCAAATATCGTGTATCCGGCTTTTTGAACGATTTTTTAAAATTTAGTTGCTTTTTAAGGGGTTACAGATATTTGCTTTAACATAGCCGCGGCATCCTTTCATCGAAATTGTCTTAATTTTAAACACGTGGCATGTGTGAGTTCATTTAGTGAGTGTTCTGAGAAGAAAGGATAAACCTTTTTTTTTTTTTTTTTTTTTTTTTTTTGTCCGATTTCGGTCCGCATGAACAAAATTTTCTTTGGACGTCCAACGATTTTCGCGTAGTCATTATTACTTCTGTCTGGTATATAGATATTACTTATTGTTGTATTCGAATCTAGCCATCTCTTATTTTTCTTTAAAAAACGTTCTTTATGCGATGGCAATTTCTCCATCTTCGATTAATGTCAATCATAAACGAATGGCTCAGCCGCTTAATCTGGTCTAACATAACATATGAGCAATGTTGAAGTTTATATTTGTGTAATACATTGTCTATCAAGCTATTTTTAGAATTCACTGGCAATGATTTATATCCAGTAACATAATTTATAAATATCTCATAGAATTCTCTTTTCGAAATTAACACTTCAATACCTGTAAAAAGTTACTTATATTCAAAAGTTGCAAATGGTTGCAGCTGAAATTGATTTATTTTATATGTATATGCATATATAATTACAAAATAAATTACCTTACAATGTACCAGAGTGTACAAAATTTTTGGCAGCTTTTTTAATTTATCATATGCTATTAAATTTTCAAATAATTTACATATTAACTTACAAGTTTCATTTTAAGAAGTAACACTTTTAAATAACTATTGTAATTGTAAAATACAAAGTAAATACATTGTGTTAACGATTCCATACAATCATAAAACAATATTTACAAAATAAGTATATTTTTTGCCATAAATATCATTTGCAATTACATCTACAACAATCGCCGCTCTAAAAAGGTTTACAGAAAACTTGGTTTTGAGCCGACTTTTGATGGTGTTGTTGTGGAGTTAAACTGCTTTCACTTTATCTATTTCCTCTTCAATGTGTTAGATGTAATTTAAAATGTCTAAAACTGAAATTATTTAAAATCGATTTTCTGAATTTTTTCCCGCTAGATTTGCGAATTCTTACACTGTGCGGCGATACTTTCCGGAGAAAGTCAATTAATAAGTTGGCAATTACCGCGGACATTTTCTCCCATAGACTTTCTACGGATTGTCAAGTCTGATTTATGATAAGGGAGTCTTGGTTAGGGGTTTGACCTCTATAACATACCTTAAAATCATCAAAATCTGTGCGCAACATGTTTGGCGGTCTCCTTGTTAGTATATTAGCATATGAGCGGTGGAGTGCAAAAGATTAATATGTGTAGAGTTTAATAGGGGGGGGGGGATAATTTGCCATATCAAAAGTCTATACTTAATGTGCAATTTTTTTTTTATAATTGGGAGTATGCTTCTATCGTAGTCGTAGCATCAGAGAGTGTGGAGAGGCGCCACAGGCAAACTTCCTTTCACTTTTTCTGAATTGAAATTTTTGCGCTATTTAAGTGAAAAATTTCTGAATTTTTAAATAAATTGTTCATTACTTTTCAGATATTAATGTTTTATTGCTTGTTTGTGGGAATATTTCCACCCCCCCTACCCATTCTGCTACGCCAATAGTTTTTATCATCAACAGTGTAAGACGTAACCGCGATGACCAATTTGGAATCAACCGGTATTTAGTAATGGATTAATTATTTTGAATTACCCTGTATATCTATAACTAACATATTTGAGGACTGAATCGAAGTATAAATCTGAAAAGGAATAATGTAAAGGCTAAATTTATGTGTTGAATATCCCAAAATACAGGATTTTCAATTGGTCCGTCTTTTGAATACTGCATTTTTCAAAAAATTATTTCATTTTTTTAATGTTCTTACAAATTTTGGAGTGCCCTATCCTGAAGGTAATCTTCTTGCAAACACTCTAAATTAAATACTTAGCACGAAATATTTTCTTCAGAAATACTGATATTAAAAAATCGCAACTGTGTAAGTCCTTAATATATAGCCATTAAAAAAGTATTCATAAAATTGTCCTTAATATAAATAAATAAAATAAAATAAATTATTTATATAGGGAAATAAATTTTTTCACTTAGACCTACGCGCATCATGAAAAACGATATAGTGATGAGTACCGAACTGTCATGAAAGGGAAATAATATTTTGTGTTTCACAAAACAAAAACAACTAATTTCATCGTAATCCGAAAAATATTCCGTCTTTTCCTTTGAGATATTTTTCTATTCTGATTTCTTTTACTTATTAAGATTATGCAATGATCTCTTGTTTCTTTAAGTACTTTTTTTTCTTACTCTGAGAATGTTTCTGTCTTAGTACTGTGAAAATCAAACAGAATGATCCTTTGCAGGTTTTTTGTCAGCTAAAGAATAGAAGATTAAATCTTTAGCAGGGTTGCTTGATTTATTTAATAGTCACCTATACATTGAACATTTGTATGACAAAATATTGTTAAAAATGAATATTTGTTAAATTCAATACTATAAAGTTTAACTGAAGTCATAAAAAAATGCTTTACGCAGATATGTCAATTTTCATGTCATTTTCTGGAGAAATAGACATATTTTGAGCTAGATAAAATTTATTTATTAATAATTATATTATTCTGTGTGGCATTGACTTGATTTTATTTATTAACTAAAATTTCTGGTTAATTTTTTTTTATTTAGCCAAAAAAGGCGAAAATGTGTAAGCTGTGTTTTTAAGAATCTTCTAATATTTTCTTCTTTATTGAAAGATTAAAAAAATGAAGGTGTCGGATGTAAACCATGGCAATTCTCATTTTTAAAAAACTTTTTTGTTGTACAAATTTGTACAATTGTTTAACTACATCATCACAATCTTTTGAAAGTAGAAAGGTTTTTTTTTACACAACATTTGGCATAATAATCAAAGATATATGCTTGATATGAATTTTAATAACTAAAAAGTTTCACAAATAAGTCTAATAAAATCTAATTTATCAGATAGAAAATGTTGCACATATCGTCACTACCATGTTAAACTATCGAATGTGAGAAAATGCGTTTTTTCATTGCTTTGAAAAATGGGCCGAATCTCACCACTAAATTTTATTAGAATTCTTCGCCTAGTAAGAATAATAATAAAATTTCTGTGAAGAATGGGGTTTCCAGTTTGGCCTTCTTATTTACACTGGCCTCCAAAAGTTAAGGTACGACCAGTCTTTTGTGTCTCATTTGAAAACAAATGAAGATAAAAACATGAAATTTAGAAGAATTGTGCTTTAAACAGTTATTTATCGAATTTTACTTAATTTTAACATCAAGCATGTTTTACAAATAAAAAAATTGCATTTTTTGCAAAAGTCCACTGTTTGATAAAAAAATAAATAGCAGTTTCTTGTGAAAAGAAAATTAAATAAACGGATTTTAATAAGGCATGTGTCCGGCCCTACTTGTAATGAATTTGTGGCATCGACTTTCCATACTGTCAAATACGTTGTAGGACACTGGAAAGGGAAACAACTCCAATACATGGAGCAACGCTTGTTCCAACTCATTTAACGTCTTTGGAAGAGGACTTGCGGCAGCCACCTGTCTGCTGAGATAGCCCCAAAGAAGCTATATAGGATCAAAGTCCGAAGATTGTGCTGTCTATTCCATTCGCTCTAAACCTTGATCCTCTAGATATTCATCAACAACTCCAGCTCAATTCCATCGGGCATTATCAACCATTCTGATTAATTCATCACCAATAGCACCACCATACGGTGTGACAAACGGAGCTAGGAACACCCGTCTTCAAAATGCTAAAGTTAGGTGGAGGTGCAAATTTAAAGCAAAAAAAACAGCTAGGCATTTTCTTTTTTAACGAGATGATTGGAGCATGAAATGCAATCTTTGTGCAATAAATATTGTGCTTGAACATTTTGTTCTTTTGGAATTACCACATCACCATTAAAAGGGTTACATTCTGGACCTCCTTGCGATTATTTATTAAAGATACAGGATTGCACTAGATACTACATAACAGATATACGTTGCAGTAAAAGATGCATTGAAAATTTTATACTTTGTGGTTCATAAAATATAATATTTTAATTTTTTTAACAAAACAAAAATTTCAGGAGCGTTCTTAGGATTATTCCAGGGAGTGCTTTCTCCACTTTCTCAAATTTCTTCTTATTTAATAGCGATTTTCATATATAACATACATAATAATGCGTACATTTTGCTTAAAAAATAATTATTTAATTTATTTTCTATTAAAAAAAAGTTGTATGATGCACCTCACCCCATGTTTAAAACACAAGGGACGTTCTTGGAACTTTTAACAAAAATAATTAAATAGTCCGAATCTCTTAAAATATAGCTGCCACAAGCACACCAAATTAAGTTTAGTTAGACCTTAATATTATGTAAATAAACGTTAAGTGGCAAAAATATTCTCAAAACGGTTTGTCGTAACAAGCTTCTAATGTATCAAAAAAGGACATTTCGAGAAAAATACTGTAAAAAATTAAAAATATCGACAATATTGCGAATTTCGACATGATTTGTTTAATTACAAATAAATATCCACACGAAACATTTTTCATCTGCATGTTTTACATCATAGCGCCAACGTTTGCGCTTTTTTCCTACTACTCTTTTTGATAAGAAAATTTTGTCTTACTTAAACATCCAAAGATTTTTAGCTTTGTTTTGTTTTAACGCATTATTCGTACGTAAATCAATTGCCTACTACGACAGTAATGTGGTGGCAAAATTTAGGTGCCGGAAGACAGGACAGTCAGTTAAAACATGATAAATGGTCTGGCAATCAAAATGAGAATGTGGACATATGGGTGTATCCTCCCGAAGTAAGAGTTGTTTATGAGTGATCCTTGAATGTCCAATTCTGAGACGAGTCAGAAGAACATCTGTTTTCCTTGGATAACTCGAAGGCCAGGTCATGATTGTAGTTTTGATTATGGTGAAGTTTATTATTGTATTCTAAATTACAACTTTCTTGCAATTTATTATGAATAAAGTGTTTTATAAGTAGCTTAACGTCTCAGAATGGAATTTTATGGCATAACGGATTAACAGTACGTTTTGTCGCCTAATCTGCTTTTTCAATTCCAGGAATAACCATGTGTCAAGGTACCCAGCACTATAAAATATTATAACCACGTCTAGTCAATTTCTTATAAAAATCCATCATGGTTGAGGTATAAAGATGCTTTTTTAAAGATTGTATTGCGTCAATAGAACTATTTGAGTCAGTATATATGATGACGGATGTGTTATGATGATGAGATATGTGCAATATGTCTCTCTCTATCGCAATCAACTCAGCCGTAAAGACAGAAATTGAAGTGTGAAGCGATAACTGAAACTAGTTTTATCAATAAACGCCAAAAAGCCAACAATGTCCCCATTCTTAGAACCATATGCATAAATATCAGTATAGCTATTAAAATTTGCACGATGTGCAGCAAATAATTGTTGGAAAACAGCAGAAGCCAAATTGTTTTTATCATAACCTTTAAAAGGTTGGAGGAGGTTATATTAGGAGGATTCCAAGAAGGGAGCATATGCGAGGGACATGGACTCACCTCGATATTATTTAGAGGGCTATAATAAATGTTTCTCATTCTGACTCCAAAAGATGGGATGCAAGATGGTCGATGCTCATAAAGAATATCATTTTCGGCATTTTAAATACAGGTGTGAAGAGGATGGTCATGATGAAAAAGGACACGTTAATACAATTCTAATGGACGTTTTTCACGAATATGGTGTAATGCTGGTTTATTACAGCCAACATAAAGACTTAAAAATGGAGATGTACGAAATGCACCAGAGCAAATACGGAGTGCACTGTGCTGCACAGTGTCAAGTCTTTTAAGAACAGATTTATTGGCAGAACCATAGACCTGGCAGGCATAGTCGATTTTAGTACGTGTCACAGCTCTATAGATTTTAAGGAGAGAAGTGCGGTCTGCTTCCAAAGAGGTATTTGAAAGTACTTTAAGTAAATTAAGAGATTTTTCATATTTTGTCCATTATTGTAAAACATGTGCTAAAATATAAATTTATTGTCAAAATTTAGGCCTACATAACGAACGTTGTCCACAACAGGAATTTCAGATGAACAGATAAAAATTTCAGGATCTGGAAGCAGATCCCTTTGTCTACAGGAATGCACACAAGAAAGTTTGTCATAAGAAATTAAAAAAACATTTTTGTAAGTCCAGCTAAGAATACTTTTGATTGCAATTTGCATTTGTCTTTTAATAAAACGAATATCCTGTCCCATACGCATAGTACGGAAGTCGTCAACGTAGAGATCTCCCTTCACAGAAGGAGGAAGTTGTTTAAGGATGTCATTTATTTTAATAGCTGAGAGGTTGAAACTCAGGACAGTACCCTGGGGTACACTCGCTTCTTGTATATAAAAACTCGACAGAAATCCCCTAATACGAACTTGAAATAGTCGAATGGCAAGAAAGTTTTTAATAATAATTGGAAGGTTCCCACGAAAGTCCAGGTTAAAGTGATTACGAAGAATCCCATAACGCCATGTTCTGTCATAAGCTTTCGCCATGTCAAAAAATAATGAAACCAAATGCCTGCGTTTTAGAAAGGCTGTCTGTATGTGATTTTCCAAATGAATTAAATTGTCTATAGTAGACCTACCACATCGAAATCCACTTTGAAATGCTGCAAGGCAATTGTTAATTTCTAATATATCCACGAGGTGGCAATTTAACATTTTCCAAGACGTTTGCAAAGATAGCTAGTAAGTGCAATCGGCCTGTAATTATTGGCAGCAATGTTTTTAGCCGATGCGATGGTTTGACCGTTTAGTTTTAAAAATAGAAATATGATTATCAGAGTATAGGTCCATACATTTTTTCACTTTATTCCACAGTTCTTTACTTGAGGTATTGGAATTAATGCTTGAGATGTAGTTGATCCAGGATTCCCGTTGGCTTTTGCAACGCCCTCTTCTAGCTTCAGCTTTTACTTTATTATATGCCATATAGTTAGTATAATTTGGGTACCTCAGAAATAGACCCCAAGCCTTATGTTGTTGTTTTTTTTTGCATTTTGGCAATCACTATTCAACCATGGCTTTCGGTGATTTATGGACTATAAAAACTTTTACATCCAATTTATGGACTATAACAACTCTTACATCCAATTTGCGGACTATAAAAATTTTTACATCCTATTTATGCACAATATTAAAAAAAAGAAAATGTATTATACTATGTTAAAACCTAATGGCCTAAGCCTCATTTGTATATATATTTTTATAATAAACTTGCCGAGCAGCGCTTGTATAGCGCAAGCCATATTGTAGGCTACCCTTCTTGGTTGATTCTGAATCTGTTTAGATGGTGTTTTTGGAATGCTAGAATCTGTAGCATTGATAATACATTGAGTTATATTATCAAGCGCATTGTCAATATTCCCGTGTATCATATTAGCTGTGATGTTTGCAAGTTGCTGTAAATGTTAGCCAGATGACTCCGTCATATATGTAAAATTGTTTCAAACTCTATCAGGAGTAGTCAGTGTAATAAAAATCGGAAAGCACTCACTGCCGTGCAGGTCATTAGAAACCCAGAAGTTCCAAAAAGGATAGAGTAATTGGGAGCAAATTGTAAGGTCTATTGCACGGAAAGTACGGGTCGGCTCGTGAAAATAAGTATGTCACCATTATTGAGCAGGCATAAGCCGTTGTCAAAAAAAAAAAATCAATAATATCACCAAGTTGGTTAGAATCACGGTTGCCCCAGAGTTGGCTGTGTGCATTGATTGTTGCTCCAACAAGCATGTATGGAGTCGGGAGTTGGAGAAGGACAGTATCCAGATGTGCTGACTGATTAGTTTTTAGGAGGTAAATAAATGGTACATATTGTTATGAGTGTTTTAATATATACATGGACTGCAACAGCTTGTAGGTTTGTATTTAAAGGGAGTTAAGAATTGGGTAAATTATTGGAGGTGAAAAGAGGCACTCCACCTGTGGCCCTTCTTTTAGCTGTAAAAAATTTTCTGTAAGTAGCATAGTTACGTAATTTTGCTTTGTCATTGGACTTTAGATGGATTTCTTGTAGAGCTAAACATGATGGTTGATGGTCAGAGAGAATATTACGGATTTCGTCATGTTTTTTATGATATCCATGGCAGTTCCACGAGATAATATTATTCGTGATTGATTTTTTAGATAAATTTATCTACGTCATTTTGTTCGGAGCTAGTAGACATACTATCTCCGTTATCGTTCAATTCTACATCCGATTCTGGGTGACGCTCTAAGACGCGGCGTCTTAATCCTGCATACGCTTCTCATCTATTTTATCATTCTGATTTTGATGAATTTCTTTTTTGGGTGTTTTATTTTTTTATCTTTTTATTCAGGTTTTCAGATGATACAGTGGATTTAATTATTTCTAGGCCATGTTTTTCTGCATCAGATCTGCGGTTTGATTTTCTAGGTGCTGTTTTGGGTTTCTTTTGAGAATTTCTTGCAAGAAAAAAGGAATTGTGATGACTTAGAAGAGACATTTCGTGGCAATTTAGGAGGAAGAAAATGTACTGATTTAGAAGAAACAGATTGCATTGATTTAGTTGCCGTACCACAATTAATAGACGTGTTTTGTTCTTGCTTTGGTAAGAAACTCATTTCTGTAATGGACTCAGTTTGAGTTGCTATATTTTTATAAGTTTCACAAGCGGTTTTTGATATGGCAGCAACATATGATACACCAACTTTGGGTGTCCTGGATTCAACTGTTTTTCCGGCTTGAGGGTATGATATATTTTCTTTTGTGCGTATTGTCTGTATTTTTTTCTTTTTTCTATTGTTCACAAGATTTAGAATAGGATGGGTGTTGTTTATTACAATTTATGCTGTGAGCTGGAGAGCTAGAGTCAGAATATTCGTGACCAACTGCACCGCACCGACCACAGGTGCTTTTACCAAGGCATGATCTTTTGGAATGCCCAAAACGTTGACATTTAAAACAGCGCAGGGGATTTGGAATGTACGGTCTAACGGAACATTATAAATATCCAGCGTTTATTGATTTCTGTAAATTGAGCTTATTAAATGTGAGGTTTATATGTTTTGTAGGAATTTGTACAGGCTGTTACAAAAGTATAAGACCACAAAATATTTTACTATTTAGGTAATTAAAGAAAAAATTCAATAAAAAAATGGAATATTCTATGTTAGTACATCAAGTTTCTTGTAAAATGCAGCAACTTACTCAAATTAAATTAATTCGGAAAAATAAATCATCAATATAACAAAAACATGTCAAAAAGAACTTTTCAAAATTATAGGACCATCTGTGGAAAGGCAGTGTTCTCAAATTTAGTAAGATGTTGCTCCCCCATTTCTCTGAATAACTTCAAACACAAGATTTGGCATAGAGATAATTTATTTTTTAACGATTTTGGGATATACGATTTTTAACGATTGGGAATATTGTCTCATTTCTCCATAATGGCCATTTCTAATTCATATTTTGAATGATATTCTTTGTTATTTTCATACACTTGGCGAGACAAATAAGCCCAAAAGTTTTCTATGGGGTTTAGGTCAGGGCTTCGACTTGGACAAGGTAAAACATCAATCTTTTTTTTCTTTTAAGGCACTCATTTGTTGATTTCAATGAAGGACTGGGAGCATCATCTTGTTAAAACTTCCATTTTGCACCTCCTAAAAGTGATCCGAAGGGTATCAGACTTCGAAATAGCATCCCTTGGTAACTGTCCGAGTTCATTTTCCCTTCAACTCTTTGGAGATTGCATTTTCATGCATATGAAAATGCGCCCCAGACCATAAAGGAACCGTCTCCCGTCTGCCTACTGAAGAACTCGCGAGATCTTTGCCTTAACCCATTTTCGGCCAAAGGTGCGCAAACGCACCATTTCAATAAATATATTTTTATTAACACTGTGACGTATATTTTTCACTAATTTTATTTTTCTGCTATTTTTAAGGGTTCTGTAGACATCTATAAAATATTAGTAATTCAATTGAAGTAATCACGTTCTGTTGAAAAAATTTCAAAATACGCTGGTTTATTGCTTAAAACCAGAGGCGTAGCGTCAAGGGGGGCACGGGTGACTTTACTACCAGTATTTTTATATTCTATATTTGGCCTTATTTATTTCATACCGGTCAAAGATTAAATAAGGCTAAATGTAGTATATAATTATACTGGTAGTAAAATGATCGTGCCCCCCCTGACGCTACGCCACTGCTTAAAACGGTTATTGACAAATTCGACTTTTTGAAAATGTATAATTATTCCTCTTTAGATTAATCATATGTTTTTATAATGGAGTAAAGTTGCAAGTTCTGTAAAAAAAAATAAAAATAAAACAAATGCCATAAGAAAACTTAAAATTTTTTATTTAAATTTAATGGTAAATTATTAATGGTAAATTAATAATGGTAACGTCAAATTAAATAAAATATTAATTTTCATGCATGACACTTTTTTGGTGTCTTTATGAATGTAATTTAAGCAAATTTCAATGCAAATAATACCATATTTTATAAAATTTCTATGCTTGGCCTAAAATTGGTTAAATCCTACCAGTAGTAATTATTGCCGTCTGGACTATCAAGATGGAATTTTTTCTTGTCTGAAAACAATATATTTCTCCATGCAGAGTTCCAGGACATGACATTCTTTGCCCACTTAACACGAGATTCTTTGTGACATTTCAATAGTAGTGGTTTACTTTTTAATTTGCGACGAATAACACCAGCATTAGATTTCATATTTCGCCACACGGTTGCATATGATACATTTTTAGTTAACTGTTGTGCTATTTTACGAGTCTACTGGTATTTTTTCTTTGCCAGTTTGACAATTCACCTATTATCACTATCTGATAACTTCTTTTTACGACCAGATCGTTTATGCGTTCCATACAATTCTTTTTTACTTAAAATGTTATGAATCGCAGTTTTAGAACGAGTAAGAATCTTATTTATTTCACATTCAGAGTTTCCTTTTCCTTTGTAGAACCACACTCTTTTCACTTCTATTTCAGACAACTCGCTCCAACGAGGCATTTTACTAATAAATACAAATAATCGGGTAAAATTCCGATTTTCTGCATTTATTTTTTTTTTAATTTTACAGATTGTTTAGGTGACAGTTAAACTAAACTAACTTACAGTTAAACTACAATTCAAAATAAAATTGTCTGCTTTATTAATAATATAAGAGTGGTCTTACATTTAAGAAACAGCGGGTTTGCGTAAAATCGTTTGGCATGAAACAAAAAATTATTCAAACTTTTTTTCCTGAGCTAAATAAACATTATAGAGTTGTTTCTTTTTATACAACTACTTTTAAATTCAAACTAATATTTTCTTTGTTGAAAAAAGGTGAAATTCTGGGTGGTCTTAAATTTTTTAACAGACTGTATTTGATTAGGCGGTATTTGTTCATCCCGACGGTAGATTTTTATTATTTTTGATTCGATGACATTTTGTTCTTTCAGATTATCAACTATTTCCTCTTCAGTAACATGCAGAAGGTCAGATTCAGAAATTACTCCACGAGATGTATTTAGAGTTCTGTGCGGAGATATGCTGACTGCAATGTTTGCTTAATGAGTATATTTTCTTAAATTAGATGCCTGAATACTATTGCTTACGTCAATTAAAAGTTCACCTGACCTCAATTTTTGTACTCTTTTGGTTTCACCAACCAAACCTTGGATATCTTTATTAAACAAGAAGGGAGATGTATGATCAAAGCTACCTTTTTAGCGTTTGACAATGAAAAACCTTTAATCAGTTTTACTAGCATTATATTTGGCATTTTTGCATTCCATATTGGAAGCAAAAACCTCAACTCTATCTGCCCATAAATTAATTTGGCCCTGATCTACTGATTTTGTGCCAGAGGCCAATGTATTACTCCTTTTATTTGGCTGTTTGGCTTCCACTTCGCAAATTTTATTTCCTTCAGTTGTAGCCATAGTTTAGAGAGAAAATAGGAAAAACGCCTGGCATCGGGCATGGGGACCGACCCTTCTTCTTTAAACTTTCGTCCCTTACTTTAGGCGCAGGTCTCAAAAGGGTGAAAACTATTCCCAACAAATTTCCACGTTTTTCGAACGTTGGATTAAACTCGATAGCATTTCCTAATATCTAGTTCTTTCACATTGGAATCATGTAGGCAGTAGGTAAGCCTTTATAGCTCTATCCAACCCTAAACCCCTTTCGCCGAAAGGCACCAGTCTCCCGGTGTTTATCCTAACAGCCACCATACAATGTATGGCGTCCTACGATCACGGAACCGGAATTCAGAAATTCCCTGCACTCTAGAACTCGAGATCAGCCTAAAAATGTAGAACCGAAACGATGAGATTAAAAAACCTCAACACCCAGAGTGTCTGAAATGAAAATAAAAAATCTACTATTGCATAAAAAAGAAGTAATGTGAGATAGAACATAGAAAGAAGGAGTATTTTTTGTCTTTTTTAAACTATTTAATTTTTTAATTTTTTTTTCAAGAACGAAAACAACATTAATAGAACAAAGAACAAAATGAGCAAAAAAGTTAGTAAAAAATATCAACCATGAACAAATGTAAAGAGTTGATTAAAAAGTGTGGAACAAAGAAAAAATGATCGACAACCAAACAGAGAAGAAGACAGGAAAGAAGAAATATCGCTCGGGAAACCGGAGTCGCGAAACCCGTAAATACCTAAAGAAGGTATTCTCTTGGGGGGACTTATAAAAGGGTAAAAAATATGATAAAGAATTTCTGTTGTAGAAACAAACGTCTCCTTTCGTCATCAAAAAGATAGTGTTCAAAATCCGGGCCTAAAATAACTCAGCTAAGTGTCTTTGTTCTGAAAACCAAAAGTGGGCGTGGCAATGATCTTTTAATGATTGCTTACAGAGAATACCTCATATATTTTTAGTCATAACTGGCGTTATTGTTGCAATTATTTTACGCGGTTTGTTTTAAAATGAGCATAAAGTACTTTTCATTCATGTACATGTTCCTAGAAACATCGAATTATATGAATACTTAAAAGTAGAATGCTCCCTCATAACGCAAAAGTATTGAAAATGAATAGTTTGAATAACCGAGGAGTTTACAAATTACAGAAAATAGATTAGAGACATTTTCTTGTGTTAAATAATAGTGGCAGACTCCTTAGAAAATCTAAGAAGCATACGCACCTTGATCACAGTTCAATACACACCAGAGTTACCATATAGGAGAATTTCCTTATTCCAAATACCTACCACTTTTTACGTCTTCGCTTTATCTGATCACGAAATGTCTGTCATCAAATAAAGAGAAGATTGTTATTCTGAAACAGTTTCAGACATTTTAAATATATATTATTCTCAACCTAACTGCAATAGAACCCACCTGCATTTTAGTGAAACGCCGCGGCGGGAACTTCAACCCAGACAGAGGAACTAGCGTCCACACCGAGTCCCTCACAACAGCATTTATCACAAATGCACCGAGAAATTCCTTAACACAGCGCGCAGGTTCATGTGATGTCATTATTGCTTACTTTCATCTTTATAACGGAGTGTTGCATAGCCTTTGTTCATATTTTTTACGAATAAAAAATAAGAAAACGGCTTACAAATATCATTCATGTACAAGTTAAATGAGCTTTGATTTAAAACCGGATTTAAATTGGTTAATATCATCATTTATTTATATCTAAAATCTTTGAATAAAATAAGTTTATTTTTTCTTTTGGATTTATTTTTACTGCCGTCGGGATTTTTTATTTAAACTTTATTTAAGCTTTTATTTAAATTCGGGATTTTTTAATTTTAAACTATATTACCCAGGATTATTACGCTTTTACCACAATTTTCTTATTTAATATTAAGACACGATAAAAAATACATACCGTATATACCCGTGTATAAGCCGACCCCAAAATTCCTGATGAAAACATGTTTAATATCAGTATTTTAGAATAATATTCTTCGTCTTACATAATTCACAATTAAATGAGATAAAGCAGGGCGTAGAAAATTATTCTGAATTACTGGTGTTAAACTTTTTTGCATCTCGTTTTTAGGGGTCGGCTTATACACGAGTATATACGGTAATCACATAATTAAAATAATAAGAAATTATAAGAAACTATCGTTCGATCACGTGTACGCAAAATATAGAATAGGGGAAACCTAACTGAACAAGTAACCATATTTTCCCTTTAAATAGGGAATTTCTCAGCGTATAGGTAATTTCTCGCTCG
This sequence comes from Maratus michaelseni, assembly GCA_963931845.1. Taxonomy (NCBI): domain Eukaryota; kingdom Metazoa; phylum Arthropoda; class Arachnida; order Araneae; family Salticidae; genus Maratus; species Maratus michaelseni. The sequence continues at coordinate 164,945,942 of OZ007586.1, forward strand.
GTTAGAGTCTTTGTGAGGGGCTCAGTGTAGACACTCGTGACAGAGAAGCGATCGTCGTATATGAGCCACCGCACATTGAATACTAGACCAGAGCGCTGACATAAAAATGGCGGCGCTCGTAGGCAGATTTTTGTATGCCGTTTATACGGTCCCCTGATTTTTGACGCCAAAATTTTCAAAAAGCTTTCTTTCACTTACGTAATGTCTAAAAAATAAGGCAGATAAAACTTAAGAATTTTTTTATGTTTAATTTAAAGGGACCGCACAAGCGCTGAAAAAATCCCACCTACGACAGCCGCCATTGTGTGCATTTGTGTGTCAGCGTTCACGACTAGTACTCAACATGCGGTGTAAGAGATGTGAATACACATACTCACTACTCTTAGATTCCCTCGTGCAGTTATAGTTATGCACAAGTTCCTGGATGAGGTAAGGACTTCAGTTGACAGCTCAAACATTCCAAAAAAAAAATTTATATTATACATGCATTCCTTTTTTAAAATTACGGGAAGAAAATAATTTTTTATGCGTAAATTTAAACATGCCGTTTTACTACTTTTTGAACTAATTATAAATGCATTTGAAATTTATGCGCATGTAGCATGGCACATGACATTGGAAATGCATAATTTAATTCGACAAGTTTTAGGTGAGTTCGTAATTATATAAATACGTGACACCTATTGTCGTCGTCTGGTCTGTCCGTCCGCATATAACAGCTCAAAAAAACTACCCAACCGCATGATTTGAAATTTAATATGCATAATCGTTGCATAATTTAGTCGAGTCTTTTTAAATTTTATGAAAATTGTATGAAAACTTAAAAATATATTAATTAAAGTTTTCTTCATTCTATTAAATCCTATCGTACGTAATCTATATAATAAAAAAAAAACGCAAGTAATGTGACTGAGGAAAACAAATACCTTTTTTTCATATGCCACAGCAGGCCATTTTTTTTTTCAAAATTAATTTTTCTTATCAAATTGCAGAAAAGTTAAGAAGATTGTTCAACAAAATTGTTTGTTTGAGAGATGAGTAAGATTCAAATATGTATAGATTCTGACATAACTGAGTTTAAATTAGGTTGACAGCCCAATATAAATATCTAAATCTCTTAATGTAAATAAACACAAGAGATTCGTTCAATGAGAGTCATAGAAATATTAAACCATGGAGGTAATCATTCGCAGAGCAAGATCTCCATCATGAATTTTGCTGCACTGTCTGGTGTCGAATAGGAATTCGCAACTATAAACCTGGCATACGTAATAAGAGAAAAGGCATGCTCATTTCCCACATAGCAGACTATATTATTCATTTCACTAAAATAATAAACACGATTTTTTTACATTGTAAAACTAGTTATATTATGAACGCACCTCATTTGTCACGTTTAACATACAATTTCCAACTTGTTTTAAATTTATGAACAAATTAAATATTTTGCTACTAATACTAGTAAGCATTTTTCATGCAGCCTTCCACAGATCTATTCATAATTTTTCAGATTGCTGTGTGGATATAATTTCTGCTACGGATCTGAAACTTAATAAAAATAATAAAACTCAAGAATTTATTTTTATATTTTACTTTGCCGTAAGTAGAATGATAATGATTTAGCATAATATTTATTTTAGCAAAAAAAAGTAATAAATTATAATGGAGATATGACCTATCAATATTTGCTAGTAACTAATCATGACATCACGTGATTTCTTTCATGATTCCAATTTCGTGAGCTGTGGCGTTTAATAAAACAAAAGGACATTTGGTGATTAAATAAAGCGATTATTACCACAGCTACGCAAGTTTACCCTTTTGTCTACCATTTTATTTTAACATTTAATTATTTTTTTAATTATTTCCGGATCAAAGTAATTCTGCTCCTAAAATGTTGAAGTAATTGAGTAACACCAGAATTAAAGAACAAATTTATTTAAAAATGATTAGAAGCTTTCGCTAATGAATATTAAGACAAATAAATTTTATATAAAAAAAATCAGAATTCCATTTGGCAGTTTGGAACTAAAATTCGCAGCATGCAACCAGCACCCATGAAAGTGTTAATTCACAAATGTTAGGACCAAATAAAGGAAATTTTTCTGTTGAACGATAGTCGTCGAAAAAAGAGTAATTTGGCAGATATATTTTCTATTTACTATTATTCCAGATTTACTATTCGGAACATCGGGTAAAATTTTTGAATAAAAAGAACACGCTAAATTACAATACTTCTAAATGGAATATGAAGAATTAAGATATGATTAATATATTTAGACTCAGAAACATTTCTTTTTCTTCTATTTTTTTCCATACACAATTCATGCGCTGCTCAAGATATCATTTCTAAGTAAGGTATGGCAGACAGCAAGGAATAAATATAGATCTAATGGAACAGACTTCCATATTTATGGACTCTTCAGTTTTGCGAACTTCACCATTTCTTTGTAATCCATAATATATGATACTGTTCAACTTTGTGTTTTCAAGCTTAATTCTTCATTCTTCCAAATGACGATTAACCCCTTGAGAGACACCGGTATAATATACATACCACTTAATTTTAATCCCAAAATGCCACAATGACACCAGAAGTTTATAACCAAATTTTGGATTTATAAAATACATGAGGAAAAGCTTTTACATATTTTAAAATAAATTCGTTCTTGAATCCTGGTGTCAAACAATCATTTCAATATTTTAGCTACAAGAGTACTTTGCCCTTGAAGGGGTTAAGTGTTTCACCAATTATACAGTGCGTATAACAAGTATCATCACTCTATGCTATTCATCTTTTTTATTCTTACTATTAGCAAAGGTGTTGGTGATTTCTGGGCAGAAAATGACAAGACCTTTTAGCACTAAATTCGGTTGACGATTGGGGAACAAGTGGGACACTTGGCCTTAAAAAAGCTTTCTCGTCCACAACAGTAGCAGTTTAGAGGGGATCGATCATAATTATTCATAGCATTTTTGTGCAGTGTCGCCAGTAGGCTACAATTTTTTATTCAGTTTTCTTCATTGCCACCGGTTTTTTGAGAAAGTAGAGTTCGACTTATTTGATGACAGACTAAATAAGACGAAAACAGCCTGAATTATATCATTTTACAAAAGTGGTGTCAATCAAGCAATCGGAATTTTAAAAAAGTAACATACTGGCAACAGTGTTTTTGTGGAAGACATTTTTATTTCCAAAATCCTTACCTTTCCCATTTCTTTGAAGCATTGATTTACTAAATTCACTCGTTTTATTTTTACTGTTTATATTTGCCTGAGTTGTTTTAAAATTTACATATAAATCAAATTTCTCCGCTAACTTCACAGGATAAGTTAACGTTTCCCATTCATCTAAGAAATGTTGTTTATGGCATTATGAGGGCATTTCTCCTTCAACTTCTCAGTTATGGTTCGCTATAGTAACTTTTGGAATGTATCAGTATTCAGTTTCACGTTCCAATACTCATTGTATGAAGAATGTTTGAATGGTATTCATAGTTTAATTTATCGTTGAAAGCCTGTCATTAATTAAAATGTAAATTTCTATTCTTTTTTTTAATACAAAAAACGCTGACGGTGATATATTCATAAATCCTATCATCATACCGAACCAGAGGCGTAGCGTCAAGGGGGGCACGGATCACTTTACTACCAGTATTTTTATATACTATATTTGGACTTATTTAATTCATACCATTCAAATATTAAATAAGGCTAAATGTAGTATATAATTATACTGGTAGTAAAATGATCGTGCCCCCCCCCCCCTGATGCTACGCTACTGTACCGAACTGCAGGCATTTCGGTATTCTTCCGATGTGTGACCCAGGTTGAACATGGTTAAAAATATGGCAATTGAATTTGAAGTCTCATTTGTGAAATGACCTCTTCAGATTTTATTTTAAGATTTTTGATTAAATAAAGTGTCCAGTTTTAAACATGTTTGAATTAAGTAGGACCTGAAGAAAACCGACATGTTGGTCTCTGTGGATACTGAAATACTCAGATACATTTTACTCTAAAAAATGATTGATTATTAATAATAACATCAGCTCATATGATGATAATATAAGAATTAAATCAAGAATATCAAACTCCTTTACCGCCCAGAGCCAAATAAAGCATTATATACAAAGCAGCTGGCCACATTAAAAACTAGTTGGTTGTGCCAATCCCAAAACTTTCTTCTATCTCACACAGGTTTCGCATACACTAAAACGAAGCAGCACCAATTTCTGTCAACGTCTAACTGAATCTGAAGTTTGATGAAAATCTGTGCATTAGTTATTGAAATATAGCTATCGTAAAAATCAAGAAAAAAGTGGTATAGCAGCGCCACCTGTTGGGATATCCACACCAAAACACAAGCAACATCTATTTATGTCAAGGTCTAACAGAATCTGACGTTTGATGAAATTCCGTGCATTAGTCCTTGAAATATAGCTATAGTAAAAATCAAGAAAAAAGTGGTATAGCAGCGCCACCTGATGGGATATCTACACCAAAACGCAAGCAACATCTATTTATGTCAAGGTCTTACAGAATCTGAAGTTTGATGAAATTCCGTGCATTAGTTCTTGAAATATAGCTATCGTAAAAATCATGAAAAAAGTTGAAAACAGCGCCAACTGTAGGGCTATCTACACCAAAACGCAATCAGCGTCTATATATGTCAAGGTCAAAAGGAATATGAGGTTTGATGAAAATAAGTGCATTAGTTCTTGAGATAGAGCTATTGCGGAAATCGCGACAAATGCAGCATAGCAGCGCCACCTATTGGCCGATTTTCACCGGAGATTAATCAGCACCAACTTATATCAGGGACTAACTGAATATAACGTTTTATTAAATTTTGTGCATTAGTTCTTGCGATAGAGCTCCCACAAAATTTTTGTCACACACACACAGACAGACAGACTCACAGAGTCACAGACAGACATTTTCTAAAAACAGTCAAATCGTGTTCAGGACCTCTTAAAACGTATAAATCCTTCAAAAACTGGAAGTCGAAAATTTTCTATGAATCCAATACTTTCTTTTTGTAAAGATAGAAGAAAGTAAAAATGTTGATTGACCCAGAGAAACTCGGATTCAACCAGACTAGTTTGTCTATCTAGTGTCCTTGTCGAGATGGGAGCCGATATGCTCTGTATATTCTGTTTTTCGTAAAGGCTTCTTCGTCTTCAATATTCACAGAAAATTCTCCGATTAAATAAGCCGAACAAAACTTTATAAAATTAGTGGTGTCAATCGCATCTGGGTCCACACCCGGGCTACGCCAATACAACTATTGCGTAGAATTAAATTAGTCACCTTCACTTATTTGATAAAAATAAGCGTAATTCACACTAAAATTGTACCAAACTCTAAAATTTTGAATGGAAATCTAATAAACTTTTCAATATTGAATTATATTAAACCACAAATAAACGATATACATAGTTTTTATGAAACGTATTAGGAAATAACAAACATAAAAAAATGTATATTAGTATATTATATTAGACTACAATGATATATAATTCAGTCAATGGCAATGCAGTAAGAATAAAATAATAATAAAGGAAAAGATTATATCTAAATTATAGAAATATTACATATCATTTGCGCTTCTTTTGTGTTTAATAATTTAGATTCAGCGTTGTGTCACAGAGTTTAGAAGATTTGGAACTTATGGTGACAAAACTTGTCATGCCTACCAGACCGAATGGCAGATTTTAACTCAGCTTTCTAGCTATACTGAACCATTTGACCAGTTTTAGGTATATATTGCGAGTTTTAAAAATACTCTACGCGTTCGGCATGGATTTTAGGTCCAGGATATCGTCGCTACCATGTCAAACTATCGAATTCGAAAAAATGCATTTTTCATTAATTTTAAAAATTGGCCGAATGTCACCACTAAATTTTATTAGAATTCTTCGCCTACTAAAAATACTAATAAAATTTCTGTGAAAAACAGGGTTACCAGTTTGGCGTCCTTTTTTACTCTGAGATGGCGAATTCATACCGGAAATATTGAGAAAATAATTTTTACTTTAAGTAATAACGAAATATGCTATCATTATATAAAGCAAAAATTTCTATTTTAAATTTCTGGTATGGATTCAAAATTTCTGAATTGAAAAGGACGCCAAACTGGCAATCCTGGTGATGTTGGAACCCCGAAACCCTATTAAAATTTAGTGGTGACAATCGGCACATTTTTAAAAGTAATGAAAAAGGCATTTTTTCACATTCGATAGTTTGACATGGTAGCGACGATATATACCGGCCAATCATGTGTGCGAATCTTATTATCTACAAACCAATATTTTGTGTCCTTTGCAGAAGGAACTAATGTGTTGCCTAGTTGAAATACGCAATTTAGACTTGCATTTTTTCTAAACCTGATATAACAAATCGCGTTGTAACAAGTAAATACACCTATATCTATTTTGTCGTTTTCTAGAAAAGAAATTATTAGATAACTTTATGAGGAAAATTCCGTCCAAGCCAGTAGGGAGAATTCATCTAGTAGGCGAGTGAAAACTTCGTCCTTTTCATGCCGATATAACTAAGAAACGTTGGAACGTCGAAATCAAAATTATTTTGATCACTGAAAATAATTTTAGACAAATTTGTTTCCAGTTTCAGATGTTTATCTGCAACCTGAATTCAAGCATTTTTATGCGCAGATGTTAAATGTGGAGACCGACGCACTCTATCACGGAGTGGTCTTTTTTGCAGATATTGGCAATGCGGTTTTCAGTGTTTATCAAGTTGGCTAACAATTTGGCTCGCAATTCCCAATCAAGTTAATTTTTGTTAACTTAATACGATTTGTTAATGTTATACATTTTTTATTCAAAAATATAAAATTTTAATTATTTTTAACCAAATATATATCTTTTTATTTTTTTAAAAACGGAAGCATTTTTTTAATGCGGACCTCTGTTCAATCAAACGCCGCTAACTGTCAAAGTTGCAACTTTATGCAGGTAATATCAACGTTTTTCACTTTTTAAAAACATACAGAAGAAGAATGCACCAACGATATTTCTGGATATAGTGGGATCTTGCCTTTACAAGACGACATTTTTAAATATTATAAAAAATACATAGGTATAAAAACCCAATTAATTAAAAACAGGTTAGGCTCAGAATATTGCTTAATTCATAAGAGAACATAATTTACAATAATATAAAAAATTGAACTTAAATAACTTTTTTTTAACATAAGTTGCATAATTTTGGTTTTCACCTGTTTTTACATCCTTTTCCACTACATTATCATCTAAAAACGGGACTAGAAGGTATGTAAGGTTAAAAAAAACACATATGGTTTCTCATGCTGGTAAACCGCCGAACGTACAGATCATTTCGAAAGAATACTCGGCCTACCGGTGAATTTTGCAGTTTCAAATGTAAGCGGATTCTGTAAGAAAATACAAATGACAATCTTGGAGCGTTTAATTTTATCAGCAATTCTTTCAAGGAATCATCCGATGCTGGTATAAACTAAGGTTTGATCACATTAAAACTCAATTCCTATTTTCTCCATCAAATATTTTTGCGAACTGCACGAGTTCCATAATAATACCTTTCAAATACTAAGCTAAATGAAATCGAAAACATCCACCAATCACATGCCGTTTCATCCAAAGTGCGCAATTTTTACCACGTTTTTAATACGATTTGTCGCCTTATTTAATTACAGAAATATATTATAAATTATGGGATTAAACGCGGTGACTAAAAAGTTTCCGATTTAAAAATTAAATAGATATTTTCTGATAGAAAAACCTGGCAGGCTCCTGGGAACTTCCCTGGAGGGTACGCACCTTGTGTATCGAAACATTTATGACATTCTTATTTAACTCCATCATAAATTAATCAAAATATACAGGGTGTAACTGAAATGCTTCAACAAACTTTGAGGGATGATAGTACTCATGAACAAAAAATGCAATGGAACATGGTGTCGCAAATGACGTTTAACCCCTTCAGGGGCAGTGGTATGTTTATGAAAGCGCTTAATTTTAATTCCAAAACGCCATAATGGCACCAGAATTTTGCTAAAATCTTTTCCATTTAATATGTATGTGAAATATAGCCTTTTTCTTATTTACAAACAATTTTTTTTATAAATTCCAGTGCCAGTCATTTATTTCAACATTTTAGTACTAAAAGTAGTTTGCCCCTAAAAGGCTTAAAGGATACAAATAGAGAAAATGCGTCTGAAAATGGACTGGCACCGGAATTAAAAAAAAAAATGTTTGTAAATAAGAAAAAGGCTATATTTCACATAAATATTAAATGGAAAAGATTTTAGCAAAATTCTGGTGCCATTATGGCGTTTTGGAATTAAAATTAAGTGTTTTTTTAGACATACCACTGTCCCTGAAAGGGTTAAATGTCATTTGCGACACCGTGTTCTATTGCATTTTTTGTTCATCTTCATGAGTACTATCATCCCTCAAAGTTTGTTGAAGCATTTCAGTTACACCCTGTATATTATACAAAGTATTTTTTTCAAATACTGTTTTGGTATTAAGTCGAATATCATATATTTAATGACAACTAAACGATTGGTGCAGTTCCATAATAAAAAAGAACTGATATCATTCGCTATTTTATGTCGTTGCTTTCATTTTGCACAACTCTTAATTCGACATATTTATTCCAGGCTTAGTTCATGTGCTTATTTGTAAGTACCACTCTTTCCAAAAAGTAATATTTGACTTAATTAATCGGACAGAGTTCGTAAGTCTCAGAGAGTTTGAATACCAGATTTTTCGTAAAATAATTATTGCTCTTTTAAACGCATAATTTCTATATTAAATAAAGCAAATATTACTTAAAGAAAAACAATAGCTTAGTTTAATATTTTATATCTTAAAAGCTGACGAAGTATAAGTAAAATTTTAACACTTCACATAATAATAAGTATACATTTTATAAATATTTTGACAACTAAGAAAAAAAAAGAGACTTTTAAGAAGAGCACAAAGAAAAAAGAAGTTAAAATATTAATTTACTAAGTAGATATTTTAAAAATACGAATACATCACATGCCCATACACTTAACATTACCGATTGGAGTTTGAAAGTCGAGTGACTAGCAGCCTTAAATGTTTACTGTTTATAAGAGAAAAGTAATTGTTGATAGATTTTTTTATTTACTAGTAATGTTTAATTAAATGTATTTAATTGTACTATCTATAAAATTATTATTTACATTTAATATACTTTAATAATAATTACTACATTTAATTTACATTTAATAAAGATTATTTACATTTTATAATATATTTAATACAGTGGAGTCTCTACAGTATAGAGATTCTGGTTTTTCAGTGTATTTAATATATTACCAGTTTCATTCTGATTCTTCAAAACTCTGTTTTTCATCTTCTTTATCACACTCTTCTTGGCTTTTATCAGGACTACCATCAGACCTAGATGGAAGAAGAAGTTTTAGGGTCTCGCTACTGTATGGCTTGCTCTTTTCCCTTGGTCTTTGTCTGGAGCAGTTTATAAAAGGATCACTGCTAAGAAGCCAATTTGGAACATCTCTATAGCAAACTTCCCTATTGCGAATTTTTCTATTGCACTTTCTTGAGTACTTTGTACGGTACTGTCTAAAGTGTTTGTTTCTGGACTCTGCAGCTTCTTCTGACCTTTGGCCAATGGGTACTTAATGTAATGGGTGCCAATGGGGATTTCTTAATTACAATGCCACCATGAATCAAAACCTTGTGTATTGTTTGAATCCTTGGGTACCAATTGTAAAGGTTCACATACAGTCTTGCTGTTTCATCAGCAGATGTTTGGACCTTTTTTTCGTCAATGCGATGTCCACTTTTTATGACTTCCAGTGTTACTTACAATCTTTTAATCATTTCTGCGTCTTCTCCAGACTTCTTTAATTCCCTCCTTTCTCCCCTTATTTTCTACCTATGAGCCTCCTAAACTAATTGGAAACACTTTTTTCAGTAAATAAGTATTTAAAATTTGAAGCTGATCTGATATTTCTATGAAAAGGTATCGAGTTGCGTAGGTATGTACGTACTTACATAGGTACGTACATGCATACATACAGGATATGTAGGGGCAAAAGCTCTCAGGCAATATACTGTAAGCTAAAAACCTGCAATACTAGAGTAAAAATAAAGTTTTTATCTTTTCAATTCGGTTGCCGCAAAAAAATGGGATTCAAGTAGTCCTCCCGAAAAAAAATTATATAAAAAAATGGCAACAATATGCCGAAGATTTTTTTGCAGAAATTGGTACTCAAGAGTATAACTAATACAATTATAATTCAAACAGGGCCCGGCAAAGCCCGGCACATATTTAAAAAGCTTTCGATATGTTTAAATTAGAGCGAAAAACGCTTTAAAAATGACCCTTTTACACATTTAATATTTTTTATTATATTAAAAACTAAACTATTTAAATTTACATATAGTTTAACACTAAGCTCTGACCTTTGTTAAATACACATGCCCTGTTTAGTTTTAATTCAACAATTCATTGAGACACAGAAAAATTATATTTAAACATAACAATAATGCCGTAAATCAACAAAAAACACGTCTTTTCACAAAAAAACTTCTTCTTCAACTGAAGCCAGGAGCCACTAGATATAACTCAGGTTCCAAAAATAGACATAGATCGGCGCATCAATTAGTTAGCTATTAAGAAATATGATTTTTACAATTGTTGACGAAATTTTAATTTTTGCATTTTTGGCCAGGTTTTTGGGTCAAATACTCCACTGTGCGATGGTTAAATTGTCTTAAAGTAATCTCGGGAGTGACAAAACTATTGAATAAACCATAATAACACTACTGCCACGGGTAACTATTCTTAAAATATAAATTTTGTATTACACTTCCTTTGCAAGTGCTGTTAAAGTGTATAATAAGATTTTTGTTTAGAGAAAGTGGTGCGATGTAGAATTAAAATTATGAGGCATTCAGCCTGTGAGGTTCACGAGCACGGCAAAATTTGTTCACAAATTTTGCCCATGAATGTATTGGGCACGACCAATAAGGGACTAAAACAATAAATTCAATAGAAGCGCCGCCCTCTTATGAAAGTATTCCGTAAATTGCTTCCTAGATAGTTTTCTGAAGTTTATGCATCAATAAATACTATCATTCAGTATACGGATTTATTATAAAATAGTCTTACAATCTAATGATATAAATTCCTTTTCTGTAAGGTAGAAGCCTCGCCCTTATTCAATGATGTTGTTTTAATAGAAAAGTGAATTCTCGTTTCCCGATGCTAATGTGTTAATTTTTTTACAGGCAATCTTCTGGTATTTAAATATCATATATATATATTTTAAGTGTGAACCTAAACTGGTGTATATTTTAGAAAAAGATATGGTTTTTAACAAACTATTGCATATTGTTTTTTGAGAGTTTATCTAAGCGTAATATATTTTTGTAGGTAAAACAATAAACATATTTATGTTCTGTCTTTAGATATAAAAATTATCTATAACATCTAAAATTATCATTTAAAAAATGAGGTATATCCTGAATAATCATGTGCGCAATTCTGAAAAACTTCATTTTGCGATAATCACTTTAGAATTAATTTTATTAAAACTTGGAAAAATCCAATATTCCAGTATGCTTGGATTAGATTATTTAGTCAATAAAAAATGTGTAATTCAGGAAAATTATTATGATAAAAAAATTTTAAGACTTTATACATGTATCTCAAATAAAGTATTATTCAATGGCGATTTTTTATAAAATAATAGAAGTCCATAAGCTCTTCTTTGAATATTATGAACTCATATTTTCTAGGTTCGTGCATCTATAAAAATATCACAGTATAGGGATATAATAAAAAATTTGGTACGAGTCTGTTACAAACAGATATATATGTGATAAAATTACATACAGTTTCTGTGAAACCCTTATCAACGTTTTATGCAAAAAACATTACAAAGGTGGAACAAAAAAACGCGTTTGTCGATGTCGCTCGCTGATAAAAGATTAATGCACGTGGTATAGATTTGTTGACGTAGAGAGCAGTGGCTCTCTTCGATATCGAAATGCAATGATACGGTTCCAGAATCCGGGCCTAAAGAAAATTCAGGTAAGTTCTTGTGTTCTGGAACCACAAGTGAGCGTGGCAATGATATTGTTATGAATTTTGTATATTATGTAACTCAATGCAAAAAGGCCTCACGGGAAAGCACCCATTCAGCATCGTGTTTTTAACCCTTAATTGCATAGTGATGTAAATTTCCATCACTGTTTATTTAACTTTTAAGGCTAATTCCATGCGTTTATGTAGTGTCAGTCACAGAGATGTAAATGGCTGCAGTGTTTCAGTACCAGTATTATCGTAAAGGAAAATTTGACTTAATCAATCCCATATATCTAGAATGAAATACAGTGAAGATTTTTTTTTTAAATACCGGTTTCCAAGAACCGTAAACTTTTGCGGCTATGTGACTTACACTACAATCTCGCATGGAATTAGCCTTAATAAATAAATTAACTTCTTCGCCACCACTATATTTATATAGAAATATTAATACAGTAAATTTCACGTGATCTATGTTGCTGAACAAAGTTAAAAATCTATCTTAAAATTTCTGGTGTCTAATATTTAATATATGTATAAAAAAACACAGTTGTAAAAAAAAAAAACTCATGCAAAGAAGGGTTAATGGTCTCTATGAAAAAGTCGCCAAGGAATGGGTTTATCGCCAAGTTGTCGATGCTTTCGGCGACTTATTTTTGTCGCCAAATTTGGCGATATATCGCCAAATGTGGCCAAGTTGGCGACGGATTTGGCGGTATTTTGTTCAATCCCCCCTTATACCTGTACATTGAGGTCCTTTCTCGCTTGAGGTCCTCTCTCGAAAGTTGAAGTAATTTCTGGTAACTTCTAGCATCCAAAACCTCTGGAAAATTCTAGAATAATCTCTAAAACCTATATAAGGGCCAGCTGGGACCTCCACGGGGTTCAGTTCAAAGTCAACTGCTATTGATTTCAAACGAGGCTTTTGCTTTGAGAGTGTGTTATCTATGAGCGATTTGGTATGTAATACGCTATATTGAACGCATTGTTCTGTGTGAAATTTTGCTGTGCTTTTATTAGATTTGAAGATTACTGAATATTTGTGTTTTGAGAAGATATTTGTGTTCTTATTGAACTGTTTAGAGTAAATAAAGCTTGCTGATTGTTTTTATATATTGGCATCAATCTTTTCGTAACCCAAAGACCACAACAATATTTTAACACATTCGCATCAGTTTGTGTTGTGTACAAATCTGAGTTCTAAAACAATAGAAAATCCTCCATCTTCTGAAATTATTTCATAAATTGTTTCTTTGATAGTTTTTTCAAGTTTATGCATCAATAAATATTATTCAATATACGGATTTATCATAAAATGTCTTACAATCTAAAAATATATGGACAATATGATTTAAATTCATTATCTGTAAGGTTGAAACCACGCCTTTAGTCAATGATGTTACACGTTTCCAGATGACAATGTGTTATTATTTTTACTTCTATACCTTGTATATTTAACTTGTAAATATAATTTGTATATTTTTTGTCATAACTAGCACAATTTTAGAAATTATTTTATGTGGTTTGTATTAAAATGCACACAACATACTGCTCGTTATTACGGTTCAATACCATCAGATTTACTGTATAGCGGATTTTTTTAATTATATATAATTATCTCTGCTCGACTGGTATTCTTTTCTTTATTTAATAGCGTAATTTTTGTTATCAAATAAAGCAAATATTACTGTTCTGAAATAGTTGTAGATATTTTCATTACATAAATTTCCCATCTTGACATCACTGATCCAGGGCCTGATTACCAACGGGGCACACTTCCACCAGTAAAAAAGAATAGAAATTTTTTGCTTATTCATGGCAGTAATTTTGTATGAATAGGGCGTTTAAATAAGACGAAAATTTATATTAAATTTTACTGGTGGAAGTGTGCCCCGTCGGTAGTCAGCCCTGCACTGATCCACGGCCGTATTTGAACCAAATATCGGATCGATTTTACCCAGTTGATTAGTAAGCCATTTGCACACTCTTACTTTAATCGTCCCTCCTGCAGTAACCGTACTACAAGAGTTTCTTGAAAGACACCTGATAACATTGCATTTTATACAAAAAAGCTGAAAAAGCTATTTTAATATACTCGTATTCTTTTCTAAAATTTACGGGAGGAAAATAATTTTTAGTGTATAAATTTTAAACGTCTCATTTAATTATTTGAAATATGCATAAATTCGCTTATTTAACACATTGCACGCACACGCTAAGGAAATGCAGAATTTAGTTCAACATATATTTTTTTTAATTTAAGAAGAAATTAAATTTCATGCTAATAACACCATTAAGAATTTTCCATACAGCTTGTCACATTTCTATCCGTAAACTTTGCAGATTCTTAATGCATGTAATTTAAGCTACAGATCTAAAAATTAAAACAATTACGTCAAAATGTTATTCGTTTATTTGTATATTTTTATCTGCATTAACTGGAACTATAATGATTTATTCTTTCGGCAGTAGATAATCTGTTCCTGTATTATTTAAAATTCTTCGTATTTTATACTTCCAAAATTTTGAATACTTTTATTCAAAAACGAAAAAATGCAATTTCAAATACACTTTCACGTAAATTATAAAAACAAAATGTTATTTAAATTTTTTTTTACAAATTATGAATACAGTTAATTGATATAAATATCAGTGACGGTCAGAAGATGTTGCATGACTTTACTACTAGTATTATTATATACTAAATTTGTTTTGATTTAATAGTATAATGTTCAAAGATTAAATACTTCATATTTTAAAACATATCATATAAAAAATATATTATAATATATATAAAATATACATATAATATCATAAACATATAATATATATAATATAGTATATACTAATACTGGTAGTAAAGTGATGTAGTCGGCTCAGACGCTCCTCCAGTGATAAAACGTATACCACAACCCTTCAAAAAAGAAATATCAACACATGAAATAGCATTAAATGTTTGGTGTTCCTGTGGTTTAACCCTTTCAGTGACAAAGTAATTATGTTGCTATAATTGTGAAATTATTAAAATGTTTGAATGCTTTTAAAATTTACGAACAAATTGATACGGAAAAGAATAAATGCTTGTCTTTCCGTACAGCCAGTATAAAAATAGATACTCCTGCGTTTTTTCACAGACCGTTTAGGAAAATGTCTTCCAAAAGGTATCACTAAATTCATAATGTTGTCTTATTTCAGAATATGAATGCAATTTTTGAAAAGGGTAGCCTACATATTAAGATTTGCACATTTTTTAATGTTAATACGTACGTTTGATAACATATTTCAGTTCCTTGGATCAATGCAGCCTGGAAAATGGTATAGTTTATATAATGTTTATTAAATCTTCATAGAGTTATAAAAGAACATTTACTAACGGTAAACCCACATATTCAGACAAAATAAATTAGGATCTCAAGTGAAAACTTTCAGATTTACACCAATGAAATATTAGAGACTAACACTGCGTATAATAACAAGACAGAAGCTTATCTTCCAACTTATATTTAAGAGAATTTTTCGCATAAGTGTTTTGGTTGATAATTTCAATTTAATTATATGTTATTGAATGGTAGCCGAATGTTGTTCCTTTAGACTTTATAAAACTAAAATTTCGCTATATCTCGAAAAACATCGACTGGAATGTATTGTAAACTTACACACACATGTTTTCAAGGATGTCCATTCTGTTTATGAAAAATTGATGTAGGTCATAGTTCGTATTTCTTCATAAGAATGTATTAATAATTTTCATAATTAAAATTTCGCTTTGAGAAAAAAAATGCCAAGACCATTTTTGGGTTCAATCAAAGTATCTCACTGAAATCAAAAACTTTAAATCGAATGATTTTTTGTGACGATATAAATTAAAGTTTGTCATATGCATTTAACTTCAGCAAACCTAAACTTTGACCTTTTGATACTCCTTGAAATATTATCAAAAATGTTTAAACTATGTACTTTTCTGGTCTGACTTGATTTCAGGGACAAAAATAAAGTGTCAAACGTGGGTGTTACTATATGAAATATTGAAGTTGGTTAAATTTTTAATACGTAGACGAACTCTATTTCAAAAATGTCATTTATATTTTGATATAAGGTAATATTCCTTGTCTGACGATATCTTTGGTGTGATTGTATCGTAAACATCAGCTATATCGTGTTTGTATACTGACTGTACATTATAAACTTTATTACAACAAACTTTATACAACAAACTTTATTAAAAATGACTGGTGCGATGTTGGCATTTCTGGATTGAAATTAAGTGGTGTATATAATTTACCATCGCCATTCAAAGTTTTAATGTGTTTGTTGTTTTCATGTGTTTTAATGTGTTTATTGTTTTCATGTGTTTTCATGTGTTTATTGCATTGAGTCGATTGTGTTTTCATATTTTTAAAACCACTATTTTGTAGTTATATTCGTCTTTTACATTTTTCGCTGAAATAAGGCAAATAATACTGTAAATTATTAGTGGTTATAAAAATCCGGATATATTATCACACCTGTTGAATTGCAACGTTCATTTTAAAACAGCTGTTTCTCTATATACATTAACACATTAATAATCGCTGATTTGACTCCAGGGGCTTTCCGTTTGCCTTTTATGTCTTACACTATTCTACAAATATAAATACAATATTCATATTTAAACATCGATTAGAAGCAGTATCATTATTATATAAATGTGAACATGAAAATATTTTTTTCCGAAAATATGACATTACAGCATTATCAAAAATATTTACAATATCATTACATAAATACCAGTTGTTCCTCCAATAAAAGTTCAGTAGACATTAAAACATCGTTGGTCGTTACCTAATAAATTTTAACATTACACTTTATAACAATCATTTTGTATAATCGAGACCGAGAAAACGAGATTTGAATAGTTCAATGCCTGAACATTCTTTATGTTAACACCCTCCTTATGACCTGACCACCACTCTTTTTGAATGGTAACATTTGTCTTATTTAATAGCCGACTTTCTACAATAAATTAAGCCAAAATTTATATTTGTAAATAATGGTAATTTAAAAATCCGTATGGTTGGCAGCTCTGCGATGAATTATTTTTGCAATAAATTGTTTTGTTAAAATATTATACTATTAAACTTTTGTGTGTTAGAGAAGTTTTTTTTATTATCAAATGATCATCAACTTCAGTTGTGGCGTTCCAGTGCATGGTGAACCCTAGATAGCTCAGTGACAAAGTAAAAAAAAATTCCATAATTTCCGGCGTATAATCCGCGTATTATACGCCGGAAATTACGGTAAGTTTAAAATCAACTTTTATTAAAAATCTTAAGTGTAGGACGATAGGTGAGTCTCATTCACTGTAATTTGAATTCTGATTGATCACTGTTAACTACATCTCCTTCGAGCAATGTACGTAGTACACTATAATATAAAATACTTGAATAAGACGGGTAAATTTAACTTATACACAGATGAGACCTGGCTTTACAACTTCAGAACTTTTTTGAAACGATGGGCCGCCTTCCAAACCCTCAGTACGAGATGGCGAACTATCTAAATAAAGCAGCCCGTGGCCAAAAAAATAACCTTTATTGAATTCAACAAATTACGCTCTCTTGCCAAATGCAGATTCAGCTGTATGCAACCTTCAAAACCGGAGATCAACTTCCTTCTGGTGTTAGAAACAGTCTTGACATCTCTTGGGGCGAGATGCGAACAATTCCAACGACACACACACTTTCACTTGTTTAAATACATTGACTAGAGAAGCTAAAATTTCCACAAAACTGCTGCGAAACTCAGAAAACCCACAAATTCTGAAGGGCACATGTATTCTTCGAAAGTTAAAGGAAAATAGTCTACATATGTCGCAGCACGCATACAGATGTTATTTTCCCAATACGATCTCAATCAAAACAAACGACTGCCTTTATGAGGAGTCGCCAATCTACTACACAACTACAACGCTTTTAAACTCGTGTCAAACTGTATTATTAATTTCAGAAATATTTTGGATTCACTTATTTTCAATTTAAAGATGTTAAACGGCGGCAGTCTTTCGTTAAGGATCCTTTCCCATCGCGTGAAAACACACGCTCGCTAATGTTAATCCTATGGAGCATTATTTTTCTAATATCTCGTTTGTATTTCAATATTTTTAAGAAATTTGTTTTTGCATTAGATAGCAGAGATCAATCTATATTTCCCCCGTTGATTACTTTTCCGATTTTCTTTGTGGAGGTTTTTTTTTACGAATATACTTTTACTTATTATTATTATTATTATTATTATTATTATCTCCCAACCGGAGAGCCAACCTCATCGGTTTACAGATTTTTTACCTCCGGTGGAAAGCACCCCAACGCACCAACCTCGCACCACCTTCAGGGTACAGGCCCGAAACAACAGGCACATATTTCAAATCAAATTACACAGATCTTGTGTACAGATTGTCATACGCAGATGACATGAACCTCGCATTTCGGGGTTAACTTAAAGTTAACTACAAACTAGCAAGGCCTATACAAAAGAGGTATAATACAGGGTCATTCATAATTCCCTCCGGGGTTTCGAAACGTTATAGTTTAAAAACGAAGACGAATATGAAAAAAAGAAACATATGAAATTATTCCGAAACTATTCAAGTTTTACTTACATACATTACAGGTGTTCTATGTGTGAACCCTTGGTCACACGGCATACATCCACGCGATAGTCCAGTTCCTGCCATACTCCGTTTCTTTAAATTTCCGGTACCACACATGAATTGTTTTGTCAGTTGGTCCCTGTTTTCGATATTTATTACGAAAGGCCCGTTGAACTGACACCACTGATTCAGATTTAAAGAAACGGAGTATGACAGGAACTGGACTATCGCATGGATGTATGCCGTGTGACCAAGGGTTCACACATAGAACACCTGTAATGTATGTAAGTAAAACTTGAATAGTTTCGGAATAATTTCATATGTTTCTTTTTTTCATATTCGTCTTCGTTTTTTTACTATAACGTTTCGAAACCCCGGAGGGAATTATGAATGACTCTGTATAATACAAACCAATAAAAACCTAGACACAAAAATTAAACATAAGATAACAATTTTACAGTAACAAAATGTTGCTCAACAGAACGGCAGGAAAATAGCACAAACAACCAGTTTAAGTCCATAATTAATTGTCCTAAGTTTATCTTGTCCGCTGCAGTCTTTGATATTCACTGCTCACAGTAATTAAAAATAATTGTCCAAGACACTGTACTAGATATGAAAATGTTGAAGCCCAGCATAAATAACTGAAGATGTCATCATGCTGTAGTTGACTATTAATTTCAAAGAAGTTAATTTAAAATTGATATTTGATAAAAGAAAAATGTTCGTTCAATTCATTGTAATTTTCACAGAGCCTCCGGTAATTACTTCTCACCAACAAAACGTTTCGCATATTCCACCTTAATGTCCTTTCTCTCACAAAAGTAAATGTATTGCGCATCAGAGGACAAGAACCGAATATGAAGTGCATTGGAATCCCCCTTTTCACCACAAACGCAGAGGTCATTTCGTCGCTTTTTAATTCTGTACAGAAAAGTAGGAAAAGAGCCATGTCCTGACATAAAATACTGAATGACTTGGAACTGGCACAAAATATCTTCTTTAAACTTATTGATAATTGAATACGTGTGAGGACCGTTTTCAGAATTTTGCCAGTACTCCGTCCAATCTTGAATTTTTTCTTTCTTTAGTTGAGAATTCAGAAATGATAAAGGATAATTTAATTTCACCTCTTCATCATAAATTTTCTCTTCAATGACCGACTTTGCAAGAGTATCAGCTTTCGCATTTCCGGTAATTCCGCAATGCGTTTTGATCCAGCCCAAACCAACTATTTTATTAGTGATACTCTTTATCAATTCAAATATATTCTCTGCTATTTCGTGATTAGGAAAAAATCTCTTTAAAAATAAAGATACTTTTACTTTAGGAACCAGTTTCGAAGGTGAAAATGAGGTGTGAGGTCTTTGTAAAAAAAAAAAAATCCGCAAAGAAACTTGAACAAGAACGAAAAATCATGCGTCAAGCATAGATTATGTAACACTTTCCAACGCTTCCAAAATAATTTTACGAATCATACTCTTTTATAAGCTAAAAGATAACATCTAAGTAATCCGAATACTTTATTCAGCCCTGTATAGGATCTATAGATTTGTATATATACTACATAGGATGCTAAATTTTAGTTCAGTTAGGAAACACGTAGCACAGTTTAAAATTCTCCGTCTGGAGTTAAATAATACGGAAATGTGTTCCCGAACTTTTGTACTTCCCTGTATAGGATCTACAGAATTTATACACACCACGTAATATACAAAAAGCGATTTAAAATTAAAATCGCATTCAGTAACTTAAAACGCACTTCCAGGAATTATTGTTAACATACAGTAGAGAATTCTTTTGTGTGTCCCTGTAAATGAACGATGACTGCTATACACACAATATTCTGTAGTAAGTCTCTTGTAATGAACCTTATATAAATTTCAATGCGTTTAAAATAGTGAAACATTATTTAAATAAACCGCAGACGATTTTTCTCCATAGACGTAATGTAACGGAATTCTTTTGACTGTCCCTGTAAAGTAAGTATAAGTGCTATGCACACCCTATTCCATATTAAGCTTCTTCTAATGCACCTTAGTGATATATATAAATTTCAATGCGTTTAAAGTATTGAAACATTATTTAAATAAACCGCAAATGATTTTTCCCCATAGACCGCAATGTAACGGAATTCTTTTGAGTGTCCCTGTAAAAAAACTATAAGTGCTACACACTTCCGTTGAAATAGGGAACATGCTATAGATAACGATTATAACATATAAAATTTGCAGGGCAATCCGAGCATATTTACGTCTGTTAGAGCACGGACAGACGGCAGACGGCAGACGGCAGACGGCCAGACGGCCAGACGGCAGACGGCCAGACGGCCAGACAAACCGAAGTCATAAACACTTTTCAACTAGGTTGGAAAGTGTTAAAAAGTAATTAGCGGCGGAAACAGAGATTGATCTCAGCTTTCCAATGCAAAAAAACGTTTAAAAATATTGAAATGCAAACGAGATGTTAGAAAAATAATGCACCATACATACCTACCAACATTGCACCAAACTTCCGTGCAATGTAGGTTAATTTAACAGAGGTTAAACACGTTTCAAGCCAGATTTTTTTTTAATAAATGCATTAAAATAGGTTCCACGTAAGAACATGAAACTTAGAATATATTATTTTTTCAAATGCATTTTCTGGTGAAAAACGACTTTAACCTGGATTAAATTAACTCGCATTGTACGGAAGTTTAGTTGAAAGTTGGCAGGTATGCACCATACAATTAACATTTTGGCGAGTGTGTGTTTTCGGGTGAGGAGATGTTCTTTTTCTTTGGTTTCTTTTTCTAGAATTCACGGAATTCTCTAAAATTCCTAGAAGTAACTGGAATTCTCTTTTTTTCTTTTTCTTTGGGTTATTTTTCTAAAATTCACGTGATGTTCATGAATTGTTTTCTTTTTTTTTAAATGTTGTCATCTTTGGACATTTTGGATTTATGTTTATTGACAATTCACCTATACATTCTAGTTTTTGCTTGTAAAAAAATATATAATACGTGTTGTTCGATGGGTAGTAATTACAGGTGTGTGCCGGGAACTTCAAATCGTGCTATCGTTTTTCTCCGATCACAAGCATCTCAAACAAATTTGATTTCCAAATTAAGAAATTACATTGCATCCTCTAGAGCTTATGTCAGCATTTCGTTTTAAATGTTTATTTTTGACAAAAAAAGCCGTTCTTTTGAAAAAAAAAAGATCATTTTTTAGCCTTTTTATGCATTTTGCTATTTAAAAATAATTAATCAATGAAAATTATATATTTCGGTGGTATATGCTCCAACAAAATCAAATACTTTTCTTTTTAAAAAAATTAAAGATTTCGGTCGAATAATTCTGGAGAAAAATAGTCGCTCTGTTTGCAAAACATGGTTTCGAGACGATTTCGATATGGTGTCGAGATAGTCCTTTTTGACACGGTTGCGACGTGGTTTAGAGACACAATAATCTTCGAACGTAGAGCTGCACGTAGTTTTCCGCCGGCAATGTTCAACGACCAAAATGATTATAAGGAATTGGAATGCGAGAAAACCTCTTTAGGACAGCAATCTAAACACTTGAAGGATGCAAAAAATGCAAAATAAAAAATTCAAACTTTTCAGCTAAAGAAGTAGAATTTCGTTTTAAGTTTTGAATTTGCCTGTAGGCTAAATATGACTTCAAATTAGTGAAACAAATTGCAGAAAGCAACTTCAAACATTTTCTTTGTTCTTGTAAAAGGCAAAATCGGAAAATTGTTTGAGACTAAAGTTTTGAAAAATGCCATTTTTTCCTTTCCATGAAATGATTTTAAGAAAAGGATGATTAGCTCATGGAAGAAAACAATTATTCCAACCATTTTCCTAGTACGTATACATCCTGTAACATATCAGGGTCCATACCGTTTCTTTTATTTGGAAAATATGCTGCTTTAAAGGACTTATATGTTTCTTTCAACATGTGGGATTCATTTAAATTTTTTTTAAAGTGGGTATTTTCTTTCAATAAAAGTTTTAATAACTATAAAATTTCGTATGTCAATGAAACATTTGCTTTTTGTTAAAAAAAAAAAAAAGATTTGCAGATTTCTGAGATTCAATTTCGATATCCTCGTAGATAAATGGATTCCTATTGGTTATTACGTATAGCATTGTGATGTCACGAGAACTTCACTGTTAAGTCCAATTGTGACATTGTATTGATAGATGTGACATCCCGTGATGTTGATGTGAAGTAGTTAGGGCCATTTTTAGCTTTTCTGTGACTACTTTGTGAAGTCACAGTATGACCAATTTTGAAAAGTGTAACACTTGTAACGATTCTGCATCGGGTGATGTGACCAGATTTTATCCGAATTAAGGCAAGTCGTTTGTCTTTTTATTCATTTTGATGTGTACCGGATTCGGATTTCTATCTGCCATCGGTCGGGCAAATTTATTTTGTGCAAACCCGAATTCACCTAGGCCGAGTAGGATATATATATATTATATGTGTATATGTATATGTGTGTGTATTTTTTTTGCTAGATGTTGTATTTGAATTAAAATCGTGAATCGTGTCAGGTGAACGAGATTTATTCGAACACGACTCAGGATAGGTCGACTGTATTTCTTTAATGCAATTCTGTTCTGATTATCGCAATTTTCTGTTAATAGACGACGTATTTATAGTATCCGGTATCTAGCAAGATAACCCAATTTTGGGCAAACAACACTCGGTTCGTAGCGGCCAATTTCTATTTTTATTTAATTATTAACTTATTTGCTGCAAGCCAGGTTTAGATTGTAATCCTTCACTTTGATCTTTTTATATCTTTAGGGTGAAAATTTTTTACCCTAACCCGACTTAGGCTAGATCGACTGTTTTTGTTTGTGCAAGAAATGTTCACATTAGAATCGGATTAGAAAATTAATGTCTCCAAACAAAAATTTACAAGAATCTGTCACGATTCTTGTCGACTGCAATTTTTTTTCTGTTGTATCTCTCTCGGTTGAGATTCTCACTTGGGGTTGGGAAACACAAATTACGCGGAACCTACTTTGCCTACTTCTTCTGTAGATCTTCCGTATTTCTTCTGTATGTCTATTTCTGAAATTGGTCATTATGAAATCTACAAATTCCAGACGAATATTTTAAAATTTTTCATTACTGCCCACCACATTTCGTAATGTTTTACTTACAATTTAATAAAAGTGACATTTATAAAATATATATTAATTACTATTTAAAATACTATAATATACGTTTAAACAAAATCCGTCAATATTTAAAAATTATTAAAATATTAATTTTTATTAAATATATATAATTTAAAAAGACAGTAATATACACATAAATACACATTTTGAGCCTTTTATGTAAGCATAAGTTATTTAACAGTTTCAAAATTATTTCAGTATTTAAAATCCATTTTTGCCAGATTTAAACGCTATAATGAGTTTTGATTACTGTCCTGGTTAAAATTAATTTTGATCTGTCAAAATTCCGGTTTATGTGTACGAACGCAACCTACTTCCTTCATTCTCTATCTTTTTCTCCGAAAGATCCTTGCTATTTAATCTATTTACAATATTTTCCCTCATCTATTTCTGTAGGTGTATGAGGCAAGCAGAGTTTACAGAATAGCACGACATAAGACATTTATTTACAATTAAACGAAGACAAAATATATACAGCTCGTATGCGACTGAGCGCCGGCATCTTTCTTAAAGTAAACAACTGCTCTCGCTTCCGGAGCATCATCATCGTAACTGTACGCGCATGCGCTATATGTGCGGAGAGGAGAAAATGAACGTTGTATTCCAACAATTCCCCCCTTACAGCGTGCATTTCCTTAACAAGGCATAAATTACTCTCCTATTATGCAAAGATTATATGCAAATTACAGAGAAACAAAATATAAAATTACAAATACGAACAGTATATACCGGGTGATTATAATTAAAGTTACGATTTCAAAAATCGATAATTTTAAAACTACTGGTCAGAATGACTTGATATTTTAGCAGAACAATCGTGAGGCAATGGAATTTTGTTTGGCCAAAGAAAAAAAATAGTTCCAAATTGTGCGATAGACGGCGTTGTCAGGGTAATGTCAGGGGAAAGACCAAAAATGTATTCTTGAACCCTTTCCGGCGCGGAGTAAATTTGTTTGCAAAATGATGAAATAATAGACTGACACCGGAATTTACAAACGAATCCATTAGTAAAAAGAAACTTGCTTATTTTTCTGGTTCTTAATGAAAGCAAAATTTTAATTAAATACCGGGTGATTATAATTAAAGTTACGATTTCAAAAATCGATAATGTTAATTAAAACTACTGGTCAGATTGACTTGATATTTTAGCAGAACAATAGTGAGGCAATGGAATTTTGTTTGGCGAAGGGAAAAAATTTTCAAAATGTGCCCATAGATGGCGCTGTCTGGGTTCACATTGTCTGAAGATATGCAAATTACTAATACGTGACATGCGCACCGCAGACATAGCAACCATAAAAATGCAGAGCAGCAGCTCTTTGCCTGAATGCTTCATCATGACTCTGACTATGAAGGATCGCGCTCTGCTCTTGAAGCTTTTTTATAAGAACGATGACTGTGCACTTACAGCTATTAGGAAGTTTCGGACATTAAAATCCATAAAAAAGGTCCAATAACAACCAGAGGCGTAGCGTCAAGGGGGGCACGGACCACTTTACTACCAGTATTTTTATATACTATATTTGGCCTTATTTAATTCATACCGTCCAAAGATTAAATAAGGCTAAATGTAGAATATAATTATACTGGTAGTAAAAATGATCGTGCCCCCCCCTGACGCTACGCCACTGATAACAACAAATGGTCTGCAAAAAATGATTGCTAAATTCGAAGAGACCGGTTCATTTGACGTTAAACGGGGTAGAGGAAGGAAACCAGTTTCAGCTGCGGCAGTGGAAGATGTGGCTACAGCATTACAGGAACATACTGACAGTGATGCTGGAATCAGCAGTGCAAGGGGGATTGGCCGAATGCTGGATATGCCGAACAGCACGGTGCGTAAAGTCCTACGGAACGTCTTACGCTGTTATCCGTACAAGATAACTCATGTGCAGGAGTTGCTACCTGCTGACCTGGAAGCACGTCAATCTTTTGCACTACAATTTCTTGCCCGGATGGAAGTGGACAACGGATGACCATGGAACATTCTGTGGTCTGACGAAGCCCACTTTCATTTGCAAGGTTCTGTAAATGCGCAAAATTGCAGGATATGGGCGACCGAGAATCCGTCCCAGCTACAGCCATTACCTCTTCAGTCTGAAAAGGTCACTGTGTGGTGCGGAATAACGGCAGCGTTTATCGTCGGTCCATTTTTCTTCGAGGAGATCACACCTGCGGGTCCCGTTACCTGCACAGTTACTGGCAAGCGGTATGAAGCACTTTTGAGTAACCATGTTCTTCCGGCACTTCAACAGCGTCAGTGTGTGGATCGCATAATATTCATGCAAGATGGCGCTCCTCCGCACATTGCTACTACTGTGAAGCAGCTACTGAGTGATAATTTCGGAGATGATAAGATCATAAGCCGCCATTTTCCAACAACGTGGCCGCCACGTTCCCCCGACTTAAACCCGTGTGATTTCTGGCTTTGGGGGTACCTGAAGAATGTTGTTTATAGCGGGCGGATTCAGAATCTAGCCGACTTGAAGGCAAGCATCACACAACACACCCATTGCATTAGTACAGATACCCTCCGATCTGTTGTGGAGCATGCCGTTTTGCGCTTCCAATTAGTAGCGGAACAAGGCGGAGGGCATATTGAGCAACTTATGCCTTAATAATCAGTAAGGTGTTTGTTCCATGAAGCTCTTTTTTTTTTTCTTTTTTTGTCATTATCGCTGTCGTCGCTGTAAACACGTAGTCTTGTCTTTTCGCTAATAAATTTTTAGTAAATCTCTGAACTCTATGTTTTTCCTTTTGGCAACATCATTCCTATGTTTAACCCTTTAACGGGCGGTGGTCACAAAAAAGGACACGCAATTTTAATTCTAAAACTGACAACCGGCACCAAGAATATTTAATTAGAACCAGAAAATAAGCAAGTTTCTTTTTACTAATGGATTCGTTTGTAAATTCCGGTGCCAGTCTATTACTTCATCATTTTGCAAACAAATTTACACCGCGCCGGAAAGGGTTCAATCAAGGACCCCTTATCATAGTATCAGACCTCTCAATCAGCAAGTTGTCTTTGACCGCTGTACTTGTCCTGCTACTAGCGCCATCAATCGTCAGTAATAGTATTTACGACACGAAATCACACGAAATTTTTTCACAGCTCCATTTGTTCTATGCATTTTCTTATGAACTAGTAGTTTTCCTACCACTAAAATTTTATAGTAAATTTTATCTTATTAAATTGACAAGATCGTGTGATTACATGACGAAAAAAATTCTATTAAATTTTAGTGGTAAGAAAAAAGCGTAAGAGTTGTCAGCTATGCGGTAGTAGACCAGCTAGATTTTTCTATAGATTTTTCTATTATATTTTTAGATACCAGGTTTTTAGTAGAGATAATTTTGTTTTGTTTGATCGGAGAATTCTGGGATTTAAAAGAACAACATTTTCTCTAAAAATATACTGGTGTTCAAAAAGCCCGAAACATGGCAACTACGCGGTAGTATCCACCAGGCGGCGATACTTTCCGGAGAAAGTCAATTAATATGTTGGCAATTACCGCGGACATTTTCTCCCATAGACTTTCTCCGGATTGTCAAGTCTGATCTATGATAAGGGAGTCTTGGGTTCAAGAATACATTTTTGGTCTTTCCCCTGACATTACCCTGACAACGCCATCTATCGGCACAATTTGGAACTATTTTTTTCCTTCGCCAAACAAAATTCCATTGCCTCACGATTGTTCTGCTAAAATATCAAGTCATTCTGACCAGTAGTTTTAAAATTATGGATTTTTGAAATCGTAACTTTAATTATACTCACCCGGTACTTTAAACTTATATGCAAAAAGGATACAGAATAACATTGAATGTTTTTAAACACTTAGTCCTATTAAATCACAACATTTCTTATGTTTATAGGCACTTAAAGCTTTTGTTAAAATGTCAGCTGCCATATTTTCAGTTTCTAGATATTTAACTTCTATATCTCCATTCTGATATATTTCGCGCACAAAGTGATGGCGAATGTCAATATGTTTTGTGCGAGAATGATAAATTGGATTTCTTACTAATTTTTGAGCAGACTGGTTATCGCAGAATATTAAAGTAGGTGCAGACACTATTTCAGGAGAAAGTTCATTTAAGAACCGTCTGAGATGCAAAGTCTCTTTAGCAACCTCTGATAAAGCCATATATTCTCCTTCAGTTGTGGATAATGCAACAGTTCGTTGCTTTCTCGATTCCCAAGATATAGCACCTCCGGCATATTTAAAAATGTATCCAGTATAGGACTTTCAATCATTGACATCTGAAGCCCAATCAGCATCAACAAATGCAACTAAGGACTTAGTATCACGTTTAAAAATCAGTCCTTGATCTTGAGTACCTCTTAGATATCTTAAAACTCTTTTTGCAGCTATCCAATGAGGTTTGCCTGGATTGTTGTTGAATTGACTTAGAAAATTCACAGCATGAGTTATATCAGGTCTAGTTGCTACTGATAAATACATAAGAGAACCAATTAGTTGACGATAAGGAATATTATTCATTTCAGACTTTTCTTCTTCAGTTTTGGGACACATATCTTTAGTAAGCTTCACATTGTTATCAAAAGGTGTAGATATTGATTTTGATTCTTGCATATTAAATTTGCTCACAATATCTTCAATATACTTCTTTTGAGTAATTTTAATACTGTCCCCGTTTTGCATAAATTCTATGCCCAAACAATAGTGTAACAGACCTAAATCTTTCATTTTAAAAGATTTGGCTAATTCATCTCTAATATATTCATAATCTTGTTTACATTTAATCTTGTTTACAGTAAGAATTATGAGATCATCAACATAAACAATGATAATTGTTTCAATTGGAGATTTTGAAAAATAAACACATTTATCAGCATTTAGTGATTCAAACTTCATTTGCTTTAATTTTTCATCTAATTTATTGAACCATTGTCGACCTGATTGTTTTAATCCGTAGAGGGATTTTTTTAATAAACAAACTTTGTCAACATTAGATTCATATTTAAAACCTTCAGGTAACTCCATGTATACTTCTTCAGTTAAATCACCATTTACATAAGCCATAATAAAATCTAATTGATAAGCTGCAAAACCATTTTGAATACCATAAGCGATCGCAGTTCTGATCGAACTTAATCTGGCTACAGGCAAAAAATTTTCTTCAAAATCAATTCCTGGTTTTTGAGAACACCCCTTTGCAACTATTCTCGCCTTAAACTTTTCGATTGACCCGTCTTGTTTATATTTAGTTTTTAAAACCCATTTACTTCCTATAATTTTCTTATGTTTTGGCCTATCAACTATTTGCCATGCATTTTCTTGCATTAAAGAATTAAATTCTAATTCCATTGCATCTATCCATTCATGTTTAAATGGCCCGTTTAAAGCCTCAGAAAATTCCGGACATGAGTCAGAAAATAAATTTTCCATTACAACTTGGGATTTTTCTTCTTTTGGAATTATCATTTTAAATTCTTTCCTGGGTCTACCTTTTTTACCAGTTTTTATTTTTCTAGGCCGACCGCGCGCTCTTGTAGAGGAAGAAAGGGGGTCGGAAATTTCATCCTATTGCATATCAACATCACTATCGCCACAGCTGTCTGGTTCATTTTTGACGGGAGGAGAAGATGTTTCTGATTCTTGCGTAACTGTTTTATTTTAATTATTTTGAGAAAAGGGAAAAATTAATTTTATTTCACTGTTTGAAGTTAAATCGTTTTCAAATTCGTTAATGAATCGGACGTCTCGGCTTATAACAATTTTTCTGGAATTCTTATTCCACAGCCTGTACGCTTTTGATTCATTTGAATATCCAACAAAAATATGCTCTTCTGACCTAGGATCAAATTTTCCTTTACTTTGTCTTTTATTTAGTACAAAACATTTTTGCCCAAATATTTTAAAATATGATAAAGTTGGCTTGATGCCAAAAAATACTTCGTAGGGTGTTTTGTTATCGCTTAAACGTCGCGAACGGCAGCGATTACGTATGTATACCGCACAATTAATAGCTTCGGCCCAAAAAGATTGTGGGAGATTGCTTTGTAATAGTAAACACCTCGCCATTTCAGCTAAAGTTCTATTGGCCCTCTCTGACGTACTATTCTGTTGGAGTTAGTGGTGAGGAAAATTCTCGTTTTATACCGCTTTCTTCGATATATTTATTAAATTCTTCTCCGAAATATTCTTTGCCATTATCCGTACGAAGAATTTTTATTTTCTTTCCTACACGGTTTTCAACTGCTGCTTTGTATTTAACAAATGCATTTTTAACCTCATCTTTGGTTTAAGAAAACTGACTTCAATGTAACGTGATTTGTCGTCTATAAAAGTAACGAAATATCGCGATCCTCCGTGGGATGGAACTCTCCTAGTACCACACAAATCTGAATGTATAAGAGTCAATAAATCGTCACTTTTAAAGTTTGATTCTTTAGGAAAAGAACGCACAGTTTGTTTACCTTGAATACAAATTTTACAGTCTTTAAGAGACTCATTATCATTGAAATATATAAATTTCTAACCATATTCTTTGATTTAAGTCTTTTTAAATCAGACTCATTTAAATGACCTAATTTAAGATGCCATTTTAGAAATTCACTTAACTCTGCTATCGCAGCTCTCTCGATGCTTGGGTATACGTAATACAAATCCCCATGACGGACAGCATGTACTAATGTAGAACCATTTTGTTCGATGATTTTAGTAAATTGTTCTTTAAAAATCACTGAACGATTATTGGCTGTTGCTTTAGATGTTGACAGCAAATTACACTTTAATTCTGGAACACATAGAACGTTCTTGAGTGTGAGATTAGTAATTCCACTCCCGTTAGGTACTGTAATGAAAACTGCTCCTATTCCTGTAATTTTCGCTGTTTGATCAACTGCGAGCTGTATAGTAGAATTCGTACGAGGATGAAATTCTGTAAATAAATTTCTATCTTTACACATGTGGGATGTACATCCACTGTCTAAACACCATGCAGAATGCTCTTGATATGCGTCATTAAATGCCATACTAGTCGGTTTTTCATAATTAGTGGCTATCATCGATCCTTGATTTCCTTTATTTAAAGATGTAAGCTTTTTATCAGCTATTTTCTTTCTACATTCGGAAGCTTTGTGCCCTATTTTCGAACAATAATTGCACTTGAAATTTCGGTAACACCTTTCCGAGGAAAATTTTTTATTTGGATTCATTTTCCATTTTTCATTCTTCTTCTGTTCTTGATTATTTCTTTTATTTTCTATATAATATGCGTTTTGTGAATCTTGAGTGGATTTTCCTTTCCTGGCATCCCATTCTTCTAGCATTTTAATTTTCAAAGATTCGGGTTTAGGTAACTCATCTCTGGATTCTATAGCGCATCTAAAATTTTCGAAGTTCTCAGGAACACTATATAGAAGTAGAATTGATAATAAATCATCCGCGATTTCTATTTCCATATTTTTCAGTTTATCAACTATTTCGAAGAAAATATTTAAATGATCAGCCATCGTTTCATTTATGGACATTTTTCTAAACAGAAGTTGTTTTAACAGAGTTGCTTTCTTTGCGGGTCCCCTCGATTCATAAACATCTTTCAGCTTATTCCATACAGCACTTGAAGTCGTACAATGCTTTATATGACTCAGTTCACTAGGATTTATAGAAAGAATTATATCTGCACGAGCTTTTTGATCAGCTTGGAGCCACTTCTTTTCTTCTGCGGTTCCTTCAGCCGGTTTGATTTCTTTACCAATTACGTAATCCCAATGATCATTTTTGATTAATACAGCTTCGATTTGAAGCTTCCAGCTATCAAAATTATCTTTTCCGAGCTTTTCGATTGTCGTTACATGAGACATAGTTATGCAGAGTCTCTCACAGCCAGAAATAATGCAAATGATAAACAGAATGAAGAACAATTTTTACTTTCGATTAGGCTTAAGAGTTCCAAATCCGAATGTTCGAATTAAAAATAATTTCTGCTAATTATAGCGCAGTGAAATAGCGTCTCTGGTTCCATAACCATTTGTAGGTGTATGAGGCAAGCAGAGTTTGCAGAATAGCACGACATAAGACATTCATTTACAATTAAACGAAGACAAAATATATACAGTTCGTATGCGACCGAGCACCGACATCTTTCTTAAAGTAAACAACTGCTCTCGCTTTCGGAGCATCATCATCGTAACTGTACGCGCATGCGCTATTAGTTGCGGAGAGGAGAAAATGAACGTTGTATTCTAACAATTTCCCTTTCTGTTGTGATTTTAATAAGTCACCAAAATTTCAACCATGAAATATACTCATTGTATCTTTAGAATCAATTTTGTCTTTTATGCATAAAATAAAAATCTATAAATATTCATACGTATTCAAAAGCAGGTTTTCCTCTGAAAAAATGTTCTGTTCTTTACTTGAAAAATCAGGTTAACATGAATCTGGTCCACAATCAACACGAATCCAAAAAAATAGAGTAATTTCAGCCAACTTCATCCCGCAACAACAAAACAATTATTGCCAAAGTAGGGCTCCCAAATGATCTGCATTTTGAACGCCGGTAGTTTCTTCCAAAACTTTGATTTTTAGATTTTTCTTGCAAATTTTGCAAAACCCACCTTCTTAGGTAAATTTTTGAGGAAATGGAGAAGAAAGGGAACCATGAAATTTTCTGTTAAAAATATTGGTATTCAGTTGTCGGACTATTAGATAGCCCTGCCAAACTGATTCGAACCGAACTGCCAGTCTGGTTCGGTGCGGGTAAATTTGGTTTACCCGACACAATGCAGGACTCTTTCTAGTTTGATCGGCAGTATTTTTTATTCCAAATTCCGGACAACCAAATTTTACTAAGTTAAACAAGTAAAATTAAAAAAAAAACACATTGAGTACAAAAATATAGTTATAAAGCCATTGAAAACTTTAATAAAAAGTAAAAATTTTAATAATTTGAATTTCCATTATGCAAATGAACAACTTTTTAAATTGTGTTTTACTTCCTTCTATTATCTGTCCACCTAAAATGGTGACAATAATTAAATTTATGCTATTCTGCTATTAAGAATTTATGTTTTGAAATGTACACTTTTCCATATTTCACAGTTGTATTTAGATATGACTTAAATTATTTAATTAATGACAATATACGTACACATTTTAAAATGAGAATTATAAAATATTTTCGACAGGGTTCATACGCTTTTACCACAATTCTTTAATTAATTGAAATCTTTGGTTTATTTAAACGCAGAAAAGTATTACAAATGCTTCAATTAAACGGGTCGTATACAATTTCTGCTATTTAAATATTAAATAGAAAAATTCTAATAAAAATTGTGGTAAAAGCGTATCAACCCTGTTACATTAGGAATTCAATTAAAATATAGATATATTTATTGCTTGATATTATAAAATAATTAACATAATATCAAGAATTAAGTCCCTTTTTTATGTTAATAAATATAAAAATTAACATCATTAAGCATTTTATTATATTTTGTACTAATATTTAAAATTAATTTAATCGAATTGTCAATAACAAATGCCTTTAATTATGTTGATTTTGGATACAGTATGAAATGCAGAAATTAAATATACATTTCTTGCATGAAACTCATTCAATAATTAAAATAACCCTACCGGAAAAAAATACCGAAACTGAATGGATACTTCATTGCTTCAGCTGTATTCATTTCGCTTCCCTAACTTGTTCTGAGAATCTTGACAACTACGTAATCTTCTTATGTAGAAGATTATGAGAATCTTCTCCTCTGATCTGCGTTGAACACTTAAAGTCTACAACTTGAGGTAAGATACCTTATACCGTGTTCTTACGGTTTTACCACAATTTTTTAATATAAATTTTCTAATTAATATTTAAATATTAGAAATTGTAGACGTCGCGTTTAATTGCAGGAATTGTAATAATTTTTTGCATTTAGGCGAAAAATTATATTAAAAATTTGTGGTGAAAGCGTACGAACCTTGTTATATTAAAGTTTTGTGCTTTGTTTAGTATAATAGGAAATGTGCATAGAAAATTTCCTATTGTGTGTGAGGGAATTATTAGTAATAATTTTATTTCATTAAATACTTATTTTTACCTATCCCTGTTATGTGGGAATATTCTAAATATTTCAATAAAATATCGTTATATAAGCAAAAATGCAGAATATCTGGAAATACCGATCTGGGAATTAAATTACAATGATTTTGCTAAAAAATTTAAAATGCTTATTTTTTCTTTAATTCCATTTTTGTGTTCTTTTAGGTAGCATTCATTACAAAAACAACCTATTACCTATTGCAGCCGTTCGGAGGACAGCAATTACAAAAAAATTTGGTCACCGTTTATGGCCTCCAGGCCCACAAACTTCCCTCCGTTCAAATGTTGATATATATATATATATATATATATATATGAATGACACATGTCATGCTGTAACTCGCTTATTTATGATCCGATTCGGATGCGACTGAGTATGTATGTGTATAGGACATACCAAGGTCTCGACCGAGTTCGTTGTGCAGCTTCATCCACCACCTTGTTTCAAAATGGCGGTCATTTTTTTTAAATCAAAATGTATAATTCGAAAATTTTTTTGCTAAGTGTTAGAACGTGATACAAAGATTCTGGAATATTTTTTGTTTTGGGTATATCTTAAAAAATGGCAGTTTGAAATCCTAGAGTGGCTGATATTTTAAAATAATCTGATTTTGGTTATGCTGTAACTCTCGTATTTATGAACCGATATGAATGGGACTGATCATGTGTACAGGACATACCAAGGTCTCGACCGAGTTCGTTGCCCAGCTTAATGCGTCATCTTGTTTCAAATTATCGACAAGTTAAATTTATTTATTTTTAATTCAAAGAGATGTTTAAAAAAGTGTAAATTGAAAAAGCTGTTTCCGTTATGTGTTAGATCGTGATACAATGTTTCCGGAAATTTTTTTGTTTTGGCTTTATATTAAATAATGGCTGAGATATGGTAGTTTGAAATTCTAAAGTGGCTGACATTTTGAAACAATCTGATTTTTTTTATACTGAACTCTCATGTTGAAAACCGGGATTGAATCTTTTATAATCGGACTCCAAGCATTTTAGCTTTGGATGTTTGAGTAAAATGAGTTGAATTTTTAAATACATGGTCTATAAAACCTACCTTTTTCACCCGGTACAGGCAGGAAGGACTTTTTTTACTTTGTATCTGTATAAAGATTTATATGTTTTAAATAAATTAGTTGTTAAATGATAATTTTTATCTCAGTTTTATTTTTAATGTTTTGATCGATTTTATTTATGCACCGAGCAGACAGAATTTTTAATTTATTTAAATGCAGTAGATGGGCTGATTTTATGCTGTTCTAAGTTTTTCCTTTTGCTTAGTTCAGCATACTCCAGACATTGAGGGTCTAAATATCCCAACGCTTTGTAATTTTTCACTTAATTTGTAATTAGAGTTAATGGTATTGATAAGTATTTTATTTTAGTGACTTTAGCTATCTATCGGTTGGGATTTTATTTTGTACGGTCATTTTTAAATGAGTGTTTTCAATCGGCAATTAAATTCAGATTTCTTTATTGCCACCACTTTTTAAAATTAGAAATGTTCGCCTCATTTAATGACATAATAAATAAACGGAAAATAATGCGAATTATGCTATTTTTAAAATCGGGTGGCAATCAAGCAATCTGATTTTTTTGTTTTATCGAACTGGCAACATAAGTTTAATATAATTTTTCCTACGTGATGGACAAACCAGGAAAAGTTTTTTTTTTTTTTTTTAACAAAAATTCTGGTTTTAATTTATGAAAAATTATAAGAAGGTCGGTAGTTATGAAGTTGCGAATAGTGATGGGCATAATGATTTATTTTGATATTCGAATTAATTCGGGCTTGCGCAAAACAAAATTGTGAACCATCGTATTCCTTTTAATGAATAAAAACCAGAAAGGGCCGGATAAGCATGGACAACATTCCTTTCAATCTATTTCCTTAACCTTTTCTCCAATTGTTGCTTTCTATTTGACTGTAAATGTCTCCTATTATCACCTTATAAATACTGATACTTTATGAGATAAAATCATATTTCCTATTTTAATAAAAACCAATAATCTGTAAAGATTATGCGCTTCATTTCATGCTATTAACATGGGTTAAAGAGGGTCAGAGGGTATCTGGGAATTTTTGCACTATTTTTTGTTAATAAAAACTGAGTCAAATAACGATAAGAAAAAAAAATCATGCCTTGTATTTATACGAAAATCACCCTTTTTTGTCCAAAAATCGTCATGTGTGCCCGTATACTAGAACTCAATCCAGAGATTGTGTGGTGGGTACCATGTATATATGTTTACAATTACATGTGAAACAATGCTTAAAAATCATATGACGGTGGTACTTGGGTCGCAGCTACTCATATTTGTCATTTAGAGAATATTTGGAAAAAAGTCAGTTCTATTTTAGATTTAAATAAACATATAGGGCATGATTCTCAACGCCGTCCCTCCTATTTCGATATCAAAAATAGGCGTTGATGTCGCAGACAACAATTATGAAGAGTATGTTTGCCATGGAAACGAACAACATTCTTCAATATCGAAATATAACGACAGTGATCATATGAAAGAGATTTTTCACCAATTCTAATGAGGGTTAATTATAGTTAGCAGTTTCAACATTTTAAATCTAGCAATTTTCTTTTGGTTAGCACCATAGTTAATGCTTGTTTCGAAATATGGTTAACAGCCGTGCAGTGAAGCTTATTTTTATTGTGGTAAATGCATTTGATTTCTTGCGCTGTCATCGTCGCAGAATGGTAATAAAAATACCATTGTTGTGAAACTTTCTTGAATAAAATTTATAGTTGCAGAAAGAATTAAAAACAGATGAAGAATAAGCCCTATTTTGAATGTCGACTGGCACGAACATATTTCTTAGAAATACTACAAGTGAAAATTGTCGAAAAACGCAATACTACGAAAGAAATGATATTCAACTAGATAAGTTCTAATACTGTATTGCTATTATTGCTGTATCGCATATTGCATTATTCGAAAGAGTAAAATGGGGCGTTTAAAATTAACACATTAAATATTCTTTTCACCCCGTAAATTTTAGAAAAGAGTACCGGTATAATAAATATAGTTAGTTTTGTAACAGACACTTTGGTAATATCTCTTCCTATATTGATCTCGAAACGCGTATAGAATCTTTTCTGTACGAGAGAATTTTAGTGATTGAGTATTCAAATTGTTTTCATTTCCTCGATTCGGAAGTATCTGGAATCTGGAGGGTATCTGTTGTTTATTATATCTATCACTAAGTCAGAGTAATAATTGCACTAGTTTACATGACTTTCGTTCATGAAATGAAAGATATACGGTTACGTTACTTTGGGTATCTACATCTTGGAAAAAATATTTAAAAAAATCCAGCACGTCAGATTTTTGAAATATTTAAAGAATATTTTTACAAAAAAATACATCTAACTAAACAATAGGCACCAAGAATATTTTAATAAAATTTTGTTTCTACAATGAAAGCTTAAAATAATGGGCTCTTATTTAATAAAAAAGTCGTTTGTAAATTCCGGTGTCAGTCAGTAATTTCTCATTTTACGAACAGACCTTGTAAATACCGGAAAGGGTTAAACAATTGCGGGTACATAGAAAACAAACAGCTTCATATCTCAGAATTGTGACGTGCTATAAAAAATAAAAAAAATAAAAAATTAAACTACCGTCCATAGCCTACATAAATAATATATGTTTCATTTCATGAACAACAATTTTTTTTGTAAACTAGTGTTATTGATGCTATTGTTTTTTTGTAAACTAGTGTTACGTTGCGCAATTACTCCATTCACTGCCAACCACGAGTATACTCGTGGTTGTCAACTTTAAAAAAATAAGTGTATGATAAAAAAAAAACCTGCCTAGCCACCACTATTTTAAAACGTTAAAAAATACTTTATATAATGACAAAAACTTTGCTATTAAAATTACCAAATATTATCTTTCATAATTTTTTGTTTGAAACGAATTTCAGTAAAAATATCGAAGGCCCCGCTTGACAATTAATGGGTTAATATCTCGGCTAATTACCAACACTTTCTTTTTTAAAAAATCATTATCAAATATTTTTGGATGATTCTGCATCGGTAGATACCTCGAGCGCCAGTAAACTTCCCAACTGACCGCCCGAAAAGTAAAGTTTGTGTTTAACGGAAAAAATGCGTTTTCTGCAAAAACTATGTTACCTAGTATAATCTCTATAGTTTTCCTGAAATATTTAAATAAACTGCTACTACCCCTAATTTTTTCATATTTTTAGCTTCAGTAAATTCTAAAATAGAGGGGGGTGGAGAGACTTATTTTTGCAGTGCATTTTCAACGATATCTCTGAAAATAAAATACCTAAAATTAAAACAAACATATTTTTGAGTTCGGTATTACGAGTTGTTTCACAGGATACCCCACAAGATAGACAAAAAGACATATGTTTTCAAGTAACTTAATTAGCCCCTACATTTTTTCTAAACATATTTATGAATGGCTAATAATCTGAAAATATGTAGGTAAAAAGGCTTTATAACTTTCCCAAGTTTGAACTTACTACGTCCCATAGTTTACGAGAAAAAGGACTCCGAGTGACGGAACAGACGCAGAAGTGATATTATAAAGCTTCCGTTTTTATTTTTTAAATACGGAACCCTAATATTGCACTATTTATATGATGAAGTTAAATGTCACCGGCTGATTAAGTAGTAAGTTCACTGCAGTGGTTGGTGTTTAAATCTGAGTGAGTCATGTGTGTCGTATTTCCCTACAATTGAAGCTCCTGGTCTGCTTAGTTTTCTTGTAAAAAGGATTACTGTGCGTTCCACCAGCATAAAATTGAAAGTGCGTTAACAGAGATGTGTTCATAGAGCTGATAGGTCAAATATCACTCAGCCTTTACGAGAACATCCAGCTAGACACATGGAAGGTTATTTGTTCTAATAAATCGTGTGGATTGATACCATGTTTGTGCACATTTTAAATATTTTAAAGTTTTTAAAATGTTATTGCACTCTTTTAAGAGTTTCCAAATTATTATATATAAAATTTGAATAAATTACTGATTCATATTGCAAAACATGTATGTTGAAATGTTCCTGATTAAATTGAATTAAATTGTAAATTATTTGAATAGATATTTATGGAAAATAATTAGTTACTTATTCATAGAATTTTGTTGCTTAGATTCAGCTAAAATAGTGTGAAATATAATAAAGTTTAAGTGTAAAGCTTGCAATACCTTTTCACATCCTTGAAAGAAACAGAATTTTTGAAATTTTCAGAACAAATGTAAATTATTCATGTTATAGTCGCAGGGGTGTCCAACTGTGGCCCGCCAGGTACCACTAAATTTTTAAAGAAATAGTCGACTTCTTGAATAGTAGAAATTATATAATTAGATAAGCCAAAGTTCACTGTAATATTTTACTGGTATTCGGCGGGCCACAGTTGGACACCTCTGTTATAGTGTAAAAAAGTTAACTTTAATGGAAGCTGTTATTCAGCTATGAAATAATCATAAAAAGTAAGGCAGTATTCATTGATGTTCAGCAGCATATTCAAATTTTTATGAACAACTAGATGTAGTCATCTTGAAATAAAATGATCAAAATTGGTGAAACTATAGCCTAGTATATGCCTAATAAATGTATAATAAACGTATAGATAAGAATCTTGTTTTTAGGAAAGGAAAACTATTTATAATATTTAAAAACTTTTCCTAATTGACTAATTGTTATGTCTGAATACATACATAAATATATACATGTGGAATTATTCTTTTTACCATAGAAAAATGTTCAGAATATGTAACACAATTAAGAAAACGCTTCTGTTCTTACAACTTGATCTTTTAAACTGGCAAAGAAATAAAACTTACATGTCGATTAATTTTTTTTTTCGAAAAATATTAATAGAAATTGCTCGAAGTCCTTCATCACATTGACATGTGAACAAAATATGAATTTTCAAAAAATAACATCATAATACCATATTTCAAATGAAAAACTGTGTAATTCATATCTTAAATTACAAAGTTTATATAATTATTAAAGGGAAAAAAACGTCGTTAATTTATTTACTAGCTGTCCTGCCTGGAGTTTTTAGGGCTTGAAGGTGACGAGAAGAGAACCAAAATACGGGAATCAGGACTGCAAACTTTGTGTTTTCCAGTCTCCGGTAGATAGGTCAATCGGCAGAGAATGACTCTATTGCCATTACAGGTAATGCTGCTTATTTAAAAAAGAACAGGACCAAGCTTTCCCTTTAAACGAGCCTGGGTGCAAGAATGTTTCTGTGTCTTTAATCATTTGCAGAGGTAAAATAAAGTAATATCGGGAGAAAAACCTTTTTGGAACCAAGACCTCCTTATCATAGTATCA
The DNA here is from genome assembly GCA_963931845.1 of Maratus michaelseni. Taxonomy (NCBI): domain Eukaryota; kingdom Metazoa; phylum Arthropoda; class Arachnida; order Araneae; family Salticidae; genus Maratus; species Maratus michaelseni. Next base: position 164,986,266 of record OZ007586.1, read on the forward strand.
GACCTCTCAATCAGCAAGTTGCCTTTGACCGCTATACTTGTCCTGCTACTAGCGCCATCAATCGTCAGTAATAGTATTTACGACACGAAATCACACGAAATTTTTTCACAGCTCCATTTGTTCTATGCATTTGCTTATGAACTAGTAGTTTTCCTACCACTAAAATTTTATAGTAAATTTTATCTTATTAAATTGACAAGATCATGTGATTACATGACGAAAAGAATTCTATTAAATTTTAGTGGTAAGGAAAAAGCGTAAGACTTGGCAGCTATGCGGTAGCAGACCAGCTAGATTTTTCTATAGATTTTTCTATTATATTTTTGGATACCAGTTTTTTAGTAGAGACAATTTTGTTTTGTTTGATCGGAGAATTCTGGGATTTAAAAGAACAACATCTTCTCTAAAAATATACTGGTGTTCAAAAAGACCGAAACATGGCAACTGTGCGGTAGTATCCACCAGGCGGCGATACTTTCCGGAGAAAGTTAATTAATAAGTTGGCAATTACCGCGGACATTTTCTCCCATAGACTTTCTCCGGATTGTCAAGTCTGATCTACGATAAGGGAGTCTTGTTTGGAACCATAAAATCCCGTTGTCTTGCGCGCGTCCTTGTGCAATGCACTTGACGCAGCCATCTTATATGGCTAGTCCTGACAAGTAGTTGTATCTATTTTATTTAAAAAGAGAACGTAAATATGCAATTATTAACTTTATACAGGTTCCATTACATTTTTAAAAATGTATTTAAAATTGTTTGACAAATACATAAATTATATTGCATAAACACGAAACACCTTACTTCAATAAACATGTGCATTCTGACTACAGTTCCAAATGTTGACAGTTAAATTAATAGGTTGGCTAGAAGAATGTATGTGTATGTATGTGTGTTGAGGAGATCTCTATGTTGCAGGGCACCTAAATTGCCCGCCAACTGAATACCGATATTTTTTAACAGAAAATTTCATCGTAAGTTTCTACAACATTTCCTCAAAAATTAACCTCCGAAGGTGGTTTCTGCAAAATTTGTAAGAAAAATCTACAAATAAAAATTTTCTACTTAAATACCAGTATTTAAAAAGCGGACCATTTGGGATCTCTGATGTTGATGTCGATCATAAAGGGCCGACGTAACGGGGTATAAACAGGAAAACTTCCACTACTAATTTAAAAATGTCGTTTTGTAAAGGGGTGCAAAAATTTTGGCGCCAACGGGCTGATCCCCAACACTAAATTTTATTAGTATTCTTCATCAAATTTTATTAGTATACTTATTAGGCGAAGAAGACTAAAAATTTAGTGGTGGGAATCGGCTCATTGGCGCCTAGATTTTTGCGTCCATGGTTTTATTCCTAATTAATTACAGTGATTGAATAGGACAAAAACAGTTTTTTTAACGTTGGTGGTAGAAATATGCTTGATAGCCTATTTCGCCATCGTGAAGCCGGAGCCTACCGTGTCGATCTCATCCTCCTCTGAAATCTGTCTCACTGGCCGCCACTAAGATAAAATATCTGATCCAATATATCCAGTAATGGAAGCATGCATTAAAAATTATATTATTAAATGTTCATATTTATAAACTATAATACAAAAAAATGTGTTTTGAATAAAGTATATTAAATAATTTTAAAGTGTTTACATATTTTAATAACTTTGACACAATGAACCAAATTCACACAAGTATAATCATATATTATATTCTTTAATATTTCATCTACAACATATATTAATGAACAGAATTTACAAAGAATGCAAATATATTATAATGCACAACATTAACAGCAATATGTTTTTAATTCAACATGTGAAAAAAGTTTCTTACTTAAACAAATTCTCCAGGACATTATAAAAAATTAATGCATTAAGTGTTTATATGTAAAAAACTGAAACCTTCTACAGATACAAAAAACATAATTAACAAGCATATATCGGTCATATTTTTTTAGAAAATAAAATAAACTCCAGTTTTCTTTTTCTGTAAAACAAATATCTACATTCCAAACATAATTACAATCTCAAAGAAACAAACGGAAATTAAATGTACAGTTCAAGTATTTTTTCTAAAAGCTATTAATATATTTTTTCCCCCATTTTTAGATGGAAGCCTACTGATGCTCTGAGATGATATATTTATGCAAAAGTGAAAAATTTATATTAAAAATTGGAAGATTCGTGAAATTTTAAAAATGTGAATGTAGGAATTGTAAAATAAAAAATGTTTCAAAGTATCTCACGTGCATTTATAACAGTTAATTATATTTCAAAAGCATAAATAAATTTTTGTTATTATTTATTTATAAACTATAAGTTATTTCCATCTATTTAACCTTTTCAAACACACAATAAATTTATTTCTAAAGTGTTAAAATGATTCACTGTCACTATAATTTCCTAACAAATTAAATTGAAAATAAATAAATGGTTTTCTTCATGTTTAATATAAAATATTTTCATTTTCAAACATTCTGATGCAATTGCGGCAATTGGAAATTAAAATCAAGTGGCATAAATATTGGGTCAACCAAAAAGTTCTGCGGTGTCTGCTGAGATATTGATGTAATGGTTGAATGTCACCAGAATTTACAAACAAATTTATTTCAAAGTAAGTGGTAAAAGCAGTTTCTATACGTATATTATAAAAACAAAGTTTTAATCCGAAATTCCGATGATAATAATGTTAACATGATTTTTATGGCATTTATGGATTCAAAAAATATAAAAAAAAAACTGTATAACTTTTTGGATGACTTAATATATACCATCGCCATAGGTGCCAAATGCAAAGTCTTTAGGCACCAGTAATTTTGAAGAAAAATCTTCGCTTTATTTAATAGCACATATCTGTGACAAAAACCAGCGATCTCAAAATTACCGGTTCTAAAAAATCGTTACAATTAGCAGCTATGACAACCACCCGTCACAAAATAATTTAAGATAAATATATCTAAATAATTCTAAATATATTTATATTTAAATAATAGTATCATTTAAATTTAGCTTTAATTAATACGCTTTTTTTAAAAATGCACAACTGCTAACCTTCCCGGTTTTTAAAGTGAAATAAACCTTTTATTGATCAAACATTTGACTTTATAAATGAAATCAAATAAATGCCTCATAGTAAAAAGTCAATTTTTAAAAATAATTTTACTAAGATAAATTTTGTTCTCATATATGTTTTTTCATTAAAACAAAAACCTGAAGGATGGCACTTCCTTACGTGGATTTCCCTTTCGTGGATGTGCTACAGAAGACAGACTAAATCAAAGAGGGTAAAAAGGGGCCGCTGTCGCTGTTCGCAGCTTGAGGATGTATTTCAAAGGTGGGTACATAGTAAGCGTTTACACTAAAGCCATTAACCGTCCAGCCGCGGTTAACGCTCCCATCGCGTTTCACTTATTCTATACAATTCTGCGGGGAACGCTAGTTTGGCGTTGCCTACCATTTTTATAGTACTTAAGCATCGGGAGACTCTATTTCTTCGTCGAATCTATCTTCTTTTATTTAGAATTAGAAATATTCGTTTACAAATTATAATACATATATCATTTCATACGTCATTCAGAAAGTTCTGCGTTTTTTGAAATAGTTTGAATCGATAAATGCCACATTCTCACCGGAATTTTGAAATAAAACTTTGTTTTTATAATGTAGATGAAGAAACTGCTTTTACTTATTTGGAAATAAATTGTTTTTAAATTCGGCTGAATAAAATTCCTTATGATTATTAGAAGTGGAAAATAAAAATAGGCCGCGGTTTTATATAAGAATTTGGAATCATCGCCCGCGGTTAGAGGATTAAGCCTGAGTAGATGAATGGAAGAAACTTCGCAAGTTGCAAATAGCGCCCTCTGATGACTTTTTTTATATTTTATTTTGGCATGCTGGGACAGAAAAAGGATAAAATCAGAAAAATCACAAAGTAAAATTGAGAAACATTAATTGAAACAGCAACGTGTAATCAGCTAAAGTGTGAACATTGAATTTAAAACCCACGATTCTGTCAAGCTAGTTGGATGGGTGGGCTTACACGGCTGATGACGGATTCTGTGAATAACTTATCAGTATTTTCTTTCGACGATTTTTTGTTCTGAAAGCCGTCCGCAGGATGAAAAGTGGCGCTCATATATGTCAACAACATTTGTGTATGCTGCGCACGCAGCGCTTTGGTTTTCAACTCTGACCGCAGAAGAGGAAAGTGGTGCTAGGGAACGCTAACGTATTTACATACTGGGCATGCTCTAAGTATAATCACCCTGGTTTACACTTCAATACAAGAAGTCATTGCAAGATAATAGAGAACGATGAAAGGAGACGATTGCAGCGTTCGTAGCGGCTTAAATGTGAAAATACATGGAATAGAAAATATTTTAAATTTTCAATATCAATAATTATAAATAGTAAATTTAGTAATCCTTTCTTGCAACTTTCTGTGGTTAAAGGCTAATATCACTATTCGTGAACTAAAAACATTGTGTACTAGAGTTATGTCTGATTTGTAGAAATACAGGGTGCCCCAGGATTATTGGGACAAAATTTAAGGGGAGGTAGGGGACATCACAAGGATTCAGATTTGCATAGCAACCCATGGTCGGAAACGGCTTCGTTCGCCGTTAGGTGTTGTTGTTCAGAAGAGCATTGGAGCCTCTAACATCTGCATATTATCGCATCTATTTGTAAGAGGTGCTATCAAGCTTACTTGATACTATGCCACAACATGTCAGACGCCATATGTGGTTTCAACATGATCCGAAACGTCATGGGAAAGTAGTATAACAGGGATAAGAAACGCACAACACTGAGATCATCTAAAATAATTTATTGGTCAAAGATATTACATGTACTGTGGTATATGATATGTGAAAACGTCTCAAAAGATGTTCAAAGTTTTCACCATTGCTAGCGAGGCATGCATTACACCGTCGGACCATTGATTGGCTAACTAGCTCAAATACACCTGGATTTTGTTGGATATCCGCAGCAGCACAGACGAGTCTTGCAATCAAATCTATATCGGAATCCACAGGCGTTGCGTAAACAGCACTTTTCAGTGCACCCCAAAATAAAGAAATCTATGCTGCGTAAATCAGAGGAGCGTGGTGGCCAGGGAACCGGTCCACCACGGCCAATCCATCGGTGATCAAACACCTGATTCAAATGTTCACGAACACATCTATCTGCCATAATAGGGAGGTGCCCCTTGATGTTGAACCCACATATGGCTTCTGACATGTTGTGGCATAGTGTCAAGTAAGCTTGGTACCACCTCTTACAAAAAGATGCGATAATATGCAGATGTTAGAGGTGCTCCAATACTATTGTGAACAACACCACCTAACGGCGAACGAAGCCGTTTCCGACCATGGGTTGCTATGCAAATCTGAATCCTTGTGATGTCCCCTACCTCCCCTTAAAGTTTGTCCCAATAATCCTGGGACACCCTGTATGTATTAAAAGTAAATTGCCTCTGTATATGAGTAGGCTGGCCTACGTGCTATGGTATTGCTAGATGTTTATTTTTACATTGATTGCTTGATTGCTAACACTTTTTGGAAAGCTTTTCGCCTTTATTCAATGAACAAGTAAATAAGACGAATATTACTATTTCAAAAACACGGTAGCAATAAAACAAATTAATGATGAAAACCCCACCAAATTGACTGCACCGGGTAACGCCGAAATCCCGCAAGCTTTGCACACCAGCCACTACTTTAGTTGCTGTGCTACAATTTAGCGACTGTATTAGTATTGGAGTGGAAGCGTTTACTATGTTCTCATCTTTGATGTAATTTAACAAAATAATTTTCTATATACGTACTGCGGAGTACATTGCGCGGGTCCAACAGACATATTTAGAGCCGGAAATTTTACTTAATAAATAATGTGCAATATGTACAGCACAGTACCGAGCGACATTTTATCAATTAAAATGTCTGTTTCTGAATGTGCTTGAGCCTCGCGATATGTACAGGAATAATACGGTATTAAACTTTTCCATTACGGATGAGGGGTCTTCAACCTGTTGCCAGCGAGCAACCATCCTACCACTATTTTAAAATATAAACATTATTAACCCATATACTTATTTAATAAAATAAACAGTAAGATAAAGATTTCTTTTCGGAATTTGTTGTGGCAAATACGTTTGAAGCAAAAAGATTGAAGACCCTTATTTTACATAATAACTGCCACAATTATATTTTATTAATAAAATTAAAAAAATTAAACAAAAATAAGGAATTTGTCTGGCACAAATACATATAATAATATGAAATAATTAATATGATAATATGGCTAAATAATATGACAAAAGCGTTTACATTTTGCAAACGTATATTTGTAAACGAGCATTTGTAAACGTGAGTACACGCGTTCGGAAATTGACAGTTTATGTTAATAACGATAATTTGACTTCCAGGGACGCATTATAAACACGTGACACATGTGAAAGTTTCCAACGATAATTTAGAGTAGTATTGTTTGCATCATTTAATCGCAGGCGAATACATAAGGCGAAATTTACAGTTCTGAATGGTGGGAAATTTACAGTTCTAATGGTGGGAAAGTTTTACGTGTTGCACGGGTTCAGAATACAACCCTCGTGACGAAGGCCTGACTACAGTCGGGGCAAATTTACACCAGTAAAAGCGAATAGATATTCTTCCTTAATTATGACAGAAATTTTGCCTAAATAAGGCGTTTAAATAAGGAAGAAAATTCTATTCAAATTTATTGGCGGACGTTTTCCCCGGCGTTAATCAGGCTCTGCTGGTGACAGCTGTGGAATTTATTCTTGCAGGACACAAATGTGTAAAGACAGGAATATTTCTACAATGTTCCTGTTTTCAGTTTCAAATATCACTGATAGATGACGCTGATCTGTCTTAAACTGCAATTATATTATCTATGCAATTTCAAAATGAAACTTTTTTAGCTTAACTTTTTCAGGGACAGAGTAATGTTGTTGCTAAATTGTTAAAATGATAGAATGTCACCAGAATATACGAACAAATTTATTTGAAAAAGCTTTACTTCTGATGCATAATAAAAGAAAAAATTATATAAATTAATTCGGAAATAAATAACTTCTTTTATTTTCAAGTAAAATATAAAAGTATAATTTTATTCAGGAATTCTAGATTCCAGTTGGTAGTTTGGAATTAAAATTAACTCTTTGATTATGAGCCAGGCCTGGACGTCTATTTGTATTAGTGACAGATTAAATAACGCTATTTATACCATTTTAAAAAAGTTGTACCGATCAAGCAATCTAAATTAAAAAAAAAAAAGTAGCTCTCTGGCAACACTGTCCTAGTATAAGTGTAATGCAGAGATTATTTTTCAAAAATAGGCACGAATAGAATAACAAAAAGTCCAGTGGGACGTATAAGTCCCCACCCTTAGTCAAAGTGTTAAGTGGTATAAAAAATATACCGTAATTTCCGGCGTATAATCCGCAGCTCAAAGAATCGTTTTTCGACCCAGAAAATTTATTCAATAATTGTAGTTAAATATTTACAGCGATCTTTTAAGTTACATTTTATAAAATAATATTTCTGGGTCGAAAAACGACTCTTTGAGCTGTGGATTATACGCCGGAAATTACGGTACTTGCGGCGTTCAAAGTGTTAAACGAATGAAGCAGTGTTCACACAGGTCTTTGAATTTGAGTATCACTATTTCGCCTTATATAATCCCAGAATTTATGTATTTAAATAAGCTCAATATTACTATTCAGAAATAATTGTACTTAAATCCAAGCACACGTGAGAAAGCTGCGAAGAGTAAAACTTCGTTGAGTTTGGTATAGTTTTGCGAGTTGTTTAATTTTCTAATAGTTAGAGACAGCGCAGTGTCATCTATCGTGGAAACTTAAAGCTAAAACAAAACTGCGAAGTAAAAATGTTCAGAATTAAAAAAATTGCTATCTACAAGAATAACGTCATGTCGTTATTTAATGTTTATTTCGAATTGAATAAACCCTCAATCCATTCCATTGCACAATATCTTATGAAGAAGGTTAATTCATTGACTTTAAATTTTGAGGAACATACTTGTTAATTACAAACATTTGACGTGTCCCACTTTAAAGACATTTTAAATCCTTGAAGAGCAGTGGTACATTTTTGGAAAATTTAATTTTAATAAATAAGTGACACATTGACACAATAACTTTTCTATAAATTTTTCTTTTCATTAAGTACAAGAAGTACAGCTTTAGCTTATTTTTAAATAGATTTGTTTGCAAATTCTGGTGTCACAAAATCATTTCAACATTTTACAAATAGAAGTACTTTGCCCCTGAAAGGTTTAAATGTGTAGTGCCAATTTGTACGGATTTTTTACCATTAAAATTTAATTGTAAATTTTGCGCAATTTACTTGCCGAATTCAAATGGCTTTTACGATTAACCCATTAAAGCCTATCGGTATCATATGGTACCGGGATAGCTAATCTTCATTTTGTTGTTTGTATACCAGTATATTTTAAGAGAAATATTCTCTTTATATGATGACAGAAACTCCGTAATAAAAGGAGACTAAAGTTGCTACTTTGAAAAACTGGTATAAAATGCAATTTTTGAATTTTAAAGCGAAAAATAATTCCGGCTTTAATGGGTTAAATAAAGTAAAATTTTCTATTTAATTTTAGTGGTAATAAAAAAATCATAAGTCGACCGCTATGTACATATATTCAAAGAAATAGAAATTAAACATGTTTTAAATTTTGTTTGTCATTTTTAATTTATTTGTTTTGCGCAAGTAAAATTTGAAAAAATATATAGATTTATGAAAAAATTGTAAACGATCTTTACAACATATAATAAATCTTATATGCATTATATAATAAATCTTCAGAAAAAGTTACCTTATGGAACTGATTTAAAAAATACTATGCATTCGCCATCACGCGTTTTTTAAATTTTTAGAAAATATTTAGCATTAAAAATAGATATTATTGCCACAATAAGAAAAACATTTTTATGAAAATGATTTTATTTTACACATTAATAAAATAGACGTCCGATAAAAACATATGTACAAATGTCTTAAAAAGTTTAAAACACAAGATGTTAGTAGTACATAACACTTTCCTAACGATTTCGGCTCTAAACTAAGACATTATCAAGGATTTCAATCAGAAGAGACCAAAACTCTTATGTTGTTCAAGAAAATAACTCAAATTGACCGGAGAACCCATTATAGACATGCCCCGGCGGTTGGACCCATTGTCGCTGAGGGGGGGAAAACACAAATCACGACTTTTTATTGGACGTCTATTTTAGTAATGTGTAAAAGAAAATCATTTTCATAAAAAAAAAATTCTTATTGTGAATATACAAATGCGAATCTTTCGTTTCGAATTTTCTTTTATTGTTAAAGTTATTGTGGAAATATTTTTGTGTTTTCATTTTTTTCGAATACATTTATCAGATATTAATAAAACTTAAATTTGTGTTTTTTTTTCAAAAACCTATTAATTATTGATAATAGGGAATGCAGATATGCATTTTTGTTTAACAATTTTGTATAATTATCGAAATTTTTGTTAAATCATAAAAAGTAATGACATTTTTCAATTTTTCGTAGGAGAGGGGATGTCGAAGGGAATTGAACTTATGTTGTGTTCCGGACACGATCATTTTAGTACCAGTATAATTATGTACTACATTTAGCCTCATTTAATCTTTGAACGGCATGAATTAAATAAGGCCAAATATAGTATATAAAAATACTGGTAGTAAAGTGATCCGTGCGCCCCTTGACGCAACGCCTCTGGTTCCGGAGACATAATTTGTGATGACTCCGTCAAATATTTATGTTTGTCTACTTATCTGGTTGTGTCATTATGAAAGTTGAAAACAAAAACACTTTCAATCTGAATTTTGGTGAAAAGTTTTGGTGGCATTATCAATTAGATATAAAAAGCATGACCAGTAACTCGAAAATATATTGAACATCTTCAACATATTAAATAACATCTTTTCCCGATATTATATTTATCTTTTTTGCTTAACAAGTACAATATTTTTTTCAGTTATTTGGTTAAGTTAGTCAATTACTATAGATTCTTCCTTTCTAAAAACTGCATTTTAGGATTAAAACGAACTAATAAATAAACTCTGAAAATGTTTTATAGAAATTTCTCCCTACCACCATTTTTAAAATTTTATTTAATATTTCTTGTTGCTACTATATATTGGAGAAAATGAAAATGTCATTCCATGCAACTTGCATTGGTACAATCAAGAGAATAAAATTTAATACCGTACCAAAAATTCTGCCACAAATAATCGCATAAAAATGCAACCTGTACCAGTCGAGTAATAATAATATATACAGCCGTATTCCATTAATTAGAGCTAAAACGAGAACACGTTTAAAACGTGCAATTCACACGTGAAAAATGGTCCATCCGTTAAACCATATTAAGATTTTCCCTCTTTGTACAAGATACAAAAGCAGGATCATGGTACAAGAATAACGTCTGTTAACTTCAATGTGATTTTCGGCAAAACCTAATGTAGAGTTAGGAAATAAATCTCTTCTATTACCGGACATATTTCTCTCTCAGCGATAGTAATTTTATATTACAACTATCTGTCAAAATGTAATAATTTAAGTTTTACAAGACATGATTTCATCCTTCAATGAGACCACCCACTAACAACGAAATTCAAACGAATATCCTGAGATCTTCATAGAGTGAAATATAGAAGGAAGAGATTAGGACGTTTGAAATACCACCCCTTTGTAAGATTTACGACTGAGCCAAAGAAAGTAAGAAGTATAGGAAAACAAACCTCTGTATCTTTCTTTAAATCTGGACTCTGGTTCATAATTACGAACGTTTTCATGAATCTTATTGCACTGTGAAAATGAAAACGATGTGTGTAACCTATAGCACGAAAATTGCAGCGACTATTGGAATGTTAGCCGTGTTTTTCCGGGAAAAGGGTATGTGACCGGTTGCATCACTGTACGTCGTCATGTTCATTAAAATTACTTTTTCTTTAGAGGTTTTGACTTCAGTACTTTCATTTTATCTAAATAAAGGAACCCCAAAAAGAAAATGACAATCACAAAGGTAAGAAGAAATATTTTATATTAACCTTATTATATTAGGTTAATTATAGCATTGAGATAATTATTGCAACTAATAGTGCTAATTAATTTAATTATGTGTGTGTTTCTAAAATTTTTGTTATCTTTACGGGTATTACAACTAACGGTTAATAATAGTTTTTTTTATAATTCCCTGCTTCTCGTATCGTGTTCGACTCTACTTTTAAAATGTTATTCAGAGATTAGGGTTTTCGAGCAGGGTTTCTAGTTTGATCTTTTTAAAATTCACAAATCAGGACTGCATACAGGAAAAAGAATACCGTATATTCTGGTATATAACCCACGGCTCAAGTAAATCGGTTTCGAACCAGAAATTTTAATTATTAAATAAAATCAAATGGGTACCAAGTAGAAGCTAGTTACGCTTTTTTTTTTCGAAACAGATTTATTTGAGCCGTTGGTTATATACCGAAAATTACAGTATTTACTTTATGTAATCACGAAATGGGTGTCATTAAATAAAATAAATGTTACTATTGAGAATTTCTCAATTAAAAAAGGGCCAAGTTGGGAACAGTGTTTCGGGGTCTTCTATCTTTTTCCACGAACTTTTGAAGCTTTTTTGAATTCCTCTGATCAAAAGTGCTTGGAAACGTTTTGAAGCTTTTTTGAATTCCTCTCAATAAAATTACTCGGAAATGTTTTGGAACTTTTTAAAGCGAGGATCATCTTTCAGAATTTGTGGTGGATATCTATTTTTAGACAAATATTATAAACTATCATTATAATGAACTAAAAAGTATAAGCATAAACCTTAAATTATAAAAAAAAAATATTGTTTTTTGTTATACAAATTTAATGAAAATTGAGTGGTATAAATAAAATAACCCCGTACTTCAAGAGGGGGAGGGTTAAACAAGACATTTTATTTAGTAAGTGAAGTCAAATAAGTGTGACAAAGCAATAAGTTACATTTTATACACAATAACTTCTGGTTCTAATTAGTCTTATATGTATCTTTGAATCGCCCATGCTAGGTAAACATAAAGTAGTTGAGAAAAAGAGTGGATTTGTATGCGAAACAGCAAAACATGATTATAAGATAGTAAACCAGTTTTCCTTTTTTACAAAAGTTCAATTTAACTGTCCTCCATGACTCTGTAAATGTGCCACAGGTAAGTTAGTTTTTGCTATAGCATTAAGAGAATGTTATCAGCGATAAAACCATATGCAGCGTGCTGATTTGTAATTTAATTAAGGAATATTTCTCAGAAACTAGTTTCACAAGAAAGAAAAATCATGCATCATGGTATAGAGTATTTAATACTTTCCAACGATATCGGGATATTATTAAGAAATTTGATTTTTTTTCATACAATGAACTGATGTATCTAAAAATACAAAAAAAATACAATACTGTTAAATTCAGATTATGCTGTCTATAGCCTGTAACTTATGAGAATCCTTTCCTGCAGCCCTGTATATGATCGACCGCGTTGTAATGGTCTGAAATTTTTTTAAGTTTCAAAACGCACATCATAGCGGGAAATGCACATCCAGCAGTTATACGTCATAACCAGTTCATAAACTAATTATTTTAAGTGTCTCTATAAATAAACAATAAATCCCAAGTACTCAATTATTTATAAAAAACATGCTATAGTACACCTCAGGGATGTATATCAATATTATTGAAAAAGTGTAACATAATTAATATACACTGCAAACAATTTTTTCCCATAGACCATAATGTAATGATATATATTTGTGCGTAACTGTATGCGAACTATAATTGCTATTTATCTATAGAAATTATAATAGCTATTTATCTATAGATTATTATCTATAGAAATCATGTTGTTATCCACCTCATTGATTCATATAAGTTTTATTGTGTTTGAAACATTGTAACATCATTAAAATGCGCTGAAAACGATTTTCACCATTAGCCGTAATGTAACATAATAATGTTTAGTGTCCCTGTAAACGACCTATAACTTATACTTATTTTATACTCTATGGAAAACATGTTGCCCTCCACCTCAGTGATGAATATCAATTTCACAATGTTTAAAACATTGTGTTATTAGTAAAATGCACTGAAACCAATTTGTCCCCATTGACCATAATGCGACGGAATACTTTTGGCTGTCCCCGTAAACTAACCATAAATGGTGCACACTTTATTTTCAATACCTAAAATTCCAAGCTAGTCTTCAATCACATATATCAATTACATGGTAATCCGAGTACATTTACGTGAGTTAGAGCACGGAGAGACGGTCAGACAGACATATAGACAAACCGAAGAATTTGACAGGCCCTGGTGGAATAATCGTCACCTACACCCTCCTTGATCATCCAATGCCAGTTAAGTTGTCTGGTCAGTGGACGTAAATTTACTTGCCCTTTAACTTCAGCGACATCTAGGCACCTACTCTGAGTCTCCCATCTGACTGCAAATTAACACTAGAACGACCAGAAATTTTACTCAAGTTTTATAAAACTAATTCACACCAGAATTTTTATTTAAAACTATTTAACTTATTCATTTAACATATTTCTGAGAGATTTATATTTAATTTATTTAAAAAGAAAATTCTCGTTTGAATCGGAATATATGCATTTGGTAGCGGTCAAAATGACCGCTCATGGTCGTTCTAGTGTTAAGGAGCCTCACACGAAGCATGACTTCCCCTCCATAAATTTCCAGATATAAAACTCTCAGAAACGGCTCCAACCAACATTTTGGGCCCGACTGCGTTCATAAAAATGTCAGTCAGCCCGATAGATTATATTACACAAAACTTTGTACCGCCATAATATACTTAAGTAATAATTACAGTGTACCAATAAAATAAAAAAACAGTAATATACCAATTATACCTAATATGCAAAAAGACATTTTATTATATTAATTAAGTAAAAAAACATTCAAAAAATATATAAACATTTATCATAAAATTTTACACAGCAAGATGGTGAACTCTTGCCACCAGTTAAAAATGGTATTTTAGATGAGATGAAATTATCTTAATTTAAATTTTGTGACATCTAACATAAAAATTTAAAGGTTAATTTTTTATCCCCAAAATATAAAGCAAGTGATCTTCAGCCCGTAGACAGGAGGGACAAATGTACTTCTATTTTGAAAAAAAAGCCCTATTTAATGACAATTTTTTTGCAATTAAGTAAGGCGGAGGAATTTCTGTTCGGGACGAATTTTCGTACACTTTACACTATTACTAAGACACTTATATTAACCTTTTGAGTACGGATCGGGACATATATGTCCCAGTGCACCCTTTTTGTGAAAAAAAGTCTCGTCCATACACTTATACTAGGATATTTTCAAGAGAAACGTACCACAAAAAAATTTCTCTAAAATTGTAGTACGCTTGAACATGAAAAAAGACGCCAGTTTTGGTCCGTAATCAAAGTGATAAACAGTAAGCAATTTTCAACCAATATATGCAAAATAAATTTATTATCCAAACGTAGTTTTTACTTTGTAGTTTTTAAAAATGGATTGTATGCAAGTTTGCTGAATTAAGTCAGTATATATTCAATATTTCAAGCTCGATTTTGAAGATCAAGGTTAAACTGTGACCAGAGGTGCCAAGCACTTACTAATTTTCGGTAATATATGGGTTAATTTAACCCAGGTGTAATACGTTTTGCACCAGAAATTTTTTTAAGAAATGAAATTAATTATATTCCTTGTAGAAATCTGAAATTAACTAAATAAAGAATCATTAAATAATTTTTCTGGCTCGAAACGTTGTTAAACTTGGTCGAATTAAACCACATATTACGGAAGATTAGTGGAGCTTGGCACCTCCGACTGTGACCCATAGGATACCAAAATTTAAATTGTATTCTTAACAATTTGGAAATTGTACGTTAAACGTGACAAATGAGGTGCGTTCGTACTATATCTAGTTATATAAATATTCAGATCTTGATGATTTTTAATTCTGTGAGATGAATTATATCGTCTGCAGATTAATTTCTGTAATAAAATAAGTATCTCGGTCGCTTGACGATTAAACTTCGGAAGCTCCTATAAGAAGAAAACACCGATTTAAAAAAAAAAAAAAAATTCAAATTTCTTAATAAATATTTTTATTAATATCTCCTAAAATTTTGATTCGATTTTTATAAAATTTGAAATGTCTCGACAAAATTCTGCAAAGATAATATATCTGAAATTTCAAACCATTCAGTTGGGAAGTTTTTGCGTTGTTATATGCGGACGGAAGGACGGACAGACGGACGGACAAAGCGACGACAATAGGTGCTATGTATTTATAGAATTACGAACGCACCTAAAAACATATAAGCGCAGATTACATGGGATTAATTTAATATTAATTAATTATTTGAATATTTATTCATTAATATTATTTAATATTTTCATACTTGATAAAAATATTAATATTTAATGTTTCATAAATAAATGTTTTAATTTTTTTTTGGGAGATATCAGTAACATATTTGTTAAAATTTTGAATTATATTGTAGGGTTTGTGCGCTTTTACTACATTTTTTAATAGAATTCTTCTATTTAATATTTAAATAGCAGAAATTGTAGATGCCTCGTTTAATTTCAGGATTTGTAATACTTTTCTGCATTTAAATAATGCGAAAAAGTCTATTAAAAATTGTGGCATAAGCGTACGAACCCTGTATAACCTAGAAAAGATGTAATGAAAAAATTGACACCAAAAATGTTTAATTCATTGTATCGAAACTTAATTTTTGGTAGATAACGCCTTGTTTCTCTCGATGTCTTCAATTTAAAAGATATTTTATATTTCACTCGCATTTTTATGTTAGTACAAAATGTTAAGAATAAAGAAATACTTTGAAATGTAGAAATATTTTATACTGCATAATAAACAGACATTCTTTTACGTAATTCTTTTAGTGATAAAAATTCTTTAAGTTTACCGTAAATCGCAACTATTAAAAGAAACGCATAGGTGCAATCTATTGTGGTATCGAAAATATTTCATGTTTGAAGCTACAACAGCACGTTTTAAAAGAATAGTTGCGCATTTTTCAAATCAACTGCGAAAGACGTTTAAAATTCATATGTATGGAATTATTAAACGACAGTAATTTACATTTTTAATACCACATTAACAGCATTGGTTACTCTTATCGTTAAAGCATATTTACTGAAGAATTTACATGCTTTTCATTGTTTATTGCCACTGAAATACCACCATGGCTGAATTATTTTTATATCACATTAAATATTTTCGTTGAAAGAAATATTTATTATTTAGTTCAGAATTTGTTTTGCAATTCCGTATATAGAATGTTTATAAACATGCATATTTAATAGTCTACGTATTAGAAAATTATAAAAAAGTATTCTAGTTCTTTAGGAAACTATATACAAAGCTATCTCCCTTGTAAACAAATGGTATTCTTTAGCTGCCCATTTTTACAGTTTCTTCTTCGCATGTATATTTAAAGAAAAATTTTGTCTTACGTAATCGTCGAAAGCTTAGAGTAAATAATGCAAAAAAAATTGCTTTAATTTTAGTGGCAACAACAAGCGTTAAAGTTGCCAGCTATGGTACTTACTAAGTGTCCAACAGAGTTACCACTTTTTATGAGAATTCTTCACCTTCCAATTTCCCAGAATTTCTGACGTTAAATAAGGTGAATATCAATTTACGCAAATAGTGGTGTCAGAATACTTTTCAGAAGAAATGGTGAGTACCACTGTTCTATACTCTGTCTAAATCAGAATCATTGCTAAATTATTATTAAGAATGATGTTAAGTGGATTATAGTTAATCTCTGTTTAGGTTTATAAAGAGTCCTCTAATTATTAAAAAAAATCTACATTCAAAACCACTAGTGCCACGAATTTCGGATTTTGAATAGTACTAATGCCAAATATTAATCTTCGCTTTGTTTTGTTACTGAATTCTGTAATCAAATACGGTAGAGATATTTTTTGAATAGTGGTATTAAAAATCGATAATCTTTGGTATATATGTTTAAAACATATCTTAAACACTTTGGTAGGGATTTCGTAGTTCGTGCAAGAGTTCTCATGGTGTTTACCAAGACTCCCTTATCATAGATCAGACTTGACAATCCGGAGAAAGCCTATGGGAGAAAATGTCCGCGGTAATTGCCAACATATTAATTGACTTTCTCCGGAAAGTATCGCCGCCTGGTGGATACTACCGCACAGTTGCCATGTTTCGGGCTTTTTGAACACCAGTATATTTTTAGAAAAAATGTTGTTCTTTTAAATCCCAGAATTCTCCGATCAAACAAAACAAAATTGTCTCTACTAAAAAACTGGTATCCAAAAATATAATAGAAAAATCTATAGAAAAATCTAGCTGGTCTGCTACCGCATAGCTGCCAACTCTTACGCTTTTTTCTTACCACTGAATTTTTTTCGTCAATTTAATAAGATAAAATTTACTATAAAATTTTAGTGGTAGGAAAACTACTAGTTCATAAGCAAATGCATAGAACAAATGGAGCTGTGAAAAAATTTCGTGTGATTTCGTGTCGTAAATACTATTACTGACGATTGATGGCGCTAGTAGCAGGACAAGTATAGCGGTCAAAGGCAACTTGCTGATTAAGAGGTCTGATACTATGATAAGGAGGTCTTGGTTTTTACTTTTCTAAGCACTTTGCTACCAGTACTTTTAAATAGAAATATTCGCTTTATTTAATGACAAAAATGTGAGATTACCTAAGAGGAACATTATTATTTAGAAATAGCGCTGAAATTAAACGAAGATTTGGCAGATATGCTGTAAACTAGGACTGCAGAATCACAAGCCTGCGAGCCACAAGTATACCACTATTGTACACAGATTAATTTGCCTCATTTAATGACAGAAACATAGCGTTTCAATAACTTGAAAATTAACTTTCGGATATGGTGGTGGCGAACGACTTTGAGGGAAAAAGTTTATGCAGTACTACTGTGGGGGACGGAAGTACGTGTACGCCCTATATGTGGTACATATATATTTTTAATTTTTTTCAGTATTAGAACATTTGTTTCGTAATCTTTGTCTTGTCTAATCGTAGAATTCGTGAAAAATAAGGCGAAACATACTATACAAAATTAGTGGTATTAAAATTTAAAAAACCGTTAAATGACGCCCGTTCTGAATGTGTTAAGGGGGGACACGAGTTTGAAAAAAAAATCCTTCATTTACTGGTAGATCATATAGCCAAAAAGTGATGTTTTTAAATTCAAATTATTACGAAAGTTACAGAGATAAATATGCCTCTGTAACTTATTGCCGCTAAACTCATTTTTTTTAAAAACGACATTTCCTTTACAAGGCTGCTTGGATTGCTGGAGAACTGTTCGACCGATTTCATTTAACTTTTAATACAAACGTTCAGACATGAAGTTTGTATGGAGTTGCATAGTTTATATTTTCCTTTTTGAAATTTTTAAAATATTAAGCCTCTTTTAATAGGGCCAAATGTTTTTATTTTAATGTCGACATTTTTCAAAATATTTAAATTTAAAAACTCCATTGCTACGTCTTACTCAATACACTAAAGATATAATTGAATTATGTTTTCTTTTTTATGTTTCAGGAATGTTTGCTCGGTGCAAGCGGCCAACTGAACACTGTATTTTTAGGCTAATCTCGTTTACATAGACACCAAGGACGACGTATGCTTTTTTTTTTTTTTATGTCCAAAGTACAAAAGACTGACATAACACAGCTGCCTACTTTTACGCTTTTTCGCTATCACTAAGATTTAAAAGATATCTTCACCTATTTAATCGCATATTTAGAGAATTAAATAATGCAAAATTCATTTTTTTAATTTTAATTGCAAGGAAAAAACGTAAAAGTTGGCAGTTATGATATAATGCAACCCCCTATCCCAACAGTTTTGTTGCAATTGAAACACACAAAAATTGCCTAAAATATAATCATTATTTTGAAGTTTAAACTGGTGTCCCCCCCCTCTTAAGTAAATCGAATTATACTATGCAAAAATAGTGGTATAATTTTTGGTCGGGGATTCGACACCCCTACTTAAATGCCACTATTTTTAAAATGGATTTAGATTATTCCATACTTCTTTTATAAAAGTAACGTTTTATTATTGGTGTTTCGTTTCAACCATTTTGAACGAAATTTTAAATTGCAGTTATTTAAACTAATAGAATAGAATCTACATAATAAAAAGGCAATCAATAAATTTGAATAAAAAGAAAATGGATACTCTTTTTGCATCATTGAATGATTTATGGCTTTCTAAAAATATGCGCTATGAATGAAAGATTTCAGTTATAGCATCTCATTTCTCTTAAATCAAATTTTTTTTTAAATATAAAATGTTACGAAAGAATGACTTGCTTTTATGATAAATAAAGAAAATAAAATATTTCGAAAAAGGATATTTAGAAAACGAATTTTTTTTGGAAATATATTGATACGTTGTTGTAGCCAAATTTTATTAATAATTAATAAAAAGATTAACTATTTTATATTTTATGTTAATAATAGAATACTGCGTATTAAATTTATCACAAGGAAATATTATTCATGGACTTCAGATTGGACATATCAGACTGGAAATGCTCATTAAAATAACAAATTGGATATATCTGCCATTGCCTTTTCCTATAAGTATATCTGAATATTTTTTATGGACTTGATGTATTTTATATACGATTTATTTTCATGTATATATATCAACGTTGCTACTTATCAGATAATTTAATTAACCGTACATCGAAATAGTAAACTTATCCTTATTTAAATACAGAATTTTTGCATTAAATAAGACGAATATTAAAATTGGAAAAAAGGGTTATTCAAATTTACTGAATCGTAACATACCCGATATATAACTGATGATCCAAAATGAAGGTAATGGTGACTATTATTTAAAACACTGGGAATAGAAACATACTTTTAATGACAAAAAATATAGAAAAAAATACTACAGCTTTTACATATGTTTACGGGGTTGTATGCAGATTAAAATACGATAATTTTTATACGGTCCCATTTTGGTACAATTTATGCTTAGAAAAATGTTTCCCTGCGAAGAAGAAGGACATTAAAATAAATCATTTCTTTGCATCCAAAATTCAGTTATGTTAGGATACTTTGTATTTTACAAGTTATGATACTTTTTATTTAAACTTTGTATTTTCAGTATTTTTAGCACTAAATACAGAAATACGCAGTAATTTAAAAGTACGTCTCCGGGAACTCTTGTAAAAAAACATTAAAACAACATGGTTGTATTATTTGTTAAACAATTAGGGAAAGGCCGGGCAAAGTGGTCACCCAATATAATGACGTCACCAGATCGCTGGCATTGCGTGGTTTGTGGTCAAACTATTTTGTTTGATGGCAGTATGTAACCAGACAATCGTCGAACAAGGTGCTTCCATGTTTTATAATTTTAGAGCGGGTTTTCCAGTTTTTGAATGTGATCTAAGGTAAGTGACTTATATGAGATACAACTGACAATAACCTGTTGTACTTGCATTTATTTATTCAATGTGTAAGGAAAAAGCATGTTTTCAGCTTCACATTGGCGGGTGAGTGGTCGCTGATTCTTCATTAGTTTCCACTGTAGAACGTATTTTCCGTCATGGCTCCCAAACGGTCAAAGTGGTCAAACAGAGTTGCCATGTTGGCTTTTTTATAATTCAAAATATCGTATTCTTACCGGAAATTATGAAAGAATTTTTTTTTACTTTATATATTCAGGAAATGTCTATCATTGAATAAGAAAAAAAATATTGTAGAGAATTCTGGTATGAATGCGAAATTTCGAGAGTAAAAATAGGTCAAACTGGCAATCCTGTGGTCAGGGTTCCGTTTGATTGGAACAAGTGATGAAGGTTGGATTATGTGCAACGTTTTTCACAGCTGCGTTCATGAAGCCTGTTCACTTCGTCAAGAAGATGAAGTGGAGTTCATTTGCGAAAAATGCAGTGTTTGATTCTGATTTATAATTTTTTATTTGAGCTTGTCAAACTCTTATTGCATTTTCATACCATTTTTAATCTTTCATTATATTTCATACGAATTGTTATGACAATAAAAATTTTCCAATCATTCAAATATGGATTTCAATCTTTTTACACCTGTAGGGGCAAAGTGGCCGTGCAGTGACTACTTTGCCCGACCTAGACGGGCAAAGTGGTCATTTTGACTTTTTTGAAAAAAAAATTCTCACTTCCTTTTTATTATTTCGTAAAAATTATAAATACCCTTACACTTCTAAGTAGTCTCTCTAGCTCTATGCAAATTGTCAGTTATGTATATGTATTTTAAGAGGTAACAGAAAATCACAAAACCTTAGGGTGACCACTTTGCTCGGCCTTTCCCTACTATATTCAGGATTCCTACTAGGTCCACTTTTAACCCATTAAGTACCGAATTATTTTTCTTAATAAAATACAAATATTGCGATTTATACCACTTTTATATTATATCAACCTAAGAGTGACTTTATCATGGTGATTTTTGTATCAAATAAAGCAAATATTTATCCTAAAAACAAACAGGTGTTACATTAAAACCTGGTGTAAAAAATATAATGTTGCGAAAACGCAACGTCAGTCATTAACCCCTTCAGGGGCAAAGTACTCTTGAAGCTAAATACTGAAATGATTGATTGACACCAGGATTCACGAATGAATTTATTTTAAAATAAGTAAGAGCTTTTCCTCATGTACCTTATAAATTCAAAATTTGATTATAAAATTCTGGTGTCATTGTGGCATTTTGGGATTAGAATTAAGTGGTATATATAATATACCGGTGCCCTTCAAGGGGTTAACCCTTTCCGTTCGGATTTTTTTTGTGTGGTTAATGCCCTGTGCGGTATATTTTGCTAATCCTATTTCGTACCCAACTCCTAGATGTCGACATTAGTCGACTCCCGCACTCGGACCCTTATGTCGACTTCTGTCGACTGCCGCACTAAAAGGGTTAAAGGGTTAAAGATTACTTTTTAAACAGAATGTTTTTCTTTTAAGATTTCTTCTTCAAATTTTCCATAAAACTACTTCGGATGTTATTTATATCGAAATTGTTATGAAAACTTACGATTAAAATTG
This sequence comes from Maratus michaelseni, assembly GCA_963931845.1. Taxonomy (NCBI): domain Eukaryota; kingdom Metazoa; phylum Arthropoda; class Arachnida; order Araneae; family Salticidae; genus Maratus; species Maratus michaelseni. The sequence goes on from OZ007586.1 coordinate 165,008,453, forward strand.
ATCTTTAGAAATACTGTTATTTAAAAACGGAGAATTTAAAGCCCTGTAAATTTTACTACATTGCAAAAGTTTCTTGCCTCTACAAGTTCAGTGGTGTTTGTCGGGAAGTTATCCCTTTGAGATACTAATTTATTTTTACTCAATTTGCATACAGAGTGTCCCTGAACTCATGGGCCAAACTTTAAGGGGTGATAGGACACACCTAGACAAGCTAAATAAACCATACAATGCATAGTCGTAATTCGAAGAGTGAAGTGCTACAGTGCGCTTTCTGTTTGTTGAGATAATCACGTTTGCTACACAATCAGGACTTCCAGTGCACTTACAGCCGCAGCGCATGCGTGAATTGAATGCCTGCATTTTCCTGATTAGTAAAACCAACCATCTACTTTGCAAACCACTGTAGAAATAACGACGTGTGTGAAAAACCAGTGCTTTGTGTGATTAATGACAGCTCCATTTAGCGGTGTGCCGCGTGCGATACGCCCATGCATTGTATGACGAAAATAGTTTTTTTAGATTTGTTTTATCACCCCTTAAAGTTTTGTCCATGAGTTCTGATTTACCCCCAACGTCTTTGAAGGAAATTTGGTCCAATTTGAGATATAGCCCCGCTCCCCTCACTCGCTTGGGCTACTTACATTGATTTTTTTTAGTTTCTTCTTCTAAATATTATTCATAGTAGCATCCTAGTTAGTAATACTATACCGCATAAGTAAAAACAGAAATCATTTGTTATATATTGTGTAGAAAACATTGTTCTCTTCACAATCACAAAGTGCCATGTAGCACTCCATTGTTTGAGTTACGACCATGCATTGCATAGTGTTTTGAGTTTGTCAAGGCGTGTTCTATCACCCCTTACAGTTTTACCCATTAGTGTACAGGGACACCCTGTATACACTGTTGTCCCCTTGAGGGGCTGTTGGACATATTTACACCATTTAATTTTAATCCTCAAATGACACAGTGACACCAGAATTTTGGTATATTTTGTTTTTGTTTTAGTATGCACGCGAAAAAAATATTTTACTTATTTTCGAATAAATTCTTTTGTAAATTACGATGTCAGTCACACATTTATTCAATGTAGCTATAGTGCCCTTCTGCATTAGAAATTAATATTTGTTGCTTGAATTGATTTTTGAAGTTTTTAAAAAGAGAAAAGTAGTGTTCTTCTGAACAAATTAATTGTACATTTAACTCAAAACAAAAATATAATTAAATGAATATTTTTTTGGAAATAGCTTAACAAAACATTTGATGTTTCATTCTCTAATTTAATAATAAAAAGAGAATTATGGATTAAAATATTTTATAATGTTTCAATTATATAAAGTAAAAAAAAGGATTATTTTAGATTATTTTTTATTGCTCGCATATTTTGCCGCTTAATTATCCATTTTTGCATTCTGTTTTAGCACTTTTTTTTAATGAGATAAAAGAATTTTTGTGAAAGTGTGTAAGTGTAATTTGTTTTTCTTTTACATAAAATGAAAACTGTAAAAAGTAAGATGAATTATTTCTTATTAATATAAAACTTAGATGAAAACATTATTGTACAGAGAACCCCCAAAGTTAGTAAACAGTAAGCCGGTAATTCATGGCTTAAAATGGTAATACATGGTAATACTTGGTGATGATATTGGTAAATTAAAGATAGCCATAAACCTAACATGGTACTCAAGAAGATAGGCCGTGTTTAATCACAATCCTTTGAAGGATGGGCGTAAATTATGTATACAACTTAAGATTAATTCCAATATATTTGCTCCTAAATTCTGGTGACACTCAATCATTTCAACATTTTAGCAGCAGAACTGCTTCGCCACTGAAAGCGTTAAATGAGTAGCTCTCAATTTGTTTTAATTGTGGAGCTATTTTAAGAAGCAATTACAATTTAAGTATGTTTAGATACAATGTTACTGGACTGTAGAAGAGAGGTGAATCGAATATGACAGTGGTGTCCAACGTTTTGCCTGAAAACCGTTTGTCACCATTATTTCTAAATAAAACTCTCCACCTTACTAAGTCGAAACTGCAACAACTACAACGTAGTATTAAAAAAACTTCGAAATGCATAAAACTTCTTCAAAAATTCAATAAATAAAACTATTTGTTTTACCATTGATTTTATTTTGTCGATAAAGACAAAATTTACCCGCTCACAGCGGAGTGGCGCGGCGTCACAAACGCGCTGACGGTCTGAGGCAGTGGGTTATACATTTATATCTTTTCAGACCTCTTTAACCACGTGATGTTTTTTTGTGATACAGGTACAGGAAAAGCATCAATGTAGGTACATGAAAAAAACATCACGCGATTCTAGGGGTCAGAAAAGAGAAGAACGCGAAACGTAGTGTGGCAGCCTATGTTGTTCGTAAGCTTTAGTCACAAGTATATGCCGTATGGTTGTCAGTTTGACCTTTTTTTAAATTCAAAAATTCAGAATTATACCGGAAATAGTGAAAGAATTTTACTTTATTTAATTACAAAATTTCTTACATTTAACTTACGTTTAACTTACGTTACTTGAACTATATACTCTACGAGTTGATTTGATCCAAGAAACTCAAGCAAAGTGTCAACAAGTTGTGTTACGATTTGAAAAATGAAAGTTGGAGCAACTTTTAATGTGTAGACAACCTCTATTTCAAAATAATGCATCCATATTTGGAAAGTAGACAAAATTCATAGAGTGGTACTCCTCGCATCTTTCTGCTATATTTGGGTGTGGTAAAAAACATGGGGTGATGCGTTTTGTTTCCAGTAATGTATGAGAAAAATATAATACCATTTCTAAAATTGCATTCATATTCTATAGGACGTCATATTTCCAAGTCTAATGACATGATTGGTGTGATTTTATTGTAAATGGCATGCAAATAAAGAGAAGTGTAAAAAATCCGTTGAATGTGAGACTAAGGGGCTTCTACCCTACAACATATATAAAAATAGGAACAGATGTTTTACACTCACGAACCGATGTTTGGCGACTTTTTGCTTGGCTCGATTTCCAAGCCCGCGTCAAAACAATAACTTAATACAATAGCCAAGTTGCCGTATAACTCTATCCGGCACAGTGGACCCACTGCGGGCACACCTAATTTTAATTCCAAACTTGCATATTGCACCAAAAATATTTTCATAAAATTTTGTTTCTACAATGAAAGCTTAAAATAAGGAGTTCATATTTTCTAAAAAAGTCATTTGTAAATTCCGGTGTCAGTGAGCAATTTCTCATTTTACGAACAGACTTTGCCTGTGCCGGAAAGGGTTAAAGTAAAAAATCTCCGAAATTTGGCGACTTTTTTCCTGTTTATAACCGATTAAAAAAACTGTGCGTGAGTGTAAGATATCATAGACTAAAATTAATCAAAATCTGCGATTACCAAGTTTGGCCCTCTCCTTGTACTTTAATACCAGTATTGCTCATTCATATAGTAAAATATTAATAACTTGCATGAGGCATTAGGGAGCTAAATATGTCTCGAGAACAATTTAATCGTCAATTCAGGCCAACATGCGATCGGTAGTTTGAAAAAAAAGAGAAACACATGTCTGAAAAACTTTTGATATCAAAGGTTTCGTCGTGTCTACACTTTTGTTCTTACTGTTTGTAAATGAGGCCGACTTCAGCAACGTACTTTTTGTGCATGTCTTCTCTGAATTAAAGGCACAAACTCTACTTATCGCTGCTAGTCTGCGCTACGCTCAGTTCTCAGAACACCTACTAGCCGTTATTTGGACCTTTTCTTCTATCATTTTCAGTTCGTTTACAGAGTCACTTTAAAGAATCCCGTTAGATTATATTTTATGGGGATAAAATCTTTGCGGAAAAAATGTCTGCGATTTAGCAATCTAAATTTTTTAAAATACCTCCTAAATGGTAACATTTACAGGCCAACACATGTCCCCATAGATTCGGTACGCAACTGATTAGTGGTATTCACTATTTTACTCGAAAGGTATTCTCACACCGCTGTTTTCAAAAAGTGTTATACACCTCATTTAATGCCAGATATTATGTGGTTAAATAAGGGGAAGATTTCATTCAAATAAAAAGTGGCATCTCTGCCTTAATGATTTTACATCAATAAAAAAATAGCATTAAAAATATTTTTGTAACGAGTGTCTTTAGAATTCGTAACTCTGTTTTCACACGTTTCCCAATCGACCATTGGAGGACGACGGATTTTGAGTGATTTCAATCGCAATGAGCGGAACACAGTCAGTCATGGCAAATTTAATTTTGCAAAATTAAATGTGCCATGACTGACTGTGTTCCGCTGATTTGAGTAGAGCACTATTTCCGTATAAAAATATTCATTTTACTTAATTATAAATGTTTTCCATTAAATACGCCGAAGGTTTATTAATAAATTTTGCAGTCAAAATACCGGAATGAAATCAACCCCGATGTACAGTGTTTAAAAAAACGAATGATGAATGATACTTCATTTTTAATGCAACAATAATATATATGTACCGTTTTAACTAATTTTTTGTTTACTGGATATGTTTATATTATTTATTAATAAAAGAAACGTTATTGATAACAATGAGTGCATGGAATCCTTATTTTCAGTATGAAAATTTTCTTGTATAAATTATAATAAGTTTTCATCGGAAAGAATTTCGCTCAGTACATGCGTACGAGTATGCATGTATTGAGACTTTATGAGTATGTATGTATTGAGACGTGTCTGACACTTTTGGAAATAAATTAGCTTTCTACTTAAATGGTTTAAAGCCGAAAATTTTACATTAAAGATTTCTTTGTTTACACCAAATTTATCGAACGTAAAATATCAGCATTGTTTTTCTAAATCACCATTTTCATTCTTTAAAAGAATATTTTTTACTGTTCTTTTCATGATATCGATATCACACCCGCAATACATGGTATTTTATTTTTAAAGATCTGAAGCTGCTGTTTCAGAAATTCTATGCTGCTATAATGCGATAGATAAATGTTGGGTAAACTTACAAATATTTCATTTATAATTTTGGGCTATACAAATTTTTTGAAAAAAGCTTATTTATATGTAAAAGTCTCATAAACGCCAATAGAATTTGTCTATTTAAAAGAATGTATCTAAGAATACTTGGAATACTTTTAGAAGAGATATCCATCTTGGCAAACAACAGTTACCGCTAATTTTTAATAGTACTCTCAAGGCTCTCAACTGGAGTACCGCTTTTATAAAATTATAATCTTTTTTTCAGATTTTTCGTTCGAATTTTGCAGAAACCTTAATGTTTCTGCCGAAAATGTTGTTGTATCCTATCACGAAATTAGTATTTGTAATTACTGTTATTCCAAATGCAGACCATTTAAGATTACTGTAATCTTCACATCCTTTAGTCAAGATTTCTATTAAAAGTTAGTGGATTTCCTCTAGCTTCAGGGTGGACCATAGCCTCCATTCACTAGACACCTTCAGAATGATTTGTAAACTTGGCAACAAAGTAAAATAACATAACTAATAGAGGACTCAAAGAGCTTAAACATTTTGCTCAGCAGACGTTTTTATTCCTCGTTAAGTTCTTTATCATCTGTCTCATACTTTCTGGAGGTTTTTTTATATTTAATTTTCAAAGAACAATTTTCCGTTATCTGAAGGAAAACTATTTGCATGTATTCTTATATATAAAATAAATTACACATTTATAAAATTAAAATAGGATACCAACTTCAAAAATACAATCTGCGAGAGAATTTTGAATTATTGATTTCACAGTTAAATCCGTTGATCAAATATTGAGTGTGAAAAGGTAAAATGTATATGAAATGTGAAATTTAAAAGTTAGTTTTCAAATGAAGTTTTTCCAGCATTTCGACCGTGGTCCACAGACATTCCAGTAATCTTACAAAATAGCCTTCACTTTATTTAATCGAAACTTTTGAGGTAACTGTATGCAATTATAGGTTTTTCGAAAAGTACTGATACACAATGTCGTATACTCATTAAAAAAACTTCTAGTTAATACATTGTCCATGACAAATTGCTTACTGGTGCCTTACTTTTAGACACTAGTTTCTGTCATTGTCCAATCATTTATTAAGTCTGAGTACATTCTTTTGTATCCCACAGCCATACAAGTTTACCGCCTGTTTTCGAAACCACATTTCAACTTCGATTTTGATCTCATCATAGTCGTGGACGTTTTGCCGTACGAGGTGTTTCTTCATATAAAAAAATAAGTGGTAGTCGCTGGGTGCAATGTGTTTAAGGGAATCAGAGATCACAGATGGCCTACCTGTTCTGGGTACTTCAAGAAGATTGGTCCTTCGTCCAGAGAAAGCACAGCAACATTTCGTTACATTTTGCCGATTCATAATGTTCATCTTGATGAAAACAATTCTTTGTGAATAACCGCTGGATGATCCCCTTTTGCATGACGAAAACGTTGACGGAGCGTACTTCACATCTGGCAGGATTCTGAATTGACGCAGCCAATATAAACACATACTACACGAAAGAGACTCACCGTACAAATAACGAATGACTGCGAGGGAAAGGTCAAATGTTCAAAGTTACAATTTGTGTTGACAACGAACGCATTAAAACTTTTGAAACTATTTACGTATTAAACAATTTTTCTTTCCTGCTGTCTGTGGTGTATCTTTAATTTTTTAAAACACCTCGTATAAGGCGAATATTGCTATAGAATTTTGCATGTGTATCTGGGGCTGCGATTGAATTATTGGAAACACCTATTGCATTAGGGTGGATCAAATGAAAACGGAACAAGAGCCACCGAATGAAACACATAGTTTATTTTAAACAAAATCTCTAAAGCTACACAAGACCTTGTCCCACTGTTTCACCAAGTAAAGAATACCTTGCTCGCAAAAGTCCTTTGGCTGAAATAGGAACCAGTTTCGAACACTATCCATGAGTTCGATGTCCGGGTAAAACAGTAAACATTCAATGCCTTTATGAGCGGACCAAAGATGGAAAAGTCATATGGCAAAAGATCTAGGCTATACGGTTGGTATTCAAACAACATCCACAGAAACTTCAACAGATTCCCTCGCGGAAGTTCTTGTGTCCGTCCTGCACACGAGTCAATGACAGTGCATGTTCTCCATACACTGTCTTTATTCGCCGATGCACTTTAAAAATCCAATTCGTTCTACCCGTAAATAAGCATGACACTGTGTTGCTCTTTTTTACTCGCAAACATTCCAGTTATCCAGCTGCGGGCCGGGTGGTACTGATGGCCGACCGCCAGCGCATATCACGTGCTTCTGCATGACTATATAATTCAAGTCCATTACCGCAGTACGGATTATCTTTCTTACTTCCCGGTTTGCATCTACAGAAAGTGTCGCTACACTCATACAAAAATGAACTATATTATAACCATTGTTCCGTTTTCATTTGATCAACACTTATGTATGATTAACACTAAAAAGGGATTTGATGTGAAAGAAATAATTGTGATATAACTATATACAAATAAAAATCTTCGTAGAAAACGTCTTCATTATATGCGATAGAAATATATTATGAAGATAATTATTTCGAAATAAATGGTGCACGAAGTAAATAAGTGAATCAGTTATTTCAAAAACTACGTAAGACCAAGGATTAAGATATTTCCAGTAATCATTAAAAATTGTGCTACAACCAAATTCTAGGTATTTTAAGAACTTTTCTGTTCTCACTGTATTTTATAAATATTTAATTATGTATGTCAGTTATCAGTTATTTATCTTGTAAGAAATAAAATAAAAAAAAAAACATTTTTGGACTTATGATGTTTCTGCAGTCAAAAGGATTTAATCCCCTACATATGATACAAAAAATATATTGATCATATACTTTGAGGTTATTGACAAAATAATAATTTTATTTGTATCTTAACCCGTTAATGCTAATGCAAATTCGCACAGCAAAAATTGGCAGGCTGTAAATTCTAAACACCACATGTTTCTAAAGTTTTTGAAAATAAATTAATGTTTTATCCGATTATTTTAAAATCAAATGTGCTTTACCATGTAGTAAAATATTATAAAAAATCGTTAGTCTCTAAAGATTATTACTAATGAGTCTGACTTAGAGTTAAATTTAAGTAAGAATATTTTCGAAAAATGATTTTTATTATGGCTATCTAAATTTGTAACCGAATTGTAATAAATGAATTATTATATCGCAAATTTCATCGTTTAAATAATGCGAATATTGCAATTTAAAATAGTCGTATTCAAAATTTGTAATCGTTGGACCTATTTATTTTGGCACATATATTTACCATCGTGTCCGATATTTTGTTATGTTTTGTTTCGTTAATGGTCATTGGAATATATCTTTGTATTGTCACTGAAAAATTTTGTTTTTACAATAAAACACATTGAGTGGCAACGAATAAATAAACCTTTTTAAAAAATTTACGCATATGAGCCTACCTTATAGAATCAATTTGAAGCAAAAATAAATTATAAAAATGGGGATTTAAGTAGTTTTTGCAATCACTGATTAAAATTTTATTTTAACTTAAAAACATTTAAAACGTATGTATTTCCAACTAGCAGCTGTGTTTTTGGAAGTGTTCCATAGCTTAAAAAAACGCTGCAAAAACTGAAGGCATTTACTTCAACAGTAAAATTATTTTGATCCCGTAAATTTTATAAGATAATACAGCTATATTGAAAACTATTTAACGTAACGCCCGGGTGGAGGCGTAGGTGATGTGCCTGAGGTCATCAAGAAATTCGTGCAGTATCTATGCTGCATGAGAGAATAAATTATGAGCTAGAGTCAGAGAACTGATTCAACTGCGATCACACAGCTTGAGGGATTGTAACTTCTGAGTGTATAAAAAATGTCATGTAAATTTGCTGTTAACCCGGGAGAAGTCGCATGGGGTATGACATACCCCGTGTGCGTACTGATTTTACAATTATCACCACTATTTTTCGAAAAGTAATCTTTAGCATATTTTATCCTACAATTTGTAACAGTTGTCACTGACTAAATAAGTTGAGAATTATTGTTTGTATTTATTGGTGACAAAGTAAAAACTATTCATACCGTAGATATGCGCGATTCCTCCCGGGTTAAATAATGACATTTCATATCTCCAATAAATTTTATTACTGATATTTTTTCTAAACACTCTGCTAAGTCATTATCGTTCCAGTTTATGTTGACTAAAATAAAATAAAAAAATCATGACATTTATGATTATTTTTCGATCTGTAGCGGAAATTTTATTATATGAGCATCTGAAACATTATGGATACAGCCGTGGAACACAGCATGGAAAATGGTTAATGGTGATAAAGAAAATATATTTAGATTATTCTTAAATTTAAAATGAATTGTCAAATAAAACTATGAATTTTCTAATCCATTCTTAATCTATATTAACTCTCCGCCTACCAGACGGTTCCAATGGATCCGACTAGTACATTAAAAATGATTATTCGAACCAGAATTTGTTTAATAAATTAAGTTAAATGTAAACCGTTTGGAACTAAAGTAACTAAGTTAAATAGTTTTAAATAAAAATGCTAGTGTGAAATGTTTTTTTATCACAAGATTCGTAAGTTTTTACCACATTTTTTTAAAAATTTCCTATTTAATATTTAAATAGCAGACATTGTACACGCCTCGTATAAATGCAGGATTCGTAATACTTTTCTGCATTTAAATAAGGCAAAAAGTAGGCTAAAAACTGTGGTAAAAGCGTACATAACCTGTATCAATGTTGAGTAAAATTTCTGGTAGCCGGTAATAGTAGGGTTAAATATCAAACGCATTTACGACGATTTAAAAAAGAATAATAGGGTGGCTAAAATTTCTTTTTATCCCGTAAATGTTAGAAAGGAATACATATATATTAAAGAGATATTTTTCTGCGTATTCCAAAGCCATTAAATAATAAGCCCAGTCAGATAGTGTTAAATTTGTTAGCGACACACTAGCGCCAAACCTCTGCTGCGGAAGGAGGACAAAACAGAAGTGGGTCGCAGAGAAACGATACGATTTATTTATATCGATATTTTACACGATTTTTATCGATGTTTTGTTTTTGCACTTCCTTTAAAAGCTTGCTAATTATTGGGGTCTTTTACATTAAAGCTAAAACTATAATGAAAAAAAATTGTGGAAATTTACTGGATTAATATTTCTATATAAATATAGTGGTGGCGAAGAAGTTGATTTATTTATTAAAAGTTAAATAAAAAGTGACGGAAATTTACATCACTATGCAATTAACCCTTTCCGGCACAGACAAATTATGTTCGTAAAATGTGAAATTACTGACTGACACCGGAATTTACAAACGACTTTCTTAGAAAATATGAACTCCTTATTTTAAGCTTTAATTTTAGAAGCAAAATTTTATTAAAATATTCTTGGTGCCGAATGCAGCACTCCCAACCGCTAGATGGCGCTATTTTCAACTTGCGAAAAGTTTCCCATTTATCTGACTGGGCTTATTATTTAATGGCTTTGGCGTGTTCCGATAGTTTTTTTCTTCTTATCGATAAACTCGTATACGCCCTTTTAGCATGAGAAAGTGTTAGAGTCTGAATTTTGTATGGTTTGCATCTCCAGGCGAATGGAAGTACTTGGCTTTTGGCGGAAATGCAGACGCAGATCAGATATTCAATGATGAGGAATTAGTATTTTGCAAATATCTACCACTATTTTAGGATTGTAATCATCGTTTTATTTGATGACAGACATTCCATGTTTGTTGTTGTTGTTTCTAATCCCAGATGGTTTAGCACTGCTAAATCATCCCCACGAAACCGAAGACCTCCAGAATCATGGTAAAGGGAAATGGAGCAGCTTCTGTTAGTACAAGATAGCAGGAGCACCCAAGGGTAGAAGTCTGACTTTACTCCAAACAGGTCTCCTAATTTTGAACCAATTCTAGATGAGATACCTGCATCTGGATTGGCACCCCCAGAGGTAACGCTTATACATTCCATGTTTAAATAAATTGAAGATTGCTAGTCGGATAAATTGCAAGACATTTTGAATTAATAAAGTCTCTTATCTGGTAACTCTGACAGGTATAGAACAGTGATCAAAGTGTGTACATTCCTTGACATACACCCAAAGTGTCTGCTACCACTATTTAAAATAAGAAAATTTCTATTTAATATATCAATCGTAGATTTTGTAGCCACCACATTTAATTATATAATTTGCAACATTTTTCAATCATTAATTAAGACGAATATTCTGTTAAAAATTGTGGTAGATATTTACGAATCCTGTAACAATTTTGATCAGTAATTTAATATATAATCGCTGTTTTTCTGGATTATTTTACACTACTTTACCATGATTTCTGAGTAATATTCTTTGCAGTATTTGTTAGCAGATTTCTACGAAATAATCTCTTCATTATTGCAGTGATACCCAGGGTTCGTACGCTTTTACCACAATTTTTAATAGAATTTTTCAGTTTAATATTTAAATAGCAGAAATTGTAGCCACCTCGCTTAATTGCAGGATTTGTAATACCTTTCTGCACTTAAATAAGGCGAAATACTCGATCACAAATTGTGCTAAAAGCGTACGAACCTTTGTACCCAATATTCTTTTTAAACAAATTCTAACTAAATTTTTTTAAAACAAATTTCCGTCTCATTTAACCGCTTGAAGAATGGTGGTATATTATTTATACCACGTACTTTTAATCAAAATTTCTACCAAAATTTTCGAATAATTTTTACTTTACTATCTTTGGAGAAGTTATTTGTAAAATTGTATTAGTTTATTTACAAATAAAATGTTTCGGCAATTTTTGTGTGGCTTGAACATTACAGAAACAAATTTCTGTAATGGTTAATGACAGGAATTCTGCGATAAAGTAAGTTGAATATAATAGTTAAAATAAGTCTATTCAGAAAAAATCTCGCATCAGGGACCTGAGGTGGGATGTTATATATAACACTTAAATTTAATTCCCAAATGCCACAAATGCATTATAATTAACTTTTGCTGTTACAATGTACGTTAAGGAAAGCTTTTCCTTATTTTTAAATAAATTAATTTGAAAAGCCTGATGTCATTCAATCATTTCAATATTTTAGCAACAGATGTACTTTGTCATTGAAAGTGTTAATTGTCGACTTACTTATAAAGCTATTAACCTTTTGATTACGATGTTGGAAACACCGTATGTCCAAGCGACCACTTTTTAAAAGATAAATACCACACACTTATACCAGGATATTTGTAAGAGAAATCTACCCAAAGAAATACATTGTAAAATGCGGTGAGATTAATTGTAAAAAAAAAACAGTACTTCCGTAACTAAAACGTTAATGACAATTAATCTTCGTACGTTGTACATTTTTACAAAAATAAAAAAATCTCTTTTGATCACTGTCTTTCCGTAATGCTTTTTAAACGACATTGCACTGGCGCTTACTAAAAATTCCATACAGTAAACAGGTAAACAAACATAAAGGTAACTGAGGTAATTTTTAGACAAAAAATTCTTACAAGTTAGTAATTCTTAGACGGACATGGGGTTTAAAAACTGTAACTTTATTTCCTTCTTCAGATATCGTACGCTTTAACACATTTTTTGAATATAATTTTTCTATTATATATTTAAATAGGAGAAATTGTAAACGCCTCGTTTAATTGCAGGATTTGTAATAATTTTCTGCATTTACATAAGGCGAAAATTTCTATTGAAAAGTTTTAGTACTGCGTACGAACCCTTTTCTTGTGTTTGAATATAAGTATTTAAACCTCTTTACCAATTGTATAAACATATTCTAAGGTCTAATTCGGTGCATGTTGCATAACTTTACAACGTGTATTATTTTATACTAAACTTGGCCTTATATAATCGTATAACGTTAAAACTTTAAATATGGCCAAATTTAGTACATAATAATTTTGGTAATAAAGTGATTCAGCATCACATGTCTCTAAGCCCTCACGGTGTTGCAAATGCTTTCTTTCCAGCAAAAATTCTTCAAATCATCTTAACTTTTAGAAGTTCGGTATCTTTTTGTTACTGACCACTGAAGCAAATTTTTTGAGGGGAATCAAATGAGATTATCCGGAGGTCGATATGACCAATAGTTTACGAGCTACAATCACTGTTCTGTCGATATACGATTGAATAATTCTTGAATAATTAAAGACACTGAAGTATATTTTCTTATTTCAGTATCGATTCGTGTTTCCGCTGTATCGAATGGAATCAGCCGTAGGTCAATACGTGCCATAGCTGTTGAGTACAAAAATGTTTCTATGCGCATTTGAAATCTTCAGAGAACTAATCCTAAGTTGAAAGGGATGAAAAAGCTGGAATTTGGGCTTTAAGCATATATTTGTCTAAAAAACCTAAATTCCGCCTCAATACTTGTGTAATCATATTACTTCTATTATATCACAAAAATTGGATAAAACCGATTACAAATGTACGTAATTAAAACGTAATAATATGTTGAATAAAAAAAATGGGACATTAATTAAAAACTTTTAAAATGACAAAAAATAGTATGGATTACGGTTGTTTGAGATGATTCTTATGTACGATTTAGTGAGGATCGAATAAGACGAGTCCCAGATTGATACATCTAATCATTTTCGAGATAATACGTCAAATTATTTTCTGATTCTATTAGACAAAAGTTAGTACGAAGGCAACTATTGCAGATAATTGCAGCTTAAATACATGTAGCTGTTTCTTGAATGTATGTCGATAAGAAAAATTGCCAAGTCATGTCGGAGGCAGAGGCGTAGCATCAAGGGGGGCACAGATCACTTTACTACCAGTATTTTTATATACTGTATTTGGCCTTATTTAATTCATACCGTTCAAAGATTAAATAAGGCTAAAGGTAGTATATAATTATACTGGTAACAAAATGGTCGTGCCCCCCCCCCCCTGACGCTACGCCACTGGTCGGAGGATAATGGAGATTTTTTTTTAAAATTCGTGTACCAATATTACTCGACATTTTAAAATGTGAATATTATATACTTTATTTTTCCATAGCAATAGTTGAATGGGTTAATTGTGGGGGTTTTTTCCTCCATATACGACATAAATATCCCCAATGTTTAAAAAATTTATATTTGAAAATTCAGTTAAACGAAGAAGAAAAAGTTTCAGTTAAAACTGACCAATTTTCATGGAACCCCCTCCCAGCCTATGCCACTGCTAGGCATTATTCTTCGACTGTGAAAGCACAGCAAACCGCTCGAAACGGCGGCTAAATTAAAAAAAAATAACTTTTATGTATTTTTGCCGCCTCCGCCCTATTCAGAGGCGTAGCGTCAAGGGGGGCACGGACCACTTTACTACCAGAATTTTTATACACTATATTTGGCCTTATTTAATTCATACCGTCCAAAGATTTAATAAGGCTAAATGTAGTATATAATTATACTGGTAGTAAAATGATCGTGCCCCCCCCCTGACGCTACGCCACTGGCCCTATTGTCCGCCAATGCAGTTTATCAGGCGACCCCGGTGCTACCAATGATATTGAAAAATATGTCCTACCAAAATGTCCAGTTAACTGGAGTAATAATGAATGCTTGTGACAAATAAATTGCTGTTTATTATGAATCATCGTACTATAATCGCAAAGTGTTCACGGTCTGTAAAACAAATGAAAAAATTGAGCGTCTAGAAATGAAATTCCAGAAATGACATGGAGAAAACACATTTTGGTGCCCTGCAGTACCAGTAATAGAGAACGTTACTGCGTCATTTGCATTTCATGGTCCAATTTAGACTGATTATGTGGACCCTTATAAATTTTCATGCAAATATGAAATTCCTAACATATATAGAACCTTTAAGAAATTCATAAGTATGTTTTGCAAAAGAAGCAATGAAAGTTAATTGAAGTTGCTTTTTTAGTTCAGATGTATAATAGGTTACTTTATGTTAATCTAGTATTTAAGATTGTTTTTTAAGTAAATTTGCAGGGTTCGTAAGCTTTTACCATAATTTTGTAATAGAATTTTTCTATTTAATTTTTAAATAGCAGAAATTGTACACGCCTCGTTTATCCCTTCTTTGCACGAGTTTTTCTTTTTCAATTGTGTTTTTTATACATATATTAAATATTAGACACCAGAAATTTTAAGATAGATTTTTAACTTTGTTCGGCAACATAGTTCACGGGAAATTTACTGGATTAATATTTCTAAATAAATATAGTGGTGGCGAAGAAGTTGATTTATTTATTAAAAGTTAAATAAACAGTGATGGAAATATACATCACTATGCAATTAAGGGTTAATTGTAGGAATTGGAATCCTTTCCTGCATTTGAATAAGGCAAAAAATTATGTTGTAGGAGCGTACGAACACTGATTTACATGTCAGTTCTTGTTCTTTATTATTACAAATTTACCAGTATATTTGCAATTAAAAATTAAGCTATTTTCTTAGTTATCGAAACGTTTTCTCTGCTGTTATTAAATTGTTTTACAGAATGATACTAAATATGTAACTCTAGTTTTCCTCTTGTCTTAAAATGCCCATTATTTGTCGCATTTGCAGTACATAATACAGTGAAATACTAGCTGACTTTTTCCTTTTCCATTAATCTTATTTCATTTTTATATGAGGGGTTAGAATGACAGTGGAGTAAGTCAATATTTAGTAATTTGAAAAATGAAGGGTTTTGTGACTATTGTCGTATTTATGTTGCATTAAGTTGTCCAAATTGTTTTGCCCCCTGGCTACTCCCTAGGTGAACTACGACTTACTTGACTGTCGCACTGAACATGACTTAATGTACGTGCAGTAAAAATATGGTTATCTAGATTTTACAAAATTTTGATTTTCTCCACTGTCATTCTAACCCCCTCAAATAACATAGAAATACAGTGTCTAATAATTACCTCATCCATTTTTAAGAATTACCGTAATTGGCGGGGTAATTATTAGACGCCTTTTTACTTTATTTTTTTTTACAAAATCATTTAATGAATATGCTGAGAATAGGTCCAATTAGAGTCTGATTACCGACGGGGCACTCTTCCACCAGTAAATTTTAATAATAAATTTTTGTCTTATTAAGGGTATATTCAAATCCAAACTGCTTATTTTGAGACAGATTTTTAAATTCATTTTTGCTCTAAAATGCATCTAATTGGCAGGTTCTCTTATTCAGAAACATAATAATGTCCCTATTGTCTCGATATTTTGATAAAGGCAGAATATATCTCAAAAAATGCTGTCAAAGTGGACATTTTGAACTGAATTTCCCGAAGACATAGCGCTGGTAACCAAAAAAAATTATCGTACTGTGAAAATAATTGTTTGTAAATCAATTTCTAATTAATTGAACGAAAAATAAAAACATGG
This sequence comes from Maratus michaelseni, assembly GCA_963931845.1. Classification (NCBI taxonomy): domain Eukaryota; kingdom Metazoa; phylum Arthropoda; class Arachnida; order Araneae; family Salticidae; genus Maratus; species Maratus michaelseni. The sequence goes on from OZ007586.1 coordinate 165,024,784, forward strand.
GGCCCTTATAAATCTCTTCATAAATCACCTCACCAAGTTTCATGTTTTTATTTTAAACAAGAACGAAAAATCATGCGTCAAGCGTAGATTACGTAACACTTTCCAACGCTTCCAAAATAATTTTACAAATCATACCATTTAATAAGCTAAAAAATAACATCTAAGTAAACAATTTGGAAAACGCTTAACCTATTTAAAAACATAATTTCAGGAATTTCCAACATAAACAATATTTGTAAAAATATCCGAATACTTTTATTGAGCTCTGTATAGGATCTAATGATTTGTATATATACTACATAGGATGCAAAATTTTAGTTCAGCTAAGAAACGTGTAGCACAGTTTAAAATTCTCCGTCTGGAGTTTCTGTCGATAAACAGAAATATATTCGCGAACTTTTGTGCTTCCCTGTATGGGATCTACAGAATTTATACACACCACGTAATAGACAAAAAGCGAGTTAAAATTAAAATCGCGTTCAGTAACTTAAAACGCACTTCCAGGAATTACTGTTAACAGACAGTAGAGAATTATTTTGTGTGTCCCTGTAAATGAACGATGACTGCTATACACACATTATTCTGTAGTAAGCATCTTGTAAAGCACCTTAGATATATATAGAAATTTCAATGCGTTTAAAATTGTGAAACATTATTTAAATAAACCGCAGACGATTTTTCTCCATAGACGTAATGTAACTGAATTCTTTTGACTGTCCCTGTAAACAGTGGCGTAGCGTCAGGGGGGGGGGGGCACGATCATTTTACTACCAGTATAATTATATACTACATTTAGCCTTATTTAATCTTTGAACGGTATGAATTAAATAAGGCCAAATATAGTATATTAAAATACTGGTAGTAAAGTGATCCGTGCCCCCCTTGACGCTACGCCTCTGCCTGTAAAGTAACTATAAGTGCTATGCACACCCTATTCCATATTAAGCTTCTTCTAATGGACCTTCGTGATATATATAAATTTCAATGCGTTTAAAATAGTGAAACATTATTTAAATAAACCGCAAATGATTTTTCCACATAGACTGCAATGTAACGGAATTCTTTTGAGTGTCCCTGTAAAAAATCTATAAGTGCTACACACTTCCGTTGAAATAGGAAACATGCTATAGATAACGACAATAACATATAAAAATTGCAGAGCAATCCGAGCATATTTACGGGAGTTAGAGCAAGGACATACGGCCAGACGGCAGACGGCCAGATAAACCGAAGTCATAAACACTTTTCAACTAGGTTGGAAAGTGTTAAAAATGAGTCTGAACATGTGTCTCAAACTTTTGAGTTGTTGAGCGTGGAAAAACTTTTTTTTGAATACCGCCTTAAAACAACATTTTCATGCAAAATGACTGCCATGAATAAGAAAAAAAAACTATTCTTTTTTACTGGTGAAAGTGTGACCCGTTGGTAATTAGGTCCTAGATATAATATTAATAATATAAAATAAATAAAATTTGAATTCTTTTCAAAAAAAATTTTTTATAACAAATGTTTACCCTTGTTATTCGTAATTAATCTGCCTGGTTAACATTGATTAATTTATTTTTGTTTATGATTTCAAACATATAATATACACAATAACTGCTTTTCAATATATAGCATGTTTCTAGGTACACTCTAATCCCTTTTTCAAAAAAATAAAAAATTAAAATAAACACTTAATTTGTCAAAAATTGTTGCTTACAATAATTTGGCAAAAAAGGCTTCTCGTTATATATGGAATAAAATGTTATTTAAACTATCAAATCCTGTTCATTTTTTGGTAGCTTGCCAAATTTTGTAGTAATATTTCAGTATATTCCTCTGCGTAATTTTTATTTTTCGATATTTCAACGTTTAACTGTTTTAATTATTTTGGTATCTATTTTACCTTGCGCTGCGATTGAGTGTGTTTGGGTGAGTTGTCTTTATTCTCCACTCATTTCTTTGGAGCAGTGTCCCATTGGCAGTTTTACTGCGATTCTGTAATTTTAAAATCTCCTCCATTTCAGCACTTTCGATATAGATGAAATGTGTTTAGGACTTCTAATTGTCTGTCTGCCGTCTTTTGTCTTTCTGCCTTATGTCGTCTTGAAGTGTGTTTTTAACATTGTCCATCACACAGTTGAAAAGGGATTTTAACATTCCCCAACATAGTTGGAAAGTGATTAGGAATCCGGTTTTATGACTGTTCATGCACCAGCCCTCGTAATTTTACTTGAAATCCCATGTAATTAATATCTACTATAACATGTTAAACATTTAAAATGAATTGTGTACCTTTTATTTCGTTTACAGGGTCAAGACAATCTACAGACTGCCGTTACATTATGATCTATGCATGAAAAGTGTTTTCGAAAATATTGTGTGCGATGGAGCAATATATAAAAAACACTTAGAGAACCACACTGGTAACACTTACAGGGCCACACCTGTCCCCAAAAATAGTGCACACCACTGATCAGTGGTATTCCCTATTCTTTACGAAAAGTATTCTGACACCGCTATTTCCAAAAAGTATTATTCCCATTATTTAATACCAGAAATTCTGTGGTTATTTTAAGTGAAGATTTCTGTTTGATAAAAAGTGGCAACTCCATCATTAATGATTTTACCCAAATAAAATTTAGCATTAGCAAAAAAATGTATTTAAATGTAACTAATGTCTTCCGCATTCTCAACTGAAAAGTGTTTTCTCTCGTTTCTCACTCGACCATTAGAGGGCGATGAATTTTTTATTATTACAGTTTTGAATAATTAAATGTACCTGGGGTGACTGTGTTACAATATTTTGTGTAGTGTTATTTGCCTATAAAAATGCTCATTTTAATTAATCGTACATGTCTTTACTTAAACAAGCCGTTAATTTCTTAATAAAAGTGATAGTAAAAAACGGAAACACGATAAACCCTGATGTACAGTCTGTTAAAAAATCTGAATTATGACTGATACTTCAGTTTTTCAATGCAAAAAAAAATTGAGTTGCTTTAATTAAATCTTTGTTTAACGGCCATCTGTATACTCGTGATTATTAATCAAAACGTTATTGACAAAGTGCGTGCATCTAATCCGTATTTTCTTTTACGCAACTTTTTTTATAATAATGAATAGTTTTCATCCGGAGGAATATGTAACCTCAATCCATACTCACGAGTGTGGACGTGTCTGCCCACTTTAGCACATAAATTAGCTTTGTACTTGAACGGTTTAAATCCAAAATTTTTACGGTGAATATTTTTATTTTTACTCCAAGTTTATCTATATCAATATAACAGCATCGATTTTCTAAATCATCATTTTCATACTTAAAGAATATAATTAGTTGTATACACGGTTCCTACGCTATTACCACAATTGTTTAATATAATTTTTCTGATTAATATTTAAATATCAGAAATTGTAGATTCTTCATTTGCTAGATTTGTAATACTTTTCTGCATTTAATGAAACGAACAATTCTATTAAAGAATTGTGGTAATTGTAAGAACCCTGGTATATATTTATTTGTAATATATCTTCTATTTTGTGGTATGGATGTCACACTCGCAACACATGGAAATTTAGTTTTCTATATATGAAATTGATGTCTTAGGAACTCTATGGTGTTATATCATGATAGATAAATGTTGATAAACCTTCAAATATTTAATTTAAAAGTTTAGAATAGATACCCGATGACAGTAACGACTCGTGACTGGCTTTATTTGGGGCACTAAAGCATGGTTGCCAAATTTATTCTTTTCTTACCACTATTATTAACCCCTTAATTCTCGCTCCCGTCAATATCACGGGCTGAGGTGTCGTTCGTTATTTCTCGTGCCCGCATATTTCCGGGCTCAAGATTTAACTGCTGGAAAAACTTCTGAAATCAGAAAAAATTAACCCCTGAATTCTCGCGCCCGTAATCTTCACGGCCAGTGTAGACCACTTTTCTTTAATTCAGATTGTTTGACTCCCACCAGTTTTTTTTAAATAGTGCAATTGGCTTTATTTTCGCATCATTTTATCTTACGGTGAATATTTCTACATCAAAAAAGGGGTAGGAATCAAATAATCTGAATTATAAAAAAAGTAGCCTACATTTATCGGTGGCGGCGCTTAAGGTTTTAAGACACAGAATTCTCGCACGATGGCTTTTCTACAAATGTGAATTTGTTCTATAACATATTGTTTTTTTTCCTTAAAAAAACAAATTGCATATTTTATTTAGAAACCTTATAATTATTCAATTTCTGTAATAAAAAACATAGGTACTTTTCAAATATTAACCCGGAAGAAATCGCTCATATCTAGGGTATGAATAGTTTTTACTTTTTCACCAATAAATACAAACAATAATTCTCAACTTATTTAGTCAGTGACAGCTGTTGAAAATTGTAGGATAAAATGCGCTAAAGATTACTTTTCGAAAAGTAGTGGTGTTACTTGAAAAATGCGTACGCACTCGGGGTATGTCATACCCCATGTGACTTCTCCCGGGTTAAGCGACCCTGAAGGGGTTAAAAAGGAATACTTTAATGTATTTACTGTCAGCAAGTTCTGTCATTAAGCTAGGAAATTATTTTTTGTATAAAATAATGGTATGAAAATAATATGTATTTCAGGCATGCATTTAGTGCCCCCCAAAAAGACAGTCACTAGCCGCCACTGCCCGTTAAGTACAAAGCTATTTTATGTGCAAAAGTTTCAAAAAAGGCTCATGGAATTGCAGATTTACCAGTGTCTATCTAAAAATTCCTGGAATTCATTTAGCAGAGCTATCCAATCTGGCTCTTATTACCACAAATTTACCATAATAATTAATGGTAATCTGAGGACTTCCAAATGGTTCATTTTTGGAATAACACATGGGCTGATAAGTTCCCGGTCTGGCACACAGATGGCGTTGCAATCGCCGAACCGATGTTTTTTAGTAAATACTTACCTTTAAAAGGTAGCAGAAAAAAATGCCATGATGATTCGCCGTGTGGATAAAACGTTAGAGTGGTTTTAGTTGAACGACTTTGTTGATAAACAAAAAAATGGATAACAAGAATTTCAAGAATTGTTATTTGATGGGGAAAAAACACCGTTCAAACAAAAGCTTGGCTTGATAAGCGTTATCCGGACACTGCACCAGGTAAATCAACCATTATTGACTGGTGTGCTGAATTTAAACGTGGTCGTACGGGCACCAGTGATGCACCACGCAAAAGAGGTGGTTACTCCCGAAAACATAAAAAATGTCCACAAAATCGTTTTGGGGAACCGTAAAGTGAAGTTGCAGGAGGTAGCTCAGACTCTGAAGATATCCAAGGAACGTGTAGGTTTTATTTTGAATGAACATTTGTCTATGAAAAAGCTGTTGTCAAAGTGGCTGCCGCGCGTGTTGACTTTTGACCAAAAACAACAACGAGTTCTGAGCACTGTTTGGAGCTTTTTATTTATAAAATTATGTTATTTATTATAAAATTATTATTATTAATCATTTATTAAATTATTATTATAAAATTATTATTATTAAATCATTTTTAAAATTATTATTATTAAATTATTATTATAAAATTATTATTTTTTAATTATTATTATTATTATTATTATTAAATTATTATTATTTATTATTAAAGTTATGTTATTTATTAAAGTTATAAAGTTATAAAGCTTTGTTAAAAAGTTGTGTTTTCTTTATTAGACCGGGAACTTATCAGCCCATGTGTTACCACTTTTATAAAACAATAATCTTCTTTTTTAATTGTTTCTCCCTATTGTTTTATAAACAAGGCTGTTTCTGTTGCAAATGTCGGTGAATACTACAAGGAAAATTAATCTTTCAAATCAAATCAATCAAACAAACCATTTGGGTGCCCTGTAAACTTTTCTACATTTAGATGAATAATTTTTTTTTTATTTCTATTAAACTTTAGTGGTATTCCTCTGGCGCCAGGTTGGACCATAGCTTCCTTTCAATGGATACCTTCCGAATGACTAGTAAAATTTGCAAAAAGTTAAAATTTTTACTTGCGATCGCACGTCTTAATACCACTTAATTTTAATCCCCAAAAGCAACAGTGGCAAAGTTTAAATTCCTTGTTAATTCATATTCTGACTTTTTCGTATTCTCTCGTTATTTTTATTTTATTTGTTTGTAATTTTCAATATTCCGTCATCTGAAACACAGTGATGGAACAGTGACGTATGAGATTACCAATTGACACCGCTAAATTTAAGTAGTATTCTTCGTCTTATTTAAGGTCAGAATTTTTAAACATTCTTAACTCGAAGAATACTATAAAATTTAGAGGTGAAAATGTTTTACAGTTGTGCCACTGTGCCATCACTAGAAACAAACTATTTACATGTTTTGTTGTATGTAAATTAAATTACAAGTTTTGAAAATAAAAATAGGATACCAACATACAAAAAATAATCTGCGAGAGAATTTTGAATTATTGATATCAAAGTTAAATCTATTGATAAAATTTTGAGTGTGGAAAGGTAAAATTTATACAAAATTTGAAATTTAAGAGTTACTTTTTAAATGATTTTTTTCCAACATTGCAATCGACTGCAGAATGTATAACAGTAATTTTATTAACTAATGTTCACATTGAAAATTTACTTGTCATAGATTTACCTCTTGAAGGGCGGTGATATATTTTTTGAACCACTTACTTTTAATCCCTAAATGTCACAAGAACACTAGAATTTCGGTAAAAAAATTCCTTTTGTTAGATACGTCATGAAAAGCTTTTACTTATTTTCAAATAAATGTTTTCGTAAATTTTTGTGTTTCTCAATCCTTTCAAAATTTTAGCAGTAGAAGTACGTTGCTCTGATAAGGGTCAACATATTTTCAGAAATTATTGAAAATTGTAATACACACAAATGGATTTAGGTACATATTAAATATATTTACCGTAATTGCCGGCGTATAATCCATAGCTCAAACAATCATGTTTCGACCCAGAAATTTTAATTTATAAAATGTAACTTAGTAGATTGCTGAAATTATTTGTCTTCAATTATTGAATAAAATTTCTGGGTTGAAAAAGAATTGTTTGATCCGCGGATTATACGCCGGAACTTACGGTAAGTATATATATGTATATTTAAGTATATTTTAAGTATATTTATGTGTTTACTATATTTCTTAAATCTTTGATTTTATATGTCGATTATCTTTTATTTATTTTATAAGAAAGACAATTTAAAAAGGAGATAAAATCTTTTGGACCTATGTTGGTTTAAAAGTCTAATGGATTTAGCCCCCTACATATGTTACAAAAATGGTATTAATCTCATACTTTAAATATTTGGAAAAATTGTCATTTATGTTAGTATCTTAATCTTTAAATACTCGGGTAAATTAACGCATTAAAACTTGGAAAATAAATTAATGTTTTATAAGATTAATTTTAAATAAAATGCATTTACCAGGCATTATAAAAAACTTTAAAATAGTCCCATGTGAGAATCATTTCGAACAACGTACATTTGTGCTATGCATTTTTAAATTTGTAATGTACAATAGCGTATAAAATACACCAGTCCGCGTAATTAAGTGTTCAGGATTAAAATCAAGTGCGTAGATGCTAAATTATTTGAATGTTAATTACCAGTATTTCCTAATAATAATATATGTTTTTTTAAATTGCAAGATTCCTCGTTTAAATAATGCGAATACTGCTATTTGAAACTAGTTGTTTTAACAATCTGTAATCATTGGAACAAATTTATTATAGGACATATTCGTGCACCATCGTGATCGATCACATTTATTTTATTATTTTCTTCTTGGACATTGGAATAGACCATGAAATTGACGTTGACAAATGTTGTTTTTACAATAAATGATAATTTTGAGTGGCAACGAATAAATAAACCTATGTAAATTTATTTAAGCGTGTGAGCCACATTTCAAGGATCCATTTGAAACAAAATGATGATTTTCTAAAGGAGTGGATTTAAGTAGTTTTGAAATTACCTATTAAAATGTATTTTCACTTCAAAAATTTTTCCTCGTATGTAATGTACAATGTCGTTAATTTCTGTTTCATTTCGAACTGTTGCATTGCTTAACAAAAGAACTCTGCAAAAATGGAAGGAAGGTATTTATTTTAAACGCATTTATTGTTATTTGAATAGAAAAATGGGGAATTTTAAAATTTACCCACAAAAAATTATTTTCATCCCGTAAATTTTAAAAAGTTATGCAGGTATATTAAAAATATCTTCCAGTGAGTTTATGTTGACGTGGAAGCTCCTGTTCGATCAAGTACATCGTGTAGAACCTTTATGCGCGAGTGAATATTTTAGAAGTGGAGATGTAAGTTAACACTTTAGATCCGAAACCGCCCGAGATGCTAGAATCCTATAACGCCCGGCAGACGGCCTTGTTAATTTCTCCCTTCTCTTTTATGAAGTGCAAGTCATTGAACATGGATTGTGCGTGACTGCTTATTCCGCTTAACGAACAGTAGATAGGAAAACAATGGGAATGGAGGCCGTTCAACAATAGGTATTCGGAGATGTTCGCTATTGACAGATAAAAATGTTACGAACATATGGATGTTGGAGAGCGGAAACGCGTGCGCTAAATCTAGATAGATTTAAACTAACGATAATAGCTTGTCTACAGTAGAAAAATTAAAGAATAAAAAGTTTTAATAAATATTTTCGCCTTTTTTTATAATTTATAATTTTTCTAAATCTTCAAGTAATAAGATATAAAATTATTAAAGAAATCTTATTATCATGCCAATTTATAACAAGGAATCTCAGGAATGAAAAAAAATATTTAACAGTTTAATTCTTACAGTTAATTATTTAAATTTTTACATCCCCATTTTTTCACAGTAATTCATTACATGCAGCGATTAAATCATAAGTGTTGTTATGGATACATGGAATTTTGATAATCTGTTTTAATACCACCAGCTGTAATCATTAGAGAACCTTTTTTAAGTGTTTTATATTTTGATTATTAAATCTTATTATATTTTGAATTAAAAGTTATCTAAATTCTTAAATTCATGAATTAGTCAAGGGGCTATTCAAGTATTACATTTTTAATCATTGTCATTTTTAGTCATTTTGTATCCCCTCAGTCTCTTGTAAAGAAAAATAAACAAATGCTTGACCCCCCCCCACTCCCTTTTTTGCTTATGTAAGATTTTATAATATTTTGTACATCAGCACGTTTTCCAAGAAGGAAACAATTACCAATAAATTACATTATTAATTGTCTTAACTCTCCCTCCCACTTGTCGGAAAAAAGCAGATCCTGGACCACATCTTCCATACTGTTTACATAATACTTGAACGGCTCCCAACAGGAAAATGACTTTTTCAATTACCTTCATAAATAAAAACAATAAGTGGACGGATATTTTAAAATATTAATTATATTTTTGCATTGCCTTTTTTAAATATAGTTATTTAAGTGACCGAATTATTAAATTTATTGTGCACATTGTTATAGTACAGCGCCTAGAAAACATAGTGTGGAAAATGGCTACAAAACAGTACTAAAAAATTGAATTCGATAAATGTAGAACTATGCTGAAAATATAACGGGTTGATCGCAGCGATATCTTCTATCAGTGGCGTAGACAGTGTGGAAGTCCAGATGGTTTGGATACCACTAATTTTATAAAAATATTGAAGATTTTATTAACAGAAATTATGTTCATGCTGTCAATAGTGAAACGGTTACTTTTGCTAGAGGTAAATCTATTTTTAAAGCAGATGTCGCTGCGATCGCCCTATTATTTTGCCACATCGTTGCACGTTTTTTGGCTGCAATATTTTAGCAGTTGGGAAAATTCTTGTTTCAGAATTTCTGGTTTGAATTCGAATATTTTGAATAAAAAAACGGTAAAAGCGTTTTCCACATTATATATTCTAGGCGATGTAGTTATAGTAGGGAAAAGTTACCTAGAAAAAATTGTATCAAGTAAACTTAATTTTTTTTTCAAACATATGAATATTTATGTAATATAATTTATCACATAATTTAAATTAATGTATAAACGTTTCATTATTAAACATTTTTTAGCATATAACTTTATTTGGAAAAAATAGATGTTCTGTAAGAATATGTTGTATAAATGGTTTAAAATGCATTAAATATTTTGTTTTTCCGAAAAATGTAGCAATCATAAATTTTAAAATTTTAAATATAAGTTATGTTTTTTCTACTAATAAAACAAAAAGCTTTTAAATATTATAACAAATATATATGATTAATTTACAAGTAAAATTTATGTTTATAAAACAAATGACTAAAAAAATCCTTTATCTTATTTTTATTCTGTAGAGATGTCGTAAACATACTCTTAAGTCTAAAAATAATTTATCACTTCGCTTAGCAGAGGATAACGGGAAAGCAAAGTTATGGGATTTATGATTATTGGGGATAAGGGGGAATTGGTAACAGAAGGTAATACAATAGCTTCTTCTTTGGGCATATACTACAGCAAAGGGGTTGAACCATAGCACATTCATTCGAATAGCTAAAGCGTGACGCTACCTCTGTCTTGGGGAAATGAAATCTCGGGCGGTTGGCCGGGATTCTAAGGAAGGTAACAATTTCTCTGCTGTGGGACATAAAGAGTTAAGCTTGATCGGCAGGGATGCCAGTTTGGCCTTTTTTAAAAATCAGAATTTTGAAATCGCACCGGAAATTAATAGGTGTAAATTTTGTTTTATTTAATGAGAGACATTTTCTGAGTTATCAAAGTAATAATTTTTCTTCGGAAATTGCCGGTGTGAATTCGGAAATTCGGAATAAAAGAAAGGCCAAACTAGCAACCCTGCTGAGCAGATGCATGGAAGAAATTTCGAAAGAGGAAATTACGCCCTCTTAGGACTGGTATTTAGTTTCACATTCTGAACAAAAACAAGATTAAACCATAAAAATCACAACGTTAAATTGTCCAATATTAATCGAAACGACCCTGGTTTATCCTGTGAAGTATGAACCTTAAATTTAAAACGTACGCTTCTGTCAAGTCAGTTGGATCGGTGGACATAAAAGGCGATTAATGGAATTTATTAATTTCTTGTTCGTATTTTATTTTATTGCGAAGAATCTCTTTCTGTTTTGAGACCTCGCTGCAGGAGAGAAAAGTGGCCCTCATGTATGAGAAGAAAATTTATATATGCTGCAAACGCAGGTTTGGTTTTGAACTCCGACCGCAGAAGAGGAAAGTGGCTGCAGTGATTGTTAACAAATTTAACACGTACTGCACACATTCTATGTATAATCGCTCTGGCTTGGGATAGTGCGCTTTCTAGCTATATCGCCTGTAGCCATGAAAAGATCCTATTAATCCTTTCGGGGGCAAAGTACGTGTATTCGTGAAATGATTGAATGATACGAATATTTACCAACAAATTTATTTCAAAATAAATAAATGTTTTTCCTCTCGTATTTATTAAAAGGAACATTTTCATTCCAAAATTCAAGTGACAATGTGACATAGGTATTAAATTTAAGTGGTTGAAAAATAAACCACCGCCATTCAAGGGGTTAAATAGTGACCTTCTATATCTTCAGTCAAGTATTTAACTGATATTTATTTTTTACTAAGCTAAACATTCTGCTAAAGCAGGTTCCAGTTAATGCAGATAAATATATAAAAATAAATTCATGTTTTTAATCATTATTTATTAAGTTTCAGATATGTAGCAGAAATTATATCATATGAGATTCTGGAAAATTATTCATAAATCAGTGGGAAGCTGTGTGGGAAATTGTTAATAGCGATATTAAAAACTCACTTAGATTTTTTTTAAATAAAAATATATTGCCGACTTATATTATCAGGATATCACACTTTTTAACTATTTTTTCTTTAACCCTTTTTATCCTGACGGTACTTATAAGTACCACTTTAACCCCTTCGTGACGAGCGTCTTTGACAGAATTTTTAATCTGTTACCACCGGTTTTTCAAATGAGAAATTTTTCACCTAATTGAATCTCAAAAATGCTATGATTAGATAAGGAAAACTTTACAAAAAAAAATAATAACTGGTGGGAATAATCGAGGATTCTGAGCATCTAAAAAGTAGCTGGAAAATTAATTCACGATATAAAGGGTTAAGCAGAAAAATATTCAGAATTCTGTAAATAAACAAGGCGGTTACGAATTCTGTGTTTTAAAAATTAAATAGAAATTTTCTTATAATTAATAGTAGTGCTAGACTCTTTGAAAGTTCCAAGGAGTGGGGAACCTTATATGATGCAATTTCTAAACCATGATAGATTTGTATGCTTCAAAAGCATTTATTATTATTTGAAAAAGGTATAATAGTTTGTTTAAAATTTTCACTCTAACAATTATTTTCATCCCGTAAATTTTAGCAAGGAATACAGGTATATTAAAAGAATAAAACCAGGTGGTTCGTCTGGTCGTTCTGACTTATCGATCAAGAAACGGAATTAACATCTCTGTGTAAGAGAAGTTGATATTCTGAATATATATAAAGTTCACCTCTTCAGTGGGTCCGATGTGCTCTGATTTTGGCTGGAATGTAGATAGAAGTAGGGATTTTCGAGTTTAGGAATTTAAGTATTGAAAATATCTACCGCTATTTTACTCGGGAGAAGTCGCGCATACCCAGATTATGAATAAATACCGTAATTTCCGGCGTATAATCCGCAGCTCGAAGAGTCGTTTTTCGACCCAGAAATTTTATTCAATAATTGTAGTTAAATATTTACAGCGATCTTTTAAGTTACATTTTATAAAATAATATTTCTGGGTCGAAAAACGACTCTTTGAGCTGCGGATTATACGCCGGAAATTACGGTACAATTAATAATCGTCACTTTATTTAGTCTGAGACAATTGTTACAAATGCTACGATAATGTAAATTATAGATTACTTTTCGAAAAATGGTGGTGGCAATTGTAAAAACCGTACGCACCCTGGGGTGTTTCATACCCCATGCGACTGCCGCCGGGTTAAAATTTGTATTCCTCGCTTTACTTGATCGAATACATTGTGCAGAGTTGCCAAGTCTCCGGCTTTTTGCACACCAGTATTTTATTAGAGAAAATGTTGTTCTTTTAAATCGCAGAGTGCACCGATTAATCAAGGCAACTTTTTCTGTACTAAAATACTGGTATCCAAAAAGCCAGAGACATGGCAGCTCAGCATTATGCCATTAAATAAAGCAAATAAGTAGAAAAATTAGCAGATATTTTGAATAAAAATAATCTTCTATCTGGTAACTCTGATGGGCATTGAACTGTAGAATGTTTCAAATAGTTTCGAAAGGAAGGTAGGAACAATTATTGACCCAGTGATTTTAAAATCTACACAAGTACAAGATTTATGATATTTGAAGAAATTTATTAAACCTGTGCTAAACACAAATGCTAGATATTTTAAGAAATTTTCTGTGCTCACTACAGAGGGTATTCACACATTTTTGTCCCGTACAGGTTTATTTTGCATCATACTATCCATTTGCATACATTTCACTTAGTTTGGATACTATGACGCAAAATAAACCTTTACATAAATTTTTCTTTCAATTTTCGACAGCATGGCACAAAAGATAAATCAATTTATTGAAATAAATACATTTCAATGCATAATACAGGCTCATTGCAAGTGATGTATTTAATGATGTATTAGAAAATTAAAAGTATTGTTAACATTTGTAAATATACATTAGGAGACAAACCCAAAATAAATTAAATTGGATTTTAAAACAAACCCATTAAAGTCACATGAAGGCGTCACTTGAATTTTGATATCATTTCTTTTAAAATTCGTATTTTGAATTTATCAGAGATGTGAATGAAAAAGCATGAGCAAAAAACTTATATATATTTTTTCCTGTAAAAAATAATATTTGCACCACTGAATATCAATATAGCAGTAGGGGGGGGAAAAGATAAGTTTTTTAATTTATGGCATACCGTCACTCAAAATTTGATATAATTAATTTTAAGACCCGTATTTGAAATTCTTACAGACAAAAGGTGAAGTGCTGCGTCACAAACTTTAACCCGTTAAGGGTTTTTGTACTGATATCATTACTTTTTTTAGGTTAAGGATCAAAAGATGAAGAAATTGAAATATTAAGACCAGCGTAATGAGTTTATAGTCATAATTTTCACTCACCTTCAATCCCCCCCCCCCAAAAAAAAAAGAAAAATAATAATAATTAAAATAAAATAAAATAGAATTTAAAAAAAAAATTATACCTCAATTTTGATGTAACTTCATTATTTAAAATTGTTTTGAAAAATAAACTCTTATTTTATTTTTTTACAGTTGTAAAAATCAGTGCTAAATTTTACTGTAAAAAAAAGTTTACGAAGAAATATAGAAAGAAATATTACTAAGAACACATTTATAAAGTTAAATAAAATATCAAACAATTCATTAAAAGTTAAAATAAAACTTGACACATGTTAAACATTATTTAAAAAAAGGTGCTATATATGAAAACTAGCAGAATTTAAAAATTTCAATTACAGAAAAAGCTACAAATGTTACTATTAAAAGAAGTGCACTTTCATAGGTCACGTTGTCCACTTGCATACATTTTCCTTTGTTTGGATACTATGACGCAAAATAATCATTTACATAAATTTTACTTATGATTTTGGATAGCGTGGCACAAAACATAAATCAGTTTATTGAAATAAATACATTTGAATACATAATATAGGCTCAGTGAAAGTAATATATTTAACAGTGTATTGAAAAATTAAAAGTATTGTTTGTATGTGTAAATATACTTTAGAAGACAAACGAAAAATAATTTAAATTGAATTTTTGAAGAGTCCTATTAAATTCATGTCAAGGTATCACTCAAATTTTGATATCATTTCTTTTAAAACCCATATTTTGAATTCCTGAGAGATCTGAATGGAAAAGCATCAGCGAATAAATTTTATATATGTTTTCATGTTAAGATAATAATTGCACCTGTGAATATAAATAAAACTAAACAGAAAATTATGATAAAAAAAAAATTATTAACATAGCGTCACTCAAATTTTATATCATTACTTTTAAGACCCATATTTAAAATTCTTAGAGCCAAAAGAAAGTGCTGCGTCACAACTTTTAACCCTTTAAGGGTTTTTGTACTGATATCATTACTTTTGTGCGGTTATTGATAAAAATTTCATTCAGTCGAAATTAAGCATAAGGTATAAATTTATAAGAATAAAACTTAGTGGTTCCGCCCGCTAGCGGGCCTTCAATTTATCTTTTCACCAATTCAAAAAATGAATCCACCCTTTCCGAAAAAAAAAAAGGGATCATCAGATAAATTAACTGAATAAAATGGATAGCCTTTGTGCGTCTTTTTGGAATTATATATATATACATATAGGTTTTTTTTTTATATCTAAGATGAATGTTGTGATTTTTAAATGTTTATATCCGAGTAATTCTTCAAGTTATATTTTTAGCTCACAGGTTATCAAAGCCTGAGAGTTAATGTGAGCCGGTTCTGTATGTACGTATGTATGTAAGTATGCACGTAATGCGATAAATCTTGATAGAAATATCCGTTTTGCTTCACATTTTGGTTATATGTTTATAGTGATAATACTTCCCTGATTAGTTTTGGGGGTTCATTGGTTAATTATAAAGGGGGGAGCGGGGTACTAACCCCCCCTTAATTTATATAAATGGGTTTTTCACGCAGAATTACCCAATTTGCTTCAAATTTTTTGCTTCAAATTTTGTATATAGATTCATTGTGGTAAGACGCTTCCCTGATTAGTTTTGGGGGTTCATTTGTTAAGTATAAAGGGGAGAAACGGCGGATCAATCCCCCTCTTGATTTATTGTCGATCTCTTTATTTTTCGAGGGGTATTATTCTTTGAAATAAGAGTATAACATACAAATAGTGTGAATAGCCTGTGAGCTCAATGCCATCAGTTTAACTGGACACTTTTTTTTTTTTGTATTTGTCTTTGTTAAATAAATGTTTGTTTCTTAAATAAAGATATATAATTTTTCTTGTGTAATCTTTATTTAAATATACACACATAGGCACAAAAGTTTTTTAATTTATCAAAATATCTTGATCATATGCAATAAATACATAGACAATCAAGTTATGTTTTGATTAAAGAAAAAAAAAAAAAAAAAAAAAAAAAAAACTATATTTCAAATAGGAAGTTATTGACAATAAGTCTTAAATGTAGAAAATGATTCATATTATACATGTGTATTAATTTACAGAAAAAACTTGTTGTATTTGTATTTATATTACATTTAATATAAGAATAAAATTACAATAATCCAGCAATATATGAAACCCTATTTCTGTTTTCCAGGGTCTCCTTTCCTTTATTGTCACAAAAATTTGAGCATTTCCAATATCTCAAAGTATAGATAGGAGTATGTAAAAAAAATTTAGATAAATATATTTATTATTAACCTACTCTATTAGTATAAAATATCAGCTCTAACTGAAAATTACATGCTAAATTTGGGGACCGAAGGCCCAATTAGCGTGCAATCACACAATTGCTACAAGTTTCAAATTTATTTTACATTTGCAGTAGGCATATATATTTTTTAAATCTAACTACTGTCTTATGCTCTTTAAATAGTTTGAGTACAATAAAATTAATGCTAATAAAAATTTACCTTATTCCAATTACTTGCTTCGAATAGGAATTGATATTTTTGGCTCATTTTAAATAATACAGCTGGGAAACAGAATGTATATATATAATAATAATAATTTTTAGTTATTTACAGTTTGTAAAATTTATTATGAATATTTAACGAATTCTTAAACTGAAAGTCCTGGTTTTCATATTTTATTTATTTAAAAAAATAAATAAAAGCATATAAAACCATTGCATCATTTGTTTTAATTAGAAAAAAAAAAGTTATTCTATAAAATATTTACGAGAATTACGTAGTAAATCTCGGATATCAAAGTACAATAAAATTTATAAGAAAAAAAGATATATTTCAGTTCCAGGCTTGTTTTGAATAAGAATGAATATTTTTTGTTCCTTTTTAATAATACAGTGGGAAAAAAATATACATATTATTTACAATTTGTAAAATTTAACATAAATATTTTACAAACTCTTAAAATAGTTCGTTTTCTGTTCTGTTAACTAAAAAACTCGTAAAAAACATAACAAAATTTCTTTTTAAATACAGCTCAAGAAAAAAAAAAGTTTTCGATTTGCTGAACTTCAATTACTGACAATAGTTCCGGCCAAACACGGCGTTCCCCTACCTGAGGTATTTGTTGGAAATCTGGACAAAATCTTGTCCCCCTTTCTCTGTCAAGTGGTTTGTTCGGGAGTAAAATCGTTCCGAACCGGTTTTTCTTTTTGCATTTCGGTCGTAAAGGCACTCTCTTTTAACTGTAACTGTATGCATATTTTATTCTAGTTTGAGGTACGGAGTAAGTATATATCTAGAGTGAAACAACTTGATGGAAGGTGTGGTGATGTGATGGAAGGACAGTTAACCCCCTTTCTGAATGTTTATTTGCTATAATGTGATACCAAAGTTCCCAGCAATGGCTGGAGGTCTATGTATATATCTTTATTTAAGTTTAACATTCAAGTTGAATGAATAAATATAATTCTGATTTCTACATAAACTGTTTCTTCAATGTGCTATATACTTAGTCACACCACAGACCTTAACCACTGTGCTTTAAAACTCTGCTCAATCTCTATCATGGTTAAGGGGCCATGTTATGCTGAAGGTCAAATAGATGCAGTGTGGTGTGTTTTAGATGAAATATATATAGCTTAAAAAGTATAATGGCACAAGTTCCAGAGTTAACTTATTCTTTCCCGAAACTGTCGGATTATAACTATTCTTCTTGGAAGCTCGACGTCAAATGTGTACTGATAGATCGGAATTGCTGGGAGTTTATTACGAATCCCGATATTGCATGTAAAGAGGATGCATCTGATAGAGAGAAAAGTGATTTTGAATGGCGTAAACGCAGAGCTTATACAACGATTTATCAATCCATCGAAAGAAAATTCCAAATATTGATCGCTCAAACCGAAAGCGGAAAAGTTGCCTGGGATATCCTAAAGTTAAACTTCGAACCAACGTCACGGGCACGTTTAGCTGGATTAGTGGATGAATTCTTTGAAATGAAGTTAAACTCGCAAGAGGAAACCATCGGTTTATTTTGCAAGAGAATTGAAGAAAAAAGGTTTCAAATCAAAGATGCAGGTTTTGATATGCCAGAATTGTTAGTATGCTTCCAGTTAATCCGTCGTTTACCCGAAGAATATGATAATCTCGTTCAAATGTTATACAGGTTGGTCTTTTATTGATATAAAGCTTAAGTTAAATTCCTTAAAATTAAACTGGTGGTGAAAATTCGGAAATAATTAAAAATATTGCGATTTGTAACTATGCAAGAAGTTTCAGTACATGTTTTACATGGACAATTATTGTATGTATATGTGCATCATAATTTATGATAGGAAATAATAATAACAAATAGCATAATAATTTTATTAATTATAAATTTAAAAAAGACACTAAATTTTAAATTAATTCATACAAACTTTGTAATTTACAATTTGAGTATACCACAGTCTGTGACTTACAAAATACTGTGCCAAAAAGTGTTGAAAATAAAAGAAAAATGACAAATAAAGAATTACATTCCACGTACTTTATGACATATGTGAAGCATAGTCTTCTGGCCTGCGCTGCACAGTTCAATGTCGGAAGGCAGACGAACGGACATTATTATAATAGGTGTTCGAAGTTGCGCCCATTAACAGAATCGCACAGCCGACAGCGACGTCGTAAAGATTGGCGAACACGCCGAAAAACTCCGACGGAGTTGGGAATGTCTCCTGCAGCGACAACGATTCGCGCTAGTAAATCCTCCGGTGTATCCAAAGGCGTTTCATACACCAGCGATTTAAGGTGTCCCCAAACAAAAAAGTCTAACGGATTGAGGTCTGGAGAGCGTGCAGGCCAAGCAACAGGTCCACTGCGTCCAATCCATTTCCCAGGATATGTTGAATTGAGGTGATTGCGAACACCTATGAAAAAATGTGCCGGTGCGCCATCGTGCATAAACCACATATTGTGGCGCAATGTTGCTGGCACATTTTGCAGTAACTGCGGTAAGATATCCCATAGGAAAACCAAGTACGTACTGCCATTGAGTACATCTGGGAGTAAATATGGTCCTATGAGATAATCGCCGAGGACACCTGCCCATATGTTCACACTGAACTTTTGTTGTGCGTTCGACGGGAAAACAGTGTGCGGATTTGTATATGACCATGTGTGCATATTGTGCGTGTTTACCACGCCCTCTCTCATAAATGTTGCTTCATCAGTAAATAAAATATTTTCCAGAAATTGTGGATTATTTTCTGTTACATTAAGCAACCAGCGTACGAATTCTGTCCGCTGAGCACAATCTGTTAATGATAACAGTTGTACCCGCTGCACATGAAAGGGGTGCATGTTTTCTGCACGCAGAACACGCCACACACTTTGGTGAGAAACACCGACTTCAGACGCAGCAGCTCGTGTACTCGTGGAGGGGTTATCTTTAAAAATATTCAGTACATCTTCTTCCATTGCAGGTGTTCGTACATGTCGAGGTTTCCCTGCATCAATGCTTGCTGTATTAAACGATCCAGTCTCCCGTAATCGTCTATCGATTTTTATGAAGAGTTTCGAACTTGGGCAACGTCTCCTTGGAAATTGCTCACGGTACATGCGCTGTGCTAGACATGCATTTCCATGAGCTTGCCCGTACATCAGATGCATGTCCGCATATTCTTTGTTAGAGTATTCCGGCATAATTATTATACATCAACTTACTACAATCCCACTTACAACAGCCTCCCTTTAACATAACGCCCACTGATGACTGCTGTTTTATTACACTTTTCTTCCTATACACATAGAAAATTTGCATAAAAAGTACTTCTTCTTCATCATCCTGAAAGTTCATGGAGGAAACGCAGCAGTCACGGAGTTTGCTTTAAGACAAGGCGAGAGCTGCACAATATGTCATTCACTTGACCAGACTGAATAATGAAAGGGTATTGATAGAGGTTGATCAGAAATGTATAATTGAAAGATATTAAAACGGGGTGTTTACAATCGTCATGGGTGGAGTTTCGCTCTTTCCGAGCGTGCAACAGTACAGAGTTGTAACTAGGGAACTGCTTGATTTCTCCCATACAATTAAACTGATATGGTTTATTGTCAGCTTCTTCGAAAGCTTTCGGAATGGACCAAATTTTATAACATTTTCCTTGATGTAGGTAGAGTTGCATTTTTGGAATTAACGATTAACTATTTTGCTAAATATTTGATTTTGTATTTTTTCACTGTTTCAGAGCGTGTAACTCGCCATTAATTCTCAATATTCTAAAACAACTTATGTCATTTCGTAGGATTTTTTCTGCTCTTTCTAAATATGTGCTTCGTTTTTATGTAGCATTATCGATAGTTTAGCAATGAGGTTTTTTTTACAAATTTCCGATTTTTCATTCTATTTGCTGTAACTTGAAAATTATTGAGATCCGGCCAGGCATTATATACTAATTTATGCTCCGTGTGATCTCCTCTATTACCCCTATTAATATTGGACCCCTTTAACGGAACACCCTGTATATTTATAAGAATAAAAGGTTTCTCAAATCTTAAGAAAAATTTAAAAGTGTATCATTAAATATGCTTTTATGCTATTATATTCCCATAAACTGTATTCATTTCTTCTAAATTTGTAAGAATGAAAAGCACATTTCTTCAGGTGGCGGAGCCCATCTACTGCTCTTTTCACTTTAATTTTTTAGGTTTTAATTCTATGTATGGATGTATTTTACAATTATACTTTCTTTAGATTAACCTTGTACGAGAGATTTTATCCCATTTTTAAAAGATTACTGACTTTTCAACCACGAACCATCCACGTCTGTTGCAGAATTTTTTTAAAATCTCATGAAAAAAATATACTCATACAAATGTAATTTCCGAACAAATTACACTTTTTCTTTAAAATTTTCGTTTCTAAAGTAGTTAACCCTTTAACGGATAAAGCATTTCAATTGCTAAAATGTTGAAATAAATGACTGACACCGGAAATTATGGACAAATTTATTTTTATGTATAAAAAAATGCGATATTTCACATATATAATAAATGGAAAGCATTTCTGTTAAAATTCTGCTGTCATTGTTGAATTTCGTAATTAAAGATTTGTGGTTTCATACGGAAACCAATGTCCATTAAAGGGTTAACCCTTTCCGGCGCGGAGTAAGTATGTATGTAAACTGATGAAAGGAAGGATTGACACCAGAATTTTTCAAACGAATTCATTAGAAAATAAAAACCTGCTTAATTTCTCGTACTTTATAAAAGAAAAATTTTAATTAAATATTCTTGGTGCCATTTGTCAGTTTTGGAATTAAAATTAGGTGTCCTTTTGTGGACACCATCCGCTAAAGGGTTAAAAGAGAAAATTTATACAAATAGATCCTCATCTATTTCAATATAATACAGAAAATCTTTCCAGTATTAATTTAGTATTGTTCAGAATTTTTTTTAGAATTTCCGGTATGAATTTTGTATTTTAGAATTTGTTCGTATTTTTGACAAAATTTAACATAGCTGGTATTCAGCATACTACCACTAAATTTAGTATTGTGCTTAAAAGGCTAATTTCTGGACTCCAGTGTACTTGTTGATTCAAATTATAAACGTCTCTCACGCAGCAAAGATTCTACACGAGTTACTGGACCACTATAGGAAAGTATGGAACAACGTAACACGTCATGATATATGTTTTTTTAATATACTTGTATTCTTTTCCTGAATTTACGGGATGAAAATAATTTTTAGGATGTAAGTTCTTAACACCTCATTTTAATCTTGGAAATAATAATAAATGCTTTTGGATTTTGCTCAAAATTAGCATGGCTTAGTAAATGCTTCATTTAAGTCCACAATTTGTTTGAAATACAAGATAAATTAAATGATAGGTTGTCTGGAAAGTTCGTGCCGGTTGGAACCGAAAAATTCTGCCCGTTAATTCTTAGGTATTAAATAACGGAATCATTGTCTATGATAGAATATTCCGGTGCGAATTGATGTTGCAACCGGAACGAAACTTCCGGACAACCCAATATGTAATGTTGCTAATTTATATTGTTCTTAACAACTTTCCATGCTGCTTTGCCCAGCTCTATCCATAATTTTACTGATCCTCATTGGATATAATTTCAGCTACAGATCTGAAACTTAAACGTAATACATTTTATTGAATCTTAAATATAAACGTAATAAATTTTATTGAAGGTATTAAATGTCATTATTTAGTAGTATTTTTTCATGGCATCAGTGGATATATTTAGGAATCGCAAAATGCAAGCATTCCTCAGCTAGCGCTTTTTTATTCAAAAAAATTTACTTTAATTTCGGAATCTATTTTTCTGTGTCCATTTAATGACAAATAATCGGTGACTAAATTAAGAAATAATTATCAAAATTACCAAGAGTTACGCCTTTTTTATACCATTTTTAAAAATAAATGTTTTTTTCCACGGATAAAGCATTTCAATTGCTAAAATGTTGAAATAAATGACTGACACCGGAAATTATGAACAAATTTCTTTGTATGTATAAAAAAAAGGGATATTTCACATACATAATAAATGGAAAGCATTTCTGTTAAAATTCTGCTGCCATTGTTGAATTTCGTAATTAAAGATTTGTGGTTTCATACGGAAACCAATGTCCATTAAAGGGTTAAAAGAAAAAATTTATGCAAATAGATCCTCATCTATTTCAATATAACACTGAAAATCTTTTCAGTATTAATTCAGTATTATTCAGAATTTTTTTTAGAATTTCCGGTATGAATTTTGTATTTTAGAATTTGTTCGTATTTTTGACAAAATTTAACATAGCTGGTATTCAGCATACTACCACCAAACTTAGTATTGTGCTTAAAAGGCTAATTTCTGGACTCCAGTGTACTTGTTGATTCAGATTATAAGCTTCTCTCATGCAGCAGATTCTACACGAGTTACTGGACCACTATAGGAAAGTATGGAACAACGCAACACGTCATAATATATGTTTTTTTAATATACTTGTATTCTTTTCCTGAATTTACGGGATGAAAATAATTTTTAGGATGTAAGTTTTTAACACCTCATTTTAATCTTGGAAATAATAATAAATGCTTTTGGATTTTGCTCAAAATTAGCATGGCTTAGTAAATGCTTCATTTAAGTCCACAATTTGTTTGAAATACAAGATAAATTAAATAATAGGTTGTCTGGAAAGTTCGTGCCGGTTGGAACCGAAAAATTCTGCCCGTTAATTCTTACGTATTAAATAGCGGAATCATTGTCTATGATAGAATATTCCGGTGCGAATTGATATTGCAACCGGAACGAACCTTCCGGACAACCCAATATGTAATTTTGCTAATTTATATTGCTCTTAACAACTTTGCATGCTGCTTTCCCCAGCTCTATCCATAATTTCACTGATGCTCATTGGATATAATTTCAGCTACAGATCTGAAACTTAAACGTAATACATTTTATTGAATCTTAAAAATATACTTAATAAATTTTATTGAAGGTATTAAATGTCATTATTTAGTAGTATTTTTTCATGGCATCAGTTGATATATTTAGGAATCGCAAAATGAAAGCATTCCTCAGCTAGCGCTTTTTTATTCAAAAAAATTTACTTTAATTTCGGAATCGATTTTTCTGTGTCCATTTAATGACAAATAATCGGTGACTAAATTAAGAAATAATTATCAAAATTACCAAGAGTTACGCCTTTTTTATACCATTTTTAAAAATAAATGTTTTTTGTCCGATGCCCCGAAAAGCTTCCCCCACCTGCTGATGCCTCTCGCTGCCCAGTATTGCGTGTAAAAATATGTTTTCCGGCAGAGATGGACCACTCCTGTAAGAGCTTTATTCAGTCCCTATCAATTCTTCGTGGATGGAGTACACCTGGCAGGGCTCGCCGCAGGTCTATTTTCTTTCATTTTTACATTCATGGGATTGCCGCCCATTGTCGAGATCTCCCGCGGCTTCAGCTGCATCTGAAAACACTAACTTTTTTAAGATCTTAATAAAGGGACCGGGAGGGGTAGTATGCGCTACAGACTTGATTTTCTTTTCTTAGCAGTTCTTCTTAGACAATCACATCAAATCAAATGAAATCTTTCACCTAAAACTTGTTTGCCACAACAAAATCCTAAAGATAAAATTTGCGTTATTTAATCTTTAATATATATTATAACCAACAAAATATAATTAAAGTTTCTGTCATTAAATAAGGCACATATTTCTATTTTTAAATAGTTATCGCTTTGTATTCCTTGGGCCAGAAGGTGCTGACATATAGTTTAAAATAACAGTAAATTGAAGCCTCAATCTGAGGAATCTTATCATATTGCACGCATCATCATCTGATGGAGTTTTTTTCTACTTTTTATTGACCATGAGTTAATATTGCATTATAAGAGAAGTTTTCTCCGATAGAAGATTCAAACTTCAATGGTTTTAGACTTTTCTTACCATAGTAAGCGTAATGTTTTTTTTTTCTTGAAGAAACTCAAATAACGTACGAATCAGAAAAAGCCCATAATGAAGATCAATTGCGCCATGTGAAATACATCCAGCTAATACTTAGTAGCATGTATAGTGCTTACTTTTTCATTCAAACATTATATTCTGGGCCAC
The DNA here is from genome assembly GCA_963931845.1 of Maratus michaelseni. Taxonomy (NCBI): domain Eukaryota; kingdom Metazoa; phylum Arthropoda; class Arachnida; order Araneae; family Salticidae; genus Maratus; species Maratus michaelseni. The sequence continues at coordinate 165,049,503 of OZ007586.1, forward strand.
TTTTTAATTAGATATGAATAAGGGTTGAGTGGAAATTTATTAGAAAATACAATCCAGTTTCCTTTCATACATTTCTGTACTCGAATATATTTTTTCCCGATGTAAGATGTCAGATATTGAGAAAAAAATCCTCCCACGTTTTAAATTCATTCAGAACCCAAGCCTTCCGGATAGTGAAAATACTAGCATTCGTCGCTACCATGTCAAAATATCGAATATGAAAAATCCATTTTTCATTACTTTTAAAAGTGGGCCGATTTTCTCCACTAATTTTAATAGGGTTTCAGTGTTGGCCTACTTTTCCATTCAGAAATCTCGATTCCATACCTGAAAATTAAAATAGAAATTTTTCCTTTATATAATAACAGCCTATTTCGTGATTACTTAATGTAAAAATTTTTCTCTCAAAATTTCCGGTATGAATTCGGTTTTCTGATGCAAAAAAGGAGACCAAATTGGCAATACTGTTCTTCACAGAAATTTATTAGCATTTTTACTAGGCGAAGAATTTTAATAAAATTTAGTGGTTACAATCGGTCCTTTTTTAAAAGTAATGAAAAATGCTTATTTTCATATTCGATAGTTTGACATGGTAGCGACGTACGTACAGTCGTGGAAAAAAGAAACTGAACACCCCCTACTAACTATGTAAAAAAATTATTGTACAAAAAAGTTATTGGTACCAAACAATTAGAACTGAAGTCTACTTTTAAATTATGTATATAAATTTTCTTAGGGAGCCATCTACATATTAAAACAAACCCAAACTTTGGTGTTTTCAATATCAAAACCCAAGTTTGACAAGATATTTTAAATCTGAAGTTCAAAATATGCCTAGATGAAAAAATCATGAAATTCCTACGATTAGTTTCAGAGAAATTGATTATTTTAAAATGAACATATTTTAGGGGCTATATCCAAATTGATCTTCGGTATTCGATTGTTGAAATGCTGCAGAATGACTGAGTCACTTAATTTAATGTATTGTTTCTTGCCACTATGAATATTTTACTCACTTAATAAGTTTCGGTTATTGTTATGTGCGGTAAAATAATGTTTGCAAGTGTTGAATTATCTGATTAAAAATATATAAGATTATTTGTAGTTAAAATAGTTTTAGAATATGTAAATGTGATTGGAATTTTACAGGTGTTTTTATAATGCTTTTCCTCAGATTTTGAATATATTTAACTTACTCTTTTTAAATTTATTGGCAGAAATGTAAATAATATTGGAAAATACAAAATTTAGAATAAAAAATAGTATGAAGTAGCGAAAGGAAACAATGTAGAAAAAACGCAGACAAATTGCTTTTTACTCTGAAAATAAATCACAAGTCGATTGCTAATGGCATATTTTTAAGACATTTTTTCCGACTTTGCTTTTTTTAGGGTGGGGGGAGGGGCGTGTCTTGTTATGAGATATATTCGCATGATTTATATTCTGATTTATTTGAAGAACTAAAACTCAATCTATGTTTAAAAGACATCTGAATAACTTTATATTCGTTACTCTTCCTTGAAATAGGGTTTATAATTCAATCATTTAAAACTATACTGCTAGTTCATTCGAAATTTTACAATTAACTCCTTAATGCCGATTGGCAAGAAAACTTGTCATTCGAAATTTTTATTTTTTAATATTTTAGATGTTTTTGCACACTGCTACCAATTGGGGAGGAAACCTGCCTATCAACAAATAATTAAAATAATAATCGAATAGATCTAAATACGAAAGTTATAGATGAAAAAGTTTAATTATTTAAAGCTCGTTATTAATGGGTTAAAAACTGAATATCGATATTTATTTGTAAACATAACAATTTTTGATTGATATACAAAAGTTAATAAAAGATTAAATTAGCATATTTAAATAACAATCTAATACTTTTGTGGAAATATTTTATCTAACAACTATTCAGTGTAATATTGCGAACAATTTAACAAGATTTGAATAAATAAAATTAATAAGTATAACTATCTCAGTGATTATATTGTAAATATAATAAAGTCTTAAATGATGTAAATTCTTTTTGTCCAAAGTCTTGAAGATATTAAATGTAAGAAATATATTATTTTTCACGTAAAAGCATAATCGGCATCTATTTAAAAAGAATAAATAATATTTCACTTGTGCTTCTGTTTTGTGGAATGCATCGAAATGAACAATTTCGTGTATACACCATGAAATTAGCTTTGCTCTCTATGTTGATCGGATCTTCACAGTTTCTGATTTGTTCTTTCAATATTGATATGAACTACTATATAATTTGATGGATTTGAAATGTTCTAAATCCATGTTTCAAAATTGAAGATATAAAGCAAGCACAAAGATTTGTAATCATATTGTATTTTTCACGTAACTTCATTAAATTACATTGTTTTCTTTCTTTCTTTCCAAACACAAACATGACATTACAAGAACAATCTGGTACTAATAATAAAACCAAAACTCAACAGTGGAAGCAAATTGCTACCAAAATTTTAAAGTACAGTAATTTATCTAAATTAAAAAAATGATTACGTCAAATAAAAAATATTATAAAATTTTAACAAAAGAGTACAAGAACATTATGGTCTGGTAAGTACACAAAAACTAAAAGGCAAAATCCCTACCACCCCACTAATTAGCCGCATCTTGTGCTTAAATAAAAAAAAAGAGGAGGGCGAAGGGAGATTTGCTAATACGATGTATAGCAACCATTTTCATGAAGAACATCTTGCAATCTGCGTGGCATTGATTCAATGAATCTGTTAACAATATCATAATATCTTTTAATAGTTTGCCAAGCATCAGAAGCAGCTCTTCATAGCTCATCAACCATTCTGATTCCTTCCAGGCGAACTTCATGCTTCCACAGTGCCCAAACATTTTCCTTTGGGTTTAAGTCGGCGGCATTGTTTGTCCATTCTAAATTTATTAAGCAGTTCTCTTCACACCAAGTTCTAACAACACCACTTCTGTGGATAGGATTATTATTCAGCATATTCCAAACAAAATTATGCATCTTGAAGTATACTTAATAAATAATGATTTCTATAACATTAAAATTTATATTTGCAACAAAGAATGTTAATGAAATCAATGTCTAAATATATTCGAAAATATTTTAGAGTAAATTTTGCGAAAAGTTTTTTTTATTTTATTTTTAAGCAAATGATGAACAAAAATTAAATGGTTTATTTTTATTTATTATAAAAAATATTATAATTCAGTGAATGATTACAACCTGAATATAGCAAGAGTTCTGAAAATATACAAAACAAGGAAATATGTTGTTTTAAAATTTTTAATCTAAAAGAATCGATAAAAGAAAATTAAGCTTTGTCTTAACTATTAAAATTAATAGTAACGGTTATTTATTTATTTTTAAATGTAATTAAATTACACGCATTTTGTTTTCACACCGATTCATCTGCTAAAATCTTTGAACATGAAACAAAAGAAAATTATTTTCATTACTGAATATCTATTGAAAATTTTCGTTCAGTTCTATAAAGATGAAGAAAAGGCGTGCTTTAACGCTGTCGATATGATATTTGTGTCCAATCTGACAAGTTAAAGGATTTATATCTGCACACCTGTCAAAAAAGGAAAGTTTATTGCGATTAAAAATAATTAGTTATTCTTTAAAACCGAAATTAATTTAATGGTGTGGAATGGCATATAGAGAAAGTTGCTTTTTAAATTATTTTCCTAATTCATTTAATTAAAAAATTAAAGTAACATTTTAGAGCAAGCAGTTGTAATGTGGATTTGAATATTGAAGCGAGGGGGGGGGGGCAATGTTTTGGGAAAATAAACCAACAAAAAATTATAATAAAAAACGCTCAAAACTATAAAATAATAAATAAGTATTAATATATTTTAATTATTAATAAATAATAGTATATAGTATGCTCTAAAAACCATATTGTACAATAATAACATTTACCAAATAACAATATATACCTGTTGGAAGAAAAAAATTCATCTGGAAAGTGGTTTTCTGAAACATCAGGAATCATTGCGTGTTCTAATATATCACAATAAGATATTCCGTCTAGATGTCTCTGAATGCGTGACAGATATCCGATTCCCTGCGCCGAAATACAGCCTCACACCGAAACTGCAATTATTCCGCTGCGTTTAATATTCTTTGTATAGCGTGGCTGAAACCTAAATCCCAATGGGCGGTACACTCGAACCGAAGAACTGGAGACTGACTCGATACAGCTTTCGTTTGTAAATAAAACAGAGCTACATTTGTTGTAGCCCCAATTAATATATGTTTGGGCAACGTGAAGGCGTTGAAGTCGCTGGTTTTTTAGTCGCCACCCGACTTCGGAGACTTGCTTTTTTTAGGGTTTTGCGAATGGTACGAGATGATACCTAATAAAAAGAAAGTACGCCGTAATCAAATATATATATTCATAATACAGTCTATCTCCTCTTTGGCATATATGCTTACTTGCAGTTGCAAATCATCTCTAATTTGATTAAAATACATAAATCGATATACTGTAGCCATTGCAACAACTTTTCGAGATTTGCTGTCTTATAATTTCCTAGGCCGGCCACTACTACATAACGGTTTATCGAGTTTGTATTAATTTATATGTTTTTGTATTATATTTATTTATATCGAATTTATATTATTTGTATTAAACCTAAAAAATCAGTAAAGAAAATTTAATTTTAATTTAAATAAATTAAAAGTCAGGTTCAGAAGAAAGAGGATCAGAATCTAAAGTGTTTTTTTGCAATTAACTGCCAATATAAAACCCACCTGTTAATCCATGTTGAAACAGTTTGAAGAGACACTTGAAAATGTCTCTGTATAACGAAAACTTCTTCCAGCTTGCCACATGCCAATCATTTGACCTTTCGTTGCTTCAGTTAATTGTGGGGCCATTTTATTTCAGAAAATACACTATGCATATACATTTATAAGAAAGTTCACTTCAAACATATATGCTGCAGAAAAGACAATATAGCTTTATTAGACTGAAAAAGAAGCTATAAATTCATTTAAAGGTAAGAAAAATTATTAATTTTGTTCTAATGTAATGCTGCTCATATTTTTCAAAAATGAGCTTTATTAATTTAAAATTAAAAGCGAAACGATTTTGCATAAATGACGTAAAAATACATCTCATGCCAATGCGTTATACGAAATTTTAATGCAAAATTTAAAAGCAGACATCGAAAAAGTCAAAGAAATATATTTATATACTAATCAAGGATGGGAATCTGGAGCCTCGCTATCTTAAATCTTACTCCAATTAGAGGTCGTTGTCAGGTGTGTTGTGCTTGCACGCACATTCACTTACACTTCAATTTAAGCTAGCGTTCAAATTAGCGTAAAATCGCGAGTCACTAAAATACAGTTTACGCTTTGTTTACATCGATAAGACAGATTTACGCTAAGTTTATCAAGGTACTGTAATCCCAACCTACCAGTAAAATATTTTTCAAAATTATGCATTGGTAGAACAGTGGCGTGTCGCCGCAGTTTGGCGATTCTCACCATTAAATTTTAATAGCATTCTTCGTGTTAAAAACTCTCTTAAACTATGTCCTTGAATAAGACAAAGAGTACAGTTTAAATTTAACGGTGTCAGTTGATTCTCTGCTGCGCCAATGCTCCATCACTTAATTATGATTTTCTGCACATCATAGACGGCTCCTTAACCAGCATCTTGCCGTTTTTTAAGCATAATTCAAAAACTATTTGAAAGAAAAATTTGAAATTTTGAATGCGCATAAATCAGGGTATAATAAATATAAATCCATCAAAAAAATTGTAGGTTGCAATTCATATTTTTTTCGAATATTAATTTCATAGTTCATAATTCATATTATAAAATTATAAAAATTACAAATTTGACGTATTTATGTTTGGGCTTTTTAGTATTATAACCAAACAAAAAATTCGTACATTAGTATTATAAATATAGGAGATAGTGATAAAAATATGAAAATGTAATTTAACAGTAGAAGCTCTAAAATTTGAATGTTTATAATTCAAAAATTTATTATCCAAATGACTTGAAATTTGGCATCTAGGCATAGTTTGAACCGAAGATTTAAAATATCGTGTCTAAATTGGCGATTGCTATTGAAAAGGTTTGGACTGGTTTTGATATGTATATGGCCCCCTAATCAAGTGTTATGCCCATCATTTAAAAGTAGACTCTATTTCCAATTGTTTGGAGTCAGTAACTTCCTTCTACTATAATTTGTGGTAATGTTAGTAGGGGGGTTCTTATCTCCACGACTGTACACCTCACTCATGAGTGCCGAATAGTAGAGATTTGAAATACAATAAAAAATTAATAGTAATATTTCTTTTGCTCAATCTCATAAACCTGTGATTGAATACGGCAAAGATTACTATTAAATTTTTGTGGCATTCAAAATCTATAATACTCGCAAGCTATGCGTATTATTTTCAAAATTTATGTTGATTGAATTAATTAAACTAGGGGGTTTTACCCCCTGCTCTCTGACGCTCCCCAACTACCGTGAATTGCGACGCAATTCACATTGGGAACGCTATGTGATCCCACCTCACTTCGCTCGCTCGTCAGATTTTTCAGCAATTCCATCCAGAATGAATACTATCATAAATCATTTTAACATATGAAATTGGAAATTGTTTTTTATGTAAAAAAAAGTAAATGGAAACTTCGTTGAAAACATGAAAAATTAAAAATCCATTTAGTTGTTGCTTAAATACTATGAAATATTGATCTTTGAAACCCAATTAATTTAAAACTCATTGCACATATAATATTGTATAGCACGACTTAAATTCTTACAAAAAAATTGCGTGATAGGAAGGTAGTTTATATACTATATCATCAATCATTGTCTTATAGATTTTTGGAAAATAAATTATTTTTTACTTCATCAAGATAGCAACATATGGCAGCAGGTGCAATCTAGACAGTTGATATTTTTATTCTCTCTGATTTTCGTGTGACTAAAATTCGTAAATAAATTCTAAATAAGAGTTGAGAATTCATTTGAAATTAACGATATTACTCATAATTAAAATGAGGAATTATCTTAAACACTTTGGATTACGTAGATGTTATTTTATTTTTAATAATTGCTAGTTTGAGTTTCACTGCTCTCAAATTGACCGCCATATTGGAGTTGGAGGCATAGCTGATCTTACCCAATCTAGACTGTTCATTGTTCTGAGCTCTGGAAACTACGTTTGTTGCCAAACGCTAAGCTAGAAATTCAGCCTTATTTCCGCGCCACGCAAAAGAAATATATATATAGATTGTTATATTTAATAAATTTATCTGTTGCTTATAAATCTCTGGTAATCTGAGTTCCTAATATAATAAAATGGTTGTTTTAGTTTGAGTTTCAATAATTTACATGATATTTAATTTTTCCTAAATCTGTAACATTCCAATAAATATTTTCTTTGTAATGGGAAATAAATTTTGAATAAATACCAGGTTTTAAAAAAAATGGACTAAAGTGGATATGTAATGACTCTGGATGCCTGACGTAATTCCGATTCATCAAACGAACGTGAATTGGTACTTTCTTTTCCTGTTCCTCGGAATGACAGGAACACGGACAGCAATTCTCTGCCACAACTCTTTGCTTTAGTCGCTTTGACGAGAAAATTTGGATCATGCAGGCATGTTTTTGTTTTTGGGTAGACTAGTGTTAATACGTACTTTAAAAAACTGTATTATATAAATGTTCATGTTTTAAAAGTTCTAGTTAACTCTTTGTTCACTAGGGTGGAACGAAAAAACTTTTTTTAAAATTTCAAAATGCTATAGTTTTCAAAAGTTGCCTTTGATCAAAATAAAGACGGAAATTAAATATTAGCATAATTGAATTATGTTTTCAGGTGCCGCAAGAAAGGTAAACTTTAGATTTTTATTAAAATTTTGACAATTTTCGCAGTTATGTAAAAAAAAATCATAATAATAATAATTTCATTATGCTATAGTTTTCAAAAGGTGCTTTTGATCAAAATAAAGACGGAAATTAAATATCAGCGTATTTGGATTATGTTTAGAGGTGCCGCAAGAAAGCAAATTTTGGGTTTTTATTAAAATTTTGACAAATTTCGCAATTATGTTTATTTTTTTTTCAATAGGCTATAGTTTTAATAAGTTGTCTTTTAAATCAGTTTAAATCAGTTTTAAATCTTTTTAATCAGAAAACATGGTAAACTTATTGCGTAATATATTTTAATTACAAAAATAATGAAACATAAATAGTATACAATAAGGTAAAAACAGAACAAAGTTCAGAAGAGAACACTATACTATCCCAATTATTTTATTGCCTCTACGTCCAGTGTCTTTGAAACCTCAAGTAATAAAACGTAGTCAAATGTGCATGACATTGCGATTTGTGGCTTCTACTTGCGATCGAACTTGAGTATCAGACAAAATTGCTGCAACAATTCCAAGCGCCGCTCTGCAGGATATTGGTCTGATTAGTGATGAAGAAAGAAATATGACAGAAATGTATTGACAGAATGAAAATTAGATGAGAACAAATAAAGAACCGAAAAGGATATGTAAAAGAAACTGTAAAACTAGTTATAAAAAGTAATTGTATTTTTTATGTAAGAAAAGACAAGACTATTGTGCAAGAGAAAAAGGGGACTAAGTATTACAAAATAAAATGTTATCGAGGAACATATATCAGTTGTTCCAGAACTTGGACCAAAATTTTCAAGACACGTAAAACGTATTTCTGGCACTGGAAAAGGTATAAAAGACAACATAATGACATTTTTAAATGTCAACCACCAATACTTAAAAATTACTGCAATTGGATATGATGGAACTGCCTCGAACACTGGATTGAATAATGGTGTGATTGCTTTATTGGAAAAAGAAATATGAAAGCCACTGCAGTGCTTGATTTGTCTGTTTCATGCAAATGAACTACCTGTTCATCATGTATTTTCTTTCCTAGATGGAAAAACTAAAAATCCAAATGAATTTGAAGTGAAAATAAGGAAACAACTGGAAAAGAGTTATGAACTTACAGTGACTGAGTTTTCACCTATTGAAAATAACATTCCATAGCTAAAATTTAAGGATAATTTAAGTATGGACCAAATATATTTCTTAGAAATATGTAACACAATCTCCGTTAGAAGTTGCTCTTCTGATTTGTCTATGAAGAAACCAGAAAAAAAATTGTCATTCTCCATGGTTTACCTTACCAAACAGAATTATTCGCTTGTACGTTGGAACAGAATATCCATCACAAAATCTCCAAATACAGACTGAGTACATTTTGAAAGTGTATGCAACTGTTTGGTTTAACATAAAGTTGAAACCATCTTCTATCTATGGACGAAGCACTTGTAAAAACATGTCAGCTATTTACGTTACCTAAATTACACTCCTAAAAATGTAATTGATCCAATCAGCCAAAGCAATGCATACTTTGCTGCACATGAAAATGTACTCCACTGTATGCTATCAGGGGATAGAAGTCATTAAGGAGTTTGCATTACGCCGAATTGTAAAAGCAGGGTCTGAAAATGACGCTGGCATCAGAAATTTTTTAATTCCTGCATGTGTAAACTTTGATGTCACGGATTATATTGATATGATTCAATGGCATGATGTTAAAGTAACATAATCTCCTATGACGATGTATATTGCTGGCGACAAACTAAAGCAGTAAATAAAGGAAGCCAGAGGCGTAGCGTCAAGGGGGGCACGGACCACTTTACTACCAGTATTTTTATATACTATATTTGGCCTTATTTAATTTATACCGTCCAAAGATTAAATAAGGCTAAATGTAGTATATAATTATACTGGTAGTAAAATGATCGTGCCCCCCCTGACGCTACGCCACTGAAGGAAGCAGAAGAACCTGATCATGAGAGTAAACTACATTTTTTCCCTATGTCATACACAAGCAGTTAAAATGATTGTTAAATTAGTTACCGAGTCATTCTTGTCAGTTTGCAGCACTTCTGCAAGAGATGCATTGGTAAAAACCAAAATAAAATTTTCAAAAGATCATGCCAAGATTTGAAACAAAAAAACAAAAACAAAAGCAAATAATCCAATGTGTCAGTGTGATTATTATGGACCATGTGTGATACTATGGACATTAGAGAAAAATTAATGTTTCTAAAAAATAACGTTTTGCCTTTAAAAACAATATAAAGTCAAATCTCTTTTAACGGACACCCTTATATACGGTCACCCCTCTCTTACGGCCAAATTAAAATTTCTCCGCGAACATTAAACTCTCGTTATAACTATCAACCAATCTCCTGCAGTCACCTCATTTTTTCAGACTTTTTTTGGTCCCATAGGTGTCCGTTAATTAGAGGTTTCACTCTTTTAAAGTTTTTCTAAATAAGTGTGTTTGTTTAACTAAGATACGATAATTAAAGATTGTATTTCTTTCATTTCAATGTAGTACTATACGAATATGTTACTGTAAAATTAATAAAAATTAATATGGTGTAAATCGCTAAATTTTACAAAATAATTATTTCTGTAATGGCATCTAAAAATTCGTAATACATAGAATGTACAAGTTTTCTGCAAAATTATCATATTTTGAATATTCTGTTTGCAAAATATATGTATATTATGTTAATAATCAAGAAAATAATTTTTTTAAAGGCAATTTTTATCGTTTTTTCATAGAAAAGTCATTTTTGAAGCTCTTTGCGGCACCTGAAAATATTTTAGTACAGCAACAAAATTTTATATTCTTCATTCTAATCCCAAAAGGCAACTTTTGCAGACTATAGCAAATTTATAACTGAAAAAAAAATAATTAACCATTATTTTCGTTCCACCCTATTGTTCACGGGCGATTTAAATTGAAATCACTCTTTTATTCCTATTTATAATTGGTATCACTACTTTTAAATGCTAATCTTTACCTTGTTAAATCGCAGATGTCTCCCATTAAATAAGGCAAACATTATTATAGAAAAGAAATGAGAAAGATCCGTACAACTTCAAAAATTTATTGAAAAAGAAGCAATAGGGTTACAGCGCAACTAATTAGTACATTAGATAGAATAACTCAAAAAGTTTTTTTTTCCTATAACTTAAGTTATTACCTTAGGAAATTTCTACATGAGACCCTTTCGTAGCACGAACAATATCAAGACGATATTCCAATTCCATCCACGACCGTTTCAGCATGCTAACATCAACAGTAGCTACAGCTGTTTGGATGTTTAGCTTTAATTCTTCGAGACTGTTAACTTTCGTTCGGTATACAGTATCTTTAACATAACCCCAAAAGAAAAAATCCAGTGGTGTTAGGTCAGGAGACCGGGGTGGCCATGCAATGGGACCATCCCTGCCAATCCAACGCTGTGGAAAAGAATTATTCAGCGACTCACGAACTGTCAATCCCCAATGAGGAGGCGCACCGTCTTGTTGGAAAAGGACATTCGGTTGAAGGTCTTGCAGTTGTGGGAATGCATAAATCTCAAACATATCTAAGTAGGTACTTGAGGTCACAGTCGTTTCTGAGAAAAAAAATGTCCAAGGATGCGATCGTGAAGCAATCCGCACCACACGTTCACCTTTTCACTGCTCCGTTGGAGTTCACGTACGGCATGTGATTGTTCGGAGCCCCAAAATCGAACGTTATGTTTATTGACCATTCCGGACACATGAAACGTTGATTCATCGGAAAACAGTATTCGTTTCAGAAAATGTTCATCGGCATCCAAACGATGCAGCATGTCAACTGCAAATCCATAACGCTTCGCATAATCATCCGGTTGTAACGCATGCAGAATCTGAACTTTGTAGGCTGTAAGTCGCAATCGTTTATGAAGCACATCGTGTACAGTGGATCTTGGCATTTGTAGCTCCCGGGATGCTTGTCGAACTGATTTTGTAGGGCTCCTACGAAATGCTTCACGTATTCGTTCCACACTTTCTTCGCTAGTTCTAGGGCGACCATATCCTTTTTTATGTTCCACACTACCCGTTGTCATAAATTTGTGATACCACTCACGAATGCTTGACCGAGATGGTGGCGATTCCCCATACGTCGTTCGATAATTCCGTTGTGTTTGCGTATCGGATTTTGTTTCGATAAACCACGCAACACATTGTGCTTTCTTCACGCGTTCCGCCATTGAAATAACTAAAATGCCTTAATATTCCTTTGCATGACATGTAGCGCCATCTATGGTCAGAAACATACTGCAGAAAAAAACTTTTTTGAGTTATTCTATCTAATGTCTAATTAGTTTCGCTGTTACCCTACTGTTTCTTTTTCAATAAATTTTTGAAGTTGTACGGATCTTTCTCGGACACCCTGTATTTTAAGACTTTTTTTCCTAAATCGTGGTATAAAAGTGTCCCCCATAAATGTAATGGAAAATTAATTTCGACTAAACATAAGGTTTTATAAATTTAGACTAAAGTTCATATTTAATGAAAGCTAGATGCAGAGAATAATCTTTTCAATGCATCAAACCAACCGGAAATCACACCATTCGTTTGCCTGTCGTTCGTATTGACCTTTAGAAGGACAGTAATTCCCTGCAATAATTTTTGTCTTAAGTCGTTCTCGCAAGAATATATTGATCATGCCACAAATATTTTTGTTTTCGTTATATCATTTTTAATATATAGTTTTAAACATGTGTTATTTAATTTTTGAAAATACGTTTGTTTTGAAATATAAAACGTCATTTTGAATAAAAACGACTATTTTAGTTATCAGTCTCGGTAATCAATGTGATTCTTTTTAAATGCACGTTTATCTAAATCTCTAGCATCACAATACATATGCATACTTGCCAACTTCGCACTTAACTTCCGTAAAATATAGGTTAATTTAATCGAGGTTAAACACGTTTCAAACCAGAATTATTTTTAAGAAATGCATTTAAATAGGTTCCACAAAAGAAAATGAAACTAAAGATCTATTATTATCTCAGATATATTTTCTGGTTGGAAACGTGTTTAACCTGGATCAAATTAACTCACATTTTACGGAAGTTTAGTTGAAAGTTGGCAAGTATGCATATGTCCTGTATTTCTGTAATGGAAAATTAATTGCCACAAAATATTACGTTCATTTAATGACTGCTTGATGCGGGGAATACTTTTTCCAAACAAACCAGAACTGATACTGTTCGTTCCCCACGATAAAAATTGTCTTAAGTTGCTTTGGCAAGAAAATATTGATTATGCAGCCAAAATTTATGTTTTTCAGGGTATTTCTTACCTGCTAACATCGCACTAAATGTCCATACAATGTAGGTTAATTTATCCGAGGTTAAACACGATTCGAACCAGTTCGTTTTAAAAAGAACATAAAAATAAGTATATGTTATTTTTTCAAATATATTTTCTGGTTAGAAACGTCTTTAACTTGGATCAAATTAACTCACATTGTACAGAAGTTTCGTTGAAAGTTGGCAGGTATGGTATTTTTAATAAGTAGTTTTGAAAAAGTTTCATTTAATTATTTTTTTTTGTTTCGAGAAAATTGTTATTTTTAAATATTTAAAATAATATATAATGTTCTGCTATGGCGAACATACTAACTATTTTTGAGAGAAGTAATAATCACCTTATTTAATGACAGAATTTCTGCCACAAAAAATGGAATGTTTTCTATTAGGAAAAAGTGCTAGCTCCGCGTTTTGATCAGTGGGTACAGTGGTCCTCGGGTCTCTCGGATATCACTCTTTGAAAAAATAACTTCACCTTATTTAATCACAGAATTTCTATCAAAAAATATGCCGAATATTTCTTTTCGCAAATAGTCGAGTGAGGATACTTTTTGTAAATAATAGTGAGTAACACTGTGTTAATACTAGAACGACCGGAAACTTTACTCAAGTTTTATAAAACTAATTCACACCAGAATTTGTATTTAAGACTATTGAACATATTATTGAACATACATATATTTAATATCATTTCACATATTTCTGAGAGATTTATATTTAATTTATTTTAAAAAGAAAATTCTGGTTTGAATTGGAATATATTTATTTTGTAGCGGTCAAAATGGTCGCTCATGGTCGTTCTAGTGTTAACCCATAAACGACCGAATCATTTTTCTCAATAAAATACAAATATTGCGATTCATATTACTTTTATATTATTGCAGCCTAAGAGTGACTTTATCGTGGTTTTTCTTGCATCAAAACCAGTAAATATTTATCCTAAAAACAAACTGGTGTTACCATAATACCTGATGTAGTAAATATAACGTTGCGAAAACGCAACGTCAGTCTTTAATGGGTTAAATAATATTGTATTTCGAGTACTGTTTGTATTTCAGGACATATATGCTTATGCGCATTCCCGAATGATTTATTCAAATAATCACAATTAATCGCTATGCCCATCGCTAATTGCGAGCTGTGTTGCCAGTGGGCTACTTTTTTTTTTATTCCGTTCTCTTGATTGACACCAGTTTTTTGAGAAAGTAAAATTCGTCTCATTTAATGACAGACTAAATACAGCGAAAACAAAGAGAATTATACCGTTTCAAACAACTGGTGCCAATCAAGTAATCTGAATTAAAAAAAAGTAGCCCACTGGCAACACTGATTGCGAGGGCGACAGGTTGAATATCCCAGATATAAAGAGCTACTGGATGCGTCAGGAGTGTTAGCAGTGTGCTATTTTTTGTAATTCAGCTTTCGTTATTGCGACCAGTTTGAAAAAAAGTAAAATTCGACTTATTTAATGAGACTAAATACGATGAAAACAAGGCGAATTCAACTGTTTAAAAAAAAGTGGTGCCAAACAAGCAATCTGAATATCTGAATTCTAAAAAAAAAAAAAAAAAGCCCACTTGCAACACTGTGCGTCGGTGTGATAATCGGCTTAAGGAACTCATATCTTCATTAACCCTTTCCCCTTTCAGCGGCAAAGAACTTTTGTTGTTAATGTTGACTTAATGGTTTATCACCAGAATTTACGAACAAATTGACATGAAAATAAATAATTTTTTTCTCGTAGATTATAGAAAAAAATCTTATTAAAAAAACCTGGGTGCCCTTTGGCAGGTAGGAAATACAAATAAGGGCATTTATAAAATTCCACCACACCTTAAAGGGGTAACACTTGGACAACTCAGATCACTTGCTTTAAATAGCTGAATTAATTTAAAATATTGGCATAACATAGCATCCAATCGCGCCCACCGGCCTAAGCGCTCGTAGTTTACCGTAGTTTTCTTCGAACCTTGGATATTCTTGCATAAATACGGTTTAGATTTCCTTAGAAAGAACCCGCGGAGGGCACTCCTCCCTTGGGCTTATATCCTCGTGTGAATAATCGGCCGTCATAAATCACCAACAAACCACCATAAGTTAGCTACACATTTTCTCAGATTCCATTCTTTTAAATTTGAATATATTTTCTATTTTTTCTCCAGTAGTGCTTAACCCTTGGAAGGGCATATCAGGTTGGAGACAGATAAGGGAATATGTCGAATATGTCGAAATACCAATATTTTCTTATAGAAAAATTCACCTTATTTGGTCGCGCGATTTACCGTCGCGATACGAAGGCCAATTTTTCTATTTGAAAATACTGGTATATACCTCAAAATATCCCCCCAACTCCAATATTACATTTTATATTAATCTTAAAAAACATAGTTAAAAAATTAGCAGGTGAATGGTTGCAAAGCACCCGGAATTATTGAAATGAAAAATCATGTGAGAAAACAGAAAGTTTATTTAATATATTTATTTAATGATGTGTCTAATTTCTATATTGAATTCATTTCATTTTGTGTATTTTTTAATTCATGAAATTGTTTTATACAAAGAATGTTTATTTGACTTTAATAACTGTAAGGTTGGCAGCTATGCAGGTGGATAAATCACAAAGTTAATTGATGGGCTCGCAGCAATAGGAGGTAGCTCCCTTTTTGGCATTTTTGAGATGTCCTCTTTCTTGTTTTAAAATTTAAAATTTTACAGTTTCGTCATATGTAATTCCAATTCACTTATGCATTAGTCCATGCACTTATGCATGGTTTGCCACCAAAAATATAAAAAAATAATCTATTCTGAGCGACTAAATTTTAACAAGAAAGTGGACTTCTCAAAAATGTAAAAAATGCAGCTATCTCTTCTTCCTGAAAACCCTTCAATTTTAAAATGAGTTTTAAGTACTAAAATAATATCACATTATCATTACTTTTAAAGGATTCTCCGTGTTTTATTTTTGAAAATAAAGTGTTGTATGATGAATAAAATTATGTTATTTTATTTATGAGCTGTAGGAGGGCTTAATATGTAGCTTAATATTTTTTAAAAGTTGAAGAGTACATCACTTATAACGGTGGTGTATTGTTTCAAGATACATTCCGCAAATTCGAAAATTAAATGTACAGTGTTCCAAAGCTGCCAACCGCTACGATTTGCTGCCAACAATAAGTCCAAATAGAAATCTGCCCCATATTCAATCGAAATAATCTGCGATTAAATAAGGCGAAGTTTATTTTTCGAAAATAGTGGTGCCAGAAAATCGTAGAAAATGGCATATATATTTCATGTGGTGTTCATTGTTTGTCACTGTTAGGTTTTATTTACGGTTCAGCACAACATTGATCTATCTTTAACGCAAATATTATCAACTAACGAAAAACGAATGTGTAAATTTAAAAAGTAAGAATTATATTTTTAAAATAAGTTTTATTCTACTTTAATGCTTAATTAGGTAAAGTATTACTTCACGTGCAAATTTAAAAATAATTTTATATGAATTTAAAATTTTTGTTTATAATATGATCGTTCTTTTTGTTCTTAAGTTAATCTTTTTACAAATTAAGCAAATTCATAAGAGTATTTAATAACGTGCATACTATGAATGTATTTAATTAAGCGATATCAGATAAATTATTAACTAATTATTTTTCCCATTAATACTTAAATACTTGCAACATTTACATTGTGTTCGTTTATCATGCAAAACATGTTTTCTTGGGACAAATACTTTGCAAATGCGCTTCCTACTTCCTTTGTTGGAAAATGTCACTGAATATTAGAATAAATTTTGCTTATACGTGATATTTTTTTTTAATTGCAATTTTAAATTGATGAATTGCTAACCTGTAGCTTAACATGTTAACTTCCACTGAGTTGATAGTATGACCACCATATTATAAATTTCGAATTCATATCATAAATTTGGAATAGAAGTTTTTGCTTTATTTAATAACAGACATTTCGTGAGTACATAATTTAAAGAGTTTTACTTCGGAATTTCCGATATGCACTAGGCATTTCGGAATACAAAATGAGGCCAAACTAGTAATCCTGACTGCCATACAATGATCCGGCCGTCATATGCATTTCTGAATGTATGCACCACACGACAGTTGGCGAGTCTTGAAATGTTTATGCAAAATTCCTACGAGAAATGTTTAATAATAATATTTTGTTTATTTAATCGTTGCAGTTGCAAAGTACTTCTGCTGATAAAATGTTGAAATAATTGTGTTACACCAGAATGGGCGAACAAATGTATATGAAAATAACTGAAATGTTTTCTTCAGGTATTTTATGACAGAAAACATTATAAAAAAATTCTGGGTGCCAATTGCCAGTTTGGGATTAAAATTGAGTGTTCGAGCCGCGCAAACACTACCCTTTAAAGGATTAACTCTTGAAAGGTGGTGGTTTGCTTTTGGATCACTTAATTTTAATTTTTAAATGACATGTGAGCAGAATTTTGGAATGAACATTTTCCTTTTGTTAACTAAGTGACAAAAATCTGTTACTTGTTCAAATATATTTATTTGATGCCATTCAATCATTTCAGCATGTTACAAATAGAAGTACTTTGCCACTAAAAGGGTTAATAGCAGATAGATTGTGAATTTAAAAAGAAAAAAATTCTGTTGGAAATTTTTTGTACATATTTTGAATAAAATATGCACTAATCCACATCACGTACTCTTGCGTGAAACAGTGTCAATTTGACACAAGTGAAATAAACCTTTCGATTCTCAATATTTATTTAGTAAAATGTTTCTTTTTCCATCTGTTCATTTGACGGGTCATATTGACACAGTTTGTCGACTGTTTGGGAAGCCTGAAGTAATACACAAGTTTTTTAATTGAACACATTAGAGAATTGCAATCACTCAGAAATAGAATATAAGTGGCAAAAAAATGTCACAAAACAGTTTTAGTTAATTTTCACATCCGTAATTTTATTCAGTTTGTAGATGAAATGTAGGAAGACGTTGCAATTTAACATAGTACTGATGGCTGATGCGAATGCACGTCTTCTGAACAAGTGTAATTTTGTACACGTGTAAAACTTTTGAATGTTATGAGTTACATTATTTTTCAAAAAATACACGAAATTCGCATCTTTTCAGTTAGAGTATTATGCATATAAATACCGTAATTTCCGGCGTATAATCCGCAGCTCAAAGAGTCGTTTTTCGACCCAGAAATATTATTTTATAAAATGTAACTTAAGAGATCGCTGTAAATATTTAACTACAATTATTGAATAAATTTTCTGGGTCGAAAAACGATTCTTTGAGTTGCGGATTATACGCCGGAAATTACGGTATTTCAATTAAAAACAATAGCATTACTATATATTAGGTTGATGTAAAAGTTCTGTCGTATTTTAGCACCTAATTTTAATACATTTAATATTCCACCGCCCTTCAAAAGTTTAAAGATCAACATGACAAGACGTACTGTAGCCCCTTTATAAACACAGAGATCCCACTGATCTCCTAATTGAATAAGAGCGCTTTAAAGAAATATATTTGTAACATATTTTTTGCAAATTTTGTAGAAACTTACCACGAAGATGCTTGCTCTTAAATAGTGATATTTAGAAACCGGGCCAACGGCTTCATGTAAGAGAGTTTCAAAAACCACATTTTCTAAAAATTACGAAGCTATTTATAGTGAACAGTTAAATAAATGCAGCATTTTTTGAAAACATTATCGTTGAACTTATCTAACGGTTATGAAAATGTTTGGTATTAAATCTACTTATTCAAAACTTATTTATCCCCACACATATAAACGACGTATATTAACAATTTCATTTGCGAAATACCGTATGCACTCGTGTATAAGCCGACCCCAAAATTCCAGATGAAAACAGGTTTTATACCAGTAATTCAGAATGATTTTATACGCCTTATTTAATCTAATTTAATTTTAAATTATCTAAGATGAAGAAAACTATTGCAAAATACTGGTAAAACCTGTTTTCATCTCGAATTTTGGTGTCTGTTTATACGCGAGTACATACGGTAATTACCGTAATTTCCGGCGTATAATCCGCAGCTCAAAGAGTCGTTTTTCGACCCAGAAATATTATTTTATAATATGTAACTTAATTGATCACTGTAAATATTTAACTACAATTATTGAATAAATTTTCTCGGTCGAAAAACGATTCTTTGAGCTGTGGATTATACGCCGGAAATTACGGTATATTACTAAAATTTTGAAATGACTGGCTCCAGAATTAGTGAAACAATTGATATGAAAATACCTGAATGTTTTCCTTCACGAGCATTATAAAAGCAAACATTAAAACATTCCAGTAGAATTTGGGCAGTTGGGAATTAAAATTAAGTTGTATAAATATATCCCCCTAATCTTGAAAGGGTTAAATAAATCCTGTAGAATTACTGTATTTATTATTACAAAAATCGAAGAGAAATTGCACCATATGTTCAATCGGAAAACCTTTCAAAATGGCGAACATAACTACTCTCTAAATTGATTGAATAAATGGAAGCTAATTTACCTTAATTTGCTTTCTGGGACAAATTTTGACGTTACAACATTTCGCTCTAATTATGGAAATCTTTAATTGCAAACAGTATTGAACAAACGATATGGATTAGTACTCTTTTCCGACAACAGAAACACATTTATACCTTCTAACTTGATTATAACAATTCGCACGGTTGCGTAATTGAGAATACTGGAATGATTAGTTTCTCAAAGACTTGATTGAAATTTCGGAATTACATTTACAAATTTTCTACAAAATATAATACAAAATAGAGAATATAACGTGGGGGTGTATAGTCTACCGCAATGTTTGAATATAAAATTTCGCTTTATGAATAGCAGACTGTTACTAATAAATCTGAAATTTTTATTCAAAGACAATGGTAGCATGGACCCTTCTCTTTGTGTGCGCCGTTGATAACACATGATAATTTTAAGGAATATGCATTTCGTTTCATTTGTCTTGCATTTGTTAATTAAAAAAAGACAACTTTCAATTACTCAAACGCCATTCAACAACTTCCTTAGTCATTACCATAGTTACCTTTAATGACAATGTATAAATTACCATTATATAGAATTCGAATATTTTCTCTTTCCACCGTTAATTTTTTTACAGTGTTTACATAGTTACTTTTCTTAAAGATAGTTTTATGAATGAAGGATGATGATTTTGTCCTTTAACCCTATCACTGCCTAGCCCGTGTTTCCCAGAAATCATATTAAAATGGCTGCAAACAAAAATATTTTAAACATTATTATTTTTATGAAAAGCATATCAAATGAAGGGTTATGAGAGATATTGTAGCACCAAACCACAATTAAAAAATACATACTCTGGAATTTATAAGCAACTTTTTGGAAACATAGAAAAATTCCCTAAAAAACAATACGAAAAATGCGTACAATTTCGAAATTATTTTCGTAGCATTCATGGGCGCTGTTGAAGATGGTGAGAGGAGGATATCCCGCGCTAGATTTTAATATTATAATATAGTTTTCTTCATTATGGATGATTTAAAAAAACGGGAATTATAATAAAACATTTTTCCTAAGTAATTTAAACTAATTAAACATTAACAGTAATAAACATAATAAAATGTTCAAAAATGCTTGTTATTATTTCACGACATATTTATTACCGTAATTTCCAGCGTATAATCCGCGGGTCAAACAATCTTGTTTCTACCCAGAAATTTTATTTCATAAAATGTAACTTCCTAGAATCTGTAAATATTTGACTTTAATTATTAAATAAAATTTCTGGGTCGAAACAAGATTGTTTGATTCGTGGATTATACATCGAAAATTATGATATGTCACGCCCTCCCGCCATTTAAGGAAAGAAAACGCCCTGGCCAATAGGATTTGATCTGTCGAGTTCAATTGCAGCGCTAATTTATATAAGTACAATTTTTGCAATTACCATAATTTCCGGCGTATAATCCGCAGCTCAAAGAGTCGTTTTTCGACCCAGAAATTTTATTCAATAATTGTAGTTAAATATTTACAGAGATCTTTTAAGTTACATTTTATAAAATAATATTTCTGGGTCGAAAAACGACTCTTTGAGCTGCGGATTATACGCCGGAAATTACGGTATTTTATGTCATTATTAATTTTTCATAAAAAGTAACACGCAACTGAGAAACGACCTTAATCCTTTGTTTACGTGTGAAAGCTGCGAACTGTTTTTTTATTCAATGTGTCACAAATTGTAACAATTCTTCTTAGCGATAGATTTTTCTTGAAGGTAGCCTAGTATAACTGTATGCAGAGAATATTTTACATAAAGTGGTAGGAGTAGAATATAAAATAGTCCACTGGGACGTATTTGTCCCGACCAATAGTCAAACAGTTAATTTAATATAAAAACACTTTTCTAAAAGTACATGCTAGATTATCTGAGTTTTTGTCACAAATTTCCTGTGAACCGAATTTTATTGACCGTATGTCGCCATTTGAGCATATTTCAACAAATAATTTTCCACTGATCACGTTAAGTTGGATACAACGAGATCGGTCTAAAATTTTAGTAAATTTTCGCGTTCTCTAAACGTTTTTTAACACTTTCCAACCTAGTTGAAAAGTGTTTATGACGTATGGCCGTCTGCCCTCTGGCCGCCTGTCCGTGCTCTAACTCCCGTAAATATGCTCGGATTGCTCTGCAATTTTTATATGTTATTGCCGGTATCTATAGCATGTTCCCTATTTCAACGGAAGTGTGTAGCACTTATAGTTTTTACAGGGACACTCAAAAGAATTCCGTTACATTGCGGTCTATGGGGAAAAAACATTTGCGGTTTATTTAAATAATGTTTCACTATTTTAAACGCATTGCAATTTATATATATCACTAAGGTGCATTAGAAGAAGCTTAATATGGAATAGGGTGTGCATAGCACTTATAGTTACTTTACAGGCGCAGTCAAAATAATTCCGTTACATTACGTCTATGGAGAAAAATCGTCTTCGGTTTAATTAAATAATGTTTCACTATTTTAAACGCATTGAAATTTATATATATCACTAAGGTGCATGACAAGAGGATTACTACAGAATAGTGTGTGTATAGCAGTCATCGTTCATTGACAGGGACACACAAAAAAATTCTCTACTGTCTGTTAACCATAATTGCTGGAAGTGCGTTTTAAGTTACTGAACACGATTTTAATTTTAACTCGCTTTTTGTCTATTATGTGGTGTGTATAAATTCTGTAGATCGTATACAGGGAAGCACAAAAGTTCGCGAACACATTTCCGTTTATTGACAGAAACTCCAGACGGAGAACTTTAAACTGTCCTACGCGTTTCCTAACTGAACTAAAATTTAGCATCCTATGTAGTACATACAGAGTTGCCAAGTCTCCGACTTTTTGAACACCAGTAATTGTTTAGAGAAAATGTTGTTCTGTTAAATCGCAAAATGTTCCGATTAAATAAAACAACATTTTCTGTACTAAATTACTGGTATCCAAAAAGCCGGAGACTTGGCAAGTCTGTACATATACAAATCTATAGATCCTGTACAGGGCTGAATAAAAGTATTCGGATATTTTTCCGAATATTGTACATGTTGGAAATTCCTGAAATTATGTTTTTAAGTATGTTATGCGTTTTCCAAATTGTTTACTTAGATGTTATCTTTTAGCTTATTAAACGGTATGATTTGTAAAATTATTTCGGAAGCGTTGGAAAGTGTTACATAATCTATGCTTGTCGCATGATTTTTCGTTCTTGTTTATATATTGCTCTAAATTTATAGTTATATCTCATCTCAAGCATTTTAGTTTTAAGTATGGCATTTCAATTTTTTTTAAATTATGATAATTATTATTATTATCATTATCACTGCATTTTTATTCTGATTCATCTAAATGGTTTTTATCATACTTTCTAATTGCATATTAACTAAAATTTATTTATTTAAGGATGATTTTCCTTTAGGTTGATAAATAAGTGAATATAGGTAAAATTACATCGGACCCACAAAAATTAACCTTATAACGGCCCTCAAACGCATTAAGATACCTTAGTTCAAAATAAATTCTCTCATTTCCAAAGATACTTACAAATCACTTTATGAATTGCACTATGATTTCATATCCTTGTGTTTTTCTGGTAACTTTTATTACGTGGCGTCATGAACATTTCAAGTCATGAACATTTCAAACTTTGTCAGAAAACTATTTTTTGCAAATGTTATGTGGTATTCTTGTACCTTTTTTTAAGTTTTCGAAAAACTTCATATTTTAGTTACAATTTGACATCACTGAGCGGTGACATTTTGGTCAAAGATGTGACGAGACCACTGTGGTTTGCAATGACGTCACAGTAACTCATCTACGATCATGCTTACTATTCGGGTTGCAATCTATAAGAATTCGCTTTCATGAAATCTGTAGTTATCTTTTCTAAAGTATAAATCGCATATAGAAAAATTTAAATCATCGGGAATTTTTATAACCCAATTTCCAAATAGTAATTTTCTTCGTTATTTAATCTCAGAATTTCTGAATTATATAAAGCAAAAGTGTTTATTAGAAAATAGTGATATTAAAATATATAATAATAGTAGCAAGAATATTTATCAGTAGTGGTATTAAATAGACTTATTTATAGTCCAGCATTTTGGAAGCTCTGCGTACAGAAATGAATAATTGAAACATCAATAAATTTGCCCAACACAGTTAATTCCAAACAGCTAATTTCCGTTTGATAATTAATGCTTACGGCGTAAATAACTTTAAGCATGTTTCTCACCAATTTAAAGCATCACACAATTTTCATTAAATATTAACTCAATTATCTAAAAATATTCATATATAATAATTAATACTTGATAATTTAATTGCAGAGAAGTAATTTAAGGTTTACTACAAGTGCTAACTTTAAACAGTGTTACCAATTGACAAGGTGTGTTTATATTCAGACATCAAACACTAATTAAAAATAGTAATATTTACCTTATTTAATGAGATTAAATAAGGAAATCATTAGTAAAGGAATAGTGTTAGACAACTGAATAAAAAATACGCCCAATCAAAAATACAGACTTAACCCTTAATTGCATAGTGATGTAAATTTCCACTACTTTTTATTTAACTTTTAATAAATAAATCAACTTCTTCGCCACCACTATATTTATATAGAAATATTAATCCAGTAAATTTCCCGTGAACTATGTTGCTGAACAAAGTTAAAAATCTATCTTAAAATTTCTGGTGTCTAATATTTAATATGTGTATAAAAAACACAATTGTAAAAGAAAAACTCATGCAAAGAAGGGTTAAACTCAAACGATGCTCCATTGGCATTTGTAAATGTAACAAATAAGGTGTTTTAACACATTCTCTACCGCGGAGGTGAATTTCTGTCGTTTGGATATCTGTAATTATACCAACGGATGATACGTTTTCATTTTACCTCATATATTATTTCTTAATAATACACCCAATATTCATATTTATAAAATAAGACTACTCTGCGTATCAAAACATATTTAAGAACAGTATCACTGTCATGAAGTTTCGTGCATATTATTTTATTATTTAAATTTTCTTTATCTTTTTAAATTTATTCAGTCTCTTATTAAACTCCTACTCAATAGTAAAATGTTTTTTCGATATTTCTTTTCCTTCCATATGCTACAATTAAATAAATAAAGATTATGAAATAGTAGAAATAAAATTATCTTACTTTTAACATTGTTTAATTACAGATAATTTATAGAAGCTTTGTTTAGGCTTGCTACCTTCTATCAAATTAAATTGGTTCGCCAATTTGGCATTTTCATTCTTTAACGGTCAGTTTTAAATTAAACCATTTATTCCAACACTTAAATGATTCACTTAAATGATTACTTTTGAAAAAGCATCTCTTTTATGGCAACCCTCATCTATCGAATCTTTTAAGCACACTTTAACATGGAACTATTAATATCAGCAAAATAGTGAAACTTCAACTGTAGCCGGTTCCTAAAGGGCTGATTACCGCCGGGACATACTTCCATCAGTAAAATTGAATGGAAAGTTTATCTTTATTTAAATGCCTTATGTATGCTTGATTTCTTTCATAATTAAGGTAAAACGAAACGTATGTATTTATTTTTACTGGTTTAATATAACCCTGGTGGTAGTCAGGGACTGCGGTTCCGTCATATTGTGACAACAATGCTCCTCTCAATGTCACTAAAAGAGATTTTAATGCCGGCGAGGCAATCTTACACCAGTAAAAAATAATATAAATATTCGTCTAACTTATGACAGAAATTCTGCATGAATAAGATTTTCAACTAAAGCGAAAATTTCTTTTCAAATTTGCTGGTGACTGATTGCCCTGCGGTAATCAGATTCTGTTGTTTCGATGTAAGCTGCTGCCATACTGTGACTACGCCCTTAGTTACCGTAATTTCCGGCGTATAAGCCGCAGCTCAAAGAGTCGTTTTTCGACCCAGAAATATTATTTTATAAAATGTAACTTAAAAGATCGCTGTAAATATTTAACTACAATTATTGAATAAAATTTCTGGGTCGAAAAACGATTCTTTGAGCTGCGGCTTATACGCCGGAAATTACGGTACTTCACTCGCAACTGGTAGATACACTGAGCTCCAAATATAACAGCAGATTTGTCTTTCTAATTCCCAACATGATTTCCAGCGGTCAGCGCGGAAGGATACAGTGATGTTAATTTTAACGCGCATTCATGGCAAAACATGCTTTCTATCGCATTCCCTTACAAGATTAGTGAATTATTTATGAATTAGATAAGCATAGCTTAATTATAAAAGCATAAATTAAGATAATAGAAAATGAGAATACTAATATCTGACATTGACAACGCGGACTATTTTTCACTTTTGCCTTGAAAGCTTCATTTGCCTTTCATGATTCTGAATTCCTGTTATATATAGAGCTCAATGGGTAGATACTACACAACATGTCTCCTACTATTTATTCACAGCTCAATTTGGTTATCTACGTGCGATCTCAGTCAGACGCATGTTCTTTTTAAATGTTTCATATAGAAGTTATTATTTAGTTTTTGAGTGGTGAATGTGTATTATGATCTTATCTGTAACTTATTTTACGATAATGTTTTTTGTGAAAATATATATTCATCATTGTGCATGACTTTGGTATCAAAAAATGACATGAAATAAAATCACTCCTCGTCATAGCAATATTAATTGCCAAAGGTTTTTAAATAATATTTTGTGTAAGATTAAAAGTACTTTAAGTAAAATGAGTGAATTATGATTTGGCAAAAAAACAATTTGAATATTTTGAACGAAGTCTTTTTTTAAAGTATTTTAAAAAGATTTTAAAAGTGTGATAATGAGATCAAAGTTGGATCTGATTGCTAAAAATTTTAATCTAGCATAATAAGGTCTATGTATCAAATCAATCATGTACAACACGTGTTATATAATGGCAGAAGGTCGCAAATTAGACTCCTTAGATTTAAAGTAAATAATAGGTTTTTCCACATTTGTCATTCATTTGTAGAAAGAGCTCAAGAATGTTGTTTTGTCGTTTGACAATATCAATATTAGGGGAAAACACATGATTGGCTGAAAAGGAAATAGCAATTGTCTAAACTACAAAGGATATGCAAATTCGAATGAACTTGCACTTTTGAGATACATCTGCATCGTGCAGAGTCACTGACAAGCACACTTTAGCTCAGGTGATCATCCAATTGAATAAGGCGACCTTACAGATAGGCGGACAGGTCTGTGGACTTCGCCACTTGTGGAAAAAGTGCTACGCATCAGAGTTACCACATACCGATGCATGCTACAGCGCTCAAGGCAAAGGCGTAGCGTCAAGGGGGGGCACGGATCACTTTACTACCAGTATTTTTATATACTATATTTGGCCTTATTTAATTCATACCATTCAAAGATTAAATAAGGCTAAATGTAGTATATAATTATACTGGTAGTAAAATGATCGTGCCCCCCCTGACGCTACGCCACTGGCTCAAGGTCTTGCATGGTCCAGAGCATAGGCGTTGCTTTAGTGGGGGTAGGGGCACAGGCAATCCTCCCACCACTTTTTCTAAAAAATAATGATCGCAATATTTAAAAATGCAGAATTTCTGTTTTAAAACCCATTTAAAAGTTTTATTTGATAACTGTGATTGTAAGTTTGTCCTTCGCTCCCGTCACCTCTGACTCTATGCACAGAGAATATAGTTATTGGACCATTGTCGTTTAGAATCGAGTAGCAAGGCGTGTTGAATTTTGATTATGATTGCCAATGGCAGACAAAAAATATAGCGTCAGGTTCATTGAACTATAGATCTATCGTTTCATGTTGGAAGTATACAATGTCATGGCGGGTCGATAATGACCAGAAGTATATTCTCTGGGGGATGTTTAAGAACTATGGAAAGTATGGATTTTTTACGAAGCATCTTCTCTATCGCTAAGTACTTAGATTATTATAAGGCTGATCACTTTAACCCTTCTTTGCATGAGTTTTTCTTTTACAATTCTGTTTTTTTATACATATATTAAATATTAGACACCAGAAATTTTAAGATAGATTTTTAACTTTGTTTAGCAACATAGTTCACGGGAAATTTACTGGATTAATATTTCTATATAAATATAGTGGTGGGGAAGAAGTTGATTTATTTATTAAAAGCTAAATAAACAGTGACGGAAATTTACTTCACTATGCAATTAAGGGTTAATCTATTTATGTTTGTTGTCGCCATAGAGAAAATGTAGTTTAGAGCAAGATAACTAATCCTGTCGAACAGCCCGATGCAATCGCTTTGTTTAAAATTCCGCTGAAATGTACATACTGAATAGACCATAAAACATTTCGGATTTAAAACCATTTTAAAACGTTTGGGATACCCTAGGAAAAGATGTGCAAGTATCTCGTGCACAAACGTATATTAGTATATACAGAAGCAACGTAATTCTGTTGCTAAAATGTTTAAATAATTGAATATCAACTGATTTTACAAACTTACAAATAAATAAATCGTTTTCTTCATGTACATTGTTGAAGACCAATTGTATTCAAAATTCCTTTGTGTCATTGGGCAGTTTCGATTTAAAATTAAGTGGTATAAATAATACATCATTACCGTTCAAAGGTTTAACACATTTAAAGAAATATTTAGCTTTTTTGGAATTGCATGCATTCGAAATACTACTATAAATTTGTCGAAACTTTCGCTTGTAATGTGGCAGTCTTTATGAAAGGAGGAGCCACTAGTTTATAATTAGCTGTCTCTGATTCAGTAACCCTTCCATGCATAGTAGTCATTGGGACCATTATACATATTAATACATGGGGGTTGACGTTTTTTGACTGAAAGTCACTTGTCATAATTATTTTCGAAAGTAATTTTCGAATAGTTTTTCGAAAGGCCTTTTTTTAATCGTAGAACCTCTCTTATTAAATAAGACAATTGTTTTTCATACGTAAAAATTGGTAGCTCTGTGGTCCTTGGACCTTTGGCTAAGAGGTTTTATTTACATCTAGACGTCTGCGCCTCATGTATTGATCCAAAAATCAATTTGGCAGAATGGTTCGTTTCGTTGGAAATAGTTCAAGTTTTAGCGACGTTTTAAACCACCATAAAATTTTAACAAGAAAACAAACAAACCGATAAATTATAAAATGCTTCAGAATTAAACACAGCAGAAAACAATAACGAAAAATCATGCGGCAAGCATAGATTATGTAACACTTTCCAACACAGCCAGAAAACTGTATAGAAACTTCACTGTTAAATAATGTGAAAGAAGATATGTAAGTAAACAGTTTAGAAAACACATAACACACTAAAAAATATAGTTTTCGAAATTACCTTCCAGTGTCAAAAAAGTAGTCGAATTATTTTGTGCAGCCCTGTATATCATCAATATATGTGGATATGTAGTATGATAAAATTTAGTTCAGTTAGAATATCCGCATTTAGCCATTTTTGCCAATCGATGGAAATGCACTCGAAATCTTTTGTACAGCCCTGTATATTATCTGAAGAATTTTGTACACACCACCTAATAAGCTAAAATGCAACTTAAAACTCACTTGCAGCAGTTACCAAACGTAAACGACAATGTTTCTATTTTTTCGTAGCTTTGTACATACATTTATTCATATTCCACAAAATTCTATTAGTCTACTAAATATAGTTCAGCAGGAAAATGCGTAAACACAATTAAAAACTACCTTTAAGCAATTCACTCCCATAGTCTGTAGTACTTACGAATTTCCTTGTGTAGCCCTGTATATGGTAAACCGAGTTTATAAACACACACGTACTTTGAAAAAAAAAAGTTAAAAATGCAAACCAAAGTTTAAAACGCACTTATCACACATAGACTGTAAATATCGCACATGTACCACATGTACATGTAACCAATACCTTTTGTATGTCCCTGTAAATAAACGCAATGCACACAAGAGAGGAATTTATAGTGCACCTCAGTAATGCATATAATTTTCATTATGTTTGAAATATTGAAATATCACTAAATTACACTGCAGGCGATTTTTCCCCATATAACGATGTGTAAAAGAATTATTTTGTTTGACCTTGTAAATGAATAATAAATTCTTTGCACCCCATATTCTACAAAAAGCATGTTTTAATGCGCTTCATAATTATATATCAATTTCATTATGTTTTAAATGACGTAGCGTCATCAAAATGCGCTTGAACCGATTATTCCCCATTGACTGTAATGTAACGGAATAATTTTGACTGTCCCTGTAACAAAACTATAAGTGCTACTCACTTCTGTTAAAATAGGGAACATGCTATAGTAAACGACACAAACATACAAAAATTTCAGGACAATCGAAGCATATTTTCGGGAGTTAGAGCACGGACAGACGGCAGACAAATCGAAGTCATAAATACTTTTCAACTAGGTTGGAAAGTGTTAAAAACGTTAACCCCATGAAAGGCGGTGGTGTATTTTTAAGTCACTTAATTTTAATTCCCAAATGCCGCAATGGCACCAGAATTTTGTAATGAATTTTTTTACTATTAATAAACGTGTTATAAAGCTTTTTCTTTTTTTCATATGAACTTGTTCGTAAAAACTCACCGAGATATTATTCTTTTAATTTACGAAATTTCTCCCCTTTCCATCAATAAAAAATCTTCTGTCCGTTTTTAATGTCGGAAAGCTGCGAAACTTCATAAAATCCAAAGTACAAATAACTCGGCAAGTTTTGGTCGTAGAAGAAGGGATTTTGTTAATGTTGTACGAATGTTCGAAAGATAATTTATAAAACCCAGAGACCGTATAAAAATTTATAAACTATAACTTTTTGAAAATTTAAACAGGACTATTTCAATCACATCATTTTAATTCCTACATATTTTGAAAAAAATGCCGTTTTTTTATTAGCTAAATGTTTAACAGGTGAAAAAATAAATCGCATGTCAATCATTATGGGACAGTCCGTGTAGAGACGTATCTAATTTAAGTCAATGTTGGCAGTTGAATGTTTTTTTTTTTATTATTGGGATTATTTATTTGTTACCGCTGTCTTTAAATACTAATTATCGTCATATTTAAATTGTCTTTAATTATTCATTTCATGAGGCAAATAATATTTCTCCAGAAACGTGGTAGCAACCAACCAATCTGGCAATAAAACCACACAAGTGGAAACACCGACTTAGGTGTAAAAGTGACAGACATAAATTTCTGTTCATCATAAATTTTGCGCTTTAGAAGTTTTTCATTTTCAATTACAATCATAACATTTTTAGAATATACTGCCGTTTGTCCTTTACAATGATGACATGAAACTTGGCTGTCATCAGTGGCGTAGGATCAAGATGCCCTGGATGCCAATAATTTTGTAAAAATTTTTTTCGCTTTATTTAATAGCTCAAAATTTTTCGATTAGATAATGTGAAGACTATTTCTTTAAAACAGTGATAACCAGAGGTTCTGGACCCCCATCCTGGCTATGCCACTGGATGTCATCAGGCAGTATAATTGAAGATATATACTACACTTGTAGATAAATAAAAGACGCTTTTTAATTTTTTTAGAATTTGAATGGGATTAAAATATATATAACTGAACGTATCATTCAAAATCGTTTGTTTTTTGTCAAAACTTTAAATTACTACTATTACAGCAATTTTAATCGTATTCATTCACAGAATATGTAACAATTCATGCGATAAAAAGTGTAAAGTACTCTTCGAAAATCGCGATAATTATAATTATGCGTCTTACACTTTGGAAAAGTATTTCGTAACTGTGACAGAATTACGAAATTCGTCTATTACAGTTATTACGTTCTCGTATACATACATTGAACATATGTTTGAAATTAAAGTCATTTTACTTACTTTACGATAAACAAAATAATACTTTAATAGCTATTTTCGAGAAAATTTAAAATATGTTATTCTAAATAGCATTTCATAAAGAAACTTTAGCCCTGTAAATATATAAAAATATGCATTTATTTAAAAGTTGCTCTTTTCCAGGAAATACATTTTTTAACGAATAAATATATTATGTTACCAATAAGAACTATTGTTTAAAAGGGCAAAAGATTTTCTTTTACATTGCTTGCGAAACATTCTTTGAAAATTATTTGTTTGTCATTTTATATCAAAATAAGTCGACTTGAAAAATCAATTTCTCGTGCAAATTTTTTTTGAATATAACTTAAATTTAAAAAGATTCCCGATTTCGCAACTCAGGAAATGTTACTCTCAAATTATTTTAAACAAAAGAAATATACGACATACTTATTTACGAAAAATGCCGGAAATTGTTTACAAATATAAAGTGTTGCAGTTATATCCCACAAACAAACATTAAAAGAAGGGGTGTTCTCCAACCGTAGTCAATGTGGAACGGGGGTAGGAAATCCAGATGCTTTGGATACCACTAGTTAAAGTTATTTTTGACTTGTTTAAGCAGTGAAAATTCTGTGATTAGTTATGCCGAAGAATATTTCTTTAAAATAGTGGTATCCAGAACTTCTCATTGCCAACCGAGGCTACGCCATCCACTCCAACCAATGGCCCACTGACCACAGAGTTATCACTATCTTCTTATAGAATAATTCGAGTTTATTAACTCTCCGATAACCTCATATGTGCCTAGAAAACCCATCAGTTTGATTTCGTTCATTCTATCGTGCATAAATGGCACTGTATTTGCATGCCGGTAGGTATTTCTCAAATGTGCATGAATCCAGTATTATGAATTTAATACATAGTAAAATTTATTTTCCTTGAAAATTATGCTCCGTGAAGATATTTACGTTGATTGATTTTAACATTCGAGTTTCCTTGTTGTATTGCGAGTACGGAAGTATATGAATAACCAACAATTGACATAACCTCAAAATGGTGAAGCTTCAACTGTAACTGATACCGGGTGGGCTGATTACCACCAGGGAAAACTTCCACCAGTAAATGGAGTAGAATTGATTTCATTTAAATGCCTTACGCATTCAGAGTTTCTGTCATAGTGGAGCAAAAATATCTATTCAATTTTACTGGTGAAAGTTTGCCTGATTAAAGTGAGGCCCTGCGATTAGGCCATAGTGTGATACATAAACAATATTCCTGTCACTGTCAGTGAAAGAGATTATAATGCCACCGGCGCAAATATTCACCATTAAAAATAATAGAGCTTTTTGCCTCATTTATGACAGAAATTTTGCATGAATAAAGGCGTTAGAATAAGTCAAAATTTTCTAATATAATTTACTGGTGGTAATTACCCTGCAGTAAACAGGCTCTGTTTAGCCGATGTAAATAAACAACAGTGTGACTACATCCTCAGTTACTGCACTCGCAATTGCTAGACATTACACTATATGTCTGCACCTCAGCTCTATTTAGTGAGGGGCAAAATTAATTTGTATTTTGATATTCGAATGAATCGTTCGGACATGCGCAAAAGCATAGCCTTCGCTAATTTTTATCAATTACTACTACAAATATTGTAAAAATATGAAGCTTCTCATTTTAATTAGAAATAAATTAAGGGCCACAAAATTAATGCTCTTTTTTTTAACTTTCCGGGTTTTATTGATTAAAAAATGTGAAGATTGGCAATTACGCTTTTTTTTTTTTTTGAAAATTTCTGGTGGTAATTGATTTTAAAATATGCAAATGTTGGTGGTTATGCCTTTGCGCACATGCCTGAATTATTCTTTCGAATGACAAATCCATTCATTATGCCTATCACTATCTCCATTACAGCGACAACATAATAGAGTGGGGGTGGAAGGAATTACTAGTTTGATATCCGAATGAATCGCTCGGGCATGCGCAAAAGCATAGTATCTTTATTTTTTTAATCAATTACCACAAGAATTGTAAAAAATGAAGCTTCTCATTTTAATTATAAATAAATTAAGAGCCACAAAATAATTTTTTTTTCAAACTTTCCGGGTTTTATTGACTAAAAAATCCAAAGGTAATTGATTTAAAAATGTGAAAATGTTGGCGGTTATGCTTTTGCACATTGTTTTTGCTGAGTTATTCTTTCGAATGACAAAATCATTCATTATGCCTATCACTAGCTCTATTAGAGCGATAACACATGTACCATTTTCTTGTGCATTGGAGAGTTTTAATAATTGTTATTTGCTGCTACTTTTGTGCATGTTTTTTTTATCCATAATTTTATTTTATTAAGGCTAAGTTTTTTTAATTTTTTATATATAAATAAAAGGCAGAATTTTTATTTCAGTAAACAAGACGACTTCGGCAAAGTAATGCACTTTTAAAAAAAGAATAATGATGATTCTTATAATTTGGAGAGAGCAAAAATATATTTAGTTAGGACAAAATTTATTGAGTTCAATGAATTAAATGATTCTTGATTATCTTCCAAACATGAAAACTGAACATTTACAGAAGAAAATAGCTATTAATTTTGAAATTTCCATTGTTTATTTCAAAATTATAAACATATTACGAACTTACATATTCTAGTACAGGAAATTTTTTAGAATTGTCACACCGTTAACTTTTAAATGCCGACAGCTATAATGAAAAAATTTAATCTAAGTAAGTTAATATCCGTTGCTAGCATTAAAATTAGAATCTAACGTTCCAATCTCCATAATTATATCTTACGCAATAAAACAGTCAATTGCAAATTTGAAGCGCGACATCGATTTCAAGCAAAAATCTTGCTTGCGCGCATAAATGCTACGCGTAAAATACAGTAATTTCCGGCGTATAATCCGCAGCTCAAAGAGTCGTTTTTCGACCCAGAAATTTTATTCAATAATTGTAGTTAAATATTTACAGCGATCTTTTAAGTTACATTTTATAAAATAATATTTCTGGGTCGAAAAACGACTCTTTGAGCTGCGGATTATACGCCGGAAATTACGGTACTTATTTGTTTGCTTGCGATTTCCACCACTAAAACATGACAAAATCAGCAACGTGAAAACCTTTAAACGAATAAAACAGTCTTAAATACTTAAAATAATTTTTTGAAAATATTTGTACTTTCCTTTCAGTCTGTTTAAATTTTCTTTTAAATTACTTAAAACAAGTTGAAAATTGTACGTTAAACGTGACAAATGATGTGCGTTCGTTTTATAACTAGTTTCGCAATGTAAAAAAAATCAACCTTATTAATTCAGTGAAATGAATTACATCGTCTGCTATGAGCGAAATGAGCATGTCTTTTTTAAAATTCTTATTACATATCATGCCACGTTTACAAATACTATTTTTTTGTTCTACACCAGACAGCGCTGCCTAATTCACCATGGAGATCTTGCTTTGCAAATGATTACCTCCATGGTTTAATATTTTTATCACTCCTAATGAACGAGCCCCCTGTGTTTATTTACTCTAATGGACTGAGATATTCGGCGGTTAACCTAATTTACACTGAAGTTATCTCAGAATCTATAAACTTTTTAATGTAATCTCTCAAGCAAACAATTTTTTTGAATGATCTTTCTAAATATGTAACTTTTATGCAATTTTATTCGACAAAATAATTTTGAATAAAAATGGCCGCCTGCCATATGAAAAAAGAAGTGGTTTGACCGTATTTGATTTCCTCAGTCACATGATTTGCGCTTTTATTATATAGATTATGTACTATAGGATTAAATATAATAAAGAAAACTTTTTTATATTTTTAAGATTTGATTCGATTTTCATAAAATTTGAAAACACTCGACAAACTTCTGCAACGATAATATGTAACCCTGTGTGATTGTGTTCCGGTATTTTGTACACCACTAAATTTATATAGCAATATTCTTAGTAAGTCATCGCACAATTTATCGATTAAGGAAGAAAAATATTGCTATATAAATTTAGTGGTGTACAAAACACCGGAACACAATCACCATAAATTTCAAACCATTGAATTGGGTAGTTTTTGCACTGTTATATGCGGACGGTCGGACGGACAGACGGACAGACCAGACGACGAATATAAGTGCTACGTATTTATATAATTACGAACGCACCTAAAAAGGATTGTCTTCATTAGTATTAAATTTATTTTTAAAACGACAGCAATGGGGTTGATGACAAAATTTTTTCGTTTAAAAAAAGCGAAGATTTTTATTCATAAGAAGTGGTTTCAAACGTCTTTCACGAAAACATATTAGGTACTGCTGATTTAACAAAGCATAACTTAACGTGTTTTATTTCAGAATTATAACTACTCCAGGGTGCGTACGTTTCTACAATTATTTACAAATATAATGTTCGCAATTTCTTCTGCTCTGTTTCATTCTTTTTATTGGTAAGTCATACGAAATATACTACCCGTGTATTTGTGTAATATATTTTATTTCTTAATTAAAATTCTGTTTTGTAAATGTAATGCCTATTACTTTTTTTACTATTAACATACATTAGAAACTATTTTTCTTTAGCTTTAAAATCTTTATATTTAGGCTTTAAAATGTGTCGGCACATAGAGTACCTTACCCGCATCTTTATGTTACTACAAATCGTCCTTGTTATATTAATTTTAACAAAATTATTTTTCTTAACAATTTCATCTTTATCTCTTTTATAATACAACTGCACATTGCATTAAACAATGATATCATTAAAAGGTGTTATATAGGCTTTTAAAAATCGATTTTACTACAAATCGTCCGTGCCTTTAAAATTTAATATTAAAATTAAAAGAAAAGAAAAAAACGTTCAGTAAAAGTTGTTCAGTAATGATATCAACAAGAAAATTAAAAACAACAAAGTCACTAAATTTTATGGTAATTCGATTTTGTTACTCATTAAATCTTATGAACACTTTCGTAAGAAATGTATTCTAAATAAAAAATGCGTCACGTACTTTCAAAGTTTATTTTTCACAGTGAGGAAATCTATTGAAATTATCTGCACGATAAAACATAGTGCAATCATGCATCTTATAAATTTCCACGAGTTTTGATACAAAACATATCTGCACAATTGAGATACAGGAAGTGATAAGAATTGAATATATAAAATGTGAAAAATCCTGGGACCCGTGTTCTTATCAATAATAAGATAGACAAAAACAGATTTTCATAGATGACTTCTTCTTTGAATTTCAAAATATGCTTGATAAGACACATATGCGCGTAAGAAAAGGATAAATCAAATTTTCTTCTTCAGTATTCAAAAATGACGAGAAATGCAAAAAATAACAGAGGAATGTTTTATATAGATTTATGTGTATTATCAAATAGAAACTTTATATATTTTTTTTATTTAAACTTTTCTAACGGAAAAGATTTGTCATGTAGAGTTTATTGTATACGAGTTTTGATATGTATGATTTCTGTGATTATAAGTCTTTCAATTTCTATTAAGAGAGATAGATAGAGAGACAGAGACAGCAAGCAGGAAGGCAGTAAGGTTAAGAGTTAAGGGGAAAGAGAGAGAGAAAGACGGATTACTTTTCATACAAAGGTTGCAAATTTGGCCCCCTTTTGCTTTCAGAAAATCGTACTTCATACCAGAAATTAAAGTAAAAATTCTTCTTTCAGAATTTGAACCGTAATTTACCGCGTGTAATCCGCCGATCAAACAATCATGTTTCGACCAAGAATATTTTTAATGTAATTTCCTAGATCGTTGTAAATAGTTGACTTCAATTATTAAATAAAATTTCTGGGTCTATACCTGGTTGTTCAATCCGTGGATTATACATTGGAAATTACGGTAAATAAAAAAATGGGTCAAACGGGCCATCCTGATTCGACCCTTAAATATAATATTTTTTTATAAAGGTTTAGATGTGCAGAAAACTTAGATGCCAAGTATTACCGATTTTGAAAAAGTGCTTCGCAATTTCCGCCTTATCCAGTTTTTTAATTTTGTTAAGAAAAAAGGCCGATTTTTGGAAATAGTGGAATTAAAAATCCGCATATTTATACTCTTAGACTATTATATTCAAATAAAGATTTATTTTCAAAAAACAATGTCGTTTGGAATAAATGAAAAATAAGTTTAACAACATCATGACTTTTGAAGCTGTATAGCAGAAAGTAGATTTTTTAAAATGTTTCTGTGTAATTTATTAAAATATAATTCGAATGATTCCGTTAAAAGAAGTTTCATTATCGCTATTACTATTTTTACAAAACTTATTGCCTGCCCGATAGGTCCTAAGAACTATAAAGACACGGCCCGGCCATTTGGTCATATTGTACATACCGTAATTTCCGGCGTATAAGCCGCAGCTCAAAGAGTCGTTTTTCGACCCAGAAATATTATTTTATAAAATGTAACTTAAAAGATCGCTGTAAATATTTAACTACAATTATTGAATAAAATTTCTGGATCGAAAAACGACTCTTTGAGCTGCGGCTTATACGCCGGAAATTACGGTATTTGTCGCAGATGCTCTTTTTACTCTATCTAATCTATTCGTCCCACTTCAAAAAAAAAAAAAAAAAAAAAACTGATCTCTGCCATGCCTTTTTCTTTCAAGAAATATAGATCACAAAGAATTCTCTTTGAAAATTGTAGTACGACTGAATATAAAAATAGTCGGCAATCCAAAAGCTGTTATATATGACCCCTGCGAAGATGAATGTAAGAAATTCAGCGAACTACCGCCCTCTCTCTGTCAATTGTTCAAAACTTAGCATTTGATCTACAACTATCGTAAAATATTAATTCGTAATAGTAAGGGCTGGTTTACCGCATAGGCCTGTGAAGCCCGTGCTTACTCACTAAAAGACAAAGGAGCCCCAAAATTTATTTTTCAAAACTAAATTTAAGAAAAGAAATTTCAATCAGGGTAGATAATGCATTTTTTTCTTAAGAAAGTTTTATCTAAACTACGAAATTCGATCTTTCTCCGATCTCTGGCAGATTTACCCTTTATATTTTTTCTCCTAGTAATGTAATTAATACACTGCTCAAAACAATTAAAGGATATTTGAAGTTTTATATAAAATAAAGATATAAACGAAATTTTTTTTGCCGAAAATAGAAGAAGAGAATCTCAAATGCAAATTTTTCTGGTTTTCAAACTGTGGAGTATGCAAATTTTGAGTTCGACGTCAAAAACGTCGCTTCAGCGGCAGCGAATGAAATTTGACTTTCAACTGGATAAAAGAGAATGAAGACAAGGATGATCGGCATTCAGTGATTGCTTTGTTTCGATGAGTACGATGTCTCAGCGAAGTCATTTGACAGATTCAGAAGCTTGGAGAATTGTTGGTAGGTTAGAAGGGGGCCAAACTCAAGCCGAAGTAGCGCAAGCCATTGGAGTGTCACAAAGTGTCATTTCCAGGATCTGGAACCGTTTTTTGGAGAGTGGATGTGCAGGCCGAAGACCAGGGCAAGGTCGTAGACGGGCAACAACGCCCAATGAAGATCGGTATTTAGCGTTAACAGCTCGGAGACACCGAAACATGAACGCTACTCTTCTCCAACAACATCTTCGCTCGGCTACAGGCACCACAATTTCAACTCAGACTGTCCGAAACCGGCTCCATGCTGTAGGTCTGTATGCTCGCCGACCGATGGTATGTGTTAGATTAACATCAAGGCATCGTCGCGAGCGCAGGGAGTGGGCAACCGAGCATGTCAACTGGAGGAGAAATGAATGGAGCAATATTCTGTTTTCTGACGAGTCCCGTTTTTCTGTGCATCCGGATAATAGGCGTATTTTCATCTGGAGGGACCTTGGCAGTAGGAATAATCCTGCGTTCGTGCACGAAAGTGTCAGATTTGGCGGTGGAGGAGTGTTGGTGTATGGTGGCATCTCCATTGACGGGCGCACTGACCTCTACATCATTCGAGATGGAGCTCTGTCTGGTCGCCGATATAGGGATGAGATCCTCAGACCTATTGTAGTCCCTTACGCTGTAGCAATCGGAGATAACTTCATTTTAATGGACGATAACTGCAGGCCACATCGTGCAACCCTGGTGGCGGATTTCCTTTTCGAGGAAGGAATCGTTCGAATGGAATGGCCAGCGTGTTCTCCAGACATGAATCCAATCGAGCACGTTTGGGACGCTCTAGGGAGACGAATTTCTGGCCGCCAACAACCCCCACAAACTCTCCAAGAACTGGAAAGAGCTCTTCTGGAAGAGTGGGGCAGAATACCCCAACTCGTCATTAATAGCCTCATTGAGTCCATGCCTCAAAGGTGTTCAACGTTGCTGGCCGCCCGTGGAAACCATACCCCCTACTGAAAATGATTTTCTTTGAAGAAAACACCTTTTCTTATTCTTTTTTTCTCATATGCACAAATTGTGTTTTTTTCCTTTTGTACACAAATGCGCAATAAAATGCATTTTTTTCTGCCAAACATGTGTAATTTATTCTCATATAACCTACTATGTCTGTCGACCATGTATCAATCAGCTAAAAAGTTTCCCAGATACAAAATCCACCTAAAACTGCAATATCCTTTAATTGTTTTGAGCAGTGTAGTATAAAAACAGTGATTACATGCAACTTATTTTCTTTTTTCTTTTTTCTTGTTTTAAATTTTAATTCCAAGTGTTTTATACTGTTAAAATGAGCTAAAATATCAGAAAATTTAATCATTATAGTTTATATTCATAAAGAATGAAGAAATAATATAAAATATGGAACATAAGTTATTTAAATTTAGGGGAAAGTAATTTGCATTCACTGATATCAAATTTCTATTCACAAAATAAAAGTAAAAGAAGAAGCAATAATTGTGTTGCAATTAAGCATAAATTACGTTAAATATTTGTTGTCCCTGAACTGTTCTGAACACTGACAAATGCTGCAATTTGTAAAGCATAAAAGATATTTTGAAGTTCAAATATTCGCTACTGCAGTTCCATGTTTGTTAATACATTTAGAAAATTAATTAGTTATGTATAATTATGTATAAAATAAAATAAATTTTCATATGTATATAGGTAATTAGTTTTAGTTTAATATTGAATGTTTTGTTTACTCAAAATTTTGATGGTAAAATATGATATTCAAATTTTAATTGCTTAATAGGCGTATAGCCAACATAGTGAAAAAGTACTCAAGCCGTTACTCGAAACTGGGTCATCAGATTAGCGCACTGACGTTCTACCAACTGAACCACTTGGGAACGATACCCAGCCTGGAACCTTTTCACCATAACGTGTTGACAAGGCTACAAACGCAGCACAAGATGGAATATTTTCCGTGAGCCGCCAACCCTGGGGCAAACACGAAATCAGAGAGAATCCAGCATCGACAATTGAATAAATTCATATTTTTAATACTTGGAAATTTTTCCAGAGAAAATTTCTCACGTCTTGCATTCATAATATTCAAATTTTAATTGCTTAATAGGCGTATAGCCAACATAGTGAAAAAGTACCCAAGCCGGGACTCGAACCCGGGTCATCAGATTAGCGCACTGACGTTCTACCAACTGAACCACTGTTGGCTATACGCCTATTAAGCAATTCTCTCTCTGATTTCGTGTTTGCCCCAGGGTTGGCGGCTCACGGAAAATATGAATTTGTTAAAACATACAAAAAATAAATTTAGTAAATGACAAAGCAATTGACAGAGTAATAGGGGGCCCCCTGTGTGACGTCGGGCTTACCTTACTTCTGAGTCTTAAGCGGAACCTGGTAAGAGTTATCTTCCTGGTAACATCCTTCTAATGTTATAATCTACAATTTAATTGAGTCCGCTTAATTAAAATTCTTAATTTATTTTTTTTAACTTAGTTAGAGCTTTAGTATAATACGAAAGACTTCCGTAGCATAAATGCGTTTAACCATTTTGCATCCGAAATGTACATTTCAGGAATTTCTGTTTTATTTAGGAATTCTGAATTTTAATTTATGCTCTATTTAATGACAAATGTCCCGTACATAATGTGAAAATCTTCTTTCAGAATTTCTGATTGAAAAAGAAATTCCTGAAATAGACGCATATATATGTCAGTGATGCAAATGTGTTAGAAGTGGAAACTCGAAAACAAATCGCTGCTTCAAACAATGAAAAGTGCATGAAAATCTAGTAATTTGTTTCCCTGTAACGCTCGTGTGTTTTACAAGCTGCCGCAGGAGGAAAGTGGCGCTAGTGTGCGATAGTGTGTGGTAACAAATTAACAAGTACTACACACGCTCTAAGTATATATAAAGCCTTTAAACAAAAGTTTAATTGATCCCAGGACCTGATTACCGCCTACACAAATTCCATCAAATTTTTAAAAGAAAGTTTCATCTATTTTAATTTTAGAAATCAGTGATTAAATAAGAAGATATTTTGTGGAAGCAAACGACTTTCAGGCAGAATGGTTATGCACCATTAGCTTAACATATATGAACTATTAGCGTGCATTTCAGGAATTACTTTTTTATCAGAAATTCCGAATTCGCACCAGACATTCTGAATCTTGTAATCTTTGATTTATTTAATGACAGACGTTTCGTTATTATTTAAAGTAAAAATTCTTCTTTTGGAATTTCTGATTAGAAAAAAAATCCGCAAATGACGCATATATGCGCCGATGATACAAATGGGCTAATTTAGTTTGCCTTTTGGCAGTTTTTTTTTAAGGTCTTCTATAAGGTATCACAAAAAACAGACATTCGATTATGAACAACTTTATATTTACACATATTCATTTTTTCTCTCAGTAACAACCCAATAAAATATAGAAAACCTTATATTTCTTTTTCACAAAGTCCAGTAAGCAAAAATAAATACATGAATATCTTATCGACACATTTCTTGTCAGTGTAATAAACATGGGAAATCTTTTAAAATATAAAGTAAACGTCTGTATATGAACATGAATTATTTTTCTCGAACAAGATTAGGGAATTCTTTGATCGACATGGGTGTTAACAGATATGTAATTTTACTACAACTTTTTAATACGTATCTTAAATTTCGCCTTTTTTAGCACTTTCCAACCTAGTTGAAAAGTGCTTATGACTTCGGTTTGTCTGGCCGTATGGCCGTCTGCCGTCTGGCCGTCTGTCCGTGCTCTAACTCCCGTAAATATGCTCGGATTGCTCTGCAATTTTTATATGTTATTGTCGTTATCTATAGCATGTTCCCTATTTCAACGGAAGTGTGTAGCACTTATAGTTTTATTACAGGGACACTCAAAAGAATTCCGTTACATTGCGGTCTATGGGGAAAAATCATTTGCGGTTTATTTAAATAATGTTTCAGTATTTTAAACGCATTGAAATTTATATAGATCACTAAGGTGCATTAGAAGAAGCTTAATATGGAATAGGGTGTGCATAGCACTTATAGTTACTTTACAGGGACAGTCAAAAGAATTCTGTTACATGACGTCTATGGAGAAAAATCGTCTGCGGTTTATTTAAATAATGTTTCACTATTTTAAACGCATTGAAATTTATATATATATATCTAAGGTGCATTACAAGAGGCTTACTACAGAATAGTGTGTGTATAGCAGTCATCGTTCATTTACAGGGACACACAAAATAATTCTCTACTGTCTGTTAACACTAATTCCTGGAAGTGCGTTTTAAGTTACTAAACGCGATTTTAATTTTAACTCGCTTTTTGTCTATTACGTGGTATTTTTTACGTATTATTTACGTATTATTTACGTATAAATTCTGTAGATCCTATACAGGGCAGCACAAAAGTTCGCGAACACATTTCCGTTTATTGACAGAAACTCCAGAAAGATAATTTTAAACTGTGCTACGCGTTTCCTAACTAAACTAAAATTTAGCATCCTAGCATATACAAATCTATAGGTCATATACAGGGCTGAATAAAAGTATTCGGATATTTTTCCGAATATTGTATCTGTTGGAAATTCCTGAAATTATGTTTTTAAATATGTTATGCGTTTTCCAAATTGTTTACTTAGATGTTATCTTTTAGCTTATTAAACGGTATGTTTTGTAAAATTATTTTGGAAGCGTTGGAAAGTGCTACATAATCTATGCTTGACGCATGATTTTTCGTTCTTGTTTATTGCAGAATTCGACGATTAAACCAGGGGGAATGTATTTTTGATTTTGAATAACACATAACGTATTATTCAAAATCCGTAACACTTGGTATCTACGAATTCACAATACTTATTCCAACAGGAAACTTACAGAACGTACATAATGTAAATAATTCTGATCTTTCATGCACTATGCACAGTGTTGTCAGTTGGGCTGGATATTTTAATAAAAATATCTATTATTTTTTACAGTAATATTAATCTAATTTAATATGTGATCAAAATAGGCGACTGTTACTATCCCACAGAGGC
The DNA here is from genome assembly GCA_963931845.1 of Maratus michaelseni. Lineage (NCBI taxonomy): Eukaryota > Metazoa > Arthropoda > Arachnida > Araneae > Salticidae > Maratus > Maratus michaelseni. The sequence continues at coordinate 165,093,470 of OZ007586.1, forward strand.
GTAGCGTCAAGGGGGGCACGGGTGACTTTACTACCAGTATTTTTATATTCTATATTTGTCCTTATTTATTTCATACCGTTCAAAGATTAAATAAGGCTAAATGTAGTATATAATTATACTGGTAGTAAAATGATCGTGCCCCCCTGACGCTACGCCACTGCTATCCCAATAGCGCAGTTAACATCTGAGTATAAAAAACTCCAGTCAACTTGGAACGCTAAATATGTGTTAATTTATATTCTAACACAGGTGGCAAATATTTCGGATTCACAGTACCACATTTTCTGTACAGTATTATTCACAGTATTCTCCGATTACATATGTTGAATATTACCACTTGAAAAAGTGGTATTGAAAATCTGTAATATTGACACCTATATTTTAATGCAGGGGTGTCCAAACTTTTTGCCTGTTTTTCACTACTGTTACCGAATAAAAATATTCGTCTTGATTAATCGCAAGATGTCTCTCATTAGATAAAGAAAATTATTCCAATTGAAACAAAATATAATGGTAGCTCTTTGGTTCGCGGACCGCAGATTGGAAATCCTTGTTGTAATATTTGATACGATCTAATTTTTTTTTTCAGAGTTATCTTTCAAAGAAACAATTTATGCTTAACAAATCCTGACTGTTTGTGTTAATTTAGTCTTCATTTGATTAAAACTGTAAATAATTAAAAAAATTTTTTTAATAATTTTATTTCCTATAATGAGCCCTTGGAAATAAATATAATAGAAACATTCAGTTAAGTAGATTCGGGCAATTTAAAAAAATAAACAGGGAGATTTAAGATTATGTGCTTGTTTTCATTGGAAAACATATTATCCGGACTCCCAAATGGTCCGCCAATTGAATACCAATATTTTTTTACAAAAGATTTCATAGTAAGTTTCCACAACATTTCTGCAAAAATTTTGCTCCGATGGTGGTTTTTGCAAAATTTGCAAGAAAAATCTAAAAAAAAAAAATTTTCGAAGAAAATACCGGTATTGGAAAAGCGGACCATTTGGGAGCCTTGATTATTGTATTATACACCCTATGATTACATCAAGACATTTGAAGGATTTCTATGCATCTGTACCTCTGTATGTATTTTAATATCTTGGGAAAGAACTGACAGAGAAAAATACAATTTTCTAAATCGCCAAATATAAATCACACGGAATTCCGCCACTTCTTTCTTTCTGGAAAACTTTAACACAAGGTTTAACAAAAGCTTACTCTTTGTGTTAATTTATTTTTCATTTTCTTAAAATGAAAGGTAAATAATTAAGCACTTTTAGTTCAATTATTTTACCTGATATCGTCGATACCATGTCAAACTATCGAATGTGAAAAATTGCATTTTTCATTACTTTTAAAAATGGACTGATTGTCCCCACTAAATTTTAAGATTTTTGGAGGGTTACAACATCACCAGGCTTGCCAGGTTGGGCTCCTGTTCTATTCAGAAATGTTGAATCCATACCAAAAATTTAAAATAGACCTTTTATCTTTATATAATGACAGCCTATCTCGTAATTACTTAAAGGTAATTTTTTCTCTCAAAATTTCTGGTATGAATTCGGAATTTTTGAATAAAAAAGGCCAAATTGGCAACCTTGTTCTTCACAGAAAATTTATTATTTTTTTTTTTTTACTAGGCGAAGAATTTCAATAAAATTTAGTGGTGACAATCGACCCCTTTTCAAAAAGTAATGAAAAAAGAATTTTTTCATATTAGATAGTTTGGCTAGCGACGATATTACGAATCCTTGGAAATATATAACCCAAACACACGTGATTTTTAAATTTTATTTCGTTGTTCAATGTTTCTCCATCTGAAGCAAATATATTCATATGTTTTGTCATATTTAAAATACATTATACAGTTTTAAGATGAACATATGTGTTCAACTTCAAAATAATAATCTGTTCGAAAATTTGGAATAACTAATCTGGAAATTTTACCCAATGACTCAATTTGGAGTGTGGAAAGATAAAATGTATATAAAATCTGAAATGTTAGAAATACCTTAAATATAAATAATCCTAAATAGCGGTCAAATCAAAATGGAAAAATTATGATTCCTAACACTGTCCACAAACAACAAACATCGAGACAATTGGTGTTATCATATCCAATAAAAAATTATCATGTATATAATTGTTTCGAAACAGTTGTAGGTACAGTACATTTTGTGCACGTTCGTTCTGACATCTAGTTGTACTACTTTTCAAATAATTCAGAGTTCAATTTTATAATTTTACTTAATTCCTGAAACATTATTTGAGTAATTCCTGTTTTATACTAAATATAAAGCTTGACGCATTGAAACCGCTATCAGGGTTCGTACCGGTACCGTTATTTTTCTAGGTGAAATACCAGTATTTTTTTCTAAAAAAATACATAGCACGTTCAAACGTTCGAAGTTTCACCTTATTTAACAAGAGATTATCTATAAGTAAATACTGGTACCGAAGAATTTTCTGGTCTTAAAATTCCAGGACCCGTAGAACCCTGGCTATAACTTGGGCACTAATTAACATAACTCTCCTAGATTTTATCAGAGGGTTTTTGACACCCAGCAAAAAAGTGTTAGTATAAAAAAATATAACCCTCGACACATTAACACTTGAACTACCATCAACCGTCATTTTGACGGTTGCCAAATGAATATATTCCATTTCGAACCAGAAATTTCTTTTTAAAATAAATTAAATATAAAACTCACAGAAATACGTTAAATGAATAAGTTAAGTAATTTTAAATAAAAAGTCTGGTGTGATATAGTTTTAAAAAACTTGAGTAAAATTTTCGGTAGTTCTAGTGTTAAAACGGTTATAACTCGAGACTTGAAACAAGAAGCCCACGTAGATTTTATACGGGTTAACACAGATATTATAAGAAAGGACATTGCAGTTCTTCAATGAAACAACTTTAGTATCAAACAAATGTAATGTCAAATACATTCAAACGACAATAAATTGAACTCTAATTTATGTGGACTCGACTCACCATTTGTTGTACGGGTAAACATACTCATTATAAGGAGAATTTTTAATGATTTGTTTTAATCGAAGCCTCCAAATTTTATTATAATAATATAATATTTTATTATAATACATATATATATATATATATATATATATATATATATATTACTATATAATATAATTATAAGCCTGGACATATTTAAACAGCTATAACTCGGGCACCAAGTAACGCAACCAGCAAACATTCAATATGAATAAATATAAATATTACGAGTATAAGAAGTGCCTTGGTTTATTTTTTATCAAAGACCCTCAACATTTTAGAATAAAATACATATAAGCCATGACACAATAAAACGGCTGTAACTTGAGTACTAATTCACGCAACCAGCACAGAATTTGTACGGGTAAACATATTAATTATAATGAGGAAATTTTAAGGATGTTTTATTGAAGCCTCAAATTTTTAGTATAAGCTAAATACACTGCCGGACACTTTAAAACGGCTATACCTCCCTAATTAACACAACCAGCCCGCAATTTATACGGGTAAATATAAATATTATAAGAAGTCACTTGTCATTTCTTTATCAAAGCTATCAACTTTTTAGATTAAAATACTTATTAGCCGCGAAACAATAAAACGGCTATAACTGGGACCTAATTCACGCAACCAACACACATTTTATACGGGTTGTTAACATAAATATTAAAAGAGAACACTTGGATGTTTTTTTATAAAAGACCCAAAAATTTTATGTCCAATCACGCAACCAACACACATTTTATGCAGGTTAACATACCTATTAAAAGAGAAATTTTGGATGATTTTATGGAAGATCCAAAATTTTTATGTCCTATCCATTCAAACAGCAATAACTCGGAATCTAATTGATGTAGACTAGCCATTTTTTGTACGGATAAACATAAACATATAAACAGGCGTTTTTCGTTTTTTACAAAATAGAAGCCTCCCCCCCAAAAAAAAAATATATTGTGTGAAAAAAATATCAGGGCTTATAACATTAAATGTCTATAACTGGGCTCTTATTGGCGAAACCCATCAAAATTTTACACAAGTATATACAATTATTATAAGAGGAGATTTGATGATTTTTATCATCAAGCCTTCCTGCACCAAATTTTAGCATAAAATAAATGCTATGTCTGAAACATTCAAACGACTATAAATTCGGTTCTAATTGATGTAGTCCCGCATTATTTATACGTGTAAACACGGGATATAAAACGGGATAAAACGCATTATTTATACGGGAAATTTTTTGTCGATATTTTCTCTAAGTTCTCTCCCTTTCAGTATAACATAATATAAATCCCGTAACGTGAAAACGGATATAGTAGGGGTCTTCAACATGTATCCCATGACGACCGAACTGCAACTATTTTATAATAGAAAAAATTGCTTATTTAATTACAGAAACTTTGCGATCATATAAAGACAATATTGTGTTTCAGAATTTGTGGCTCGAAAGGGTTTTGAGGGGGGAAAGTTGGAGACTCTTAGGCTATAACACAGGACTTACATGACGCAACCGACTCACATTTTATACGCATTTATACATTTTACACATTTGTACGCATTTTATACATTTATATACATATTTTTTAGATGGAACATTTTTTTTCGTATATTTGGGCTCTAATTGACAGAACCCATCCAAATTTTATACGAATATACATAGTTATTATAAAAGATCATTGTCGGTGAACTATGTCAGTTTTGCCCCTCCCCTACAAATTTTAGAATAGTAAATAATGGATCCGACACATTCGTTACAATAACGCGGATCCTAATTGATGTAGTCCTGGCATTGGTTGTAGAGGTAAAGATAATCATTATAAAGAGGGACTTTTTTTTGTTTTTATCGAAGTCCAGCCAAACTTCGTGTAATTAGAATATAAGGGTCTAACAGGGCTACAATTTAAGTTCTAACTGACACAGCACGCCCAATTTTTTAGGAGTATATATAATTAATACAACCACTAATATTTATCACAAATATTCCTGGGTAATATTTTTTTGTAATTGTAAAAGGACTTTGTCGACAGCCTGTAAATAATAATGGCGTAGCAATTCCAAAATTGTGGTACGTGCTGAAGTAGCCTATTTGAATTAAACTGAACAGTTAGAATTATCAGTAATTAACAAAACATTTATAATAATGATTAAACGTTACAAACTAATTGAAGTTTGAGGGTGAAAACGATTATAGCCGCAGATGATAGTTATTCTCCGTTCTTTATTTTTCAAGCGTGCACTCTCAGCATTTTGCCTTCTATAGAATCCATTAGCTGTGTTTTAAAAGGATCTTCAACCGCTGTGACGTAGCTAGGGGGGGGGAACCCATAGACTCTAGATAATACTATTTTAATGAAATTCTCTTTGATTAAAAAAGGCAAAAATCACTTAAAAAAATTACTGGCATCCATAGCATCTGGACGCCCACCCTGTCTACTCCACTACTCAACAGTATTTATCAAAGGATTACCTCAATTTTTACTTTAATCAAAGGTTAGGAAATGATAGTATGCAAGTCTCAAGCTAAAAGATAGTACTGTTAACGAAAATTTTAAAAATGTGGACTATCATTTCCCCTCCTTGAAATTTACCGTAATTTCCGGCGTATAATCCGCGGATCAAAAAATTCGGTTTTCACCCAGAAATTTTATTCAATAATGGAAGCCAAATAGTTACAGCGATCTGGGAAGTAACACTTTATGAAATAAAATTTCTGGGTCCAAACATGATTGTTTCATCTGCGGATTATACGCCGGAAATTACGTAATTATTAACCTTTAATTACCGTTGTTGTGTCACAGGAAATGAGAACTTTTATAAAAATCTTCGGTAAATGAACAGTATGGTTAGATCCACACTATATCTTCTCGATGAAAACTAACAATTTCTCTTGTTAATGTCAAAGACAAACGTCGGCAGAAAATCAGATTAACCCCTTATGGACGAGCATCACGTATACGTGACGCATAGGATGCTCAGAAATCTTGATTATTCCCACCAGTTATTTTTTATTGCAAGATTTGCCTCTATAAATCTTAGCATTTGTGCGATTCAATTAGCTGAAAATTTCTGTTTTGAAAAACCGGTGGTAAAAGATTACAAATTTTTTAAAGGACGCTCGTCGCAAAGGGGTTCAGGTTGGAAATCACTTAATTGGAAAATTATCCCAAATTTGAGATCGTCCGGCTATTTCCAATTTACTAAAGTTGAATCCCTTTGCAGAGAGCGTATTGTTGGTCTCCTCGGACCCCCTCCCCTCTTCCGTGATGACACGTATAGTGTGTCACATGACTGTAACCCGCCAACAAGCTGCTAGATCTTATCTCAAAAACCCTTTCAAATGGTTTTTCATGTTCCAAAGACATATCAGTTTGAAGCGAACAGTTAAATGGAGTACAGGGAGAAAAAAAAAACTTTCGAAGAAATCTTATTTCGGTGAGAATAAAATTTTTTAAATTAGAAATTACTAAACATTAACGTTTTAAAAATTTACAGACAGTAAAATAGTGCAAAGATAGTGTAAAATACTGTATAAATAGTGGTAAAGAAATCTAACAAAGTAAATAGTGTTTTTTTCTTTTTTTTTAAGAATTACGTATAGACATTTATAATTATAAATATACTTTGATAATTGAAACCTAATAAATTGAACTAATATATATGAAATAAGTAGTTAGAAAGGCTTTGTTGATTTAGATAAATAAATTAAAATATATGAGATAGTATTTTAAATTTAGACTATTAAAAAAATAATTTGCTCTAAATATATTTTCTAAATTATCATCAATCAGAAATTTCTGAGCTAAAAAGTAATTTTTTGGAAATTATTATGGTAAAATCGGGGTCATTAAGAAAACAAAATGCCGTGATAAATAACCGTGAATAAATAAAAGATGCCATTAGAAAAAAAAATTGGAAAAGTTTTTGAGATTGTTTTCTGAATGCTATAATGTAAACTGTCTAATAAAGAAGTTTATTATCTTTTTTTTCAGATAACGAGGAATTTAATTTTATGTTTTTTTTTAAGTTTAAAAAAATGACGGAACAAAGCATTATTTTAAATTATTATTTAGATATTACATTAAAAAATAAATGCAAAATTTTCATGCATAAACGTATAATTAGAAATTTTATAGAATAGAATTTTGACAGCTAGGAGGAATGTTAACTGAGTATATTTTTAATTGTAAGTTTTAAAAATTGTATAATTAAAATGTTTGAAAGTTCGTTTTAAATCAAATAATAAATATTGTTAAATGGAAATGTTCCGCTCTCTAAGATACAAAAATGTTTATAAATCGAGGGTGTAAGTAAGTAATTAAAACGTAAGACATTTTATTTTGTATAAATTTTAAATATTTCTGTTAAATAATTTTGGGATACAAATTGTAATTAATTACAATTTAAATTTAAATTGCAGTTATTTATTTTTGTTAGCTGCAAATAAGTTTATATATTTATAGTAAAAGTAACTAATTAGTAAGAACGTAATTTTTAACTTAAAATGTCATTTGCATCTTACAATGGATAGGTCATTGTAATTTAAATTGTAATTGCAATTGGTTCTATTTTTTATTGAAACTCATTCAGCAGCAATATATAAATTTTAAACTAAAACACATTTTTTAATAGTAATTTTTTAAATTAATATTTAATTAATTATTAGTTATATAATAGATATGTAAATATTTTTGCATATTATAGTGGAAAATATGTCCGATTAGCAACATTTATTTTTTTAATTAAAACGAACGTTCTTACGTTCAAATACTATTTTTGTATCTTACACATTTTCCGATGTGATTATTAACCAACTATTCCATAATACACGAAATTCCTCTAAAAGCAAACTAAATCTAAAATCAAGCTAAATTAATGCTTTCTAATTCTACGTTTTAGACACCACTATTTCTAAATAGTAATAGTCTTCTTTAACAGAAGACACACTCCTTTACTTAGACATATTTATTTACTCTCTTACACTCCTTTACTTTAATTTCCGATTATCTAAGCCAAAAATTACTGTTCGTAAGTAGTGTCCCCAAAACAGTCCTAGCTATTAGCAGCTATAAGTTAATATAAATTTATAAAATATTTTATTTATTGTATCAAACATTTTATATGTCAAATCTGTTTTATCTGTCATGTAATATTGAAATAATTTCGCTTCAAAGAAAATATCAATGTGGCGTTCCTTTTAATTATATTTCACAATACAGTAATGAAGTCATTGATTTCATAAATAGAATTATAAACATTAATCAACTGTCTGATATTTAACATCCTTTATTACGCAGATGTTTACTTCATATGCGAATGAGAATCTTACTTCACAAGTAATGAATCTATTTGTCATTCAGTAAGTTACTTTTTATTTTTCAAATATTGTGTTCCACAAATTACGCTAATTTATAAGAATTTTGAATATACTCTTGTGCTTTGAATATATTTAGACAGTATGAAAGGAATAAATAATTAGCAAGATGCAGTTTTGAAACTAATTTATTCTGACAAGTATAATTCGTTAAATTTTTCTTTTGCATGTGAAGCAATCATCAATCAGACAAATAAAACAACATGATAAACAGCTTTCCAATTATTATTTTTTTGATAATATGTATCACCATACATATATTTGAATATTTTTTTCACCTAAGTACTTTATATTAATGGAAAATTGGGTTTTCTAAAACTTAATATTTTTATAAAACTGTAGCAAATCAGAGAAACATCCTCAAAGAAGCATAAAAGAGAACATACACAAACGGTAGAAAAGACTGAAAAAGCTAAAGAAAAGAGGAAAATTAAACGCATTTCATTCTTATGTGTTATTATTTCCTCTTTTCTTAACGTTTATTAAGATATTATGGGAAAGTCACGAGTTAACTCGTGTTTGTTTCACCAAGCAACACTGACTAAGGGCATGGTTTTACCTTGCAGAAAATGCAATTATAATATATAGTCCATATTTTTTTAGATTGTAAGACGTTTTAGATTGAATCCGTACATTGCATGATATTTACTAATGGATAAACTTCAAAAAACAATCTAGAAAACCATCTAATGAAATATCATAATTTCAGAAGAAGGCCGAGCTTCTACGCTTTTAAAATGATGATTTCATACAAAATTGCCGTTCAACAAAGTGTTAAAACGCTAAGAAAAGAGGGAAATTGAAAAGCATGAATTGAAGAACCATCACAATTTCATCACAAAGCGTATCTCTACGGCTTTCTAAGCAAGCAAGATTCAGCTCAAATCCCGAAGAGGCTGAAGCCTGTGAAAATTCCAAGATATATTTTAAATTTCTTTTTATTCCTTAACAAATTTTAAAGACCATGTATCTTCAGAATGTGGGCCAAGGGCCACCAAGCTATCACCATTTTAGTATAGACAAATTTTCCCTACTTCAGGGGGATTCACTACTTTTTCTAAAATGCATTTCACACCGTTATTTACTTAAAGTGATATTCCTGTTATTTAACGACAGAAAGTTTTGTATAAAATAAGGTGAAAGAAAAAGAGGTAACGCTGCGGCTCTTGGGTTGCTACTACACTACTTAATGTCAGAAATTTTACGATTTACTAAGGTGAAGATTATTATTTAGAATCGGTAGTAGCAAACCCCTTGACTTTACGGCAAAAAGTTTGAAGGCCTTTATTATAGACTGTCAATTTCCGACCGAGAATGTGGGATATCTTCAAACGTCTGCAATTTTTTTGCAGATTGCTGCTATTGAATAAGATGAAAATTATTTTTTCTTAAATAGTAGTGAAAAAAAGGGAGGTGGCAGCTAAGATGAGTTGTGTTCGATTCATCAAGAGTGTCACTAACGAAACTTTTACGCCTAGAAAATTACATATGCAGAGCAAAGGGTATAGAAACTGGGCGCCAATGGGCCGATTGTCAGCACTATGTTTTATTAGTATTCTTTGCCAAAATTCTATTAGTGTACTTCGCCTAAATATTATTAGTATTCTTATTATGCGAAGAACACTAAAAATTTAGTGGTGGCAATCGGCACATTGGTGCCCTGTTTTTATACCCATTGCCGGAACTAAGTCGGTCTGTCAAATTGCGACAGATGTTGTGGAAAAGGTACGATTTTTTAGCACGAAAATTTTAAAATTGTAATTTTCGCCTTATTTAGTCCCATACTTTTGCGATTAAAATATGATGAACATTACTTTTCTCAAATAGTGGGGCGAAAAAATTGGTAATTTATGATGTGTTGTGTTCAAGGCATAACGAATGTCACTGACCATATTTTTACGGCAGGAAAATTATAATTGAAGAACTATGTATTCATTAGAGATGTGTTCGGTCTCATATTTCGGAGTCGTACCATGCTTGATCCCGATACCGAAGGTGCGCTGTAAAAATTTTTTAATAACATTTTAAAATCGTTTCAAGATAAATTTTCTCAATTAAAAATCTTTTCTTACCCAGAAATAAATATTAACAGAAAATATTCCCTCGTGATAACATTTTGTGATTCCCATGTCTCTAAAAATCTGTTTAAAATAATCCATTTTTTATCTATACCCAACAACTTACACAATGCTGCAAACGGCACAATTCTTAGAAAATAGCACAATTCCTGTAACCCTTTCCGGCACAGACAAAGTCTGCTCGTAAACTGAGAAATTGCTGACTGACACCGGAATTTACAAACGACTTTTTTAGAAAATATGAATTCCTTATTTTAAGCTTTCGTTATAGAAACAAAATTTTATTAAAATATTCCTGGTGCCGTATGCAAATTTGGAATTAAAATTAGGTGTGCCCGGAGTAGGACCACTGTGCCGGAAAGGGTTAAAATATCCTTGTACAACTATTGCAGAAAGATATGAGTTATTTTTCCTGTAATTCTGGAAAAGGAATTCAGACATAAAACGAGGCTAGACAGTATGTTACTAACACCAACCGTGCAAAGACTTCAGTATCAGAAAGAATATTTTTACTTATATCCCAAAAATAATAATTAAATTCCCTTTAAAACATATTTTTAACCCTTTCTCACACGGTGGGTTAAATTCTGTCCCACTTAATTTTAATCACAATATGCTACAACTGCACCAGAATTTTGAATTAAAATTTTGCCTTTTTAATGTACATGAAGGTAGCTTTTACTTATTTTTAAATAAATATTTGTTAGTAAATGTTGGTGTCACAAAATCATTTCAAAACTTTAGTAACAGAAGTACTTTGTGCCTGAAAGGTTTACAGGATTGTAAAACACTTTATTAAACTTAGATTACACTTTATTTCTCAAATAGCAAGTTTTTCTTTCTGCTTTCAATTTGTGAATAAAGAAAAATTTAACTTTGAGCCCTAGTCGATATAAAAATCGAGCCTGATCCCTTTTGGGTCCGAGCTCGGGGTCAGGATGTACCCGTGTCACCTGTAGAATTCATGCCACAACTTTAGCCAACGACGTTGATTTTTAAAAATGAGTACCGTAATTTCTGGCTTAGAAGCACATACTAAAAAAGTTTGTTTTAATCCACAAATTTTATATAATAAATGAAGTTGAATAGGTACGACAAGAAATGAGTTACATTTTATGAAATAAAATTTCCAGTCGGAATTATTTGAGCCGAAAATTACGGTATATATTTTACCGGTGAACAAAGTATTAAGTGATAATATCTTGTTTTCACAATTTTATAAAAATAAGTTAAAATTTTGACATATTATATGGTATACAGGAGTTTCCGTGTTATTTCATATTCATCATGTAAAATGCTATAGTTATAGCTCGAATGAATGAAATTAGCGCTGCTTTTTACAGCCTTGTCCAGCAAATAAGAGTGAAATATGCCAGCCAGGATATCGTTGGGATAGCTCGGTAGAAAGAACGTTGGCACGGCAAGCCAAAGTACCAAGGTTCGAGTCCTGGTCCCGGCACTTTTCGCTTTGATGGAAAAATTTCAAATATGTTACTCTAACCATTGAGTATAATTTACCTACTTTAAAATATATGCCTCTGTTCATTATGAATTTTACATATGTTCCTAATATTTCTAATACAACATTTTCTGAATAATAATCTTCACCTTAAAATAATCTTCACCTGCCTGTATTGATCAGTTAATAATCTCATTTCTATGACTAAACAAACTATTTTAGTTATTAAAAAAGTTCTTAACCATGGTTATACCGTAAAAGTAAATTAACGTTTTAAAGTGAACCATGCCCATTTTAAAGTGAACCATGTCCATTTTAAAGTGAACCATGTCCATTTTAAAGTGAGCCATCCATTTTAACCTCTCCCTGTATCCAGCTGGGTGCGTTCATAAGAGCTGAGTGATATTTGACATCTCAGATCTATGAACACACCTCTGCTGCAACGCTTTGAAAACTAAAGTAGTGGATTTTACAGACTATTTTTCAATGAAAGGAAAGCAGACAAGGACCATTAGGACGTAACCCTAGAACTAGTAGCTTTATCAATAGAGCAACGGGTAACTTTTAATGTCTTCGCAGTTTTGTTTAAAGTACACATTTAGTAATAGTACATTTAATAGTGCATTATTTAAAAGTTAAGATGTTTAAATCTTCTTAAAAAAATCACTTGTATTAAATTTTGTCTTTAATGTTTTATATCGTTTTAAATAGACTGTATGGAAAAAAGCTTACAGAATTTACTGACAGTATGTATTCTAAATGTAAAGTGTTATTTATAAAGTTCTGCGTTTAGTAATCTATCAAAAACTATAAATGAAATAATTTGTAAAGATAAAAAAAAAATATATATATATATATATTTGCGTTTGGTTTATGATCTTAAGTTTTATATTTCAGTTGCATCGAAAACTGTTTTACTGCTTGATACAATGTTTATAATAAATTATTTAATAATATCGCACAATAGGTATATCTATTATTTAAATGGACTTCTAATATAAATTTTTCACAATGCTCATTTTAAAATGTATACTTATATTTTCATTAAAGTTGTTCTCAAATCCAAAATAGCTAATATATGACATATTTCTGAATTCATTTTTATTCGGAAATACATGAAATTGGCAGGTGTTTTTGTTCAGAATATATGTAATCAAATAGCGTTTTCCATTTTTTGATAACGGCAGTAGATGTTTCAGAAAGCACTGTCAAAGTCGACGTATTGAATCAAATTTTCGATGCGGCAGCATCAGAAACGAGAAAAACGTTACAGAAATTGCTCTTAACTTAATAAGTATTTCATTTATCTAAAAATGGAAAACGCTATTCATTCCACATCGATTTAATAATCAGGCATGCAAGTGGCATGCGTTTAAAAATTTGTTCGTAAATGTGTCAGAGAGTTTCTTATAATGAGCGAGGGGAAACACGGTAAAATGTACACATTTCAAGACTTCAATACTTAACAGCAAATTAGAATAGTTTTAATTATTGTCAATATTTTTTATGGTTACATAAAAAATGGAAGTAGAAGTTAATTTAAAAAGTTGTTATTTACATAATAGAATTTCGTATTGTTGAAACATTTCCTTTTATTGTATTTTTAATGGAATCATCTACCATTTTTATATTAGTATGTGTTTTTTAAATTTATAATTTTCTTGCTTAATGCTACATTAGCCGGTTTCCCAATCAGATGCAAAGTTTCAATCTGAATAAGTGCTGTGTCAATAACAATTACTGCCGATCCGACAGGAGTCATAACCGTATTTGGTAAAATCTTGTTATCCGAATCTATGCAAAATTCAAATCTGTATTTGACAGTAGTAGCAAATTTACCACCGTGATGTGGAGCTCTGGTAAAGTCTGGTTACCCGGAATTTGAATTAAAAACAAAACAAAAAAAATACAGACCCCGAATAAAATACCGCATCTGGTAGAATAATTCGATTTTAAACTATCCGATATTATCGTAGTTTGGGTCGGGTCAGATTTGCGATAATTGTCTTTGTTGTAGTTGTGGTTTGGGTCAAGTTGGCTGTATTTTTTTCGGAATGAGATTTTTTCTTACAGCTTGGGTTCGGGTTAACCTAATTTTTCAAAAGAAAGACTACAATAATGTTTCAGGTGAAAAACTTTATTTTAATATGAATTAATTATTATAAATGGCCATTTTCCTATATAGACGATAAAATAGATTAAAAAACCTGATTATAGACTACTTTTCTGTAAATGTATTAAATTACTGATATATTTTCTTTGATTTTAGTGTTTCAGGTCGAGATGAGTGGTGTTTTGAGAGTTGTCGATTTGTTATTAGTTTCGGTTGGGTTATGCGTAAACGGAATTTTTTTACGGTTAGAGTCGGATTGCGGGTTGACTTGAAATATAATTTAACCCTTCTTTGCATGAGTGTTTCTTTTACAATTGTGTTTTTTATACATATATTAAATATTAGACACCAGAAATTTTAAGATAGATTTTTAACTTTGTTCAGCAACATAGTTCACGGGAAATTTACTGGATTAATATTTCTATATAAATATAGTGGTTGCGAAGAAGAGGATTTATTTATTAAAAGTTAAATAAACAGTGATGGAAATTTACATCACTATGCAATTAATGGTTAAAGTTTCAAGTTCAGTACAACCGAACTCGTGCAGGATTCTTTATCCGAACCGATATGTGCCGTATCACTTTCTGATAAAATCTGGTTACTCAGTCTTATGCAGGATTCTATTCCGAACGAGAATTTAATTAACAAAATTACACCCGACCAGCGTAAGATCGTATTTGCGAAAATCAAGTTCCTCGATCCCTTATCCAAAGCTAATCGGTAGCCAAAAAAAATGCCGATTCAAACTTTCCGGATTGTATTCGGGTGGAATCTGGGCGCCCAACCCAGTGCAGAATCGTCCCAAATGTCACAAACCTTTAGCTAAAAAAAGATACTGTCCGACTTTCTGGATCGCATCTAGGTAGAATCTGGTCACCCAATCCAATGCAGAATCGTCACAAACCTATAGTAAAATAAAAAGATATACCGATCCGAATTTCAGGGTTTTGGTGAAATCTGATCAGCTGACCCGAAGCAGAGTCGTCACAAATGTCACAAACCTGACAAAAAATGCTGACCCAAACTTTCCGGCTTGGATTCGGGTAAAACCTGTTCACCCGAACCGATGCAGAGAGGTCTCAAATGCCACAGACCTGTAAAAAAATTTCTATCTGGATCAGGTTCGAGTAAAAACTGGTCACCCCACACGGTGTATAATAGTCACAAATGTCCCATTTTCCGCGTTAAAGTCACACGCTGACTTCACAAATTAGTCACAGTGTGAGATCACAGGAAGGCTTGAAAATAGCCATAACGACCTCACGTTGATGTCACTGTGACTTCACATCCACGTCACGTGACGTCACAAACTCACAATGCGACGTCACGATGTTTTACTACGAGGCTAACGAAAAAGACAGGCTACCGCGGTGCATTCCATTTAATTCTTTTTACAGACCGCTAGAGTGACGTGATGCTCTTTTCCTACACATGCATTGGTGCATTCGAGTATCACGTGACTCCAGCGGTCTGTAAAAAAATATACGCGTAAAGCACCATGGTAGCCTTTCTTTTTCGTTAGCCTCGAGTTTACGGGTTATTTCGCGAGATTTGGCCGTAAATATTGAAAACCCTTAATACCGAAACAGCACACCGATATTTTAAACTTTAATTAATATGTGTTTTCTGATACAATTTTACTTTACTTTTGCACTGCAAAAAAAAAAAAAAAAAAAAAAAAAAGAGAAAACTCTGTGCATTTTAATTGCAAACTTATTGCAGAGAGATGAGAAAAGTACCATTCCACTCAAAGTTGTGTCTACGTTCAGAGTATTTATACAATTTTATAAATAAGAGTGGTCTACATATTAAAATTATAGAAACTGTGTATTTTAAAATGGTTACAACCACATTTGACACTGTATGTTGGTTTCTTTGATCAATACAATACTTTCTTATGTGGAAATTTAAGAAAGGGAGGGTAATTGGGTACTAGTGTTTTTTTATATATATAATGTTACATTCTTGGTTAAGGACAAATATAAAAATTTGTAGTTATTTGTACATTTATTATCTATCACTCCTATTTTTTCAGCTTGCCCTGAAACATAAGAGTAGTGATATATATATATATAAAAAAATACTAGTACCCAGTTACTCTGAGTCCCTAATTTCCGCAGATTACCCCACTTTATATCTTTTATAAGATAATTAATAGTTTATGGATACTAGAAACGTTCAACCGCATTCTGAAACTCTTATTTATAACATATCCATATAATAAACTAGATGTACCTATAAGAAAATTTTAGTGGTTTAGACCTGGTGGAAAGTATTCACCACCTTGTTTTTTTTTGTGTTACACACTTAGACATGTATATGTAAATATTGAGTGTTCTTCTTTTTTAGCTCACAGGCTATCAAAGCCTGAGAGCTAATGTGCCCGCCCGTTCTGTATGTATGTATGTATGTATGTATGTATGTATGTACGTATGTACGTACGTAACGCGATAACTCGTGATAGAATTATCCGTTTTGCTTCAAATTTTGTTTACAGGTTCATTCTAATAAGGCGCTTCCCTGATTAGTTTTGGGAGTTCATTGGTTAAGTATAAAGGGGGGAAAGGGGGGTTAACTCCCCCTTCATTTAGATAAATGGGTTTTTCATGCAGAAGTATCCGTTTTTCTTCAAATTTCGTATATAGGTTCATTTTGATAAGGTGCATCCCTGATTATTTTTGGGAGTTCATTAGTTAAGTATAAAGGGGGAAAATGGGGGGCTAACCCCCCCCCTTAATTTAGATAAATGGGTTTTTCATGCAGAATTATGCAATTTTCATTAAACTTTGTATATAGGCTCATTGTGATAAGGCACTTCCCTAATTAGTTTTAGGTGTTCATTGGGTAAGTATAAAGGGGGGTAAACGGGGGGCTAATCCCCCTTAATTTAGATAAATGGGTTTTTCAAGCAAAATTATCCGATTTTTTTCAAATTTTGTGTATAAATTCATTGTACTAAGGCACTTGCCTGATTAGATTTTGGGGGTTTATTGGTTAAGTATACATGGTGGGAACGGGTGCTTATCCCCCCCCCCCTTAATATAGTGTCGATTTCTTTATTTTTCGAGTGGCATTATTCTTTGAAAAAATAGCATAATATACAATTAGTGTGAATAGCCTGTGAGCTCAATGCCCTCAGTTTAACTGGGCAGTTTTCTTTTTGTATTTAAATTCTATAATTAGTAAATATTTCTCCTTGCATTTATATATATATAAGTATAATTAGTAATTACTGTGTTTTTTTTTTATATACATGTTTATGCTACACTGTAATTATTTAGACTTCAAAGCGGTACAATCCGGGCCTGATTAACAACGGGGCACACTTCCACCAGTAAAAAAGAATAGAAATTTTGTCCTTATTCATGGCTGTATTTTCGCATGAATAGGGCGTTTTAATACGACAAAAAAGTCTATTAAATTTTACTGGTGGAAGTGTGCCCCGTCAGTAATCAGGCCCTGGGTACAATGGTTGGTATAAATTTAGCTAACAAAGTGACAGACAGTTTTATGAGCGCTGTCTGGCGAAAAAAGTGCACTGGAACCATGTTGTGAAGTTTTTATGACTGTAAATTTATGAGGGGTGTCAATCACACTTCGTGTGTGGTACCGTGAGTTCGAAGCTAGAGGATTCAGAGTAGACACATTGGTGCCTGGTTAATTTTAGGAGGCCAGATAGTTTGTGGTCATTGGCCGGACAGTTCTCCTATGAGCAGCGAAGGTAGGTGTGGTTATTGACACACTGGGCCATTTAGGCACAAGGTCGTAAAAAAGTCAAGTAGAGGGGAGGTGCCACCACCAACGGAGAAAAAAAGCCAGAATTTGGAGAAAAAGACAGTCGATAAAAAAAAGTGAATGAGAGCGGTCGAAAAGAATTAGTAGAGTGCTAGAGTTGGAAAATAAGGTGCAAGTGTGCTGCATATAATTCTTGTAGAAAAATGCTACCGGGCTTGTCGATGAGGGTATGCCCATAAGGAGTCACTTACCCTAGCCTGCATGTGTGTCTGACCTGGAACCAGTGAATCCCATAATAACTGAAGTTGAGTCTGTCTCTTAACGACTCAGGTATGATGTTTTCCTATATAATTACCAACCCCATTCTGTTTGTACCGCTCGAATTGAATTATAATTTTTGTTCGGCAGGAGAACTTGATCGCATAGTAATTAAGAATGTTTAATGTTAAAGTTAATTGAAAAGGAAAAAAAAAAAAAGGATTGATTTATATATCCTTACTATGTTTTTTTTATATGTCTATTTTTTCAATGTAAATAAAGTAATTGTTTTTTTTTTTTAGTTTAAAAATGTGGTCTTAATTTAGTGGTTGCATAATTAATTTTAAAAACCTGAATATTTCTCTAGAATTTTCTTAAATTTAAAATTATCTTTAGGGTTTTTGGTAAGTGTCTTATGGAACTCTACCCGTATAGCATGCATGGTCGCAGTGGTCACGTCACATCTGTGATCAAAATGCCACCACTCTGTGACGTCACATTGTTACTAAAATGTGAACTTCTTCGAAACTTTTAAAAAGAAACAAGAACACTTCAAAACATATTATTCATCCTAAAAAATGTACTTTTGACAATATTTAAAATTTTTGTGACATCACAGTGACGTCACTGCAAGTCACATACTTCACGACACAAATATGATCACAAAAACAATCAACTCTGACAGAACGAAATCTAATTTTTTGTGGGGGAGGGAGAGTTTTGTCACACACTGATGTCATGATAATACTAAATAACATTTTTATGCACTTAATTATTATTTTTACTCTTACAATTTAGTTAGTTTTAAAAACTTGAGAAAAATATGTTTTATTTATAATTCTTTTTTGTTTAAATCATTAATGATAAAGAAAAAAGTTAAAACATGAAAACTTGGGTGCGGTATGCTTCCTCAGCACCAGTGTCTGCTACGAAAATGATAATATTCTCTATCAGAGATTCTCTATAAGTGACCCTAGGTCCAAGAAAGTGTACGGGACCTTAATTAATTTCGTAACACAGATAGAGATAACACAAAATACCCTATAGTCATATGTGGCCTTATAATTATAGAGGACAGATTGGGGCCCGGGTGTAAACTACTTTCTGACATTATATATATATATTTATATTTATTTATATTTATATTTATTTATTTATTTATTTATTTTTTAAGAAAAGGGGACTAAAAGACGCTGTTAACTTGGCATATTTTCTTTAGCAATTTGACCAAAACTGTCTTGTATTTAAAAAGAATCTCTTCCTCTATCACCAATAAATATATTGCTTTTTTATTCAATGATATATAAATGAAGTAAATTCATATTTCATCAATTTATTTGTAAAAAAATATTAATATTTCTATATAAATTACTTCATAAATGCCATAAAATCCATTTTTTAGTACAATTCTTGATTAAATTGGAGTGATTTTGAGTAACTGCAATTAATAAAAATATACATGTAAATGCAATTTTTCATAGCTTATTCCCCTGGTGAAAAAAAAAAAAAAAAAAAAAAAAAGGGGGAAAGAAAGAAAGACTATTTTCCGATTTAAAATAATCAGCATATAAGTTCTTTTGTTATTGTTAGTTCAGAAACGATAAACACCTGCCTGTCTGCTCAGACGAAGCTGCGCAGTACTACTTGGAAGAACACGTTAAGCAAACGATTTTTTTTATTCTGCGGACATTTGAGTAGAACATGTTTTTCTAATAAAGAGTGTGAACTACCGTAATTTCCGGCGTATAATCCGCAGCTCAAAGAATCGTTTTTCGCCCCAGAAAATTTATTCAATAATTGTAGTTAAACATTTACAGCGATCTTTTAAGTTACATTTTATAAAATAATATTTCTGGGTCTAAAAACGACTCTTTGAGCTGCGGATTATACGCCGGAAATTACGGTAATTCCACGTAAGTCATTTTAAATATTTTAAAGTGTTTCCAATGCTATAGTAATGCTTTTAAATTTATAAATTGCTGCATATATTTCTTTATAAATTACTGACCCGCATATTCTAGGAGAAAAAATGATACAATTTTCTTTTGGAAATGCATAATTTAATTGTTACTTATTTTTTAAATAAATCTATCTGGAAATTAATTAGTTATTCATCTATAGTTTGTTGCTACTTAATTCTAAACTAAAATAATTTGGAAATATGTTAATCATTAAATGCGAAGTTTGCATAAGTTGTATTCAAATCCACACATATAGTATATTTTTTTTAATTTTAGATGTAATAAAAATTGCTCATGTTATATAATATAATTAAGTTGAAATAACCCTAATAGCAGTTATTCATAAATTTATAAGAACATTAAAGAATTAACGAATGTTTGATTTTCCCTTAATACTTATACAATCTTTGTAATTTAAATAATGATTTAACTTGACTATTATTAGAAATTATTAAACTATAACTGAAATTTCATATTTTGTTCACCTTTGAACACGTTTAGGATGTTGGTATTCAAGAAATTTCCTTAAAAAAAAAAAAAATTATGACGGCATGAGAATTTCATTTTCAAGGGAAAATGATCAAATTGCAAAAACCGTGCATTTTCTAAATTGTTTTACATGTCGCAAATATTTTTATATAGTAAAAAGAAGTTTCATATACATATATAAAATTATGTATATATTTACGCATAAAAGTTAGGCAATTAGGAAAAGTGTTTACATATTGTAAATACTTTTCTGTAATAAAAAAAATTATCTTATGTTTACGTATACTTTTAGGCATAACTCCGGTACAACTGCACAAATCTTGTTTTATTTCAAAATTATTGTATTCTGGTGGTCCTATAAAAAATTGAATAGGTTGCTAAACTAATAAAAGTTATTTTTTTTACTATATACTGTGAATACTTTTCATTATTTTTTGAAATTTTAAAGATTTGTATTAATTTAAAATATGAAGAAGACAAATATTGAAAACTTTACATTTAAAAATTATCATATTTCAGGATAGTTTAGATTAGTCTAAGCAACAACAAATGATAAATAAATAACTTTTCACAATATTTTTACAAAATATGTTACCATTTCATTAGAAAAATTCCAATCATAATAATTTTGCAATGTTATTTTAATTTGGAGTAGTAATTTATTTATGAATTATATATAATGATTTAGAAATATTTGAAGCCATTATTATAGCATTAAAAAATCTTTAAAATTCTTAAAATGTGCTAACGTTGTATTAATTCACGAGATTTAGTAGAGGAACAAAATTATAAGTTCTAACAGAAAAGGAGATCGCCTACGTCCACCCCCCCCCCTATTTCCTGATCTCCATGTTGAAGAGAGTTTTTAGTTACGGTTAAAATTTATTTTTAACGGGTGGTTCAGGGCCTGGTCAAAAAGCTTGTAAACCCCTTCATTTAAAAAAAAGTCAGTACTAATCTTGCTTTTAGGTAGATTTACTACCTATAAAGAAATACCACCTAAGAAGTACTACTAAGAAATACTACCTATTACATTCTCCTCTGTGTTGGAATTTCTCGAAAATTTATGCAGATCTACGCCGATCATGACTCTCAGAACCCAAAACCACCCCCAGTTCAAAACTTTATCTAGCTATCTATATCACTTTTTTATGGACACGATAACTTCAATAATTCTCCCCAAATCTCTTCCAAACTGATACATAAAATCAAGGGGCATAAAATCTCAGTCAAGTTCGTTAATGGGCAAAATCGAGCCAAGGGGGGAGGGGGGGGGCTGTGAAAACAGAAAAATACCCATAATGTCTTAATAATCATACGTATCGAATACGCTTAAAGTTATTATTACTTCTAGGAAAAAGGGCCGAAAATTTATGTATGACAGGTTTTCGATACCATTAAAAATGACCTCAAGGGGGGGGGGATAGGAGTTTAAGAAGACAAAGTTTCATAACTTTTTATCAATTTACAATATATCATATCCGCTTAAATTTATTAAAAATTCACTTAATATTATCTACAACATTCATATTGACAAGTTTTTTATAGGACCAACCCTTACAGTAAAAAGTAAGTAAATAAATAAAATCCCTGATGGCTCCACCTACAGACACAGGTAGATTTAAAAGTAGGCGGTCCCAAAAAAGGTCATTTCTTCTGCAATTCCCAACAAACAGGCGTCCCACGGTCTGTGTCTTCGAATTCTACCTGTGCCTGTAGGCCGAGCCGTCATGATTTTTTATAATCAGCATTCCAAAATTTCTTGCTGGAAAAGATTCTACATATGATATGAGATCATTAACAATTTGCTAAAAATGGATAAAGTAACTCGCGAAGAATTTTTAGATGGATATGCATTAAGGATTTGGTAAGTACAAAATATTCTAAAATTAAGTTCAATTTGTCTGCACTTAAGAGTTACAAATTACATTGTTTTAAATAAATCATTTTTTATTATTTTAAATTCATAATATAAAACAATATATTCCTATTTATGATGTTTTTCTTATTTTATGATGTTGTTATGCTCGATTTCGACTAAGTTATAAATGCTTTCGCAAATGCAAAAATGAGAAGAGTTCCGTAAGTATTGTAAAATTATTACTAAATATCGAGTTTGTAAAACATATTTCTTACAGACTAATTAGGATGGTTCTAAGATATAATTTTTTAAATATTTTCCATTAAATTGTGGTGATTTTTTTAAATGTATTTCTATCATACATTTTGCTAGATAAAATTGGAAGTTTGTATGTGATTTTTAATGGTACTGTTAAAAATCAAGTGTTTTTTTTTTTTGTCATTTCTATAATATATTTTTTGCTAAACAAAAGTGGAGTTTTGTGCTATATTTTTAACAGCGCTGATTAACTGTAGTTATATTTTTTTGTGTATTTACCACTTATTGTTTTCTGCAAAAATTATTAAAACTTAAGCTTGCATGTTTGTTTTATGCTTTGGGTATTCAGTTAATTTTAAATGTTTTATAGTATTTAAAATTGAAATAAATGATTCTAAAAATATAGATTTTTATATATGTAAAAGAAGGAGGGCGTTAAATAATTGATTGCACAGGGACGTCACACATCCAAAATACAGGCCTGGTAATAGGTAATTGTTTTATAAATGCGTTTCGAATCTGAACTTAATGGAATTATACTAAATAAACACAATATTCGTTTTGAAATACATTGACCAATTAGGATATCAATAATTAATAAAATATTTATGTTTAAACTTATCTGTTCAAGCTAATAATTTTTATTATCACAAGATGAATACTTTATGTATTTCGATAAAATATTTAAAATACTGAATTTTAGAGAATTACATTTGTTAAATTACTGAGACAGTGATTTTGTGTAGAGTTTAATATATATATATATATGTGTGTGTGTGTGTGTGTGTAATGAGAACATTTTTCGGAGTATCAGAATACATGGAATTGTGTTTCCCGTCACAATTCTTAAGGCTGTTCGTCAGTGAACTTCCTGCTCTAGCTAATGTTAAACCTATGGGCGAAGGATGCATTCGTATATTTAAAATATCTCCGTGAGAAATTAATATTTTTAACTTCTATGAACTAACTTCTAAAGAAACTAACTTCTAAATAAACTATTTTTCTGTGTACTCGTTTTAAACTATGTCTATTTTTTTTCCTTAGTTATCAAAATATTTCTAAAATATATACTTAATTTTATGAGAAGTATTAAATTCATATTTTAACACATATAATTATAAATTAAGCACATATTTAAGAAATATTTTGATAACTAAGGGAAAAAAAAAGACATCCTTTAAGAAGTGTACACAGAAAACAAAATTAAGAATATTAATTTTCTGGAGAGATATTTTAAATATACGAATGCATCCTATAGTCCAAATGTTTAACATCAGCGAGGGGAATCGGAAAGTTTACTAACGAACAGCCTTAAGAGTTAATTTTTCAGAAACTATTTGATATATTACTTGTAGTAATGAGCAATAAAAAAATGATACAAATAAAATTGCGGGTTGAATGTTTTAAATTCCTTCATAAAATGATTTCGATATAAAACTATGGAACTGTCGTTTAAGACCCCTGATCTGCGGATTTACTAGCTTAATTGATAATATAAATGTAAATACTATTTATAGCATTTTGTATATGTAGTTACACTGTCAGAAATGAAAAGTCAAACACTGAAGACAGAATATTCCCAATACTGACCAATAATGCTCGACCAAGATGGAATTTCAAGATTATAGAAATTGTTATTAAAATCATATGTAAAATAAGTTATGAAAAAAAAAAATCTATAATCATATGTATAAGTTAAATATTATTTTCATGAAATAAATACAAATTAAAAAATATATAACACATTCAAAAATAGAGATATTTTTATCTGAAATAAAATATGGATCCGACCCATTTGAAACAAAACACAACCCAAACTCAACTGTCAAAAAAAAAAAAAAAAAAAAAAAAAAAAAAAAAAATTGCTAACCTAACCAAAACTTTACCCAAATAAAAAATTGCAGACAATTTAATTAGCGGATTGGATTGGGGTACAGCCAGTCCTAATCCATATAGAAACAAAAGACAACCTGAACTAGACGTACACAAAAATCTGTAACACCTAGCAGAAACTGACTCGCTGCAAATCACGGCTGGAGTTAGGTATGCCGAGTACCAATGACACAACCACGAGTACCAAATAATAGCTCGAACATCTCTTAAAAAAAACGAGAATCAGTTAATCCAACTCGAAAGAAAATAATCTCTAGTGAATTCAACCCACGGTGTGAGATGGGTACATGCAGCCTTAACACGAAAAGCAGCAAAATACTCTGAAAATCCCAGACGGCTCGACCTACAGGCACAGGTAGATTTCGAAGATGCGGACCGTGGGGCGCCTGTTTATTGAGAATTGCAGAATAAACGACATTTTTGCCAGGATGCGGCAGTTCGGACCGCCCACTTCGAAATCTACCTGTGTCAAGTTGTCGGAGCCGGCAATTTTATTGTTATTATTATTTTATTTTATTTTATTTATTTATTTATAATAATTATTTTTTTTTGCTATAAATGTTGGTTCTATAAAATACTTGTCAATATAAAAGTTGCAGATAATATTAACAGGATGTATGATAAATTTAAGCGGTTTTATACCTTGTGAATTGACAAAGTTATGGATTTTGTTCTTCTCAAACCTCTATTTTTTCCCCTCCTTGACGCCATTTTTAATTATATCAAAAGACTGCCATGCATAAATTGTCGGCCCTTTTCCTAGGAGTAATAATAACTTTAAACGGATTCGATACGTATCACAATTAAGAAGTTATGGGGAATTTTCTGTTTTCACAAAAAGCCCCCCCCCCTATTTCCCCACCTTGGTTCGATTTTACCCATTAACGAACTTGACCGACATTTTATTCACCTTGATTTTGTGTATCAGTTTGGAAGATATTTGTGAAGTTATGGTGTCCATAAAAAAGTGACATATATATATATATATATAATATAAAGTTTTGAACTGGGGGTGGGGTGGTTTTGGGTTCTGGGAGTCATGATCGGTGTAGATCTGAAAATTGTTTCCAGAAATTCCAACCTAGGGGAGAATGAAGTAGGTAGTATCTCTTACGAAATCTACCTAAAATCCAATGCTGAGTAAAATAAATACAACTAACTCTTTGGGTCGGGTTTTAATAAATTCAAATCATCCAGCACTGGACAGGACCCAAATGGGTTCGTCATAAAATTAATGGCAAAATCGTCACAAACAACACACTTTTTATAAATTAGTCACAGGGTGAATTCACAACATCGTCACTGAGGTCATATCTGCTTCACAAAGTTAAAGACAAAATCGTCACAAATGTCACATTCTTCACAAATTTGTCACACCGTGACTTCACAAAGTAGTCACATTGTGAGGTCACAGAAAGCCTTGAAAACGGCCATAACGACCTCACATTTAGGTCACAATGACTTCACATCGACGTCACTTGACGTCACGATGACGGTCACAAAGTCACAGTGTGACTTCGCAGTGACGTCGCCGTGACGTCACCATGCCTTACGGGTATACACTCCATTCCCAAAACCAAACTGCCATATATTAGATACTCTACACACAACGCAACCATTTATTTTCTTTAGATAAATAATTCTCTAGTATCTAATTAGGTAACGATCACGGAGTCTTCTGAAATCTGAAGCCCCTATAGATAATTAATGAGTGATGATAAAGGTGAACCCCACACCTGATTTTCTCTATGTAGGATGATAAACTTTTAATTGACAGGGGTAACCGGCCTTTAGTAGGATCTGTCGGTAAATCACCAGGAAGACCCGTATCATTTTTTAGTACCACTTTTTCCAAAATGTTATATGTTACTTATTTAATTGCAGAACATTTTGATTGAATAAGGCTAAGATTACTAATAGAAAAAAGTAGCACTCAATATCAATACGGTTTGCAGCCCTGAATATTCTACGAATTAAAACGGTACTTTTTTTCTTGCGTTAATTAGAACTGACGCTATAGTATAAACAGCGTACTTTCTATATATTTTCTATGGTGGGAATTGGTAAATGGGGGTAACTGGGTACTTGAGTTTTATTTTATTTTATTTAACGCTACCTTCTTGGTTAAGGAAAATACAAACATTTGTATTTGCAGCTACATGTGTTATCTATCACTCCTATTTTTCATGCTAGCCCTGAAAAATGAGAGGAGCGAGATAAAAAATGTAAATAAATAAAATAATAGTAATAACAATAAAAACACTAGTATCTAATTTTTCTCAGTCTTCAGTTTACCCTACTTTCTTTATAAATGAATTCAAAGTTTGTGGATACTAGTAATGTTCAAGCGAATTGTAAAACTTTTATTTATAAATTCTCCAAGATATTCTGATATATTTTGGCAATGTCATACAATGAATAGATCCAAAAAAATTTTCAGACATTGTTTCGATTCAAAAAACATATTTTTAATAATAAAAATTAATTTTAAATTCATATTTAAAAAATATAACTTATGACCTATATTATGTTTTGCATTAAACTGAACCTCAGAAGTCAAAAATATGGTAGTGAAAATTTACAGTTCGTTCCAAACATTAGTTTTTGGTATATAGAATACTTTAATTTTTCGACGGTGTAAGGAACCGTGTCCTGTTATCATTGGCCTCCACAGAACAGGAAACCTTTGGAAGGAATTGGAAAAATTTAATACAATTTTCTTTCTTATAAAAGAAGTTGAACTCGTAAAAAACATGTCAAACTATCGAATATGAAAAAATCATTTTTCAGTACTTTTAAGAAAGGGACGATTGACACCATTAAATTTTAGTAGAATTCTTCGCCTAGTAAAAATACTAATCGAGTTCCTGTGAATAACAGGGTTGCCAGTTTGGCCTTCTTTTCTATTCAGTGATGCCAAATTCATACCGGAAATTTTGTGAAACAAAAAGTTTTTTTTAAGTAGTCACGAAATGTCTGCCATTAAATAAAGAAAAAAAAATCAATTTCAAATTTCTGGTATGGATATGAAATTTCTGAATAAAAAAGTAGGCCAAACTGGCAACCCTTCTGAAGAATATTATTTAAATTTAGTGGTGACAATCGGCCCATTTTTAAAAGTAATGAAAATGCGTTTTTTCACATTCGATAGTTTGACATGTTAGCGACGAATATAATCAGTTTAAAAAAAATTCTGCTAACTAATTGAACTTTCCTATTATTTCTACTTGCAAAATTATAATTTTTTATTTTTTAAATATTTGGGTTCACCAATAACACATTTTTTATAACTCTATGAATATGTAAGGTAATGTATGTAATCTTTACGCTTTTCTAAGCTTCCTTTATCCTTTATCCTAATTTGGCCTTATTTAATTCATACCGTTCAAAGATTAAATAAGGCCAAATGTAGTATATAATTATACTGGTAGTAAATTGATCGTGCCCCCAAT
This sequence comes from Maratus michaelseni, assembly GCA_963931845.1. NCBI lineage: Eukaryota > Metazoa > Arthropoda > Arachnida > Araneae > Salticidae > Maratus > Maratus michaelseni. Next base: position 165,121,423 of record OZ007586.1, read on the forward strand.
GACGCTACGCCACTAGTTCTTATTCATATGTGGAAAGTAGGTACAGATCCGTGTAGAGCGGTGCCTCTCGCATCTATCTGTAACAGTTTGGTGATTAATATTTATACAGGGGATTCTCGTTTTTTGGACGACTGTAGATATGTATTTACCGTTACTTTAACATGGGGTATTCAACGCAAATCCGCATGCCACCAAGCTTAGACTATTTTAGAAAAGAAAAAATTGTATTATTCAATTACAGAAAATTTGCAATAAAATAAGAGGAATATCATATTTCGGAATTTGTCTTGGCAAGTTATTTTCAGGAAAAAAGAGTGACGTCCCCAACATTATCAGGTTCCCAAATTGTTAATATATGCTATATATGCTAATATTTTGGAGATGGTTATTAATTTTTTTTAAAATCATTTTCGGTAATTTGTTAACATAGACTCGCTCAATCTTAATGATTTATACAATTTGCGAAAATTAGACTCTCTAATCCAGTGTTATTCACTACTTTTTGTGAATAATGCTGTTCTCAAACCACTATTTTCGAAAGTTCTATTGGTCTCATTTAATAACTAAAATTTCGTTGGCAAATAATGTGATGATTTGTACATAAAAAAGTGGCACCATTGCAGCCTTTGGGGCGTGTATTTAGTGCTACTGCTTTTATATAAACTATTGTTTTGTGTGAAGTCGACATCTTGACTTATAGTAAGAATATATTAAAGCAAATGTATGAGATGATTTTGAATGATTTCAAAGAATATATTACTCTTAATTGTTATTCTGAAAATGTCCAAAAAGAAACATTAAAAAGATATTTGGATATACTAGACCGAATATTTTATTTAGTTTCTTTTTGAAATTTTGCCACGTATCTGAATTCCGAGTAAAGTGTTTTAAAATGTATTGTTTGATATGTTATATAATAGAAATAACCCAATATAAAAAATATCGTTTCCATGTTCTATAGTTTCTCGTTGAAGTGACTAAACCAGAGCTGCCAATGGAGACTTTGTTTTGTTGGAATTCAACCAATTTCTACAAAAGGAATTTTTTGACATAGACATTGCCAACATGTGCAAGAGAAATCTACCACCAACTTTACATTTCAGAAAAAAGTGGTTTCCGGAGAATACAAAAATAGTCGCCATGGCAACCCTGCTAATGAGAAAAGTCATTTCATATTTTTCCCTTCTACGGGTAACAGCGAATGATGAGAAAATACATTGTATAGCTTTCGATTGTTGTGATTGATAATGATTACTCTCTGCTTCTAGCAGCCATTAAATATCAGCTTTGATCCGAGTGCATTTAAGTCCAAATATTTATTCGAAATTAATAGTCCCATTACGTATACTGTAAGCGTATATATCCTTACATATATCGTAAGCGTATATTCCTTATTAAACTTAACAGGGAATAGCATCTATATTGATGCATGCAGTCGAGTACGCAAATTGGAATATACATTTTGTTAAATTAAATCGCTTTGTTAAGTGATATATTATCATTTACATAAATTATAGTTACATTTCGCATAGTAATAGCTATAATTATCCAGGTAGATAACAGAAGAAATGAAGCACTATGCATATGCATCCTTATGTCTAAACGAGCGTTGACGTGCGGCCCGCAGACACATCATTATATTCTTATAGAATAATTTTCCTTATTCAATGATAGAGATTTTGTAAATTAATTAGGTGACGATTTTAATTAGGAATTAGTGATTGTGACAAATGGTTTTTCTGGCAAAAAAGTTGAAATTCTTGATTTAGTTGTTACTGTAAAAATTTACAATACATGTTGTGTTCTTCAACTGTAATGCCATATCTGTTTGCTATTCGACGGTTTTAGCAAATATATTAGCGTGGGGTTAGCTATGGATACTACTATTTCCTAATTGAAACTTTTGTCTTATTTAATCGCAGAAATTTCCCTATTAAACAAGGTGAAAATTATTATTATAAAACAGTGGTATGCATAACTCCCTCTAAGTGCAAGACCCAGACAACCTCTGAAATAAATGTGGTCGAAGGATTTTGGAACTTTCCACAATTTTCTGCGAGATCTCAGAGCCTACATAGAAATATTTATCTTTACTAATAACTATTTAATCTCTCGAACACTATTTAATCTCTCATTTTTTAGACATGCGCAATTTTTGCCTATAACCCAAGTCTGATTGATACAGGAGTAAAATTTCCCTACTTTTTAATATAGTAATCGTCACTATATTGAACCACTAAATTCCTGTCATAAATAAGGTGAAAAGTAGCATTTAAAAATATTGGTTGAAAATTACCCCTGCCGTAAACAGGCTCTGTCAGAGGGTGTTTAACTTATCGACTTAATTTTATTTGATTACACTTACAGAATTAATAGGATAAATACATGCAACCTTCAAGCTATTAGTGATTTCGTAAAGCAAATTTTTGAAAGAATTTAATTAATTCTATGATGAGTATTTCCTCCATGAATTAATTAATTGCTGTTAACCCTTAATCCGTGCAGATTCGCCTTAAGGTTCTGCCCCCAGCGTTGGGTTTATTTTAGGATGTGCATTTTTAAGGAACTTTCAAAAACGCCTGATTACCAACGGGACAAAATATCGCCAGTAAAAATAAACGGATTTTTTTCTTACTCTGACAGTAATTTTGCATCAATAGGGCGTTTAAATACGACGAAAAATGTATATTACAATTTACTGGCGGAAGTTTGCCGTGTTGGTAATCATGCTCTGAAATTCCTATACACGCGTGAAGCGCATCCGTAACATTAGATGGGTATTCTCAGATGGACGCGATGAGCACGTTAGTAATGGCCTAGGTGTTAAAGTACATGAACAAAAGTTTTTGATTTAAGGATTCAGAAACAAAAACAAAGTCAGCTTTCATGGCGTTAAAAATATTCATAAAAACGTGCTTATGTATCAAAACATGTATTACATTAACACCATCACGACGAATCATACACAATTTATAATCGTCTAACACCAGTAAATCCAAATAGACAATTTTCCCTAAATTTATCACAGAACTTCTGCGATAAACAGTTGCTGGTAGACAACATTGAGAATTGCACGCAACCTATACATCATGCATACATAACGGTCGCCTCAAAAACGGTGGTAACTTACGAGTCGAAACTTCTTGTATGAAAGCCGTTTGTGACCATCGAATGCAAATCTTCGCTTTACTTATTTGCAGATTTTTTTTCATTAAATAAGACATAGATTCTGCTTAATAACAGCAGCATGTTGGTTGCCGGGTTTCATTTAATTAACCCTTACAAGGAAGGTATCCTTAAAGCACATACTCAGAAAATTTAGAAAAAAATGCCAATGAAGCTGCTCATGTATGTAATAAAGGAACAGTGAATATTTAGCTGTGGAATCCCAGTAGAAAATCTTAAAAAAAAAAAAAAATACTTTCCAGTATTTGGCGCAAAAAACCATATTTGGCGATCAAAATTATTTCTTCAAAAAATGCAAACGATTTTAAAGCAGAGTTGCCAAGTCTCCGGAGTTTTGAACATGAGTAATTTTTATAGAGAAAATGTTGTTCTCTTTAATCGCAAAATGCTCTGATTAAATAAAACAATATTTTCTGTACTAAATTACTGGTATGCAAAAAGCCGAAGACTTGGCAGGTCTGTTAATGTATTTTGAAATTGCTTGTAAAATGATTATTTGAATGCGTAATACTTAATGAATTTAAACTTAAATGATGAAATAGCTTATTATTTTTTTGTATACTATATACACGCTCCCTGATGTTACAGTTATTTAATTTTACCACTGAAAAAATATGTTCTATGTTTTGGAAGCTGCAAATATCTATTTTATGTTATAGCGAAGCTGGCATTTAAGTTTTGTGTATTATTAAATTAATAAATCTGCTTTTTTTAAGTTCCAAATGTGTATTTTCACTTTAAGTTGACAACGAAATTCAAAAACTACATGAATCTGAACGGCATATTAAAATAAACGAAGAGTGAAGAAATTCTTCTTATGACACCTGTGATATTTTTGTAAAATTTTAAAGCGTGAAATTGTCATTAGCTTAAAAAAATTGTACGAATGGGTTAATTCTAGGGCTCATGATGATACGATACCATCTTGTTCAGAATCGTTTGCATTTTGCCCTCAACATTTTCAACTCTCTGTACGTTTGCAGTAATATTAATTTAAAATATTCTTTAAATCAGATTAAATAAATCACCCACGTTTTGTTCTTTATTTATTACCGATTGAATGAAATTTTGCTATTGTTTTATACTCCATTCCACGGTTTTTTATAATTTAAACGGCTTCACCGGTTATACAAGTAATTTTTAAATGTATTCTAATAGGAAATGCCTGATGGCAAACGAATTCGTTATACATTTCTATATCGAAGAAGTCGTTGTTTCCATAGCAACAACACTTTTTTCTTGAATTGACAATGTTCAGAATTGTGCTTATTTTTGAGCTTGAAACAATTTTAATCAATTTAAATTTTGTTTTAAATCGTAAAATACAATCGTTAAATTTCATTATATATACAAATAAATGTGTACACAAAATTGTAGTTACAAAAATGTATTTATTATGTAAGTTAAATTTACATAAACAAATTGAGCATGAAAAAGTTTTTTCCTTAACCCTTTCAGGGGCAAAGTGCTCATGTTTCTAAAATGTTGAAATCATTGAATGACTTCGGGATTTAACAATAAATTTATTTTCAAATAAGTAAAATCGCTTCTTCACGTATAATTAAAAATGAAAATTTGATTCGAAAGTTCCGGTGTCATTGTGGCGTTTGGGAATTAAAATTAAGTGGGATATATTATATCATACCGCCCTTCAAAGGGTTAAAGAATATTTGTCATAAAAGTGTATTTTTTAAAATTTCATTCCGTCGCCAACCGGTGATAAATCGCCAAATAAACGAAATTTTCATAATTTATTACGGACGTTATATCGAGGTTCCGCAGAAATTTTTTTATAGACGTATATATCCTCATGAGAAGAACATTCTGTATTTTTTTTCAAATTTTTCTGAATATACGCTTTTGGGGACCTTCCTTGTTAGACCATTACGAACGCGCTCAGCGCGTCCATCTTTGTCTGTTCCCCAACATTACGGACTCCCTCACGTGTCTTTCTAAATTTCAGAGATTCATTACCAACTTGGCAAACTTCCCCCAGTAAATTTTAATAGAAATTTGTACCTTATTTAAAATTCCTATTCACGCAAAACTATCTTCATGATTAAGAAATATATATATATATACACTATATTTCAAATTATGACCGGTCACTTGCGATTTTAGACGTTTTGTTAAATATCTGTAAAGATACATGAGGAATTATCCCTAACTTCAGGAGTGTAAACAACATGATAGACGTCATATATTTCCGCGAAGATTTTTTCCCGAAACCCCATAAGGGGCCGTCAACAAATTGAAGAAAAACGAATATCTTTTGGATAACCCTGTAAAAACTAATATTGCAAAAACATTCAAACTGTAGATTATGATTAAGTGGCTTATTGAAATACTTTGGGTTCATTTGCATGAAGATACTCGAAGATACTACGAGTATACTCGAAGAGAAATTCAGGTTTTTATAAAAACAGTCCCAAATTTTACCAAGTTTTTTGCTTATAATTTGCCGAGTTTTTAATATAAAAACAAGTTATTTTCAGAAAATATGACAAACAAAATTGTACGCAATTCCCTGCAATTGGAATAAAAAAATAATAAAAATTGTATGAAAAATGAGCAGGTTCAATAAATATTGTTTCACTGCGCATGCGCGAATTCAATCAAAATATACTGTACATAATATATTAGCTAAATGTATAGACCAACTTTTATGAAAGTCTCAAAAACATAGCTTGAAAATTCTGATAGTAATCGCCGATAGAATAAGCTCGAAATTCGCTGTTCCCAAAAGGAAGCAAAAAGATGAGGGGTTGTATCAAATATAGAATGAGAAACACTTCATTCTTATTATGTCAACTTTCATAAGCTAGTATATTTGATAAAACCCCTCATCTTTTTGCTTCCTTTTGGGAACAGCGAATTTCGAGCTTATTCTATCGACGATTACTATCAGAATTTTCAAGCTATGTTTTTGAGACTTTCATAAAAGTTGGTCTATACATTTAGCTAATATATTATGCACAGTATATTTTGATTGTATTCGCACATGCGCAATGAAATAATATTTAGTAAACCTGCTCATATTTCATACAATTTTTATTATTTTTTAATTCTGATTACAGGGAATTGTGTACAATTTTGTTTGTCATATTTTCTGAAAATAACTTGTTTTTATATTAAAAACTCTGCAAATTATAAGCAAAAAACTTGGTAAAATTTGGGACTGTTTTTATAAAAACCTGAATTTCTCTTCGAGTATACATGCTATCTTCATACAAATGAACCCAAATTATTACAATAAGCCACTTAATCATAATCTACAGTTTGAATGCTTTTGCAATATTAGTTTTTACAGGGTTATCCAAAAGATATTCGTTTTTCTTCGATTTGTGGACGGTCCCTTATGGGGTTTCGGGAAAAAATCTTCGCGGAAATATATGACGTCTATCATGTTGTTTACACTCCTGAAGTTTAAGGATAATTCTTCATGTATCTTTACAGATATTTAACAAAACGTCTAAAATCGCAAGTGACCGGTCATCGTTGGAAATATAGTGTATATATTCATTTTTATTGATGACAGTTTACCTCGTAGGTAATCGGTCGTTGTCGAACGTTCCTTCAAAATGCATTTCCGAAAAGAAACCCAACGCGGGGTAAGAACCGAAAGAAAAAAACTCAAGGACCTAAAGGTTAATATGAGAGAGAAGATGAAATTATTAATCAGTTTAAGAAGTATGCAGTGTATATATTTTTAATTTGATATCTATTATCTATTTTTTATTGTACTAGTGCGCAAATTTGCTACAATGAACGTTATAGCTCTATTGCATTATGTTGCATATCAACACCTAAAATTCCGATAGTCTAGTTCCATTTTTGAAAAACTGACATTTCTCAAAATTGGAATAGTGAATAAAGTTAGAGTCACGATCACAAGCGTTTCAAGTGCAGTTCTTAACAGAGGCGTAGCGTCAAAGGGGGGAGGGGGAGGCAGGACTACCAGTATTTTTATATACTATATTTGGCTTTATATAATTCATACCGTTCAAAGATTCAATAAGGTCAAATGTAGTATATAATTATACTGGTAGTAAAATGATCGTGCCCCCAATGACGCTACGCCACTGGTTCTTAATGAGAAAACGCAAAAATAAGGAAATACATAAAAGGCTATGTCAATCAAGCATATATTTACAGTGCGCAATTGTGCTATGCCCAGGAATACCTAGATTTGTTCGAAAATTCTGACAGGAATAATATAGTTAAGATATTGCGATAACCAAACTTTAAGAAATCGTCGCATGTTTTAATCTTATTCATTTGAAAATGTGTTTATTGAGCTCTAGGCTGATAAATGTGATGGGCAAATTCTTAGCCAGAATCAATTTTCAGATTTACTTTAATAAGTATATAGATATGACTAACTTGTTATTTAAGGAAAGTGAGATAGTAACATAAAAACAGATAGGACCCATGCAACCACTGACAAAACCAGAAAACCAAAGAGACGTTTATTTGCCTAAATTCTCTAAAAATATTAACACAAGTACTAATTTAAAGTATTTTTACCAAGACACTGAAAATCAGAAGAGAAACGAAAAACACATTATTAAGTAATACAAAGATAAAAATGCTTTAGTTCATTATATAATTGAACGAATATGCAGTTTGTACTTAAGTATTCCTCTTACACTGATATCCTTTGTTCAAAAGTTTTTTTTAATTGTCATAATTTCATGTCTATATACTTCAACTCAAATAATCATGTTAAAACTACAAATGTTACATAATAAAATGTAATGTGCAATTCGGTTGTATTTGAATTTATTTATAAAATCATAATTCTGGTTAGAGAGATATTATTTTGATCTGAGAATGTATTCCGGAATTGACCTTAACTTTTTCTTTACGAGTCAGCAGTGGCGTAGCGTCAAGGGGGGCACGATCATTTTACTACCAGTATAATATTCTACTACATTTAGCCTTATTTAAGCTTTGAACGGTATGAATTAAATAAGTCCAAATATAGTATATAAAAATACTGGTAGTAAAGTGATCCGTGCCCCCCTTGACGCTACGCCTCTGCGAGTCAGTACATATAAGTCATAGTTCCAGTCTTTTAAAAATTATCTCAGCAACAAAATTAAGCTAGGTTATTTTCATGATAAATGTACCACAAAGAAATTTTTTGCAAATTATGATAGGATTGAATATAAATAGAGTCGTCAGTCCTGCCCCATAATCAAAGGATTAATTGATAGGTATAAATGCCTCTAAACGGCTGGTATTGCTTTTAAAGTTTGCAGGGCAAAGTACTTCAATTCTTAAAATTCTGAAATGGTTGAATGACACAAGAAGTTACAAATAAACTTATTTTAAAATAAGTAAAGAATTTCTTCACGTTTTAAATACAAAGAAAATTTTCATTCCAAACATCATTCCATTGCAACAATTTTCCTACTTTTGGGGATTTTTTTAAAGTAAAAATGGCAGTTTAACTAGAAATTTTGTTTTATAATGTGTCAAGTGAAATGTGAATCACATACTTTTTTTTATAAATTAATCCCTTTCTCTAAATTTCAATTAAAATTTTCTTTTAATTAATTGTTTATTTTCTCTTAAAATTATTTCAGTTATCGTCATAATATTTTCCCAATATAAAAATCTTTAACCTATGTATTTTTTTACTAATGGCTTTCTTACAAAAAATCCGTTTATATAATTAATCATCGTCACTGGATATCAAATAAAAATAAGGATACAGATTGACTTAGTATTTCAGTCTGCTTTTTTTCGATTTCCGTTTAGAGTTCGTTAGAAATAAGTGTTTAGTCTGCTTAATTAGTAAGTATAACTTCCTCGTTAGAACATAATCTCTGTCCAATACCCGATATTGTTTTCTTTAAGTTAAAAATTATTTCTTCTATTCTCAAAATCTGAAAAACTGGCATTCGAATAATTTGTGCTGGCTTATATTTTTTTGGACTACCATTTTGGTAATCGAGCCAAAAAATTCAAATTCTGTTATAGTAACTTATAATTTCAGCTCGTATGACATTATTCAATTCATATGCTCCTTCGCCAATTTGGTTATGATATATAATAGATATTATGATAGGCTTCCTTATGCCAAAATGGGTATTACAAAATTACTATGCATTGTGGAAGCATTCTCTCTCACTGGCTCTCTTTTGGGCTTTACAAATGTCAGTTAGGATTTTATAAAATTATTTCAGTCCCCTCAGATCCCTATTCCTTTCTATGCAGCATTGTTAGTCCGCTACTATTTTTAAATTCAGTTTCTTGATTGTTACAACCTTTTTGAAATAGAAATGTTTCTCTTATTTAATGACAGACTAAATATGTCGAAAATAAGGCGAATATTGTCATTTTAAACATGTGGTGGCAATTGGGCAATCTGAAAGTTAAAAAAGTAACGCACTGAAGACACTGTTTCAGTACTGACTATTTTATCTAACATTTAAGATTCAAAATTTCAGGAAATAAATATATTACAGAACCGTTTAAGAGTATTATTTTGTAATATATTTATTACAATTTTTTGTCCATTTCTAGTAGATGTAAATAAGACAGGGACCATCCGTCATGCGATGCTTTTAAAGACGTATTTCACGCTATATAAAGCTGTCAATCTATCCAGCTATCATCCTTGTGTCAAATCTACTTCCTGTTGCTTTCTAACAAATTAAGACAATCAATTTTATCTGAATTTAATTCTTTGAAAAGTTCCGAAATTTATTGAAAAACACAAACAATTTCTTGATTTTTCCAGTTTACGTCAGAAATATATTTAACCCCTTGAGGGGCGGTGGTATATAATATATACCACTTAATTTTAATTCCCAAACGCCAGATTGACACCGGAATTTTGGAATCAAATTTTACTTTTATAATATACGTGAAGAAACGCTTCTACCTTTTTTGAAATAAATTTTGTTTTTAAATCCCGGTGTGAATCACTGATTTCAACATTTTAGAAACATAAGTACTTTGCCCCTGAAAGGGTTAATAGCGTTCTTAAATATTTGACACCCCTAATTTCACACTGATGTCCAAAAATTGAGGGGCTGTGACCGATTTTTTTTCGATTTTAGAAATTTTGTTAAAGCGCCTATAATACATAGGGTGGAAAACGGCTACAAAACAGAATTAAAAAATTGAATCCGATAAATGTAGAATGATGCTGAAAAGGTAACGGGTCGATCGCAGCGACAAGGTGTAGCAGTGGCGTAGACAGGGTAGAGATCCAGATGGTTTAGATACCACTAAATTTTATAAAAATAATTTTGTCTTATCTAATCAGAGAATTTTCTGCGATATTGAAGGTGAAGAAAACTTTATAATATTACTGGTTTCCAGAGCATTTGGACCCCCCCCCCTTTCAGGCTACACAACTGTCTGCTAGCTCTTTTCAACGCAAACATTGTATAAGAATAGAACTGAGAAAACGTTTCAGCTGGTGGTAAATATTTTAAATAATTAAATTATACCCTATTTCCTTTGATTTGGATAGTGTTTTCCATAATTTTTGTAAATATGAATGATATCGATCATGGCCAAAAAACGTGATACGCATTCTTTTGTTCCGGGTTGCAGTACTCGTTTCTGTGAAAAATCTAAGTTTTTTGTTATAGCATACAGAGTTTTCAACCGAATTTAAAACCGCTTTCCGAAAACTTGACAAAGAACAGTAGAAATAGTATGCTGCAGTTAAAATATTGAATATTTTAGTAAATATGGGTATTTGTATGAAATAAATTTTAACTGCGCATGCGCGAACTGCAGCAAAGATTTTTGTCATTATTTGGTAGTCAGTACTATAGAGCAACGCATATAAAAAGGCCAGTTAAATATTGTGAAAACCCAAAATGATACGGGCAGTACAATGAGTTAATTGATAAATTGGGAATGATATCCCATATAATCAAATCCATTGCAACAAGCGACCTCTCTCTCTATTTTATATATTTTGTAAGTCTATTTCTGTTTTTCCAACTGGTCTATGAAATACGAAGTCAGGAATTCAGCGAAGTGACAGCCAGTCACGAACTAAAAGGATATTTACAAATAATTATTAAACGAGACAAAATTTTATTAAACGAGTTTTCTGTGATATTTTTTAAAGAGTTGTTTCTGGAATCCACTGTACGTCCGTATTACAGTTCGTCTCAAAAGTATATGGACAGGCGATATTTTTAAATAAAATTTCAAAAAATGAAGCAATAATCAAGAACAAAATAATAAGCATATGTATTCATAATGCAAGTTTATTACAACAAATAAATATATTATCAGTTTTACTGAATTTTTGTAAAAAAAATGAAAATCAAAATAGGTTGTCCAAAAAATATATGGAGCTTTCGAGTATTTCTTATTTAAATTGAAATTTTGGATTCATTCCTTTGAATGTTTTTGAAAATTCAATCACGCATACTTCGATTTTATTGTTTTAAGAATGTGGGGCTGTAAATAGAACCAACTCTCCTCTACTTGTAGCTTTAATTCCTGAATAGTCGAAAACCGATGAACATGGGTATACACCTCTCGTGCAAGTAGTCCAAAAATTTTCAATTGGATTAAGCAGAGGCGTAGCGTCAAGGGGGGGGGGGGCACGGATCACTTTACTACCAGTATTTTTATATACTATATTTGGCCTTATTTAATTCATACCGTTCAAAGATTAAATAAGGCTAAATGTAGTATATAATTTTACTGGTAGGAAAATGATCGTGCCCCCCCCCCCCCCCGTGACGCTATGCCACTGGGATTAAGGTCAGGGCTGATGGCTGGCCAGTCTATAACAGTCACTTGATTCTGCGTAAACCAAGTTGTTGTTTATTGGGAGGTATGATTCGACGCATTGTTCTGTTTGAATTTCCAACTTTCCCTTCCTAATATGTTTCCAAATGGAAGTAGATTGTTTTTGTATGTATGTAATTTCTCTTGCATAAAGCATTTGTGAGAAATTTTATGTATCATTTATTTGACAATTTTGCACTTAACACTAGGAACAAAAATCTTATTAAGTCCATATGTTTTGACATTTGTAATGATGCGTAAAAATTTTAAATCTATACTTATGTTCTTAAAGTTCAAAGCAGAGAGTGGCGCTTCTAATATTTTCACTTAAAGTCGCTTGTCAGCATTATTTCCTGTGTAAACCAATTATTCCTGTGTAAAATCTGTGAAATTTCTTGATATATTTTATAAGATATGCCTCATAAAATATACATTTATTTTTTGCTAAAAAATAATCCAATGCAAGTATACTAGAACAAGTTTTTTAAAAATTAATTTTAAAGTAATTTAACTCAAAATTAGGTTTTCAGAATTGAGCGAAATATATCTATGTATTTACTTGATATTTTCACATGATAATTTTCAACCTCATAGATAATGTCTATGTCTTAACACTGAGCAGAAATATATGAATTGTTTCACCTACAAAAATATTATGCATAAATAAAGTGTAAAAACATAATATGACACTATCAATTTTTTAAATAACATAGATATATTTTATACATACACATATGTATAGTTTCAGATTCAATAAAAAGACATTATCCATGTGTATTGCATGTACAAATATTAAATGTTTCAAGAGGACCCTTTTGCACAATTAAACAAAAGCACATTTTATAATTATTGAAGTAAAATAATTTAAAGTATTATTTATGCACTGCTTAAATAGGGATTACCTGATACATTTTAAGCATAATTAGCGTAATTATATGAAATTTATTTTTTGGTTGTTTGTTTTAAAATGCGCAGAATAAAGTGCTCCTTTAAACAAATGTTCCTAAAAAATATTTTTTTTTTTGAAAAACTAACAGTGGTATTCACCTTTAAGGAGGCAATGGTTGGACACACCATAATGACATTACTACATACCTACTTTCAATAAAATTTATTTCTGACTGTTTTCATTTTCCTAAATTAAACATAATGCTAAGTCAATATCATTCCAGTTAACACAGACAAAATTATAGGAATAAAATCATGACATTATTTCCTCATTTTATTTAAGTTTGAGATCTGTAGCTAAAATTATATCCGAAGAGAGTTGGGGAATTTTCCTGGGCATTTTGTCAGCCATGTTACCTGTGCAGAAATTTCAAATGTATTTATTATTGTTTGACAGAATTAAATGGTGTGTTTAAATTTTACACAGTAAAAATACTTTTCAGAGCGTAAATTTTAAAAAAGAGATGCAGATATATTATAAAAATAATTTTCAACCTGGGACAGTGTTCATGACTGCGTAATCGATCTCGAAAAACGGCAGTAATCATACATGCAGTAATCATAATACGTGAGAGAACTAAAGTCTGAATTTGCAAAGTATGTCTACCTCTGGTACAGCGCCTAGAATACGTAGTGTGGAAAACCGCTAAAAATTAATACTAAAAAATTGATTCCGATGAATGTAGAACGATGCTGAAAAGATAACGGGTCTATCGCAGTGGCGTTGACATGGTGGAAGTCCAGATGGTTTGCATACAATTAATGTTATAAAAATATTTTTGCCTGATCTAATCGGAGAATTTTCTGCTGTATTGAAGGTGAAGAAAACTTTATAATTTTACCGGTTTCCGAGCATTTGGAACCCCACTCCCCTCCATGGCTACGCCGCTGTCTGCTATCTCTTTTCAATGCAAACATTGTATTAGACAACAGAAATTATTATCAGGTTGTCAATAGTGAAGCGGCTTCTTTTTTTGCTAGAGGTAAATGTATTTTTAAAGGAGATGTCACTGCGATCGCCCTATTATTGTACCGTATCGTTGCAGGTTTATCAGATACCACTTTTTAGCACTTTTTAAAGCATAACCAGTTTGGCTTTTTTTAATTCTGAAATTTTGCATTCATACCAAAAATTGCCTATAATGTTCTTTTCCTTATTTAATGGCAGATATTTCGTGACTTCTTAAAGTAAAAATTCTTGCTTCAGAATTTCCGGGTTGAATTCGAAAATTTTGAATTAAAAAAACGGTAAAACCGTTTTCCACACAATGTATTCTGGGCGCTGTACCTCTGGAAGCAGTGGATGCACCCGGCGTTTGGGTTATGCAAAGACGTGGACAATGATACTAAGATGTAGGTTTTGTATATTTAAATTTTCTAACAACATTTCAGATTAGTATATTCACTTTTCTTGATTTATTTATCATCGCTTCGTATATTTATTAGTATTTATCTTCGTTTTATTTATTTATCAGTATTTATCTTTGCTGCAATTAATGACATATCGTCGCTACCATGTCAAACTATCGAATATGAAAAAATGCATTTTCATTACTTTTACAAGTGGGCCGATTGTCACCACTAAATTTTATTAGACTTCTTCGCCTAGCAAAAATAATAATAAAGTCTCCGTGAAGAACGAGAAAGTTAGTCTCGCCTTCTGTTTTATTCAGCTATGCCGAATTCTTACCGGATTTTTTTTTTTTACTTTAAGTAATACGGAAGCGTGTGTCATTAAATGAAGCAATAATTTCTATTTGAAATTTCTGGTTCGGATTCGAAATTTCTGGAAAACGAAAAGGAGGCCAGACTGTCAACTCTGGTGAAGAATACTATTAAAATTTCGTGGTGACCATCGGCGTATTTTTAAAAATAATGAAAAGTGAATTTTTTTCACATTCGATAGTGTTACATGGTAGCGCCGATATTGTCGCTACCATGTTAACCCTTTATATTTTCCAGCTACTTTTTAGATGCTCAGAATCCTCGATTATTTCCACCAGTTATTTTATTTTGTAAAGTTTTCCTTATCTAATCATAGCATTTTTGCGATTCAATTAGGTGAAAATTTCTCATTTGAAAAACCGGTGGTAACAGATTAAAAATTCTGTAAAAGACGCTCGTCGCGAAGGGGCTAAAGTGGTACTTATAAGTACCGTCAGGATAAAAAGGGTTAAACTATCAAATGTGAAAAATACATTTTTCATTACTTTTAAAAATTAGCCGATTTTCACCACCAAATTTTATTAGAATTTTTCACCTAGTAAGTATACTAATAAAATTTCTGTAAAGAAGGGCTGCCAGTTTTGCCTTTTTTTATATGGAGATTCCGAGTTTATACCGGAAATTTTGAGAAAAGAAATTTTACTTTAAGGAATCACGAAATGTCAATCATTAAATAAGGCAAAAACTGCTATTTCAATTGTCTGGTATGGATTCGGAATTTCTGAATACAAAAGGAGGTCAAACTGGCAACGCTGGTAATGTACTATTAAAATTTAGTGGTGACAATCGGTCCATTTTAAAAATTTATGAAAAATGCATTTTTCCACATTCGATAGTTTGACATGGTAGCCACGATATATTCCGTGATAAAATAAAGAGTTGACAAAAAAAAAAACAGTAGAAATTTTGTATAAAAAATTCTCTTACATGGTAAATCTTATGGGTGCTAAAATGTGATCAAGGTGCAGTTTTCGAGTAGTTTGACATGACTATTTAAGACAAGAAAATTCCATTTAATTGCATTTCTGAAAATCGAAGAATTTGTAAAAGCCTTGTTTATTAATATAAATGCTGGGCGATTACACCATGAAATATTACAACATTAACGAAGTGAATATAAAACATCATATATTTTACTGAATGGTGTATACAAATTTAAAATTTTATACATACATTAATATTAAAAATATCGACGTTTCGACCACCATCTATGGTCATCTTCAGGAAAATTTTCTTATATTGCTTTTAAAGTTTCAAATGCGAAAAACAATCCGCCCGTTGCCACAATATTATTGCCGTCCACAAATTAATAATTAACAAGGGTAACACTCAACCATCGTACCAACCAACCACAAGTAGAAACGATGCAGAAGCATCTCCTAACGGACAAAAATCTAACTGTAGTAAATGTATTATTAATGAAGAATATTAAAATAAATAAAAGCGGAATAAACTATTTCAAGATGTTCATCCAAATTTTAGCTCATAGCTTGCCTAATAACCAACAGAGGCCAACATATTGTCGGTTTGGATATGTTCCCGTTATTTTTGAAAAGTTAAGGAGTACAGTTCGTGGGTTTAATATTCAGCTTATTGCTATTCCCCCTCCTTACCTCACTAATTTATTATGTAGTAACCTGGATCCTACACCGTTGCACGAATGTGCGGGTGTTTATGAAATACCTATTGTTTTGAAAGATGGCACTAAAAAGTTTTACATTGGGGTTACAAAAAGAAAATTTATTGAACGTCTAAAAGAACATAAAATGAATATTTCACAATATCAACAGACGACAGCCCTGGCTAAGTTCTATTTTAATAATCCTGACAGCCACATAGATTTTGATAACGCTAAAATTAAAATTCCATGTAATAACGTCTTTGAGGGTCTGCGAAAGGAGTCCATTGAAATTATGATTAGGAAAAATGAGGTTTGTAATGATAGCATTTCATTTAATATCCCTAAAATTTGGATGAACATCTTGAAATAGTTTATTCCGCTTTTATTTATTTTAATATTCTTCATTAATAATACATTTACTGCAGTTAGATTTTTGTCCGTTAGGAGATGCTTCTGCATCGTTTCTACTTGTGGTTGGTTGGTACGATGGCTGAGTGTTACCCTTGTTAATTTTTAATTTGTGGAAGGCAATAATATTGTGGCAACGGGCGGATTGTTTTCCGCATTTGAAACTTTAAAAGCAATGTAAGAAAATTTTCTTGAAGATGACCATAGACGGTGGTCGAAACGTCGATATTTTTAATATTAATGTATGTATAAAATTTTTAATTTGTATACACCATTCAGTAAAATATGTGATTTTTATATTCACTTCTTTCATGTTGCCTCGTTTATTTACAGCTTTTTTAATATTGTTCTGCAAATAAGAGTGCATGTTACTTTTAAATATATAAAAAGTCGATTTATTGAAGAACATGTACATGAAAGAGAAATTTTTTCTGCATATTGTAAAAACAAACCGAATAAATAGCTGCTATAATTACGTTTGTTATGACTAAAAATATGTGAATAACTGGCAACTTTTACATTTTATTGTTACCAGCAAATTTTAATAACAATTTTTTCAAAATACAGTTTTCAGATTTCGACTCTAAAGTAAGGGACAAATTACCATTACATTTGAGTGGTAACGAAAAGCGTAAAATTTTGCGATGATATCGTCACTACCATGTCAAACTATCGAATGTAAAAAAATGCATTCTTCATTACTTTAGAAAATGAGCCGATTGTCACCACTAATTTTTAATAGGGTTTGAGGGTTGCAACATCACGAGGGCTGACAGTTTGGCGTCCTTTTCCATTTAGACATTTTGAATCCATACCAGAAATTTAAAATAGAAATTTTTGCTTTATATAATGACAGCATATTTCGTGATTACTTAATCTAAAAATATTTCTCTCAAAATTTCCGGTATAAATTCGGCATCTCTGAATAAAAAGGGAGGGTAAACTGGCAACCCTGTTTTTCACAGAAATTTTATTAGTATTTTTATTAGGCGAAGAATTCTAATACAATTTAGTGGTGGCAATCAGCCCATTTTTAAAAGTAATGAAAAATGCATTTTTTTCATATTCGATAGTTTGTAATGGTAGCGACGAGAGCTATTCTCAGGAAAAAGGGATTAAAAGAACACTGTCGCGGCTAACTTTGACTGGCAGAACACAAGCAATCAGCTGAGTTTTAAAGGCCTGATTCTGAACCCTATCATTACATTTCGATATCGAAGAAAGACGTTGTTTCTACAGCAATAGATCTTTAGCATATTCATTACCCTTTTATAAGCAATCGTCTTCGACAAAGAATAGAACATTTATAACTTTTGACATAAACAATATATATTTAAATCTCATATTTGACTTTTTGTCAAATATACGATATAAATACACATACCGACATAGAACATTTTATCTATACGATGTAGTTTTAACGGCTAAATATACAGGGTGATTATAAAAAACTATCCCGATATATGAGCCCCCTAACTGTCATGTCGTTCACAGAAACTGAATGAAATTTTGGTTCAAAGTATTTTGAGGTATGCGCTCAAGAATCATGTGAAAAACAACAATTAAATTCTAACAGTTACGGTTACAGTGACGAAATTTCGAAAATTTCAAATGGCAACACCTATTTTTTTTATTGGAATGTGATCTTCATAGTAAAAAACCATAAAAAGCGTTGGAACGGTACCTGTATCACGAAAATTGCCGGCGCTAGACAGACTAAGAAGAATAGTGAAAACAACCAATAAGGACAGAGAAGCAACAGAAAACAAAACATTTTATTGTGTTTCATACATTTTCCATTTCACACACGACGACACTTTACATGCGGCAGATGGTTGATACCACTGAACAATAAAATGTTTTATTTTCTGTTGCTTCTCTGTCCTTTATTGGTTGTTTTCACTTTTCTTCTTAGTCTGTCTAGCGCCGGCGATTTTCGTGCTACAGGTTCCGTTCCAACGCTTTTGATGGTTTTTTACTATGAAGATCACATTCCAATAAAAAAAAATAGGTGTTGCCATTTGAAATTTTCGAAATTTCGTCACTGTAACCGTAACTGTTAGAATTTAATTGTTGTTTTTCACATGATTCTTGAGCGCATACCTCAAAATACTTTAAACCAAAATTTCATTCAGTTTCTGTGAACGATATGACAGTTAGGGGCTCATATATCTGGATAGTTTTTTTTATAATCACCCTGTATATATTGCGTTCAGAACATACTTTAAATGTGCAGAGCATTAAACAAATAGATGTCTATCAGCAATTTTCTATTTAGGTATATCTTAGACATTCATGAATTACTGTAGACGTATTATAACTATAACCTTTTCGACGTCTAATAAATATACAATTTTAGACCGCTAATGAAAATGCTTGATTCGACGTCTAATGAAAATGTTCGTTTCGATTTCTAATGGAAATACTGTTTCTACATCTAATGTATTTGTGAATGATACATATTATACACCTTTTATACAATAAAATACTGAACTTCTATTTTTTCTGTCTTTATTGACTTATTTTTAATATTTGGTTTACTTTGGCCAATGCCCCAAAAATGATAGTACTTTTACAGTATTCAGGGATATCTATCGATTTTCAGCACATCAGACGAAGTTTGTAATCTTTTCCGAAGCGAGCGGACTGTTCTGAAGGACCACCCATTTGTATATCTAACTATAATAAAGAAAGAAGTTTGTGTGTTCTGTAAGTGTATGTTTCTCATTTGTGTTCTGAAGAGACCACTGCACTTGTAGCTACAAAATTTGGTGGGAAGGTACCTCTAGATATGTAGTTTTGCACTTTTTAGCCCGATTTTGGAATTTATTATTTTTTGTATTTCTCTTTCTTTTTTAATATTTTCTATTTCTTTTATGCTCCGAAGTGAGCGGACTGTTCTGAAGACCACCCATTTGTATCTCGAACTATAATAAAGAAGGAATTTTTTGTGTTTGTGTATGTGTGTGTTTCTAGTTTGTGTTCTGAAGAGATCGCTGCACGCAGAGCTACAAAATTTGGTGGGAAGGTACCTCTATCTATGTAGTTTTATGCCTCGAAGCCAGATTTTGAATTTTTTAAATATTTTTTACTTAAATTGTTAGGCTTAGCGTTTTGTCACGTTTTGCTGCAATTATTTCACATTAGTCTCAGGAATCCGGTTCCAACCTCATAGCTCAATATAGTCAATAATCAAAGAATTAAATGGTATTTTTCAAATTTACACAATAAAAATACTTTTCAGCCCATAAATTTTAAAAAGAGATATAGGTATATTATTAAAATAATTTTCCACCTGCCATAAAATTAAGGTTATGGCATACCAGATCGAGAAACTCACGACGTAATCTTACTACGTGAGGGAACTAGAGTTAGAATTTCCAAAGGGTGTCTGCTTTGGAAGCAGGGGATTTACCAGGCGTTTGTGCAACGCGTAGACGGGGACCAATGGTACTAAGCTGTGCGTTTTATATATTTAAATTTCCTACCAACGTTTCAGAGTAGTATCTTTACCTTTCTTGATTTCTTTATTAGTATTTATCTTCGCTTCATTTGATCACATATATTCCGTGAAATATAAAAAATTCTCTTATATGGCAAATCTTATGGGTACTGAAATGTGATCAATATTCAGTTTTCTAGAAGTTTTCCACCACTATTTAAAATAAGAAAATTTTTCTTAATTGCTTTTCTGAAAATCGAAGAATTCGTATAGGCCTCGTTTATTCACAGCTTTTGTAATATTGTTCTGCCGTTAAGTGTGCATATTATTTTTAAAAATACAAAAATTCGATTTATCGAGGAACATCTATATGAAAGACCAATATTTTCTGCATGATGTAAAAACAAATTGCATAAAATAAATGTTATAATTGCGCTTTTTATGACTAAAAATATATGCATAACTGCCAACTTTTACCCTTTTTTGTTACCACTAAACTTTAATATAAATTTTTTCTTCATACAGTCTTCAGATTTCGACGACAAAATAAGGCACAATTTACCAATAAATTTTAGTGGTAACGGAAAAACGTAAAAGTTTGCAATTACATATATGAGTTATTCTCAGGAAATATGATTAAAGAAACATGAAAAGAACATCTTTGCGCCTAATTTTGGCTGGCAGAACACAAGCTATCAGCTGAGTTTTTGAGGGCCTGATTCTGTACCCTATCGTTACATTTGGATATCGAAGAAAGACGTTGGTTCCTACAGGAATAGATCTTTAACATATTCATTACCCATTTATAAGCAAACGCGTCCTTATTTCCACCTATGAAATGTTTCTTACGTAGAACATTTATAACTTTTGACAGAAACTATATGTATTTAAGTCTCATATTTGACTTTTTGTCAAATATGTGATATAAATACACATACCCACATGGCGTATTTTATATATGCGATGTAGATTTAAAGTCTAAATATACCTATTGCGTTCAGAACGTACTTTAAATATGCATAGCATTAAACAAATTGATGTCTATCAGACATTTCCCATTTAGGTATTTATTAGACATCTATGACTTACTGTAGACGTATTATCTCTATCACTCTTTCGACGCCTAATAAATATACAATTTTCGACCACTAATGAAAATGCTCGGATCGACGTCTAATGAAAATGTTCATTTCGACCTCTAATGGAAATACTTTTTTTGCATCTAATGTATTTGTGAAAGATACATATTATGCATCTTTTATAGAATAAAATACTAAACTTCTATTTTTCTGTCTTTATTGACTTATTTATAATATTTGGTTTATTTTGGCCAATGTCCAAAAAATGATAGTACTTTTAAAACGTTCAGGAATATTTATTGACTTTCAGAACATCAGAGGAAGTTTGTAATCTTGTCCGAAGTGTGCGGACATTTATGAAAGACTACACATTTGTATCTCTAACTATAAAAAAGAAGGAAGTGTGAGTGTTTGTGTATGTGTGTGTTTTTCGTTTGTGTTCTGAAGAGATCGCTGCACACAGAGCTACAAAATTTGGTGGGAAGGTACCTCTATGTATGTAGTTTTGCTCCTCAAAGCTCTATTTTGGAATTTTGCATTAATTTTTTCTTATTATTTAAATATTTATGAAATTTTTAGCGTTGTTTCACGTTTTGCAACATTTTTAGGCATTAATATCAGAAATCCGGTTCCAACCTTCTAGCCGAATATAGAAAATTTTATCTTCTGTTCAATAAAGTTTATTCAGGAATCGTACAGCAATTTTTGAATTTTTGACGATTTTTTTTTCTCGGGAACTAAACAAATTTCACCAGAATGCTTGATTAGATCGTTGGTTGCATTCTATTTCCGCCTCAGTTATACTCAAAATCGTTTTTTTTTCTCTTTCTTCTTGAAGAGAGTTAAGTCTTTACAGAAGAAAATGATGATTTTTAAAGGGAAACACTGTAAAAAAAATCTGAAAGGCGAGAAGAATTGAGATAATATATATATATTTTAGATAATTGGACTAGAAATACAAACTTACATTAGAAAAACGTTTATCTAATAGAAATATAAAAAACTATTTGTAATTAAGCAGTGATATATAAACAATGCAGGCTCATAAGCGTAAGTTAACACACCATTTTGTCGGCGGGAAACAGCTCGTACGCAGAAGTAGAAGTTCTTTGCGCAGATCATGCTAGTAAAATGTCTTTGCGCGCGCAGACGCCGGTCAGTAAAATGAATGCTTTGATCTGATTCGTTGTTCGCATGAAAGGATGATGAAATCGGAAACACTGGTTAAATCTACTCTTATATTTGCGATATTTTTGCATACGGAAATATTACGTTGCGATCTACTGCAATAAATGCATTGAATATGAAAGACATTTTTTTTTTACAATGAAAGCGGGTTATTAATTATCCCGATTTGGATTTTTTTATTAGATTTTTTTTCGATTTTAATTTTTATTTCAATTTTTAATAGTTTTTAATGTTTTGCAGCGTATTTTGTTTCTAATGATGTCACAAAAATCTCATTGAAAATCAAACATCGTTTAAGGACAGTTGTGATTGGTAGCTGAGAGGATTGTAGGCACGGCTGGAAGTTAACCGGGCAACTGTGTTTGGCGGATGAAAAGGTCACCAGCTGGTGGCAATTCGAACAGCGATTAGTAAGTTCTTCGTGATTTATTCTAAGAGCCTACATCAGTCACGCGACAAAACGCTCCAGCTAATGTTAATTCTATGGGAAGGTTATCGCGCGATTTCTCGCTCGCATTTTAATATTTTTAATAGATTGTTTTTTGCATAGGATAGCTGAGGTCGATCTCTAACGTTGTTAGTTTTTACTTTTTCGATTTTGGTTACGGTTTTTTTATAAGCGGACATTTTAAATTTTGGAACCGGTTGGAACCGGTTCTGAAAGAGAAAGTACCCTTATATAAAAATACTGGAACCAAATCGAAAAAGTAAAAACTAACAACGTTAGAGATCGACCTCAGCTATCCCATGTAAAAAAATCCTTTAAAAATATTAAAATGCGAGCGAGAAATCGCGCGATAACCTTCCCATAGACTTAACATTAGCTGGAGCGTTTCTTCGCGTGACTGATGTAGGCTCTTAAGCGATTTTTAGAGTATTTTAATGTACGTGACGTCATTTATGCATTTGATTTCAGAAATTGGCAACGATAACTTGCTGTATTTTTATGTCAAAACATAAAAAAGCGTCATTTTATTTCTGTTGAAAAGTTAATGATAATTCCTAATGTTAAACGTTTTGTGCCCCCTGCCGATTAAAAGATTTTCAGCGCGTGTAGAGCAGAACTGCTAAAGGGTGCCGGTGGCAACGGGGATATGCCGGAGTTTCTTTTGGAGAGAGAGGTTTGTTTAGAACAGAGTGCGCCCCCTGTCGGTGGAGAATGTAACTAAAAATTTTTGCATTTAATACTGGTTCGATTCAAACGAAATATTTTCTAACATCTTTCCGAGTCTCCTAGGTACTAAATAAATTTAGGTATAATTTTTGCAGTCCTTGGTTACCACCATTTACGAAAATTAATCTCCGGGAGGGGGGTGATTTATTTTCTCTGTTTCTAGGGACCCAATTTCAACGGAAATTGGTTCATTCAACTTAAAATGAAGTAATTAATATAGAGATAACTAATTAAGACATATATTTGGTACCCTCTGGTGGTGAAAAATGGAACTAAGATATTTTTGGCGCATGCACAGTACGACTTCTGCATGGTGCCGTAAGCGGGGACGAGTGCCGGAGTTTCGTTCGGAAAGAGGTTTGTTTAGAAAAGAATGCTCCACATGGTGGTGGAAACTGGAATTAAAAGATTTTGCATGCGTGCGCAGCACGTTTGCTAGACTTGGTACCGTAGGCAGCGAGAATATGTGTCGATTTTTTTTATAAGTCAATGTCCCTGGAGGTAGTACTAAAAGAGTTTCCTGCGCGTGCGCAGAAAATGGTTAATTTTGTTGAAACCGTAAAAGATAGTTACCGATTTGATAATCTCAGACAAAGAGATATTTTCATTTTCTCTCATCCTCGAGTATTAAGAAAAGTATTGGAGGTATCTATTCGAAACTCGCAGTCTTTACGTAGTTTATTTTTCTGATTCCGAAAATGCACATGTTGCGAGAATCGGATAGTAACTTCTTTTAATTTTGACCAAAAACTGACTTGCTTTGAAACAAATGATCCAGACATTTGACGGGGTGGTATTGGATTTCCTTCCGCTTTCGGTGTCTATCTCTCTATTTAATTTCGGTTGGGTTGGGTTGATTATTGACGGCCAATTATCTACACTAGGGATATAGGCCCGGGGGGAGTGCCCTTCGTGGGGGTCTTTCTAGGGGAACCTAATCCGTATTTACGCATGGATAAATCCACGGCTCGAAGAAAACCACGAAAACTCCGAACGATTAGGCCGACGGCCGCGATTGGGATCGAACCCAGCACCTCCCGTCTACTAGCTTCGAGAGCACAACCTCTCAGCCACTGGTGGGGCCTATTTAATTTCGGAAAGACGAAAGAGTTACCAGAGAAACGGTTTCGTGTAGCGATTTTTAGAGTGATTTAACATTTCGTATTATTTTTTGACGGGACCTGGCAACACCGGGAGATCAGCTAGTAGTTTACATAAAGAAACACGTGAGGGAGACATTTACTGTGAAACAGAAAGAAAATGTCTATTGTACAGAAAGAAAATTCCTACATAATAATGTTCTGTAGGAATCTATAGTTATTTATATAGAAAAAATATTTAGAAAAATTACTCTGAAATCTATAGTGATTGCTATAGAATAGTTTCTTTACAAACAGATCTATAGATATTTCTAAATTTAAATTTTATAAGTAAATCTGCGAACAGTAGAATTATTTATGTTTAAGAAAACATAATTTAGATCCTATATAACGATGTTAATATATAATAAATTTTAAAGATGTGTTTTTATATACTTTAATGTTTTACATGAAATTAAAATTAATGTTATGTAGTTTTTAAATAGATCCTTGTTGATCTTTTTAAAATGCTTTTGAGTTTCCGACTTTTATAAAAACTTTTTTTTATTGAAATAATACGATCTTTGTTTCAACAATAGGTCATTTTATTTGGACATTATCAAGGTTCGTACGCTGTTACCACAATTTTTTAATAGAATATTTCGCTTTATTTAAATGCAGAAAAGTATTACAAATCCGGCATTTAAACGAGGCGTCTGCAATTTCTGAGTTTTAAATATTAAATAGAAGCATTCTATTAAAAATATATTAAAAGCGTACGAATCCTGATTATTCATCAAAGTTGTAACAATTCTTTTTACAGCAATAGTAATGTAAAACTTATGCGGCTAATCTATGTACATATTAACGTGTATGTAGTCAATCAATTTTGAGGAACAGTTGATGTATATATGACTCAAAACTAATGTAATATGTACATTCAATTTCAGAAAAGCAAAATTCAAAACAATGCAATTAATTTAAACTTTTCTTTACAGTTTATCTTCAATTAATGTCTTATCTTTTTCGCATACATTGCATACATTAGTCGAAATATTCAAAAAATTGCGCGATGCATTTAATATTTTTTATAAAACTTCATCGAGCATTAATATTTTATGTGAGATATATATATTTTTTTTACTCAAAAATAATCTAATACAAGTACACAAGAACATTAAATATTCCAGGTGGTTAAAAAAAATATATTTTAAATTAATTTATCTCAAAATTAAGTTTTTCAGAATTGCGTGGAAGATTTCTGTAGAACTACTTGATATTTTTAGATGTTATAGATAATATCTTTGTTTCAATACTGAACGTAAAAATGTTAATTTTTTCAACCACAATAAATATTATGCATAGATAAACTCTAAAAAAACAATATGCAACACTTTCGACTTTATTTTAAATATATATTTTTTCCTAAAACATACACATGGTTAGGTTCAGCTTTAATATTGAGGTATTATACAGGAAATTTGCATGTAAAAATATTAAATGTTTCAAGAGAAACCTTGAGCGCCATTAAAAAAGCACATTTTATATTCTTGAAAAAATATTTTTTTGAACATTTAAGAGTAGTATATCCCCTTAAGGAGGATATAGTTGGATAGACCACTGTGACATTTTCTACATCCAATAAAGTTTATTACTGTATGTTTTATATAAACTAAACATAATGCTAAATCATCATCGTTGCACTTAATGCAGATAAAATAATAAAAATAAATGCATTACTTATATTTATTATTTTTTTTTATTTAAATCTGTAGATGAAATTATATTCAATGAGCATCTGAAAAATTATGGACCCCATGGAAATGTGAACCACCCATGGAAATGTGAATGCAAAATTGTTAATAGTATTTTTAACAACATATTTAATGTCTCATTATAATTCGAAAAAAGTACCGAATTATTTGATACATTACCTAAGCTATGCTACTTGTGTATAAATATCAAGCGCATTTATTATTTCAAAGAGCAAAATGGGCCGTTTAAAATTTACACATTAACACCTTAATAGTTTTCTTTTTTTGACACAAAAAACTAAAAATAGGGACTGAACACCACTTTTTCCATACTAAAGTATTCGACATATGTAATCGAAAATTGTCTTCCAGTTAATAAAGCGAAGATTGCAGTTAATAATTAATGGTATCAAAAAGCTTTCATTAAAGAAACAAGCAAACAGTTCTTGCCCGAGTGGCGTTCGGGCAAAATTGTTAAAAGTTAAAAATTATTTTCTTTTCATACATTTTAGAAACACAGCTATCATAAATAAATTTTAAAAAAATCATCTGTCAATATGTGACAGTTACTGTCAGTATGTGCGATAATTTCTATGTGATTAGAAGGAATAAAGAAACACGTGTCGAACATTAGTTTCATGCAAAAGCTAACACAAAATGCCCGAATAAACCAAAGAAATGTCGAAAATTATATCTATTATTACATAGACATATTTATGATGCATCTTATTTTTAGTGTGACGAATAATGTTGCCCATAATTCCTAAACCATTTGATTCTTGTAATTCTTTTAGAACCATTTTCGTGTAGAAATATTCCCATTATGTAAATAAAGATTTCGGCTCGAATTAAACTGAACATAGTAGTATTTAGAAATTCGGGAGACATGATAACTGTGAGGAACTATATATTATGGTTGTTTAACATACGGACAGCGGACGAAAAGTTACCTCTAATTTCGATAGAAGTATACTCCTTAATAACACAAATTTTACGGTTTAAATGATAAAGATTTTTATTCGAAAATAGCTTTTAGAAACGATTTTCACATCTGCCATGTACTATTGGACCATATACCATAGTTGGGACAGGCTTGCCTTATACAATTCCAGGATCACGTAATTACGGTAACAAAGAAATTGTGTAAAATGGATGTTATTGATTTTAAATAAAAATAAAACTCTTAAATATATTATTATGCAGAGTATGCCGGATGCAAAAATCTCCTTTATCTTTAAAAGAGAAGACAGTGTTATCAGTCTATTGGTGGCTATATTTTTTATATTATTACTTGCGGCTAATTTAGTAGATTTGTCACGTGGCTACACAAGTGCTTTAATTACATAATTGCTTTAAGATTATTCAATGTTATTAAGATTATCATTAAGCAACATTTTATCCCTTTCCCAATTTTATTCAAAAGCAAAATTATTAGCAAAATTTTACCCGCATAAGCATATTCTACAAATATATTCCGTAAATACACGGAAATTGTCTTAGAAATTTTCAGGTATTTTGAATCAGCACAGTTGTGTACTATAACGAAATTTCTTTGTTTAGTGAAATAGCAGTTTAACCAGACATTTAACTTTTTTATCCCTCAAAGTTCATTTAAAAATCTATTTTATGCTACTTTCTGGCACATTCGGACTAAACTGTTCTTGATATAAATGGTCACTATCATTGCGGCCGATTTCATGGAGGCGAAATAGGCAATCAGGCATACTTGTAACACTAATATTGAAAATGTTTTCTGCTATTTAATCACTGTGATTAATTAAAACAAAAATAATATTTTAAAATTTGTGGTGGAATTTTGCCTGATTCACCCCAGTCTCCTCCGCTATGCACGGTGCCTATGGTAGCTATATTTATAAATTCAGGGATGTTGTCTGTAAAATCGGCAAGCTATTCTTTGCAGAAATTTATCTGTACCTCCCCGCTCCCTGTGTCACGCGTATACACTTGCAGCGCATAGCAGATAAATGCTACCATTTTTTATCACCACAATTATTTCTGCAGAAGTCATCTCCTTTCATAATCGCATGAATGTGCAGTTAAGTAAGAAGTTGATTTATATTTGAAATGAGTCGTGATAAAAGATCAAAGTTGTTGGCAGATATATATAATCATTGTCATCATTCTTTTCCAGGAGAATACCGAAATTTTCTGGAAATTGTTTCAGAACAATTTATACAGTTTTACTTTCTAAGGGACCCCTATGCTGTATACGAAACTAATTTCTCAATATTAATATCCTGCATAGTAATTTTTGCATTATATCTGTATAATCACGAAATGTGTGCGCTGACAAAGGCAAAGAATATTCATGAAAATACTGGTACTTAAATGAACGCACTTTGCGAAAACGCATATATTCGTCGTTTGTCCTGAAGTGGTAAAAGAAATGTTCACAGTGAACTTCACAGCATACCTGTGAACTTCATTTCTAGCTACCACTAAAATGTAAATATCTACAAGACTGTTTTCAATAATCACTGCAATTGCTAAATAAATAAAGCAAATTTACTTTAATATTTTAGTGGTAAGAAAAAATCTTTAAAGTTGGCAGCTGTGTAAATTCAATCCGAAATTTTTGGGTTGTTTGGAAAGCCCCTTCTGTTTGGTAAAATAATTTCGTACCAGAAAAATCTATCATTTAATTATTAGACATTAATTCCGATATTCAATGTCTAATAACTGAAGGGCAGAATCTTTAGGTAGAATTGGTTTTCCCAAATGGAAGGAACTTTCCGAGTAACCCAATATTTTCAGAATACTACTGCTTTGAAAGAAAAATATTATTTTTAGATTTATTTGTAAAGGACATAATCATGGATAACATACCGATAATCATACCATAACCGATAATCATGGACAACATGTCTTTTAATAAATTTCCCTGATAATTTTCAAAGGTGTAACAAGCCTTTCAACAGCAAATTTCCCGTATTATCTCCTTAAAAATATTAAAATTTTATGAGATAATATATATATATATATATATATATATATATATATATATATTATTAAACTCAATTTTCTCAGAAACTACTGCACCGAATATCATGCCATTAAGAGGTATTGAGATTGAGGTTATAGAGATATTGAGATTGAGGTTATAGAGATACTGACGATGCATAATTGGGAATTTTCTGTATCATTTTCTGTAAATAGAAATTGTGAAATAAGAATAAAAAAAATAAATTAAAATATATATGTAAAATTTATACGGAAATCGCCATTTTTTGTTCAAAAATTCTTTTATCTGCGTGTATAATACAGGGATATTACAAAAGTATCATCGGGTTTCCGAAGCGTTTATTTCGGAACATAATTTGATTACAACAATGAGTTATACATGAGAATAAACCGAAAGTATACAAGACTAACGTCCATACTACAGATGTTCAATATCTCCTCCTTGAGTGATACGGTAGATGTCAAGGCGAGAATCGCAATCTTTTTCTCAAAATTTTCCACACAGTTGGCTGTGGAATGAAAAGTTCGAGGCTAGCGCGATTTGTTGATTTCTTGGGACTACGGATGAAACTCTCTCTAACTCAGTTCACTGTTTCTTCAGTAACGCTTGGTCGTCTGGAACTTTTGCCTTTACATAAACAACTGTTTTCTTTGAACTGTCGATACCAGCGCAGAATGCTTTGTTGGGTTGGTGGTTTGCATTTGTATGCCTTCCGGAATGCTCTCTGAACGGTTATAAGCGATTCACACTTTGAAAATTCTAGTACACAAAAACGCTTTCTGCTGTCCAGTCGCCATTTTGAATATGACGTTCGCGCAGCCACCATGGCAACAACACGCGTATGACACGTACGCAGCGCGAAACTGTAGTTAACGCTTTCTCATTTGAGTTGTCATGGAAACATATACGTTTCCTTGTTCGCACGTAGTAACGTATCAAAACACGATGATTCAATTGTAATAACCCTGTACATTAAAATGTGTGGTGGGTACCACATAAAAATTACAAAACTACATAAAAATCTTATGAAAGTGGCATTTGGGGCGGAACAACTCAAATGCGTCATTCGGAAAATTTTTGGAATAAAATATGCGTGTATAATGCACCGCAGCCACCATGGCAACAACACGCGTATGACACGTACGCAGCGCGAAACTGTAGTTAACGCTTTCTCATTTGAGTTGTCATGGAAACATATACGTTTCCTTGTTCGCACGTAGTAACGTATCAAAACACGATGATTCAATTGTAATAACCCTGTACATTAAAATGTGTGGTGGGTACCACATAAAAATTACAAAACTACATAAAAATCTTATGAAAGTGGCATTTGGGGCGGAACAACTCAAATGCGTCATTCGGAAAATTTTTGGAATAAAATATGCGTGTATAATGCACCGCAGCCACCATGGCAACAACACGCGTATGACACGTACGCAGCGCGAAACTGTAGTTAACGCTTTCTCATTTGAGTTGTCATGGAAACATATACGTTTCCTTGTTCGCACGTAGTAACGTATCAAAACACGATGATTCAATTGTAATAACCCTGTACATTAAAATGTGTGGTGGGTACCACATAAAAATTACAAAACTACATAAAAATCTTATGAAAGTGGCATTTGGGGCGGAACAACTCAAATGCGTCATTCGGAAAATTTTTGGAATAAAATCAGCTGAGACTGTGTTAACTGATGTGATTTAGATTTAAATAAACATATAGGCATAGCTGCAAACTTTTACGCTTTTTTGCTACCACTAAAAATTAGTAGACAATTTTACCTTATTGAATAACATGATTTCGATTGTTTAATAAGGTAAAATTTACTATAAAATTTTGGTGGTAGGAAAAAAGCGTAAAAGTGGGCAGCTATGCATATAGGACATTATTCTCAACGCGGTCGATACTGATTCGAAATCGAAAATTGGCGTTAGTGTCGGAGACAATAATAGAAAAGAATATAGTTGCCCTGTAAATCAACAATTTTCTTCGACATTGAAATGTAACGACAGTAATCATAATCAGTTTTATTGAAAATGTTTGTTACCGCTTTTAATGTAGAGTAATTAGAGGAAGTAGTTTGACTGAATAAAACCGAATAAAGATATGATTCAGCAAGATTTTGTACCAAAATTGCTCACTTGTGTTTGAATGATGCCAAGTATGCCAAATCATACTCGCCATATTTTTTATTCATGTGGAAATTTTTGCTTTATATACTGGCTGATTAAAGCGAAGATAACTATTAAAAAAATTAGTACATATTTTAAATAACAAAATTTCTCAAGCTAGCATGATTTGATGATGCTTTGTAGATTTCCCCAATTTGGAACTTTTTAAGTTGCGTTAAAAATGTTTTTTCAAATAATGTTTTTTACAAAATCCATTAGCTAAAATTAGAAGAAATTAAAATATATTCTAAAAATACAGCAGATTTTTTTAAAGTACCATATTTATCAACATATATGTTAAAAAACATACTCGGGTTGAGGGCGGAGCTGTTACAGAATTTGAAATTTCAAGAAAAAGTAACTTTTATAAAAAAAGTTCTTCTAAAAATGTGTTAATATATTACTTTCTTTTAAACATAAAAATACAAAATAATGAAATATAGTACAGTAAATATACACAAAGTAACCAGAACTTAATAATTGATGCGATTAGAATTTCAGTGGAGTAAGTCAATATTTAGTAATTTGAGAAATTAAGGGTCTTGTGAAACTTGTCGTATTTCCATTTCATTAAGTGGTCCAACTTGTTTTGTCCTCTAGCGTTGCTTTATGTAAACTGCGACATATTTGACTGCAACACTGAATAGCAATTAATATATGTTCAGAGAAAATATAATTATCTCCATTTTTAAAATTTTTGACTTACTCCACTTTCATTCTAACCCCATCAATTATCATTGCCATTTTCAATTGAATTAGATATACATTCATTTTTTAATAGTGTAGGAATAATATCTGCTGGCCTTACAATTTTTGATAAATATCTTCCTTAAAATATATAATGTAGATTTTCTGAAAAATGAAAGTAGTAGCTAATTCTTCTCATGTAATTAGCACATTGAAAATATTGCTTTAGGATATCAGAAGTACCAGTTGTATTAGGGTTATATTCTGGGAAGCAACGGTAAGAAGTCTTGGAAATATGCCGAGATGGAATTTGAATTTGTAACATATAGGATGCATATTTGACGAAATATAGGTTTATAGAACTGGCTTTCTTCAACATTTCCGCTAAATATGATATTTGCCTGACTATATAGATATTAACCTGTAACGTGAATTTAATAGGGAAATTTTCAATGCAACCAGCTATTCAGCCAACTTCAGACATTAATGTAGTTTCCTCATTTGTTGTGGATAATATGCGATCAAGCACTTAATCTGTAATGTATTTATTGAATATTAATCTTTCACCAATTTTTTTGGTAAACAAGACAAACAAACTTTTTGACAAACAAGGCTACTCGGTAATATATTTCGATATTTGGAAACATGTACGGTAACTGCCCAGCGTGTTTTTTGCAAATCTTGATTTATTTGTTTTACATGTAAGTGTTTTTTTTTTTTTTTGGCCTTTCAAATTTGGCATAATATCATGATATCATTTCTCTATAACTCTGTATACCGTCATGAAACCTAAGATCAAGAACAAGAATGCCGTTCTGTTTTATTAAGGACAAATTCAATCGAGATTCCAAATTAGTTCTTTCATCATAGCTGCTAAATTTTACGCTTTTTTCTTACCTCTAAAACTTAATAGTAATTTTTTACTTCTTTAATCTTCGAAATAATGCAATTAAATAGGGCAAAAAATTTTATTAAATTTTAGTGGTAACAGAAAAACGTAAAAGTTGGCAGCTATGCTTTCATTGTTATTGTACTGTTTTGATTTGATAGTTATGGACCTAATATATCAACAATGTAGAAATCGGTTGTGTATTTAGTGAAAAATTTGCATAAAGGAACTTTCATCTGCATTTCTCTGATATTCGTTATTCGAACTCAGTTGATGATTCGCAAATCTAGCGTCACAAATCAAAATTAATTTATCATTTGCATTTCACAATTATTTAGCTAGATCTGTCATGTGGTTGTCAATTAAATCTAGTTATTAATAATTCTAAAACAAAATTTATGTATACCCTTTACTTTTCGAATGAAGTAACATCGAAACCTTTTATCAGAAAGCTTTTGATCTTTTTTTAAATTAAAAATATCAGAAATCGATTTATGGGATGAATGCAGTGTATGAATAATTCATAAATTTTGAATTCATATAACAAATTTTGAATAGTTTTTTTTTTATTTTATTCATTGTATATATATTATTATGTACAGCATTTTCTGATAAAAATTCGGAATAAAAAAAAAAAAAAAAAAAGCTATTGAAAATTTATTATCGGAGTTTTTTTAGTCCAATTTGTCAGTTTATAATAACAAAAAATAATAATGAGACATCGCAAATCCATTTAACTTGTCAAGTACTTTTATGCAGAAATTGTGTAATCGAACAGTCTGTTGCATTTTATATAAAACAGAAGATTTTTCAGAAAATGCTGTGAAATTTTGAATAAAAATTCTGGATGCGACAGCAAAGGAAACGGAAAAACTGCCGACTTAAAACAACAATCGTTTATAACTCAAGATGTAATTCATTTATCCAAGAATGAAAAAAACTGTTCCAATAATCACGACGGTAAGTATCATACTTTTATTTTTTAAAATGTGTCAGAAAGTTGTTGAGCGGGAAAAACATTTTTTTTTTTTTTTTTGAGAATCGCTTTAAATGTCATACCGTTTATATACCGATAAAGACGTTTTTCAATCAAAAGTCGCTATTGGTTTCAATCCCAGCAATATTCTCTATACTTGTACTCATGCTTAATTTTATTATTTTATAAAATACCATACATCAACAACGAATACATATTTATTTCATTTTTTTAGCTTTGAGTTCCACTTTAATAAATTGTTTTCATTATTTGAAGACATCATAACAATAAATGATCCAATTATGTAAGCTAAGTTGTCCATAGTATTAGAGGTGTTTATTTTTCCGGCCGATTACCTACACGAGGGATATAGTACAAAGGGGGAATGTCCTTCATGGGGGATCTTTCTAAGAGATCCTAACCCGTATTTACGCAATCTAAGGAAGATTCGGAGAAAACTACGGAAAAAAATATGAAGGTTTAAGACGACGTGTGCGAATCGAAACGAGCACCTCCCGTCTAACAGTATCGAGAGAAAACTATAGTAATAATATACGACAAATATCTGTAATGTGTTTATCTAGGGCCCCAATTTTCTAGGTAAGGTCATGCTTGTATCTAAAAGAAATATTGACTGTTTTACAAATTAAAAAGAGATCCTAATCTTAACAATATATTTTATATACTTAATTTCGTTTAATAATCGCATTAAATAGTGGTGAATCGGGACATGTTGGTAAAAGCAATAGCAGGAATAATGTGCATCATTTATATTCTACCTTCCATCTCGTATTTGTACTTTCCACGCCCCCGCCATACAAAGCATGATTTTTTTTCCACCTCAATATGTCAGTTTACAATAACAATAAATAATAATCAGATATTGCAAGTTCATTTAAATTGTCAAGTGCTTCTATTCAGAAACTGTGTAATCAAACAGTCTGTTGCATTTTTAGTAAAAATAGAAAATTTTAAAGAAAATGCTGTGAAATTCAACGTTTTGAATCGAATTTCTTGATGTAACAGCGAAGGAAAACCAGCTTTACAGAGAAAACAATCGCTTAAATTTCAAGATGTAATTAATTTATCTAAGAGTTAAAAAAACTGTTCGATTTCAAATCACTCCAATAATCATGATTGTACGTATCATTATTTTATGTTTTAAAATGTGTCAGAAATTTTTGCGTTGTTGAGCGGTATGTAAGACAAGTTATCTGTAGTATTAGACGTGTTTTTTTCACGGCCGTTTACGTACACGAGGGATAGAGGGCAAAGGGGGAATGGACTCCGCGGGTAAAGTGCCTTCGTATGGATACTAACTCGTATTTACGCAAGCTAAGCAAGATTCGAAGAAAACCACGGAAAACTCCGAACGATTAGGAGGATGGGTTTGAACCCAGTACATCCCGTTTAACATCTTTGAGGGAAATCTACGGTATTTGTATAAGAAAAATTTCTGTGGTGTCTGTATCTAGGACCATAATTTTCTAAATAAGGCCCTGCCTGTATCTATACGAAATTTTGACCGTTTTCTAAATTAAAAAGAGATACTAATCTTATCAGCTACTAAAATAGTTTATTTATTATCATTTTTAATCGCATTAAATAGTGGTGAATCGAGACATGTTGGTAAAAGCAATAGTAGGAATAATATGCATCATTTAATTTCCGACCCATCCCCTTATTTCTACCTTCCTCTCCCCCGCCATACAAAGCATGAAATATTTTCAGTCCAATTTGTCAGTTTATAATAACAATAAATCATAATCATACATCAAAATATTCAGCAATTTCGGATTTCCCCTCTCCCCCAACACACCCTTTGCCTCATCTGCACATAAAAGTTAAAATCCGCAATACTATTTTCTTTAAATTGTTGTCCTATTTTTTAATTTTCACTAACATTAAATAACTTTTTGTAAAAACAACGCTAAAATGCTTTACGTAAGTTAAATTATCCCCACCGCTCCCCCACGCACTGTGCTTCCCTTGCGTACAAAGTTTTAAAATTAATATTTTTTTTTAAACAAATCTGCTTAAAATTCAGATTTTTTTTTTCAGTAAAAGTAAATAACTAACCATTTTTAGACACCCTCCATATCACAGCACGCAGCTATTTTAAAAATTCTTTCATATTTTGAAATTATTCTGCTTTGTTTTATTTATTATTATTATTATTATTATTATTATTATTATTATTATTGTTATTTAAATTGTCCTGTTTATTACTTTGTCAGAATAATATATAAATAATCAAATCAGAGCGTGATATAAAAGCAAAGGTGGATGATAGTGATTAACGTTTTCTTTTCTTAATTTTTTGCCAGCTATAATAATAATAATTGTTTTGTGAATATATTTTTATCAGATGAATACTACCAACAAAAAGTACTCTTTATAATTTATAGTAAGTTTCCCTAATTTTTTTTTTATAATTTTGTGAAAAATTACTAAAATGCCTTCCTAAGATTTCCGAAGTCTGGCTTCTTGCTATCTATATACTGAACTTTAATTCAAGAAAAGTATTCAGTTTTATATTCTTTACAATATAATTATTTTTTTGAAAGTCACTTTTATTCCTTAAAAATATAATTGTTTATTTATACACAGTCCTGTTTCTGTAAAAGAACATCAGATGCTGAAAAAAATGACAGCTCGCGAAGGCGGAGTTTATTAGGCATTTGTACGGTCCACAGAATTTACACACCATTCATTTTTAAAGTTTTCGTTGATTCATTTAATTTCTTAAAAGTAAGGCGGAGAAAACTTTTTAAATTTTTTGGTACTCAAATTGAATGGACCATATTAACCCTTTCCAGGACAGACAAATTCTATTCGTAAAATGCGAAATTACTGACTGACACCGGAATTTACAAACGACTTTTTTAGAAAATAAGAACTTCTTATTTTAAACTTTCATTATAGAAGCAAAATTTTATTAAATTATTCTTGGTTCCGAATGCAAGTTTGGAATTAAAATTAGGTGTGCCCGGAATGGGACCACTGTGCCGGAAAGGGTTAACTCTTTAAAAAATCCGCCTACGACAGCCACCGTTTTTGTATCAAGGCGTAGGTCTAGTATTCAGGGGGCGGTGACACCCAGCCTCAGACTGCCAGATTTAACACTAGAACTACTGGTTTTACTCAAGTTTTATAAAACTATTTCACACTTAAATACTTATTTATTTATTTTTTTACAAATCGCAGACAGTTGAAAACCTAAACAAATTAATCACTGAGAAAGAAAACGGTTACATTACATGTACACGAATAAATATATTAAATTTAGGTTAACAGATTCTCTTTTGATTAGACTTAAAATAGATTTTTGATAAACGATATTATAGCCGACATAACGGAATCTAATTCAGAAAATAAGTTATTTTGAGTATATTAATTTACGAGTATGTGATTTTGTATCATACCAATGTAAATTTAATAGAACATCGGATATTTCAAGTTTTTAAGAAAAATGTATATTGGCGTGATTTATCTCAAAATCAGGTTTTCCAGAATTGCGTGCAAGATATTTCTGGAATTCATTCATATTTTTACACGATATTTTTCAACATTATATCTCTTAACATATGTACCGGAATATGTTAATAATTTCAGAAAGAAAAAAAAATATTCATAGATAAACACTGAAAAATCAATATGCAATTCTACCGACTTTATTTTAAAAATATTTTTTTCTAAAATACGCACAGGTTTAGGATCAGATTTATTATACAGATATTGTACATGAAGATATCATGTAAAAATATTAAATGTTTCAAGAAAAACCTTTGGCGCAATTAAAAAGTAAGCACATTTTTTAAATTTTGAAATTAAAGCGCTTAAAGTATATTTTTATGGACTAAATTTTTAGGCAGTAAAATGCGCAGAATACGTTGCTCTTTTGTGCAAACGTTCCTTGAAAAATAAAGTTTTTTGTACAATAAAGAGTAGTATGCCCCTTTAAGGAGGCAGCTGTTAGACAGGCCATAGTGGTATTCCCTACTTTCAATAAAATTTATTACTGACATTTTCTTTTGCTAAATTAACCGTAATGCTAAACCATTATCGTTCCAGTTAATGCAGATAAAATTATATAAATAAATTTATGACTTTTTGATAGTATTTTTTAAGTTTCAGATCTGTAGCTGAAATTATATACAATGAGCCTCTGAAAAATTCCCAAATCATTTCCTAAACCATGCTACCTGTGCATAAATTTCTGAGGCATTTATTATTTGTTGATACATTAAAATGGTCTGTTTAAAACTTACACACTAAAAATTGTTTCCAACCCGAAAAGTTTGGAAAGATATACAGGTATATTAAAAAAATGATTTTAGGCCATTCGATTTTCATTGAGACCGTATCCCGATCGAGAATTTTGTGTAGTACCTTTACTGCATGAGGGAACTTAAATCAGAGTCTGATCACTGCCCATTTAATACTAGGCCTAAGCGCTGACACAAAAATGGCGGCGCTCGTAGGCCGAATTTGTAGAACCTTTTTACGGTCCCCTAATTTTACACGTCAGTATTTTTTTTAAGTTTTCTTTGACTTATTGAATTTCAGAAAAATAATGCTGAGAAAACTTTTGGAAATTATTGGTATTGTATTTCAAGGGACCGTAGACACGCTGAAAAACATCCGCCTACCACTGCCGCAATTTTTGTGTCAGCGCTCAGGCCTATTATTCAGAGGGTGGTGGTCTGACCGTCGATTAAACGTATGTCGGAGAGCAGATAACCGGTGTCTTTCTCGTTTGTGGACGGTGGGTGCCAAGTTTGGGACTTTATATATGTAAGTTATCTAGCGTTATTTCAGAATAATAATTTTCGCTTCATTCCATGACATAAATTCTCTGATAAAGTAAAAAAAAAAAGTCTACTAGTCGAAACAAAATCGTACATATTTTCAATTTTAAAAAAAAATCTTCCACTTGATAATTCTGCCGGGGAATTAAAATGTCATCAAGGTGCGTACCCTCTTTACAATTTTTAGATTTCCACCACTATTTAAGGAAAGAAAATTCCTCTTAATCGCTTTCTGTAAAATTAAGAATTCGTAAACAGCTCATTTATTAAAAATTTTGTAGTATCATCTTGTGGTTAAGGGTGCATACTAATAAAGGATGCACACTGATATGGGTGCATACTAACTCTTAAATAGAAAAAAAATCGATTTTTCGAGGAACATGTATATGAAAGAGAAATATAATTTGCACATTTTAAAAAACAAACCGCGTTAAATTACTGATACTGTTACGCTTGTTATGACTAAAATATATCAGTTATTTATTCTAAGTAAAAAATTATTAACCCAGGAGAAATCGCGCATATCTAGGGTATGAATAGTTTTTACTTTGTCACCAATAAATACAAACAATAATTCTCAACTTATTTAGTCAGTGACAACTGTTACAAATTGTAGGATAAAATACGCTAAAGATTACTTTTTGAAAAGTAGTGGTGATAATTGTAAAATCCGTACGCATTTGGGGTATGCCATACCCCATGCGACTTCTCCCGGGTTAAAATTACATAGTCACTAGCGATTTTAGTTTTGTAGGACGCAAGCACTAAGCTGGGTTTTTTAGTGCCTGATGCTGAACCCTATCATTACATTATGATAGCAAGGAGAGATGTTGGTTTCTACGGTACTTGGCATTTACCATATTCATTATTCTTTTCTAATTAACGTCACTGATAAACGCGTCCTTAATTTCGAGTATAAAATGTTTCATTCATCAATCGTTTATAAGCTTTTGACAGAAACTGTATATGTTTAAATCACATATTTGACGTTTTGCCAAATGTGCGATTTAAATACATATACCCTCACGGCACGTTTTCTCGATTATATGTAGATTAAGTGTCTATATCTATAACTATCTATATTAGAAAGGACAAACATGTCCGTGCGTAACGCTGACGTCATTTTGCGAATGGTAACGCTTGAAGATGGAACTTCAGTTTTGCGATTTTTGGTACTGCATTTTTTTTTAATTTCTAAACATCGCACATTTTCAATTTTCACACCGTTATAACGGGAAAAGACTCTACTTTTAAATGCAATTTGTTTGAAAACTATATCGCAATTTACTCATTTATTTAGTATTTAACTTAAATTTCAAGCATGATTAAAAAAAAAAAAATTATCTCAATTGCTTGCAGACGATTACAAAATATTCATCTGTTTGCACTTTAAACAATATAAAAAGTTCAGTATTTGTTTCCTGCTAATATTCAGTAACTAAATTGAACCTTCTTTAAGCAATAAATACAATAGTATAAATAAATCACAAATTTAACAGACACGTAATTCAAATAAGCTCTTAAATCGCTAATATTATCAGAATAAAAAAAACTTTTTGAACATAACTAGCGTAATTATAAGAATTTTTCTACTTTGTTAGTTTTAAAATGAGCAAAATATGTTACTCTTTTACATACATATTCTGCAAAAAATCCACTTTTTCGAACAATTAAGAGTAGTACTATGCACCGTTAAAGAGGCTTATTAACAGAACATAATGAAGTTTCATAAATTCAATAAAAAATATTACTGATTTTGTTTCTTTTTTTCTACATCATTATCGTTCCAATTATTATAGTTTAATTTATATAAATAAATCCATGATTTTATCTCTTTATTTTTACTTTAAGTCTTGTATCTGTAATTATATCCAGTGAGCACCTGAAAAATTATGGATAGAGCCATAGAAATGCTGAGCATGGAAAGACCGTGAAAGAGCATGAAAATTGGTTAATAGTATAATTAGTAACATAATTGATTTTTTCTTAAAATAAAAACAAAATGTCACAATAAATGATGCATTTCCTAAGGCATGCCGAGTTCGTACGGGTACCGTTACTTTTCCAGGTGACATACCAGTATATTTTTCTAAAAAAATACATCAAGTTCAAACATGCAATATTTCACCTTATTTAATAATAGATTATCTATAAGAAAATACTGGTACCGAATAATTTCCTGGCCTTAAAATTCCAGGACCTGTACGAAACCTGGCATGCTACTTGCACATAAATTTCAGTAGCATCTATTATTACTATTAGGAAGAGTAAAATGGGGTGCTTAAAATTTACACATTAAAATTTCTTTCATCCCACAAATTTTAGAAAGTAATGTAGGTGTATTGAAAAAAATAATTTTATGGTCGTCTGGAGTACGGTGTTGATCTGCAGGACGTGATCATGAAACTTGTGTAGTATGTATGCTGCATAAGGGAATTTAAGTCTAATTCTGCGAATAGTTGACTTTTTAATTGGTTAGAAATAATCGACGTCTGCGGAAATGCAAACGGAGATCATTGATACCACGTTGGGGACTTTATATTTTTAAATATCTACCACTATTTAAAAATAGTAACCACCGCTTTATTTGATAACATATATTCCGTGATTAAATAAAGATAAGATTAGTAGTCGGAAAAAGAGGTAAATATTTGGAAAAAACATTATTCTTCTATCTAGTAACGCTGACGCTGACAGGTTTGAAATGTGATCAAGGTGCATGCACACCTTGAAATGTGTAGGGAATCCGCCTCAAATATTTAAAAT
Organism: Maratus michaelseni; assembly: GCA_963931845.1. Lineage (NCBI taxonomy): Eukaryota > Metazoa > Arthropoda > Arachnida > Araneae > Salticidae > Maratus > Maratus michaelseni. Next base: position 165,163,089 of record OZ007586.1, read on the forward strand.
AAGAAATTTTCGCTACATCCTTTTTCTTTAAATCGAAGAATTCTCAAACGCCTCGTCTACTCATATATTTTAGGATATTATTCTGCGGTTAAGGGTACAGTGGACTTTGAAAACTAACTTTTTTAATTACCAATATTTTTTGTAATTTTCAGCATTTAGTTATAATGTTAAAAAAAATGGCATGTGGAAAATTTGGTGAAAGTATCTTTAAAAACTTTTGCGATATTTAAATTTTAAAATTTTAAATTGCCAGAATTCAAAATGCTCCATGCGCAATCAGATTTTAGACACATTTACAATAATCTCATATAATCATCCTTGAATGCACAAAAACAAAACTTACTACGAAATTTTATCAAGTTATATTAAAAAAACTTTAAAAAATTGATTTAAATTGAATTTACAATTTTTTTTATTAAAATTTAATGAAATTTTTTACATTACTCTTAAATTTTCAAATTTAAATATGTGTAATAAAGTTTATTTTACGTAACAAATATTTACACAGGCATAAAGAACATTTCTGAGAAGTTTCAATAAAATTGAAAGCAATGCGGGGTGCTTTTGAAATTTTAAAGTTATGAAAACGGTAAAATTATTTATTCTGAGAAAAACAGTTTTTAATGATTTAAATGTTCGTAAATTTGTTTAAGTTCATATTGAAACAATTTTCGATACAAGTGAAGGATATAATATTATTAATAACCTATATAGTAGTTTTGATAGTTGACATGATAATGAGGTCTGGCGCCACCTGCACTCCGGCACTGTGCAGGTGGTGCACTGTGGTGGAGGTGTGGAGATGATCGCGCCGGTGCTTAGTGGTGGCGGTGGAATGTCTACCGTAAGATGAGGAGAATTTTTTATTTTTTTTATTAATTAATTTTTTTTAAATTTTAATTTGGGGACTTAATTTTTTTTCCTGTGGGAAATTGCGTGTACTCTAACATGATGTTGGATGAAATAGTTTTATTTTGCTGGATTAGATTTATTTATTTATTTTTTTATTTTAATTTTTTTTATTATTACTTTTTTTTAATTGGGAGACATAGAAAATTTCCGAGAATTTCTTTTTCTTTCGCGGAAAATTGTATCCTAGAGTACGATGGGAGTTGAAATAGTTTCATATGTGGAGAATTAGAAATTTTTGATCAATTTATTTATTTTTTTTTTTTTTATTTGGGAACTTAGAAAATTACAGAGTTTTTTTTTTTCGTGGGAAATTGCGTGTACTCTAAACCGATGTTGGTTGAAATATATTTATTTTTGAGAAATTCAATTTTTGATTAATTTAATTATTTTTTAAATGGGAGCTTAGAAATTTTTCGAGTATTTTATTTTTTCTTTCGATCTTTAGGATTCCGATATTTTGAATCAATGCATGTTTACAAATGCTTTCAGAAACCAAACAAATTCAAAAGACAATTTAGTAAATTAACCTAACAAATATTTAAAAAATCATTATTATTTATTTATTTATTTATTTTTAATTTTTTTTATTGTTATTTTTTTTAATTGGGAGACATAGAAAATTTCCGAGAATTTCTTTTTCTTTCGCGGAAAATTGTATCCTAGAGTACGATGGGAGTTGAAATAGTTTTATGTGTGGAGAATTAGAAATTTTTGATCAATTTATTTTTTTTTTAAATTTTTAATTTGGGAACTTAGAAAATTACAGAGTATTTTTTTTTTCGTGGGAAATTGCGTGTACTCTAAACCGATGTTGGTTGAAATATATTTATTTTTGAGAAATTCAATTTTTTATTAATTTAATTATTTTTTAAATGGGAGCTTAGAAAATTTTCGAGTATTTTATTTTTTCTTTCGATCTTTAGGATTCCGATATTTTGAATCAATGCATGTTTACAAATGCTTTCAGAAACCAAACAAATTCAAAAGACAATTTAGTAAATTAACCTAACAAATATTTTAAAAATCTTCTAAAAAACAATGTTGTTAACACTAGAACGACCGGAAATTTTACTCAAATTTTATAAAACAAATTCACACTAGAATTTTTATTTAAAACTATTTAACTTATTCATTTAACATATTTCTGAGAGTTTTATATTTAATTTATTTTAAAAAGAAATTTCTGGTTTGAATCGGAATATATTCATTTGGTAGCGGTCAAAATTACCGCTCATGGTCGTTCTAGTGTTAACAACAAATAGTTCTAGTTCTTATAAGAACCTTTTAGGTAGCTTTCAAAACAAAAAAGTATAAAGCTACCTATTGCAGCCGTTCGGAGGAAAGCAATTCCGGAAAATTTCGATATATTTTCACCGATCATGACCCCCAGACCTCAAAACCACCCTCCGTTCAAATGTTGATATATATATATATATATATATATATATATATATATATATATATCTGATCTATGTCATACGATAACGCTCGTATTTATAAATTAATTTGGATGAAACTAATTGTGTGTATTAAGCTCACCAATGCCTCGACCGTGTTCGTTGGCCAGCTTGGTCCGCCATCTTGTTTCAAGATGGCGGCTACTCAAAATTTTAACACTAAAATAAATATACAAAAAAGTTAAAAATTCAAATTTATTTTTTAATTAAGTGATAGGCAAGGATTCCAGAGCATTTTTTGTTTTACCTCTATCTTAAAAAATGGCTGAGATAGAGCAGTTTGAAATTCTAGGGTGGCTGACATTTTAAAAAAAGACAGCACATTACAAAAAACCAACGATAAATTTATGAGTTTTAGAGAACGCGATTTCTCGCAAATTATTTTCTTTCATTGTTGTAATCATTTTCCCAATCATACGCATAAAGCTATATATTCATATCCGTTTTCGCCAATTTTTCCCCCAAACATGGCGACATTTGGCGAAATATCGCCAAATTTGGCGACCAAAATAAGTTTTCATAAATGAAGACAATTTGGCTATAGCTCATTAACTTGGTGAATTTCTTATTCAAATTCAGTATTAACGAATCTTTTGTAAACGGTTTCTTTGCATTTTAGCTTGCTGTTTTCGAGTAACATGAGCTAAATTTTTAAAACGAAGATATATAAGCTACCTTTTCCTCCCGGATAAGAAAGCTACCTTTTCCTCCCGGTGCAGGCCGGAAGGACTTTTTTAACTAAAATTTCAACTAGAAAGATCTGTAACGAAATTCAAAATACGAAAACAACGAGGTAAACAAACGCGGAAACAATCAGTTTAGATATCAGTTAAAATACTCTGTCGCCAAATAATAAAGAAATATATATACTTTATGAAAATTACATAGAGTAATCTCGAGAAAATCATGCAAGTATTTTTTCCCAGCTATTAGATTACGTATATCTACGACGAGAAACAAGAAAACGTGGCGGAAAGTAAACAAGAGGGCGTGGCGCATCAGCAGTTAAAATTAAAACGGACATAACTCCAGTAAAAATCAACATATTTGAAAATTTGTTTTTGCATCTGGTAGGTACAATTATATATGTAATTTTTACATTAAAAATTAAAAATAGACTTTTTGATGCATTTTCGCGAATTTCGAAGTTCACTGTTCCCTTAACCCTTTCAGGGGCAAAGTACTATTGGAGCTAAAATATTGAAATGATTGGTTGACACCAAGATTCATGAACGGATCTATTTTAAAATAAGTAAAAGTTTTCCTTCGTGTACCTTATAAATTCAAAATTTGATTATAAAATTCTGGTATTATTTTGGCATTGACATTCAGTGGTATATATAATATACCGGTACCCTTCAAGGGGTTAAGGTGAGATTCTACTCTTGACACTAGAACTACAATGAGCCGTCATTTTGACGGTTACCAAATGAATATATTCCAATTCGAATCAGAAATTTCTTTTTAAAATAAATTAATATAAAACTTACAGAAAAACGTTAAATGAATAAGTAAAGTAGTTTTAAATAAAATTTATGGTGTGAAGTAGTTTAAAAAAACTTGAGTAAAATGTCCGGTGGTTCTAGTGTTAAATAAAAATTAATCGATTTTTTGAGAAACCTGTACATGAAGGAAAATATTTTCTGCGTACTTTAAAACAAACCGTGAAAAGTATTTGCTATAATGTCACTAGCTATGACTAAAATATATGATTTATTATCAGGAAACAATTATTAAAATACCATTGCAACGTCCAATTGTAGCACTCAGCTGGTTTATTTAGGGCCTGATTTATAACCCTATCGATACATTTTGATATCGAAGAGAGACGTGGGTTTCTACGACAAAAATTCTTTAACGTATTCTTTAATCATTTATAAGCAAACACAATAGACAAACGCGTCCTTAGTTCCACTTATGCAATGTTTTTTGTTTCTTTTTGCTTAAACAGTTTATAATCTTTTGGCAGAAACTACGTGTATTTAAATAACATATCTGATTTTTCTCAAATATATTATATAAATACATATAGTTGTAAGAGACTTGAAATAGAATTGTAGCAAATTTTATATTAAATCCATATATTGTGATTTTCGAATGATGCCTAGACCTAGAAAACATATCTAAGATATATTATGATCTTACCCGTAAGGCATGGTGACGTCACGGCGACGTCACAGTGAAGTCACACTGTGACTTTGTGACCGTCGTCGTGACGTCACGCGACGTCGATGTGAAGTCATTGTGACGTAAATGCGAGGTCGTTATGGCCGTTTTCAAGGCTTTCTGTGACCTCACAATGTGACTACTTTGTGAAGTCACCGTGCGACTTAAATGTGAAAAACGTGACGAATCTGCATCGGATAGGGTGACCAGATTTTACCCGAATCCTATACGGATTGTTCGGATCAAAATTTTTTTATGGTTCAAGTTTGTGACGTTTGTGACGACACTGCACCGGGTCGGGTGACCAGATTTTACCCGAATCCAATCCAGAAACTTCGGATCGATCTTTTTGGATTTGTTTGGTTACAGAATAGATTTGGATTAGTTGTCGTGTGACCTGATTTTCGTGAACCCGATCTGACCCGAGTCGGGTATAATGTTTTTACTGTAAGTCTTGTTTGGAATAGAATCTTGCATACGACCGAGTAACCAGATTTTATCAGAAATTGTGTTACGATACAATTTCTGATGTCGGCTCGGATCTAGAGTCATACACGAATCCGGTTATATACTTCTTGAACATGATTGAATGTCAACTTGAACATGAATGATGGTTGACTGAAACTATATTTTGATTCAACCCGTATTCTGACCCTAACCCAGCAACAACAACAACATAAAATCTGTAAGCCCACAACCCGACCGAACCTGATAAATGATTTCGCATGGATTCGGATAACAAGATTTCACCAAATACGGATAAGATCGACGATAAGGATTGGATCGGCAATCATTTTTATTGATGCAACTCGTATTCAAATTAAAACTTTGCATCTGATTGAAAAACCGGTTAACACGAAACTTTCTGACACATTTATGAACAAACTTTTAAACGCATGGCACTTGCATGCCTGATTATTAAAGCTATTTGGAATGAATAGCGTTTTCCATTTTTAGATAAATGTAATACTTAAGATCAATGTCGGTCACGTTTTACCCGTTTCTGACGCTGCGCGTCGGAAATTTGGTTCAAAACACCGACTTTGATAGTGTTTTCTGAAACATCATCTGCCGTTACCAAAAAATGGATAACGCCATTCGATTATATATAGGGTAGATGTGCCAGTAATGGACACCCTTAAGGAATTTCTTTAACAATTATTTTTTAATTAATAGTTATAATTGTTGTATTCAACATTTTTTAATATTATATTACGCTACCAACAATATTTAACCATGCTCATAGTCACATTTCCCAATGTGAATCTAAATTTAATTGTAAATGACAGAAATAAATCAAAACACCCTAAATTCCAGTAATGGACACCTCACAAAAAGTAATAGATAATTGATATTATGATTGCATTTAAAACTAGAATTTAAAGATAGCATATTAATGAAATAAATAAAGCTGAATTTTTATTGGTTATTTTTTTATAAACCAAAAACATTGAAGGTGTCCCATTACTGGAAGGCGGCCCATTACTGGCACATCTACCCTATTCTGAATAAGAACAGCTGCCAATTTCATGTATTTCCGAATAAAAATGAATTCAGAAATATGCCAGAAATTAGCTATTTTGTATTTGAGAACAACTTTAAAGAAAATATAAGTACACATTTTCAAATAAGCATTCTGAAAAATTTATATTAGGAATCAATTTAAATAATAGATATACATATTGTGCGATATTATTAAATAATAAACATTGTATCAAGCAGTAAAACAGTTTTCGTTGTAAATGAAATATAGAACTTAAGATCATAAATGCCAAAAAAAAATAATTATATATTTTTTTTCTTTACAAATTATTTTATTTATAGTTTTTGATAGAATACTAAATGCAGAACTTAAATATAAATTTTTACAGTAAAAACATTCGATAACACAGCTGGAAAAATTACCTTCACTAAACAGTTATTTTATTGTTTCATCAATATTTATTATTTTTGTGCATCTAGCATTGACATATCTCGACAAATAAATTATTCAATGCATTAAATTGTCACTTTTTTTTCAAATATACCGGAAAATTATTTCTGGAAACCTACACTAGCAACGAAATTATTAAATTGCAAATCAAATATTAATAGTTTTAAAAATTGCAATGTTTTTAATTATAATGAATAACTATGAAAATTGAACTAAGAAACGCAAAATATTAAATAAATTCCTCATTTTATATAACACTTTACATTTAGAATACATATTCTTAGTAAATACAGTTTTTCCAAACAATCTATTTTTAAAAATATAAAACATTAAAGATAAAATTTAATACAAGTGATTTTTTAAAAGAAAATTTAAACATCTTAACTTTTAAATATTGTACTATTAAATGTACTAGTACTAAACATGCACTATTAACAAAACTGCGAAGACATTAAAAGTTACCTGCTGATCTATAGATAAAGGGGTTATGGTGGAATGCTCCTTATCTGCTTCCCTTTCATTGAAAAATTAGAATGTAAATCCACTACAATAATTTTCAAATTATTCCAGCAGAAGCGATGTGTTCATAGATCTGAGAAATCAAATATCACCCAGGCCTTATGAACGCACCCGGCTAGACACAGTGAGATGTTAAAATGGATGGTTTACTTTAAAATGGAGATTGTTCACTTTAAAACGTTAATTTACTTACACAGTATAAATCTACAAACTTCAAAGAACCCAACACACGCTAATCCTAGCTTCGAATGAGAAAAAGTCGTCTGCCTTCAATATGCGCGCGCAGTATTGTTTAAACACAAAATAACAGCTAGCAGATGTTTCCAACTTTTACCGCAAATGATATAGGAAGAAAATAATTTAAATAAAGACATTTCAAAACCTTTATAATTTATATGGCTGAAAAATGAACTTCTAATGATGATATAATATTCTTTTTTTGTATGAGGTAGTTTTGTATTCTTAGAAATAAGCTGTGAAAATTTACATTTTTATATATTTCTTAATCCATTGCATTTGCTTTAGTCGTCAAAAGTAAAGATAAATTTTAAATAATAATTGATTTAATTGGCTTTATAAAGTAATTTCGATATAAATTTAAATTGCAATCAAATTTCCTAAGTACAAATTTTTCATTTTTTACACTCTATCGAAAAGAGCAATATATTTAATAGAGGTGATATCTAAGCACTGGCCAGTTTTGGATAAATTGCTATAGGAATGACATATACTTTATAACATGTTTTTAATTCATTTTTGCTCGGAAATACACGAAATTGGCTCGTGGTTTTATTCAGAAACTATGTTATTGAAAATCCTTTTCCATTTTTTGTTAAAAGCAGAAGATCTTTCAGAAAAGAATGTCAAAGTCGGCGTTTTGATTTGAATATCCGAGGTGACAGTGAAAGACAGGAGAAAAACTGGTCGTCACGTGACACGAATTGCTTATAACTCGATAAATAACTAAATTTCTATTTAAGGATTTTTACCTTTGTATTATATAGTATATTTTGTTAAATTTCATGAAAATGGTAATGAAAATTGTAAAAAATTATCTGCCTCATATATGTAGACAGATATTTATTTATTATTTTATTTTGCAAATACTCAATATATTTAAATAGTGTGTGGCAATATTTTTATTAATGATTTAGGTACATGACATAATTCAAATCTATATTTTATGAGTTTTTTTTTCAAATTCACTCTCCGATCACACCGTGAAGTCACAGAGTGTTGGCATTTTGGTCATAGGTTTTACGTGACTTATGTGACTTGCAGTGACGTCATTGCAACGTCACAAAAATTTTTTAAACTGTTAAAAAGTAATTTTCTTTATGTTATAAGATGTTCTAAAGTTTATATTAAGTTTTCTTTAGATCTCCAAGACGTTCACATTTTGGTCACAGTGTGACGTTACAAAGTGGTGGCATTTTGGTCACAGATGTGACGTGACGTCCGTGACTCAAATTGACGTCACAATGTCGTCACTGTGACTGTGCATGCTATGCGGGTAGATAAAGAAGTGGGCTTGGATTCTATTGCTTTCGTAGAAAATCGCCAGTCCATAATTTATCAATGCTAAGCTAAAACTGTGGAATTATATATTTATTAAATTACATATTTATTAAATTATATCTTTCCTAAATTATGTACTTATTCTTGACTTAAAATAATACAATACAAGCAAACTAGAAGACTAGATATTTCAAGTTATAATATAATGTATTTTGAAGTTGTTTATCTCAATTTTTTTTCAGACTTGCAAAATGGTTATTTCTGGAACTACTTGTTATTTATGCATAATATTTTTAGACGTTATAGATTATATCTGTGTCTTATCACTGAACCTAAATATGTTAATTGTTCATATAGAAAAAAAATATTATGCATAGATAAACTCTGAAAAAAAATATGCATTACTTTCGATTTTATTTTAAATATATAAATTTGTTAAAAATATACACATGTTTATGTTCAGACTTAATATATAGATATTTTCTATAAATTCTTGAAGATTGCATGTAAAAATATTAAATAATTCAAGAGTTAGGTGCTCAATTTTAAGAAAAGCACATTTTATAACTTTTGAAATAAAATACTTTAAAGTTATATTTTATGCACTGCTTGCGTAAGAATTACCTGATAAATTTCTAGTTATAAAGAACGTAATTATATGGATTTTTTATGCGGTTTTTTATAAAATACGCAGAATATCTTACTCATTTATGTACATGTTCCTCGAAAAATCAATTTTTTTTAACATTGAAGAGTACTACGCACGATTAAGGAGGTTATTGTCTGAGAGACTATAGCAGCGGCGTAGCGTAAGGAACATGAGGGCCTCGGTCTCTGTAATACCAGTATAATTATATACTACATTTGGCCTTATTGAATCTTTGAACGTTATGAATTAAATAAGGCCAAATGTAGTATATAAAAATAATGGTAGCAAAGTGATCAAGTTCCCCCCCTCTTTCGCTACGCCCCTGGATTATAGTGACGTTTCATACCGTCAAAAAATATTGATTTTTTTTTACTATAGAAATAAATTCAAGGCTTTTTATCATTTTTTAAAGTTTCAGTTCTGTAGCTGAAATTATATGTAATAAACATCTGAAAATAAATGGGTAGAGCCATAGAGAAGAAACCTGCATTAAAAATAGTTAATAATATTATTAGCAACATATTTGATTTCTTCTTAAAATTAAAAGGAAATGGTGTAATAAATAATGCACTTCCGTTGCCATGCTAGTAGTGCATAAATTTTAAACGTAGTATTTAATATTTTTAGAAATATTAAAATGTAGTTTTAAAAATTTACACATTAAAATTTCTTTCATCCCATAAATTTTAGAAAATAATTCAGTTATATTGAAAAAAAAGAACAGTTTCTGGCTGTGTGTGATACTATAGGAAATATAACTGAGTTCAAGTAACTTGTACTGTCTCTATACGGCTTGAGGGAATTAACACTAGAACTACTATGAACCGTCTTTTTGACGGTTACCAAATGAATATATTCCGATTCGAACCAGAGATTTCTTTTTAAAATTAATTAAATATAAAGCACTCAGAAATCTGTTAAATGAATAAGTTAAGTAGTTTCAAATAAAATTTCTGGTGTGAGATAGTTTTATAAAACTTGAATAAAATTTCCGGTAGTTGTAATGTTAAGCCTAATTCTTCAAATACAGGGTGATTTTTTTTTTAAGTTGTGAAAGTAAAATACTATAGCAAAAGAACCACTGATCCAAATGACCTAAAATTTCACCAGTATGTTCCCAAAGCAATGGGGATTTTTTTGGTATGTTTAAAAAAAACTTAAAATCGCACCGACAGATGGCGCTGTAAGGCAGCAAAAACAAAGAATATCATCTGTGGGAGGAAAACAATGGACGGTACTTTGAGAAACCCTCTTCCGTAGACCCTCTGTGGTCATTGGACCTTTTCTTAAATTCTTAAGTGTCTTTTATATCTCCTAAGAGCAGTTGCTGCGCTGTCATTATTCTGATAATACAGTTTCACTAACAGGTTCATGCCGGGCAGGGTGGCCTACCATTTGACTAAAGCTCCACTAGCCCCGCCCGACAGTTTCACTAACAACGCACGGTCCGCCAATGGTGCAGTCATTGCGAGGATTTCCGTAGAATAATGAACACGAGATGTGCGTACTTAACGTTTTTATCGCCAATGTGCGTGTGCCGCGCGCAAGTTCGTCTCCCGACTTTACTGCATGTACAGCGCCATCTATCGGTGCGATTTTAAGTTTTTTTTTAACCACACCTAAAAAATTCCCGTTGCTTTGGGAGCATACTGGTGAAATTTTAGGTCATTTGGATCAGTGGTTCTTTTGTTATAGGGTTTTACTTTCACAACTTAATTAATTATCTGGCTGAAATGCAGAGGGAAAATAATTGTTACAAAGTTGGGGACTTTATATTTTTAAAATATCTACCACAATTTCAAAATAGTAATCTTCGTTTTATTTGATATACCGTATATACTCGTGTATAAGCCGATCCCCAAAACCGAGATGCAAAAAAGTTTAACACCAGTAAATCAGAATAATTTTCTACGCCCTGCTTTATCTCATTTAATTGTGAATTATGTAAGACGAAGAACATTATTGTAAAATACTGGTATTAAACATGTTTTCATCGGGAATTTTGGGGTCGGCTTATACACGAGTATATACGGTATTATATTCACATATTCCGTAACATATATTCCATAATTAAACAAACAGAATAATACTATATCTAATGGTTGGAGTATCATAGTTGAGATTTTTTCCAACAGAGCGAAAATATGCCGGAACCAGGACTCAAACCTGGGTACTATGGTTTGCCGTACCAACGCTCTCCCTACTGAGCTATCCCGACGATATCCTGGACTGGCATATTTCACTCTCATTTGTTGGACAACCACGGCAAACCATAGTACCCAGGTTCGAGTCCTGGTTCCGGCATATTTTCGCTCTGTTGGAAAAAATCTCAACTATGATACTCCAACCATTAGATATAATTTACCTAGTTGAATATACTTTCCTCTATTCATTATGAGAATAATACTAGTCAGGAAAAAGAGGTGTATATTTGGAATAACATAAATCTGTTATCTAGTAACTATGACAGGTATTGAAATTTGATCAAGGTGGGTACACTTATTGAAATTTCAAGGGAGTCCGCCTCCACTAAGTAAAAATAAAAACTTTTCTCTAAATTTATTTTCTGTAAATAGAAGATTTTGTAAACGCCACGTTTTATCACAGATTTTAAGATATTTTTCAGCGGTTAATTTGATATTCTACTTATAAATGTAAAAGAAAATAGATTTTTTGAGGAAGTTCTATATGAAGAAAATATTGTCTGCGTATTTCAAAACATACCGCGGAAAAATAATCGCTACACATGCGCTAGTTATGACTAAAAATCTATGATGTATTCTCAGTAAACAATGATTAAATGATCATTACCACATCCAATTCCGGCACTCTGCTGATTATTGCAGGGCCTGTTTATGAACACTATGGTTACATTTCGATATCTAAGCGAGACGTTCGTTTCTACGACAAAAATTCTTTAACATATTTTAATCATTTATAAGAGAACGCCATAGCAGTGTTGCCAGTAGGCTTTTTTTTAAAAATTCAGATTGTTTGATTCCAACCACTTTTCTAAAAATAGTGTGATTCGCCTTATTCTCATCTTATTTAATCTGTCAGTAAATAAGGCGAATATTTATACTTCAAAAAAGTGGTGGCAATCAAGAAATATGAATTAAAAAAAAAGTAGCCTACTGGCAACACTGCGCCATACACAAACACATCGTTAGTTCCACCTATATAATGTTTTTTGCTCAAAACGTTCGTAAGCTTTTGGCAGAAACTATATGTATTTAAATAACATATTTGACTTTTTTTTTCAGTTATATGATATAAACTGAGGTGCCATGTTCTCGCTAATATACCGTAATATGTTAGTTAATTTGACCCAGGTTTAATACGTTTCGCACCAGAAAATCTTTAAGAAATTAAATTAAGTAAATTCCAAGTAGAAATCTGAAAATAAATAAATAAAAATTCATCATATACATTTTTTGGTTCCAAACGTTGTTAAACTGGGTCAAATTAATCCACATATTACGTAAGTTTAGTAGGAGCTTGGCACCTCTGTATAAATAAATACAGTTGTAAGAAACTTGAATTAGATTTGTAGCGTATTTTATATTAAATCCATATATTGTGATATTCAAATGATGCATGGACCTAGAAAACTTGTCTAAACTCACAATATTTAATGAAGTGGGCTGGGCTTCTATTGCTTTCTTATTAAATCGCCTTTCAATAAAATTTCATGTGCTATATATGTGGAATATCTTAATATATTTTTAAAAAACTATATTTAATAAATTAGGGGAGATTAGGGAGGGATGGGATATTAGGGAGGGATGGGACACTGGGAGTGATGGGACATCAGCAGCAATACTTAAAATATTTTTTTATTTTTTATTTATGACTCTTTCACAAGACAGAGTAATCATTGCATCAAACTTTTTGCTGAAAATCTTTTTAGTTGCAAGAACCTATGAGTTTGTGAATTAACCCCTTGAAGGGTACCGGTATATTATATATACCACTTAATTTTTATCCCAAAATGCCACAAAGACACCATTATTTTATAATCAAATTTTGAATTTATAAGGTACAAGAAGGAAAGCTTTTACTTATTTTAAAATAAATTCGTCCGTGAATCCTGGTGTCGATCAATCATTTCAACATTTCAGCTACAAGAGTCCTTTGCCCCTGAAGGGGTTAAAAAGACTATTTTACCATACCAAAAGTAACTAACTACTCAGATATTTAATGTAAATTTTCAGTCTCATTCTTCGTTGCTAACTTAATTGTGTTTAATATTTTGTAAACGGAACAATATATATTTTATGAATTAACAGTTAAATTAAGACGAAAAGCCACATGCTTTTTGTAAAAGCCTTTTTTTTTAAATGATGCTCTAAGGGAGGGATGGAACACTATGTTTCAGGGAGGGATGGAACACTATGACTTAGGGAGTGATAGAACACTATGGCTCAGGGAGGGATGGGACATGTCCATCCATCCAAAATGATATCTCTATCCAAATAATTATGTTTAATTACAATATTTTGGTATTTTATATTTATAAGACTCCGTTGCTTTAGAATTGAATAGTTTAACAATTAAAACTTATTATTTTGCACGTTAACCCATTTAGGACCGAATTATTTTTCTCAATAAAATACAAATATTGCGATTCATACCACTTTTATTTTATAGCAACATAACATTGACTTTATCATGGTGTTTCTTGCATCAAAAAAAGCAAATATGTATCCTAAAAACAAACTGGTGTTGTGAAAACACAATGTAAGTCTATATTGGGTTAAAAAGGAATTTTAACTACTTCCATGATATTTTATTTAAAACAAATATACATTGAAAAATTAAAGCAGTGCGATTTTTTTTCTTACTCATGCATTATTTATCAATGTCAACCATTAGTATTAAATATTTATATTTATTTCTATAATATAATTTTTTTAGCTTTTTAAAATAAAATATTAATGTTTTGAAATAATTATTGAACTCAAACTGAGAACTTTTATTTTTTCATTGCAATACAGAGTTGCCAAGTCTCCGGATTTTTGCACACCAGTAATGTTTTAGAGAAAATGTTGTTCTCTTAAATCGCAAAATATTCTGATTAAATAAAACAACATTGTCTGTACTAAATTACTGGTATCCAAAAAGCCGGAGACTTGGCAGGTCTGCAATACACAATTTAAAAATCCCTGACGGCTCGGCCTACAGGCGCAGGTAAATTTTAAAGATGCAGACCGTAGGGTGTCTTTTATTGGGAATTGCAGAAGAAATGACCTTTTTGCCACAATGCGGCAGTTGGGACCACCCACTTCGAAATCTACCTGTGTTTCTAGTCAGAGCCGGCAAGGTTTTTTGTTTTTATTTTATTTATTTATTTATTTTTTTTTTGCTGTAAAAGTTGGTTTTATAAAAAACTTGTCAAAATAAAAGTTGTAGATAATATTAAGACAATTTATAATAAATTTAAGCGGATTTTATATCCTGTGAACTGACGAAGTTATGATTTGTTTTCTTCTTAAACCGCTATCCCCCCCCCCCCCTTGAGGTCATTTTTAATTATATCAAAAATCTGTCATACATAAATTTTCGGCTCTTTTCCTAGAAGTAATAATAACTTTAAACGGATTCGATATGTATCATAATTAAGAAGTTTTGGCGCTTTTTCTGTTTTCACCCGCCCCCCCCATTTCCCCCATCCTCTTGGCCATTTTTTTCCCACTAACGAACTTGACCGAGATTTTATGCCCCTTGATTTTATGTATCAGTTTGGAAAAAAAATATGTGCAAAATTATGGAAGTTATCGTGTCCATAAACAAGTGATAAACAGTCGAACCTCGATTTAACGAATTGACTGGGACCCACAAATCTGTTCGTTAAATCGAAGCAATTCGTTAAATCAAATATAAACTTTTGTAAAGAGTATGGTATACTGGTTTTCACAGATTTTCTTTTTGAAGCTACTTTTTCACCACAGATTCCAGCGCATTCTGCAATATTTTTTCTATTCTTCAGAGTAGTTGATAGCGTAGAAGTCGAAATTCCAAATTTCTCTGCGATGCTTTTCTGACTCTCAACGTTCTTATCTATCTCTTTTAATAATCACATTTTTTCATTAATTGAAAATCTTTTGCGTTTTCTGGATTCGTTGGCCATCCTCGCACAGTACAGATCAGCCAAGCAAAGAACATTTAAAGCAGTGTAAGCACGCGCAATGCATAACGAATCGGCAGTTTCGAGCAGAGTCACTATCGGCTTTGTTTAGTACCAGCTGCGAACCAGGCCTGTTTTGCATTACCCAAAAGTAACATTTCTCCGAAAATGTAGTTTGCACTTGAAGTCCCGGTCATCACGGTCAACTGATTCGTGAAAAGGTCCATTTAAACAGCCTTTCTACGGCCCTCCTTATCTGTGCTCTTTGTCATGTTTCTAGTCGAAAAGAGGGAAAGACTGCTTTTTGAATCCACCAGAAATGAGAAAAAAAATTGTAACACTTGGATTAGGGTTGTTCGATTGTTGTTCGTTAAATCAAAGCTAAAGTTCGTCAAATCAGAGCAATTTAGCACCCTTTTTGTCGGAACAGAAAAAATATTCGTTAATTCGGAGAATTCGTTAAATCAAAGTACGTTAACTCGAGGTTCGACTGTATATAGATAGATTCAGAAAGTTTTAAACTGGGGGTAGTTTTGGATTCTAGGAGTCAGGATGGGCGTAGATCTGCAAAAAAAATCAGAAATTCCAACATAGGGGACAATGTAATAGGTAGTATTTCTTACGAAATCTACCTAAAAAAATATGTTAAAGTACATTAAGCCTGTTCCATCATTGAAGAACAAGAGAAGCAAAGCTACATCCACTAAAAATAATTGGTGGCACTCGTCGGACACCAGCATATTTTTCTTTTGATTTTGATTTTACAAAGCATAATACAAGAGAAAATAAATGTTGTGATTTACCGTAATTTCCGGCGTATAATCCGCAGCTCAAAGAATTGTTTTTCGACCCAAAAAATTTATTCAGTAATTGTAGTTAAATATTTACAGCGATCTTTTAAGTTACAATTTATAAAATAATATTTCTGGGTCGAAAAACGACTCTTTGAGCTGCGGATTATACGCCGGAAATTACGGTACTATAAATTTTAGGAATGCAAATGCCACACTGTTTTTGTCATTTTTTCTCCACATTTTTGAAAATTTAATATGAATTTCTATTTACATTTTTCTTGTTACATTAATTGGTTTATTAACGTAAAATTTTAATTATTATCATCAAATTTATATTTTTTACATATGTTAAAATGTTTTAAGATGTTATTATGAAATTTTCGATTTTGTACTAGCGAAACATATTTTATAAAAAATATGTTTCGTAAAATTGTCCCATCCCTCCCTAATCTCCCCTATATATTTCTTATTAATTAAAAAATAATCCAATTCAAAGGAAGACTGGATATTTCAAATTGTAACATAATGTAAAGTAATTTATTTCAAAATGTTTCATAAATGCGCGCTAGACATTTCTTGAAATACTTGTTATTTATACATTGTATTTTTTGACGTTACAGATTATATCCGTATCTGAAGACTGAACATAATCACGTTGATAGTTTTACTTGCAAAAAAATATGGATAGATAAATTTCTGAAAATACAATGTGCAATAATTTCATTTTTATTATTAATACATACATTTTTTCTAAAATATACACATATTTATGTTTAGACTTAATATATATAAATCCGTGAAATTTGCATGTAAAAATTTTAAATGTTTCAAGAGTTACCAGTTGCTCAATTTTAAGATAAGCACATTTTATAAATTTCTAAATAAAGGTCTTTAATGTATTCTTTTATGCACTGCTTGCATAAGAATTACCTGATACATTTCTAGTCATAAATAACGTAATTATAAGAATTTATGTTATTTGTTTTTAACCCATCTTTGCATGAGTTTTTCTTTTACAATTGTGTTTTTTATACATATATTAAATATTAGACACCAGAAATTTTAAGATAGATTTTTAACTTTGTTCAGCAACATAGTTCATGGGAAATTTACTGGATTAATATTTCTATATAAATATAGTGGTGGCGAATAGATTGATTTATTTATTTAAAGTTAAATAAAAAGTGATGGAAACTTACATCACTATGCAATTAAGGGTTAAATGCGCAGAATATGTTACTCATTTATATACATGTACCCGAAAAATAAATTTCTTTGAACAATTAAGAGTACTACGCACCCTTTAAGGAAACTTTTGTCTAACAGATTATATTGGCCTCTCATACCTTCAATAATAAATATTAATGATTTTTTAAATTATGTGAATAAATTTATGGCAGTTTTATATACTATTTTTACATTCAGTTCTGTATTCATGGCATTTTTATATATTTTTTTCGCATTCAGTTTTGTATTTATGGCATTTTTATATATTTTTGGCATCCAGTTCTGTATTCATGTCATTTTTATATTTTTTTTACATTCAGTTTTGTATTCATGAACTTTTTATATATTTTTTACATTCCGTTCTGTAGCTGAAATTATATCTAATAAATATAAATAACGGATAGAGCAATAGAAAGTTGCATGGAAAAATTTAATACTATTATTAGCAATATATTTGCGTCTTTTTAAAGTAATACAAAAAAATGTTGTAATAAATGATGCATTTCCTTAGATGAATTTTTCTTGTGCATATTTTTCAAACGTATTTACTATTATTTGAAAGAAGAAAATGCCGTATTTACACTTTACACTAAAAAATTTTTCATCCCATAAATATTAGGAAGTATTACAGGTATATTAAAAATAATTTTTGAGTTGCGTGTATTTAAATTTTGGACTATGCTGTGATCAAGAAACTTGTGTAGTGCTTATACTGCATGAGAGAATTTGTGTCTGATTCTGCAATTAGCTGATTCCTACGAAGGAGTTCGAGTCTTTTCTAAGGAGGAATCAGTGTAATGAAGTCGGGGATATTATAGAAGTTTCGCACACTCCTTCGAATTTCCAAGGAGTCTGGCAAAACTATTAATGATAAGAAAGTTTATGTTTAATTTTTTTATCACAGAATTTGTAACCACCAAGCTTATTTACGGAATCAGTAAAATTTTTCTGCAGTTAAATAAACAGAAAAAACTCTTAAAAATTTCTGGTAAAAATGTGCGAACCCTGATTATACAGGGTCTGTTCTTAAATTAGTAGGACTATTTTTTTTTAATATTCATGAGAATATTACAAACGGTTAGAATTTTTCAAAGTAGCACCCTTCCGCCTCTACACACTGCTGCCAGCGAGTTTTCCAGTTTTCGAACGCTTCCAGGAATGCCTGGACCGGAATGCTCTTTAGCTCCCTCGTTACGGCCTGTTGAACCGCCTCTACGGAGCCGTGATGCTTCCCCTTGAGCGTCAATTTTATTCTCGGGAATAGAAAAATGTCTGGCAGGACCAAGCTGGGACTGTAGGAGGGATGAGGCAGAGTTGCCACATTGTGCTGGGCAAGATACTCTACTACGCGAAACGCTATGTGGCTCGGCCCGTTGTCACGATCTCAAAAGCTTGGGTTTGAGGAAAATTCATTAGTAATCATTCTGATACTCATCCTACGGTCACTGTTCAGTAAATTTTTCACTTGCGACTCATTTTCTTTGGTCTTGCTGGTCGAAGGGTGTCCGGAGCGATCGTCGTCTTCCACTCTATCCCTACCTTTTCGTAACAGCTTGTGCCACTCAAAAACACCCGATCTACCCATGACAGCATCTCCGTAGGCCTCCTTAATCATGTCGTGAGTCTCTTCGCCCGTTTTACCAAGCTTTACACAAAATTTGATCGTGTATTTCTGCTCCATGATTCTCCGTGACGAGGCATTTCGACAGGGGTTCACAGTGCAAGCGACCTGCTCACTGCAACGGCCGAGAGACGACTGCCGATTTTTCCCAGCATTCCCAATATCCCCCTCCAACGATCGTACCCGCACAGTCCGCCTCTCGTGCGCCCGTGAGCTCAGGAAAAAAACAGTCCTACTAATTTCAGAACAGACCCTGTATATTGAAAATATTATAGTATTCTTCGCTTGTTTGATAACAAATATTACGTAATTAAATAAAGAGTAGAATACTAGTTTAAAAAAGAGGTACATGTTTTTAAATAAACTTATTGTCCTACTTAATAACGTTAACGGGTTTTTAAAACACACAGGTACTTCCCAAAAGTAGATAAAAATAGACTAATAAGCGATTACCTGCTAGCACAGCTATACACAGCTCACGGAGATTTTCCAGCATACCTACACAGGTTTAAGAAAGCGGACACACCGGACTGCGAATGCGGAACGGTGGGTTCACCAAAACATTACCTAATTCAATGTCCACTTACCCAAGCACACCACCTGGCATAAATAACAACAGACAACAAGAAATTATGGTATGAACAATTAGCGAAAAACAAACACGTACAAAACAAGGCAAAGACAGTAATCAGGTGGCTCCAAGAAAACTGCGACAGCATCACGACACTAATACAAAACAACACACAATAATATTTAGCACCCCAGCAGCAGTCGAAGGTGGAAAGTAACACAACGATAAAATGAATATGTATATGTGTTTATGTGTTATATGTTAAAAAAAAAGGCCTAGGAGCAATCCAAAGCCACCAAAAAAATTATAAAATTGTCCATGGGTATTGTCCAATGGCAGTGTGCGGTAGTCGCACAACATCAGCTGCTTCCAAGGCCCTAAAAGAAGCCCCGTAATCACAGAATTACCAGCACGACGTTCGTCACCAACGGATCAGCAAGTTGTGCATTATGACACAGTAAGAAGCTTATAATAGCCCCCGGCACTGTCTGTCCGTCCTAGTGTAAAAGGAAAAAAAAGTGTTTATTTGTGTGCTTATGTGTTATATGTTAAAAAAAAAGGCCCAGGAGCAATCCAAAGCCACCAAAAAAAATATAAAATGTCTATGTGTTTTGCCCTAGTAGCAGTGTGCGGTAGTCGCACAATATCAGCTGGCACCACGGCCCGAAACAAGAGCCCCGTAATCACAGTATTACCAGCACGACGCATGTCATCAACGGTCCAGCAAGTTGTGCACCATGACACAGTAAGAAGCTTATAATAGCCCCCGGCACTGTTTGTCCGTCCTTGTGTTAAAAAATATTATAAAAAGAAGGGGAAGAAGACAGATGAGAAAGAAGAAGAAGAAGAAGAACTGGAAGGAAAGAGGTGATAAGTATAAAGGATAAGTATGGAAAGTAGACCGTGTACGTTAATGGGAGCTGGTGCACGTTAAATCTGTTCGTGGCTCTAATGTCCTCCAAGTTCTATATAAGCGCTACCTCTGGGGGTGCCAATCCAGATGCAGGTCTCTCATCTGGAATTGGTTCAAAATTAGGAGACTAGTTTCACAGTTATATGGATCATGTCAGCTATATAGAAATAAAAAGCTGCAAAACCGGGCTCTTGGGCCAAACCAACAACAACAACCCATTATGGTTTAGTCAGTTAACGGCAATAATACATATTTTAAATTACAAATTATTAATTATTTAACAACCTCTCATGGGCCCAATGGACGGGTAGCCAAGTCAATTAGCACAATAAAAGTAAATTAATTTCAATAATGTAGTTAAAGTGTAATTCAGAATAAGTTCAGTTTAAAATGTAACATTCTTCTCTTCCAGGTTCCCCTTGCAGTTCCTCGTGCTGCCGGTTGGGACGAGCCAATGGCCGGCCCCAACTGGTAGCACAAGGGTTTTTTTTTTAGGAGCAGTTTTTTTATTCATTTTATTTTTGACTGTTCGCCTCTTTATTAGGTGCAATTGGACATTGTCCGCAAAAGCTACCGGACCCGCTCTAATGGGACAGCCCACGGAGCCAGTTTTTACCAGGTGGGGTACGGTAGAAAGGCGCAGTCCCGTCAGCCCCCGCAGCGTTTTCGTCTGCCTTGCAACTCGGCCCAAAAATTTTCCCCGATGGTACGACTTAGCTATTGGCTAATTATATTTTCATTTCAGTGGTTTCATTATCTAGTTAATTTCTTTATTTAGTTTCCCTCAAAATTCTCTCCCCTTTTTCAAGCTAAGTTCAGTACCAACGTTTCGGCACTAAATTGTCCAGCCCCATTTCAACTGTCATGACGAGTACGTGGTGTGTGGCGTCAGATCTCAGAACATTTAAATTTAGGAGTGAACAACACAGAAAAATCCGGACTCAGTTGATTGGCCGAACTGGGTACTTGTCCTTGTGGACCGCCCCAATAGGGCGATCAGGCGAATTTCGCCCCAATGACCAGGCACTCAAACCCGTCAAACTGGGTCGAATCCCGGTAGGTAGGGGCCTGGTCAGTGGTCTCCAAGTGTAATCAAAGTGGGTGTATCCCTTGGAATTTCAGGAAGTCTGCCACAACGTTTTAAAGAATAAGAAAAATATTCTATAAGAAAATTTCCTAAATCGCTTTTCTGTAAATCGAAGAATTCGTCAACACCTCGTTTATTCACAGATTTTAAATAGTTTTCTGTGTTTTTAAGGAAGTATAAAACTCTTAAATATTAATTTGGACTTCTACTCTTAAATATAAACGAGAAAAAATGTTTGATAAACACCTATATAAGGGAAAACATTTTCTGTGTATTTTACAACAAACCGCGAAAAATGATTTCTACAATTATGCTAGATATGACTAAAAATATATGAGCTAGTATTAGTAATTAATGATTAAAATATCATAGCCACGTCCAATTTTGACATTCAGCAGAGTTTTATAGTTCCTCATTCTGAACTCTGTCGTTACATTTTGCGATCGAAGTCGTTGGTTTCTACGACAACAATTCTTCAACATATTCTTTAAACTTATATAAGCAAACACCATCGACAAACGTGTGCTTGGCAGTGGCGTAGCGTCAGGGGGGGCACGATCATTTTACTACCAGTATAATTATATACTACATTTAGACATATTTAATCTTTGAAAGGTATGAATTACATAAGGCCAAATATAGTACATAAAAATACTGGTAGTAAAGTGATCCGTGCCCCCCTTGACGCTACGCCTCTGGTGCTTGGTTCCAGCTTTGTAATGTTTTTGGGATAAAAAAATTTAAGCTTTTGACAGAAACTGCATCTATTTCAATTACATATTTGAATTTTTGTCAATGTGATATAACTACATATAGTTGCAATAGACTTGTAGAATAGCTTTTTAGCAAATGTCTCATTAAATCCATATATTGTGATATTTTATTGATGCATGGTCCTATAAAACCTGTCTAAGCTCATAAAGTTTAAAGTGAGGTGGGATTCTTTTGTTTTCACAGAAAATCGCCAGTCAATATCATTGCTTGTGCGATATATATGAATTTATTAATATTTTTATAGACAATATTTAATAAATTATATAGTTATTATTGACTCAAAAATTATCCAATACAAGCAAACTAGAAGACTGAATATTTCAAGATGAAATATAATGTACTTTAAAGTATTTTATAAAAAAAAAAATTCGGAATTGCGGACTAGCTATTTCTTAAAATACTTGTTATTTATACATTGTATTTTTAGACATGATAGATTACATCCGTATCTTAAGACTCAACATAATTATGTTTATGGTTTCACCTACATACAAAAGTGTTGCCAGTGGACTACTTTAAAAAAAAATAGATTGTTTGATTGCCACTACTTTAAAAATTCACATTATTTAATCTGTGATTAAATAAGGCGATTGTTTCTACTTCAAAATTGTTGTGGCTATCAAGCATTTTGAATTGTAAAAAAGGTAGCCAAAGCAGCACTAGGCAGGCGCATACTAAATGGTTCAAAGAAAACTGGCGCTCAATTTAAAAAGAGCATATTTTCAACAATTAGAAATAAACAACATTTATTTACTATTTTAAACATTGATTACATAGGGAACACTTGATATGTTTCTGGTCATAGCTATCGTAATTAAAGTAACTTTTTTGTGCTATTTGTTTTTAAATGGGCAACAAGTATAAGGGAAGCTGGGGTAACTAGAATCCAATATTACATTATGACTCTCGAGTTCATGGCAATTCAGCTTCCTGAAACCAATCTTCATTTTGAATTAAAATCTGAAATTTTGTAAATGTGTTCAGTGAGGTTGACTCTATCAACAAAAATTTTCAAATTTGCACCTTACTGTTTATAACTTTATAAACAAATATAATTAATCTTTACCTCTGTACCCGGTAGGTATATGTTCCGCACTCTTTCGTTTTGATTAAGTTAGGGTATCAAAGCCTGTTGCAAAAAGTGTGACTATCTTAAAAAATATCAAGCCATGCAAGTCATATAAATTATACATCAACTAAAGAGCGTAAAGGAAACCTGTTCTGTCAAGGTGTTTAAAAAAGCTCCAAATGTGTAATTATTACGTTTAATTATACAAAAAAATATAGGAATTATGTATGTACTTATATACTTTAGTATAAGTAATAAGTAAAAAAGATACAGGTGTATTTTTTCGGAGGAAATGAACAAGAAAAATCTGTGAGAAAACGGGTAAGTACGACTTAAGTATCTTATTCTCTTTTTTATTTAACTCAACACTATAAGAAGAGCCAGCCACTTTGTTTGTCTTCCTAATATATATTCACGCCATATCCTGCAACAAATATCAAAATACAATCCAAATTAATTAAGAGTTTAATATCTCACATATCAGCTACTAAGTATTAATTACTTAGTAGTTTTTTATTAACAAATACTTAAGTTACATACATAAACGTGTGTTCAGTTAAAATCTGTAGGTATTATATAATTTTCTTTATTGCAAACAAAAAATAAAGGAAAAATTAATTTCCTGTAGTAAGAGCAACTCCAAAAATATTATTTATAACTGTTGACGTAACTGGGCCATGAGGATCTAGTTCCCCATTCTTGGATAATTTATGGGATAACTGGAACACCAGCCTTAAATTTGAAACATGAAGTAAATATGTATAGATACCTAATAATATTAATGTATTTATGCGTAATGATAAAAAAATATATTATTAAATAAAAGTACTTACTGTATTTTGATAAAAAGTTCATACGTCATAAGTGATAAAGTTCATACTTTACAAGTTCAATCAAATCGATGTTGTAAAAAAAATAAATAATAATAATAAAAAATACATTTTCGGCAACCTATCGCAGCAAAGGAAGAGCTACGATTGCGCCCACACATGTTGTATTAAGAAGTACAGGTGATGCTGTATTCTTGCCAACCTCTAAAACTTAAAAGACCCCAGCGGTTTATTCAAAAATAGCCGATGGTCTAGTTATCTTCTTGGCCCAGTGACCCCTGCAACCCATATATGTTCTCCAAAATGCAGAAAATATACATTCTCCTCATATACTTTCATACACATGTTCCTCCAAAAATCGCATTTTTGAACATTTAAGAGTTGTATGATCCTTAAAATAAGTAAAAATATTATTATTTATATTTTTAATAGTTTTGTTTTAAGTACTATAAAAGTAACCTGATTTCTAAATATTTCTATAATATTATGTTTTTTCTTCCGACAAATTCAGCTTTGGTTTTTTTTTTACTTACTTTCATTTTTTTCCTTAAATTTTAAGTCTTTTATCTACAGTCTGTTAATGCAACTGTAAAAATATAACACCATGTTAGTAGTACATAAATATAATTATCTGTTTTCTTTAAAATATGTATTTTTAAAAATATTTAATGAACAATTACCTAATTTTTGCTGAAGGAGACTTAAAATAAAAAAAGCAGTATTCTATGTTTTATGTACAACTTTGGTATACACTAATGAATTTATTACGTGAGCACGAAGCAGTTAATTTCCTAAAAAATGTCTTTACAAACGATTTAAAAAGTAGCATGGTATCCAAAGTGAATACATTCTTTCGAACTTCTTTGGAGTCTGGTACCAATATTTCACATTAGATAATTTCCATTTAATATTTAAATAGAAAAAATCATTATCACCCCGTTGAATCGTAGGATTTTAACAATTTTCTGATATTAAATAAGGCGAAGAATTCTACTCAAAAATGTGAATAATTTGATATCCCTAAGTAGATTTTTAAAAACTATTGAACACGCATTTTCCGTTTTTCAATCCGATGTATATTTCTCGAGTTATTCGTCCGTTTCCAGACTTTTCAATGAATGCAATTCTTACTGAATTTTACTCGATTACAGCGCCATGTACGATTTTCCGAAGAAAATGTTCAGTACAAAAGTTAGGTATTTTTTCCCGTATAATTCGAATCTGCAATAAAAAGAGGGGTTATTATTTAAGATTTAAAAGTTGCCCCACCTTTCCCCCCAGGGGCCAGAATTGGGGGGGGCAACTGTAATATCCCTAAATAGATGTTTAAAAAATATTGAACATGCATATTTCTCGAGATATTCGACGGTTTCCAGACACCCTGTATATATATTGAATTGACGGGTTGAATTTTTTCGGTACGAATTGATTTTCCCAAACGGAGGGAATTTTCTGAACACCCCAATATATACAGGAGTGTAAAACCTGAGCGGCAGTGGGCCGATTGTAATCACTAAATTTTATAGGTATTGTTTGCCTAAATTTTATTAGTATTATTTTTAGGTGAAGAATACCAGAAATTTAGTGGTGGCAGTAGGCGGCGCTCAGTTTTTTCACCCCTGTACAAGGTGATTATAGTTAAAGTCCTACTTTCAAAATGCTGTAAAAAAGGAACCACTGGTCAGAATGACTTCAGATTTGAACTGAATATACTGGAAGAAGTGGAAAACGGTACGGTATGGCATAAGAAAAAAAGTTCCAAAGAGTATCAATAGATGGCGCTGTAAGCGGCATACTATGCAAATTAAAAGACACTCATGCGTAATTAACAACCGAATAACTATGTGCTTTTTATGCGGTTTTTGGTCCAAGGACAATTAAAAACCGATTTTCCCATCCAATGTTGTACGACCTTGTCGTGGTGGATGGGCTTCGCACTAATAGCACCACAACTCGGGGGTGATTGTGTTCCGGTATTTTGTACACCACTAAATTTATGTAGCAATGGTTTTCTTTTTCAATCGATAAATAATGCGATAACTTACTAAGAATATTGCTATATAAATTTAGTGGTGTACACAATACCGGAACACAATCACCCCTGACAACAGTTGACTGATTTGGAAGTCATTTTTTCCGTCAAACAACCGAAACGCTCATGCATATTGAACAGTACGGTTGGTTTACTGTATAACTGATACTAAAGCCGTCCTATTTCGATTAAATATGTCACTTGTAGCCGAATCCAATTTCGTTATTTTGTTTACAGCGCCATCTATTGATACACTTTTGAACAATTAGAAACAACCCGACCCGATGCAGAACTCTATTCAACGATATGAAGGTGTCCGCTATTCAGAGGTTTCCCTATATTTGAATATTAAAGAATAGAGATTTGTCCATTTTTCTATATAAAATATAAAATTGGTATTATATGTATAATTCTACATTACTTTTCAGAATAGCATTAAAACATGATTTATTGTCATTTTATTGCGGGAATGGGACGGGTTGAGGGTTGAAATATTTCAGGTTCGGGTCGGATTGCGGCTAGCCGAAAATTAGTTTTGCGGGTTCGGGTTGGGTTGGGGGACGATGAAATTTTTTTTCGGGTTCGGGTCGGGTTGCGGGCTGACTCGAAAAAAATTGCGGGCAAAAAAAATTCGGCTACGACCCTACCTATGCAGGACTCTAATCTGAGGTAGATGTCTAACTGCTTACCTTTGTACTTTTTTTTGCCCCACCAGTGGCTGAGAGGTTCTGCTCTCGAAGCTGGTAGACGGGAGGAGCTGGGTTCGATCCTAATCGCGCCCGTCGGCCTAATCGTTCGGAGTTTTCGTGGTTTTCTTCGAGCCGTGGATTTATCCATGCGTAAATACGGGTTAGGTTCCCTTAGAAAGACCCCCACGAAGGGCACTCCCCCCGGGCGTATACGTGACTTCCTTTTTCCCCAAAAAATTTCAACCCGAAAAAAAAGAGGGGACTTAAGGGATCTTTTACAAATCAAAATACGGATCCGAGATAAGGAGTGTCACACCCATTCATGCGTGCATAACCCTCTTCGCGGGTTTAGGGGTCAAAAAGGTTACTGAAGTGGTCTGGTAGCAATTAAGATTATAGTCCTTTTTTGACCATTGTCCAAAAAATGAGTATAGAAACACAGAACTTCAGAGAGCAAAAATGTGTTTATTTTACTTTTGTTTGTCGCAAAATATACCTAACATCCAAAGAAATGTATTGTTTCAAATAAAGATATGAATGGATGTTAATAAAGCTGGGAATAAGTAAGCTGTGTGTGCGTGCGTGGTCAATCAATGGCGATATCTCATTTTACAACAAATACTGTAAATATAAATATTGTAGAAAATAAAATAGGAAAAGGTTTCCGAATTAGTAATCTTTTTAAATTTATTAATATTTATGGAAATTTGCAGAAAATATCTCAATAATTTTCTCTGTATAGTAAAAAAAAAAAAAAAAAAAGCAGCTGATGCTGATGCCGCCTTAATTAAATATTTTGTGATTGGAGGTGGCTTATATTAAGAAAACTATTGCATATACAGGTTTAGTCGTTTAGTAGTTTGCTAAAAGAAAATTGGTAGTTTTATAGAAATAAAAATGTTGAAGCAGGTATTTTTTAAATCGAAGAATTCTTTTAAGCGCAATGTTGAAGTCGATCGAAGAATAATTTCTGTAAAAAAGAGATACGTTAACTTGACCCCCCCCCCCCACTTTCGAAAATTTAAATTTCAAAGATACCAGGCATTAGCTCTAATTTGTTCTCTAATATTAGAATTTGCTCTGCTTCTGATGTCGAGATATTTCAGTTACAAGAAGGGGCCGAGCGTTAATTTCGCTCCCACCACCCCCTTCACTTTCGAATATCGCAATAAGTAAAATCACCGTTTTTAAAAAATTAACTTTAAACATCAAATTTCCACTTGATCATTTAAAAAGAGTTCATATTCATTTGCACACAACTTCTCTATGAAAACGAATTTTTGCAGGGGGGTTCTTAGGTTTCGTAAGTACTTTTAGCATTCCTAGCAATTAGATTCATGATAGAAATCTAGGCATTCATGCATTCAACCTCTTTTTTTGGAGCCCAAACCCAATGACTCTAAATGAGAACCCGAGTCCGACAGTAGGCAGCAGAAAATCATTAATAAAATTTTAAAATTGTTACAGATTTATTTTGTTATTTAAATATATATATATATATATATATATATATATACATAAAATAAATATTAATCCTAAATACGCTTTCACGTTTCGTGATTTTTCGTATTCCTGAAAATCTGTTTAAAATAACAAATTTGTTATTTATACCCAACTACTGGCAGAAATTAAAATTCTTATATTATTCTTTTTAATATAATTGTACAACTATGGCAAAAAGGCGTGAATTATGTTTCCCAGTAATTTTGGAAAAGGACTTCAAACAGAAAGAGACGATAGACAAAGGATATCTTACGTCTTTTTTATGTTATTAACACTGACCATGCATAGGCTTCAAAATCAGATAGAATATTTCCTCTTTTGTCCCATCAATAACAACTCAATTCCATTTCAAACAAATTTTCAAATGAATTTAAAACACCTTAAGAAACTTAGAGTATATTCTTGTCTCTCAAATAGCAAGTTTTTTTGTCACTCATTTCAATTTGTGATAAAATAAAATAAAATATTTTATCTTGAACTCACCCGAACCCGAAAACTGGCATAAAATTTATAGACCTAACCCGTTTCGTGCCCAAACTCGGATTCCAACCGATCCCGTTTCATATCTAATGCATGCTTTATAAAGGAAAAAAAAAAGTACAAATTTTCAACGTTCTGTAAAATGGTAAATCGATCATTTATTCATACATATGTGTAGATGTTTGAAGATTTTGCTCAACAACACAAAATTTTCTGACACATTCATGCACATTAGTCCGTTTTAAATATAAATATTACTAAAACATTTGAAATCGAATAGCATTTTTCATTTTTTGATAAATGCATGGATTAAATATTGAGTCATAAACGATTTTGTCTCATGACGATGCATTTTGGACTGTCGCATGCCTAAAATCTATTCAAAAATCCAACTTTGATATACATAAAATAAGTTTTTAGCATTCAGTCAATTGATAAATCCATATGTGTTTGTGATTAACTTTTTTTTTAATTCATAAACTTAGCATAAATCTAAAATTATAATTTCTTTAATTTTAAGATTTTACTAAGTTAATATTATCATTTTTGCGAATTTTTGCTTTTTTCCTTTATTCTTAAGTAGGTGTTTTTAAAATTTCATAACTGCTTATTATTTCTATTTACTATTATCAAAAGGGAAAATTTATGCCTAGGAATTTAATATTTTGAAATAGCTTTGTCTTTGATTATTAATCTTTACATATCTTTATGTCGTTAGCAAGGGCTTCAAATAACAAACATTTCAATTCAGAACAGAATGTTTTGCGGAAATATGGAAGTTAGGTACATTATTTATCAAATATTGTCAATGTAAAAAAAAATTCAAAATAAATACATTTATTTTATTTAACATTTTCTTAATTCCTTTTTTTTTTCTAATTTTTGGAAAAATAACTTTTACGTTTACAAAATTTAAAGTAGTGACAAAAATTAAATTTTACCAAAGTTTAACGAACATATCATTTACTGAAATCAAGTTAATTGCAGTTGGCCATTTTACAAGTTGAAATGGCTTATCAAAAATATTTTTAAGGGAACAAAAAAACATTTTATAAACGTTTATGCCATTATCGGTTAACAGAATAAATAGAAGGTAAAAAAAAACAATAATTCTCGTAATTATTAAAAAATAATTTTATTTTCAAACCATAACCATCTTCTGTTATGACGTCACATTTTTATAACAATCAGTATAAACCATTTTATGTTTTAAAAAAAAGCATTCTGTAATACTGTCACTAACTTACAATTTTTTTTATTGTATCAAAAAATATATACATTTAATGATTAAATATTCTAAAAGTAATGATATGTATGTAAAACATTTCTAAATATCATGACTAACTTTTTAGTTCTCTTCTTCATTAAAACCCTCTTCAATTATGAATCAAATTGATTTATGATTATTTTAATTCTGAATTGGAAGTGGCAATAATGCTAATAATTTTATTTTTAAACTAAAGTTTATCAATAGCAAAATCTTTAAACATACACACACATGCATGAATAAATGATTGATTTACCATTTTACAAAACGTTGAAAATGTGTGCGTAATTTTTTTTTCTTTTATTAACCATGCATTAGATATGAAAAGGGATTAGTTCGAATCAGAGTTTGAGCGCGAAACTAGTTAGGTCTGTAAATTTTATGCCAGTCCACAGGTTCGGGCGGATTCAAGATAAAAAAATTTAATTTATTTTATCACAAATTGATAAGAGCGAAAAAAAAACTTGCTATTTGAGAAACAAGAATGTACTCTAAGTTTCTTAAAGTGTTTTAAATAAATTTAAAAATTTGTTTGAAATGGAATTGAGTTGTTATTGATGGGACAAAAGGAGAAATATTCTACCTGATTTTGAAGCCTGTGCATGGTCAGTGTTAATAACATAAAAAAGACGTGGGATATCATTTGTCTATCGTTTCTTTCTGTTTGAAGCCCTTTTCCAAAATAATTGGGAAACATAATTCACGCCTTTTTGCCATAGTTGTACAATTATATTAAAAAAAATAATATAAGAATTTTGATTTCTGCCAATGGTTGGGTATAAATAACAAATTTGTTATTTTAAACAGATTTTCAGGGACATGAAAAATCACGAAACGTGAAAGCGTATTTAGGATTAATATATATTTCTATGTAACGAGATATGTTTAAATAACAAAATAAATCTTTAAACAATTTTAAAATCTTATTAATGATTTTCTGCTGCCTACTGTCGGACTCGGGTTCGCATTTAGAGTCACTGGGTTTGGGCTCCAAAAGAAGAGGTTGAATGCATGAATGCCTAGATTTCTATCATGAATGTATTTGCTAGGAATGCTAAAAGTACTTACGAAACTTAAAAACCCCCATGCAAAAATTTGTTTTCGTAGACAAGTTGTGTGCAAATGAATATGAACTATTTTTAAATGATCAAATGGAAATTTGATTTCTAAAGTTAATTTTATAAAAACGGTCATTTTGCTCATTGCAATATTCGAAAGTGGAGGGGGGTCGGCTCCCCTCGGTCCCCTTAACGCTCGGCCCCTTCTTGTAACTGAAATATCTCGATACCAGAAGCAGAGCAAATTAGAGCTAATTGAGAGCTAAATTTTGGCATATTTGAAATTTGGATATTGGAAAGTGTGGGGGGGGCTAGCGTTAACTTAGCCCCCCCCCACCACCACCACCACCATTCTAATTGGAGTATCGCGGTACATAACCAGAGCAAATTCTAATATTAGAGAGCAAATTAGAGCTAATTGAGAGCTAATTCCTGGTAACTTTGAAATTTAAATTTTCGAAAGTGGGGGGGGGGGGCGGTCAAATTAACGTATCTGTAAAAAAGTTTTATAGAATCAGAAACTATGCATAGACATTTAACCATCTTTCATAGGCACATACTTGATTATTTTTTAGTAATAAATAATCGTTGTATATCGCAAATTTATTATTTTTTAGCGAATGTATAAAGCGCACTACCATTGTCACTGACACAAAGCTGAACTGTGGCAAAAATCAGACCTTGTAATAATCCTACAAAGAAAATAAGAAAGAAAGAAAGAAAATCCGTGGGAAGATACTTTTCACAGAATTTTCTAGTTGTTTTTGCCTTAATACCATTTTATTGGTCAGTGGACATGAAACATCAAATAATACTAAACCTTGCTCAGAAAAGCAATAAAACGATAAATTTTACACCAACAAGTTCGCCGACAGCTCTCGCCGCAGGCTTCTTTTGCGTACCTTCTAAACCCCTTCCATAGCAATAAACCTGTGAGGGTGGGGTTCGTATTTGTCCAATTCAGACCTGGAAGATGACAGTATGAGAGTCCTACACAACCCCCTGTATTTCACTGTCTTAATTGCTTTCCACTGGTAAGGAATTTGACTAGAATGGAACAAACCGGCGTATATCCCAAGTGTAGATAATTGGCCGTCAATAATCAACCCAACCCAACCCAACCTTTGTACTTTTAAGATTTGAGGAGTTTGTTTCTGAGATGTCTTTCAATTTTGTCGCAGATAAAGATTTGCACAGATTCTAAAAAAACTTACACAGAACCATCTTGAAAATAATTAGTAAAATAACAATAAAAATCAGTGCACTTAATCCACTAAGTGCAAAATATGTTTCACAAAATCAAATTGAATAATATCCTCAATAAATTTATAAAATTGAAAACAATTATATGGAAAAATAAAAAAAGGAGATACATAGATAAGACTTATTTTCAGCCTATGACAGGAAAAAATAATTTTTCTAAGGGGTAATTGTTGTATTAAGGATTTTTTAAATAATCAGTTTAAGTATGTCGCACAAGATTTAAAATGGTGATTCGTGCTTTCTGCCTGAAAATCATTTGTCACCACAATATTCGAAATGTAATCTTTGATTTATTTAATAGCAAAGTTTGTCATTCCATGTAAAAATAGCGATATCTTATTGGTCCACGGGAAAGTTGTTGCGCATCCCTAATCTAAAATATAGGTTATTTAGCAAATTTTAATGTATTTTGACTATTTAAAAAATCAGTTTGTTTCGATAAGAAGGAGTCATAACACTATCCTGGATTTATTTGAATGAAAATATGAAACAGTTGTACAAAAATCAATATTTATGAGTCATTTAAAAAGTATATATATATATATATACTTGAGATACTCTATTCATAAGTTAAAGTAGTTCAAAAGATACTTCAAAGAAAGAATCATTTTCTTATGAAAATGACAAGAGTACACTTATTCTATATCCATTTTATTTTGATGATGCTTAAAACAATACGTAGAAGTGTTTCTGTAACAGTTTTTTATATGAAAAAACGCCCCTTGAAGATCTAAATAGCAAATTTGAATAAAAATTAGCAGATTTCCTTTGAAACTAATTTACAGTTATTATCTAATATTATGGTGTCTTTGTAGGCAAGAGCATTCATATATATATATATGTGTGTGTGTGTGTTATGTTTCTTAATATCATCTAATTTAAACCTTGATTATGTTTTAAAATAAAATTATTGATAGTCATTCTATGTCATTGCGCAGAAAAAAAAATGATTTGAATAATTTAAAAATCAGATTTTTTTAATACAAAAAAATTATATATATATATATATATATATATATATATATATATATATTTAAATACAGATACATACAATACTCCTAAAAAATCTAAAATGATCACTTCTTTCTATTAATATCACAGTAAAAATAAATTATTAAAATAGAAAAATAATTAATATTGAAAAAAAAATAATATAAATTTATATAAACTGTGACTGACAATGCAAAATAAAAATGTCCACAGTTGAAATCTAGTGTACAAATTCAGAAGCAGGATTTGAAATTCCCTTTTGGCTAATAGGGGGTGCTAAAATTCGATAGTTATAACCAATGTTTAGACTGGAACTCCCGAAAATTTTACTCAAAATTAAAAAAAATACTTTACACCAGAATTTATATTTAAAACTATATTAACTTGTTTATTTAACCGCTTGCTTAATTATTCCGAGTTATCTCGGGCTCGTATGTATTGCAGTTAATTATTATCCGGAGAAAACTCGGGCGAAGAAGAATTTGTCAGTACGGTTTGTTTTGTCACGGTTTTACTTAACAAGGAGAGAATGAAATTAGATATTCATCTTTGATTGGCAGTTTGCCCAGTTTTGTTGGTTTCGCGGTTCTTTTGGTGGGACTGGTCACGTGTTTTCTCTATTGTATAGTATACGTCGGCTTTTGGATTAGTAAATGTATAAAGAAGGATAGTTGCGTTACAAAAAAAAATAATAATGGCGATTATGCAAGATAGCGAAAGCGATGATTTTTGAGATAGTGATTATGAAGAGGTAGACTTTGAAAATAGTGGAAGTGATTCTTCTGTATTTAGCCTTATTGAAGACGAGAGAAAAGAGATAAAAACTCCCATAAAAGAGATTCTAGAGGTAAACCAGTAAAAAAAGAGACCAGATACCAGTGTACAGAATGTCAGGTATGACTTTGTGTTGTCCCTTGTTTCAAAAACTACCATACAAAGACTAATATTTAACTTTTTTCCATTTAATAATAAAATAAAAAAAATGTGATGATTTTTTGCATTTTTTTTCAAAAAAAAAATTTGTAAGGGAAGCAGTTAACTTAACCCCTTGAAGGGTACCGGTATATTATATATACCACTTAATTTTAATCCCAAAATGCCACATACACACCAGTATTTTATAATCAAATTTTGAATTTATAAGGTACAAGAAGGAAAGCTTTTACTTATTTTAAAATAAATTCGTCCGTAAATCCTGGTGTCGATCAATCATTTCAACATTTTAGCTACAAGAGTCCTTTGCCCCTGAAGGGGTTAATTCTGTGTAGTTTATATTGAAGTAATTTAATGAAGAAATTTCTGGTTAGAATCGTCATTTAATCTTTTTGTCGGAATCGAATAGACTCCTGCTTGGCATTCAAGTGTTAATTGCAGATCATAGTATGGGCTAATGAAGGCTGCCAGCAGATTTCGTTTGATAGCCCGTGACACAACTTATCCACGACTCGCCCATCACATTTTACTTTCTTACGGGACTGTGAATAAAGTAGAGGAATAGACGCTGCCGCTTCTACTGTAACCATGACTCAGGGCCTAATTAACTTCCGGAAAAACATCCACCATTACATTTGACTAGACATTTCCTCCTTATTAAGACACCTTATTCATGCAAAATTTATATTATATTTAAGCAAAAATACTTATTCATTTTTACTAGTGGACCTTTCCCCAAAGGTAGTTAGTTCCTGTATTTCCTCTATATTGAGACTCCATCAACTATCCTCTTGTGAATGTTAATGATTTTGATTACCGCTGGAACAAACTTTCAGCAGTAAATTTGAATAAAAAATTTCCCCTTATTTACTCCTTATTCGTACTTAATTTCTGTCATAAATAATGCAAAAAATTCTAATCGTTTTCACAGTTGCAAGTTTGTCCCATTAAGTTAAT
The DNA here is from genome assembly GCA_963931845.1 of Maratus michaelseni. Classification (NCBI taxonomy): domain Eukaryota; kingdom Metazoa; phylum Arthropoda; class Arachnida; order Araneae; family Salticidae; genus Maratus; species Maratus michaelseni. The sequence goes on from OZ007586.1 coordinate 165,198,428, forward strand.
CAGGCCCTTAACCTAATGAATTACTCCTGAGCGTTAATCAGGCCCTGATCCGATGTAAATAAACGACAGCCTCCATCTTGTGACTACATTCTCAATTACTTCACTCACAACCGGTATACACAACACCAACTGTAGGCTCTTCTTTATTCTCATTTCCATTCTTCTATCCTTGTGTTGGCTTCATCTAATAGCAGAGACTAGGGAATTCCTATGGAGAATCAACTGCCGTAGACAGCATGGTAATTTTTTTAACATGGGATTTCACACAGACAGTAGCGCACATTGTAGATTACGCGTAAACTTTATCCATAACAGAAGTTGTGTTGCTAGTGTTTGTACAAATCGCCTTTTTGACGTCAAATGAGTAAAGAAAAAAAAAGAATCGAGAGTGTTTGTGAAGTACATAATGATAGAATGAGAATTATATGAGCGAAAAAACATAGTTCAAGAGTTCGCCACCAGAGGGCGTTTGAATGAATTACACATTTAGCATATATTTACGATTGTTTACTTTTAGTACAACAAAACATTTCAACAAAACTTTTTTTTTTCAAATCGGAAATTTCGAATTCACACCAGGAAATCTTAGTAGTTCTTTTTGCTTTATTTAATTTCGGATATTACGTGATTACCTAAAGTAAAAAATCGTCTTTCAGAATTTCCGTTTTCAAATTTTCTAAATTAAAAAAAGACAAAATGGCAACTCTGATCTGGAATCCTCTGGAAACATATCACCGCCAGATAGCGGGGAACCCTACAATAAATATTTAAACAAAAATGCAAATAACTTTTTGTCGAATTCACTCAGCAGCTGTTATAAAACCTAAATACTTGCACGGAGATTTTGTTTTCAATGTGCTTTCCATTGCTAATCAAAATGTCGTTACGTTTACCATATCGAGCTTTATTAGTAAGTTTTACAAAAACGATATTTTCGCAGCAGTTGCTCAACGGAAATTTCGAACTTTGAAGGCGATGCAAAAAGGACTCTTTAGATCGAAGAGGATAAAGCTTCCAACATATTGGCTAATACCAGTGTCCACCGTGTGGTAGAAGCATTAGATATTCTTCATTTAACTGTCCAAAGTATCAGGTGGTATATCATCCGGTATTATCGGTACAAGCTTCAACTTGTACAGGGGTTCCTTCCACATGATTTCGAGACTCGACACTGGTTCTCACTTCAGTTCCTAGCTCGCATTGATGTTGATTCAGAATGGCCTCATAATATTCTCTGGATAGATGAAGCGCACTTTGGACAGTTCTGTAAACACTCACAACTGCCCAATTCCGGAAAAAGAAGATCCGCGTTCAATCTTACAGGTTCCGTTTCATTCACCAAAAGTGACGGTTTGGTGTAGGTTTTTCTGCATCATTTATTCTCGGCCCGTGCTTCTTCGAGGAATTATGTGCTAGATCATCGGGAAGCGATATGCATCGCTTTCACAGAGTAATATTTTTTCCGGATCTGCATGCACATTAGCGCCTTTCACGTGCAATTTTTTTGCAAAATGGAGACCCTCACACATTAGATTTTGTGTTAAGAACGTCCTCAAAAATCACTTAACTGAAGATCGTGTCATCAGCCGCCACTTTCGTAATATGTGTCCTCCCCGACCCCCTGACCCAAATCCATGAGACTTTGGCTTTGGAGGAATTTGAAACAATTAATCCAAGAACGTTACCTGATCTTAACGAGAGTTTTTCACATCTTCTTAGAATTTTCTAGAACACACTGCTGTCAACTGTGGGACATGCTATACCAACGATTCTAGATAGTAGCTGAAAATGATGGCCGTCATGTGGAACATGTTTTTTTGTAATTAAAATTGTAAACTATTCTAAATGTATGCTAAATGTATAAATCATTAAAAAACGCTCTCTGGCGGCGAAATTGTGAACTAATTTTGTTTTTCGCTCAAAGAAATTCAAACCTTTTCATTATGTCCTCCACAAAATTTCCCAAATTTATGAAAAATATTTTCATCTCTACACATCTTTAAAATAAGGTCGTTTAATTATGGACACCCTGTATATCAGAGGACAAAAGCACTGACATTACGGGTATGAAATAGGGAGGCTAGTTCGAGCACCCTCTACCACTAATTTTATAAAGTTTCGTTTTCATATTTAACCACCGGGTTTATTTAAGACAAAAATAACATTTTAAAATTAGCGGTGTAAGTTTGCCTAATTTGCACCCGTTGCTCACGTTAAGTCGGCACATATTTCAGATTTTAAGTTTATTGTCGATATTAAACCATTTTTCATGGCTTGAATTATTCATTTAAAATTCTGAATTGCATTACTGAGTGCAATTCAGCTTATATGATCAATATTTCAAAACTATTTTTAGCCTTTAATGAATAAGAGGACATGTTATTATACGAAGAAGGAATTACTGCAGCTTAAATATATTAATAAGCGAAAAGAACAATTAATAAAAATATCATTCAATTGTCGTACATGAAAGTGTAACAAAATCATTCCTGTAACCGAAAGCTGTTCCTAATAAATTATGACATAAATTCAAAGAACATTTTCCTAATTAACTTCATTAAAGAGTCTTTTTTAATATTATTAGAATTTGACAAACTTTTAAGAACTGGTTGTGAAATCTTGCCAGAATTCTAAACCTATTTGAATTAATTGAGGCATTAAATTATTTCTTTCAACGAATGCAAATCTCGCTTTCAGAAGCCAATAATTCTGAGAAGAATAAATTAATTTTAAGTCTGGTATTTCTTAATCATTCTCAGAATACATCACAAGTCATTACTCTGTTTATTTAGCGCGAATTTTAGCATTTTTAAGAAATGTCTTTTTATATTTTAATTTTAAAACATGTAAGAAGAGAGGCATCCGATATTGAATTAATTTAGAGTTTCCAGAATGAAACCCTTTTTAATTTTACAAAACTACTTTCGTAATTAAATTTCCTTGATTTATTTATTTTTAATATGCTTGAAATAAAACAGTATTTTGTACAAAAACAAATAACCTGCAGTATGTCTTAATTGCCTTAACGCCGATCTATTCCGCACTTATATTTTCTAAAACATTTTTATGTCTGTAAACTGAAAAAAAAAACATGTAAAGAATTATAAAACATTTTAACAAAATGTATTTCAACTCCGTTTAAACAAACAAAAATACAGAGGTGCCAAGTTCCCACTAATCTTCCGTAATATGTGGGTTAATTTAACTCAGGTTTAATATGTTTCGCAGCAGAAATTTGTTTAATAAATGAAATTAAACATATACCATGTAGAAATCTGAAATTAACGAAATAAAGATTAAACAAATAATTTTTCTGGTTCGAAACGTTGTTAAAATGGGTCAAAATAATCCACATATTACGGAAGGTTAGTGAGAGCTTGGCACCTCTGAAAATGTGAAGACCCAATTCAGATTGAAAATTTTTAGATGAGAAAACAGTTAGATTATCAAGCAGCAAAACTTGTAAAAAATATATTTCTTCAAAAAATTATCAGACTTGTATTGAGCCCGTGTTGCCAGTTATGTGGATTGTGTTTCCTCAAATTCCATGGTTACCATCACATTTTTCAAAATAAGCATAATTTGCCTGACTGACGAATAAATTTACTAATAACCACTCATTTCACCAGTGCCAAATGAAAACATTTTGATTCAAACCAGATAAAACTTCATAAAATAAATAAAATGTAAATCACGCGATAAATCACGAAAATAAGTTATATAAACAAAATTAAATAGTTTTAAATAAAAATACTGGTGTGAAATATTTTAACAAAACTTGAGTTTGGCATGTGTAGTGACAAAGACAGATTATATATCTTGGATGTTAATATTTTCGAAATCTGGTACAAATCAAGCAATCTGAATAGAAAATAGCGCCCAACTGGCAACAAGCGGATTTAACGCACATTTCCTCATTATAAATGAAAAAAATATATAAAGACATACAACGCATGCCATGGCTCTTTCGTGGACATGATTGCTACATGAGTATGAAGTTACATTAATCCATATGCATGCTTTAATGGATATTCATAGTGAAAGATTTTATACCCATAACATATTTATAAAAGTATGAGTATGATTCAACGATATAAACAAGATTCATGTATGGTGTCTACATTTAAAGAACTAATTATATCCTACAACATTCCTGCCCCTTTATTAGAGGCTAGGGCACAGGCAGCATCTCAAAAAGTGTCGAGCTGGAATCACATTTCAGTCTTTATAACAATTCAACAATCGCAATTAAATATTTCTTTCATTTTTGATGAAAATATACCTTAAGAGACACGTAAAGAAATAATTTATGTGCTACACGCACACACACACAGAGACATGTATCAGTGGTGAAAAAAATAAATAGCAAATGGCCTATTGCCACCACTAAATTTTAATAGTATTCTTCTCCTTATTCATCCACAGATTTAAGATTTAATAAGGCGTAGAATTCTATTAAAATTTAGTGATGAAAGTCGGCTCACTGCTGCGCATCTTTAACCACTAATTCATATACGTGTACAGACTTGCCAAGTCTCCGGCTTTTTGGATACCAGTAATTTAGTACAGAAAATGTTGTTTTATTTAATCGGAGCATTTTGCGATTTAAAATAACAACACTTTCTCTAAAAAAATACTGGTGTCCAAAAAGCCGGAGACTTGGCAACTCTGCGTGTATATATATATATATACAGGGTGTTCCGTTAAAGGGGTCCAATATTAATAGGGGTAATAGAGGAGATCACACGGAGCATAAATCAGTATGTAATGCCTGGCCGGATCTCAATAATTTTCAAGTTACAGCAAATAGAATGAAAAATCGGAAATTTGTAAAAAAACCCTCATTGCAAAACTATCGATAATGCTACATAAAAACGAAGCACATACTTAGAAAGAGCAGAAAAAATCCTACGAAATGACATAAGTTGTTTTAGAATATTGAGAATTAATGGCGAGTTACAAGCTCTGAAACAGTGAAAAAATACAAAATCAAATATTTAGCAAAATAGTTAATCGTTAATTCCAAAAATGCAACTCTACCTACATCAAGGAAAATGTTATAAAATTTGGTCCATTCCGAAAGCTTTCGAAGAAGCTGACAATAAACCATATCAGTTTAATTGTATGGGAGAAATCAAGCAGTTCCCTAGTTACAACTCTGTACTGTTGCACGCTCGGAAAGAGCGAAACTCCACCCATGACGATTGTAAACACCCCGTTTTAATATCTTTCAATTATACATTTCTGATCAACCCTTTCATTATTCAGTCTGGTCAAGTGAATGACATATTGTGCAGCTCTCGCCTTGTCTTAAAGCAAACTCCGTGACTGCTGCGTTTCCTCCATGAACTTTCAGGATGATGAAGAAGAAGTACTTTTTATGCAAATTTTCTATGTGTATAGGAAGAAAAGTGTAATAAAACAGCAGTCATCAGTGGGCGTTATGTTAAAGGGAGGCTGTTGTAAGTGAGATTGTAGTAAGTTGATGTATAATAATTATGCCGGAATACTCTAACGAAGAATATGCGGACATGCATCTGATGTACGGGCAAGCTCATGGAAATGCATGTCTAGCACAGCGCATGTACCGTGAGCAATTTCCAAGGAGACGTTGCCCAAGTTCGAAACTCTTCATAAAAATCGATAGACGATTACGGGAGACTGGATCGTTTAATACAGCAAGCATTGATGCAGGGAAACCTCGACATGTACGAACACCTGCAATGGAAGAAGATGTACTGAATATTTTTAAAGATAACCCCTCCACGAGTACACGAGCTGCTGCGTCTGAAGTCGGTGTTTCTCACCAAAGTGTGTGGCGTGTTCTGCGCGCAGAAAACATGCACCCCTTTCATGTGCAGCGGGTACAACTGTTATCAGTAACAGATTGTGCTCAGCGGACAGAATTCGTACGCTGGTTGCTTAATGTAACAGAAAATAATCCACAATTTCTGGAAAATATTTTATTTACTGATGAAGCAACATTTACGAGAGAGGGCGTGGTAAACACGCACAATATGCACACATGGTCATATACAAATCCGCACACTGTTTTCCCGTCGAACGCACAACAAAAGTTCAGTGTGAACATATGGGCAGGTGTCCTCGGCGATTATCTCATAGGACCATATTTACTCCCAGATGTACTCAATGGCAGTACGTACTTGGTTTTCCTACGGGATATCTTACCGCAGTTTCTGCAAAATGTGCCAGCAACATTGCGCCATAATATGTGGTTTATGCACGATGGCGCACCGGCACATTTTTTCATAGGTGTTCGCAATCACCTCAATTCAACATATCCTGGGAAATGGATTGGACGCAGTGGACCTGTTGCTTGGCCTGCACGCTCTCCAGACCTCAATCCGTTAGACTTTTTTGTTTGGGGACACCTTAAATCCCTGGTGTATGAAACGCCTGTGGATACACCGGAGGATTTACTAGCGCGAATCGTTGTCGCTGCAGGAGACATTCCCAACTCCGTCGGAGTTTTTCGGCGTGTTCGCCAATCTTTACGACGTCGCTGTCGGCTGTGCGATTCTGTTAATGGGCGCAACTTCGAACACCTATTATAATAATGTCCGTTCGTCTGCCTTCCGACATTGAACTGTGCAGCGCAGGCCAGAAGACTATGCTTCACATATGTCATAAAGTACGTGGAATGTAATTCTTTATTTGTCATTTTTCTTTTATTTTCAACACTTTTTGGCACAGTATTTTGTAAGTCACAGACTGTGGTGTACTCAAATTGTAAATTACAAAGTTTGTATGAATTAATTTAAAATTTAGTGTCTTTTTTAAATTTATAATTAATAAAATTATTATGCTATTTGTTATTATTATCTCCTATCATAAATTATGATGCACATATACATACAATAATTGTCCATGTAAAACATGTACTGAAACTTCTTGCATAGTTACAAATCGCAATATTTTTAATTATTTCCGAATTTTCACCACCAGTTTAATTTTAAGGAATTTAACTTAAGCTTTATATCAATAAAAGACCACTTTAAAATTTAGACTATTATTGTAAAGTTATTTTGGTTCATTCAACTCTTGAATAATTAAAAATGTTGCATCTCAGAAGAAGCATGATCGAAAATGTATAGTTGAGAGTAATTAAAAAGGCGGTGTTTCCAATCGTGATGGGCGGAGTTTAATCTTTGCTAGTGTCAAAGAAAGCGGAGTTGTAACTAAGAAACTGATTAATTTCTCTCACACAATTAAACCGATATGGTTCATTGTAAGCTTTTTCGAAAGTTTTCGGAATGGACCAAATTTTACTACATTTTCCTTGTTGTAGCTAGAGTTGTCTTTTTGGAATTAACGATTAACTATTTTGATGTATATTGGATTTCGTACTTTTTTCACTGTTTCAGGGCTTGTAACTCGTCAATAAATATTGCTATTTTAATACAATTGATGTCATTTTGTAGGTTTTTTTCTGCTCTTTCTAAATATGTAGCATTATCGATAGTTTAGCAATGAGGGTTCTTTTACAATTTTCCGAATTTTCATTCTATTTGCTGTAACTTGAAAACTATTGAGATCCGACCAGGCTTTATATACTGATTTATGCTCCATGTGATCTCCTCTATTACCCCTATTAATATTGGACCCCTTTAACGGAACACCCTGTATATATATATATATATATATATATATATATATATATATATATATATATATGTACAGGGTGTTCCGTTAAAGGGGTCCAATATTAATAGGGGTAATAGAGGAGATCACACGGAGCATAACTCAGTATGTAATGCCTGGCCGGATCTCAATAATTTTCAAGTTACAGCAAATAGAATGAAAAATCGGAAATTTGTAAAAAAACCCTCATTGCTAAACTATCGATAATGCTACATAAAAACGAAGCACATATTTAGAAAGAGCAGAAAAAATCCTACGAAATGACATAAGTTGTTTTACAATATTGAGAATTAATGGCGAGTTACAAGCTCTGAAACAGTGAAAAAATACAAAATCAAATATTTAGCAAAATATTTAATCGTTAATTCCAAAAATGCAACTCTACCTACATCAAGGAAAATGTTATAAAATTTGGTCCATTCCGAAAGCTTTCGAAGAAGCTGACAATAAACCATATCAGTTTAATTGTATGGGAGAAATCAAGCAGTTCCCTAGTTACAACTCTGTACTGTTGCACGCTCGGAAAGAGCGAAACTCCACCCATGACGATTGTAAACACCCCGTTTTAATATCTGTCAATTATACATTTCTGATCAACCTCTATCAATACCCTTTCATTATTCAGTCTGGTCAAGTGAATGACATATTGTGCAGCTCTGGCCTTGTCTTAAAGAAAACTCCGTGACTGCTGCGTTTCCTCCATGAACTTTCAGGATGATGAAGAAGAAGTACTTTTTATGCAAATTTTCTTTGTGTATAGGAAGAAAAGTGTAATAAAACAGCAGTCATCAGTGGGCGTTATGTTAAAGGGAGGCTGTTGTAAGTGGGATTGTAGTAAGTTGATGTATAATAATTATGCCGGAATACTCTAACGAAGAATATGCGGACATGCATCTGATGTACGGTCAAACTCATGGAAATGCATGTCTAGCACAGCGCATGTACCGTGAGCAATTTCCAAGGAGACGTTGCCCAAGTTCGAAACTCTTCATAAAAATCGATAGACGATTACGGGAGACTGGATCGTTTAATACAGCAAGCATTGATGCAGGGAAACCTCGACATGTACGAACACCTGCAATGGAAGAAGATGTACTGAATATTTTTAAAGATAACCCCTCCACGAGTACACGAGCTGCTGCGTCTGAAGTCGGTGTTTCTCACCAAAGTGTGTGGCGTGTTCTGCGTGCAGAAAACATGCACCCCTTTCATGTGCAGCGGGTACAACTGTTATCAGTAACAGATTGTGCTCAGCGGACAGAATTCGTACGCTGGTTGCTTAATGTAACAGAAAATAATCCACAATTTCTGGAAAATGTTTTATTTACTGATGAAGCAACATTTACGAGAGAGGGCGTGGTAAACACGCACAATATGCACACATGGTCATATACAAATCCGCACACTGTTTTCCCGTCGAACGCACAACAAAAGTTCAGTGTGAACATATGGGCAGGTGTCCTCGGCGATTATCTCATAGGACCATATTTACTCCCAGATGTACTCAATGGCAGTACGTACTTGGTTTTCCTACGGGATATCTTACCGCAGTTTCTGCAAAATGTGCCAGCAACATTGCGCCATAATATGTGGTTTATGCACGATGGCGCACCGGCACATTTTTTCATAGGTGTTCGCAATCACCTCAATTCAACATATCCTGGGAAATGGATTGGACGCAGTGGACCTGTTGCTTGGCCTGCACGCTCTCCAAACCTCAATCCGTTAGACTTTTTTGTTTGGGGACACCTTAAATCCCTGGTGTATGAAACGCCTGTGGATACACCGGAGGATTTACTAGCGCGAATCGTTGTCGCTGCAGGAGACATTCCCAACTCCGTCGGAGTTTTTCGGCGTGTTCGCCAATCTTTACGACGTCGCTGTCGGCTGTGCGATTCTGTTAATGGGCGCAACTTCGAACACCTATTATAATAATGTCCGTTCGTCTGCCTTCCGACATTGAACTGTGCAGCGCAGGCCAGAAGACTATGCTTCACATATGTCATAAAGTACGTGGAATGTAATTCTTTATTTGTCATTTTTCTTTTATTTTCAACACTTTTTGGCACAGTATTTTGTAAGTCACAGACTGTGGTGTACTCAAATTGTAAATTACAAAGTTTGTATGAATTAATTTAAAATTTAGTGTCTTTTTTAAATTTATAATTAATAAAATTATTATGCTATTTGTTATTATTATCTCCTATCATAAATTATGATGCACATATACATACAATAATTGTCCATGTAAAACATGTACTGAAACTTCTTGCATAGTTACAAATCGCAATATTTTTAATTATTTCCGAATTTTCACCACCAGTTTAATTTTAAGGAATTTAACTTAAGCTTTATATCAATAAAAGACCACTTTAAAATTTAGACTATTATTGTAAAGTTATTTTGGTTCATTCAACTCTTGAATAATTAAAAATGTTGCATCTCAGAAGAAGCATGATCGAAAATGTATAGTTGAGAGTAATTAAAAAGGCGGTGTTTCCAATCGTGATGGGCGGAGTTTAATCTTTGCTAGTGTCAAAGAAAGCGGAGTTGTAACTAAGAAACTGATTAATTTCTCTCACACAATTAAACCGATATGGTTCATTGTAAGCTTTTTCGAAAGTTTTCGGAATGGACCAAATTTTACTACATTTTCCTTGTTGTAGCTAGAGTTGTCTTTTTGGAATTAACGATTAACTATTTTGATGTATATTGGATTTCGTACTTTTTTCACTGTTTCAGGGCTTGTAACTCGTCAATAAATATTGCTATTTTAATACAATTGATGTCATTTTGTAGGTTTTTTTCTGCTCTTTCTAAATATGTAGCATTATCGATAGTTTAGCAATGAGGGTTCTTTTACAATTTTCCGAATTTTCATTCTATTTGCTGTAACTTGAAAACTATTGAGATCCGACCAGGCTTTATATACTGATTTATGCTCCATGTGATCTCCTCTATTACCCCTATTAATATTGGACCCCTTTAACGGAACACCCTGTATATACAGGGTGTATCTGAAATGCTTCATTAAACTTAGAGGGATGATAGTACTCATGAAGACGAACAAGAAATGCAATGGAACATGGGGTCGCAAATGACGTTTAATCGTTTCAGGGACAGTGGTATGTTTATGAAACCATTTAATTTTAATTCCAAAACGCCACAAAGGCACCAGAAATTTGCTAATTTTTTTTCAATTTCATATTTATGTTAAATATAGCCTTTTCTTATTTAGAAATAATTTTTTTTGTAAATTCCGATGCCAGTCATTTATTTCAACATTTTAGTACTAAAAGTACTTTGCCCCTGAAAGGCTTAAAAGATGAAATTCTAGAAACTGCGTCTCGAAATGGACTAACTGAGACAAGAAAGAAACACTGCAGAAAATTTTTTATTGCCCAGAATAGGTACAACACAGATCGTGATGTCCAGAGAAAACAAATATTTTACAACAATTGTTCAAAGTGTCGACCGCAGACATTATTACACAGAGTACATCTATGAAGCAACGACTGGCGGACACGCTAAGTCGTTGCAGAGCAAGAAATATGATAATCAAAATCATTGTACATTTTATAAATTTTAGTATAAACTACGAAAAGTATTTTTTTAATCATTGCTTACATAGGGATCAACGTTATGTTGTAGTCATAACATTCGTAATTATAAGAATTTTCGTGTGGTGTTTGTTTAAAAATGCAAAGAAAATAATGCTATTTCGTATGCACGTGCATTAACACATCGAATTTTTGAATATTTTATATTATGCTGAATTCATGCGTTCGATTTTAGACGTGTCAGACATGTAAAATAACTTTGTACATTCGCTTTTTAAAGCCCAAAGTTTTAAATTAGATATTTTTATCGTCACCCAACATTTATGTATAGTAATATAGCATCTTCAATTTTCTAAATCATCATTTTCCTACTTTAAAACATATTTCTTTCTGTAGAAAGAAATATTTTTGTAAGGTATGAAAATAATCATTTAGAAAATTGTTGATGCTGTACAACGAAAGATCAATGTTGGGTAAACATACAAACATTTAATTTAAAATTTTAGGGTTTGGAGGGTATGCATACTTAACCCACTTAGAGACTTTAATTTTCTCGCTAAAATGTTAAAATTTTTGAAATGCACCATAAATTTCTCACAAATTGATTCAAAAATAAATTATTTATTTTCTCCACGTTCGCTGTAAAAGAAACATTTTTTTTTCAAATATTCTGGATGCCACTTGGCGGTTTGCAATTAATATTAAGTGGTGCAGTAGTATAAATAATGCGCCATCTCCGTTCAAAGGGTTAAAGTTCAAATGGCAATGGTTATTACCTAAATAGCTTAATTTTAATTAAAAATTATACAATAATTATTGATTAAAATTTTGCTGAAATTATTTCGCAGATTTTTTTATTCTTTTCTATGATTTAACCCCTTGAAGTGCACCGGTATATTATATATCCCACTTAATTTTAATCCCAAAATGTCACAAAGACACCAGAATTTTATAATAAAATTTGGAATTTATAAGGTACATGAATAAAAGCTTTTACTTACTTTTAAAATAAATTCGTTCGTGAATCCTGGTGTCAATCAATCATTTAACTATTTTAGCTACAAGAGTACTTTGCCCCTGAAGGGGTTAAAGGGCAAAAAATACTATTGAAAAATTGTGGCAGATCTTCAGACTCTCTGAAGGATTTAATTTTTCGTAATTATACAATTTCGTCTTTAATCTTTTGATTCCGGTGTTGGGACATTTGTCGTTCCAGCCACATTTTTTTTTATTCGTATAAGTATTTGAAAAAGTAATATCTGTTTTACACTTATACTGTGATTTTGTCAAGAGTAATCTAATACAAATAATTCTTTTTGCAAATTGTGCTGCAGTTGAATATCAAAATATTCGTCATTCCTGGTCCGTAATCAAAATGTTAATCAAGTATTGCTACATCGGAAACAAAACAAGTTATAATTTGGATACCAAGCTGTACAATTTAGAATATTGGTCGCCATAGTTATATCAATTTGTACCAATTTCAGGGTTCTCTTGGCCCTTGAATTTGAATACCTTACTTTTCGAACATTAATATTCGCCTATCTTAATGATAGTAATTCTGAGATTCAAAAAGGCGAATATTACAATTCCGAAATAGTGGTACTCTTTATAAACTACCTTTGAGAATTATGATATATGAAAAGATCGAATGTTTAAAACAAGGAGTCCAACCTTTTTAATTGGGCCGCTTGACAACTTTATATAGGAAGAGTGACAATCATGTTAATTAATCATTGAATTTCTGCTATTAAACAAGACGAAGCAAACAGTTTGAGCAGTAAATGTGAGTTTTTAAACGTGAAGTGACCAACATGTGGCCCACGGAGCTACCAGGTTTTAGAAAAATTAGTTTTCAAACTGATATATGAGTTTTCCATATCATGTGTAAATTCTTACGATAGTCGATGTTTATAAATTTTGCCTGGTATTCAATACATTCGGTGAGAAGTGGTTTACAGTAGGGGGTTTTCAATCTTTTTATTCGACAAACTTTAGACATCACAAATTCTGAAAAGTAAATTGCCTCTTACTTAATCGCTAACTTTCGGTGAGCCAACCTTCGGGACGGATGTCATGTATAATTTCCACATAGGGGGGGGGGGGGTATGATTTCTATATTTTAGTACTAGAATGTTTTAGTTTTCTTCTTCGCCTTATTTGTTAGTGCAAGGCTCCCAAATAGTCCGCTTTTTGAATACCGGCATATTCTGAGAAATAATTCATTTTTAGATTTTTCTTGGAAATTTAGCATAAGCCACCTTCGAAGGTAAATTTTTGTGGAAATATTGTAGCAACCTACCATGAAATTGTTTATTAAAAAATATTGGTATTCAGTTGGCGGACCATTTGGGAGCCCTGCGTTAGTATTAAAAAATTTCACTTTTGCAAAATTTATATATATAGAAGGCATCCTACGCAAAACTTGTGGATAACAACTATTCGTAGACTTTTTTAATAATCGAATGGTACTAGTCATTTTGTTATACAATGATATTCTACAGAGTAAAGTAGGTGAAATTTTTGTGGAAATGTTGTAGAAGCCTACCATGAAATTTTCTGTTAAAAAATATTGGTATTCAGTTGGCGGAATATTCGGGAACTCTGTTAGTGGAGTAGAGTGATAAATAAGGCGAAAACTACTACTGATGCACAACGCTTGATAGAAACCTGGAGAGAACTGCGCATGGGCGAAAATGGCTAGTCCATGTCGAAAATGGGGCAGTCCGTACCATCTCGGATTGAGTTTGTTTATTAAATATCACAGATATGTCGCATTTTTTTGGCAAATATCTTTGGAATATTGGAATATTGGTTTTATTGAAATATCTTTTTGTTTCTGTCATTGAATTATATGTTTTAAAATATTATACTGTAATCCAATCATATTAAAATAAGTCATAAAAAGAGATGCCGAGGCTATTCTCCCTACAGTGTGAATGGAATCGACTTGGCATTCTGCCAAGCGGAGTTCTCACAAGCGTGGTTGAACAGTATACGGAATTACTTTTATTAACCCCTTAACAGTCGTGCCCGTGACATTTATGGGTTGTGTAGGATACTTAAAAAAAAAATTCAGATTGCTTGATTCCCACCAGTTTTTTTTTCTTTTAACAGTGCAATTGGTTTTATTCTGGCATTATTTTATCTGCTATTAAATAAGATGAATAATTCTATATAAAAAAAGTGGGGGCAATCAAAGAATCTGAATTTTAAAAAAAGTAGCGAACACTTATCGGGTGCGATCGTTAAGGGGTTAAAAATGTCGTTAAACGATGCCCGTCCTAAAGGGTTACATAAGAGAAATTTTTCTATTCTAAAATAACGGTACGTGTGTGGCTTGCGGGCCACAGGTTGGGGTTTCATTTTTTACAGTTTCAGGCTGGCTCATTATTTGAAAATGAATTTGTTCATACTTGAAGTAACAAAGGAAATTTTTCGGATGGTTGTAATAAATTTTTGGTTATTATGAACTGCATAGTAAGAAATAAAGCTGATGAGTATTTCTGCAGTCTATCATTTTGCAGTAAAAAAAAAAATTAAATGACTATTTCAACGAAATAAAAACAACACTTATAACTATATTATCACAAGGTGCGCACACTGCTTACAATTTACAAGGAGTTGTTTCACTTGTATTTCGGAATAGAAATCTTCGCCTAGAATGTTTTCTTCTGGTTAAAATTTTTTCTGCTATTAATCGCAGAAATTGCAATACTTTTCCACGATCAAATAGAGAAAAAAAAAACGTGAAAAAACTACGGGCCGTGTTAGTATTTATTATTTAAAGTAGTGGTGTCCAACATCCTACCCGCGGTGTGCACAGGTACAAATATTTTCGATAAAATGTAATTCGCCTTATGTAATTTATGAAATTTTGTAATTAAATAAAACGAACATTTTTATTTTTAGAAACTAATGACTAATGCCTTACAGGCAAAAACGTTGAACATTCCCGATTTAAAGTATTGGGTTGATGCTAAAGTTCTGACATATTTTAATACCTAATTTTAATATATTTAATACCAGTAATATTTTAATGCCTGAGAATTTTACCTGTCAGTTCAACGCAAGAAGGTATAATACCGTAATTTCCAGCGTATAATCCACGGATCAAACCAAAGCCATTAAATAAAAAGCCCAGTCAGATAAATGGGAAACTTTTCGCATGTTGAAAATAGCGCCATCTAGCGGTTGGGAGTGCTGCATTCGGCACCAAGAATATTTTAATAAAATTTTGCTTCTAAAATTAAAGCTTAAAATAAGGAGTTCGTATTTTCTAAGAAAGTCGTTTGTAAATTCCGGTGTCAGTCAGTAATTTCAAATTTTACGAACATAATTTGTCTGTGCTGGAAAGGGTTAATTGCATAGTGATGTAAATTTCCATCCCTTTTTATTTAACTTTTAATAAATAAATCAACTTCTTCGCCACCACTATATTTATATAGAAATATTAATCCAGTAAATTTCCACATTTTTTTTTTCGTTATAGTTTTAGCTTTAATGTAAAAGATCCCAATAATTAGCAATCTTTTAAAGGAAGTGCAAAACATCGATAAAAATCGTATAAAATATCGATATAAATAAATCGTATCGTTTCTCTGCGACCCACTTCTGTTTTGTCCTCCTTCCGCAGCAGAGGTTTGGCGCTAGTGCGTCGCTAACAAATTTAACACTATCTGACTGGGCTTATTATTTAATGGCTTTGGATCAAACAATCATGTTTATACCCAGAAATTTTATTTACCGTAATTTCCGGCGTATAAGCCGCAGCTCAAAGAGTCGTTTTTCGACCCAGAAATATTATTTTATAAAATGTAACTTAAAAGATCGCTGTAAATATTTAACTACAATTATTGAATAAAATTTCTGGGTCGAAAAACGACTCTTTGAGCTGTGGCTTATACGCCAGAAATTACGGTAATAATTGAAGTCAAATATTTACAGCGATCTACAAAGTTACATTTTATAAAATAAAATTTCTGGGTTGAAACATGATTGTTTGACCCGCGGATTATATGCCGGAAATTACGGTAACTAAGGTGCCAAGCTCACACTAATCTTCCGTACTATGTGGGTTAATTGGACCCAGCGTTAATACGCGTCGCCCCAGAAAATATTTTAAGAAATGAAAGTAAATAAATTTCGTGTAGGAATCTGAAATTAAATAAATAAAGATTCGATTCATCAAATAAATTTTCTGGTTCGAAACGTTGTTAACCTGTCTCAAATTGATCCACATAACGTCGCTACCATGTCAAACTATCGAATATGAAAAAATGCATTTTCCATTACTTTTAAAAATGGGCCGATTATCACCACTAAAGTTTATTAGAATTCTTCGCCTAGTAAAAATATTAATAAAATTTCTGTGAAGAACAGGGTTACCAGTTTTTCCTCCCTTTTTATTCAGAGATGCCGAATTCATACCGGAAATATTGAGAAAATAATGTTTACTTTAAATTATCACGAAATATGCTGTCATTATATAAAACAAAAGTTTCTATTTTAAATTTCTGGTATGGTTGCAAAATTTCTCAATTGAAAAGGACGCCAAAGTGGCAAACCTGGTGATGTTACAACCCCGAAATCGTATTAAAATTTAGTTGTGACAATCGGCTCATTTTTAAAAGTAATGAAAAATGCATTTTTTCACATTCGATAGTTTGACATGGTAGCGACGATATTACGGAAGATTATTGAGATCTAGGCATCTCTGTAATAAAATTATTAGGTATTAGAATTTAATCGGTATTAAAATACGACAGAACTTTAGAATTAATCTAATATTTAAAAACGAAATATCTTTCAGCTTTAACACTATAACTACCATGAGCCGTCATTTTGACTGTTACCAAATGAATACCGTCCGATTCGAACCAGAAATATTTTTAAAAATATATTAACCCTTAATTGCATAGTGATGTAAATTTCCATCACTTTTTATTTAACTTTTAATAAATAAATCAACTTCTTCACCACCACTTTATTTATATAGAAATATTAATCCAGTAAATTTCCCGTGAACTATGTTGCTGAACAAAGTTAAAAATCTATCTTAAAATTTCTGGTGTCTAATATTTAATATATGTATAAAAAAACACAATTGTAAAAGAAAAACTCATGCAAAGAAGGGTTAAGTAGGAAACTCAGAGAAATATGTTAAATGAATAAGGTAATTAGTTTTAAATAAAAATTCTGTTGCTAAATAATTTTATAAAACTTGAGTAAAATTTTCGGTAGCTCTAGTGTTAAATTCTTTTAATTTTTACACAAAATGTCTTACTAAAATAATAAGAAGTAGCTGTTGACAACACAAAAGGCATTATTTCGTCCGAAATCGAAAAAAAAATGCGAAAGAGAAAATATCTCAAAGGAATTGACCGTTTTTCTTTTCAAAAAGAATGGAAATATTTTTTCTGCTTCGAAGAAAACAAAATATCATCTCCACTTGAAAGAACTCGAGCGTCATCACTCGATAGCTTTTTATCATCAGAGTAATTCAAGCAATCAAAAACATTTTTCGACAGCGAGTAGATAAAGAAATCGTAAAAATATTGCGTCAATATATTAGTTTTAAAAAGAATTTAAACCTGATTTACGAAGTTGTAGACAAAAAATATAGGAGAGTAGTTTAGTGTGCAAGGCTATAATTCTGGATCAATATTAGATGCAGAATTTCTTTATTCATCCAGTAATGGGGAAAATTTACAGATTACTTAAAACAGTAATTTTTTATCATTATGATCTAATAGCTGTCAATCATCTGGAGTTTTCTGTACCACTAATTCCGACCACCAATAATAGTTAACGGAACAGTAACACCAGTTAGGAAACTTTAGGAATTTTTGTTTCTGCATTGTTAATATTTACATAATTAAATATATCAATGTATTGTCATATATTTTAGTGCATGTTTTTATACTTCTTAAATGTAAATATGCAAGGTAAAAACGAAAAGTACATTAAATAATATATCTCAAATGATTTTTTCTCCAAAAATTTTTTCCATTTTTATTACATCTTAAAAATGCTCCTTGCGCTACTTTTTGTTGAGAATTTCAGATATCTATAAATCATGATCTCGATTCAGTACTATAATAAATCAGTTCATTCGTTTTAGAATGCTGGTATTAATGTCTATCACCATGCAAATTTTTATTAAAATTCAGTTTAGTTCGATGTTTTCTTATTTTTTAAAATAATGTTTTTCAGATTTAAAAATGATGCACAGATATTTTTACAAGGATGTTTGAAGTATAAAGATTAAAGAAATATGGGGGGAATTTTTACAAATTTGGAACAAAAGCAGTACTTTAAAAAATTCTTTAAAAATTATTAATAGATTCTTTAAATTGTAATTAACAGAATCAGATGTTTCTAAATTTTCAGTAAATTGATATTTATTTTTTCGAATAACTATCAATTGATGATTGATTGATTCAAAGTTGAATTTGTGTTACAGAATTAAATAGTATTTTGTTGGATTACGATTAAATAATAAAAAAAATATTTTAATAGTCCACCGTCCCATTCAGCTTTATAATAAAATGTCTTCTAAATTACTACTTTCTATATCTTACTTTAGTATTAAGTATAAAAATCTTTTCAAATTTAAAATCTGAGTTGTTATTCATAATAACTTGTTTTATGTTTATTAAATACTGGACTATTGAGTTGTAGAAAAATAGAATCTTTCAACTACCGTAATTTCCGGCGTATAATCCGCGGTTCAAAAAATTCTTTTTTCAACCCAGAAATTTTATTCAATATTTAAAGTCAAATATTTACATTGAGCTAGTATGTTACATTTTATATAATAAAATTTCTGGGTCAAAACATGATTGTTTGATCCGCGGATTATACGCCGGAAATTACGTTAACACTTTGCAGTCCGGCGACACCACAGTCGGGTCGTACGTAAGGTAACTTAATTTTAATCCTTAAATGCTACATTGGCACCAGAATTTTGGAATGAAAAAATCCCTTTTATCAAGTACATGAAGAAACGATTTTACTTGTTTTCGAATAAAGGGTATAGCCAGGTTTCCTAGTAAAATATGCCCTTGAGTCAACCAGATCGAGTCCTACGTGAATCGATAGCCCTTCAATACACTCTTAAAAGTGTACCTAGAGTTGCAAAAATCCGATTTATTCCCGGGTTTATTCCCAATAGACCCGGTTTATTCCCAAAAGACCTGGTTTATTCCCTAAAAACCCGGATTATTCCCAAAAAACTCGGTTTATTCCCAGGTTTAAACCGGGTTTTTTCTAGCCTTTGCAACTCTAAGTGTACCTCTTATTTAAAAGGCACAAACACATTGTGCCTTCTATTATTTTAATGTAAGAGGCACGTAGACAATGTGCCTCTGATTAGGAGAAAAACTTTAGAGGCACATTGAAATAAAAGGCATCTATAACAGAGCGAAATTTCTCAGAGGCACCAAATTCGCCTCTGACAAATTTGTGCCTTTTAAAAAAAATTCCCTGTCAAGTTCAGCGGCACGCTGCGAAACGGACATGCGCAATCCGTTTACCCGTCATGCATTGGGATCAGTGGAAGGGCAGCAGAAGCAATGGCCGCCAATGTCAACACGCCTGTGAACAACGACGAGATGAAGCTAATGAGTCTGGAATAAGTAAGTAGTATATTAAACTTAGTGTTCATTTCTGTGAATGTTATAATATAAAACATGATTCTTTATACATGGAGACACTCAGAATTAAGGATGGGGCAACGATAAATAGTTCGTCAATCTCTTAGTTATTCAAGTTCTATCTTACTATTTTCGAAAATTTACCGGGAGCGCGGCACTAACCAGCACCCACAGAATCTGCACCCTTCTGCGTACATCCATGTATATGTATATATTATGTATGTGTATCTTTCAGCCAATCTTTGTTTTTATGTGCATATAAATAGTGCTTAATAAATAGTAAAATGAATAATACATATAGTAAATCATTCTGTAATCATCTATAGTATTTCCAAGACCATAGTCAGATTTTTTTTCTCGTGTTTTTATGTGTATGGAGGGGGTGGGGGGCTACCTTGTAGATATTAAGCTACAGTGCCTTTCTTTTAAATAAAAGTATAATATGAACTGATCCTTCCCAAATGTTTTTGAAGGATCGGGGGGGAGGGAGGGGGGCGAAGCATTCACCTGGCGACAGCCTTGAATACTTTCTACATTTTATAAAGTTTCACAAATCACAATGTTTATTCACATTTTGCTCTCTAAAACATTATTTTCATATTTCAAGTAAAAGTTCCTTAAAAAATAGTATTTGTTTAAAAAAAAATAGAATTTAATTTAAATAGTGTTTTTTTTTAAATTTTTGAAAAAAAAAATGAAAAAGAAAAAAATGTATGTTTGTTGTAATATTATAAGATTAAAATTCTGCAATTTTTTGAGTGGGATCAGGAATTATCAAATAGAAGCTAAAACATTGCCATTTAAATAACAGTCTAAATCTATCTATTTTATTATTTATTTATTATTTGCATGGTAATCTTCAGCTTTTATTTCATAATCCCTGATCCGATTGAGATCCCCCCTCTAAAAATTTCATAATTTTAAGCTTATAATATTACAACAAACATAGTGTTTAAAAAAATAAAAAAAACGATCTAAAAAATTTTAAATTAAAAGAAAATTAGTAATATATATATATATTTTAACTAAGCATAGTCAACTTGCATATCAAATTAAACCTTATAAACGCCTCTTTAAAATGGTGGAGGGGGGGGGGGTCATAAAATTCTCTACGTTTGATAGAACTTGAGAAATTCAAAAATGAAAAATTTCAAATTATTTCAAATTTTCTGCAAGTCAAAAAATGATGATTTTCCAAAATTTAAATAATTAATGGTATGAAAACTTAATGCAATAAAAATAAAATAAAAATATATTCTCATTTATATCATCAGGTTGAATATTGAAATTCCAAATCAAGACTCCCTTATCATAGATCAGACTTGACAATCCGGAGAAAGTCTATGGGAGAAAATGTCCGCGGTAATTGCCAACTCATTAATTGACTTTCTCCGGAAAGTATCGCCGCCTGGTGGATACTACCGCACAGTTGCCATGTTTCGGGCTTTTTGAACACCAGTATATTTTTAGAGAAAATGTTGTTCTTTTAAATCCCAGAATTCTCCGATCAAACAAAACAAAATTGTCTCTACTAAAAAACTGGTATCCAAAAATATAATAGAAAAATCTAGCTGGTCTGCTACCGCATAGCTGCCAACTCTTACGCTTTTTTCTTACCACTAAATTTTAATAGAATTTTTTTCGTCATGTAATCACACGATCTTGTCAATTTAATAAGATAAAATTTACTATAAAATTTTAGTGGTAGGAAAACTACTAGTTCATAAGCAAATGTACAGAACAAATGGAGCTGTGAAAAAATTTCATGTGATTTCGTGTCGTAAATACTATTACTGACGATTGATGGCGCTAGTAGCAGGACAAGTATAGCGGTCAGAGGCAACTTGCTGATTGAGAGGTCTGATACTATGATAAGGAGGTCTTGTTCCAAATATTGAATATCCAAATATTATGTTTTTTGCCTATGCATTTTTTGAGTAAAAGATTATAGTTTTTCAAAAGGTGGTAAAAAAACACCAAGTAATAAATATCTGCCACCTCTGACTTAGCCACATATTGCCATTGAGTATTTCTTATTGTCAGTGATTGAGAAAAAACTATATTTTGTAGCAAACTATTCTTAAACCACCTTATTTTGCTCCCCTAGAACTCCGGTAGCCGACATTAAGGATTGATATTCTCCTACTTTAGTGGCGCCTGTATCATTTTTCATGTTTTTAATGTTTGTCTTATTTGTTTTTAATAAAGCTTTTATGCCTTTTTCTGTATTTTGTTATGTATAAAATAAATTGCAATGTTGACAATCTTCTTTATTGAACCACCGAACTGACTTAGGCCACATGGACACACATTTTAATATTTATTGCAATAAATTGGGGGTGAGAAATCTTTTTATTATAATATTCAGCCTTAGACAAAATTTAATCTGTCTTTGGATATGGCATGCTGGAAAATCTTTCTGCAGTAGACGGAATTTACTGTAGAGATATAAATTTAATATAAAATATAATTAAATTACAGTCTGTGCCTCTTATAATGATGGCACATGCATGTACCACCATTATAAGAGGCCAGAAAGTATTTTTAAATAAGAGGCACTTGAATATATAAATTCAACGGCACAGTGTGCCTCTTAATTTCAAAGGCACCTACGCTGTGTCTCTGAATCCCAAAGGCACTATGTACCTCTTAATTTCAAAGGCACCATGTGCCTCTTAATATTCAGAGGCCCAAAAATTCAGAATGTACCTCTTAAATCAGAGGCACAGTTTTAAGAGTGTAGAGATGCGTTTTTGTCAAATTTGAAGCATATATCTCAAACCCATGAGCAGTTATGAGTCTTGATGTGCGTCTTGGAAAGAGGTGCATTGTGAAGAAAGTAGTGATCGAATTTCCCCGAAAAAAATCAGGGATGTGTAATATTAAAATACAAATAGTGGATATTATTTTCAGATTATTTTCTGCAAAATAGCCAGTTTTATAAAAAATTTCTTGTTTTTAATTTAACTTTTTAATTAAGAAAATATCGAAAGTTTTCAGTGACCACCTTCATGTTTTTACCAAAAATAGTCCGAGGTAAGATGTATATTTTGTGTGCGTTTCAACTCTCTACGATGGGTGCATCATAGAAAAAGAATTAAAAATGTGTTCCAGGGATGGGGGAGTTTCAAATTGCGTGTGTTATTACAAGTTCATACACAGTTCTATGTACAGTTTACGTATGTAGTTATGTTGTTGGTGGCAATCATTTGGAGGATACAATTGTATTTTGTTAGTTGACAGTTGACGGATTTTTTTAATAGTTTTCGGCTCAGTTTAACTTAACACTGTTGTTGATTAATCGAAAACAGTGTTAATACACGGAGAAAAACACAATCGGGGAAAACTTCAACCAGTAAATTTTAGTAGACATTTTTGGCTTATTTAAACGTTCTAGTCACAAAAAAATGACTGTCTTGAATAAGAACGAAATTTCTCTTCATTTATACTGGTGGAAGATTATTCCGTTGGCAATCAGGCTTTGAATGGGAGACATGAATTCACGTCTTTTGGAGATCTGTAATTCAGCCCAAGGGCGATGCTTTTCTGTTTCATATGTTACGTTATTTCTCATAAAAATACACAAAATTAGAATTTTTACGGTTAAAACGCTATGCATATTAATAGTTCGATTAAAAATAATACCACTATTACATACATCTTTTTATAATAGAAACACATGGTGATAAAAATTTTTGTTAAATAATGGAAAAAACAAATGTAACGCCCATAGGCGGGGCTTCATGTGTGAAAGACGAAAAGCAGTGTGTTAAGTAAAACTGCGCAAAAAACTAAAAACAAAATCAGTCAGCTATTAACTAACAAAAGAAAATGCTTTCCATCAGATGATTGCCACCAACAGCATAGCTATATGCGTAAACTGTACATAGAACTGCGTATGAACTTGTCATAACACATGCAACTTGCAACTCCCCCCACCCCTGGAAAACATTTTTAATTTTTTTTTCTATGATGCACCCAGCGTAGAGAGTTGAAACTCACAGCAAATATACATCATACTTCGTACTATTTTTGGTAAAAACAAGAAGGTGATCACTGAAAATTTTCGATATATTCTTAATTAAAAAGTTAAATTAAAAACAAGAATTTTTTTATAAAACTGGCTATTTTACAGAAAATAATCTGAAAATAATATCCACTAATTTGTATTTTAATATTACACATCCCTGATTTTTTTCGGGGAAATCCGATCACTACTTTCTTCACAATACACTTATTTTCAAAACGCACATAAAGAGTCATACCTGCCCATGGGTTTGAGATATATGCTTCAAACTTGGAAAAAACGCATCTCTATTGAAGGGCTATCGAATCATGTAAGACTCGATCTGGTTGACTCAAGGGCATATTTTAATAGGAAACCTGCCTATACCCTTTGTGTCTAAATTCTGGTGTAAATCAATCATTTAAACATTTTACGAATAGAAGTATGTTTACGAGACATGCGCAAAATGTTAATTTCCGGCTGATAATCTGCGGATCAAGCAATCAAGTTTTGACCCAGAAATTTTATTTAATAGAATGCAAGTTATTGAATCGCTGTAAATATTTGGCTTCAATTACTAAATGAAATTTCTGTGTCTGAATGTGATTCTTTCATCCGCGGATTATAGGCTGAAAATTACAGTATTTTATAGCGATAGTAATGCTATTTTGAGCCTTCGTTAAAGAAATAAATGTGAGTGACGATTCTGCATTGGGTAGACTGACTAGAACCGACTCGATCTTATCGAGTCTACTTTTTTTTGAGGAGGTGGAGAGGGGTGAGGGGTTGCAGGTTGGATTTGGATTAGAATTTTGCTTCGAGTCGAATAACCAGCTTTTATCAAAACTGGACCTGCGTCGATTTCATGTAATAGCTAAATACCCTACCCGAAGCAAGATTCCGAGTCCACCATACATAAAAAAATAAAGAGGTACCAGTAGATACCTTATGGTCGGTGAAATCTGGTCACACGACGCGATCCGAAATCGTCTCAAATCTCACACTATTCTCAAAGTGGTCCCTGCGTGACGTCACAGAAGGGCATTACACCTCCCCTTGAATACTAGGCCTACGTACTGACACAAAAATGGCAGCTGTCGTAGGCACATTTTTTCAAGCGTTTGCACGGTAACCTGAATTTTGACACCCGTATGTTTTAAAAGCTTTCTTTGACTTATTTAATCACAGAAATTTAAGGCGGAGAAAACGTTTCGAGATTATTGGTATACATAGTCATGGAACCGTACAAACTCTAAATAAATCCGCTTACAACAGCCGCATTTTCTGTGCCAGCGCGTAGGCCTAGTATTAAGGGAGTGGTGGACATTAAAAAGGCCATAACGAGTTTTCATCCGTGTAATTTCACATGGACTTCACATTATATCATATCAACGGGAACAAACACACAGTATGGCTTAAGAATTCTTGCTATACGGGTAAAACAGTCATTTCTATTTTCAGCCAATAATCTTCAACATATGCAAAGGGGTTATTATTAATACGTGTATTAACTTCGATCCATATTTTTCCTTAAGTAGTTATTTAAACATGTTTTGTTTGAGAATAGCAGTAAGATAACACCCTGATGGAATATATTCTTTACAATTCAGTGCACAATGCAGTGCACCCATAGATTTTTGTATATAAATACTTCTGAATAGTAATCTTCGTATCATTAAATATCAATTTTCTCTCATTTATAAACATTAATAAACAACATAATTGGTATCGGAATTAGTGGTACAGAAAGTGGAAAACATTACGGAATTAGTGGTACTAAAGTTTCCTAACTTTAAACTACAGAAATACGCAGAATTCATGAAATCTAAAACAAAAAGAAAAACTGAATAGCTAACACAATGTTATTTCACTTACTGACTTAAAGGTAAATGCTTTAAAAAATTAAAATATTTACATATCTCTTCTGTGTTTATTCAGTTTTTTTCTTTTTTCCTCTCCCTGAAAACAGGTCTAATGTTCCTTTTTCATCAAAATTAATAGGCAAATGGTGAGTCGATAATAATAAAAGATAGCAGAATCAGTTCAACAAAATTATGAAACCCCCATTTACGTCCAATTTTTATTAATGATAGAACGGCCAGAAATTTTACTCAAGTGTTATGAAAATATTTTCACTAGAATACTTATTTAAATATACAGGGTGTTCCGAAATTATTGAGGGCATTTCCCATTTGAAAAAAAAGAACACAATGGGTACGTACATGTTTATTATTTTCTTTGAAAGAGAATTTAAAACAGTTATACACAACAACATTTTAAAAATTAAATAAGTTTCACATAAGCCGGTAGATGGCGCGACAACATTGCACAGGAAAATTTACTGACTGCGTAAATCTTCAAATGACTACCGTAGAGGGAAAAACATTCTGCGTTTTGTGGTTCCATTATAGCAAATCCGTTGTAACTGTTCAGAGACGTTTACGTTTAGAATACTCAAATCGTTGTCCTCCAAGTAAGGACTCTCTAAAACGTTGGTACCAAAAATTTAAGGAGACGGGAAATGTGGAACTTATTTAATGTGTAAAATGTTCATGTGTAAAACTTAGCGTTGCAAAGAATCGGTTTATTCCTGGGTTTATTTCCAATAGACCCGGTTTATTCCCAGGTTTATTCCCAAAAGACCTGGTTTATTACCAAAAAACCCGGTTTATTCCCAAAAAACCCGGTTTATTCCCAGGTTTAAACCGGGTTTTTTCTAGCCTTTGCAACTCTAGTAAAACTGTTTTAAATTGTCTTTCCAAAAAACAATAAACATATACGTACCTAATTTTGTTCTTTTTTTTCAAACATGAAATGCGCTCAATAATTTTGGATCAGACTGTATTTAAGGCGGTATTCCAAAAAATATTTTTCCACGCTCAACAACTCAAAATTTTGAGACACATTTTCAGACTCATTTTTAAAAGTAAAAACATGAAACTTGGCGTCATGATTTATGAAAAGATTTATAAGGGACACATTTTTTTATTTTTCGTTCAATTAATTAGAAATTGATTTACAAACAATTATTTTCACAGTACGATAATTTTTTGTGTTTCCAGTGCTATCGCTTCGGGAAATTTGGTTCAAAATGTCCACTTTGACAGCATTTTTTGAAATTTATTCTGCTTTTATCAAAACATCGAGACAATATG
This sequence comes from Maratus michaelseni, assembly GCA_963931845.1. Lineage (NCBI taxonomy): Eukaryota > Metazoa > Arthropoda > Arachnida > Araneae > Salticidae > Maratus > Maratus michaelseni. The sequence goes on from OZ007586.1 coordinate 165,225,468, forward strand.
GACATTATAAAGTTTCTGAATAAGAGAACCTGCCAATTGCAGGCATTTTAAAGCAAAAATGAATTTCAAAATGTGTCTCAAAACAAGCAGTTTGGATTTGAATACACCCTTTGTGGTTTACATTTAATTTATTTTATATAAAAAAAACTTTCATAAAAAAAAATTGGTCTTTTCGAAAATAGTGGTAGCATTGATTCTAGCGGGCCGGAGGTTGCACACCAATAATTTAATATTTAACAAATATGAAAAAAGAAAAAAATCATTGAGCTTCTATTTTTGCAGGATTGTGGCAAAAATTATGACTAAAAATAAGTACGTGCTTGTAAGATAAAAGGATTTCTGTTCGAAATAAAAACTACCAAAGAACAAAATGTCGTAAAAAAAATGACCGAATAACATTGTCGGATAAGAATGATTTTTTGTCATTTTTGTTGAAAACAAAACGTAATTTCCACTTGAAAGAAATCAAGCTTGTTCATCTTTAGCTTATTTCAAGTGTCATATTCTAAGACTTTTTGTGAGAGAATAGATATGAGAAAATGTATAACAATAGTGTCGATACTTTAGATTTGGCTTAAAAAGATAAAATATATTTAAATACAGATTGAGACAGAAAATATATTGCACAAAATATATGAGACACAAAACGTGTGGTACATAGTATGTAAAACAAAATTGGAATTGACAAAAAAAAATTACAACAGGAAAGCTATTTCACATGTGTAGCGTATTCAGTATTTTACAATAAGTTTTAAAACACGTAACCTTTTTTATTTTTCCGTATTTAAAATTTAATATAAAATGATATATCATTATATTGCAATAAATCATAATGTCTTTATAAAAGTATTCACTATTCATACTAGTGATACGAGGCTAACGAAAAAGACAGGTTACCGCGGTGCATTCCACTTATCTTTTTTTACAGACCGCTAGAGTGACGTGATGCTCTTTTCATACACCTTCATTGGTGCATTCGAGCATCACGTGACTCTGTCTGTAAAAAAAGATAGGCATAAAGCACCGCGGTAGCCTTTTTTTTTCGTTAGCCTTGGTAGTGATAGGTATGACCAAGGCCTCCTTATCATAGTATCAGGCCTCACAATCAGCAAGTTTCCTTTGACCGCTATATTCTCCTGCTACTAGCGCCATCAATCGTCAGTAATAGGAGTATTTTCGACATGAAAATTTTTCACAGCTCCATTTGTTCTATACATTTGCTTATGAACTAGTATCGGTAGCATAGATGCCAACTTTTACGCTTAATTCCTACCACTAAAATTTTATACTAAATTTTATCTTATTAAATTGACAAGATCGTGTGATTACATAACGAAAAAATTCTATTAAATTTTAGTGGTAAGAAAAAAGCGTAAAAGTTGGCAGCTATGCGGTAGCAGAGCTGCTAGATTTTTCTATTCTCTTTTTGGATACCAGTTTTTTAGTACAGACAATTTTGTTTTGTTTGATCGGAGAATTCTGGGATTTAAAAGAACAACATTTTCTCTAAAAATATACTGGTGTTCAAAAAGCCGGAGACTTGGCAAATCTGCGGTAGTATCCACCAGGCGGCGATACTTTCCGGAGAAAGTCAATTAATAAGTGGCAATTACCGCGGACATTTTCTCCCATAGACTTTCTCCGGATTGTCAAGTCTTATCTATTAAGGGAGTCTTGGGTATGACGAATGATTCTGAGATTGCAATGAATAATTCGGGCATGCGCATAAGCATAATTGCCAACCTTCGTATATTTTAATCAATTACCATCAGAAATTTTTTATAGAAAAATAAGTAAAAGTATTGTCGACAACCCTCCAAACTCCCCAAATTCAATTGAGGGGGTCGAGCCAAGAAAGTGCTATGCCACATTTTTGAACTTCTGAGATATTTTAGTTTGGAAATTAGATCAAATACTCAATTCAAGATATATAACATAAAGTGTTTTTGCCAATGTCTTAATAACATTTGAGATATTCTGAATAACAATATGGCATCACTTTAATGATATTACTATTACGTTCTTTGTAAATTAACTATATTCATTGGGGGCATAAAAGTCTGTGGCAAAAACGAAACCTGGGACGTATGCTGCTACCAAGTGACATTAGAAACAAATAATATGTATGATATTATAATTTATATTATTAAGCAACATATTAAAGTGTTAGTTTTATTTCGCCAAAAATGTGGCTTGGCACTTTCTTTCCCCGACCCCCTCAATTAGCTACCTCAATAAATTTTGTATCGTAATTTCCGGCTTACAATTCCGCGATTCAAACAATTATTTTTCGACCCAGAAATTTTATTTAATAATTGAAGTCAAATATTTACATTGATCTAATTAGGTACATTTTATAGAATAACATTTCTGGGTCAAAACATGATTGTTTGAACCGCGGATTATATGCCGGAAATTACTGTACATAAAAAAATTATCATTTTTATGTGGTTTTAATTCTAATGAAAATAAGAATTTTCTTTTGTTTATTCATAATTTCTGGGAGTAATTGCTTAATCAAAATACGAATGTTGGCAGCAATTCTTTTGCGTATGTCCGAATGATTCATTCAAATATCAAAATAATTCATCCTATCCATCATTACTTCTTAGTGCTTAGATGTCACTTTTTTCGATTTTTTGTTACCGCTAATTTTTTAAAGTATTTTTTCCTATCTAATCGCGGACATCGGCGATTCAACTAGTTATAAATTACGATTATAATTAAATGTATGGGAAAAACCTTAAAAGTGGGCAACTATGTTCGTATTTATATATATATATATATATAAACATTTCCGAATGTTTCGTAATTTACATTTTTTCTTTGATTAAATATATGGTGTAAAAATGTACGAACCCTGCAGTTTGCAACTATTAGGTAGCTTTCAATACAAAAAAGTATAAAGCTACCTATTGCAGCCGTTCGGAGGAAAGCAGTTCCCGAAAATTTCGATATATTTTCACCGATCATGACCCCCAGACCCCAAAAGCACCCTCCGTTCAAATGTTGATTTATATATATAGATATATCCATATATATATATATATATATATATATGACTTATGTCATACGATAACGCTCGTATTTATAAATCAATTTTGATGAAACTAATTGTGTATATTAAGCTAACCAATGTCTCGACCGAGTTCGTTGGCCAGCTTTGTCCGCCATTTTGTTTCAAGATGGCGGCCATTTAAAAATTTAAAACTAAAATAAATATACAAAAAATTTAAAAATTAAAAATTATTTTTTAATTACGTTTTAGTCCTTGATACAAGGATTCCAGAGCATTTTTGGTTTACCTCTATCTTAAAAAATGGCTGAGATAGAGCAGTTTGAAATTCTGGGGTGGCTGACATTTTGAAACAAAACAGCACATTAACGTGATTACTCGCAAATTATTTTCTTTCATTGTTGTAATAATTTTCCCAATCATACGCATAAAACTATATATTCATTTCCGTTAGCGCCAAAATTGGCGACATTGGCGACAAAATTGGCAAAATTGGCGAAATTTGGCGAAATATCGCCAAATTTGACGACCAAAAAAAGTCTTCATAAATGAAGCCAATTTGGCTATTGCTCAATAATTTGGCGAATTTCTTATTCAAATTCAGTATTAACGAATCTTTTGTAAACGTTTCTTTGCATTTTAACTTGCTGTTTTCGTGTAACATTAGCTAAAATTTTAAAACGAAGATATAGGAAAGCTACCTTTTCCTCCCGGTACAGGCCGAAAGGACTTTTAAAAATTTAATATGGATTTCATATTGATAAAGCAAATTATTTAGAATGCATGTGAAATTTTGTAATTTGATTTATCGTATTTTATTTAGTATGACATATAAACTGTTATTTTTGGATCTTGCCGAATGTGATATTTTTGGACAAATTTTGGCATGAGAATCAAGAATTCTCCAGGAACTATCCTGTCAGATTCTAACAGTTGAAGAAATATGGGCCCATTTCTTCTGTAACTTCATAGTAAATTAAGCAAAAATATTAATTCTGATTTCGTCAAGATTAATACCACTAGAAAGCTTTTGCCTAAAAAATCAAGAAAGATGAACTTTTCCACTGAATTCATTCGTTCTCAAGTTATAGGCCCATTTCTAAAGAGTGACATACTTTCCAACCTACCACTATTTTTGAGTAAAAACTGGATTAATTTGGCTCAAGTAAAACATACTCAAATAAATAAATGCAATGTATTTTTTCACTCAAATTATGAAAACAATAAAAAAAATCTAGTAAAAGTTGTGAATAAAATTATGAGGTTAAAATAACAACCGCTTTCTAAAAATTAAATGCATGAAATTAAAATAAGTATTTTTATGCTCAAGATATTCCGCATACCAGCAGCGCATAAAAACTCTTTTTAAAATATGAAAAGGATGTTCTAGAAAATATACACTGCCGCATTCGCCCTGCATGCTCCAACAGTACGTTAAACTTCGAAGTACCAGTATAATCTTATTGTTATAAAGATATTAAATTATTCGAGTCAACAACACGTTTCTGGATCAGTTTTTAATATTCCATTCTATCATCGATTGATAGTACAGGGCTTCCATACGATTCGTTTTAGAAAACCGCTTTTTTTTAAAAGAAACATATTCTTTACAGATTGCTTTGGCGAATTTTGTAGAAACTTTCCTCGAAAGTTATTTGTGTTGAAATTGTTTCAAAAAGCAGCCAGGAAATTTCTTTTTAAAAGATGTATTAATTCACAAAATGGACCAATGGGAGCGTTGCTAGTACGAGTACTTCAGAGAAGCTGAAAATGTTTCTGAAGGACATTTTATCTCCCGTCTATCTTATTGTAGCTTCAAACATGTTGTGTGGTTGGCAATGTTGAGATTTTGGTGTGAAACATCTCAACGTTTTTAGGTATACACATTGCATATTTTTCTTAATTTTTAAGTCTGAGAAATAATATTATTTGTTGAAAATTAAACTCTATTTACTTTACTTTTAAAGTGCTTTCTGAAGCTGTAGTTTTCGTCGTGACTATAAATATATATTTGATTTTATCTCAGGTACAGCGCCTAGAATTAGAGTTGCAAAAATCCGATTTATTCCCGGGTTTATTCCCAATAGACCCGGTTTATTCCCAGGTTTATTCAAAAAAGACCTGGTTTATTCCACAAAAACCCGGATTATTCCCAAAAAACCCGGTTTATTCCCAGGTTTAAACCGGGTGTTTTCTAGCCTTTGCAACTCTACCTAGATTACATAGTGTGGAAAACGCCTACAAATTAGTACTAAAAAATTAAATCCGATAAATGTAGAACGATGCTGAAAAGATAACGGGTCGATCGCAGCGACAACATCTATCAATGGTGTAGAAAGGGTGGAAGTCCAGATGGTTTGAATACCACTAATTTAAAAAAAATATTTTTGCCTTATCTAATCGGATAATTTTCTGCGATATTGAAGGAGAAGAAGAACAGAGAATTTGGACCCCCACCCAGCTCTGGCTACGCCGCTGTCTGCTAGCTCTTTTCAACACAAACATTGTATAAGAATCGAACTCAGAAAACGTTTCAGCTGGTGGTAAATATTTTAAATAGTTAAATTATACCCTATTACCTTTTACTTGGATAGTGATTTTCATAAGCTTTGAAAATACGAATGATATTGATCATGGCCAAAATACGTGATACGCATTCTTTTGTGCCTGGTTGCAATATTCGATACAAGGCAGAAAACAAGAAACTATCCCTATTTAGCATACCAAAGGATGAATCTCTGCTAGAAGAGTGGAAAAGATTAATTCCTTGATATGATAAAAAACTAACTTCAAAATCAGTTACATCTAAAATATACACTTTCAAGAAGATTTTATTAACAGAAATTATGTTCATGTTGTCAATAGTGCAACGGTTACTTTTGCTAGAGGTAAATCTATTTTTAAAGCAGATGTCGCTGCCATCGCCCTATTATTGTACCGCATCGTTGCACGTTTATCGGCTACGAATTTTTAGTACTTTTTAAAGCATTACCAGTTTGGCTTTTTTTAAATTCCGAAATTTCGCATTCATACCAGATATTCCCTTCAATGTTCTTTTCGTTATTTAATGACAGATATTTCGTGACTTCTTAAAGTAAAAATTCTTGTTTCAGAATATCCGGTTTGAATTCAAAAATTTTGAATTAAAAAACGGTAAAACCGTTTTCCACAATATGTATTCTAGGCACTGTAGCTCAGGAACATAAGATACACACAGGCCTGCAATGTAATTTTTTCTTCAATTTGAAGGGTGTTTTTTTATTTATTTGTTTACGCTCATTTCAACAAAAATTTTAAAAAAATCCCGTAATAAACCGTTTCTTTACAAATAGAGAATATTACGTCTTAATGTTAACACTAGAACCGCGGGAAACTTTACTCAAGTTTTATAAAATTATCTGACACCAGATATTTTATTTAACACTAGAAAGACGGCACGTTGCCTTATACCTAGAAAGACGAAAAGGGCTAATTTGGCCCTTCGATGATTCTTGATATCGTAACAAAGGTAAAATATAAATAATAAGAAGAAAAATGAGGAAAATTTTAGAATATGCGAATAAATTTTATACTCGCCTTTATTTCTTTAAATTGTACACTTTATGTTTTATTAAGACAATGAGTACATCGAACTTCTGTATATCCGCATTTGCCACAAACTGATTTTGTACATTCGATACAAGTGTTCCTTGTATGATTTCCTTTGCAACTTGATTTAACTTTACTTTTGAACCTTTTCATTCCGCTGACACCTTTTATATATTTTGCTGGAGTCATATTAGACGCTGTACAACCTGGGGATTCTATATATGAAACTCGCAGATCTTCACATAGTTGCAGAATAAAATTTTCCCGACTAAGTTTCTCTTTTCCCGTCACTTCTTTATAAAACATCCAAGCATTCAGTGCAGACATATCTAAAACATTATAAAAGACGTGCATAGGCCAACGACATGTTCTAGGTTTGGTGGTATACAGGCGTAACATTTGGTCTACAATGTCCACTCCATACTTTGTCTGGTTATAAAACTGAACTGTATCGGGTGTATTTTTCTCATTATTGTCAATGGCAACATTAGGATGGAGGGAACTTAGTATCAAAACATGTTTATTCTTCTTTCCTTCATACGATGTGATAGTTATATTATTGTCCTTCTTGAATAAAGTTGTAGAGTATAATGCTTGATTTCCTATCTTGGCCATTGGTTTCAATTGGTTGCCATTGGTTAGATTCTTTACAATCTTTTCTAAGTGTTTCGGCTAAGCTTGGTGAATTGGCTTTCAATTTTTCACACAGTTTTAGCGATGTAAAATTCCGTAGTTATATTTCTACCTTTCCCTAAATATCCTTCAGTGAGCTTCATCACTAAATGTTCATGTACAGCTTTATCAGTAAGTCTGCTGATATCCTGACCCGTATACGGTAATCCATTGAGGATATATTTCAAATTTACACAGACAATTAGCCTAAATTTTATACTGAAATTGTCAGGTTTATTTGGAATGTACTGAGTAAACGGACATCTGGCCTTTGATGGCAACAATTGTTCATCAACTGTGAGATTTTCTCCTGGTTTGTAGCAAGCTGCACAGTTTTCAATGAACGAATTTCACAGTGTCGATGCCAATGCAAACTTATCTGTCTTCAATCTCTCTGATCTTTCGGTTTTTAAATCAAAACGAAAAAATCTAATAATATCTTTGAAACGATCTCTTAGCATGGTTTGTGAAAAAATGCCGTTCCCCAAACTGATGACCATAATGTATTTACTGGGACAATTTTTGCGCCATATAATACTCTTGCATACATAATAGAAAACACAGCGTCCAATTCATCTAATGATACTGTCCATGTGTCATCTTCAAGTTCAATGTGAGCTTCTGCTTCTGTACATTGTTTTATATGTCGCACCATTTTATGACGCCACGCACTAATCACAATATTTGCATTTATATCCTTTTTTGCATAGGAGGTCGGCCCTTGAGATTCCCGCAATACGTTCTGTGTTGCACGACGTCCTTTAGTAACAGAATGTTCAATCACTTTCCAAATTATCCCGTCGACGGCAGTTTCTTTATGACCAACAGAAGGTGCATAAAGAAGACCAATAAATGTTTTCTGACAAAGTTTTCGACCACGCCTACTAAAAAACATTCGCCCTCCTACCTTAGATGTCGAAGGCTGGGAATAATTTCTGGAGAAATCACAATCTGGATCACATTCATGGATAACTTCGTTTTCTACCGACAGCAATTTGGATGATACAGAATTATCAGAAATGCGAATTTTTTTCCTGCATTTTTTCTTCGATTCTTCTATTCTAATCTCATTTCTACATTCTTGTGATTTTTGTACGGAAACACTATTTTGGGAAATCATTTCAATTTTACCATCACTGGAACTGCTACTTTTCGTGTCTTCTTTTGAAGGAATATATTATTTATCTTCATCTAAACTGCTGTTATCACTATCGCCTGACTCCATTTCTAATTGTTGCAACTCTTTCAAAATCTCTTCATGAGTGAGACCACGTTTACGAGACATCTCTTCTGTTTTTTACTACTAAAGCAACTGACAATATGTTATCATTCCGTTGGTCACATGGGTAAAGCTTTAGGCGCATAACTCAGTCGCGCCACTCTATCGGTAAAAGCCATTTTACGTAGGGGGGAGAAGCAAACAGAATGTAAAGGTAGAAAATTAACTCAAATTACTGGGAATGCTGTTTACAAGGTCATAATACTAAGAATGAAACGGTGTGACGCGAATGCAGGGAGTGATTACTGAGGGCCAGTTTGGCCCTTCCCGTCTTTCTAGGTATACGGTTCGAAATACGGGATTCTACGTCAGTTTGGAAAAAGTTATTTCAGATATATGGACTAGAAGCCAAATTAGCAAAAGTCATGAAATATAGAAATATATACTTCAGTAGTATAGGAAATACCTATTCGCAAACATCGATAGGGGCCAAATTGGCCCCGTCCATCATTCTAGTGTTAAAACTATTTAAATTATTTATTTAAATTTTTTTGGGGCAGTTTACATTTAACTTATTTTCTGAAAATATTTCTGGTTCCAATCAGCATCTATTCATTTGGTACGGGTCAAAATGACCCGTCATCGCGGTTCTAGTGCAGTGGCGTAGCGTCAGGGGGGGGCACGATCATTTTACTACCGGTATAATTATATACTACATTTAGCCTTATTTAATCTTTGAATGGTATGAATTAAATAAGTCCAAATATAGAATATAAAAATACTGGTAGTAAAGTCACCCGTGCCCCTCTTGACGCTACGCCTCTGTTCTAGTGTAAACACGTTGAGGGACAGTAGGAACAAGTGAAGTTCGAAAATTGACACTATATGTTTTTGTAATTTTTAGAATACCGTAATTTCCGGCGTATAATCCGCAGCTCAAAGAGTCGGTTTTCGACCCAGAAATAATATTTTATAAAATGTAACTTAAAAGATCGCTGTAAATATTCAACTACAATTATTGAATAAATTTTCTGGGTCGAAAAACGATTCTTTGAGCTGCGGATTATACGCCGGGAATTACGGTATTATAAGTATAGTTTTACTCTTTCTGCTTAAATAAACTTAATTTTGATTAATTCAGCACCTTTCGTCAGGTTGCACACTCCCTTCACAACCACTTCAGGGTGGCTAGTGGTCAGGGAAAAATACAGTAAAAAAAAAAGTGATGAACACCAGTATATTCTTATAGAAAAATTTATGTTGATTATTCGATCAAATAATCAATTTGAATTTTTCTATAAGAATATACTGGTAACTGACATTTTTTTACTGTATTTTTCCCTGTCCACTAGCCACCTTGCACGTGTATACTGAAGTTGCAGCTCGTATAACAGGTGGAAAACGAACTTCAACCTAAATAATTGTTTCCAAAACATCACACTGGGCGTCTACTTGTACGCCGGTAAATGCACATTTGTGCTGCTATAGCCGTAGTGTCTAAAAACGAACGTTTCGTTTTGAGCGGCTATAGCCGTCATGCCACATTGTGAACTTCGCTTTGACGGCTATAGCCGCAACTGTACGTCAACGAGTTAAATTATAAAATTAGTTATAAAAACCATAATTTCAAATTGTTAAATTTTTCTAAAAGATTATACACACTAATAGTACTCATAATTCAGACTAGTGCTGGTTGCTGCGTAGGAAACAGCCGCAAGCAGGGCATATGAAAAAATAAAACAAGAACGAAAAATCATGCGTCAAGCATAGATTATGTAACACTTTCCAACGCTTCCAAAATAATTTTACGAATCATACTCTTCAATAAGCTAAAAGATAACATCTAAGTAATCCAAATACTTTTATTCAGCCCTGTATAGGATCTATAGATTTGTATATATACTACATAGGATGCTAAATTTTAGTTCAGTTAGGAAACACGTAGCACAGTTTAAAATTCTCCGTCTGGAGTTAAATAATACGGAAATGTTTTCCCGAACTTTTGTGCTTCCCTGTATAGGATCTACAGAATTTATACACACCACGTAATAGACAAAAAGCGATTTAAAATTAAAATCGCGTTTAGTAACTTAAAACGCACTTCCAGGAATTATTGTTAACATACAGTAGAGAATTCTTTTGTGTGTCCCTGTAAATGAACGATGACTGCTATACACACAATATTCTGTAGTAAGTCTCTTGTAATGAACCTTATATAAATTTCAATGCGTTTAAAATAGGGAAACATTGTTTAAATAAAGCGCAGACGATTTTTCTCCATAGACGTAATGTAACGGAATTCTTTTGACTGTCCCTGTAAAGTAAGTATAAGTGCTATGCACACCCTATTCCATATTAAGCTTCTTCTAATGCACCTTAGTGATATATATAAATTTCAATGCGTTTAAAATAGTGAAACATTATTTAAATAAACCGCAAATGATTTTTCCCCATAGACCGCAATGTAACGGAATTCTTTTGAGTGTCTCTGTAAAAAAACTATAAGTGCTACATACTTCCGTTGAAATAGGGAACATGCTATAGATAATGATTATAACATATAAAAATTGCAGGGCAATCCGAGCATATTTACGGGAGTTAGAGCACGGACAGACGGCAGACGGCAGACGGCCAGACGGCCAGACGGCAGACGGCCAGACGGCCAGACGGCAGACGGCCAGATAAACCGAAGTCATAAACACTTTTCAACTAGGTTGGAAAGTGTTAATAAACCGAAGTCATAAACACTTTTCAACTAGGTTGGAAAGTGTTAAAAAGAGGGGTGGAGTGGGAGATCTTTCTCGAGAGGACGAAAATATACATTAGAATGATGTTTAACTTTGTGGAAACTATGAAAAATGTAACTAATTAATAAATAAATATACATATACAGGGTGTAACTGAAATGCTTCAACAAACTTTGAGGGATGATAGTACTCATGAAGATGAACAAAAAATGCAATAGAACACGGGGTCGCAAATGACATTTAACCCTTTCAGGGACAGTGGTATGTCTAAAAAACCACTTAATTTTAATTCCAAAACACCAAATTGGCACCAGAATTTTGCTAAAATATTTTCCATTTAATATTTATGTGAAATATAGCCTTTTTCTTATTTACAAACATTTTTTTTTGTAAATTCCAGTGCCAGTCCATTTTCAGACGCACTCTATTTTTATCCTTTAAGCCTTTTAGGGGCAAACTACTTTCAGTACTAAAATGTTGAAATAAATGACTGGCACCGGAATTTATAAAAAAAATTGTTTGTAAATAAGAAAAAGGCTATATTTCACATACATATTAAATGGAAAAGATTTTAGCAAAATTCTGGTGCCATTATGGCGTTTTGGAATTAAAATTAAGCGCTTTCATAAACATACCACTGCCCCTGAAGGGGTTAAACGTCATTTGCGACCCCATGTCCCATTGCATTTTTTGTTCGTCTTCATGAGTACTATCATCCCTCAAAGTTTGTTGAAGTATTTCAGTTACACCCTGTATATATATCTAGATATAGATTATTATGGAGCGTTTTTAAATTTTTAAATTATTTATATTTATTCTGCTACTTATTTTGTGTTTCCTTTGGAAATTCATTCCCACTTAAAACTGGAACGAAAAATCATGCATCAAGCATAGATTATGAAACACTTTCCAACACAGTCAGTAAAGTGTAACGAAACTTCACCGTTAAATAAGGTCAAAGAAGATATGTAAGTAAACAGTTTAGAATACATATTGCACTTTCAAAAATACTGTTTTCGAAATTACCTTCCAGCTTGAAAAGAATAGTCGAATTATTTTGTGCAGCCCTGTATATGATCAATAGATGTGAATATATAGTATGATTAAATTTAGTTCAGTTAGAATATTCACATTTAGCAATTTTTGCCAATCGACGGAAATGCACTCGAAATATTTTGTACAGCCCTGTATATTTTCTGAAGACTTTTGTACACACCACCAATTACGCTAAAAGGCAACTTAAAACTCACTTGCAGCAATTATCAAACGTAAACGACAACGTATCTTTTTTAAATAGCCCTCTATATGAGTTTATTTATATTCCACAAACTTCTGTTAGTCTACTAAATATAGTTCAGCAGAAAAATGCGTAAACACACAAAAATAAAAACTATCTTAAGCAATTCACTCCCACAGTCTGTAATACTTACGAATTCCCTTGTGTATCCCTGTATATGATCAACCGAGTTTATACACACACACGTACTATGAAAAAGAAAGTTAAAAATGCAAACCAAAGTTGAAAACGAACTTATCACACATAGACTGTAAATATCGCACATGTACTGTAACCAATATCTTTTGCGTGTCCCTGTAAATAAACGCATTGCACACAATCGAGCAATTTATATTGCACCTCAGCAATGCATATAGTTTTCACTATGTTTGAATTAGTGAAATATCACTAAATTACACTGCAAATGATATTTCTCCATAGAACGATGTGTAACATAATTCTTTTGTTTGACCATTTAAATGAATAATAAGTGCTTTGCACCCCATACTACTAAAAGCATGTTTTAATGCGCTTCATAATTATATATCAATTTCATTATGTTTTAAATGACGTAGAGTTATCAAAATGCACTTAAAACGATTTTTCCCCATTGACTGTAATGTAACGGAATACTTTTGACTGTCCCTGTAAAAAAACTATAAGTGCTATACACTTCTGTTAAAATAGGGAACATGCTACAGTAAACGACACAAACATACAAAAATTTCAGGACAATGGAAGCATATTTTCGGGAGTTAGAGCACGGACAGACGGCAGACAAATCGAAGTCATAAATACTTTTCAACTACGTTGGAAAGTATTAAAAACGTTAACCCCATGAAAGTGCTACACACTTCAGTTGAAACAGGGAACATGCTATAGATAACGACAATAACATATAAACATTTCTGGGCAATCCGAGCTTATTTACGGTAGTTAGAGCACGGAAGGACGGCCAGACGACAGACAAACCGAAGTCATAAACACTTTTCAACTAGGTTGGAAAGTGTTAAAAAGGGAAGTAAAACTTTTCTTTAGTGGTGCACAACAGCTGGCACGCTGCTCTCCAAGATACCGCTAATTTTATACAGAATAATTCTAATTGTTTAATAACAGAAACTATTAAATAAATCGAAGAATACCTTTCGCATATTATAGTGGCGAACGATTTTCAGATCAAAATGTTGTGCAGCACTCTAATTTACATGATACAGGAACAAGGTTGTGATTTTTTAACGCTGTGCATTGAAAAACATTATAAGTTCCTGAAATAGTGCAGAAAAAAAAATGTTTTGCAGGGCTGCGTAATTGTTGGTTACTTATAATAGTGTAATTGATGTGAAATTTGATTTTATATTCAAATGAAAAAAAAATTGCGTTTTTCATCAAGAATGGATAACTAACTTTGTCTAAACATTATACTAGATACCGTAATTTCCGGCGTATAATCCGCAGCTCAAAGAGTCGTTTTTCAACCCAGAAATATTATTTTATAAAATGTAACTTAAAAGATCGCTGTAAATATTTAACTACAATTATTGAATAAAATTTTTGGGTCGAAAAACGACTCTTTGAGCTGCGGATTATACGCCGGAAATTACGGTATGTATACTAGGATCTTTAACCTGCGTTTCGTGGGCCACCAAGCTATTCCTATTTTAGATAAAATATTTTTACCTTTTTAAATGATAGAAACTTTGCGATTAGATAAGGTGAGGATTACTTTTCGCAATTAGTGTTCAAATGCGTCTTTCATACCATTCATTATTTAGTTGTAATTTACATATCCAGTAAATACTTTAGAAAGAATATTTTAACACTTACAGGAAATATATAGCGTGTTATAAACGTTATAAGAAGTGCAATGAAATGTACTACAATTTAAGTTGAACTATTTTCGGCTACCCGACGGCACTTAAAAGTACTGCTTCGGTTTTATTACCTCTAATTAACAGATTTTAATTTTTAATTTATATTAATATTATATAAATCGTTTTATCTGCTTTTATAACAAAGTGTAAAAAAATAGCTATTTCCTACCGCAAAAAAGTAAGTTATATTTAATTATTTTTAATTTCTTTGCTAAACATGTTTGTTTGTTCCGTGGATTGTATGCGTGGATTAGAATACATTATACCCAAAGCCATTAAATAATAAGCCCAGTCAGATAGTGCTAAATTTGTTAGCGACAACAGCGCCAAACCTCTGCTGCGGAAGGAGGACAAAACAGAAGTGGGTCGCAGAGAAACGATACGATTTATTTATATCGATATTTTATACGATTTTTATCGATGTTTTGTTTTTGCACTTCCTTTAAAAGCTTGCTAATTATTGGGATCTTTTACATTAAAGCTAAAACTATAATGAAAAAAAAATGTGGAAATTTACTGGATTAATATTTCTATATAAATATAGTGGTGGCGAAGAAGTTGATTTATTTATTAAAAGTTAAATAAAAAGTGATGGAAATTTACATCACTATGCAATTAACACTTTCCGGCACAGACAAATTATGTTCGTAAAATGTGAAATTACTGTCAGACACCAGAATTTACAAACGACTTTCTTAGAAAATATGAACTCCTTATTTTAAGCTTTAATTTTAGAAGCAAAATTTTATTAAAATATTCTTGGTGCCGAATGCAGCACTCCCAACCGCTAGATGGCGCTGTTTTCAACTTGCGAAAAGTTTCCCATTTATCTGACTGAGCTTATTATTTAATGGCTTTGATTATACCAGATAACTATGCGTACTAGGATCTTTAACCTGCCTCTCGTGGGCCACTAAGCTAGTACCATTTTAGAAAAGATATTTTTGCCTTTTTAAATGATAGAAACATTGCGATTAGATAAGGCGAGGATTACCTTTCGCAATTTGTGTTCAAGTGCGTCTTTTATACAAAAATCTTGAAAACCAATAATATATTTAGTTGTAATTTACATATGCAGTAAATACTTTGGAAAGCATATTTTAACCTTTACAGGAACAATATACTTCTGTTGCTAAAATGTTGAAATGGTTGGTTTTCACCAGAATTTACGAAAAAAATTATTTGCAAATAAATGAGAGCTTTTCTTCACTTATATTATTAAATTAAAATTTTATACAAAAATTATGATGAAGTACAGAAAGTTGACAGGGTTCGTAGCTTTTTACCACATTTTTTAAGAGAAAATTACTATTTAGTATTTAAATAGCGGAAATTGCGGACGCCTCTTTTAGTTGAAGGGTTTGTAATACTTTTCTGCATTAAAATAAGGCGAAAAATTCTATAAACAAATTGTGGCAAAAGCGTACAAACCCTCGTCGGGAATTAAATTTAACTTGTACTATAAATAATGTACAACAGTCCTTCAAATAGTTAAACTAATTCACATTAGTTCTTTTGTAGCACATTTCTTTAAAATCAAAAATATATTATTTAAGTTTGAAATATTTATATGTTTTGCCCTTTAAACAAGAAAAAAATCTTTAAACGGGAATAATATTTTGTAAAATATTATATAGCAGGTATCCGACGCTGAAAAAAAAAAAAAAAAAAAAAAAAAAAAACGATAAAGTACTCAGGAAAATAAGAAAAAAAGAGAGATTGTGACCCAGGATGCGTAAATTGCTTATTCTTGAGTATTACTACTTCCAAAAAATAATCTGCATCTTATTTATGCAAAAGTTTTTCTTACTTTTGCTTTTTTTTGCCAATGAATGCAAGAATTATTTGTGCCAAGTTTATGGCACATTTATTCATAGCTGCCAAATTACTGAAACTTTCCGCAAAATTTTTATCAATTTAACCTAGTTCCAATAAACATGTTTTTCACCGGATAAATTTCCATATAATATACTAAGTTAAATAAGCACTATATGTAAAAATATCACATTATATCAAACAATTTTTCTTGATCGAAACGCGTTTTTTTGCGACAGAAGATATCGGTAAAGGTTTGCAGAAATTATCAGTGACTTTACAGAATTTATCATTGAGTTGGCCGATATGATACTGCATTATGATAATGGACAATTTAAGGTAAAATAGAACTCAATTTATTCAATTAGGGAAGACTAAATATGTAACTATGTAATTTAGTATACTTTAGATCATCCAAAAAAGTTATGTAGAAATGAACCAAATTACAAATTAGTTCGGAAACATTATTATGCAATCTCATTCAAAGGCCAATTAAGGCTAATATAACTGAAATGTACTATTAATTACATAACGTAAGAAAATAGTAATCCAAGCTTAATGGGTTGTATAAACTAGTATCTCTTTTGAACCACATTTTAAGAATAGGAAATAAGTAAAAGAAGGCGTTAGATTTTATACAAATCAAATGAAAAATTGGTTAGTTATTTTTTATAAGGTTATGAATACATGCATACCTTTCATTATCTTTTTTATAAATAATTTTTATGAGCTTTATCGCAGCTTGTCTTGTTTCGAAGATATTCTTTGCGTGTTATAAAGGAATACATAACATTGGACCTCATTTTTAAAAGAAAAAAATACATAAATATTTCAAATGTTTTAACCTCTTGAGGGGCACCGGTATATAATATATACCACTTTTTAATATATAACTTTGCCACAAGTATTATTAAATAATAAAAATATGTGTTATTGTTTTTTTGCAGATTGAAAAGGTAAATATTCATTATTTAAATTTACTGGTGTCAAAACATCGCAAAATGTAGCATTTTTAGACCTCGTGCTTGACCTCCAAGGGGTTAAATCAGGGACATCCACCTGCGGCCTGCGGGTCTTCATAGCAATAATTGTTTTCGAACAGAAAGATTTGCCATAATTGGCAACAGAAATTTTGCGATTAACTAAAACAAAGTGTTTAATTTTGAAAAAGGTGCCAAAAGAAAAAGCTTCTAAGTAAAAAAGTTTGACGCCCTTGCTTTAACGCTAGAACTACCGGAAATTTTACTCAAGTTTTAAAAAAAATTATTTATATTCTTAACTTATTCATTTAACGTATTTCTGTGAGTTTTATATTTAATTTATTTAAAAAGAAATTTCTGGTTCGAATCGGAATATATTCATTTGGTAACCGTCAAAATGACGGCTCATGGTAGTTCTAGTGTTAAAACAATATTGTTAATCTGTATATATATTTGTCTTACGTGCAGAGGCAGAACAGAAAGGGGGGCACGGGTGACTTTACTACCAGTATTTTTATATTCTATATTTGGCCTTATTTATTTCATACCGTTCAAAGATTAAATAAGGCTAAATGTAGTATATAATTATACTGGTAGTAAAATGATCGTGCCCCCCCCCCCCCTGATGCTACGCCACTGCTTACGTGGCGCGAAAAAAGGGCTGAATTTGTAACTTATGATTTGGGAACAACTGTAGTTTCCAGAGCTCAGACCAATGAACGGACTAGATTATGTTAGATCAGCTCCGCCTCCGTCCAATATGGCAGTCAGTGTGAGAGAAGTGAAACCATAGAATGAAACTCAAACTTGCAATTATTAAAAATAAAATAACATGTACGTAATCCAAAGCGTCTCAGATGATCCCTCATTTTAATTATGAGCAATACCGTTAATTTCAAATGAATTCTCAACTCTGATTTAGAATTCATTTACGAATTTCAATCACTCAAAAGACGGAGAAAAAAAAATCAACTGTCTAGATATCACCTGCCGCCATCTGTTGGTGTATTGATGAAATAAAACAAACTATCTTCCTATAACGTAGTTTTTTTTCTAATGAATTTAAGTCGTGCTGTACAAAAAATCCTTTTTTCATAGTATTTAAATGATTTATATGCCCATTGGTAGCGCCAAATAAATGCATTTTCAGTTGTGTTTTCAATGGAGAATTACTTTTTTACAATAAAATAAATTGTCAATTTCATATGTTCAAATGTTTTATGGTAGAACTTATTCCGGCTAGAATTGCTGAAAAAAAGGGGCGAGCGAGCGAAGTGGTCTCAATGCGAATTGCTTCGCAATTCACGGGGGGTTGGCGAGCGTTAGCGAGTAGGGGGCTGAGCCCCCTAGTACTTTTTAAAACAGACTCATAAGAATCAAATATAGTATGTAAAATAAGAGCAAAGCTTTTTTGATTTTCTTTTGATTAAAACTTCTTTCTGGTAGGATCTTCGTATTCTATGAATTTGATGGTATTTTTCAAACAAAATATTATTATCTTATAAATGGAAATGTCGCACGTAAATACATTCTAGCAGGCTATCACGGTCCGCTTTTTTTAGTACACATTTTTGAAATAATCAGAGGGTGCGTAGATTTCTACTATAAATTTTAACAGTATTTTTAGCTTTAGATAACTGCGGGAAAAAACGAATTATGTAAATAAAGGAATCAATTACGAATTCTGTGATTTAAATTTTAAATAGAAACTTTCTTATCACTAACAGTTCTGCGAGACTCACTCGAAATTCTAACCAGGAAACCTCGCCATTAGGGTAATACTGAAAAAAAATCTGACTGAGAAGCAATCGAAAGGGCATTATGAAACGTGCCTTTTGACACATAAATCATTTGCCAACTTCTACCCGTTATCGAGATTTAAAGTTTAAAAATTTGCTAATTTATTGATTTAATAGTATGAAAGGAGGAGTCGATAAGATTGAAGTAGAAGTCGCTATCGTTTTCAACGTAACAACATCATCAAACTCCAGTCACTTGTCCACTTCTAGTTTAATACGCCATAATACTCCGAAATAATTCCCTATGCTTGTTACAAGTCTGGGTTACTGAAAACTCGGCCCCTTGCGTTTGATCCTTGTAATTTTATTTTTCGCAGGAGATTGATCATTGTAATTATTGCACTAGATTTAAGTTCATGAAATTGTCTTCGTGCCACGATTTTCTACGCTTCAATCATTTTTTGGTTCAGCGCCATATTTGTCAATAGCATTTTTTTACGGGCTTCTTTCATTTTTATATTACTATGTCTAAATATGTTTTGTATTTCATATTAATCTGACTATTAAAATTTCTGAATCAAAACTCCCATAATTAAATAAATAAATTAGCAACATTTATGACTTTATATCTCGATAACGAGGAGACGAAAGCAAATTATTTATGTGTCAAAAACACGTTTCATAATTCTCTTTTGATTGTTGCTTACTTAGATTTTTTTCATTATTACACTATGGCATGGTTTCCTGGTGAGGAGTGTGCGGATCTTTCATTGACATTCCTGGTAAGTTTCTACGGCATTTACTCTATAAATATATTGCTAAAATTATTGTATAGAAACACAAGAATTCAAAAAGGAGGTACACTGGGACCCCTGAGTTTATTTTGGAAGTTTTTATTAAGTTCCTTTTAAAATTGGAAAAAATTTGATTTTTTCTTCTTCGCTAAAATTTTTAAAATCTGTTCTGTGTAAATTACCGTATATACTCGCGTATAAGCCAACCCCCAACTACGAAATGGAAACAGGTTTGTTACCAGTAATTCAGAATGGTTTTATACGCCTTATTTAATCTCATTTAATTCTAAATTATTTAATGCGAAGACAATTTTTGTAAAATATTGGTATTAGTTTAATTTTAGTTTTATTATATTTAACATTATGTAACAAACGAAATTATATCACCTGAATTATAATGATAACTATAAAATAAAATTTTTATTTACCTCTTGTTATTGAAATTGTTTCCCAATTTTTCGAAGGAATTGACAAATTTCTGCTGATATTAAATTGCAAAATTGTATTATGACACTGTTTTCTAAACCAGATCTGCTCAAACTTTTTACTCAAAAATCATTTGTCACCACTTTTTCCGCATTGAAATCATCACCTTAATGAATTGAAAAACTCCCGTAATGTAAACAAGGTGAATTATTTTCTATGAAAATAGTGGTACTCAGTACCGCCCAGAGCTGGTTGAACGTCCCTGTTCGAAAAAGTTACTGTTAATATTGCTCATAAAATTCTTACTCAGTAACTGTAAAAAGAAATTAGAACTATTTGTAGCATTTTAGTGAAAAGGTTATTAATTTATATTAGTTTTTTTTTAAAGAAATATATTTAATGAGTACCAATTTTTAATCAGCAATGGTGTTCAAATTTTAATATTTGTACTTAAAATTTAAAATATTTTTTTATTATTTAAAATTTAAAATATTTTTTTATTATTAGAAATTTAAAATAATTTTATTATTTAAAATTTGAAATTTTGTATTCGCAAAGCTTCTGCAATTATTTTAGTAATGTAGAAATATTCATAACGTAAAACAAATAAATGCCCATCGGTCAATTTTCTGAGTAATGAAGCACTATTACTAAGCAATAATTTTCGCGACATTTCAAATGATGTGGTATTCTGCCACGAGAATTATTTTGAGTAAATAGTTGTATTCAAAATAGTTACCAGTAGAACTGCTAGCAATACATCTCAGCATTAAGGAAACATTAGATTACTTCAAAGGTAGTTATACCTTTAAATGTGAACAAGTTTTTCTAGAAATTACTCTTAAGAAATAATATATTAATGTTTTAATGCCAGTTTGGCCTACTTATTTATTCAGAAATGCCGAACTCGAACCGGAAAATTTTAGAACTTTTTTTTTATTTTGTGCAACCACGAAATGTCTGCCATTAAACATTGCAACGATTTCCGTTCAAAATTTCGTCCAAACCGGCCACCCTGGTGCGGAATAACATTAAAATTTAGTGGTGATGATCGGCACATTTTAAAAAGTAATAAGAAATGCATTTTTTCACATTCGATACTTTGATATCGTAGTGACGATATGGCGAAGCCACAGGAATGAATCAGGGACTAATAACACAGGGGAAATTTCCACCATCAAAAACGAATACATATTTGAGCCTTAATTATGACTAAAATTCTGCATGGATATGGCGTTTAAATAAGGAGAAAAATTTCTATTCAAATTTACTGGAGAAAGTTTGCCCTTTCTAATCAGCATTTGCGTATCTGGTTAACAGTTGAAGCTTCACCATTTGGAAGATATGACAATTCCTCTTTATTCAAGGATCCATGCTTGGCATAATTATGGTGTAAAGCGATTTTTTATCATACATATCCTTTGAAAGAACATTCTGCGTCAGAATAGAGCAGTAAAAAAATCAAAAAGTAAGCTATGAGATTTTTTCATACTTTTAAGAGAAAATATTTTTTATCCTTTATTTATTTTTTTTTGTGCAAGGTAAAATCCGGAATACGTATCAACATGTGAAAGAAAAAACAACTCTAGTACAAGATTATATATAAAATGCTTAGCTAGTAGATTTAAAGTTCTGGATATTGAGAAAAGAACAGATTTAGCGATCAATTTCTTTGCGGCAAAATAAATATATTTTAATTCGAACGAGAAATTTATCTCCATAAAATAAGTCAAATCTGTACCTGACACAAACAAAATAAATATTTACGTTAAATATTATTTAATACAAATTCAGGATAATTTTTTTTCATATGATAAATAAAATGACCAACCGGTTTAGTGTTAAAATATCTTCCACTTACGTACAACATTTCTAATATAATATACTTGTATAATTATTTCATAAACTTTTTTAAATGAAAATGACGTATGAAACAGTACCAAAACTTTATGTCTGTTCCAGTTTGTGCATATTGAAAGAATAGTTCTTAAGAATTAAGGATAAAAAAGAATATTGCAATAGAGTAAGTGAGATTAAACTTTTATGCCCAAAGAAGAATAAGCAGGGAAACTAAGGAGTTGATCGCAGTTTGGCCCTCTAGCAGTTTGATTGCAAAATATACTCTTTGTTCAAAAAATAACACATTGAAACCGCTTATAAATAAAACTAAATAAATTATTTTATTATGTGGATCTCCTTTACTCCCACGTTGCGCTAAGTCACGTGCAGAAATCAAGTTTTACATGTCGACAAATCGTCACTTTTGATGCAAATTTCTAACTATGTTACGAATAGGAAATGTAAGAAAGAGCTAAAACTCTTATGTTTAGTGCACAATCCAACCACTGCAAGCAAATGTTTTATATCGTCGGTACCATGTGAAACTATTGAATGTGAAAAAATGCATTTTTCATTACTTTTAAAAATGGGTCGATTGTCACCACTAAATTTTAATACCGTAATTTCCGGCGTATAATCCGTAGCTCAAAGAGTCGTTTTTCGACCCAGAAATATTATTTTATAAAATGTAACTTAAAAGATCGCTGCAATTATTTAACTACAATTATTGAATAAAATTTCTGGTTCGAAAAACGACTCTTTGAGCTGCGGATTATACGCCGGAAATTACGGTAGTATTCTTCAGCAGGATTGTCAGTTAGGCATCCTTTTTCATTCAGAAACTCCGAATTCATACCAGAAATTTTAAACAGAAATTTCTGCTTTATTTATTGACGGACATTTCTTGAAAACTTAAAATAAAAAAATCTCTCTAAAAATTTCCGGTGAGAATTCGGTATCTCTAAATAAATAAAATTCCAGAAATTTTATTATTATTCTTACTAGGCGATGAATTCTAATAACATTTAGTGGTGCAAATCGGCCCATTTAGCGACCCAAAAGTAATGCAAGATACATTTTTTCACATTCGATAGTTCGATATGGTAACGACGATATTATCAGTAATCAGTTTTAAATTAATTCTTTGACTACAGAACAGCGTGTCAACTTTCTTCTCTTCTTCATAGCAGATAATAATTTTTGTTTTATTTAACAGAAATTTCATGGTTACTGAATATAAATTTATTCTTTCGGAATTTCTTTAAAAAAGGAGTAAAAAACCTAGAAAGTCTGCTACGGGCCCACTGGCTGATAGCAGGGTTGCTACTAATGATTATTTATAACTCATTCATTGACAAATTAGTTGTTCTATTCATAACAATTTAAAAAATATAATAATATTTGTTTACACTTCTATGGCAATTTCATGAAAAATCCACTAAAAAGAAATTTTTTTTAAACTGTGGTACGAATAGAAAGTAAAATTAGTCATTAACGATAGCCTTGCTCCCTGTCAGTTGGATGTATAAGTTCGTTGCTGAAGTATTAAATAACTACGCGTAATTTATACACGCTTTGGTTTTGTCTAAAGCTCGGACTACAAACCTTGGTGCCAGAAAGCCAATTGCCACGACTTTTCATGAATAATTTTCTTCACCTTCTTTAATATTAGACTTTGTTTATTTAAACAAGTCTAAGAACAGTTTTCAGAAAAGTGGTAGCATCTGACTTTTTGCCACGTGACTTCACCGTCCTTGACAGAAAATGAAAATACATTATACAAAATTGAAACATGTAGAGTCGTTCAAACAACCACACTGTGATATTTTATCATCAATACATCTCATAGAGATGTGAGAGTACCATTAGGGAATTGTGCCTACTTTACAAATATGAATGTAATTTTTTAAATGTCGGGCATTTACATTTTAAAAATTGCACCAAATAAAAAAAAATTAAAAATTAAAAAACGCGGAAATCATAATTATTGTCTAACTTTATTGGGTAATATAACTATAGGGAAATACAGGTATTCAAACGATACTCCTTTCGAACTAGGAGAGTCGGTTTGTATACCAGAATTGAAGGTACAGTTCCAGGAAAAAAGCTATCACACCTATTAACTGTGCCGCAAATCATCGTATAAAAATGACTAGTACCATTCAACAATTAAAAATGCCTACTAATATTTGTTATCCGTACGTTTTGCTTACAGAGTGTTCTATATATAGAAATTTTACCAAACTGGAAAATATTCATTAATGACGCATAAATTTTATATTTTTTTTATTTGGATTCATCGGTAATGTGAACCTTAACGCTTTGCCGTCCGCATGTCTCGTAAAAATACTTCTATTTGTAAAATGTTGAAATGATTGATTGGCACCAAATTTTAGAAACAAATTTATTCGAACTTTTACCCTTTTAGGTGCAAAGAACTTCGGTTGCTCAAATGTGGAAATTTATGAACGGCATTACGGAATTACAATAAAATTTATTTTAAAATAAATAAAAGCTTTTCTTCACGTACTTTATAAAAGCAAATGTTATTCAAAATCCTTGCATCGTTGTGCCCTTTGGATATTAAAATGAATTAGTACATGGATTACACCTCCTCTCTTCAAGGTGGTAAACGTGCATAATGCGTCACTATTGGAACGAATGACTTTCTGTTTCATATCATAAGGTCAACATTACCTAAATATTTAAACATTATATCAAACTTAGGTTTTAGTATTGAAAATGTTCAAGTGTGGTACAATTTTTACATGTATGCCCATGAGTAAACTTAAGTAATATTCTTTTGAAGACTAATTGATTAACCCTTTGAGGAGCGGTGGTATAAATTATATACCACCTAATTTTAATCCGATTCAAACCAGAAACTTTTAATTAAATTTTACTTTTTTAACTTTGACGGAAAATGTTGGAAAAATTGCTTTTCCTTAAATTATTTCATAAATACCGGTGAGAATTCAACGTTACATGTACCGTAATTTCGCGCGTATGCGCCGCACCTCAGATAATTCGATTTCCTACCAGAATTCATTTTAAATAAAATGTGACTTACTTCTGCTTAGCACTTATTTGACTTCTTATTTTCAATAAAATTTCCGGTTTGAAAAAAGCTTAACTAGGGTGCGGCGCATACGCGCGAAATTACGGTACACAATTGCTTGCCCCTGAAAGGGTTGAGCAATCACATAGTTAAAAGACGATAACTGGCAGAGATAACAGGTAATCAACAGTTTTTATAAAGCCCAGCGCAGACAATTAATGCTGCACAATTTCATGAGCGTAAATAACACTCTGAGAAGTGAGAACAAGCACCCCAAAAATTAAATAAATAGCTGTAAATTATAAACATTTTTTTCCGGTTTCAATTGGGATGTCGAATATGTGAAATCACACAAATTGAAAGTAACATATTAATCCTTGTTACAACGTTATTAATATACGATAATTATCCTATTATCAAAAAATCTTCAAGTGCATACACCCCTCTAGTATTGTCAGTCAGCTAATTTTTAATTCAGACTACTTGATTGTCACACCATTTTTGAATTTATATTATTTACCTTATTTCCAACTTATGTAATCAGTCATTTAATAAGGGAAATAATTCTATTTCGATATAACCTAGTAGCAACCAAA
The DNA here is from genome assembly GCA_963931845.1 of Maratus michaelseni. Classification (NCBI taxonomy): domain Eukaryota; kingdom Metazoa; phylum Arthropoda; class Arachnida; order Araneae; family Salticidae; genus Maratus; species Maratus michaelseni. The sequence continues at coordinate 165,251,104 of OZ007586.1, forward strand.
CAATTTGAATTTTAAAAAGTAGCGAATTCCCATCACTGCACTCCTTCGAAATTTTAAGGAGTCTGGCATCACAATTTCTGATTCGAAATTTTCTTTTTAATATTTAAATGACAGACTTTGCAATGGTCTCGTTTAATTGCAGTATTTGTTATAGACTTCTACCTTTAAGTAATTGAATTTTTTTTTTAAATTATCGTACAACTGTACGCACACATACATACATCTCTTAAATCAGGGATGCTAAACCTTTTGGATACTACTACTCTTGTCACTCCCACTTTAAAATATTAAATTTCGCATTACTAAATGAACTACTTTGGAATACTAAATTTTTCACTCATTAATTAATGCTAATATTACATAACAAAATTTTGCAAACTCTGCGTACCACGGGTAGCAAGTTCGATGCGAAAGTTCCTTATGATCATTTTAAAAATAATAACACCGAATAATTAACACTTCCCCAACATAGTTGAAAAATGATTTTCAATTCCGTTTTTCTCTATGTTTGCTGTCTGACTTCTGCCCGTCCGTGCTCTAACGCACGTAAATATGTTCTGATTGCCACGAAATTGATATATGTTAATGCAGTTTACGGTGCCGTGTATGATATTGAAATGAAGTGTGTAGCATATAATGTTCATTTACAGGACACTAAAAATAATATTTTATCACTACGGTCTATGGAGGAAAATTGGTTACGGCGAATTTTAATGATGCTACACAATTTTATATATTTTCAAATTGATACATATGACTGAGTGTTATTACAAGGCGTTTAATGTAGAATATGTTGTGAATAGAATGTATCGTTCATTTGCAGGAACACTCAATACAATGTTTTCACATTGCTGTCGTTGAACAAAAACTCCTGGAAGATCGTTTTCAGTTGTGGAATAATTCATTTTTTTGAATATTAATAGGTACATATAAATTCTATAGTTAATATACAGGGATGCTCAATATATTTCACGCACATTTTTGTTTATTTACGAGAATTGCTGAAGGGGAGTTTGTGGTTGTGTAATGTATTTCCTAACTGAAGAAAATTTTACCATACTGTGTAGTATACATACAATTCTATAGATCAAATAAAATGCAGCACACGGCTGAAAAAAAGAATTTGAATATTCCGTTCAACTATTTATAGTAATTGCTGAAAATTTGTTTTCAAATGTGTGATACGTTTTCAAATTGTTCACTCAGTAAAATGTTGAGTCTTGTTGCAGTATTCTGAATTTGCTCAAAGTGAATCATAATGTACCGTAATTTCCGGCGTATAATCCGCAGCTCAAAGAGTTGTTTTTCGACCCAGAAATATTATTTTATAAAATGTAACTTAAAAGATCGCTGTAAATATTTAACTACAATTATTGAATAAATTTTCTGGGTCGAAAAACAATTCTTTGAGCTGCGGATTATACGCCGGAAATTACGGTAGCTTGGCACATGATTTTTCGTTATTATTGGCACTGTGTTTGATATTCTTGAATAAAACCAGGTTGCAAAATTGTGTAGTTTATATGATTTGTCTTAAAATTTTATACATAAAAAATAGGTTAAGTTTTAGTATGCTAGATTTAAATGCTCATTACTTTGAATTTATTTTTTCCACAATTATTATCAGATTGATTTTTTATTTAATCAATATTCCATTAGGGAATTGTGCCTACTTTACAAATATGAATGTAATTTTTTAAATGTCGGGCATTTACATTTTAAAAATTGCACCAAATAAAAAAAAATTAAAAATTAAAAAACGCGGAAATCATAATTATTGTCTAACTTTATTGGGTAATATAACTATAGGGAAATACAGGTATTCAAACGATATTCCTTTCGAACTAGGAGAGTCGGTTTGTATACCAGAATTGAAGGTACAGTTCCAGGAAAAAAGCTATCACACTTATTAACTGTGCCGCAAATCATCGTATAAAAATGACTACTACCATTCAACAATTAAAAATGCCTACTAATATTTGTTATCCGTACGTTTTGCTTACAGAGTGTTCTATATATAGAAATTTTACCAAACTGGAAAATATTCATTAATGACGCATAAATTTTATATTTTTTTTATTTGGATTCATCGGTAATGTGAACCTTAACGCTTTGCCGTCCGCATGTCTCGTAAAAATACTTCTATTTGTAAAATGTTGAAATGATTGATTGGCACCAAATTTTAGAAACAAATTTATTCGAACTTTTACCCTTTTAGGTGCAAAGAACTTCGGTTGCTCAAATGTGGAAATTTATGAACGGCATTACGGAATTACAATAAAATTTATTTTAAAATAAATAAAAGCTTTTCTTCACGTACTTTATAAAAGCAAATGTTATTCAAAATTATTGCATCGTTGTGCCCTTTGGATATTAAAATGAATTAGTACATAGATTACACCTCCTCTCGTCAAGGTGGTAAACGTGCATAATGCGTCACTATTGGAACGAATGACTTTCTGTTTCATATCATAAGGTCAACATTACCTAAATATTTAAACATTATATCAAACTTAGGTTTTAGTATTGAAAATGTTCAAGTGTGGTACAATTTTTACATGTATGCCCATGAGTAAACTTAAGTAATATTCTTTTGAAGACTAATTGATTAACCCTTTGAGGAGCGGTGGTATAAATTATATACCACCTAATTTTAATCCGATTCAAACCAGAAACTTTTAATTAAATTTTACTTTTTTAACTTTGACGGAAAATGTTGGAAAAATTGCTTTTCCTTAAATTATTTCATAAATACCGGTGAGAATTCAACGTTACATGTACCGTAATTTCGCGCGTATGCGCCGCACCTCAGATAATTCGATTTCCTACCAGAATTCATTTTAAATAAAATGTGACTTACTTCTGCTTAGCACTTATTTGACTTCTTATTTTCAATAAAATTTCCGGTTTGAAAAAGGCTTAACTAGGGTGCGGCGCATACGCGCGAAATTACGGTACACAATTGCTTGCCCCTGAAAGGGTTGAGCAATCACATAGTTAAAAGACGATAACTGGCAGAGATAACAGGTAATCAACAGTTTTTATAAAGCCCAGCGCAGACAATTAATGCTGCACAATTTCATGAGCGAAAATAACACTCTGAGAAGTGAGAACAAGCACCCCAAAAATTAAATAAATAGCTGTAAATTATAAACATTTTTTTCCGGTTTCAATTGGGATGTCGAATATGTGAAATCACACAAATTGAAAGTAACATATTAATCCTTGTTACAACGTTATTAATATACGATAATTATCCTATTATCAAAAAATCTTCAAGTGCATACACCCCTCTAGTATTGTCAGTCAGCTAATTTTTAATTCAGACTACTTGATTGTCACACCATTTTTGAATTTATATTATTTACCTTATTTCCAACTTATGTAATCAGTCATTTAATAAGGGAAATAATTCTATTTCGATATAACCTAGTAGCAACCAAACAATTTGAATTTTAAAAAGTAGCGAATTCCCATCACTGCACTCCTTCGAAATTTTAAGGAGTCTGGCATCACAATTTCTGATTCGAAATTTTCTTTTTAATATTTAAATGACAGACTTTGCAATGGTCTCGTTTAATTGCAGTATTTGTTATAGACTTCTACCTTTAAGTAATTGAATTTTTTTTTAAATTATCGTACAACTGTACGCACACATTCATACATCTCTTAAATCAGGGATGCTAAACCTTTTGGATACTACTACTCTTGTCACTCCCACTTTAAAATATTAAATTTCGCATTACTAAATGAACTACTTTGGAATACTAAATTTTTCACTCATTAATTAATGCTAATATTACATAACAAAATTTTGCAAACTCTGCGTACCACGGGTAGCAAGTTCGATGCGAAAGTTCCTTATGATCATTTTAAAAATAATAACACCGAATAATTAACACTTCCCCAACATAGTTGAAAAATGATTTTCAATTCCGTTTTTCTCTATGTTTGCTGTCTGACTTCTGCCCGTCCGTGCTCTAACGCACGTAAATATCTTCTGATTGCCACGAAATTGATATATGTTAATGCAGTTTACGGTGCCGTGTATGATATTGAAATGAAGTGTGTAGCATATAATGTTCATTTACAGGACACTAAAAATAATATTTTATCACTACGGTCTATGGAGGAAAATTGTTTACGGCGAATTTTAATGATGCTACACAATTTTATATATTTTCAAATTGATACATATGACTGAGTGTTATTACAAGGCGTTTAATGTAGAATATGTTGTGAATAGAATGTATCGTTCATTTGCAGGAACACTCAATACAATGTTTTCACATTGCTGTCGTTGAACAAAAACTCCTGGAAGATCGTTTTCAGTTGTGGAATAATTCATTTTTTTGAATATTAATAGGTACATATAAATTCTATAGTTAATATACAGGGATGCTCAATATATTTCACGCACATTTTTGTTTATTTACGAGAATTGCTGAAGGGGAGTTTGTGGTTGTGTAATGTATTTCCTAACTGAAGAAAATTTTACCATACTGTGTAGTATACATACAATTCTATAGATCAAATAAAATGCAGCACACGGCTGAAAAAAAGAATTCGAATATTCCGTTCAACTATTTATAGTAATTGCTGAAAATTTGTTTTCAAATGTGTGATACGTTTTCAAATTGTTCACTCAGTAAAATGTTGAGTCTTGTTGCAGTATTCTGAATTTGCTCAAAGTGAATCATAATGTACCGTAATTTCCGGCGTATAATCCGCAGCTCAAAGAGTTGTTTTTCGACCCAGAAATATTATTTTATAAAATGTAACTTAAAAGATCGCTGTAAATATTTAACTACAATTATTGTATAAATTTTCTGGGTCGAAAAACAATTCTTTGAGCTGCGGATTATACGCCGGAAATTACGGTAGCTTGGCACATGATTTTTCGTTATTATTGGCACTGTGTTTGATATTCTTGAATAAAACCAGGTTGAAAAATTGTGTAGTTTATATGATTTGTCTTAAAACTTTATACATAAAAAATAGGTTAAGTTTTAGTATGCTAGATTTAAATGCTCATTACTTTGAATTTATTTTTTCCCCAATTATTATCAGATTGATTTTTTATTTAATCAAGAAATGTATTTAATTATGAATACATTTAACTAATTGTATGAATTTCATTAATAAACTTATATTAATTTTTAAAAATGATTGAGTTTCGTTTAAAACATGTGTATGTGCAATTAAAAGTATTCCCATGGTTTTTAAATCGAGAGAAATTTCACAATTCGACTGTGAAGAGGGATCATTTTCTGTTATCATTTCCATCCAAAGAAAAGAAAATTTTGACACAACTATAAAACTTTCATTAAGGTATTTGACTACGTTTAAAAAGTGGTTTTCGACCAAAATTGTCAGAATGGTTTTATTACATTTTATTAAAGACCAACTTTTTACTGTTCTAAAACTGTATATATTTTTATTGTATGATAAATAGAACCGGAGTTGTAGCGGTTTTTAAACTACTCAACAGCTGTCACTCAAACCCGAAGTACTGTTTAAAAGACCGGAAGTACTATTTAAAGGTACTATCTGGGAGGGGGGCAGCAAAAATATGGCCTTAGAAATAAACAAAGGCTCAGTACTTAAAACAAAGAGTATAGATCATAAAAACAGTAAAGTTTAGATGTATATTTTTGTGTAAAGTCTTCTAGTAAAACATAAATGTAAACTTTAAATGAATTTTTTGGATAATGTAACTTTTGGGGAAAATTCCATACGCAAAACATGATTTCTCAAAAAGTTATTAGAATATCACTATGAGATTTAAATTTCATGTTGTTTATACTATTGTGAAGGCAATGAACTACAGATTTAATTTTAGAATAAATATTTTTTGTTTTATGCATGTTTTCGTGGAAAGACATCGATGAATTTTAAGAAAATCAGCATGTAAAAAGGTGCAATATGCTATAAGTTTTGAAATATTTAAAATATATCTTAGATTTTAGTTCATTGCTTTCCCCAATGTCATAAGCAAGGCCTCCTTATCATAGTATCAGGCCTCACAATCAGCAAGTTTCCTTTGACCGCTATATTCTCCTGCTACTAGCGCAATCAATCGTCAGTAATAGGAGTATTTTCGACATGAAAATTTTTCACAGCTCCATTTGTTCTATGCATTTGCTTATGAACTAGTATCGGTAGCATAGCTGCCAACTTTTACGCTTAATTCCTCCCACTAAAATTTTATACTAAATTTTATCTTATTAAATTGACAAGATCGTGTGATTACATAACGAACAAAATTCTACTAAATTTTAGTGGTAAAAAAAAGCGTAAAAGTTGGCAGCTATGCGGTAGCAGAGCTGCTAGATTTTTCTATTCTCTTTTTGGATACCAGTTTTTTAGTACAGACAATTTTGTTTTGTTTGATCGGAGAATTCTGGGATTTAAAAGAACAACATTTTCTCTAAAAATATACTGGTGTTCAAAAAGCCGGAGACTTGGCAAGTCTGCGGTAGTATCCACCAGGCGGCGATACTTTCCGGAGAAAGTCAGTTAATAAGTGGCAATTACCGCGGACATTTTCTCCCATAGACTTTCTCCGGTTTGTCAAGTCTTATCTATTAAGGGAGTCTTGGTCATAAGTATGAAGTGTAAAAAGGAAATTAAGATACATACAATATATTTTTCTGTAGAGCGTTTTGCGTATAGGGCCAAATTTCACTAAACTTTACCAGAATATCGCCCATTTACCGAAATTTCATCAATGAATGAAATATTTTTTGTATTTTTTCACAGTTTCTAGTCGTAGTCTTAATAAAAATAAGTTCACAAAATATTTAAATAGCTTTTTTGGAAACAATTGCTCTGTACGTAGTCAGGCACTTTAAAAATAAATTCGAAATATGTGATTCTTTATAAAATTTAGGACTTCTACATAGTTTTTCTGGTAATTAATTAAGTGTACCTGATTCATTTCCTTATAAAATAATTAAATTTTGAAACATATGGATAAACGTCCAGCACATTTGTTTTATAACTCTATGAATGTCTAATAAAACTTACAGTCAGCGTCAAAAGAAGATGATACTCCTGCCTTCATTCTCAGAATATTTACAATAATATCACACTAAAGATATTATTAGACTAAAAATAATTCCTTCAATAAGAATATAAGTCTAATTTTTGAAATATTCGCTACCTACATATTAAAAATTGCATCATATTCGATTTTGTACCACAAAAAATTTGTATAAACTGCGGTACAATTATAACGTTAAAATAGTCACTACGTTAGCCTTGCTCTCGGTTAGTGGGATGTATATCGTCGCTCCCATGTCAAACTATCGAATGTGAAAGATGGGCCGATTGTCACCATTAAATTTTAATTGTTTTTTTCACCAGGGTTGCAAGTTTGACCTTTTTTTCTGTTCGGAAAATATGAATCCAAACCAGAAATTTAAAATGGAAATTTTTGCTTTATTTAACAACAGACATCGCGTGATTACAAAAAGTAATTTTTTTCTCAAAATTTTTGGTATTAATTCCGCATCTCTGAATAATATAGAAGTCCAAACGGTCGACCCTGTTCTTCACAAAAATTTTATTAATATTTTTACTAGGCGAATAATTCTAATAAAATTTAGCGGTGATAATCGGCCCAATTTTAAAAGTAATGAAAAATAATTTTTTCCTATTCGATAGTTTGACATAGTAGAGACGATATGTCCCGGTTCGTATTTAAAAGGTTACGTGACTACAAATACTTTATACACGCTTTCATTTTACCTAAATTATGGACAGGAAACCTGGGTGACACAATGCCAATTGCCACGACTTTACCTGTATAATTTTCTTCGTCTTATTTAATATCAGAGTTACTTTCAGTAAACAAGTCTAAGAATAATTTTTGAAAAACTTAATAATATAGAGTCGTTGAAATAACCACACTATGATACAATATATCGCAGAGATATGCGAGAAGTACTATTAGGGAATTATGTCTAATTTGAAAATAAGAATGCAATTTTTAAAAGGATGACTTCCACAAATTAAAAATTGTCACACATAATAAAAAAATATAGAGAGAAATTTGCCATGCATGAAAAAAATTAATGTAAAGACCTAATTCTGATATCATATTCGGATTTTTCGGTAATGCGTACTTTGATATACCAAAAGACACGTCATTTAATCCAGTAATTTAGGATATGTGCTTGTGCATGTTTAAAATTTAGATCTCTTAACTTTAATCCCTTAACTGCCGACGAAATCCGACGTGATCTTCAATATCTTATATAATCAAATAATTTTGAAATTAAATAACGCGACGATTATTTTTCTGATATAACTGTAAGAAAGTGCACTTGTTATATGTGTTCAAAACACGGCTCTGCTGGTGAAAATTGGCTCGCGGTCATGCAAGTTCGCCATTCATATAGTACATGCCGGGTTTTCAAGGACGTATATATACGTCCGGGGCAGTTAAAGGGTTAATTTCATTAATAATTGTTGCAAACAGATTGCAATGCCAATGGTTTTTTTAAGCCTAAAGAAAAAACTACTTCACGTAAGGAGCTGTTATTTGTATTATCATTTTTGAAGCTTCTAGAAATCGAGTTTTGTTCAAAAATTCATAGGTTACAGTTTATATATTTTTCAAAACACAATTTCATGTATACTTTCAGAATTAAATTTCGTAAAACATAAGCGCCATAACTTATAAAATATTTTACATAAATAAATTTTCTAGAAGCTTTGCAAATGCAAAAATAAAAGTACACCTGATTTCTCGAAGTAGTTTTTGAGTTATGGTTAAAAAGGTACCAGCATTGCAACTTGTTTTGCAACCACAGAGTAAGACAGAGATCCAACTTCGCCTGAAAAGAGCGACTGCGGCGGATGACTTATAAACTAAATCATCACTTTTGCGATTTTTTTCGTGATTTCCGTTTAATTGTAACCCTATTCAGCTTGACAGCTTTTGCTGTTGTCATTTGCACAAGTGCAAATTTTCGGCGTTCGCCATAGGCGTAGCGTCAAGGGGGGCACTTTACTACCAGTATTTTTACATAGTATATTTGGCCTTATTTAATTCATACCGTTCAAAGATTACATAAGGCTAAATGTAGTTTATAATTTTACTGGTAGTAAAATGATCGTGCCCCCCCCCTGACGTTACGCCACTGGCGTTCGCTATTTGATTTTTGTAGTATATTAGCTGTATAGCCTTTGGTTAAATTTGGTTCATTCATTCGGAAAATTTTTAGAATAATTTTTACTTAAGAATACTTTTTTTAGGCCATAATGCTTTCCTATGGGGATGCAGACGATTTTTCAAATTTCATTTTTATCTGAAATGAAAATAGAATGTTTGCATAATGGATTTAGACGTAAAATTATGAATGCTAAATTTTCGATATGGATTTCCAATACTTTTAAAATTTTACCGATAAATTTAATAGAATTTAGAAATTAATTGCTTAAAATATTTAAAAATGTTTTTGCATCTGTTCGGGAAATATAAACATCTTATTTTCATATTTTTTTCAAATTTTAAAAGCGTTTATTTTTACTTTCCACTTTAATTTATTCGTTGCTGATGAATACCTGTTTATTTTTAAAATTAAAAGAATAAGCAATTCATCAGAATTTTACACTATCATTGTATAACACCGTGTTTAACCTTCCTACCCTGAATGGGTCGAATAGACCCACTTCTATAATTTATTTAATTCGATTGGAACCAGATTTTTTAGTAAGTTAAATACATGTAAGTTAAAGTAGTAGTAAAATTAGTAGTGTAAGTAAAAAAAAAAAGTAAGTTGAATAAATGCTACACAAAACTACGTTAAATAAATATGTTAAATCATTTTCAAAAACAAATTCTGGTGTGAAATGTTTTTATCAACGTTGAGTAAAATTTCAACAGGGTACGAAGGTTAATTCAATGATTCTAATTTCTGGAACATTCGAAGAATTTTATATGCTTATAAATATGCATGCAATTGAAAAAATAATAATTGCGGATTGTACGATGTTAAATAATATCAAAAATAAGATTTAAATAACAAGCAGTCGCCGTTTTTTCCCCTTCCCTCATTTGTCGCCAAGAAAGCGATATATAGCCGTTATTAGAAACCTCGCTTCTGTTATGGGCGTAGTTTCTGCGTCATCCGCAGATATCGCCACTGTCTATGTGTAATCCCATGTTAAAGAAGTTACCATTGAAGTCTATGAGAGTTGATTATCTGTTGAAATCTCCTTACTCTGTGTTTTGCAACGACTAAAAATGAATTTAACATTAGGAGATCCAAACAATTCACTTTTAGTGGCACTAATTAGCGGTTACTAAATTGTTGAAAATAATGACCGGCAAATGTAATTACGGTAATATTTATTTTAAAATAAATAATTATTTTCTTTACGTACTTCATATATCAAAATTTCATTACGAAATTCTGGTTCAATTTTGCCATTTGGGTATTAAAATTAAGTAGTATATAATTCATACCTCCGAACTTCAAGGAGTAAATCCTTCTGAAACCAATGGGATCTGTTTTTAAACCATTTATTTTTATTCTTACATTTTTTATTGTTCGAACCATAAAAAATAGTTACTGAAACGTAATAAATAAAATAAAAAAGACACATCGGATGAAATTTAACAGAATTAATTTAATTAATTTCTGGTTCAAATCATCCAAAACTGAGAACTCTCATCAAAAATTAAAACTTGGTATAATGAGGATCATACGTTCGGTCAATAACGTTCGGTTACGTACACTGAGGTCAACATTACCGAAGAATTTAAATATTACGTCAAACTTAGGTATTAGCTCTGAAATCATTCAAGTGCGATACAACTTCTGCATGTAGACGATCCCCATTAACAAACTTTAGTCATATCGTCGCTACCATGTCAAACTATCTAATGAGAAAAAATGCATTTTTCATTACTTTTAAAAATGAGCCGATTGCCACCACTAAATTTTAATAGGATTTCAGGGTTGCCAGTTTATCCTCCTTTTCCATTCAGAAATTTTGAATCCATACCAGAAATTTAAAATAAAAATTTTTGCTTTATATAATAACAGAAAATTTCGTCAATACGCAAATTAAAAATTTTCTCTCAAACTTCCCGGAATGGATTCGGCATCTCTGAATAAAAAGGGAGTCCAAATTGGCAAACCCTGTTCTTCACAGAACTTTTATTAGTATTTTACTCTAATAAAATTTAGTGGTGACAATCGGCCTATTTTTAAAAGTAATGAAAAATGCATATTTTAATATTCGGTAGTTTGACACGGTAACGTCGATATCATTATTTGGAACACAAATTGATTGATACCGAACATTTTATATGATGATTACTGTCAGAGATAATCGGTGCTGAATAGTTTTTCAAACGCCGAGCGCAGTCTACTACTACTGCACCCTTTCATGAGAGATATTCATCCAGTAGTGAAGATGTCTAAGCAACCCCGAAAAAACAGGAAATATATATGTACCTTTAATTTTTAAACCATTATTTCGGGTTGCAATTTTTATGTCGAATATATGAATTCACACAAATTCAAAGCAAATTATTATTTCTAGTTACAATGTTGATAATATATGATAATTATCCTATTATAAAGCAATCTCCATGCACATACAGAGGGTTCTTGCACACATTCAGTGTTGCAGCTCCGCAACTATTTTTTTTATTGGTATTACACGATAACCACCATACTTTTTAATTTGCAATATTCACCTTATTTTCAATTTATTTTATATGTCATTAAATAAGGGACATAATTCTAATTTAAAAACCTAGTAGTAATTAAGCAATTTGAATTGTTAAAATTAGCTGGATCCCAACAATGCACTCCATCGAAATTTTAAAGAGTCTGCTCAACAAATCCTGATTAGAAAATTTCCATTTAAAATTTAAATAACAATGATTGTGTTTAAGTTATGTATTTTGAAAAATCTTCTGCGTTTAAATAATGCAAAAAAATGTTATAAAAAATATGGTACAACTGTACGAACCCTATCATGCATCGTTTTAATGAGAGATGTTCAAAATATGTATACTAATCCACTTGTCACCGTTATTTTAAAATATTAAATTTAGCCTTACTAAAAATTCTACTTTGATATGGTAGATATTCCTTCTTTCTAGAAGCCATGTTCATTTATTTCCTTTTATGATATCATTTGGATCTTCATTAATTAAAAACATCTCATTTGTAAATTTCCAGTCTGAGTAGTTGTTTTTGGTTAAGCTTTTCAAACGCTAGCCTTTATTTTAAAGAATTTGTATTTGTTTATTTCCAGATTTAGACAATTATAAGGCTCGTAATATTTAATTGATGAGACTAGTTTTTTTTACCTTTTTGGAAAAAATGAAAGAAACAATATTTGTTCATGTTTCTTATACATAATCTTTAAGAAATTGATTTATTTTTATAATATTATATTTTGGACATATAATCATTTAGAAATATGGTTTTATAAATATTATTAGCATTCGCAATGTCATTTGAGTCAAGTAAAAATGTAACCAAAATGTAAAATTAATTCCAGTAAACTTCTACATATTAAAGAACAATTGCTTGTCCACACGCATAGGGCTGAGGAGCTTCCAGGGACACATTGCTAATCACCTAATTGAAATATCACATAGACGCAAGAAAAAAGGATCTCCAATGGAAATTTTACATTATTATATTGATTTCTTCACTTGTGTAAACTTATCGTATATGGTGCTAACTCACATAATTTTAAAACAATCACTAAATAAGCTCCGTTGTTTTAAGATTACACACTTACAACAAAAATATATATTATGCAGGATAAAATATTATATCATTTTGTAAATGTTAATAACATTTCGGTAAAAGATACATATTTTGAAATTAATTTCCGAAAATATATGAAGGAAACAATCTATGAACTTTTAAACTCAACTTAATTTTTTTAAGTTTTAAATATGAGAATCAATAATTACAGATCATTTCACCGTGTAGTTTTAGAGTTATGCTTAAAAAGCTACCCGAATTTTATTGTGTTTTGCAACAATTTAAAATGAATTTCATAGTACAAGTTTCAAATTTCGAGTTTCACCAGCTTCATGTATGAATACAAGAATTTCCATGTGTTGTGGGTGTGACTTGGATGCCATACTTGCAACAGTAAAGTAATATTTCCTAAGCATGAAAATGTTGATTTACAAAATTGATATATAGAATATTGTTATATTGAATGCTGCCATATTACGATAGAAAAATGCTGTGTAAAAATAAAAATATTTAATTTAATATTATGGGCTTTAAACAATTTAAGTACAAAGGTAATTTACGTGTAATAGTGTCAGACACGCCCACACCAATACACATGGATTGAGTAAATTAGAAATTTCTCGCTGATGTGCTCTGGGTTGCTGACAAAATTACCTTACTGTTTCAGGTAAATCAACATAGAAATAATTCTGCTATTCTTTGATTTTAAATTTCTGCGTGATGTTATCAACACATCACGATCACAATCATTAACAAATATATATATAGCTTTAAACTTTTTTAACAAATAAACATTTTTTTCGAGTGACTGTATTTTCATCCAACATAAAATATATCAATGCTCAAATGCTTTTGCACTATTTGCAAACACACTTTTCCGTCTTGTGATAGCCTCATATTTGCATTCTAAAATAAAGTGTAGAAAAAACGCTTCTCATACTACATTAGACAACGGTTCTTTTGCTTATTTAGTAGACTCTATCAGCTACAGTCAAAAGAAAATAAACCAAGCTGTCAAACTTCCAATTTGTTTAATATTAAATAAACATATTTAGAATCTGAACGTTTACTTAACCCCTTGAAGGGCACCTGTATATAACATATACCACTTAATTTTAATCCCAAAATGCCACAATGACATCAGAATTTTATAATAAAATTTTGAATTTATAAATTACATGAGGGAAAGCTTTTACTTATTTTAAAATAAATTCGTTCGTGAATCCCGGTGTCAATCAATCATTTCAATATTTTAGTTACAAGAGTACTTCGCCCCTGAAGGGATTAATAAATGAAATGAAATCAGCCCCACAAAGAATAGACGTCGCCAACCTTTGTGCATGAAAATTGTTTTCACCAAATTTACCAAAATGTAATCTTTACCTTATATAATCGCAAAGTTTCTGTCATTAAATACTGCAAGTTTTCTATTCTAAAATACGCCTAGCTTGCTTGCTCGCATGCACAGTTTGATTACCACTAACATATAAAAAAAACACATTTTATATAAAAAAAAACATTCCTGTTCAAAATACATTTTTTTTAAAAATCAATAAAGGCTGTTTGCAACTATGTGATTTAAATGCAAATTGCATTACACTGGTGCACGTAGAGAGTGTGCAAAGGGGTAAAAAGTAAATTTCCGAATAGTATATATTCATGTTAATTAATCATTGAAATTCCCCGATTAAATAATGTGAAGATTACTAGTTGGAAATAGTGGCAGTTTGAGGTCCCCTGTAAACGCCCCGGGCACCAATTTTTCCTAGTAGCACACATTCCAGCCTACTACTATACATGGGTATAAACCGGTTTAATTTGTCTCAAGTAAATCAATGGAGCTATGAATAAAGATGAGAAAAGATATTGAGTATTGTCTACCAGTTACTATTGCAGTAACTGAGGAAGTAGTTACAATATGATGGCTGTTGTTTGTTAACATCGGATCGTAAGAGCCTGATTACCGCCGAAGCAACAGTGGCTGAGAGGTTCTGCTCTCGAAGCTGGTAGACGGGAGGTGCTGGGTTTGTTCCCAATCGCCCCCGTCGGACTAATCTTTCGGAGTTTTCGTGGTTTTCTTCGAGCCGTGGATTTATCCATGCGTAAATACGGATTAGGTTCCCTTAGAAAGACCCCCACGAAGGGCACTCCCCCGGGCCTATATCCCAAGTGTAGATAATTGGCCGTCAATAATCAACCCAACCCAACCGCAGAAGCAAATTTTTAACTGTAAATTTGAATTGAATTCGCCTTATTTAATTGCTTTATAAATGCTAAATTTCTGTCATAAAAAAGGCTAAAATTTTTATTCGATTTCATTCAAATTTCGATTAAAAATATTTAGGTAAAATCAGGTTATTATTTGCATTTTTCACTTCTATCCATTTTAAATTAATATTCTATGAATGTTTTATGACAAATAGTCTTTTTTATAATTTACCACTTAGACAATGTCTTATATAAAAAAAAATCAGGATTTTTCTAACTTTTTTTCTAATTGAGAGCTTTTATGGACTCAGTCTTCTTCACCTGAAAATGTAATGCTCTACTGCAGAATAAACCTTTTATTTGATAGAACGTAGATATATCAAAATAATTTATTTCTACTTTTTAGTAAAACGGTCTTATAATATTAAAGTTTTAATTAGAATGTTAAAGGATTTTCTTAAACACGTGAATTCAAACATTATTTTGCTTAAGTGAAGCGGTTTTCTACTTTATTTATTATTAACTATTAACTATTTATTAACTATTTATTTTAAATGGTTTTATAGCTGCACGCGTTTGCATGTTTTAATTAAATTTACATTTCAAGGGTAATGGTTTAGAGAAAATTAATGTAAAGGATAATATATACACCTGTAGTGAATTTTAGAATATACACATGGTTAATATTTAATTATTTATTTTCATATATTTGTAAATAAAAGATTTGTTAAAAAAACAAAATCAAACTTTATTTGTAAATTTTGCATAAAAAAATCATTAAGGAATTTATGAATGTGTCTCTGTCTCTCAAATGTAAAAATTCCATACACGACTCTTTTTGAAAAGTAAATTAAAACAGACATGAATTAAGATTAAGACTATTGCTGAAAATATTTAGACATATATTTAAATATATGTAAACTAAAACAGTGAATGGCACATAGTACAGGTACCGCAATTTCCAGTCTATAATCCGCGGAATAAATAATCATGTTTCGACCCAGAAATTTCATTTAATAATAAAAATAAAATTTTTACAGCGATCCAAAAAGTTGCATTTTAGTAAATAAAATATCTGTGTAGAAACTTGATTGTTTGTTCCCCGGTTATTGGCCGGAAATTACGGTAGTAACATAATTTAATATGATTATTAATATGTTTTGGCAAACAAAATCAGCAACAATTTTAATCACAATAAGACATGCAATTTAAAGAAAACAAATAAAGTGCTTTCAATGGGACAATAACATCTATAGGACCAATTAAAACAAATTTAATCGAAGAAAATCTCCTGATATACAACACTAACATATTTGTTTTTACTCATATTTTTATGTAAGTATAGCATATATTTTATTTACATTACTTCGATAATTTATATTCACTTTTTATTATAATATGCCTATAATACTGGTTGTAATTTTTTTCATTTTATTGATATTTTCATGGGAATTTTTAAAATATTCTGTGGACTACATTTTTTTATTCCATTCACACCAACTTAAAAAAATAATATTTGTTTACTGTTCTATGAAAATTTCGAAAGAAATCTGCTACAAAGAAACGTTTGTGTAAACTATAGTACAAATAGAATGTAAAAATAGTCACCAGCGGTAACCCTTCTCCCGGTCAGTTGGATGTATATATACTATTTCGCAGTAAAAGGGTTAACACCTTGAAGGGCACCGGTATATTATATATACCATTTAATTTTAATCCCAAAATGCAACAATGACACCAGAATTTTATAATCAAATTTTGAATTTATAAGGTACATGAAGAAAAGCTTTTACTTATTTTAAAATATTTTTGTTCGTGAATGCTGGTGTCAATCAATCATTTCAATATTTTAGCTACGAGAGTACTTTGCCCCTGAAGGGGTTAAGTGACTATGTTTACTTTACACACGCTTTTGTTTTATCTAAAGCAGGGACGGCAAACATTTGCGCGAGATCGTCAATTCCCTCGACTTTCCCCGAATAATTTTCTTTGCCTTCTTTAATATCAGATTTTATTTCATTAAACAAGTTTGAGAACAGCTTCTCGAAAAGTTGTACCAACTGGCATTCTGGCACGAGATTTTGCCGTCCCTGACAAAAAGTGAAAATCCATTATGCAAAATTGAAACATATAGAGTCGTTGAAACAACCAAATTGTGATATTTTATCATATATATACCGAAGAGAGATGTGAGAAATACCATTCGGAAATTGTGTCTACTTAACAAATATGAATATAATTTTTTAAAAGATGGACTTATAAAATTTAAAAGTTGCATCAAATTAAACAAAATATCAAAAATCACGGAATTCATAATTGTTTTCTCTGGTTAAAAATGCTGAAAATAGCTATTGGAAAATATACAAGAATTCAAAAGATATTTTTTTAGGTGATTGGGCGTCGGTTTATATGCCAGAATTGACAGTACAGTCCTGGAAAAGAGCTCCCATACCTATTAACTCTACCGCAAATCGTATAAAAAAGACTAGTACCATTCAATAATTAAAAATGTCTACTAATAATTGTTATCCGTACGTTAGGCTTAGGAAATCATATTTATATATGTAGAACTTTTACCAAGCACAACTTTTATCAAATTTTCATTAATAATGCAAAAATGTTATATTATATGTTTGGATTCATCGGTCATGTTTACCTTAACATATCAAACGGCAAGTAATTTAGATCAGTAGTTTAAGAAATGTGCTTTAGGAAATGTGTGCTTTAGAAAATATGTTTAAAGTTAAAAGTTTTCCATATTAACACATATTTAGCTACTAGTATTCATCTTGTAAAATGAAAAATCCGACTGCGGGCGTTACTCAAAAATGTTTTATTATAGAACAGAAATATTTTTTTATATGTTCGTGTATATATTATAAATGAATGTTTACAATAATTGTATTATTTTTAATCAAAATATTTACATACATAGTAGTCTAATTATAAAAAGACGAATATTGTGTAATTTTTGAGAAATAATTTAACACATAAAATGCAAAATTACAGCCGTGGGCAGAATTACATACCGTAATTTCCGGCGTATAATCTGCGGATCAAACAATGATGTTTTAGCCCAGAAATTTTATTTTATAAAATGTAAATTACTAGATCTCTGTTAATATTTTACTTTAATTTTTGAATAAAATTTCTGGGTCTAAACATGATTGTTTGATCTGCGGATTATACGCCGGAAATTATGGTTTAACCAAAAGAGTTTTATTCACGTTTCCCGCGAATGATGTGTTAAATCAAGGGAGGTAAACCTGTGACATGCGTGCCACAGAGCTACCACTATTTTTTAAACAGAATTATTCGCCTTACATAAAGAGTGAAATTAAGTGATAAAATGAAGTTAAAATTTTTATTAAAACTGGTGTCGAGCGAATTTCAGGGGAAAACGTTGGCCACCCCTGTGTTAAATTCATTATAAATTGCTGCAAAGAGATTGAAATGCGGATAGATTTTTAAGCATAACTAAAAAAAGAACTTGGCACAGGGAGCTGTGATTTTTTTATTCGGATTTTTGAAGATTCTAGAAATTTATTTTTGTTCAAAAATTCATAGGTTAAAATTCATATATTTTTAAAACCAAAATTCAAATTATACATAATTACAAAATTAAATTTCGAAAAAAAAAAAAAAAATCATAACATATGAAATTTTTAACAAAAATAAATTTTCAAGAAGTTTCGAAAACGCAAAATAAATTTACAATTCATTCCGCGAAGTAATTTTTGAGTAATGCTTAAAAACTACCACCATTGCAACATGTTTTGAAACGATTAAATATGAATTTACCATTAACATGTCCAAACATATAGATTTTCTGGTTACAAGCACTTCGGTTGCTAAAATGTAGAAATGAATAAACGGCTCTATGAAATTACAATAAAATTTGATTTAAAATAAACAGAAGCTTTGCTTCACGTAATTTATAAAGGCAAAATATAATTCCGAAATTCTGGTATCATTGTGCAATATGTAGATTAACATTATGTAGTATATAAATTATATCTCCTCTATTTAAAGCAGTAAACGTGCATAATTCTGTCTCTACTGGACCGAATGACTTTCTGTTTCGTATCATTCGGTCAACTTCGAAGGATTTAAAAGTTTTGTCAAACTTATGTGATAGTATTAAACAATTTCAAGAGTGTTACAATTTCTACATGTAGATGATCCCAATGAGCAAATTTTAATCATATCATTATTTTATAGTCTAATTGATTGGTATTAATCACATTTTAACACATTTAGGAAGAGTGGTTTTCGTCTTTTAAACAGGAAACACTGCCTATGGGCGTTACGATTGAATATCAGATTATTTAACAAAAATATTTCTTCACTTTGTGTTTATATTATAATGCAGTGTATATAATAATGGTATTGTCTCTAATCGAACTATTTATATGTATAGTACCCTAGTTGTAAAAATACGAATTTTGTATGCTTTTTCAGAAACAAAGTAACATATAAAACGCAAACGTACCATCCATGGGCGGAATCACATATGTTCTAAAGACGCGAATTCCCGTCTCCTGTCCTCAATGTAATAAGATGACAACTGGCAAAGATAACAAACGACCAACGATTTTTCTAATGCCAAGCGCAGTCTATTACGATTGCGCAATTTCTGGAACAATGCACCTTTTAAAATAAGTGGAAACAGACATCGCAAAAATGAAATACATAGCTGTAAATTCTAAACCTATTTTTCCGGTTTCAATTGGAATGTCGAATAAATGAAATCACACAAATTCAAAGTATTATTTTAATAATTGTTACAACGTTTTTAATATATGATAATTATCATATTATCAAAATCTATTCACGCGCGTACACATGGAATCGTATCACAGTAGAACAGAGTCAATGTCTATTAATGACTGTCCGGGGATTGATCAAAAGGTAATTTATGGAACTCTGATTAACATAGTTTAAAGCAGCAACAATAATAGAAGCCGTCTTAAAAGGGCCAAAATTGGCAATCAGGCATACTTCTACTACTAATTTTGAAACATTTCTTGTCATTTTTAAACAATGGGATTAACAATAGAACTACCGAAAATGTTACTCAATTTTAAAACCATTTCACACCAGAAATTTTATTTAAAACTGCTTAACTTATTCATTTAACGTATTTATGTGACTTTTATATTTAATTTATTTTAAAAATAAATTTCTGCTTCGAATCGGAATATATTCATTTGGTTGCCATCAAAATGACGGATCATGGTAGTTCTAGTGTTAACTAAGACAAAAATACTATTTTAAAATTAGTTTTGGAAGTTTGTCTAATTTGCTTTCGTTTAGTCGGCGCGTATGGCAACAATGAACATAATTTAGAATGTGATCCTGAAATGTATAGCCACAAGAAATTGGATTAAGAAGAACTTCCACAAAATAAAAATAAGTAACAAGGTATATAGGCATTTACAATATCCAATGTCAATGTGGTTTGTCCTATATAGGACAGACTAAACGACAACTCCGTTTCCGACTCAATGAACACAGAAATTACATTAAGAAAAAAGAATTACAAAAGTCCTCTATTGCCTGTCACTGTTGGAGTGAGGGACATAATTTTAACTTCGACTCAGCCACTATTATTAAGAAATGTAACACTCCATTAGATTTAGACTTCTTTGAGGCAGTTTATATTCATAAATTTGGTAACTCCCTGGTTAATGATTTTTCAAGTGTACCGTACATCTCACCTTTCTGGGTTGAGTTACTTTGTCATAGTGAATCCTCTACAACCAACCAACCGACTTAATCAGATTGGAGGAGTTTCTCGGTGTGTTGTTGTTTTTCATTTGGGTTTTTAGTTTCATTTTCATGTCTTTGGGGGGATACAATAGGGTTTAGGTTTATTTACACTGAGGAAGTGAGTCCATGATACTCATGAAACGTGCGTCTGTTTATTACAGGATAGTTTCATTTTCATGTCTTTGGGGGGATACAATAGGGTTTAGGTTTATTTACACTGAGGAAGTGAGTCCATGATACTCATGAAACGTGCGTCTGTTTATTACAGGATGTTACTGTGTGTCAAACGTTGGTATTTTTAGTAAGGTATATAGTACCTATTGAAACATCAAGTGATATAGCTAAAGCGTACTGTACAGCTAAAAAATCCTAAAGGATACCCAGAATCACTGTCAGAATGTCGCTAACTACATTAGCATTAAACGTTGAAAATAATACATAGAAAGACGTGAAAAATTGGCTTACAATATAAAGTTAATTATCGAACATTATTTTGTAGTTATTTGTTCCTCATCGGACTTTGCAATATTGTCAGTTACTGTGGTTCAAAGTCCGAAACATCTAGAGAGCCGACGGGCATACCTGCCATGTTTCGTGTATTTTTAGTTCCACTATTCCCAAATATATATATTCGCCTCAGCAAGTGACATAATTATGTCATTAAATTAAATTATTAAACTATTATTTGGAAATTCTGGTACTCAAGATACTGGAAACATATAAAATAGCTCTATAATGTCCCTGAAATGTGGTTTTTGGGAAAGGAGTTTGAACTCGGAATTCAGGTTTACGGATGATTCTTAGTAGAACAAGAGAGGAAAATTATAATTTTATTACTTTCTTTAATGCGCATGTTTCACACATAATTAATACGAACCTCAGTCTACCTATTGTAATAAAGGAGATTGCAACTATGCCAGCGTCTTGATCCCGAAAAATATTTCGGTAAAGTCCGGTTATTATTTGTATTTTTCACTTCTATCCATTTTAAATTAAAATTCTATGAATGTTGTATGACAAAATATATTTTACAGTTTACCATTTGGACAACATCTTATATAACAAACGCTGGATTTTTCTACCCGGGAGCTTTAATAGGCTCAGTCTTCTTCATCTTCTGAAAGTGTAATGCTCCACTGCAGAATATACCTTTTATTTGGTAGAACTTAATATCAAAATAATTTGTTTCTACGTTAAGAGTACAATAATCCTATAATATTAAAGTTTTAACATTATTACTTCTTTATGTTTTCTGATACAGTGACGTAGTGTGAGGGAGGGGGGGAGGTTCGATCACTTTACTACAAGTATAATTATATACTACATTTGGCCTTATTAAATATTTGAACGTTGTGAATTAAATAACGCCAAATGTAGTATATAAAAACACTAGTAGTAAAGTGATAACCCGACACCCCCTTTCGCTACGCCTCTGATCTGATATTACTAATTCTGGATTTTTGTGACTTACCTTCTATATCAGTGGGTATTTATGGGCACCTGCAGAAAATGTAATGGGTACTGCAGAATAAACATTTATTTCATAGTATTGGGTTGTCCGGAAAGTTCGTGCCAGTTGGGAAAAGGAATTCGTGCCGAACAATTCTGCCCGTTAATTACTAAATATTAGATATCGGAATCAATTACTAATCATTAAAGCACACGCATATCACTAAATCACATGCACGAACTTTACAGGCAACATAATACGAGCAAAATAATTTGTTTCTACTTTATAAGTACAAACCTTATAATATGAAAGTTTTAACATGAATGTTAAAAGATTTTTTTAACGCATGAATTCAAACATAATTTTGTTTAAATGAAGCGGTTTTCTGCTTTAATAAACTATTTATATTAAATAGTTCTATTTATAGCTGCATACGTCTTGCATGATTTTATTAAATTTAGATTTCAAGGGGAAAGTTTTAGACATAATTAATGTAAATGAGAATATATACACCAACAGTAAATTTTAGAAAATACACATTGTTAATATTTAATTATTTATTTTCATGCATTTTAAATAAAAGATAAAATTAAAACTAAAACTATCTTTATTTTGATATTTTGCATAAAAATTTAATTTATGAATTTGTATTCAAGCTCTAACTCTCAACTGTAAAAATTGTAGCCACAAATCTTTAAAAAAGTAATAAAACCCACAGGATTTCAGACTACTGCTCAAAATAGTTTTACATATATTTAAATATAAGTAAAATAAAGCAGCGAATGCACATGGTATAGATAGTAATAGAATTGTATATGATTATTAATATGTGTTGGCAAACAAAATCAGCAAAAATTTTAATCGCAATAAGACATGCAATTTCAAGAAAACTAATCAAGTGTTTTCCATAGGAAAATAAGATTTATAGGATTTAACCCCTTGAAGGGCACCGGTATATTATATATACCACTTAATTTTAATCCCAAAATGCAACAATGACACCATAACTTTATAATCAAATTTTGAATTTATATGGTACATGAGGAAAAGCTTTTACTTATTTTAAAATAAATTCGTTCTAGAATCCTGGTGTCAATCAATCATTTCAATATTTTAGCTACAAAAGTACTTTGCCCCTGAAGGTGTTAAATGAAATTTAATTGGAGAAAATCGCCTGATATTCAACACTAACATGTTTGTTTTTACTTATTGTTTTATGTAAGTATAGCATGTATTTTATTCAGTGGCGGTTCTTGACTGTCTTCTTAATGGGGCACTAAATACATGCCTGAAACACGTATTATTTTCATACCATTATTTTTTTACAAGAAATCTTTTCCTTAATTAATGGAATGACTTTATGATTGTAAATATAATAAAATGTTCCTTTATAATAATAGTGGTAAGAAAATAATAATTTTAGCAGCCACGCATTTAGTTCTCCAAATAAAGTCAGTCACGAGTCGCCACTGATTTTATTTATCCCGGGAGCAGTCGCATGGGGTATGCCATACCCCAGGGTGCGTACGGTTTTTACAATTGTTACCACTAATTTCCGAAAAGTAATCTACAATTTACATTATCATAGAATTAGTAACAATTGTCTCAGACTAAATAAAGTGACGATTATTAATTGTATTTATTGGTGACAATGTAAAAATCATTCATAATCTTGGTATGCGCGACTTTTCCCGATTTAAATTACTTCGATAACTGATAGATTTTAAACAAATATAACGCAACTCAGGTAGCAAATACATAAACTTTTATTATAATATCACTTTAAAACGCATGATATTTTTTTTCAATTTATTGATCTATAAATGGAAATTTTAACATAATATAAACTCTAAATAAATTGGAACAGATACATTTATCAGAAAAAAATAGCTTCAATGTACGAACAGTTCTTGAAAGTTTCCCAGAAATGTGGAACGACTATTTTAGACGGTAGTGGATCGCAATAAATTTAATACCATTATTTTAATAAACTAAATTTCCCCTTGTTTAATCGTAGAAATCTTGACTTCTATAATGTCAAATTTAATATAAAGAAATTTGTAAAAATAAAGTGATTGTGAAACCCTGGACGAGCCACGACGCATTTCAGAAATGATATCGTTGCATATTTTTTTTCCTCAGATTAAAAATCTTGTTGCTTTTAAATGCAAAATTTTTAACTATTTCTGTGATTACATAAGGGGTAAATTTTTAAACGGAAATTGTAGTAAAAGTATACGCCCCCTGTAGTGTATATCCTGAGGTCGGCGAGGTCACTTTTTTGAATACCTCTAGTTGTGAACTACAATATTCCAGGGAGATTTCAAAAGCATTTGCAATAGAAATATAATTGAATGATAAATACTTAGAATTAGTGGTACTCAAAACTAGTCGTTGGGGACCACCGTAATACTTACCCATCATGTATATGTATAATGTAAACTATTAAAATAAAAATGTGTAAACTACTTATAAAATGCATTGCAATTCAAATAAAATCCTGGCTTGATGACGTCATAAAAAGGCTCGATTACTGAATTGCTTGAAAGAGGTTTTTCCTTATAACTCCGAAAATAATACTCCTATTAACTAGCGGTTTATTGCATCTGATTAAGCGTCAAATTTCCAATTAAAATATATCTTTGAAGTGAAATTTGGATGAAATACAGGGTCATGAAAAATCGAAGAGTGTGGAAAATAGGATTACAAATATCTCGGCAACTCATTATCCGATCGACTTCATGTTTTATGCAAAATTTATGTTTTTTTATTGTTTTTTATATTTACTACTCAAAATAAACAATTTCGAAAATTTTTATATACCTTTCATCAGAACGAATATTTCGAGAGTCCGAAAAAAAATGTTCCGGTTAATCGAGGTTATTGAAATGAAATAGGCTTCTTCCCATTATTACATACTAAGTACATACCAAATTGCAAGTCTCTATCTCAATTTGTTCGGGAGATAGAGCGTTTACAGACACACAGACACACACACAGACACACACACAGACACACACACAGACACACAGACGGACGGCAAATGTTTTTTTCTAAAAATATGTTTTTTGGAATCTCCAGTGTCTGAAACGTGTAAATCCGTCAAAAAAAAAAATTCGATTTTCAAAACGATTACAAGACTTACCCTATACTACGTATGATGAGTAAGTAAAATGACAGAATCACCTCGGTCGATAATAGGATTGTCAGTTTGGCCTCTTTTTGATAAAGAGATTCAGAAATAAAACCGAAAATTCCAAGAGGAATGTTTTTACTCTAACAAGGAAGGTCTCCTTAAAGGGCATACTCAGAAAACTATGAAAAATATATATATAATGAAGCTACGCATGTATGTAATAAAGGTACAGCGAAATTTAGCTGCGGAATCCCAGTAGAAAAACTGCAAAAAAATAAAATAATTTCGAGTATTTGGCGCAAAAAGACGCGATTTGGCGAGCAACATGTTTTCCTCGCCAAACGCAAACGATTTTAATGCATTTTTAAATTGTTTGTAAAATGATTATTCAAATGCGCAATACTTAATGAATTTAAACTTATACTATGAAATAGTTTATTATTTTTTGTATAATATATATAAGCTGCTTCATGTTGCAGTTATTTAATTTTATCACTGAAAAAATATGTTCTATGTTTTGCAAGCTGCAAATATCTATTTTATGTCATAGCGAAGCTGGCATTTAAGTTATGTATATTATTGAATTATTAAATCTGTTTTTTTTTTTTTTTAAGTTGCAAATATTTATTTTCACTTTTAGTTAACAATCGAAATTAAAAAAAATATATGAATGTGTAAGATATATTAAAATAATCGAAGAGTTTGAAGAAATTCTTCGTATGGGACCTATGAGATTTTTGTAAAATTTGACAGCGTAAAATTGTCATTAGCTTAAAAAAAATTATACGAATGGATTAATACTAGGGCTCATGATACCAAACCATCTTGTTAAGAATCGTTTGCATTTTGTGTTCAACATTTTCAACTCTCTGTATATTTGCAGTAATATTAATTAAAAATATTCTTTAAATCAGATTAAATAAATCACTCACGTTTTTTTCTCTATATATTACCGATTGAATGAAATTTCGCTATTGTTTTATCCTTCATTCCACATTTTTTTTCTAATTTCACACTTTCCGGCGCGGAGTAAGTCTGTTTTTAAAATGATGAAAATATCGACAGACACCAGAATATACAAAATAATTTATTAGAAAATAAGAACTTGCTTATTTGCTCGTAAACTTGCTCGTAATTTATGAAATGAAAAATTTAATTAAATATTCTTTGTGCCGTTGGTCAGTTTTGGAATTAAAATTAGGTGTCCTTTTGTGTGGACACCGCCCGCTAAAGGGTTAAACGGCTTCACCGGTTATACAAGTAATTTTTGAATGTATTTTAAAAGGAAAAGCTCGATGATAAACGGATTCGTTATAGATTTCTATATCGAAGAAGTCGTTGTTTCCATAGCAACTATACTTTTTTCTTGAATCGACAATGTTCAGAATCGAGCTTATTTTTGAGCTTGAAACAATTTTAATCAATTTAAACTTTGTTTTAAATCGTAAATAAAAATCGTTAAATTTCATTATATGTACATATAAGTGTGTACAAAAAAGTGTAGTTATAAAAATTTAATTATTATGTAAGTTAAATTTACATAAACAAGTTCAGTATGAAAAAGTTTTTCCTTAACTCATTATCGCCCAGCGATCTATTTCTAGATCACCTACAACCACACAAAACTTTTAAATTTCAATACCAGTATTTTAGTACGGAAATTTCTTCATTAAATAACTCAAAATTACTACATGGGTAAAACTGGTGTCGAAGAATTAAAAGAAGAGTAAAATCAGTTGGGCGTTAACGGGTTAAAGAGTATTTGTCATAAAAGCTTATTTTTTATTAATTTCATTCCGTCGCCAACCGGTGATAAATCGCCAAATAAACAAAATTTTCATAATTTTTTACAGACGTCATATCGAGGTTCCGCAGAACTTTTTTTTTAAACGTATATATCCTCATGAGAAGAACATTCTATAATTTTTTCAAAAATTTATGAGTGTGCGTTTATGGAGACCTTCCTTGTAAGTAATCACGAAATGTCTGTCACTATGTAAAGCAAAAATTACTATTCAGAATTTCTGTTATGAATTCGGAATTTCTGAATAAAAAAGGAAGCAAAACTGGCAACGCTGATCTATACTAGGAATATTTTTAGAAAATTTCTCTACTATAATTTTAAGATTTTGATAAAATGACTTGAAATAATATTTTCGTTATATTTGCCAACTTTTACGCGTATTTTCATTCAAGCACTTCTGAACAAAACAGTTTGCTTTAGGATAACTGCATGCGTGGATGTAGGGTCAGTCACAGAGATATAAATGGCTGGGTATTTGACTGCCACAATTACCGTAAAGGAAAATTTTACTTATTCAATTTCATAAATCTACAAGAAAATAGAGTGAAGAACCTTTAAAAAAATACAGGTGGCAAAGAACGTTAAACGTTTCCGACTATGTGACTTACACTACATTCACACATGAAATTAGCCTTCTTTTAACGCTATGTTTTCGACGATTAAATATGGTACCTTTTTCAGTCAAAAATGGTAGTAGGAAAAAGCAGCTTTAAAGTTGGAAACTATGATTCATTGTGGATAAATACTTCTTTATTTTTCATATTTATAAAGAAAATAATTGATGCATGTAAATGGAAAAGGCTTTGTAAATGCCAAATTATGAAAAATTCCGTTTTTTTTCCTAAAATTCATGCATTAGCGATTGCCAATATACACTATATTTCCAACGATGACCGGTCACTTGCGATTTTAGACGTTTTGTTAAATATCTGGAAAGATACATGAGGAATTATCCTGAACCTTCAGGAGTGTAAACAACATGATAAACGTCATATATTTCCGTGAAGATTTTTTCCCGAAACCCCATAAGGGGCCTTCAACAAATTGAAGAACAATGAATATTTTTTGGATAACCTTGTAAAAACTAATATTGCAAAAGCATTCAAACTGTAGATTATGATTAAGTGGCTTATTGTAATTATTTGGGTTCATTAAGATGAAGATAGCATGTATACTCGAAGAGAAATTCAGGTTTTTATAAAAGGAGTCCCAAATTTTACCAAGTTTTTTGCTTATAATTTGCAGAGTTTTTAATATAAGAACAAGTTATTTTCAAAAAACATGACAAACAAAATTATACACAATACCTAGCAATCAGAATTAAAAAATAATAAAAATCGTATGAGAGATGAGCAGGTTTACTAAATATTGTTTCATTGCGCATTCAATCAAAATATACTGTGCATAATATATTAGCTAAATGTATAGACCAACTTTTATGAAAGTCTCACAATCATAGCTTGAAAATTTTGTTAGTAATCGTCGATATAATAAGCTCGAAATTCGCTATTCCCAAAAGGAAGAAAAAAGATGAGGGGTTGTATCATATATAGAATGAGAGACGCTTCATTCTTATTATGTCAACTTTCATAAGCTATTATATTTGGATACAACCCCTCATCTTTTTGCATCCTTTTGGGAACAGCGAATTTCGAGTTTATTCTATCGACGATTACTATCAGAATTTTCAAGCTATGTTTTTGGGACTTTCATAAAAGTTGGTCTATACATTTAGCTAATATATTATGCACAGTATATTTTGATTGAATTCGCGCATGCGAAATGAAACAATATTTAGTAATCCTGCTCATTTTTCATACTATTTTTATTATTTTTTAAATCTGATTGCATGGTATTGTGTATAATTTTATTTGTCATATTTTCTGAAAATAACTTGTTTTTATATTAAAAACTCTGCAAATTATAATAAAAAAAGCTAGGTAAAATTTGGGACTGTTTTTATAAAAACCTGAATTTCTCTTCGAGTATACATGAACCCCAATTATTACAATAAGCCACTTAATCATAATCTACAGTTTGAATGCTTTTGCGATAATAGTTTTTACAGGGTTAGCCAAAAGATATTCCTTTTTCTTCAATTTTTTGACGACCCCTTATGGGGTTTCGGGAAAAAATCTTCACGGAAATATATGACGTTTATCATGTTGTTTACACTCCTGAATCAGTGGCGTAGCGTCAGGGGGGGCACGATCATTTTATTACCAGTATAATTATATACTACATTTAGACATATTTAATCTTTGAAAGGTATGAATTAAATAAGGCCAAATATAGTATATAAAAATACTGGTAGTAAAGTGATCCGTGCCCCCCTTGACGCTACGCCTATGTCCTGAATGTTCAGGATAATTCCTCATGTAGCTTTCCAGATATTTAACAAAACGTCTAAAATCGCAAGTGACCGGTCATCATTGGAAATATAGTGTAATAGAAACCACTAGAATTGGCAATTTGTATTAAATTATTTTCTAAAATGTCTCATAGTAGCGCAACCGTTGACACTCTTTTACAAAAGTAACAGTTTTTTGCGTTTTTATAAAAAAAAAAAAAAAAAAAAAAAAAAAAAAAAATGTGGCACTTACAGCCTTATCTATTTATGTGCCAAAGTTGTTCTTTGAAAAAAAAAACATCCTTTTCATAGTAATACAAATTCGTATTTTTTTTAAAAAAATTAGAAAAACATTATTTTTTTGAGAATATGTTCATTTTAATTTTCAATTTCAATTTCGTTTAAAATACGATTTTCTTATAAATTAGATCTGTTCACTTTAATATAAAGCATTGTCAATCGTAATCAATAATCTCCATCTACAATTTCAATTCTAATATTAAGAAAATAATATACCAAAATATGTATATTGATCTTTTCTCTGCTGCATATCTAGAAATTCAAACAAGAATGAAAGAGAGATAATTTTAACATCACACGTGTATTTAAAAATATATATATATTATTAAAAACAGATTCTTTTTTTCTTTTTACATTTTGTGTTTTAAAATTAACACACTTAATATGAACAATGTAAAAACATTAAGCAACATTTTACATTAATGTGATGTTTTTATTTAACAGGTTACTATGAAATGCTTATTTTCCAGACCCACTATTCAGAAAAGTCAAAGCCATTAAATAATAAGCCCAGTCAGATAAATGGGAAACTGTTCGCATGTTGAAAATAGCGCCATCTAGCGGATGGGATGCTTGCATTCGGCACCAAGAATATTTTAATAAAATTTTGCTTCTAAAATTAAAGCTTAAAATAAGGAGTTCATATTTTCTAAAAAAGTCGTTTGTAAATTACGGTGTCAGTCAGTAATTTCACATTTTACGAACAGAATTTGTCTGTGCCGGAAAGGGTTAATTGCATAGTGATGTAAATTTCCATCACTTTTTATTTAACTTTTAATAAATAAATCAACTTCTTCGCCACCACAATATTTATATAGAAATATTAATCCAGTAAATTTCCCCATTTTTTTTTTTGTAGTTTTAGCTTTAATGTAAAAGATCCCAATAATTAGCAAGCTTTTAAAGGAAGTGCAAAAACAAAACATCGATACAAACGATAAAAATCGTATAAAATATCGATATAAATAAATCGTATCGTTTCTCTGCGAAGCACTTCTGTTTCGCCTTCCTTCCGCAGCAGATGAAGTGGCGCTAGTGTCCCCGCTAACAAATTTAACACTATCTGACTGGGCTTATTACTTAATGGCTTTGGAAAAAGTGGTACTGTATCATTGTAAAATTAAGCAATTTTGCGTACTCCGTGAAAAGTTGGAGTTTAAAAACTGCATGAAAAAATATATTTTTAACGATTTCAGTGTATTTCAGTGGTACGAAATTTCAGAGCATACAAGGTGCGATCAGTTTTACTACAGTTTTCACTATAATATTTCGCCTTATTTAATCACAGTAAACCATTACAAAATCTACTATTAAGTATGACAATTAGAAATTCTGAAATTCATATATTAAATGGAAAATTTAAAATGTGAATTATTGGTGCAAAAACACCGTCGAAATTCCGAGGAGTATACGCACCTTGCCTATATCATGCTATCTCAATTTGAAGTGAAGCTTGGGGCAACCAATATATTAGTTAAGTTAGAAAATTCATTAAAATAAATAATTATATTTTTAAAAATATTTCATGTAACATACAATGGTGCTCAGAGGCGTAGCGTCAGGGGGGGCACGATCATTTTACTACCAGTATAATTATATACTATATTTGACCTTATTTAATTCATACCATTCAAAGATTAAAAAAGGTCAAATATAGTATATAATTATACTGGTAGTAAAATGATCGTGCCCCCCCTGACGCTACGCCTCTGATGGTGCTCCCAATATGTGTTTAACGGGGCCCAGTGTACCCATGCTTCGGTACGTCGTCTAATGTATTCGCTAGAATACTGCGATTAATTAAGACGAACAATAGTAATCTAAAATACTGGTAGGCGGTACCCCATTGCAAACATCTTAGGCGCATCACCGGATATCACACAAGCTAATTCACCGTGGATCAAAAAATCTCTTTTGAATCAGAAACTTTATTAAAAAAAACTAGATGGAACCCGTCAAAATTTGACGGCAAAAAACTTGATAGTACCATAAAAATAAAATTCATAGCTGCTTTAAAATGTTTGAAACTTTTGCAGAATAATTCAAATAAATAAAAAACCCACTTTGAATTAAAGCTAAGTTGAAGAACAGCAATTGGCTAAGTTTCACTGGCACATGTACTCGCGGAATTTCTTTCATCTGACACATTTAGCGCTGTTGTGCAAGTAAATGGTAAGTGCCCCCTTGGGGAGGGGGAAATGGCGGGATGGACCAAGGAGATGCATAACATGAATAAGCAGTCAAAGACCTTTCAAACGATATGTAACATGAGGGGTGTGTGCAAAATTTTAAAAAGTAACCCCTTGGGGGGGGGTAAAGTAGGGGATGGACACGGAACATGCATAATATGATTAAGTGGTCACAGACCTTTCCAACGATATATAACATGAGGGTTGTGTGCAAAATTTAGAAAAGTACCTCTTTGGGGGGGGGGGGGGCAAAGCGGGGAGATGGACATCAGAGATATGCATATGATTAAGCAGTCACAGACCTTTCCAACGATATATGACATGAGGGTTGTCTGCAAAATTTAGAAAAGTACCCCCTTGGGGGAGGGGGGGGGGGCAAAGTGGGGAAATGGACATTGGAGATATGCATATGATTAAGCAGTCACAGACCTTTCCAACGATATATGACATGAGGGTTGTCTGCAAAATTTAGAAAAGTACCCCCTTGGGGGAGGGGGGGGGCAAAGTGGGGAGATGGACATTGGAGATGCATAATATCATTAAGCGGTCACAGACCTTTCCAACAATATATGACATGAGGGGTGTCAACAAAATTTAGAAAATTGCCCCCCTTAAAGGGGGGGGGAAGTGGCGGGATGGACCCCGGAGATGCATAACATGAATAAGCAGTCAAAGACCTTTCCAACAATACGTAACATGAAGGGATTGTGCAAAATTTACAAAAGTACCCCCTTGGGGGGGGGGCAAAGTGGGGGGATGGACACCGGAGATGCATAATATGATTAAGCGGTCACAGACCTTTTTAACGATATATAACATGAGTGGTATGTGCAAAATTTAGAAAAGTGCCCCAATTGGCGGGGGGGGGGGGGGATGGACCACACAGATGCATAACATGAAAAGGCAGTCACAGGCCTTTCGAACGATATATCATATGAGTGGTGTCAACAAAGAAAAGTCTCCGCCCCGTGTAGGCAAAACATACTCCTCCCCGCCTCCATAATTATTGATGCGGATTCATTTTTTAAATTCGTTCGCACCCCTCTTCTCCCGCAAAATGTTGTGAATTTTAAAAACTCCACTTACGAATTTTTTTATACCAAAAGCACTTATGTCCGTCGTCTGCATGCAGAGTTTTGTGCTTACAGACGCCAGACACAACAACACACACACAGACAGACGTTTACCGACATTAATAGTATAGATGATACTCGGTGCCTACACATTTCACCCTTTATAATTCAGCCAATGAGTTGACGGTTGTTCATTTCCAGAAACGAAATAATAATTCTTTAGGATGAATTTTGTTTGTTTGATACACCGTGGCAGAATGCGTGCAATGCAGTGACAGGCGTCACAAACTTTTTAGGGCACCTGCAGACTAAAAACATATAATCAATCTTCACGGGAAAAAAATCCTAGATTTCGTCAAATGATCACGGGAAAAACACTAATTTCATCAAAGGATCATGTAAAACGTGAATTTTGTTAAAAGGCCACAGAAAAACGCGATTTACACAAAAGATGAGCAAATTTTGTCAAAGAATCGCAAAACAGGAAATTTCACCCAAAGATAGCGCTTTCTTGCCAAACTTAGTCTAAAAATTGCGGAATAAAATGTATTTTATCAAAAAATCGCTGAAAAACGCACATTTCGTTAAAGTATCGCGAGAAAAATGCGAATTTCTTCAAAGATTGCTGAAAAAACGCAAATTTCATCGAAGGATTGCTGAAAATTCATGAATCTTATCAAAAGGTAGCAGAGAAAATGTGATTATTATCAAAGCATTGCGAAAAAAGAAAATTTCGTCTAAGGATCACAGAAAAACGCAAATTTCATAAAAGAATCGTGGAAAATAACGCAAATTTTGTGGAAAAAAAAATCGCAGAAAAAACACAAATTTCGTCAAATTATCGCTGAAAAAAAAACACGAATTACGTCATAGGATAGCTGAAAAAATTATGAATCTCGACAAAAAAAAGATACAGAAAAAAATGTGAATTTCATTAAAGAATCATGAAAAAAAAATGCGAATTTTGTTAAAGGATTGCGCAAAGAATGAGAATTTTTTGAAAGGTTCGTGTGAAAAATGAAACTGTCTGTATTAAAAACAGCACACACACAAACATCTATACAAACCTCAATACACACAAACATATTATAGGCAGGGCTTGAAATTCAATTTTTCCAAAGACGGGAGTCTCCCTACCAACATTTTTAAATGGAGGGGAGTTGTAATGTTTGGGAGGGAGAAAAAAAATCTTTAAACCCCACTATTCTTTTACGTGCTATTTAAAGAATTACATTAATGCAGACATGACAAAATACCATTGAAAAAATTAAGTCAACTGAGAATGATTATGTAAAATGTTTATTTTTATTATAAAAAAGGGAAGAAAGTTAAGTTTTATATATGCAGTGTATTTTTCAAGTTCCATTAAATGTGTTAGGGACCCTTAACAATTAGGTTGTTAAATAAATTTCTGACTTTAGATTTTACTTGATTGAGATTCACCGATCGATCGTGGAAAAGACGCAAAGTTCATCAATCTGTCGCGGAAAAAACGCTAAGTTCGTCGATCTGTCACCAAAAAACACAAAGTTCGTTGATCAGTCATGGGAAAAAAGCAAAATTTGTCGATCGATTGCAGAATAAACACAAAGTTCGTCGATCTGTCCCCAAAAAACGCAAGGTTCGTCGATCAGTCGCTTAAAAAACACAATGTTCGTCGATCTGTCGCAGAAAAAACTCAAAGTTCGTTGATCTGTCACGGAAAAAACCACAAAGTTCCTCGATCAGTAGCGGAAAAAACACAAAGTCCGTCAATCGGTTGCGGGGGAAAAAAAATCGAGAAATTTATCGTTCGGTTGCAGGTAAATTAAATAATGCAAATTTCTCCAAAAATGCTGAAATTTTTTGGGCGGGAGGCTCCCGCTCATGATCTTTTTTGGGCAGGATTTCAAAATTTTCCGCGCGAATCCCGCCCTGAAAGGTATAGTTTTAATCTGAAATAATATACTGAACTTGAACTAACTTTTGAAAAATCCGGTTAACCCAAATCCAACTTGCAGAAATCTACACTCAGTCTGAAATCGACTCGAACCATAAAGACAGTTAACACAACTTGCAACAAAAATAATTATTTTCTGTGGATTTTCTGATTTTTTCTTTTCTCAGAAATGCTGTAGTCATTTTGTCCCCCAATTTTGCCCTTTACAATTCAGCCAATGAGTGGAGGGGGCCAAAGGAGCGTTCCTTATCACAAACGAAAGATGAGATACGTTCGTCTGATGTCGTTGTTGAAAATTTATGGATTTCTATTATTAAAGTAATTTTTTCATTTTACCGTATTTATTTTCTTTTTGTGTTGCATGTATTTTGCTACTTTGAATTTTTTTAAACTAACCCTTTTTTTTTTTTGGAGAGTGAGAGAGAGAGATTTAGTAATTTGGTGACACGAAGTTTAGCAAATTCTTAAAATCCACAAATTGTTTCCAATGTAAACAATGAAATTTACAATTAAGTTGCAAGTGCAAAATTTCAGTTTTTTAAAATTTTCATGTCATTCTGTACACATTTTAATATGTCATTCTGATCATTATACATATTTAGTTATGCATTATTAATTATTTACTTGACCTTTACTTTTAATATTTTAAATATTTCAAACTTACAGCTGAATGTAATTATTAAAACATTTGAAATACTGCATTCGAAAAATGAAATTTCAGCTTAGAAACTCGACAATTAAAAAATTTAAAGTAGAAAAGTACTTATGATATAAAAAGAAGAAAAAAAAAATACACCAGAATTTATCTGTATTACGAAAGCGGGAGAAATGATTTTCTGTGCTATACGAAAAGATATCCAAATAACTCAAACATGAACATAGAAATAGGTATCGGTTTTTATGTTCAGGTGCACTCAATCCAAACTTGAAACTTTTAAAACGGTCATTGAATGAATGAAATTCATCTCCGCCTTTCACATCCAGAAAACTTGCTGTGTCGCCAATTATGTTTATATTTTATATATATATATATAAAAATAATAATTCAGGCACTTTTCCGTTATACGGACACCATTGTCGCCAAACATACATACATACATACATTTTGGCATAGTATCCGTATAACAGAAAAGCACTAAAGTTCATGGTTTAAAATCACAATAAAATATCATGAAATTTATTGATTAGTTGTGGGAAAATATCGGGGAAATAATGTGTTTTTCGTGAATTTTTTTGTTTTGTTAACAATGTGGTTAGAGAGACAGGGAGAAATCCAGAAAACTTGCTGTGTCGCCAATTATGTTTATATATATATATATAAATAATAATTCAGGCACTTTTCCGTTATACGTACACCATTGTCGCCAAACATACATACATACATACATTTACATACATACATACATTTTGGCATAGTGTCCATATAACAGAAAAGTACTAAAGTTCATGGTTTAAAATCGTAATAAAATATCATGAAATTTATTGATTAGTTGTGGGAAAATATCGGGGAAATAATGTGTTTTTGTGAAATTTTTTGTTTTGTGTTGTTGTGTTTAATTGTAAGCATTCATTATAATTTTCAGTGCATTATTAAATTGAAATTTTTGTTTAAAATATGTAAACAAAACAGTGACCAGAAACCTGCACAATTTCTAATATAGATAGATAGATAGATAGATGCATGCATGTAGTACTTTTAATTATTTGGTAAAAATACTGTGATCCTCACTGAGAAAACCTGAATTTAACCTAAAAGTAATTGTCGAGTGTTTAAGCTGAAATTTCATTTTACGAATACAGTATTTCAAATGTTTTAATAATTACATTCAGCTGTAAGTTTGAAATATTAAAAGTAAAGGCCAAGTAAATAATTAATAATGCATAACTAAAAGCAATTGTCGAGTGTTTAAGCTAATTTCATTTTACGAATACAGTATTTCAAATGTTTTAATAGTTACATTCAGCTGTAAGTTTGAAATATTAAAAGTAAAGGCCAAGTAAATAATTAATAATGCATAAGTAAAAGTAATTGTCGAGTGTTTAAGCTGAAATTTCATTTTACGAATACAGTATTTCAAATGTTTTAATAGTTACATTCAACTGTAAGTTTGAAATATTAAAAGTAAAGGCCAAGTAAATAATTAATAATGCATAACTAAAAGTAATTGTCGAGTGTTTAAGCTGAAATTTCATTTTACGAATACAGTATTTCAAATGTTTTAATAGTTACATTCAGCTGTAAGTTTGAAATATTAAAAGTAAAGGCCAAGTAAATAAGTAATAATGCATAACTAAAAGTAATTGTCGAGTGTTTAAACTAATTTCATTTTACGAATACAGTATTTCAAATGTTTTAATAGTTACATTCAGCTGTAAGTTTGAAATATTAAAAGTAAAGGCCAAGTAAATAATTAATAATGCATAAGTAAAAGTAATTGTCGAGTGTTTAAGCTGAAATTTCATTTTACGAATACAGTATTTCAAATGTTTTAATAGTTACATTCAGCTGTAAGTTTGAAATATTAAAAGTAAAGGCCAAGTAAATAATTAATAATGCATAAGTAAAAGTAATTGTCGAGTGTTTAAGCTGAAATTTCATTTTACAAATACAGTATTTCAAATGTTTTAATAGTTACATTCAGCTGTAAGTTTGAAATATTAAAAGTAAAGGCCAAGTAAATAATTAATAATGCATAACTAAATATGTATAATGATGAGATTTTTTTTTTCTTGAATTATTCAGTGAAACTCGTCTTATAAATGTACGCAAATAATTCACATCAAAATCTTAAAATAACAAAGTTTTCTTTCGTGTTTAGCTATGCTTAATAACCAAAAAAGCTTGATTAATACAAAAATTATTTGGTAAAAATACTGTGATCGTCGTTGAGAAAACCTGAATTTAATCATATCACACAGAATTACATATTAAAAGTTTAAAATTAGTTTGTTTACATCGGAAATGATTCGCGGAATTTCGTGCCACGAAATCTCTCTCTCTCTCAAAAAAAGGGTTAGTTATAAAAAATTCAAAGTATTAAAATACATACGACTTAAAAAGAAAATAAATACGGTAAAATGAAAAAATACCTTAATAAAAGAAATCTATAAAGTTTCAACAACCGAACAACCAAATGGAACACATACGCTTCTAGAGAGAAGAGAGAGGAAAAAGCCTTCACCTCATTGGCTGGAACATCGCGTCTGAAGATAGTAAAAGCCTCTAGCTGATTAGCTGAATGCTCGCGCATGCGTATAAATAGCATTTTTGCACGAAAAACTAAAAAGCAGGTTAGCTTTAAGTATATGGATTGTTTTATCTTTATCACATAAAAAAAGTTATTTTTAATCATTTAAAATGTCTGCGTCTAAACCAGTGGCGTAGCGTCAGGGGGGGGGGGGGGCACGATCATTTTACTACCAGTATAATTACATACTACATTTAGCCTTATTTAATCTTTGAACGGTATGAATTAAATAAGGCCAAATATAGTATATAAAAACACTGGTAGTAAAGTGATCCGTGCCCCCCTTGACGCTACGACTTTGGTCTAAACATAATTGTTTGCTCCGCTGATTATATGACGGAAATATGAATACACTATACCAGATCAATATAAACACTAATCCCTTTAACCTGTGTCTCGCGGGCCACAAGGTTATCCTTATTGTAGAAAAGAAAATATAGCTTTTTTAAATGATAGACAAATTTGTGATTAAATAAGGCGAATGTTACATTTCGAATTTTTGTCCGATAACGAACTTCAGGCAAAATTGTATTCAGTTGCAATTTATATATGCAGTGATATTATAGAAATCATATTTTAACTCTCACAGGAGCTGTATACTTATTTTGCTAAAACATTGCAATGATTGGTTTTCACCAGAATTTAAGAACACATTTATTTCCAAATAAAAGAGAGCTTTTCTGCACGTATGTTATTAAAGCAAAAGTTTTATGCAAAAATTATCATGACACATTGGCAGATGGGAATTAAATTGTGTTAAATTAATTCACATCAGTGGTTTTGTAACACATTTCTTTAAATTCAAAAACTTATTATTTAAGTTTAAAAAATGTATACATGTTACCTTTTAAAAAAAATCACTACATGAGCATAATATTTCATCAAATACTATATGGCAGGTATTTGACGCTGAAAAAATATATAAAGTAGACTCTCCTATAAGCGAACCAGTGTGGACTGGAAGAATCCGGATGTGAAAAAAATCCGGATAAGATAGAGGAAAAAAACTGTTTAATGAAAAATGTGTCATAATTGTATGTATTCGAGATACAAAAAAGTTTAACTTTTTTATTAGATTTACACATTACTTTTGCAGTTATAATATATGAAGTACATTAATCTATTTTATAAAATATTGCATTAAATTTGACTGTTTTTTTTTTTTCTTTATCGATTTACTGACGAGCAGCCACCCCACGCCAGTGCCTCATTATAATTACGTCAGAATGCAGTTGATTCGCTGTACTATTATACGAATCGCTAAGCAACCCTATAAAAAGGAATTAAAAATGTATAAAATTCAGTTTCAACTTTAAAAGTTTTTAAAAAGAAAAAAAAAATAGAAACATCCAATGCTTTAAATACTTTCTTCGAAGAGACGGATTTCTCTTCAACTGGTCGCTAACCCATTTCATTTACGAAATTTAGAATTTCTTCGTCGGTGTTTGGACTTCTTTCGTCAACACGTCAAACGAGCACGCAGAGATTTTTTTATTTTTATTTTTATTTTATTTATTTATTTATTTATTTACAAACGTGCAATAAATTTTTAACTTTGATCAGTTCGGATATGAGAATTTCTACTGTATTCATACAAAAAAAGAAAAAAAGAAATATAGATTATGATCCAGACGTGTGCCAAATTTATGGCACAATTATTTACAGCCGCCAAATTACCGAAACTTTCCGTAAAATTTTATCAACTGACGTAGATCCAACAAAGATGGTTTCACCGATTAATTTTCGATATAACATCAATTTAAAAAGTACTGAAAATAAATAAAGCATATTTTATAAAACGATTTTTCTGGTTCGAAACGTGTTTATTTGTTACAGAAGATATCGGAACAGTTTTGGTGAAATTATCCGTAAGTTGGCCCAAGTGATAATGGATTATGATAATGAACTATTTAAGGTAAAGCTGAACTCAACTTATTTAATTATTGCTGACCAAGTAAGTAACTGGCTAATTAAGTATACTTTTCATCATTTAAATAAGTTATGTAGAAAAGAAATAAATTACAAATAACAAATTAGTTAAGAAACATTATTATGCAATATCTTTCAAAGGAAAAATAAGTCTAATCAAAACTGAAATGTATTATTAATTACATAATGGAATAAAATAGTATTTCATGCTGCTAGTAATAGGGTTGTATAGATTAGTATCTATTTCGAGAAACATTTTTAGAATAGGCAAAAGTAAAAAAAAAAAAAAAAAAAAAAAAAAAAAAAAAAAAAGGTGTTATACAAATCAATTGAAAAACGTGTTAAGTGATACTTTTTAGGTTATGAATACATGGATATCTTACTTTATGCTTTTTCTGAATACATTCTATGAGTTTTATCCCAGTTTATCTTGTTAGAAGATTTTCTTTGATTATTATAGAGGAATACATAGCAGTAGATCTCAATTTTAAAAGGAAAAAAAAACATAAATATTTCAAACGCCATAAAACAGGGATATCCAATTTGCAGGGCCTGATTACCGGCGGGGCAAACTTCCACCAGTAAAATTTAATAGAAAGATTTGCCTTATTGTTGACAGAAATTCTTTATGAATATGGCGTTTAAATAAGACGAAATTTTCTATTTAATTTTACTGGTGAAAGTTTGCCCCGCCGGTAATCAGGTTCTACCACCCGTAAGGCATGGTGACGTTACGGCGACGTCACTGTGAAGTCACACTGTGACTTTGTGACCGTCGTCGTGACGTCACGTGACGTCGATGTGAAGTCATTGTGACGTAAATGCGAGGTCGTTATGGCCGTTTTCAAGGCTTTCTGTGACCTCACAATGTGACTACTTTGTGAAGTCACCGTGCGACTTAAATGTGAAAAATGTGACGAATCTGCATCAGATAGGGTGACCAGATTTTACCCGAATCCTATACGGATTGTTCGGATCAAAATTTTTTTATGGTTCAAGTTTGTGACGTTTGTAACGACACTGCACCGGGTCGGGTGACCAGATTTTACCGGAATCCAATCCAGAAACTTCGGATCGATCTTTTTGGATTTGTTTGGTTACAGAATAGATTTGGATTAGTTGTCGTGTGACCTGATTTTCGTGAACCCGATCTGACCCGAGTCGGGTATAATGTTTTTACTGTAAGTCTTGTTTGGAATAGAATCTTGCATACCACCGAGTAACCAGATTTTATCAGAAATTGTGTTACGATACAATTTCTGATGTAGGTTCGGATCTAGAGTCATACACGAATCCGGTTATATACTTCTTGAACATGATTGAATGTCAACTTGAACATGAATGATGGTTGACTGAAACTATATTTTGATTCAACCCGTATTCTTACCCTAATCCAGCAACAACAACAACAAAAAATCTGTAAGCCCACAACCCGACCGAACCTGATAAATGATTTCGCATGGATTCGGATAACAAGATTTCACCAAATACGGATAAAATCGACGATAAGGATTGGATCGGCAATCATTTTTATTGATGCAACTCGTATTCAAATTAAAACTTTGCATCTGATCGAGAAACCGGTTAACACGAAATTTTCTGACACATTTATGAACAAACTTTTAAACGCATGGCACTTGCATGCCTGATTATTAAAGCTATTTGGAATGAATAGCGTTTTCCATTTTTAGATAAATGTAATACTTAAGATCAATGTCGATCACGATTTACCCGTTTCTGACGCTGCGCGTCGGAAATTTGGTTCAAAACACCGACTTTGATAGTGTTTTCTGAAACATCATCTGCCGTTATCAAAAAATGGATAACGCCATTCGATTATATATAGGGTAGATGTGCCAGTAATGGACACCCTTAAGGAATTTCTTTAACAATTATTTTTTAATTAAGAGTTATAATTGTTGTATTCAACATTTTTAAATATTATATTACTCTACCAACAATATTTAACCATGCTCATAGTCACATTTCCCAATGTGAATCTAAATTTAATTGTAAATAACAGAAATAAATCAAAACACCCTAAATTCCAGTAATGGACACCT
This sequence comes from Maratus michaelseni, assembly GCA_963931845.1. Lineage (NCBI taxonomy): Eukaryota > Metazoa > Arthropoda > Arachnida > Araneae > Salticidae > Maratus > Maratus michaelseni. Next base: position 165,293,314 of record OZ007586.1, read on the forward strand.
CACAAAAAGTAATAGATAACTGATATTATGATTGCATTTAAAACTAGAATTTAAAGATAGCATATTAATGAAATAAATAAAGCTGATTTTGTATTGGTTATTTTTTTATAAACCAAAAACATTGAAGGTGTCCCATTACTGGAAGGCGGTCCATTACTGGCACATCTACCCTATTCTGAATAAGAACACCTGCCAATTTCATGTATTTCCGAATAAAAATGAATTCAGAAATATGCCAGAAATTAGCTATTTTTATTTGAGAACAACTTTAAAGAAAATATAAGTACACATTTTCAAATAAGCATTCTGAAAAATTTATATTAGGAATCAATTTAAATAATAGATATACCTATTGTGCGATATTATTAAATAATAAACATTGTATCAAGCAGTAAAACAGTTTTCGTTGTAAATGAAATATAGAACTTAAGATCATAAATGCCAAAAAATATATATATATATATATTTTTCTTTACAAATTATTTTATTTATAGTTTTTGATAGAATACTAAATGCAGAACTTAAATATAAATTTTTACAGTAAAAACATTCGATAACACAGCTGGAAAAATTACCTTAACTAAACAGTTATTTTATTGTTCCATCAATATTTATTATTTTTGTGCATCTAACATTGACATATCTCGACAAATAAATTATTCAATGCATTAAATTGTCACTTTTTTTTTTTAAATATACCGGAAAATTATTTCTGGAAACCTACACTAGCAACGAAATTATTAAATTGCAAATCAAATATTAATAGTTTTAAAAATTGAAATGTTTTTAATTATAATGAATAACTATGAAAATTGAACTAAGAAACGCAAAATATTAAATAAATTCCTCATTTTATATAACACTTTACATTTAGAATACATATTCTTAGTAAATACAGTTTTTCCAAACAATCCATTTTAAAAAATATAAAACATTAAGATAAAATTTAATACAAGTGATTTTTTAAAAGAAAATTTAAACATTTAACTTTTAAATAATGCACTATTAAATGTACTAGTACTAAACATGCACTATTAACAAAACTGCGAAGACATTAAAAGTTACCTGCTGATCTATAGATAAAGGGGTTATGATGGAATGCTCCTTATCTGCTTCCCTTTCATTGAAAAATTAGAATGTGAATCCACTAGAATAATTTTCAAATTATTCCAGCAGAAGCGATGTGTTCATAGATCTGAGAAATCATATATCACCCAGGCCTTATGAACGCACCCGGCTAGACACAGTGAGATGTTAAAATGGATGGTTTACTTTAAAATGGAGATTGTTCACTTTAAAACGTTAATTTACTTACACAGTATAAATCTACAAACTTCAAAGAACCCAACACACGCTAATCCTAGCTTCGAATGAGAAAAAGTCGTCTGCCTTCAATATGCGCGCGCAGTATTGTTTAAACACAACAAAATAACAGCTAGCAGATGTTTCCAACTTTTACCGCAAATGATATAGGAAGAAAATAATTTAAATAAAGACATTTCAAAACCTTTATAATTTATATGGCTGAAAAATGAACTTATCAAATTTCCTAAGTACAAATTTTTCATTTTTTACACTCTATCGAAAAGAGCAATATATTTAATAGAGGTGACATCTTACTAAGCACTGGCCAGTTTTGGATAAATTGCTATAGGAATGACATATACTTTATAACATGTTTTTAATTCATTTTTGCTCGGAAATACACGAAATTGGCTCGTGTTTTGTTCAGAAACTATGTTATTGAAAAACCTTTTCCATTTTTTGTTAAAAGCAGAAGATCTTTCAGAAAAGAATGTCAAAGTCGGCGTTTTGATTTGAATATCCGACGTGACAGTGAAAAACTGGTCGTCACGTGACACGAATTGCTTATAACTCGATAAATAACTAAATTTCTATTTAAGGATTTTTACCTTTGTATTATATAGTATATTTTGTTAAATTTCATGAAAATGGTAATGAAAATTGTAAAAAATTATCTGCCTCATATATGTAGACAGATATTTATTTAAGAACTAAAATAACTTCTTAAAACACCATAAAAACTTTAAAATGCGCTAGGCCTTTCGAAAGATCTGAGTCTTTCTTCGTCAGGCGCAAAAAGACGTGCGTCTACTATGAAAGCAGCAGCAAGACTGAAATGAGAGGTAAGGGAGAGGAAACAAGCTGATGCAACAGCCAATAGGAAAGTAGAAAACAGTTTAAGTTAGTTAATGTCTCCTCTTTATTTCCAAATAGCGACACCGTACTACATATCTACCACTATTTCCAAAAAGGTATCTTCACTGTAGTTAATCCCAGCATTTCTGTTATAAAAAAAAATCAAACATTACTATTCACAAAAAAATGTAGATTCAATAGGCCGCAGTTGGAAAACCATGATTTATACCAATGTATTAAAGAAATCCGTGCAGATTCATCTAAACATTTGTGATGTATATTCATTCTGCTCCTTGTGATGAATAGTACTGAAAATTAATTGCTCACAAAATTGTAGTCAATGTTAACTGATGTTTTTAAAAACAAAGAATATTTCTTATTTCACATCCAGTTTTGTCGCTGTTATTGCTGTTTTCCTTTCCAGGAATATGCCGTGACACTGTCCGTGAAATAATTTTGTCGAGCCTCGAGATAGGTTAGAATTAATTTATAAAAGAGTAATAAAATAGATTAATAAAGAGTCATCGTAATTTGGAACATGGTCCAAACGACCGGACTCTCGTCTGATAAGATCCTCTGAGACTGAGAATTCACGCCCTGAGCACTTTGCAACCATGACTGATTTATCTTTCACCAAATGCGATTACAATACACGGCTATATGTGACTGTCATCAAGCCACAAACCCACAATTCTCTGATCAAGAATGCGACGCTCTGCAAAGCGTCATTTCGCAGATTATTTCGTATCCGCGTATCAGTTTTGCCAGTTTGCTACTTTTAAAACATTCAGATCGCTTGATTGGCACCAGATTTTTAAAATAGCATAATTCGCCTTATTTTATCTGTCAGCAAATAAGGAAAACACTTCTAATTAGTGGTCTCAATTAAGAAACCTAAATAAAAATATGTAGCCAACTGGCAACACAACTGGGCATGACAAGCACCCCTTGACTCGATGAAGAGTCAATCCCTACACACACTATAATATCGCCCACGTACCAAACGAGCCACGTGAGTTTCTTGATGGATGATGATGCCATAGAATTCAAGCGCGGACTTCACGGAAAATTAATTTTTAATGTATCTATTTTCCTTTCCAAAATTTACGGGATGAAAAAAATTTTATTGAGTAAATTTATAACACTTCATTTTACGCACTCATTGAATAATTAATGCGACAGAAATTTTATTTGAACAGAAAAATATGTCTTATCAAAATTTTATGACCAAATATTGTAAATTTGTTTGTTCAAAAATAATCCATAGGAAAAAAAGCGTCATTTGGCAGCTATGAATTACTATTCGGAAATTCTGTTAGATACATTGAATAAAAAGACCGCACTTAATTGCAGTACTACCGAAGAAATTTCCTTATAGAAATTCACAATATCTACAGAAATTTTTGAATAGTATTTATAGCTTTATCTAACACGATCATTTTAAAGTAAGTTAAGCGCACTTTTGTGCATTCGCCAGTAACAGCTGTTACAACCACGTTTACTTAAAACATCTTTTAACAGAACTGCGCTATTATTCCGCCTGCGAAAGATTATTTTTAGTGACTTAATTTCTTTTTTATCATGAATATATATATATATATATATATATATATATAAACATCTAACATTGACATATCTCGACAAATAAATTATTCAATGCATTAAATTGTCACTTTTTTTTTTTCAAATATACCGGAAAATTATTTCTGGAAACCTACACTAGCAACGAAATTAATAAATTGCAAATCAAATATTAATAGTTTTAAAAATTGAAATGTTTTTAATTATAATAAATAACTATGAAAATTGAACTAAGAAACGCAAAATATTAAATAAATTCCTCATTTTATATAACACTTTACATTTAGAATACATATTCTTAGTAAATACAGTTTTTCCAAACAATCTATTTTTAAAAATATAAAACATTAAGATAAAATTTAATACAAGTGATTTTTTAAAAGAAAATTTAAACATTTAACTTTTAAATAATGCACTATTAAATGTACTAGTACTAAACATGCACTATTAACAAAACTGCGAAGACATTAAAAGTTACCTGCTGATCTATAGATAAAGGGGTTATGATGGAATGCTGCTTATCTGCTTCCCTTTCATTGAAAAATTAGAATGTAAATCCACTACAATAATTTTCAAATAAAGCAGTTTACTTTTGAGTTAGAAAATTGTAATAAACTTCCTTTCCTTGATGTTTTAGTTACCAAATGTGATTCTTCTTTCAAAACTTGTGTTTATAGAAAACCTTTTTCTGTCTCTAACCCACCTCATGCTCTCTCAAATCATCCTGTCAACCAAAAAATCGGTGTATTTTATACGTATGTAAATCGTGCTCTCAAAATTTGTTCCGACTCTGCATCCCTTAAGGATGAACTTAATTACTGAAAAACTGTTGCTGTCAAAAGAGGTTTCAATCCTTCTGTTATCAATAATGCTGTGAAGAAATTCAATAGACCGTCTTATAAATCTACTCTTTCTAAATCTGTGAAAAGCAAACCTGATAATTTGGTTGTCCTCCCTTTTTATCCCCCTTTATGTTTCAAATTACCTAAAGTTTTAAGACGCTTCAATTTTAACATTATCTTTAAACCTGTCAATAAATTCAAATTCCCCTCCACCAAATCTACTGTTCCTGATCTTCGTAAATGGGGAATGAATTATAACGATAACTCTAAAATAAATTTTTAATCACCTCTCGTTATTGAAATTGTTTCTGCAGGTATTTACAGGAACTGACCAATTTATGCTCATACTATATAGTACGTTTATATTATGACACTGTTTATCTAAACCATATAATCTTCAAACTTTTTACCTGAAAACCGTTCATCACCACTTTTTCCGAAATGAAATATTAACCATAATTAATCGAAAAATTCCTATATATAACCAAGGTGAATTATTTTCTATGAAAATAGCGGTAATTGCCGGCCCCAGTGTAGGATGAATACCCCTGATCAAAGAACTTACAGTTAATATTTCTCATAAAATTCTTATTCAGTAACTGCAAAAGGAAAATAGAAATATTTGTATCATTTCAATGAAAAGGCTACAATAGTTAATCTTTAAAAAAATGAAATAGATTTAATGAGTATTAATTTTTAATCAGCAATGGTGTTCTATTTTAAATATTTTGTAATCCTATAATTTCTGCATTTCTTTTAGTATTGTAGAAATATTTATAATATAAAACAAGGAAAAGCAGCTCAAGGACCCACCGGTCACATTTTTTGAGTAGCACTATTACTAAACAGTAATTTACGTGATATTGCAAATGTTGTAATATTCTACCACGAGGATTGTTGTGAGAAAATAGTTGTATTCAAAAAAGTTGCCAGTAAAACAACTAGCAATACATCTCAATATTAAGGGAAAAACTAGATTACTTCAAAGACAGTTCTACTTTTAAGTGAGAACAATATTTTCTAATAATTACACTTACGAAATAATAAATTAATTTTCCAATGTCAGTTTAACCTTCTTATTTCATCAAAGGTGCCGAAATTGAAATAAAAAGTTTTACTTTATGTAAACATGAAATTTCTGACATTACCTAAAGTGAAACCTTCGGTTTGAAATTTCTGAATGATAAAGGAGGCCAAAACTGGCAACACAGGAGCAGAATACTAAAATTTAGTGTTGAATTAAAATTTTGTGGTGACAATCGGGCCATTTTTAAAAGTAATAAAAAATGCATTTTGTCACATTCGATATTTTGACATGGTAGCGACGATATGGCGGAGCCACAGGAATGAATCGGGGACCACTAACACCGGGGAAACTTCCACCATTAAAAACGAATATATATTTGAACCTTAATTATGACAGAAATTCTGCTTGAATAAGACGTTTATATAAGGAGAAAATTTATATTCAAATTTATTGAAGGAAGTTTGCACTTGCGGTAATCACCACATATATAACCGTTCACATGTTGAATCTTTACCATTTTGAGGATATGTCAATTCCTTTTTATTCAAGTTTCCATGCTTGGCATAATTATGGTGTAAAACGATTTTTTATCACACATATCCTTCGAAAGAATAGTCTGGGTAAGAATAGAGCAGTAAAAAAAATCAATTTGTAAATATTGAGTTTTTTTCATATTTTTAAGAGAAAAAAAATGTTTTTTAATTTTTTTATGCTACGTAAAATCTGAAATACGATCAACGTGTGAAAGAAAAAAAAACTCCAGTGCAAAATTATATATAATTTAGTTAGCTAGTAGATTTAATGTTCTGGATGTTAACACTTTGCCATCCGCATGTTTCGTAAAAATACTTCTATTCGTAAAATGTTGAAATAATTGATTGACACCAGAATTTAGAAACAAATTTATTCGAATATAAGTAAAATCTTTTCTTCATGTACTTTATAAAAGAAAATTTTTCATTCCAAAATTCTGGTGCCAATGTAGCATTTAAAGATTAAAATTAAGTTATTTTACTTACGACACCACTGTGTTGTCGCCAGACGGCAAAGTGTTAATAAAAGAACGGCTTTAGCAGTCAATTTGACCGCCGCAATATAAATTTATTTCAAAATTATCTCCATAAATTAAGCCAAATATGTACCTGACAGAAAAAAAAATAAGTTAAACATTATTTCATAAAAATTCAGGATTAATTTTTGTTATATAATAAGTAAGATATTCAACCCATAGATGCCAACTTTTACGCTTAATTCCTACCACTAAAATTTTATACTAAATTTTATCTTATTAAATTGACAAGATCGTGTGATTACATAACCAAAAAAATTCTATTAAATTTTAGTGGTAAGAAAAAAGCGTAAAAGTTGGCAGCTGTGTATTCAACCGTTCTAGTTTTAAAATATTTTCCACTTTAGTACAAAATCTTTAATATAGTATACTTGTATAATAATTTCATTAATATTTTAAAATGATTGACATTTTTATATTTTTATAGATATATATATAGTTTTAAGAAAGATTATGAAAACTATACAATTTTTGACCTGATATTATTCAAGAATTTCAAACACAGTTTGAACAAGGACGAAAAATCATGTGTCAAGCATACATTATAAAGCGCTTTCAATGCATTCAGAATATTGTAACAAGACTTCACATGTTACTAAGAAAACAATTTAGAAAACGCATGATACATTTGAAAACAAAATTTCAGCAAATACTATATAGAGTCGAACAAAATATTCGAAATATTTTGTGCAAACTTGTATATGAGCTATAGATTTGTATGTATACTACACATTTTTTTCTTCTCTTAGGTAATATATAACTGAATTGTATTGAGGGTCCCTGTAAATGAACTATACAGTCTATGCACAACATATTCTACAGTAATCGCCATGTAGTGAACCTCAGTAATATGTATCAATTTGAAAATCTACAAAATTGTGTAACATCATTAAAATATTCCGAAAACGATTTTTCACATAGACCGTAATGTAACGGAAGTATTTTGCATGTTCCTGTAAACGAACCATATACGCTACACACTGCAATTCCAGTATCAAACATGGCATAGTAAACTCCAATAACATATGTCAATTTCATATCAATGCGGATATATTTATAGGAGTAGGAGCCTGGACAGACGGTAGACAAACGGCAGATTGACATACAAACCGAATTCATAAACACTTTTCAACTATGTTGGAAAGTTATAAAAATGATTGTTAGTATTTGAAAAAATATCATATCGAAATTTTGTGTGCAACCTGTGGCCCGAGGGACGTAGAGCTTGAAAAAATATTTTGGGTTGCAATTCGCTTTATTTAATTTCAGAAAATTCTAGTGATTCAAAGTAATATTTTTTGTAAGACGAAATTTAAAATTTTAAATTAGTGGTGACAAGTGTATTAGTATCCACAAAGTTGATCATCCTTGATTTAAAAGCTGTACGTCAGGCTAAGTACATGTGCACCACAATTTTGTTAAAAACATTTTCGTACTATTTCAACGTAGAAAGCTACTGCGAATGGTGCAATTAAACGAGACCACTTCAGAATCTGTTATTTAAATATTCAAAACAAATTTTCTAACAGCAATTTGTGATGCCAGAATATTTAAAATTTCTAAGGAGTGCAACGTTAGGAGTCCGCTACTTTTGATAATTAAAATTGCTTGATTAGGACAAGGTTTTACAAAAAAAAATCCCTTATTTAATTACAGATTGCATAAGTTGTAAATAAGTCAAATAGTAGAATTTTAAAAATGTGGTGGTATTCAAGCACTCTGAATTAAAAAAAGGAGGAGACTGGCAACACTTGTGGGGTGTACACGATAGATAATTATTTGATGCGGCATTCTAGCTGAAACCGGAAAAGAATGTTTGGAATTTAAAGCTATGTATTTCCTTTTTGCCTTTCTTGTTCTGTTTAACAACAATTGTTACCTCACTCAAGAAATTGTGCGGTTGAAATGGACTGCACTTGACATTAGAAAAGCCATTGGGCACCTGTTATCTCTGCATGTTATCATCTTATAATGTAATTAATACCTATCAATTAGTCTATAAAATAATGGTATAATTTAAATTTTCTCATGGGGATTATCTACATGTATTAATTGTAATACACCTGAACGATTTTAATACTAACACATAAGTTTGATATAATATTTAACATGTTGAGGGCCACGCGTATTTTTAAAGAAATCTCCGTCAGGCCAAGATTGCTGCTTAATAGGGCAGGGCTGCCACTAATGACTATTTTTATATTCTATTTGCACCACTACTTAAAAAAATATATATTTCTTAAGATATTCGACCTGGCAGTATTGCAACGACTTATTAAAAATAACGACACAAACTCCAAATATTGTAAATCATGAAGAAAATACAATGCAATCTTGTAAATCAATGGCCAGAAAAATGACTTAACGAGTTGCCACATATTGCGATCCATGCGAATGACAACTGTTTTTATCTTTAACGTGTTTCAATAAAATTCATTATTTTTTTTTATAAGAAATATATAAATGCATTAATGTTACAATTCTGCAATAATTAAAAATTAAGTAAATTTTAAATTAATTTTCAGTAATTATTTAAAACAATGTAATTTTTTAGTTTTATATCATATTATACACTGTCAGTCACCGGTGACTGACGCGGCCTGAATGGAAAGTTCAGTGTCAGTCACCGATGACTGACGTGGCACTCAACGTGTTAAATCCTGCGGTTAAGTTGACCTAAGGATACAAAAAGTCCTTCCGGCCTGTACCGGGAGGAAAAGGTAGCTTTCCTATATCTTCGTTTTAAAATTTTAGCTAATGTTACACGAAAACAGCAAGTTAAAATGCAATGAAACGTTTACAAAAGATTCGTTAATACTGAATTTGAATAAGAATTTCGCCAAATTATTGAGCAATAGCCAAATTGGCTTCATTTATAAAGACTTATTTTGGTCGCCAAATTTGGCGATATGTCGCCAAATGTCACAAATTTTGCTAATTTTGTCTCCAATGTCGCCAATTTTCGCGCTAACGTATATGAATATATAGTTTTATGCGTATGATTGGGAAAATTATTACAACAATGAAAGAAAATAATTTGCGAGTAATCGCGTTAATGTGCTGTTTTGTTTCAAAATGTCAGCCACCTTAGAATTTCAAACTGCTCTATCTCAGCCATTTTTTAAGATAGAGGTAAACCAAAAAATGCTCTGGAATCCTTGTATCAAGACCTAACACAGACCTAACATAAATTTTAATTTTTAATTTTTTTGTATATTTATTTTAGTTTTAAATTTTTAAGTGGCCGCCATCTTGAAACAAAATGGCGGACCAAGCTGGCCAACGAACTCGGTCGAAACATTGGTGACCTTAATACACACAATTAGTTTCATCAAAATCGATTTATATGTACGAGCGTTATCGTATGACATAGGTCAGATAGGTCATAGATCAACATTTGAACGGAGGGTGGTCTTGGGGTCTGGGGGTCATGATCGATGAAAATATATCGAAATTTTCCGGAACTGCTTTCCTCCGAACGGCTGCAATAGGTAGCTTTATACATTTTTGTATTGAAAGCTACCTAAAAAGGAAGTCATTCGGTCCAATAGTGCCAGAATTATTCACGATTAGCGCCTTGAATGGCGTAGGTATAACTTATATACTATTTAATTTCAAACTCCAAAATGCGGAATGGTATCAGAATTTTTTTATAAAATTTTTCTTTTATAAATTACGTGAAGAAAACCTTTTATTTATTTTAAAATATATTTTATTTTAATTCCGTAATGCCGTTGATTCCTTTCAACATTTTAGCAATGGAGGTTCTTTACCCTTGAATGTGAAAAACTTGAACACACTAATTGTAAATTAATTTTTAATCGTTTCCAAATATGTTTCAATGATGGTGTATTTTAAGCATTACTCAAATATTACTTCGAGGAATGAAATGTAAATTTATTTTTGCGTTTTCAAAAATTTCTTGAAAATTAATTTTTGTTAAAAAATTATTGTATGTTTTTTATATATTTTTATCTAAATTTAATTTTGAAATTACATATACTTTTAAATTTTGTTTTAAAAAATATATAAATTTTTACCTATTAATTTTTGAACAGAAATCGATTTCTAGAATCTTCAAAAATTCTAAGAAAAAATCACAGCTCCTTGTATCATGTGATGTTTAAGTTTTACTTAAAAAACTATCCGCATTTCAATCTCTTTGCAACGATTAACCCTTCTTTGTGATGAATTTTTCTTTTACAATTGTGTTTTTTTATACATACATTAAATATTAGATACCAGAAATTTTAAGATAGATTTTTAACTTTGTTCCGCAACATAGTTCACGGGAAATTTACTGGATTAATATTTCTATATAAATAGAGTGGTGGCGAAGAAGTTGATTTATTTATTAAAAGTTAAATAAAAAGTGATGGAAATTTACATCACTATGCAATTAAGGGTTAATAATGAATTTAACAAATCATACCCGGGAAACGTAAAACACGTCTATTAGATATACCGTAATTTTCTCCATATAACCGTCGGATCAAACAGTCATGTTTTGACCCAGAAATTTGATTCAGTATTTGAAGTCTAATATTTACAGCTATAAAGGAAGTTACAATTTATATAAAATAAAATTTCTGGGCCTAAAAATGGTTGTTTGAACCACGGATTATAGCCCGAAAATTACGGTATATAATTTTGCCCACGGCGGTACTAGACTAATATGCATATAATAACTTTGATTAGAAACAATACCATTATTATATATTTTCATTTATAATATAAACACGAACAGATAAAAAATATTTTTGTTCTATAATGAAACATTGTAGAGTAACGCTCACAGTCGTAGTTTCCTTTTTCAATAATGAATACTAGTCGCTAATTATGTGTTAGTATTGAGAGCTTTAAATTTTAAACATGCACATTTCCTAAACCAACCACTGATCTAAATGATTTGCCGTTCGGTATGTTAAGGTAAAAATGGCCGATGAATCCAAACATAATTTAAAATTTAAGCGATTAAATGAAAATTTTCATGTTTGGTAAAAGTTGTATACATAGAAGGTTCTCTAAGCAAAACTTACGGATAACAATTATTAGTAAACTTTTTGAACTATCGAATCTTACAGTCATGTGATTTGCTGCAGAGTGATTTGCTGCACAGTTCATGGGTGTGATAGTTTTTTTCCAGGACTGCGCCATCAATTCTGGCATATAAACCCAGGCATATAAACCCTGGCATATAAAAGGAATATCGTTTGAATACCTGTATTTTCCAATAGTTATATTCAACATTTTTAATCACAGAAAATAATTATGAATTACGAGTTTTTATTGAGTTTTTTTTTTAATTTGATGCATTTTTAATATGTACAATTCCGTCTTTTAAAAAATTACATTCATATTTGTAAAGTAGACACAATTCCCGAATGGTACTTCTCACATTTCTGTGCGATGTATTGATGATAAAATATCACAGTGTTGTTGTTTCATCGAATATACATATTTCAAATTTGCATAATGTATTTTCACTTTTTGTCAGGGACCGCAAAATCGCGTGCTAGAATTCCAGTTACTACTACTTTTCAGAAAGCCGTTGCTAGACTTGCTAATGAATGAAATTTTGATTTAATATCGATGATATTAAATCATTAAAAAAATTAATATGATATTATATATATATAAAAGGGGTAAATTTTTTTTTATGAAATAATATTTAACTTAAAAATTATTTTTTTTCTGTCAGGTACATATTTGACTTAATTTAAGGAGATAAATTTGAAATAATTTATATTGCCGCGGTCAAATTGACCGCTAAAGCCGTTCTTTTATTAAAATTTTGCCATCTAGCGACAACACAGTGGTGTCGTACGTAAAGTAACTTAATTTTAATCCTTAAATGCTACATTGCCACCAGAATTTTGGAATGAAAAATTTCCTTTTATAAAGTACACAAGGAAAAGATTTTATTTATTTTCGAATAAATTTGTTTCTAAATTCTGGTGTTAATCAATTATTTCAACATTTTACGAATAGAAGTATTTTTACGAGACATGCGGACGCCAAAGTGCTAACATCCAGACCATTAAATCTACTAGCTAAATAAATTATACATAATTTTGTACTGGAAACGGATTCTATTACCTGGAACCAGTTTTAAATTAATCCATTGACTGTAGCACAGCGTGTCAACTTTCGGCTCCTTTATTATTCAGAATTCATACCAAAATTTTATTATTACATAAAACAAATTTAATCTTTCTTAATTTCTGAATTAAAAACGAAGACAAATCTCTCAACCCTTCAATGGGCCGGTACATACACATCCCACTGGCTAATATCAGGTCTGTCACTGACGACAATATATTTTTATTATATTCATAGCAATTTAAAACATAATAATATATTTGCTTTACAATTCTATGACAATTTCATATGAAATAGTCTGCAAAGAAAGAATTGTGCTAACTGTGGTACGAATAGAATGTAAAAATATTCACCAGCGAGCCCTACTCAGATAGTTGTATATATACTGATTTCTAGTTGAAGAGTTAAGTGACAACACTTATTTTAAACACGCTTTTGTTTTATCTAAAGCAGGCACATAATACCCAGGAAAGCAAATTGCAGAAACTTTTCCTGAATGATTTTCTTCCCCTTTTTCAATATCAAAATTTCATTCATTAACAAGTCTAGGAACAGCTTTCTGAAAAGTAGTAGTGACTGGCATTCTAGCACGCGATTTTGCGGTCCCTGACAGAAAGCGAAAATCCATTATGCAAATTTGAAATATCTATATTCGTTGAAACAACAACACTGTGATATTTCCAATAGACGTGTTTTAACGTTTCCCGGTTATGATCTGTTAAATTCATTATTAATCGTTGCAAAGAGATTGAAATGCGGATAGTTTTTTAAGCAAAACTTAAACATCACATGATGTGATTTGTGTGGAGCTGTGATTTTTTATGAGCATTTTTAAAGATTCTAGAAATCGATTTCTGTTCAGAAATTCATAGGTAAAATTTATATATTTTTTAAAACAATATTAAAAAATATATGTAATTTCACAATTAAATTTGGAAAAAAATATATAAAAATCATACAATAATTTTAACAAAAATTAATTTTCAAGAAATTTCGAAAACGCAAAAATAAATTTACCTTTCATTCCTCGAAGTAATATTTGAGTAATGCTTAAAATACACCATCATTGCAACATGTTTGGAAACGATTAAAAATTAATTTACAATTAGTATGTCCAAACTTTTACACTTTCAAGTGTAAAGAACTTCCATTGCTAAAATGTTGAAAGGAATCAACGGCATTACGGAATTAAAATGAAATATATTTTAAAATAAATAAAAGGTTTTTCTTCACGTAATTTATAAAAGCAAAATTTTATTCAAAAATTCTGATGCCATTCCGGATTTTGGAGTTTAAAATTAAGTAGTATATAAATTATACCTACGCTATTCGAGGCGCTAATCATGAATAATTCTGGCACTATTGGACAGAATGACTTCCTTTTTTGTATCCTTAGGTCAACTTAACCGAAGGATTTAACACGTTGAGTGCCACGTCAGTCATCGGTGACTGACACTGAACTTTCCGTTTAGGCCGTGTCAGTCACCGGTTACTGACAGCAGTGGCGTAGCGTCAGGGGGGGCACGATCATTTTACTACCAGTATAATTATATACTACATTTAGACATATTTAATCTTTGAAAGGTATGAATTAAATAAGCCCAAATATAGTATATAAAAATACTGGTAGTAAAGTGATCCGTGCCCCCCTTGACGCTACGCCTATGATTGACAGTGTATAATATGATATAAAACTAGAAAATTTCCTTTTTTTAAATAATTACTGAAAATTTATTTAAAATTTACTTATTTTTTAATTATTTCAGAATTGTATCATTAATGCATTTATATATTTCTTATCAAAAAATTTTAATGGATTTTATTTAAACACGGTAAACATAAAAACGGTTGTCCTTCGCATGCATTGCAAAATGTGGCAACTTGTTTAATCATTTTTCTGGCCATTGATCAACAAGATTGCATCGCATTTTCTTCATGATTTAAAATATTTGGAGTTTGTGTCGTTGTTTTTTAGAAGTCGTTGCAATACTGCCAGGGGGAATATCTTAAGAAATATATATATTTTTTAAATAGTGGTGCGAATAGAATATAAAACTAGTCATTAGTGGCAGCCCTGCCCTTTTAAGCTGCAATCTTGGCCTGACGGAGATTTGTTTAAAAATACGCGTGGCCCTCAACATGTTAAATATTATGTCAAACTTATGTGTTAGTATTAAAAACGTTCAGGTGTATTACAATTAATACATGTAGATAATCCCCATGAGAAAATTTAAATTATACCATTATTTTATAGACTAATTGATAGGTATTAATTACATTATAAGATGATAACATGCAGAGATAAAAGGCGCCCAAAGGCTTTTCTAATGTCAAGTGCAGTCCATTTCAACTGCACAATTTCTTGAGCGAGGTAACATTCGTTGTTAAAGCCAACAGGAAAGGCAAAAAAGAAATACATAGCTGTAAATTCCAAACATTTTTTTCCGGTTTCAGTTAGAATGCCGAATCAAATAAGTCTTCTAGAGTGTACACCCCACAAGTGTTGCCAGTCCCTTCCTTTTTTTTAATTCATTGTTCTTAAATACCACCAAATTTTTGAAACTCTACTATTTGACTTATTTACAACTTATGCAATCTGTAATTAAATAAGGGATTTTTTTTTTTGAAAAACCTTGTAGCAATCAAGCAATTTTAATTATCAAAAGTAGCGGACAAATAACGCTGAACTTCTTAGAAATTTTAAACAGCCTTGTATCACAAATTCCTATTAGAAAATTTGTTTTGAATATTTAACCCTTTATATCCTGAATTAATTACACGTGACGCATAAGATGCTCAGAATCCTCGATTATTCCCACCAGTTATTTTTTTTTCTGTAAAGTTTTCCTTGTCTAATCATAGCATTTTTGCGATTCAATTAGGTGAAAATTTCTCAGTCGAAAAACCGGTAGTAACAGATTAAAAATTCTGTAAAAGACGCTCGTCGCAAAGGGGTTAAAGTGGTACTTATAAGTACCGTCAGGATAAAAAGGGTTAAATAACAGATTCTGAAGTGGCCTCGTTTAATTGCAGCATTCGCAATAGGCTTCTGCATTTAAATAATACAAAAATGTTTTTAACAAAATTGTGGTGCACGTGTAATTACCCTGACGTACAGCTTTTAACATTGCGATATAATATCTTAAAAAACTTACTTAAAAATAGCTAAAATATAATCTTGATAAAATACGTAAACACAAACATATCAATACAATTAACAAGATTTCATGTAATCGGGTGATCGACAAAATTTTTTGAAACTCGCCAACCCTTTTTTTCTCAACAATCTTTAACATAGCTAATAAAATACAGCTAACATTTACCCATTGCTATATAATATCTTAAAAAACTTACTTAAAAATAGTTAAATATAATCTTGATAAAATACGTAAACAAAAACATATCAATACAATTAACAAAATTTCATGTAATAGGGTGACCGACAAAATTTTTTGAATCTCGCCAACCCTTTTTTTCTCAAAAATCTTTAACATTAGCTAATAAAATATACAGCTAACACTTTAACATTGCTACATAATATTTTAAAAAACTCACTTAAAAATAGCTAAAATATAATCTTGATAAAATGCGTAAACACAAACATATTATATGTCCTACATATTATATGAAAATTCTGCAGCCTTTTCTTTTCATAGTATAAATAAAGTTATTATAAACAGTTTAATAAGAAACATAGTGCCAAAAATACGAATAAGCACTAATTTATCTTTCTGTATAATACTATGTGTTTGTTTGTGCATGCCAGAGAGAGAAAAAGTATGAGCCTTCCGCCCCCCCCCCCCTTCTTATTCACTTCTAGCCACAGCTTTGGCGTCCTTCCTCTTTTACAACAAACATCGCTTTTGAAGTTTTAAGGTTAAGTGAGAAAATTGTGTTTTGGTATTTTGTATAAAATGTAAGTTGTTAAAAACTTTATTTTTGATACACTGGATTTAACACTTTGAAATTGTATTTTTTATTGTTACACCCACCATTATTCAAGGACAAATTTTATAAATGCTTTTCAGTGCTCCGTAATCTTAATTTTTTATGTATGTTTAGTTTTTAATTATTGTAATACAAAAATAATCACATTTTTAATTATAGTATAAACAGTTTTTTTTTGGCGAAAAAAATGTTAAATTAAAAAATATTTAGACTAAATTTAGTCGCTCCCTTTTCAATTTATTCAAACAAATTTGAGCGGAAAATAAATGCCATTAAAGTTCTATCAGTCATAAAAATATGTTTAATAATAGTCATTATGTTTTTTTCTTCTTTTTTATGGTAGGAAAAATTCATATGAGGTTCGGTTTATAGATTATTATTTAATATGTGATAGCAGAATGATCCAGTGAGTCAAGATTTACTTCATTAAATATAAATATTAATCTAAATGAAGTTAAATGTAAGTAACTATTATTATTTATTATATTTTTAAAATAATATCCATGACTATTTATTTTAACTTCATGCTTTCACATTAAATTAATTTTAAAATACATTTAAGAGAAGACATTTTCCAATATTACACACACACACCTTTTTTTTTCTTTTATCAGTAATGAAATACAAAACTTTGAAAGCGAAAATAATCATCTTATTATTTTTATTTAAAGACTCATTTGACTACTAATTTTACTTAACGTATAATACAAATAAAATTATTTTTTAAAGAAATAAATAAACAGACATACTTTTATAACTGATAAAAGCTAAAATTTTTTGTCATGAGAGACAAAAGTTTGGAAGTCAAGTTTTTAAAGTCATTAAAATCGGACATTATCTATTTTTTATTCTATTTTGTATTACAATTGTTAAAACTACATAGATGTATAAAAAATTCAATTTTTCAAACATTCAAGCCTAAAATTTACCTGCGAATATATGCTGTTGTTTACAAACTGTACTATGCGGATGATTACATTACAACCCAGCAAATGGTTGGTTGTCAAAGATATTCTGCTGAGCAACGGGAAATATATTATCCAACAAACAGGAAATATATTATCCTTAAAAAATTTAAAACTTATTATAAATAACAGTAAAATTAAATTCATATAATTAAAAAATATTTCCCCTATTTAAAAAATGAATCTAAATAGTTTTTTTACGAAATACAGATATATAAAATGCGAAATATATTTTGAACAAAAAATAAAAACATATAAGCAACAATTTAATTTAATACATATATATTACAAAATATTTTTGTATGAAAAAATGAGTCTAAATAATTTATTCGCTACATGCAGAAGGCTTAACTGTATTCCGAGGCGGGATATTTAACCTTATCTTAGAGTAGTCAAAAGAGGTGATGCGGTTCCATGTATTCCTATGAGAAATCTCGTAGGAAAATAGTCCGATTTTAAAAGCGGATTACATAGAAAACAAGAGTTTTCCTATGTTAACGCAAAACCACATTAGCTTCATCTAAAACCGATTAATATAATGTATTCATTTTAAAAAATCGTCCGAGCCATTTTCGAGATAACAGGTATGACACTTTCAGAGACCTTACATTTACCCAAATTTAGTTAAAAATAGACTTCCAGTTCTTAAAATCTACTGCATGTAGAAATGTATAAATTTCAGGATTGAATTATACCATAGATATAAGAATAATGTGAAAAAATCAAAACGGTACGCCTCATATTTGCTGAGATATTAAATATCGGCTTTTAGATTTTCCTTTGATGTCTTACTATCTGTATATATGGAGTGACGGAAATCTTCGGTTTTCGGTTTTTTGCTGCGTCACTCGAGACACTGCCGTCTCTCATGATTTTGTTTCAATAATGCAATAAATTTTCAGCCTTTATCTGTCCGGATGTGGGAAAGTTCGAATATGAGAGGGTCGGATATGAGAGTTTCTACTGTACTCAGACAACAGAGAGAGAATTGGAGATTATGCTTCACTGTGCGTAGAGTGATTAATTTGACTATTTCTACTTCGCAAATTGATCTTAATCCTATTCATTCGAAGAGTACATATATACCATTGCTAATACCTGTTATTAACAATGAATGCATGGATTATTTGTGCCAAATTTTAGGCACAATTATTCATACCCTTCAAATTACCGAAACTTTCCGTAAAATTTTACAATTTGACCTAGATCCAATGAACATGTTTTTCACTGAATAATTTTTGATCCAATATAAATTAAATAAGCATTACAAATAAACAAATCTCATTCTATCAAACAGTTTTTATCGTTCTAAACGTGTTTATTTGCTACAGAAGATATCGGAACAGTTTTACGGAAATTATCACTAAGTTGGCCAAAGTGATAATGGATTATGATAATGAAATATTTTAGGTAAAGCTGAACTCAACTTATTTCATTATTGCTGACTAAATATGTAACTAGATAATTAAGTATACTTTCCATCATTTAAATAAGTTATATAGAAATCAACGAAATTACAAATTATTTCAGAAACATTATTATGCAATCTTATTCAAAGGCCAAACATGTCTAATAGAATCTGAACTCTTATATTAATTACATAATGGACTAAAACAATATTCCATGGTGCTAGTTAAAGGGTTGTATAAATTAGTGTCTATTTTAAACAACATTTTTAGAATAGGAAATAAGTAAAGAAAAGGCATTTCTTTTTATGCAAATAAAAAGAAAAATTTGGTAAGTCATATTTTAAAGGTTATGAATACATGGTTATCTTATTTTATGCTTTTTTAAAATAAATATTATGAGCTTTAGCTCAGTTTATATTGTT
Organism: Maratus michaelseni; assembly: GCA_963931845.1. Lineage (NCBI taxonomy): Eukaryota > Metazoa > Arthropoda > Arachnida > Araneae > Salticidae > Maratus > Maratus michaelseni. The sequence goes on from OZ007586.1 coordinate 165,312,839, forward strand.
TTGAAAATAATCTTTGAGTGATCTAAAGGAATACATAGCAGTAGATCTCAATTTTAAAAGGAATAAAAAACAATTCATTCAAACACTTTAAAACTGAAATATCCAATCTGCACCTGTGCAAATCAATAAATACCTGATTTCAAAAAGAATGATTCACACTAGTTAATTACAGACATTTTGGGAATAAATAAGACAAAAGATTTAATTTTGAAAAAGAGGCCAAAAAAGGCTTTCAAGTAAAAAAATTGAACGCCAATGCTTTTAAACACCATTGCTAATACTTTTTAAAACAGAATCACCAGAATCAAATATGGTATGAAAAAGGAGAGTAAAGCTTTTCCTATTTTATTTTTTTGATTCAGACTTCTTTCTGGAAGGACCTTCGCATTCTATGAATTTCATGGAATTTTTCAAACCAAATTTTATACTCTTATAAATGTAAATTAAGTAGAATTTTATTGTAATTAAATGTAACATTATATTATAATGAGAGAGATAACATTTCTTTTATAAATGAAATCGCATGAATTATAATGATATATATAAAATAAAATTTTTAACCAACTCTTGTTATTGAAATGGTTTCCGCTGGTTTTCGCAGGAATTGACCAATTTCAGCTCATATTAAATTGTACGATGATATTATGACACTGTTTATCTAAACCAGATTTGTCCAAACATTTTACTTTAAAATTCGTTTGTCACCACTTTTTCCGATTTGAAATCTTCACCCTAATGAATCGAATACTTTCTTTTATGAAACAAGTTGTGTTATTACCTATCTAGTGGTACCGGCATGATTCGTACGCTGTTACCACTATTTTTAATAGAATATTTCGGCCTATTTAACACTTGAACTACCATGATCTGTCGTTTTGACGGTTAATGAACATATGTTCATTAACAAAATGAACAAATGAACATATTCCTATTCGAACCAGAAATTTCTTTTTAAAATAATTATAAAACTCCCAAAAATACGTTAAATGAATAATTTAAGTAATTTTAAATAAAATTTCTAGTGTGAAATAGTTTTAAAAAACTTGAGTAAAATTTCCTGTAGTTCTAGTGTTAAATTCACAAAAGTTTTACAAAACCTGCAATTAAACGAGGCTTCTGCAATTTCTGCTTTTTTAAATATTAAATAGAAAAATTCTATTAAAAATTGTGGTAAAAGTGTACGAACCCTGCCCTAATCAAAACATTTACAGTTACTATTGTTCCTAAAATTCTTACTCAGAAACTACTAAAGGAAAATAGAAATATTTGTGGCATTTCAATAAAAATGCCATAATAGCAAATTTAGAAATAATGAAATATATATAATGAGTACCAATTTTTAAAAAGCAATGGTGTTCTATTTTAAATATTCTGTTAGTGTTCTACAGATATTCATAACGTAAAAGAAAGTTAAACTGCTCAAGGACCCACAGGTAAATTTTTTTCAGTAGCACTATACAAAATATTAATTTTCATGGTATTAAAACTGTTGTAGTATTGTAACACGAGGATTATTGTGAGAAAAAAATCATATTCAAAAAGTTAACAGTAGAACTGCTAGCAATACAATCTCACTATTAAGGGAAAATTAGATTAATCCAAAAATACTCTTATATTTAAGTGTAAATACGTTTTTTGAGAAATTACTTTTAAGAAAAGTTAAATTAATCTTCCAAACAAGGTGGGAAGTTTGGCCTTTTTCGATTCAGAAATTCTGATATGGTATCAGAATATCTGAATACTAATTTTTCCTATATTTATTGTCATATATTTCGTAATTACCTAAATTAAAAAAATCTTCCGGAATTTCCACTAATATTCCAAATTTATGAATAAAAAAAGTTCAAACTGTTTGAAACCCTGTTTTCAAATATGAGTGTAATATAATGTGAAATATAATGTTGTTAACGTCACTTGTAAAACAAGAAAAAAATTATTGAAACTTAACGTTTAGTTCTTTTTTTTTTTTTTTTTTTTTTTTTTTTTGTAAAAAGACAAAAAAAGCAAAAACAAAACAAAAACTTATACGTTGTTTAAAAGCAACTTAAGATATGTTTTCCGTGTGTAAAAAAAAAAATGTTATATAAGTGCATAATTTATCAACGGTCATTTGGTTTTTTCTTCATTCCGTAAAAATCGAAGTATAATGTTGTTCTTTAGAAGATAGAGAAAGGGAATATTAAAAAAAGCAAAGTTATATTGATTAATTAAACGAAGATAGAAACTTCATTTCTATAATTATTATGATTTTTCAATATGTTATATAATAAATGCGTAAGCTAAAAAAAAATTGTCAAAACATAGACATTTTTAAAGAAATCGCTGACTCAAACAGTGTTGCCGGTGGGCTACTTTTTTAAAAGTTAAGATTGCTGGATTGGCACAACTTTTTTGATATGGTATGATTCACCTTGTATTCGCGTTATTTAATCCATCATTAATTAAGACGAATTTTTCTTTCTAAAAAAAAACTGGTGGCAATCAATAAAACTGAATAAACTAAAAGTAGCGAACTGGCAACACTGGACTCAAACGATAACACTTGGTATGAATAAAGAAGAGGAGACATACAGTATAGCGCCTACCCGTTGAGAGTGAAGTAATGGCGGATGTTGTTTGTTTACATCAGATCAACAGTGCAGTCTCACTGCCGGGCTAGAATACCACCAGTAGACATTAATACAAATTTTCACCTTATTCATAGGAAATTTCTGTCATAAATAAGGTAAAACCTCTATTCGTTTTTACTGGTGGATGTTTTCATCTGTGGTATTACGATGATCTTTTACAGACATTGAAATGAGCATTGTGAATGATGTCACAATTTGGCGGAACCACAGGACCTCAATACCGCAGGGAAAACTTCTTTCATCCTTAAAAACTAATAGCTTTGAGTCTTAATTCTGACAGAAATTATGAAAGAATAAGACGTATAAATAAGCAGAAATTTTCTATTAAAATTTACTGGTGGAATTTTGCCCTTGCGGTAATCAGCACTTGCATAACCGGTTAACAATTGAAGCTTCACGATTTTGAGGATATGTCAATTCCTCTTTATTCAAGGTTCCATGTTTGCATAATCATATGTAAAACGATTTTTTATCATATATATCCTTTAAAAGAACATTCTGTATAGAAATATAGCAGTAGAAAAATCAATATTTAAACCATAAGAATTTTTCAAATTTTTAAGATAAAAAAATATTTTTTCTTCATTTCTTTTTATACAAGGTTAAAAACGAAATACCTATCAACTTGTGAAACAAACAAACAAACAAAAAGACGATATTTAGATACCAGATTTAAAGTTTTGGATGTTAAGAATAGAACGACTTTACGGCTTTGCCGCTGTCAAATTGACCGCGGCAAAATAAATATATAGTCAAATACACACAAGCCAGGAATGTGATAAAAATTTAAGATAAATAGTATATCATAAAAATTCAGGATTCAAGTATTTTTTCATATGATAAATAAAATGTCCACTAGTGGGTTTATATTCTAAAACATCGCTGTTATGTATATTACAAATTAGGGCGTAATCCACCGGTTGGAAAGAAATTGATTATATTATCTGGAACCAGTTTTAAACTAATCATTTGACTACAGAGCAGCGTCTCAACTTTCGACTCCTGTATTATTCAGAATTCATATCAGGTATTACTTTTTCTTTTATTTAACAAACATTCCATGATGCCATAAAATGAAATTATTTTTTTGGAATATCTGAATAAAAGACGAGAAAAAAAAACTTGGCCACCCTGCTACAGGCCGGTACATACACATCCCACAGTCTGTTTCTTTCGACTATTTTTTATTCTATTCATAACAATTTAAAAATATATATTTCCTTGCATTTCTATGAAAATTTCGTAAAGCATCTACTACAAAGAAACTTTTGTGTAAACTGTGGTACAAATAGAACGTAAAAATAGTCACCAGAAGTAGCCGTTCTCCCGGTCAGTTGGATATTTATATATATACCGTTTCGTACTTAAACGGTTAATTGACTACGCTTACTTTACATACGCTTTGGTTTGACCTAAAGCAGTGTCTGCAAATGTCTGTGCCAGAACATTAATTGCCACGACTTTTCCCGAATAATTTTCTTCGCCTTGTTTAATATCAGAATGTCTTTCATTAAACAAGTCTCAGAACAGCTTTTCGAAAAGTGGTACCAAGTGACATTCTGGTACGCGAGGTCGCCGTACCTGACAAAAAGTGAAAATCCATTATGCAAAATTGAAACATGCAGAGTCGTTGAAAAAGACAAACTCTGATATTTTATCATCAAAACATCGCAGATAGATGTGAGAAGTACCATTAGGAAATTCTGTCTACTTTACAAATATGAATACATATTTTTTAAAAGACGGACTTCTGAATTTTAAAAGTTGCATCAAATAAACAAAATGCATTAAAAATCGGGATTCATAATTATTTTCAGTGGTTAAAAATGGTGAATATAACTATTAGGAAATAAAAGTATTCAAACGATATTCCTTTCCCACTATGGGAGGTGATTTATCCAAAATTGACGGTACAGTCCTGGAAAAAAGCTATCGCACTTACTAACTGTTACGCAAATCATCATATAAAATGACTAGTACCATTTAATAACTAAAAATGTCTACTACCGTAATTTCCGGCGTATAATCCGCAGCTCAAAGAATCGTTTTTTGACCCAGAAAATTTATTCAATTATTGTAGTTAAATATTTACAGCGATCTTTTAAGTTACATTTTATAAAATAATATTTCTGGGTCGAAAAACGACTCTTTGAGCTGCGGATTATACGCCGGAAATTACGGTAATAATTGTTATCGTTATGTAAAATTCTACGTATAAAATATTTACTAACCTTGAAATTTTCATTAATAAAGCCTGAACTTTATATTATATTTGGATTCATCGGTAATGTTTATCGTAACATACCAAACGACATATCATTTAGACCAGTACTTTAGGAAATGAGCATGTTCAAATTTTAAAGCTCTTAATATTAACACATCCTTAGCGGCTAGTAACGTAATTTCCGGCGTATAATCCTCGGATCAAACAATTCTGTTTCAACCCAGAAATTTCATTCAATAATTGGAGTTAAATATTTACGGCGATATAGTTAGTTGCATTTTATAGAATAAAATTTCTGGGTCGAAACATAATTGTTTGATCCGCGGATTATACGCCGGAAATTACGGTATTCATCTTTTGAAAAGGAAACTCCGTCTGTGGGTGTTTTTTTTATCATGTTTCATTATAGAACACAAATATTTTATCTGTTCGTGTTTATGGCATAAATGAAAGTATATAATAATGGTATTGTTTCAAATTAAAGTATTTATATGCATAGTAATCTAATTATAAAAATACGAATATTGTGTATCTTTTTTCAGAAATAATGTAACATATAAAACACAAAAGAGCCGCCGTCGGTGGACTGACATACTGTAATTTCCCGCGTATAATCCGCGGATCAAACAATCGTTCATCGTGCCAGAAATTTTATTTTATAAAATGTAAAATGTAATTTACCAGATCTCTGTAATTATTTGACTAGGCACGATTGTTTGATCTGCGAATTATACGCCGGAAATTACGGTTTATCGAAAAGACGAGTTTTCACATTGTCAGCGTATGATGTGTTGAATTCATTATTAATCATTTCGAAGAGATTGAAATGCAGATAGTTTTTTTAAGTAAAACTCAAAATCGCATTGTTGAATATTCTAGAAATCGACTTCTGTTCAAAAATTCATAGGTTACAATTTATATATTTTTAAAAACAAAATTTCAAAGTGTACATAATTTAAAAAAAATTAATATATATATATAACATATCAAATCTTAAACAAAAATAAATTTTCAAGAAGTTTCAAAAACGCAAAAAATAAATGTACAACTCATTCCTCGAAGTACCGTAATTTCCGGCGTATAATCTGCTGATCAAACAGTTCTGTTTCAAACCAGAAATTTTATTCAATAATGGAAGTCAAATATTTACAGCGATCTGTGAAGAAACATTTTATAAAATAAAAATTCTGGGTCGAAACATGATTGTTTAATCCGCGGATTATACGCCGGAAATTACGCAATTTTTGATTAACCCCTTGAAGGGCACCGGTATATTATATATACCACTTAATTTTAATCCCAAAATGCCACAATGACACCAGAATTTTATAATCAAATTTTGAATTTATAAGGTACATGAGGAAAAGCTTTAACTTATTTTAAAATAAATTCGTCCGTAAATCCTGGTGTCAATCTATCATTTCAATATTTTAGCTACAAAAGTACTTTGCCCCTGAAGGGGTTAATGCTTAAAAAACTACCACAGTTGCAACATGTTTTGAAACGATTAAAAATGCAGACCTGTCAAGTCTCCGGCTTTTGGATACCAGTATTTTAATACAGAAAATGTTGTTTTATTTAATTGTAGCATTCTGTGATTTGAAAAAAATACATTTTTCTCTAAACAATTACTGGTGGCAACTCTGAAAATGAATTTACTAGCAGGATGTTCAAACTTTTACACTTTCAGAAGCAAAGTTATTCCGTTGCTAAAATGTTGAAATGAATGAACGTCTTTACGGAATTACAATAAAATTTATTTAAAAATAAATAAAAGATCTTATTCGCGTAATTTACAGGGATGAGATTTCTGCAACATATTGCATACCAATTTAATTTTAGAGAAAATGTTTTTTTATTTAATCGAGACATTCTGTAATTTAAGAGCCTAGATCAGTCACTCGAAGAAACGCTCCAGCTAATGTTAAGTCTATGGGAAGTTTCTTGCGCGATTTCTCTCTCGCATTTTAATATTTTTAAATGCCTTCTTTGCATAGGATAGCTGAGGTCGATCTTCAACGTTGTTAGTTTTTACTTTTTCGATTTTAGTTTCAGTTATTTTATATAAGGATACTTTCATTTTCAGAACCGGTTCCAAGCGGTTAAAAAATTGAAAATGCCCGCTTATAAAAAAACTGCAACAAAAATCGAAAAAGTAAAAACTAACAAGGTTGGAGATCGACCTCAGCTATCCTATCCAAAAAAAGGCATTTAAATATATTAAAATGCGAGCAAGAAATCGCGCAAGAACCTTCCCATAGACTTAACATTAGCTGGACCGTTTCTTCGCGTGACTAGTGTAGGCTCTTAAGAGAACAGCATTTTCCCAAAGATTATAGTGTTGCAGAGGTACCAAGTTCCCACTAATCTTCCGTAATATGTGGTTTAATCTGATCCATTTTAACAACTCGTTAAACCACAAAATTTTTTGGATGAATCTCTATTTATTTAGTTTCAGGTTTCTACGTGGAATTAATTTAATTTAATTTAATTAAAAAAATTTTGGTGCGAAACGTGTTAAACCTGGGTCAAATTAACCCACATATTACGGAATATTAATGAGAGCTTGGCACCTCTGCTGTTATGAAAAAAGTCGCAGAAATCTCATCTCTGAATTTATAAAAGCAAAATTTTATTCCAAAATTCTGGTACCATGGTGTCATTCGGATAATTAAATTAAGTAGTATATAATGTAAATCTCTGCTATTCACGGCGGTAAGCGTGCATAATTCTGTCACTATTGGACCCAATGATTTTCTGTTTCGTATCCCCATGTCTACTTTACCGAAGGATTTAAATATTGTGTGATAGTATTAAAACCATTCAAGTGTGTTACAATTTATACATGTAAATGATACCAATGAGCAAATTGTAGTCATAGCACTATTTGATAGACTAATCGATTGGTACCAATCACATTATGAAATCACAACAGTTTTCCAAATGTCAAGCGCAATCTATTACGACTGCACAATTACTTGAGCAAAACGAAAATAACAAGTAAAGGTAACAACCTATGCAAAAAGGAATACATAGCCAGAGTTGCCAAGTCTCCGGCTTTTTGCACACCAGTAATTTTTTAGAGAAAATGTTGTTCTTTTAAATCGCGAAATGCTCTGATTAAATAAAACAACATTTTCTGTACTAAATTACTGGTATCCAAAAAGCCGGAGACTTGGCAGGCAAGCATAGCCGTAAACTCTAATACTCCTTTTCCCGTTTCAATAGGAATGTTGGTTATATGATAGACAAATTCAAAGTAATATATTAACAATTATTACAACGTTTTTAATATACGATAATAGTCCTATTAAAAAATAATCTTCAAGCTCGTACACTCGTCAAGTGTTGCCAGTCCACTACTTTGTTCAATTCAGATGTCTTGATTACCACCAAATTTTTCAAATTTTATTATTCGCCTTATTTTCAACATTCGCAATCTGTCATAAAATAAGGTAGATAATTCTACTTCAATAACCTAGTAGCACTCAAGCAATTTGAACTATAAAAAGTAGCGTATTCCCATCACTCCACTCCCTGGAAATATGAAAGATTGCAATCACAAAATGTCAAAGAAAATTAAGAGTCACAAAATTAAGTCATAAATAAGTCATTTTATGTCACAAAATTAAGAGTCTGGAATCACAAAATAGATTTTTTTTTAAATTTAAATAACAGACTTGGAAATGGTTTAGTTTAATTAGAGTATTTACAATACTCATCTGCGTAGTAATTCGAAAAATTGTTTAAAAAAATTATTGTACAACAGTTGTGGTACGCGATTTTAAATGTAATTAATTGTTTTATATTAATTGGTGTTTATAAATTCATTAGATCACATACAGGGCTGCAGAAAAGAGATCAAGCACATTTCCGTTTATTTACTGAAATTTCTGAAGGGGAATTTTTAATTGTGTTATTATTTCCTAACTGAGGTAAAATTTAGCATAATGTGTTGTATACATACAAATCTATAGATTATATACACGGTTGCACAAAATAATTCAAATATTTTGTTCGACTATTGATAGTAATTGCTGAGATTTGGTTTACAAATGCGTATTCGAAATTGTTTACTTAGTAAACTGTGAAGAGTTGTTGCATTATTCTGAATGTGTTGAAAGTGTTTCATAATGTTCTTGAATTTAATCAAGTTGAAAAAGTGTGCAGTTTATATAAATTTTATATATATATATAATAAAATAGGTCAAAGTTTTAAGATGCTACTTTTAAATGCTCGTGACATTGAATTTAATCAGGGTTCGTACGCTTTTACCACCATTTTTAATAGAAATTTTCTATTTAATATTTAAATAGCAGGAATTGTAAACGCCACATTTGGCAGAAGGATTTGTATTACATTTTTGCATTTTAATAAGGGGGAAAACGCTATTAAATAGTTATGGTACAAGCGTAGAAACCATGTTATTTCTTCCCAAAATATTATCCGAATGAATTTTTATTTCATGCGGTACACTGAATAAACGCAAATAAAATATTGTTATCATTATTTTTAAATAAAAACATTTATAATTATAAAATTTATTAAAAAATCATTTACAAAATTATGAATTACATTAATTTAAATAGTTATATTAATTATGAATTTGATTAATAAAACCTACATTAGTTGTACATAAAATGAATTAGTTTCGTCTAAAACATGTCCGTGTGTAATTAAAACTCATTACTATATAATAATTTTTAAACAAAGAAAAATTTCACAATTCGGCTGTAAAATGGGACCTATTTCTGTTATCGCTTTCAGCCAAAGAAAAGAAAGTTTGACGTAATTGTAAAATTTCCATTGAAAATCAATTTAATATATAAGAGTCTTATTTTATATATAGAATTTCTACTTAGTTTTTCTGGTAACTAACTCAATATCCCTGATACATAACCTTATAAAATATTTAAATTTTGAAACATACGGATAAAAACTTAGCGCATTTGCTTTATAACTCTATGACTGGGTTCGTATGTTTTTATCACAATTTTTAATATAATACTGTTTAGTATTTAAACAGAAGAAGTTGTAGACGCCAGGTTGAATTGCAGGATTTGTAATATTTTGTAATATTTTTTAATAAATTCTATAAAATTTTTTTGTAAAAGCATACGAACCTTGTTTGAATGTCTAATAAAATGAACAGTGAGTGTCAAAAGGAAACGATACAACTGCTTTTATTCGCATACCGTTTACAATAGAATCATACCAAAGACGCATTAGACGAAAAATAATAAAATCTTCAAGAATATAATTCTAATTTTTTTTAATATTGATTGAAAATATATTAAAAATTGCATTAACTTCGATTTTGAACAACAAAAATCTTGTTTAAACATCGATAAGAATATAATGTAAAAATAGTCACCAACGGTATCCCTACTCTCGGTTACTAAAATATATATATGCGCCGGTTCGTAGTCAAAGGGTTACGTGATTACAATTACTTTATACACTATTTGATTTTACCTAAAGTAGGGACGGGAAAACTGGGTGACACAATGCCAATTGCCACGACTTTTCCTTAATAATTTTCTTCGCCTTATTTAATATCAGAATTTCTTACATTAAACAAGTCTAAGAATAGTTTTCAAAAATTGAAACATGTAGAGTCGTTGAAACAGCCACACTATGATACAATACAGAGTGTCTTATTTATTTTGCAACCCACGTAAACGCGAAGCAAATACGCAACACGAGTGCACGCGCACACCCTTAGCGCAGGTTTCGGTGTTGATAGGAGTGTGAGCAACACTACCAACACGCTAAAAAACCGTACGAGACACTTCAGTGCTAAGGAGAACGAAGTGAAAGGTAGTTTTGAGACATGGTGCTATGTGCAGAGAAACGAGCGTTTATTATTGAACATTATTTTCGAACGTTTTCGTACAAAACAGCAAGGAACGATATAAAAACAAGTTTCCAGACTAGGTGGTGCCGAATAAAAGCACAATTGAGCGAATCGTGAACCATTTTCAAATAGAATGGACTGTGGAACCGAAAAGAAAGAACCGTCTGTCATTTGTCCTTACTGACCACAAAATGAAGTAAATCGAGGCGAAAATCAAGGAGAAACTGACCACGTCAGTAAGAAAATTAGCTTTACAAACAAACGTTCACCGAGTCACTGCATACCGCGCCATGACACTCGGCCAATGACACTCTGTCAATTTTTGGTGATCGGCTAATTACAAATGGACTATGGCCTCCACGCAGTCCAGACTTGTCACCGCCCGATTTCGTCTTGTGTGGCTATTTGAAAAATCGCATGTTCCGTGAACCGGTAGCCTCGATTACTGAACTGAAAACTCACATTACGGAAGAGATAAACGCTATCACACCAAACACATTACAGAATGCGTCTGGAAATCTCCTCAAACGGGCCCAGATATGTAAAGATGAAGACGGCCCAGCTGTCACTTCCAACACCTTTTGTAGTCATTTAAGCACTTCTGTAAAATAAAAATTAATGTTTGTACATTGTTCTTTTTTAGGGTTGCAAGATAAATGAGACACTCTGTATATCGCAGAGAGATGCCAAGAAGTACTATTCGGTATTGTGTCTACTTTACAAATATAAATTCAATTTTTTAAAAGGCTGACTTCTACAAATTAAAAATTGAACCATATAAAAATAGAAATGATATAAATTGAAAATCGTGGAATTTTTAATTATTTTCTGCGGTTAGATATGGCAAAAATAAACACTGGGATATACAGGTAATCAACCGATATTCCTTTCGAACTAGGAGTGTCAATTTATACGCAAGAAATTTGGATACAGTTCTGAAAAAAGTTGATGACACCTGTTAACTCTGTAGCAAATTTTCGTATAAAAAATAACTAGTACCGTTGGATTATAAAAAATGTCTACTAATAGTTGTTATCCGTCAGTTTTGCATAGGATGTCTTCTATATATAGAAATTAACCAAATTTGAACATTTTCAATACTAACGCCAACGCCTAATTTGCACCATATTCGGATTCGTCGGTAATGCTTACATTAACATATCAATCGCAAATCATTTAGTCCAGTTATTTAGGATCTGTGCATATTTAAAGTTTTGAGCTCTTACTGCTAGATTCATGAATAATCCTTTCAAAGAGATAACAATGCGGATAGTTTTTTAAGAATAACGCTAAAACAACCTGTAGCATAAGAAGATATTATTTTGGATTAGCATTGTAGCTTCTAGAAATCGATTTGTAATCATAAATTTATAGGTTACAGTTTATATATTTTTCAAATCAAAATTTCAAAGTATGTACTGTTTCAGAATTACATTTCGAAAAAAATAAGAATCATAACTTTTAAAATATGTAATAGAAATATATTTTCAAGAATCTTTGAAATGCATAAATAAAATTATACATAATTCAACGAAAAATTTTTTGAGTTATGCTTAAAAGTGTACCAGCATTGCAACATGTTTTGAAACGATTAAAAATGAATTTACCATAAGGATGTCCAAACTTTTACGCTTTCAGAAGCAAAGCACTTCTGTTGCTAAAATGTTGAAATGAATGAACGGCTTTAGGGAATTACAATAATATTTATAAAAAAAAAATGAAGCTTTTATTCACGTGATTTTTAAAAGCAAAATTGTATTCCAAAATTATGGTACCATTGTGCGATTTGGAGATTAAAATTAAGTAGAATATAAATTAAATCTCCGCTATTCATGGCGATAAACGTTCATAATTCTGTCACTATTGGACCAAATGATTTTCTGTTTCGCATCCTTAGGTAAACTTTGTCGAAGGATTTAAATATTATGTGAAACTTATGTGTTAGTATTAAAAACCACAGAGTAAGGAGATCTCACAGACAATCATCTTTCATACACAGCAATGGCAACTTCATTAACACGGGATTACGCATAAACAGTGGCGATGGCCACCGCCCCCTGAATACTAGGCCTGCGCGCTGAAAAAAATGGCGGCTGCCGAAGGCGGAATCGTTTCTATAGTCCCTCGAACTTCAACAGCAATAATATCTAAAAATTATCTTTGACTTATTTGATCTCCGAAAAACAAGGCGAAGAAAACTTTTAGAAATTATTGGTGTGGAATTTCGAGGGACCGTTCAGACGCTAAAAAAAAAAAACGGCCTGCGACAGCCGCCATTGTTGTCAGCGCTCACGCCTAGTATTCAGGGGGCGGTGCGATGGCTGCGGATGACGTGGAAACTATGGCAATAAAAGAAGCTAGGTTGCTAATATGGCGATATATCGCTTTCTTGGCGAGAAATAAGGGAAGAAGAAAAAAACGGCGACAGCTTGTTGATTCTTGTTTTGAAATTTATGAAAACATATTTATTTTTAACATGTTCTGAAACAATCGGAATTCAAATTTAATTTAAAATAAGTGTTGTGGTCAAACAAAGTATTTTTTTCCAAGTTTGAAAGGATTATTTGATTTTTTTTAAAACAAATTTATTTTTTAAATACATTTTTTTTTGCTTTAACTCTTTCAGGGGCAAAGTACTTTCAGTAATAAAATGTTGAAATAAATGACTGGCACCGGAGTTTACAAAAAAAAAAATATTTGGAAAGAAGGAAAAGGGACTGCTATATTTCACACACATATTAAATGGAAAATATTTTAGAAAAATTCTGGTGTCAGTGTGGTGTTTTGGAATTAACCCCTTAATCGTCGTGCCCGAGACATTCACGGGCAGTGTACGCTACTTTTTTAAAATTCAGATTGCGTGATTCCCACCAGTTTTTTAAAATAGTATAATTGGCTTTATGCACGTATTGTTTTATCTGACATTAAGTATTCCGAATATTTTCTACTTAAAAAAATTGGTGGCAATCAAGCAATCTGAATATTTAAAAAGTAGCCTACGCTTATCGGGTGCGACGATTAAGGGGTTAAAGTTAAGTGGTTTCATAAACATACCACTGCCTCTGAAAGGGTTAACACATTAAAGCCTAGCGTGGCATTAATGCAACACCATAGCTAATAATACTTTTGTTGTTTCCACACCAGCAATTCTGAAAATAAAATTTCGTTTTCTTTATTAACCAAAAACTTCTTGCTAAAATAAGTTAAAAATTCTATTCTAAAAAAGCGGTATGACATGGAATATTTCCATTTTCAAGAAAAAAAAATTGTAGCGTTAATGGGTTAATATTTTTATATTTATAAAATAAAAGTCTATTTACATATAATTCTGCACTGTTCGTGTGAACTATTTGTTCTGAACATTAAAATAAATAATGATCTAAAAATAAGCCAAATAAAATAATCTTATTTATAAAATATTAAAAAAAGATATATAAATCCAAGATTAAAATAAATTTTAATGTTTTCAAAGCTATTCCAAGGCTTTAGTAAATTATTTTAAAAGTTACTTTTAGATTTAGTAAAGGTTCTATTGAGAATTTATATATATATATATATATATATATATATATTATGATAATTAGATCTATTTTAATTGACGTATATCTTAATTTCTTTTGAATAATCCATTAATGCTATTATATAAATAAAGCACATCTAATTTTTCTAGATAAAGGAATCTTTAGAGTTTCTGTAATTATATACAGGGTGTCTCTTATTGCTGTTTAATTGATAATCCATAAACAGTCCGTTTTGGAGGAATACTTTCAATCGCATTTTTTTTTTTGTTAATTATCTTAGAAACCATTCAAAAGTCAACATATTTATTTTTGTAAATTTTATATTTGGTTCCTTGGTTCTATGAATTTTTATTTCAAAAGACACATTTTGTGGTTCTCTCACAGACAGTAAAATTCATTATTCTCTTATTAGAAAAAAAAGGGGATAGTTTGAAATTTAAACTTTTTTCGCAACTAAAAACAAATTTTAGTGCTAGAAAACAAGAAAAATCTTAAAAATTCAATAACATTAGAAACATTTTTGTAGTTGGGTATATTACTATAAAAAGGACAACTTATTGTTTGGTAGGGATTAATGAAGAATGAAAGAGATATAGCATACCTTTAATTTTTATCAATTTTCTTTCTATATTTTTATGCACTGAGAATCAATTATCTTTAATGACTTACCAAACACAGTGGAGCACTATACATGCTTTTAAGAAACTGACTTAAAAATATGCAACCACAAAAATATATTGCATCTTTGCTTCAAAAGTGCCCTAACTCAAAAAACTAAATTTTTCAGAAAATTCTGTCTTTGTTTGGCTGCATTTTCAGTTCTTTGGCTGTATTCATATCTTCCGACAACATTTTGAGTTTTTAAATACATTATAGTTTTCTATCTGACTACAACAGCGTTTTTTTAAAAATTTGAATAACATTGTCATATAGTTTCAATAATTATTGTAATAATAATTACAAGATACCTATAAATTTACTCTATATTATGTGTAATTATAAAAGTTAGAGTTAAAAAAAAAAAACTATAAACAAGCAGGTGTCGATCCAGGCAAAATTTATGCTCCCTTCACAAAATTCCCTTTCCTATAAACATACATTAATTATTTTTATTTTGTTAAATTTTAAAATGTGCAATTAATAAACAAAACAAATTCATCAAATAGTAAAAGTTTAGTAGAAGTGCTTAAAGAATTTATTATTAATTAATATTTGTCCATATTTGAGTACTAACTGGATTTATATAATACAAGTCTCAGAAAAATAACTTTTAATTTTCACAAAATGTTCCGAAGAAAAAATCCTGCATCGACTCCTGACAAGACTGAGAAATTTTCAGAAAATCTTAACAGCTAAGGATTTATTTTGTCAGCGAGCAAGATGCAACGTGCAGTTGAAAATTAGAATGAAAATATTTGTGCAGCAGAAAATACAATTCAATTTTATTACTACAATACAGTGTCACATTTTTATCTATTTATATACAACTAAATATGTACAACAAGGAACGCCTAGTATAGGATGAAACTTAGTACCATGGTTACATTGCGATAGAAACTGCATATCAATAAAATTTTATATAGAAATATTTTTTACATGAATGAGATTTATGGTATGACAGTTATTTTAATGATAATATAAAATCAAAATTTGCTAAAAAATTACCAACACTTCATATATATAAAATATTTCCTACATTATGAAACTTGAAAAATAAGAACAGAAATAACACTTGAAAATAAATGACAACTTACCGATCCGTGGGAATAAAAAATAACTTTGACTTATTTTTCCTTCAAACGACACAAGTATCCCTTAGTAACATTTTGAAGAATTCCAATGACCTATTTGATTTACAAAGAATATTTTTTATTATAAGTATAAATCAAGATTCCAAAATTAAATAGCGAACACCGAAAATTTGCACATGTGGAAATGACAACAGCAAAAGACGACAAGCAGAATAGGGTTACAGTTAAACGTAAATCACGAAGATAAAAATCCCCAACGCGCTGATTTAGTTTTTAATTCATCCCCTAAGTTGGGGCTCTGTGTTAAAAACGTTCAAGTGTGTTACAATTTATACATGTATAGACGACCTCCATGAGCAAATTTTAGTCACATCATAATTTTATAGTGCATTCGATTCTTACGAGAAACATAATAAAATATTAACTGAGAGAGACAACTGGTGACAAACGCTTTCTTTGATGGCCAGCGCAGTCTACTAAGACTGCACAATTTCATGACAAAAGCCAATCTGTATATCAATCGCAACAGACATCTTACAAATGAAATGCATAGTTGTAAATTCTAAACATATTTTTCCGGTTTCAGTAGGAATGTCGATTAGATGAAATCACACAAATTCAAAGTGATATATTAATACTTATTAACACGTTTTTAATATATGATAATTATCCTATTATTAAAAAAATCTTTAAACGCGTACACTCATCAAGAGTTGCCTGTCCGCTACATTTTTTATTCAGATTTCTTGATTACCAGTACATTTTTGAAATTTGAATTTTCACGTTATTTTCAACATACGAAATCAGTCATTAAATAAGGGAAATAATTCTACTTCAATAAAATAGTAGCATTCAAGCAATTTGAATTATAAAAAGTAGCGAATTCCCATCACTGCACTCCTTGGAAAGTTGAAGAAGTAGGGCATCACAAATACTGATAAGAATTTTTTTTTTATTATTTAAATAACAGACATTGAAGTGGTCTCTTTTAATTGCTGTATTTAAAGTAGTCTTCTGCGTTTAAGTAATAGAAAAAAATGTTTTAGAAAATTATGATACAACTGTACCAGGGTTCGTACGGATCTGGCAATTTTCCAGCATTTTCACCAGCATTTTCTTTATAGAAAAGGAAATTTAGGTTTAACTCCTGCAAATTCGCCTTCTTTTAAGGAGAGACTTTCTATAAGAAAATACTGGTACCGAAGAATTTCATGATCGCAAAATTCCAGGAGCCGTACGAACCCCGTGTACGCACCCTTACATACGTCTTTTAAATCAAGGATGCTGAAACTCATGGATAATTATAAGCTTGTCACCACCACTTTAAATTATTCAATTTCGCCTTACTAAATACTAAACTTTCAGACAAGAAAAAATGCGAATATTACCATAACAAAAATTTCCAAGCTCGCAGGTTGGATGCGAAAGTTCTTTATGATCATTTTAAAAAGAATAACACCCATTTTTAATACATTTCTACATAGTTAAAAAAATTGAATATTGTTTGTCTGGCTGTATGCCCTCTGTCTTCTGTCTGTCCTTACTCTAACATACGTAAATGTATTTTGGTTGTCATGAAATTGATATATTTTACTGATGTTTACTATGCCATGTTTGGTATTGGAAATGAAGTGTGTAGCATATAAGGTTCGTTTACAGGACGCTCAAAATAATATTGTTTCATTATTGTCTGTGGGGAAAAATCGTTTATGGCGTATTTTAATTATCTTACACAATTTTGAACATTTTCAAATAGATACGTACACTAAGGTTCACTACAATGCGCTTACTGTACATGTTGTGTATTGAATGTATCGTTCATTTACAGATACACTAAAAATAATTTCCTTTTAGTACTGCTGTTGAACAATAATTGCTGGTATCTCGTTTTCGGTTGTGGTACTTGTTTATAAATGTAATTATTTTTTAATATTAATTGGTGTATATAATTTCATTAGATCATATACAGGACTTCTCCAAATATCTCACGAACATTTCCGTTTATTTTCGGATATTGCTGAAGGGGAAATTTTAATTGTGTTATTATTTCCTAACTGATGTAAATTTTAGCATAAAGTGTTGTATACATACAAACCTATAGATTATATACACGGCTTCACAAAAGAATTCGAGTATTTTGTTCGACTCTTGATAGTAATTGCTGAAATTTGCTTTTTAAATGCGTTTTCTGAAGTCTTGTTGCAGTATTCTGAAAGATTTGAACTTGTGTCGTAACGGATGCTTGACGCATGATTTTTTAAATATTTTTGACACCTTATTTGAAATTATTGAATTAAAGCAGGTGGGAAAATTATACAGTTTATATAATTTTTATTTATGTATAAAAAAGTAGATAAAAGTTTTAGAATGCTAGTTTTAAATGCTCGTGAGTTTGAATTTATCCAGGGTTCATATGCTTTTACCACAATTTTTAATAGAATTTTTCTATTTAATATTTAAGTAGAAGAAATTGTAGACGCCACGTTAAATTTCAAGACTTGTAATACTTTTCTGCATTTAAATAAGGCAAAAAATGCTATTAAAAATTGTGGTAACAGGGTACGAACCCTGTATAAATGTCTAATAAAACGAACAGTCAGTGTCAAAAGAAAGGATACAACTGTCTTCATTCGCACACCATTGGCAATAGAATCATACCAAAGATGTAATTTGACTAAAAATAATGTCTTGAAGAATATAAATCTAATTTTTGAAATATTGATTGCCTACATATTAACACTTTGTCGTCTATTAAAAATAATTATATTCGTAAAATGTTGAAATGATTGATTGGCAGCATAATTTAGAATCAAATTTATTCAAAGATAATTAAAATCTTTTCTTCGTGTACTTGATAAAAAAGAATTTTTCATTTCAAAAATTCTGGTGCCAATGTAGCATTTAAGGATTAAAATTAAGTTACTTCATGTACGACACCACTGTGGTGTCGAAGGACGGCCCAGTGTTAAAAAATTCATCAACTTCGATTTTGTACAAATAAAATCTTTTCTAAACATCGGTACGAATATAATGTAAAAATTATCATTAGCGGTTTTACAGCGCCTAGAATACATAGTGTGGAAAACGGCTCCAAAATAGTTCTAAAAAATTGAATGCCATTAATGTAGAACGATGCTGAAAAGATAACGGGTTGATCGCAGCGACAACATCTGGCAGTGTCGTAGGCAGGGTGGAGGTCGAGATGGTTTAGATACAAGTCATTTTATGCCAATGTGGTTAAATCCTAGAACAAGGGAGACACTTGGCGGCGTCGAATTTGGCGAAGCGATAATTGAGTTTTTCTTGCTACCGGTTTGTTTCTTGCATTTCTTCCCCGTCTACTGTGGTTTGATCTAGGAATTTGATTGGTTTATGAGTGAATACGTTTGTTTGGTCGGATTGGTTGGTTTATAATGTGCAGTATCGCAACCTACGTTATACAAGGCCGGTGCATGACGTTTAAATCGTCACATGGAATGGATCATTTTTACACGGTGATTGGTGCAAAGCGACGCGCCCCCCCCGTTTTGCACCAATCGCTGTGTAAAAATGATCCACTACATATGACGTTTTAAACGTCATGCACCGGCCGTGTATAACGCAGGTCGCAGTAGTATAGTCGGATTAGTTGAAATGCGTTCGTGGCGTGAATTTTGTATTGAGTTGTTTTTTATTTATGTGTTTTGTGAAGTTTAAGGTGTTGTTGTATGTCGTGTACGCGGAAGGACAATTACTGTGAAATATTTGAATTGAATTTATTGTTATTTTTTTAATTCGTAAAATGTTTCAGTTGTGTTTTTTGTAAATGGATGTTACTTTGTAAATTTGCTTATGAGAACTTTGAAAATATGGATTTTTAAAGGTAGATTTAACTTTAGCCCACGTAGTTTTATTGATGTGTACAGAAATGACGGGTGATTGTTAAAATTTATTTACGGACATACTTGAGGAGAAAGTGTAGAAGATTCAAGCAATTGTCGGCATCATTGAAGGTTGAGGACAATGATAAAGATATTAATAAACCGAGACTGTCATGAAAAAAAAATAGAAATATGAAAAATAAAGGTAAGTGATTTTCTATTAATTTTATTTGATAAAATGTATTTTGTGCAATCTAGAGATTGCTGCATACCAAGTTTTGTTTGTTCAGCGATGTTTTATCGATTAATATGCGGGAAGCGCACATACATAAGTTGCTGTCCGCTGCTTGAATGAGTTTTTTGCATTCTAGAGATTGCTGTACGGCGATTTTCATGCGTCCAATGATTTTTTTCGGTTAATGTTCGCGAAGCGTACATACATAAGTTGCTTACCGCTGCGTAAATGAGGTTCATGCATTCTAGAGATTGCTGTACAGTCAGTTTCATGCATCCAGTGGTGTGTTTTTTTCGGTTAATGTACGTGAAGCATACATACATAAGTTTCTGACCGTTACTTGAATGAATTTCGTGCATTTGTAAAATTAGGAATTTCGAAATTTTCTCCAATCATAATAATTGTGCTTTATGGTAGAGAAGTGATTATTTACTCAGTTTTTATGAGAAGTTCTGTCACGAAATAAACATTGATTTTATTTTGTTTTGTGGCAATTTACAAATTTTAAGGTATATTTTCTTAGAGCTTTTTGAAATGTTAAAAAAGAAATTGATTGTAAAAATTTATAAACCTTTGTACAAATCCCGAGAAAAAAATTGTTAGAAATTTGTAAAAATCGAAAAATCTAGAGGAAAAAATAGTTTAAAATTTCTAAAAATGGAAAAATACGGAGGAAAAAATAGCTAAAAATTTGTAAAAATGGAAAACTCTGGAGGAAAAAATAGTTCAAAATTTGTAAAAAAGCAAAAATCTGGAGGAAAAAATAGCTAAACATTTGTAAAAATGGAAATGTCTGGAGGAAAAAATAGCTAAAAAATTATAAAAATGAAAAACTCTGGAGGAAACAATAACTAAAAATTTATAAAAATGGAAAAATCTGGAGGAAAAAATAGCTAAAAATTTGTAAAAATGGAAAAATCCGGAGGAAAAAATTGCTAAAAATTTGTAAAAAGAGAAAAATCCGGAGAAAAAAGAGTTAAAAATTTGAAAAAAATGGTAAAATTCGGAGGAAAAAATAGTTAAAAATTTGTAAAAATTGAAAAATTCGAAGGTTAAAATAGCTAAAAATTTGTAAAAATGGAAAAATATGGAGGAAAAATTAGCTAAAAATTTGTAAACATTGAAAAATCCGGAGGGAAAAATAGCTAAAAATTTTTAAAAATAAAAACATCCGAAGGGAAAAATTACTAAAAGCTTGTAAAAATCGAAATATGTGGAGTAAAAATTGCTAAAAGTTGTAAAAATTAAAAAATCTAAAGGTAAAAATTGAAAAAAATTCGCAAAAAACTTACTTAATAAAACTTTGTAAATTTTTGGAAAACAAAATAAAATCAGTGTTTACTTTGTGAAAGAAATTGGCCTAGGAAGCGTGCATAGATTAACCACTGAGCTCTACAATAATACGGAGAGCTAACTCCCCAATCCACTTTCTGCCGCAATCGTATCACACTTTCAGTGTGCGCAAGTAAGGAATACTGCACTTTTCTTAATATTACAGGCAATTTTTTAAACTTTTCTGCATACTTTTTGTCACTTTAGTTATTGCTACAGTTTTTTCCTATTTTTATGGGCAATACTTAACATCTTTTTTTTTATTATTATTGAGCTTATATAAAATTTCCTTTTTAACAAATATCAAATTAAATATTGGAGATGGATTTAAATAAAACGTGTAGTTTTTACAATAAAAAATGTATATCAGTGAACATTGTAGCAACTTCGTCATATTTGTTAAAGTTAATCTAATTTTAAAATATCTACACCATACTATTCTATGGGAGAAAATCTGTGTTTTGTATTCATGGGGGGACCGCTGGGCACAATGTGTCAGAATAGGAAGTTAGCTCTCCGTTCTATTTTGGAGCTCAGTGAGATTAACATACAAGATTGGACAGTTACAGCAAAATCTGTAATGGCAGCAATTCCAGCGTCTTTACTGACAAGGCGTAAAAACTAACAAGCTTCCAAAATTTAACTATGTGTATGAAATCTGTTTATGCTCTATGTTTTTAATATCTATACTTTTCTCTTCAAATTGGCAATTGTTGCGTTAGTCATATTTATTTTTAAACGACTTCATTCTTATTCTTTCTTTTATTATTCTTGAAACAACAGTTCTTTTCAAAACTTTTTCAGTATGTCAGGTAGAATCTTGTTTGCATACAAATCGTAATTCGAAGCTTTCCTTTCGTTAATCGCTTTTTTTACAAGTTGAAACCGAAATCATGTAACATTTAAAAAAAAGAAAGATCATAACAAGGTAGACGTTCAAAACCAGAAAAATTTTGTGTAAAACAAGTTTCTTCCCCATTCTCAACCATTACGTTCTATGATAGTGTCCTATATTGTACGTTAAAATGGTAATCGTGTAAATAATGACTTGTCTGCTGAAAAGCACCTGTTCTGATTGGGTAGTATTTGGAGGTTGCCGATTTTTCGGTTGGCGCGCGTCCAAAAATCGCCAAATCAGGCGTCTCAGTTGTTCTAGGATTTTGCCAAATATTTTTGCCTTATCTAATCGGAGAATTTTCTGCGATATCGAAGGCGTAGAAAACTTTATAATATTTCTGGTTTCCAGAGCATATGGACCCCCCCCCCCCCCGTCTCTGGCTACGCCACTGACTATTAGCTCCTTTCAATGCAAACATTGTATAAGAATCGATATGATAAAGCGTTTCAGCAGGTGGTAAATATTTTAAATAATTAAATTATACACTGTTTCCATTGACTTGTATAGTGATTTTCGTAATCTTTGAAAATAAGAATGATATTGATCATGCCAAAAAACATCATACGCATTCTTTTGTGCGTGGTTGCAGTACTCGATACAAGACAGCAAACTAAAAACTTTCCCTATTTAGCATACCAAAAGATGAATATCTGCTCGAAAATAGGAAAAGATTAATTCCTAATATGATAAAAAACTAAGTTCAAAATCAGTTATATCTTAAATATACACTTACAAGAAGATTTTATTAACAGAAATTATGTTCATCTTGTTAATAGTGAACCGGTTACTTTTGCTAGAGTAAAATCTATTTTTAAAGCAGATGTCGCTACGATCGCCCTATTTTTGTATTGCATCGTTGCACGTTTATCGGATACAATTTTTCAGCACTTTTTAAAGCATTACCAGCTTCCTTTTGTTAAATTACGAAATTTCGCATTCACACCAGAAATTCAATATAATTTTCTTTTCTTTACTTAATGGCAAATATTTCGTGACTTCTTAAAATAAAAATTCTTGTTTCAGAATTTCTGGTTTGAATTCGAAAATTTTGAATTAAAAAACGGTAAAACCGTTTGCCACACTATGTATTCTAAGCGCTGTAGCGGTAGCCCTGCTCTCTTTTAGTAGTATATACAGGGTTGTTATAATTAAAGTTCGCCTATTTAGAAGGCTCTAGAGCCGGTTCTATGGCTCCAAATGAAAAAAAGTTTCACCAGTACGTAGTTGAAGAGATGCGCTCTGCGAAAATCGAAAAAAAATAGTTAGATTTTTCGCTAGTAGATGACGCTGCGCCAATGTTTAAGGCGATGTTTGCAGATTCATTATATCGATTTCAGACAATCCAGACGAAGCACACAAATTTAAAAGTTTCAACAAACTTCGAATAACTGGGAATTGTTATAATTAAAGTTCACCTAATCAGACAGCTCTAGAGCCTGACCTATGACTCCAAACAATACAGAAAAATGAATATAATATCATGTGATGTCATCTGCATCAACAAAAATAAAACATGTCGCTCGGCAGCGAAGAAATAACGAAGAATAACATTACGCATGCTCAATGAATCCTCCACCATTTTCAATAACGCATTCCATTCTCAGAATTGTGCTTTTAAAACATTGCGTAAACTGTCCTGTGAGATTGAGCAAATATGGAGTCTAATACTGTCTTTCAGATCAAAGATTGTCTGACATCTGGCTTTAGATACAGAATCTTTCAAAAATCCCCACAACCAAAAATCGCATGGTGTTAGATCAGGCGATCATGGTGGCCAGGCTGTTTGAAAGTAACGACTTATGATGCGGTCTTCTGTAAAATGGCTTGTTAAGAAAGTCCGAACCGCTCTAGTAATGTGCGGTGGTGCACCGTCTTGCATAAACACGATATTTTGAAAGCAGCCTCACTGTGCAGCTTGGGAATCAGAAAATTTGACATCATATTGAGATACCTTCTCTCATTTACGGAACGTGTAATGAGTCCTGTGGATGTTAGTTCCTCATAGAAATATGGCCCTCTCATAAACGTAGCTGTGAAACCGCACCTCACCGTTACTTTAGCTGCATGCAATGAAACTTCTTGGACAACATTAGGATTCTCTTTCGCCCAAATTCGACAGTTGTGTGTGTTCACTTGTCCGTTTAAATAAAAATGAGCTTCATCAGTTCATAGAATATTCCAGGGCCAAGAATTGTCCGCATTCATTCGTGCAAGAAACTGTAGTGAAAATGATAGCCGACTTTCGGTATCACCCTGTATTAGTTTTTGCACCCTCTGAATCTTGTATGGATAGTAGCGCAAAATTTGACGCATCACTTATCTCAAATTGTAAATCGGCGTATCGACTTCATTCGCAATAGCTGGCACCTTGCATTACCAAATGATGACTGGGTTACTAAATCCACGGCAGCAGTAGCAATATCTTCAATGCTAGAAATGTCTACCTTTTTTCGCCCTCTGCCAGGAAGAATGTCGAGTTTTCCTGTTGCTTCGAACTTTTTAATCATTTTGTGAACTCCACGTTCCGACATTAGTCTTTTAGTTTCCGGAATTCTCGAAAGGCTGCAGCTGCGCTGCTGTTATTTTGATAAAATAACTTTACAAGAAGTGCCTTTTCTTTCAAAATTACCATTCTCCACAAAGCGTGGATTCAAATGCCTTTCAGAAACAATCAAATGTACCAGTGTAAAAGAAATCACAGACACACTTTATCAGCAAGTTTTAAATCGTCAGGTGGTTAAAAGGGTATTTCAAGTTTTCGAAGTTGCGACGTCCGTTTGACGTCGTTCGTTGAAAATTTGAATAAAGTGTGATATTTTTCAAGTGTTGGGTGAAATTTTGTGATTTTGTGTGTTTCATCTGGATTGACCGAAATTGATATAACGAATCTGAAAAAGTTTACGGGTACCAACTGTGAAATAAAATTTCCTGAGTTTTGTTTTTTTACAAAATATTTTTTTTACAATAACAGCGCAGCGCCACCTATTGACAAAAATTTTCACTTTTATTTTCAATTTTCTCAGAGCGCATCGCTTTAACTACATACTAGTGAAATTTTGTTTCATTTGGAGCCATAGAACCGGCTCTAGAGCCTTCTGAATAGGCGAACTTAATTATAACAACCCTGTATATGTGCCGGTTCATAGTCAAAGGGTTACGTGGCTACAACTACTTTATACACGCTTTGATTTTAACTAAAGTATCGACTGGAAAACAGGGTGACACAATGCCAATTGCCACGACTTATCTGAATAATATTCTTCGCCTTATTTAATAGCAGAATTTGGTATATTAAACATGTCTAAGAATATTTTTTCAAAAATTGAAATATGTAGATTCGTTGAAAGAACCACACTATGATACAAGAAATCGCCGACAGATTCCAGAAGTACTATCCTGGTATTGTGTCTATTTTACAAATATGAATTCAATTTTTTAAATGGCTTACGATGGACAAATTAAAAATTCATTCATATATAAACGAAAATGACAAAAATTAAAAATCGTGGAATTTTTAATTATTTTCTGTGGTTAGAAATGACGAAGATAAACATGCGGATACAAAGGTATTCAAATGATATTCCTTTCGAAATAGGGGAGTGGGTTTATATACAAGAATTTCCGATACAGTCCTGGAAAAAGTTGATCACACCTACTAACTCTATAGCAAATATTCTTATAAAAATATTACTAGCAACTTTCGATTATTAAAAATGTCTACTAATAGTTGTTATCCGTATGTTTTGTGCAGGATATCATCTATATACAGGAATTAACCAAACTTGGAAATTTTTAATACTAAAGACTAATTTTGATACCATATTCGGATTCATAGTTCATGCTTACTTTAACGCTTCAAACGCAATTCATGTAGTCCAGTAATTTAGGCTATCAGCATAGTTAAAGTTTAGAGCTCTTAATTAAAAAATTTTTAATAATCGTTGCAACCATATTACAATGCGAATAGTGTTTTAAGAATAACGCAAAAACAACTTTGGGCATAAGGAGCTATTATTTTGAATTCGGATTGAACCTTCTAGAAATCGATTTCTGTTCAAAAATTCATAGGTTACAGTTTATATATTTTTCAAAACAGAATTTCAAAGTACCGTATATACTCGTGTATAAGCCGACTCCCAAAACCGAGATGCAAAAAAGTTTAACACCAGTAATTCAGAATAATTTTCTACGCCCTGCTTTATCTCATTTAATTGTGAATTATATAAGACGAAGAACATTATTGTAAAATACTGGTATTAAACATGTTTTCATCAGGAATTTTGGGGTCGGCTTATACACGAGTATATACGGTATGTATATGTTCTGAGTTACACTTCGAAAAAAAATAAGAATCATAGCTTATGAAATATTTAACAGAAATAAATTTTCAAGAAGTTTAAAAAATGAAAAAATAAAATTATATATAATTAAACAAAATTTTTTGAGTTATGTTTAAAAATGTACCAGCATTGCCACATGTTTTGAAACGATTAAAAATGAATTTAACATTAGGATGTCCATTTACACTTTCAGCGGCTTAAAATATATGATATTTAAAGGATTTAAATATTATGTCAAACTTATGTGTTAGTATGAAAAACGTTCAAGTGTATTACAAATTATACATGTAGATTACCCCCTTCAGAAAATTTTAGGTATATCATTATTTTATAGACTAATTGATTGGCACCAATCAAATTATAAAATCGCAATTAAGACAACGGGTGACCAACAATTTTTTTAATCGCAAGCGCAGTCTATTACGACTGCACAATTTCTTGAGCAATCTTTCTGTAAAATATAGACGCAACATTTTGTGCAATAATGAAATACATAGCTGTAAATTCTAAACCATTTTTTCCGGTTTCAAAAAGAATGTCGATTATACGAAATCACATAAATTCAAAGTAATATACAAAGTAGTTTCCTTAATACAGCGTTTTAATATTATGTTGAGTAAAAAGTTTTCCGCCAATGGGAGATACCTTCGTCCAAACAGCTGTCATTTGTGCGGTTGTTAGCTTTTCAGCCAACCAATTTTTGCATTCTAAAGCAGAGAACAGGAACGACATGATTGTGTAATTTGTTTGTAAACAAAATATTTTCTTGTGCTTCAAAAAGTGTTCAAAATGAAGCTATCACGTCAGCAGATCAGAACGATTATTTACTAAGAGTTCCGTAATAAACTCAGTGCGACTGAATGCCACAGAAAGATGTGTGAAAGTTTAGTAATCAATACTGTTTCTTATGATACAGTCTAAGTTTGGTTTCGGAAGTTTAAAGATGGAAATTTCGACAGTGAAGATGAACCACGTTCCGGCCGCCCTATTCAAGTTGATTGTGAGCAGTTAAAGAAAATCATTGATCAAGACAGAAATGTTTCAACAAGAAATATTGCGTTAGAGCCTAACGTTTGCCAAAAAACAATAGTAACGCTCTAAAACGCATAAACCTAACGTTTAAGTTCAACCACTGGGTGCCTCACGAATTGACTGCTGAAAACAAGCGCAGGAGAAAAAAAAACTGTTTTTTGATTCTGCTCAGAGATCAAAGGAAAGAGAACATTCTGGACAGAATTGTGACCTGTGATGAAAAATGGGTGTACTACAACAATACAAGCCATAAAGGAGGGTGGGTCAGCACCTGGGGAATCAGCTGTCTCGGTTGCAAGACGTGCCTTAACTAACAAGGAGTTGCTCCTCTGCATCTGGTGGGATTGTCGTGGAATTCTGTACAAAAAGTACCTGAAAAGCGGACAGACTATCAACAGTGCAATATACAGCAACATGCTAATCAAAGTTCGCGATGCCATTCGCGAAAAACGAAGAAACGAGTTCAAACTGAAAGTGGTTCTCTTTCATCAAAATAACGCCCGGCCACACGTTAGTACGATGACTGGCTGAACGCTCTACAAGCTGGAGTGGGATTTGATGCAACATCCACCATGCAGCCCCAGCATGACCCCTTCAGATTTCTATCTCTTTTCACATCTGCAGCTGCATCTTGAAGGCACAATCTTCCATTCAAATGACGATGTCATAATTGAGGTCGATCTATTTCTGGACTCGCGCACGTCACAATTTTTCGCAGAAGGTATTGAAAAGTTGCCAAAACGTTGGCAAACGATTGTAGATTTAAACAGAGATTACTATCCTCATTGGCTTTGATGATTTCGTATGCAGAGTTGCCAAGTCTCTGGCTTTTTGCATACCAGTATTTTATTATAGAAAAATTTGGTATTTTAAATCGCAGAATGCGCCGATTGAACAAAACAAGATTTTCTGTATTAAAATACTGGTATCCAAAAAGCCGGAGACTTGGCAGCTCTGCGTATGTATTTATCATTTTACAATAAAAAAAACCTTGGTGGAAAACTGTTTACTCAACGTGATATATGATAATTATCCCATTATCAAAAAATCTTCAAGCACGTACAGTCGTAAAGTTTTGCCAGTCCGGTACATTTTTTTATTCGGATTTATTGATTACCCCTACGTTTCAGAAGTTTTATTATTCAGCTTTCTTTCGACATACGCAATATCTTATTAAGTAAGGGAAATGATTCTACTTCATTAAACTATTAGCTCCATAGTTGCCAACCTCCCGATTTTTCTCATACCAGTATTTTTATGATTTTTTTTTTATTTAACCCCTTAATCGTCGTGCCCGAGACATTCACGGGCAGCGTAAGTTATGCTTGTTTTATTCAGATTGTTTGATTCCCACCAGTTCTTTAAAATAGTGAAATTGGCTTTATTCTCGTAATATTTTATATGTCTGTTAAATAACGCGAATATTTCTACTTAAAAAACTGGTGGCAATCAAGCAATCTGAATTTTTTAAAAGTAGCCTACACTTATCGGGCGCGACGATTAAGGGGTTAATCATGCTTCTGCTACTTAATAAAGCGAAAATTTTTGTATGATTTTACTGGTAGTAGATTTTACTGGAGATTGGCAACTATGTAGCTCTCAAGCAAAAGTTGCGGATTCGCATCACTGCACTCCTTGAAGATTTAAAAGAGTCTCGCATCACAAATTCTGATTAGAAAAAATTTTGTGATTATTTAAATAACAGACATTGAAATGGTCTCGTTTAATTCCAGTATTTATAATAGTATTTTGTGTTTAAATAAATATAAAAATTGTTTAAAAAAATTATGGTACATCTGTACGCACTTTTATATACATCTTTTAAATCAGGGATCTTGAAACTTTTGTATTGCACTGCTGTAACTTTTGTAACTGCATTGGTCAGCACCACTTTAAAATATTAAAATATTCAATTTCACCTTACTTGATACCAGAATTTTCAGACAAAAAAATAAGAATATTACCATAACAAAATTTTGTAAGCTCGCAGGTTGGATGTGAAAGTTCTTTAGGATCACTATTAAAATAATAACACCCATATTTAACCCTTTTGAACATAGTTGAATTTTTTTTAATTCAGTTTATCTGTCTGTCTTCCGTTTGTAAATATATTTTAATTGCCATGAAATTTATATATGTTATTGCCGTTTAGCATGCCATGTTTGGTATTGGAAATGAAGTATGTAGCATATAAGGTTCGTTTACAAAACACTCAAAATCATATTGTTTGATTACTGTCTATGGGGGGAAATCGTTTACGGAGTATTTTAATGATCTTACACATTTTTAAACATTTTCAAATTGATACATATCACTTAGGCTCACTACAAGGCACTTACTGTAAAATATGTTGTGCATTGAATGTATCGGTCATTTACAGGGACACTAAAAACTACTTGTTCTGAGTACTGTCGTTGAACATTAATTGCTGGTAGATCGTTTTCAGTTGTGGTACGCGTTTCTAAATGTAATGTTTTTTTAGTTCACAGGCTATCAAAGCGTGAGTGCTAATGTGCCCGCCCGTTCTGTATTTACGTATATATGTATGTACGTAACGCGATAACTCTTGATAGAAATAACAGTTTTGCTTCAATTTTTGCGCTTCCCTGATTACTTTTGGGGGTTCATTGGTTAAGTATAAAGGGCGGAAACGGGGGGCTACTACGCCCCCTCAATTTAGAGAAATAATTTTCATGCAGAATTTTCCAATTTCCTTTAAATGTTGTATATAGTTTCATTGTGGTAAGGAGCTTTCATGATTAGTTTTGGGGGTCCATTGGTTAAGTATAAAGAGGAAAACGGGGGGCTAACCCCCCTTAAATTAGATAAATGGGTTTTTTATTCAGAATTATCCGATTTTTTTTTTAATTTTGTATATAGGTTAATTGTGGTAAGGCACTTCCCTGATTAGTTTTGGGGGTGCATTTGTTAAGTATAAAGAGGGATACGGGGGTCTAATCCCCCCTTAATTTAGATAAATGGATTTTTCATGCAGAATTATTCGATTTGCTTCAAATTTTGTATATATGTTCATTGTAATAAGGCGCTTCCCTGAATAGTTTTGGGTGTTCATTGGTTAATTATAAGGGGGAAAGATCCCCCTTAATATATTGTCGATTTCTTTATTTTTCGAGGGGCTTATTTCAAATTCTTTGAAATAAGAGTATAGCATATAATTAGTGTGAATAGCCTGTGAGCTCAATGCCATCAGTTTAACTGGGCAGTTTTCTTTTTATTTCATATTAATTGGTGTATATAAATTCATTAGATCATAAGGGGAATTTTTAATTGTGTTATTATTTCATAACTGAGGTAAAGTTTAGGATATTTTTTTTTATGCATACAAATCTCTAGATCATATACACGGCTGAACAAAAGAATTCGAATATTGTATTCGACTATTGATAGTAATTGCTGAAATATGGTTTTCAAATGCATTTTCTAAATTGTTTACTTAGTAAACTGTGAACACTTGTTGCAGTATTCTGAATGTGTTGAAGGTGTTTAATACATAATAATAAATGTATGCTTGACGCAAAATTTTGTTTATGTTTTTGATACCGTATTTGAACTTCTTGAATAAAAGCAGATCAAAAAATTGTGCAGTTTCTAAAATTTTTCTTTATATATATATATAAAAAAATGTCAAAGTTTTAGGATGTTAGTTTTAAATGCTTTTATTCGAAGTTTTCTATTTAATACTTAAGTAGCAGAAATTGTAGAAATTGTAGAATTACAGGATTTGTAATACATTTCTGCATTAAAATAAGGCAAACAATTTTATTAAAAATTGTGGTAACAGGGTACGAACCCTGTATAAATGTCTAATAAAACAAACAGTCAGTGTCAAAAGAAAGGATACAACTGCCTTTATTCGCAGACCATTTGCAATAGAATCCTACCAAAGATGTCATTCGACTAAAAACGATGTTTTCAAGAATGCAAATCTAATTTTTTAAATATTGGTTGCTTACATATTAAAAATTGCATCAACTTCGATTTTGTACAAAGAAAAATTTGTCTAAACATCGGTACGAATATAATGTAAAAATAGTCACAAGGGGTAGCTCTGCTCTCTTTTAGTAGGATGTATATATTTCAAAATTTATTTTTTATCGCCATAATTAACTTTTATTCTATATGATTTTTCCTTTTTCGGATATTCCATATAAAATTCCGATTAATTAAATTAAAAAGCCATCTTAAATTAAACCATCAAAGACTGTATTTCTTTTAAATTCTAAAAGGGATAAATTAACAACATAATACAAATTAAAATAACATTTATTAGGTTGTTTGACATGTTTCGACTCACTCCGAGTCATTTTCAAAAACAAATGAGAAAATTCCATAATTGCACGGGCTTTGAAGCTACCGTATATACTCGTGTATAAGCCGACCCGTAAATTCGAGATGAAAACAAGTTTGATACCAGTAATTCAGAATGATTTTTCATACGCTTTATTTTGTCTAATTTTATTGTACATTATTAAGGCGAAGAAAACTATGGTAAAATATTGGTATTAAACCTGTTTTCATCTCGAATTTAGGGGTCTGCTTATACATGAGTATATACGGTATTTAAAATGCTATCATTTAATTTTCCGGCACTTTTTTAAAAATTGCGCACGTTATCATTTATTTTTACTTGCTGGTTTATTTTCATATCTGTAACCATGGACTAACTCGAGCCACCTTTTTGGGAGTTTAAAAGATGTCGTATCGTTACATATGTATTTTTACGTGTTAGTATCTCTACGGTTTCTCTTATTATGGATTTGGTCATGCCAATATAGTAATTCTTGGATCCGTCTTCATTAATAAAATGTATTTTATATACTCCTGAATAATTCTCAAAATTAATTGGGTCAATTTTACTGCAAATGATATATTTTTTAATTTTTGAGGGGGTTTCGCTATTAAGCAGATATTGAAACGTTTAAAGCTGTGTTTTAATTTTTCAAAAAAGCTGGGATAATATTAACCCTTCTTTGCATGAGTTTTCTTTTACAATTGTGTTTTTTCATACATATATTAAATATTAGACACTAGAAATTTTAAGATAGATTTTTAACTTTGTTCAGCAACATAGTTCACGGGAAATTTACTGGATTAATATTTCTATATAAATATAGTGGTGGCGAAGAAGTTGATTTATTTATTAAAAATTAAATAAACAGTGATGGAAATTTACATCACTATGCAATTAAGGGTTAAAAAAGTATAAAGTTTGTATTTTTGCGAATCAACTTTCTTTCTGGTTTCTTATTATTGGCGATATTCATGATTAATTTATTAAAATGGTGTACTTTAAAACCATTATTACAAGCAATTTTACGAATATTATCAAATTCATTATTCAATTTATAACTTTTATTTATAAATAACTTCAAAGTCCGTACAATTATGGAATATTCTCATTTATTTTTGAAAATGACTCGGAGTGAGTCGAAACATGTCAAACAACCTAATAAAAGTTATTTTAATTTGTATTATGTTGTTAATTTACACATTTTAGCATTTAAAAGAAATATATTATTACAAGGTGTTATAATTTATTATATTGTCAATCAACGACTGTTTAAATTATTTTTGGAAATTCTTTAAACTTTCCAAAGTTTAAGCCTTTAAAACAATTCCAAAAACAGACTGATATGAAATAGTTGGATCTACTGATGAAGTAGAGATTTTGTTTTAAATATATTTTTTAGTAAATTTTACTTGTGACTACTTGCACACGAGTGGTACCGAGTTGAGCTCAAAAAGAAAAATTGATAAGCAAGCCCTGAAAGTAGTTGAATAGCTACTAAAATCTTGTTTATTATATAAAAATTACTTAATAGTTTGTTATAGTTGTGATAAGTCATATAAGTCATGTGGCGAAATACTTAAAGCTATCGAAGTATGAAATAATACTTTGTAAGTATTTAAACATAATTATGTTAGTGACAAACCCAAACAAGAGAAGCTAAAATGTGAAGCTCGTGATGCCATGATGGCTAAAGATTTCAGCCTTGCAGGAATTTTATTTAAGGACTGTTTAAATAATTTTTGGTAAGTCTTTAAACTTTCCAAAGTTTAAGCTTTTTTTAAGACTTTAAAAAAGCTCCAAAAACAGACTGATTGAAAAAGTTGAATCTAAGGATAAAGTAGATATTCTTTTTTTCTTTTTTTTTTTTACTTTGTTTTACTATTTTACTTGTGACTACTTATTTTAAACTTTGTGAACTTGGTGAAAGCAAAATTTTGTTAGCATTATTATTTTATTTTTCTTGTTTATTAACATTATTAATTATTGTTATTGTATTCTTCCACAGTAAGTTCTTCTATATATAGAAATTAACCAAACATGGAAATTTTTAATATTAACGCCCAATTTTGATATTATATTCGGATTCATCGGTAATGTTGACTTTAACATATCAGACGCCTGTCATTTAGTACCGTAATATACACTGTAAAAATGGGTTGATATACTAAAATATTTTAGTTTTTCTCACTGATTTTTGGAATTACTAAATTTTTTTGTATTCTTACTCAGTTACAAGAAAATCTGTAAGAATCACTAGAAAACAGCTAGCAACGATTCCGGTTTATAATACCGGATACTAAAAAAAATCTGTGAAATATAAATATACTAAAAAAAGTTTAGTAACCTCAGGATTTTTTTTTTTACAGTGTAGGATATTTTCATATTTAGAGTTTACAGCTCTTAATGTTAAATTCATTATAATCGTTGCAAACAGATTACAATGCGGATAGTTTATTAAGAATAACGCAAAAACAAACTGTGGCATTAGGAGCTGTTATTTTGGATTTGCATGGAAGCTTCTAGAAACCGATTTCTGTTCAAAAATTCATATATTTTTCAAAACAAAATTTCAAATTATGTATAGTTTCTGAATTAAATCTCGAAAAAAAATGAGAATCATAAATTATTAAATATTTTACAGAAATAAATTTTCAAAAAGCTTCGAAAATTCAAAAATAAAATTATACATAATTCAATGAAAAAGTTTTTGAATTATGCTTAAAAATGTACCAGCATTGCAACATGTTTTGAAATGATTAAAACTAAATTTACCGTTATGATGTCCAAACTGTTATACATTCAGGGGAAAAGTACTTCCGTTGCTAAAATGTTGAAATGAATGAACGGCTTTACGGAATTACAATAAAATTTATTTTAAAATAAATAAAAGCTTTTATTCACGAAACTGAAAGAAAAAATTAATTCCAAAATTCTGGTACCATTGTGCCATTTGGAGATTAAAATTAAGTCGTACATAAATTAAATCTCCGCTATTCAAGGATGCAAACGTGCATATTTCTTTCATTGTTGGACCGAATGATTTTCTGTTTCGTATTCTTAGGTCAAATTTACCGAAGGATTTAAATATTATGTCAAACTTATGTGTTAGTATTAAAAACTTTCAAGTGTGTTACAATTTATACATGTAGATAATTCCCTTGAGCAAATTAAAGTTATATTATTAATTTATAGACTAATCGGATTGATGCCAAACACATTATAAAATCATAAATGTGAGCAGTGGCGGCTCTTGAATGGCTTTATTTTGGGCGATAAATGTATGACTGCAAAATTATTTTTTTTTCATACCACTATTTTTTATAGAAATTTTTAATTTACTCAATGGCAAAAAAAAAAAAAAAAAAAAAAAAAAAAAAAAATCCGTCATTAACACACGTTCGCTGCCAACTACGGGTATACTCGTAGTGCTATCCATGTTTCGTCAATCTAAAATTAGTTATTCGCTCCGGAAATTTCAAAAGAAGAATTTTTATTTTATGTAGTCAGTATTTTCTGGTACGAATTTGAACTTTCTAAATAAAATGAAAATTTCGGCATTTTTAGCTTGCCAGCGAACGTGTTAAACAAGATGAAGATTTCTTTTAAAATGTACTGATAAGAAAATAATAAATTTTTCAGCCAAACATTTAGAGCCCCCAAAATGACAGTATAGAGACGCTAATGACAGTGAGAGATAAAAAGTGTCCGACGGTTATTTATTGGCCAGTGCAGTCTATTACAGTTGCACAATTTCTTGAGCACAGAAGCAATGTTTGTGAAAAGTAACAGACATCGCAAAATGAAATACATAGATGTAAATTCTAAATCTTTTTTTCCGGTTTAAATAGGAATGTCTATTATATAAAATCACACAAAATCAAAGTAATAATTAATCCTTATTACAACGTTTTTAATATATGATAATTATCCTATTATCAAAAAATCTTCAAGCGCGTACACTCATCAAGTGTTGCAGTCCGATATTTTTTTTTCAGATTTCTTGACTACCACAGACTACATTATAGAAATTTTATTATTCGCCTTATTTTCAGCATACGCAATATGTCATTAAATAAGGGAAATAATTCTACTTCAATAACCTACAAAAAAAAAAAAAAAAAAAAAAAAAAAAAAAACTTAAAAAAAAGAAGTTAAATAGTTTTAAATAAAATTTCTGGTGTGAAATATTTTTATAAAATTTGAGTAAAATGTCCCGTGGTTCTAGTGTTAAGTAATTTGAAAAACAGTTAAAAAAATTATGGTGCAACTGTACGCACCCTTACATACATCTTTTAAATTGGGGATGCTGAACATTTTGGATACTACTGCGCTTGTCATCACCACTATATATATTCAATTTCGTCTTACTGAATACTAGATTTTTCAGACAATAAAAAATGCGAATATTACCATAACGAAATTTGGAAAGCTCTGCTTACCGCAGGTTGGATGCGAAAGTTCTTTATGATCATCTTACAAATAATAACACCCATTTTTAACATCGTTGAAAAATTTTTTTGAACTCAATTTGTCTGCCCTCTGTTTTCAGTCTGTCCGTGCTCAGATATATATATATTCTGATTGCCATTTTTTATTGCCATATGTTATGAAATTGATATATGTTATTGCGGTTTACTTCCATTTTTGGTATTGGAAATGAAGTGTGTAACATATAAGGTATATTAAAACGCACATAAATAACGCCTGCATTCTGCATTTTAAAGATATACAATTATTATACAGACATACATACATTAAATACAATATCCAACATGGAGTGAAAAATTGGCCCGAACCAGGAATCGAACCTGGGTCCACAGCGTTCCGGGCAGTTGCTCTAACCACTGAGCCACTCCGACCGATTCCCGAGTCTACAATTTCTCACTAATAAACCATATTGGAGAGAAAGTCACCAGTCATCTAACAGACAGCCTTGGATGACCAGACAACGGTGAATAGATTTTTACTATTCCACCGATCTACGAATATATATTAAAACACATATAAATAAGGTTTGTTTCCAGGACACTCTAAATAATATTGTATCATTACTGTCTATGGGGAAAAATTGTTTACGGTGTATTTTAATGATCTTACACAATTTTAAGCATTTTCAGATTGTTACATATCACTGAGGTTCACTACAAAGCGCTTACAGTAGAATATGTTGTGCATTGAATATATCCTATATTTACTGGGACAAGAAAAAAATTATTCTTAGTACTGTCGTTAAACAGCAATTGATGGTAAAACATTTTCAGTTGTGGTACACATTTTTAAATGTAATAAATTTTTTCATACTGATTGATGTATATAAGTTCATTAGATCATATACAGAGCAGTTCGAAATAGCTCACGCATATGTCCGTTTATTCACGGAAATTGCTGAAGGGGAATTTTTAATTGTGTTATTATTTCCTAACTGAGGTAAATTTTAGTATACTGTGATTTATACATACAAATCTGTAGATCATATACACAGCTGCACGAAAGAATTCGAATATTTTGTTCGACTATTGATAGTAATTGCTGAAATTTGGTTTTCAAATGTGTTTTCTAAATTGTTTACTTAGTAAACTGTGAAGACTTGATGTAGTTTTCTGAATGTGTTGAAAGTTTTCTCACTAATAAACCATATTGGAGAGAAAGTCACCAGTCATCTAACAGACAGCCTTGGATGACCAGACAACGGTGAATAGATTTTTACTATTCCACCGATCTACGAATATATATTAAAACACATATAAATAAGGTTTGTTTCCAGGACACTCTAAATAATATTGTATCATTACTGTCTATGGGGAAAAATTGTTTACGGTGTATTTTAATGATCTTACACAATTTTAAGCATTTTCAGATTGTTACATATCACTGAGGTTCACTACAAAGCGCTTACAGTAGAATATGTTGTGCATTGAATATATCCTATATTTACTGGGACAAGAAAAAAATTTATTCTTAGTACTGTCGTTAAACAGCAATTGATGGTAAAACATTTTCAGTTGTGGTACACATTTTTAAATGTAATAAATTTTTTCATACTGATTGATGTATATAAGTTCATTAGATCATATACAGAGCAGTTCGAAATAGCTCACGAATATGTCCGTTTATTCACGGAAATTGCTGAAGGGGATTTTTTAATTGTGTTATTATTTCCTAACTGAGGTAAATTTTAGTATACTGTGATTTATACATACAAATCTGTAGATCATATACACAGCTGCACGAAAGAATTCGAATATTTTGTTCGACTATTGATAGTAATTGCTGAAATTTGGTTTTCAAATGTGTTTTCTAAATTGTTTACTTAGTAAACTGTGAAGACTTGATGTAGTTTTCTGAATGTGTTGAAAGTTTTTCAAAATGTAAGCTTGACGCACGATTTTGTTTTATCTTTTTTACACCGTATTTGAAATTCTTGAATTAAAGCAGGTTGAAAAATTATGCAGTTTATATAATTTTTATTTATATATAAAAAATATGTCAAAGATTTAGGATGCTAGTTTTAATTGCTCGTGACTTTGAATTTATTATTGGTTTGTACGTTTTTACCGTAATTTTTAATCGATTTTCTCTATTTAATACTTAAATAACAGAAATTGTAGACTTAACGTGGAATTGAAGGATTTGTAATAATTTTTTTAATTTAAATAAGGTGAAAATTCCCATTAAAAATTGTAGTGAAAGCGTGCAAATCCTTTACGAGTGTTTAATAAAAGGAACAGTCACTGTGAAAAGGAAACGATACAATTGCCATTATTCGCAGACCATTTACAATAGAATCATACCAAAGATGTCATTAGACTAAAAACGATGTCTTCAATAGTATAACTCTAATTTTTTAAATATTGATTGCCTACATCTTAAAATTGTATCACCTTTTATTTTGTACAAAGAAAAATTTGTGTAAACATCTGTATGAATATACCGTAATTTCCGGCGTATAATCCGCAGCTCAAAGAGTCGTTTTTCGACCCAGAAATATTATTTTATAAAATGTAACTTAAAAAATCGCTGTAAATATTTAACTACAATTATTGAATAAAATTTCTGGGTTGAAAAACGACTCTTTGAGCTGCGGATTATACGCCGGAAATTACGGTAATGAAAAATAGTCTCTAGCGGTGGCCCAACTCTCTTTTAGTAGAATATATATGTACCGGTTCGTAGTTAAAGGATTATGTGACTACAATTACTTTATACACGCTTTGATTCTACCTAAAGTAGTGGCCGGAAAACTGGCTGACGCAATGGCAATTGCTACGACTTTTCCTGAATAATTTTCTTTACCGCATTTAATATCGGAATTTCTTACATTACCTAATATCTAAGAATAGTTTTCAAAAATTGAAACATTTAGAGTGGTTGAATCAACTACATAATGATAGAGGGCTGCCAACTACTACGCTTATTTCGAGTCAAATAATTATTTTACAATCAGAAATTTTAGTTAACAAACGCAATAAAGTATAAAGCATTGCATATCATTAATTAAATTCAGTATGCAATTTATTAATATTTTTCTGGTTCTAAACATGAATATTTGATTTAAAAAGGAGTAGTAGTTGGCAGCCCTGATGATAAAATATATCGCAGAGAGATTAAAGAAGTTATATTCAGGTATTGTGTCTACTTAAATTGCAAATATGAATGCAAATTTTTAAAAAGCTGGTTTGTACAAATTAAAAATTGAACCATATAAAAAAAAGAAATTATAGAAATTAAAAATCTTGGATTTTTTTAATTATTTTCTGCGGTTAGAAATGGTGAAGATAAGCACTGGTGAATACAGGTATTCAAACGATATTCCTTTCGAACTAGAGGAGTCGGTTTATATGCAAGCATTTAGGATACAGTCCTTAACCCTGTAGCAGCGGGCGATTCTATACAATTCCACGGGGAAAGCTATTTTGGCGTTGCCTATAATTTTTATAGTACTTAAGCATCGGGAGACTCTATTTCGTTGTTGAATTTTATCTTCTTTTATTTAGAAACAGAGAGATTCGTTACAAATTATAATACATATATTATTTCATATACTAGGTCATTCGGAAAGTTCTGTGGTTTTTGAAATATTTTGAATCGATAAATGCCACATTCTCACCGGAATTTTGATGAAACTTCGTTTTTATAATGTACATGAAGAAACTGCTTTTACATATTTAAAAATAAATTTGTTTTTAAATTCCAGTGACATTCAATCCTTAAAACTATTTTAAGAGGCGAATAAAAATAGCCCTCGGTGTTACCGTAATTTCCGGCGTATAATCCACAGCTCAAAGAATCGTTTTTCGACCCAGAAAATTTATTCAATAATTGTAGTTAAATATTTACAGCGATCTTTCAAGTTACATATTATAAAATAATATTTCTGGGTCGAAAAACAACTCTTTGAGCTGCGGATTATACGCCGGAAATTACGGTATATAAGAAAATGGAAACATGGCCCGTGGCTAGAGGGTTAAAAAAGTTGATCACACCTACGAACTCTGTAGCAAATCATCGTATACAGAAATGACTAGTACCATTCGATTATTAAAAATGTCCACTAATAGTTTTTACCTGTAAGATGTCTTCTATATATAGAAATTAACCAAACTTGGAAAATTTTAATACCAACACCACATTTTGAAATTATATTCCAATTCATCTGTAATGCTTACTTTAGTATATGAATCGCTACATTACAGAACAGGCCAACATTACAGAATAAGAGTATTTAGTACAGTAATTTAGAATGTGTGCATATTTAAAATTTAAATCTCTTAATGTTAAATTCATCAATAATCCTTTCAAACAGATTACAATGCGGATAGTTTTTTTAAGAATAACGAAAACACAACTTGCGCCATAAGGAACTGTTATTTTGATTCGAATTGAAGCTTCTAGAAGTTAATTTCTGTTCAAAAATTCATAGGTTACAGTTTATATGTTTTTCAAAGAAAATTGAAAAGTACGTATAGTTTCAGAATTAAATTTCGAAAAAAATAGAATCATAACTTATAAAATTTTTATCAGAAATAAATTTTCTAGAAGCTTCGAAAATGCAAACATAAAATTATATGTAATTCAACGAAAAACTGTTTGAGTTATTCTTAAAAATGTACTAGCATTTCAACTTGTCTTGCAGATATTAAAAATGAAATAAAAATTAAAAGGTTCCAAACTTTGACTCTTTCAGTGGCTAAGTACTTCGTTTTCTAAAATGTTGAAATGAATAAACGGCACCAGTATTTATGATAAAAAAATTAGATTAAATAAATGCTCTTCTTCACGTAATTTGTAAAACAAAATTTTATTACAACATTCTGGTATCACTGTGGAATTTGAAGATTAAAATTAAGAAGTACATAAATTATACCTCCGCTTTGCAAGGGGTTAATTCTCCTGGTACCATTGGGATCTCTTTTGACACCGTTAATTTTTGTTTTTAAATTTCTCGTGTTTCGAACCAGTTACAAAATTTATTTAATCCTAATAAAATAAAACAAGACCTCGGAAGACATTTAATAGTATTCATTAAATTATTTTCTGCTTTAAATCATCCAAAACTACGAACTCTCATCAAAAATTAAAACTTGGTACTAGGAGGGTTAAACATGCATAATTCCGTCACTACTAGACCGAATGACGTTCTCTTTCATATTTTAAGGTCAACTTTACAGAATAATTTAAATATTATATCAAATTTAAATGTTAGTACAGAAAACGTTCAAGTGCGATAAAATTTTTATGTCAAAACGATCCCCATTAATACCTTGAAGGGCGGTGGTTCATTCTTGGACCACTTAACACGTTGACGGACACCTGCGGCTATAGCCGTCAAAGCGATGTTCACAATGTGGCATGACGGCTATAGCCGGCCAAAACAAAACGGTCGTTTTTAGACAGTACGGCTATAGCAGCACAAATGTGCATTTACCGGCGTACAAGTAGAAGCCCAGTGTCATGTTTTGGAAACAATTTTTTAGGTTGAAGTTCGTTTTCCACCTGTTATACGAGTTGCAGCTTCAGTATGCACGTGCAGGGTGGCTAGTGGTCAGGGAAAAATACAGTAAAGAAATGATGGTTACCAGTATATTCTTATAGAAAAATTCAAATTGATTATTTGATCGAATAATCAAGATAAATTTTTCTATAAGAATATACTGGTGTTTATCACTTTTTTTGACTGTATTTTTCCCTGACCACTAGCCACCCTGACGTGGTTGAGAAGGGAGTAGTGCAGCCTAATTAAAGGTGCTGAATTAATCAAATTTAAGTTTATTTAAGCGGAAAGAGTAAAACTATACTTCTAATATTCTAAAAATTACAAAAACATATAGTGTCAATTTTCGAACTTCATTATTTCCTACTGTCCGTCAACGTGTTAAGTTTAATCTCTAAATGCGACATTGATACCAGAACATTTCGAAATCAAAATTTTACTTTTATTAATCAAGTGGAGAAAAGCTTTCCCTTATTTTCAAATATTTTTTTAGTAAATTATGGTGTCAATCAATCACTTCTGGAATAGAACTATTTTTTTCCTTGAAATTGTTAACAAACTTTATCCATATAATTAGTTAACCCCTTAACTGTGTAGCCCGAACTCAGTTCGGGCAAGAACTTTTTGCTTGTTTTGTTACTAAAAGCTTTTGAACACCAGTAATTATTTAACGCAACCTTCGCTTTATTAATCGGCAGACCATTTTCGATTACACAAAGCAAATATTTTAGTTCGGAAAAAGTGGTGTATTGTGCCTGTTTTTAGTTT
This sequence comes from Maratus michaelseni, assembly GCA_963931845.1. NCBI lineage: Eukaryota > Metazoa > Arthropoda > Arachnida > Araneae > Salticidae > Maratus > Maratus michaelseni. The sequence goes on from OZ007586.1 coordinate 165,355,591, forward strand.
ATGGTGTCTAAGTACCCCCCACAGTTAAGGGGTTAAAAATTTAACCGAATTGTACCGTTCACATTTTTACATGATGATTACTGCCTTAGACAACAGCTTCTCCAATACCGAGCAGAGTCTTTTACGACTGCACCCTTCCTTGAACGATAAAGGTACTCCGTTAATTTTAGCGCAAGCAGTAATAAACTGAATTATATACCTTTAAATTCGAAACCATTTTTTCCTGTTTCAATTGGTTTGTCGAAACCAGAAATCACACAAATTAAGTTATTATTCCTAGTTACATTGTTTATAGTACATGTATATTATAAGTATCCTATTATCAAAAAATCTTCATGGGGCTGTACAAACGCTTTAAATAATCCGCATACGACAGCTGCCATTTTTGGGTCAGCGCTTAGGCCTAGTATTAAGAGGGCAGTGGTTATGCTTAAAAAGATACCCGAAATGTATTTTGTTTTGCAACAATTTAAAACAAAATTTATAGTAGAAGTTTCCAATTTCGAGTTTCATCAGCTTCATGTCTAAAAACGACAATTTTCATGTTTTGCGAAAAACAGAAACGTAATATTTTTTAAGCATGAAAATGATGATTTAGAAAATCGATGTTGCCATATTACTATAAAGAAATGTTGTGTAAACTTAAAAATATTTAACTTAAAATTATGGGCTTTTAAAAATTTAAGTACAAAGCTAATTTATGTGAGACAATGTCAGACACGCCCACGCTCATACGCAGGGATTTAGAAAGTTGGAATTTCCTTGATGACTTGCTCGGAGTTCCAGAGCAAATTACTTTTAGGATTTGAGGTAAATCTGCATTGAAATAAGTGTGTTATTTTTTTTATTTTAAACTTCGGTGTGATACTGCCCCTACCTTCACGATCACGATCATTAACAAATAAATCGATAACATAAAAAGTTTTAAATTAATAGACAGTTTTCTTTGTGTTATAGTATTTTCTTCCAAAATAAAATATATCCATAAAAAAACTTTTGCTGCTCATTTTCCCCTTGTGATATCATCATGATCACATTGTCAAAAAAGTTTTGAAAAAATGCTCGGTATACTCTATTAGATAACGTTTTTTGTTTATTTAGAAGACTCTGCCAGATACAGTCATCTATATATAGGTATAATAAAGAAGGAATATTGTGTCTCTCTCTCTCTCTCTCTCTCTCTGTGTGTGTGTATGTGTCTCTCGATCTGTGTGTGTGTGTGTGTCTCTCGATCTGTGTGTGTCTCTGTCGACTGTTTTTTGAAGAGACCGCCAGAGCTACCGATTTTGGTAGGACCTCTATGTATGTATGTAGTTTTAAAACTCGAAGCCAGAGTTTCGACTTTTTGATTAGATTTTTTTATATAAATTTTTATGCGATCTTTAACATTTTATTGCACTTCGCTGCGATTCTCAACATTAGTAACAGGAATCCGATTCCAATCTTTTAACCCAATATAGTGAGTTTTGTTCTCTTTTCAGAAACGTTTCTTCTGAATTTGTACAGCGATTGTACAATTTTTGGCGATTTTTTTCCTGCGACGCTATTTTTCCCACAGAACGCTGGATTGGTTCGTTGATTGCCTTCACTTCGGCCACAATTTTGTCCAAAATCGTTATTATTTTTTGTTATATCTTGTAGAGGGTTGATATATCGTCGCTACCATGTCAAACTACCGAATGTGAAAAAATGCATTTTTCATTACTTTTATAAAAGGGCCGATTGTCACCACTAAATTTTAAGAGGGTTGCAGGGTTCCAACATCACCAGGGTTTGCAGTATGGCTTTTTTTCCAGTCAGAAATGTTGAATCCGTACTAGAAATTTAAAATAGACATATTTATTTTATATAATGACAGCCTATCTCGTAATTAATTAAAGTAAAAAAATTTCACTAAAAATTTCCGGTATGAATTCGGCATTAATGAATAAAAATAGAGGCCAAACTGGCAACACTGTTCTTCGCAGAAATTTTATTATTATTTTTACTAGGCGAAGAATTCTAATAAAATTTAGTGGTGCCAATCGGTCCATTTTTAAAAGTAATGAAAAATGCATTTTTTCATATTCGATAGTTTGGTATGGTAGTGACAATATCTTTAAAGATAAAATATCATGATTTTGAAAGAAAAAAGGCGGGTTATTAATTATCAGGATTTGGATTTTTTTATAATTTTGGATTTTTCTTAATTAAATTTGTTATGTCTTTATTAACTTTTTTTCACGTTTTGCGGCGATTTTTATACATTATAAAATGAATCCAATTTCAATCTTTTAGCCCGATATAATATATTTTGTCCTCTTTTCAATAAAAAATATTCCGAATTCGAAAAGCGATTTTTGAATTTTTCGCGATTTGTTTTATGTGAGTTTTTTCATGTAACGTCAATTACGTATTTGACTTCGGAAATTGGTAACAAGTACAGAACGTTATGTATTTGTATGTGAAAGGAAAAAAAGCGAGATTTTGTTTCTGTTTCAAAACGTAACGATAATTTTTAGTTTTAAAGGTCCTTAGTTGTATTTGGGGGTAGGGGTGTCCGGTCGTAATTTAAATATCGCGCTAATGCTCTGATCGAAACTCCCTGATTCCCCACCAAAACAGTACTTTTTAACATTGGTCCGATTCAAACGAAATCTTTTCTATCATTCTAAACAGGTCCTAAATAAACTTCGGTATTTTTTTTCAGCTCTTGGTTACGTCTATTTCTGAATATTAACCTCCAGGTGGGGGAGATTTACTTTCTCGGGTTCTATTGGCCCGATTTCAACAACAATTGTTTCATTCAACTTAACACGAATTAATTAAGATACAGATAACTAATTAAGATATAAACTTGCTGCTCCCTAGTGATGCAAAGTCGAACTAAAAGATTTTCAGCGCGTGTACAGCACGCCTGCTATGGGATGCTGTAGGCTCTTGCCGGAGTTTTGTTCAGAAAGAGGTTTGTTTAAAACAAGTGTGCCCCCTAGCTGTAAAATGTGTAACTAAAAGATTTTGCATTTAATGTTGGTCCGATTCAAACGAAATCTTTTTCAATATTCTTCCCAGGTCTCCCATGTACTAAATGAACATCGGTATAATTTTTTCAACTCTTGGTTACCACCATTTATGAATTAATCTCCAGGAAGGCGATATATTTTACAGGGTTTTGTAGATCCGATTTTAACGGGATTTGGTTCATTCAACTTAATATAAACTAATTAAATTATAGATAACTAAATAAGATATAGATTTGGCGCCCTCTGGCTGTGGAAATTGGAACTAAAGGATATTTCAGCGCGTACGCAGCACACCTGCTGTACGGTGCCATGGGCAGTGCGGACAGGTGCAGAATTTCGTTCTGAAAGACATTTGTTTACGACATAATGTGCCCCCTGGCCCCTATACTGAGGTATAAAGTGGTTTAATTTGGCTCAAGTAAAACAATGGAGGTATGAATGAAGAGGAGGAGACATTAAGTGTTTCGTTTGTTACAACGGAAGTAATTAAGTAAGTATTCACAATATTAAGACTGTTGTTTGTTTACATAGGAGTAAGAGCCTGATTACTGCCGAAAGAAACTTTCACCAGTAAATAAGGAATGGAAATTTCGCCTTTTTTATATTTTATTCGTGCAAAATTTCTGTCATAAATGAACAAAAATTTTTATTCGATTTTACTGGTAGCAGTTTTTCCAGGCGGTATTATAAACTCTTTCATTTACAGGATTATTGTTTATGTACACACACAATATGGCGGAACCGTAGGGCCTAATTACCGCAGGGGCAAATTTCCATTAGTAAAACAGAAAAGATATTTTTCTTTTAACTCCTTCAAGGGCGGGGGTATATTACATATAAAACATAAATTTAATTCCAATCTACCCATTTATACCAAGATTTTTATTTTTAATTATTTTATTTCGTAAGGTACATGCAGAAAAGTCGTTATTTATCTTCAAATATATTTGTTCGTAAATTCTGGTGATATTCTATCATTTCCCCATTGTAGCTGCAGAATTGCTTTGTAACTGAAAGGGTTAATTTTGACAGAAATTCTATATGTATAAGGCGGGTAATAAGCAGAAATTTTCTATTCAAAACATGTGGATAGTTGCTCAGGTGGTAATCAGCTCCTGCGAGCATGTTTGCTGTTGAATCTTCCCCTTTCTAAGGATATGTCAGTTTCTCTATCTTCATTGTTCAATGAGTAAAACATATCCAGTGTTCGTACGCTTATGACACAATTTTTAATAGAATTGTTCGCCTTATTTAAATGCATAAAATATTACAAATCGTACAATTAAACAAGGCTTCTACAATTTCTGCTATTTAAGTATTAAATAGAAATATTAAAATTTGTGGTAAAAGCGTACGAACCCTGAATACCTGCATCAATATTTACATTAAAATAACTAACTTTATTTTTTTGCACGTAAGGTTTGAAAACATTTTTGTTTTAATAATTTTACTACAAACTTCTATTAAAATTGTGAGGTTAAAAGAACCACTGCCCTTCAGAATGTTAAATCCCCAAAATAAAATTAAATATTTTTTATGCTTATGACATCCGTCACACAAGAAACGCGTAAAAGCACTTTTTTTAATATAAAAAGGATGTCTAAGGAATATAGACTGCCGCATTAACCCTTTATGCTTCGACAGTACATTAAAGTAGCAGTAGAATCGTCTTGTTTTAAAAATTATTTGATTCCTCAATTCAATGGTACGTTTCTGGATAATTTTTTAATATTTCATTTTCTCACAGAGATATAGCATGAGTAGTTCTGAGAAAATGTTTGAAAAGGACATTTTATCTCCTATGTTTCTCATTCTAGCTCCATACTTGTTGTGTTGTGTATGATAGTATGTTTCCGCACTGAAATATCTCATCATGCATAGGTACTCACATTACATTTTTTGTCTTCATTTTTCAAGTCTGATAAATAGTATTATTTGTTAAATTGAAAATTCCAGTAGTTTAACTTTATTTAAAGTGTTTTGGAAGCAGTGCATTTTTAGTCACTCGGGACTATAAATCAATACTCATTAGACTAAACATAATGTCTTGTTTAAGAATATAAATATAATTTTTGAAATATTGGTGTCCTACATATAAAAAATTGCACCAACTTCGATTTTGTTCAAAGGAAAATATGTGTAAACTGTGGTATAAATATAATGTAAGCATAGTCACGAGCGTTAATCCTGCTCTCGGTTGGTAGGATATATATGTCCTGGTTCGTAGTCAATGTTTTAAGTAACTACACTTACTTTATACACATTTGGATTTTACCTAAGGTAGGGAAGGGAAAATTGATTGCCAAAATGCCAATTGCCACGTCTTTTCCAGAATAGTTTTCTTAGCATTATTTAATATAATAATTTATTTCATTAAACAAGTCTACGAATAATTTTCCAAAAAATAGTAGCATCTGGCATTCTGGCACACGAGTTCGCCGTCTCTGATCTAAAGTAAAAATCCCTTATGAAAAATTGAAACATGTGGAGTCATTGTAATAACCACATTAAGATATTTTATCACCAGATGTACTATCAGATGCCAGATGTACTATTCAGGACTTTTGTCTAATTTACAAATATAAATGCAATTATTTTTTTTCAGTTCTACATATTAAAAAGTGCCCTAAATTTAAAAAAAAAGAAATGTTAAAAATTAAAAATCGTGTAATTCGTAATTATTTTCTGTCATTAAAAAGGACTCTTAATGTTAAATTCATTATTAATCGTTGCAAAAGATTGCAATGTCTGTTTTTTTAAGCATTGGGAACTACTAGTGCAGGGTTCCTACGCTTTTACCACATTTTTATCATTATTTTTTTCTATTTAATACTTAAATAGCAGAAATTGTAGACGCCTCGTTTATTTGCAGGATATATAATACTTCTCTGCATTTAAATAAGCGAAAAATTCTATTAAAAATTTTGGTGTACGAAGCCTGAGGTCTTGAAATGACATTTCTTTCGAACTAGGGGAATCGGTTTTTATGCCGAAATGCACGGTACAGACATGGAAAAATTTATCACACCTACTAGCTTTGCGGAAATCGTCGTATTAAAAAGGACTGGCGCCATTAACCCCTTAATCGTTGCGCACGATAGGTATAAGCTACTTTTATAAAATTCAGATTGCTTGATTGCCACGAGTCTTATGAACTAGAAATATTCTCCTTATTTAAAAGCAGATAAAATAGTGCGAGAATAAACCCAATTACACTATTTAAAAGACTGGTGGGAATCAAACATTCTGAATTTTTAAAATATAACCGACTCTCCCCGTGAATGTCTCGGGCACAACGCTTAACCCTTCTTTGCATGAGTTTTTCTTTTACAAATGTTTTTTTTATACATATATTAAATATTAGACACCAGAAATTTTAAGATAGATTTTTAACTTTTTTCAGCAACATAGTCCTAGATTATTATAGTTCTAGAAATTTACTAGATTAATATTTCTATATAAATATAGTGGTGACGAAGAAGTTGAATTATTTATTAAAAGTTAAATAAACCGTGATGGAAATTTCCATCACCTTGCAAAGAAGCGTTAACGTTCGGATAACGAAGGGTAACCCTTTAACGTTCATTGGTTTCCCCACAAAACTTTAAATACGAAACTAAACAATGACAGCAGAATTTTAAAAGAAATGTTTTTCATTTATTGTAAATGCGAAATATCGCTTTTTTATTATATAAAAAAAAATTGTTCATTATTTCCGGTATCAATCATTTATTTCAACATCTTAGCAATTGAAGTGCTTTATCCGTTAAAGGGTTAAGGGGTTAATAAGGTATACTAATAATTATTATCCGTAATTTTGGCTTTGGGTATCTTTTACGTATAGAAATTAACCAAACTTTAAAATTTTAATACTAACGCCCAATTTTGATATCACATTTGGATTGGATTCTTCGATAATATTTACCTTAAGATACGAAATGGCATGTCATATAGTCAAGTAGCTTAGCTACTTTTCATGTTTCAATTTTAGAGCTTTTATTGATAAATTCATTATTAATCGTTGCAAACATTTTGCAAGGCTGATCATATTATAAGCACAACGCAAAAACTACTTGACATAATGAGATGCGATTTTGAATTCGCATTTTTGTTACTTCTAGAAATCGATTTCTGTTCAAAAACTTATAGGTAACAATTAAAATATTTTTTAAAACAACATTTCAAAGTATATATAATTTCCAAAAAAAGAAAAATAAATAAGAATCAAAATATATAAAAATTTTAATAGAATTAAATTATCCAGAAGCTTCGAAAACGCAATATATAAATTTACACCTCATTCATCGAAGTAGTTTTTTAATTATGCTTAGAAAAAGTACCAGCATTGTAACATGTTTTGCAACGATTCAAAATGAACTTAACATTAGCAAGTTCAAACTGTAACCCTTTCAGTAGCAAAACACTTTTGCGGCTAACATGTTGATATGAATAAAAAGCACCAGTAAAAACGATTAAATTTATTTAAAAAATAAATAAAAGCTTTTATTGAATACTTTATAAAAGTAAAATTTTATTAAAAAATTCTGGTATCATTGTGCCATTTGGAGATTAAAATTGAGTAGTATAAATATTATACCTCCGATATTCAAGGCATTAAACGTGCATAATGCCGCGACTATTGGACAGAATGACTTTCTGTTTTGTATCTTAAGGCAGTGGTGCCAAGTTCTCGCTAATCTTCCGTATTAAGTGGGTTAATTCAACCCAGGTTTAATACGTTTCGCACCAGAAATTATTTTAAGATATGAAATTAAACATATTCCACCTACAAATCTGATAGTAACTAAATAAAGATTCATCAAACATTTGTTCTGGTTCGAAATGTTCTTAAACCGGGTCAAATTAATCGGAATTGGTACCTATGTCTTAAGGTCAACTTTATCAAAGAATTTAAATCTTATATAAAACTTATTTGTTAGCATTAAATACGTTCATGTGTTGTAAAATTTGTACATGTAGACGATCCTAATGAGCAAACTTTAGTCATATCGTTATTCTGTAGAATAATTGAGCTGTACCAATCACATTTTTATATGATTACTGACTGAGATAACATTTGATCGACGATTTTCTAATGCTGATCGCAGTCTATTACGGCTGCAAACATTTTTGAGTAGTTTTGAAGCTTCTAGAAATTGATTTCTGTTAAAAAAATTATAGGTCACATTTTATGTATTTTTCAAAATGAAATTTCAAAGTATATATAATTTCAAAATGATATATAAAAAAAAGAATTTTAAGTTATGAAAATGTTAACATAAATTCATTTTCTAGAAGCTTCGAAAATGCAAACTAAAATTATACCTAATTACCTGAAGTAATTTTTGAGCTATTCTTCATAAGGTACCGGTAAGTGAACTGGTTTTGCAACGATTAAAAATGAATTTACCATTAGGAGGTTCCAACTTTAACCCTTTCAGGGGCAAAGTACTTCTGTTGCTGAAATGCTGAAATGAATGAACGACACCAATAATTACGGTAAAATTCATTTTAAAATAAATAAATGCTTTTCTGCACGTAATTTATAAAAGCAAATTTTTATTCCGAAATTCTCGTACGAAAGTTTATTCCAAAATTGTGCTATTTTATGATTTAAATTATGTAGTATATATAAATATACCTCCTCCTTTCAAGGGGAGGAGCATAAATAACCTTCATAATGCCGTCATTACTAAATCGAATGACTTTATGTTTCTTATCCCAAGGTCATATTTACCGAAGAATTTAAATATTATATCAAACTTACGTGTTAGTACAGAAAATGTTCAAGTGTGGTACAATATCTATTTTTAGACGATACCCAGGGGTGATTGTGTTCCGGTATTTTGAATACCACTAAAATTATTTAGCAACATTCTTATTAAGTCATCGTAGAATTCATCGATTTATAAAGACATAGATTGCTGTATAAATTTAGTGGTGTACAAAATACCGGAACACAATAACCCCTGTGATACCCCAAGAACACTTTTATCATATCGTCGCTACCCTGTCAAACTATGGAATATAAAAAATGCAATTTTAATCACTTTAAAAAATGGGCTGATTGTCACCAATAAATTTTATTAGAATTCTTCGTGTAGTAAAAATACTACTAATAAAATTTCTGTGAAGAGCAGAGTTGCCAGTTTGGCCTTCTTTTACAGTCAGAGATCCCGAAATTATACCGTAAATTTTGAGAAAAAAATTACTTTATGTACACTGTAAAAATAAATCCGTAAATTCACGGTAAAACTACTGGCAGCGAAGTTGCCGGACTTTTTCCGTTCCGTTAGTAGATTTTCCGTTTTGAAAGATAAAAGAAGGAAAATCGCCGTTTCCAGAAGCGGAAACTTTCCGTTAACGCTCTCAGAAATCACGGAAATATTCCTCGTAGAACTGACAGAAAAGGACATTTTCCGTTTTAGATAAACTCGATTAAAAAAAACTTCACATCTCACTTGGCGCTGCCATCTGTCGACTATTACGGGAGTATTTACTATCTGATATACGTAAAGAACAGCTTCTGGTCGACATTGGGTTTTGAACCAGGGGTGATAGCGCCTCGAGTGCAGCGTCTTGCCGGTTTGACCAGTGAGCGCTTGCTAGAATAGCAGTTTGAAAGGATCATTTGGAAATTCTGAAAATGGCGGCTTAGAACAGACATAATTTGGGGTTTAGAAGCTTGGTAATTTTGAAGTTAATTGCGGATGCGGGGAGATTTCGTTATGAGATGATGTTGATGTTTTAAAATTGTAATAATAATACGGGATAAAATCATGAATTATATATATTCCAAACTTGATTGTTAGATGTAAAATATGAATATTATGTTTGAATTAAATTCGATAAAAAATGTTTGCTTGTTTAAGAAAAGCGATTTTGTTTCCAACTATTATATATTTTTTAAATGTGTTTGTTCGCTTAGAATATATTTTCAGTGCGAGTGCATTTTATTACTTTAAAAACTAAATTGCGAATAATTTTAAAGGAATGAGAAAAATATTATTTTCTTTTTATTTGAAAGCATTATTTTGTATGTTGCTTTTTTGAGTAAAATAGATTTATTTTTCACTTAATTTAACTATTATATATATATTTTAGTCTGCTTGTTTAGAATATATTTTAAGTGCGAATATTTTCTTATAACTTTAAAAAATAAATTGCAAATAATTTTAAAAGAATGGGAAAATTGTTACTTTTTTTAATTCGAAAGTACTATTTTGTTGTCTTTTTTTTTAAATAAACTCGAAATTTTAATTTATTAAATTTTTAGTTTTTCTGTTCAACAACATGTCAGTTTTTTAAACATTGAAAATAAATATGCAGCAGATAAGATAACGGAATATCTCCGTTATCCCCTTTCGTCTCCGTCCATTCCGTTGTTTTCAGGAAATATGAGGAAATTTTCGGTTTTTTAACGGAAAATACCCTTTTGTCGCAAAAAAAAGACTTTTTCTGTGAAATTCAAGAAAAAAATACCCGTGAATTTCAGATTTTTTTTAACAGTGTAATCACGAAACGTGTACCATTATATAAAGCAAAGATTTCTATTTGAAATTTCGGAATGAAAACCAAAGCCAAACTGGCAACCATGGTGAAGAATTCTATTGAAATTTAGTGGTGACAATCGGCCTATTACTTACCCATCATACGTAGTATAGGGTAAGTCTTGTAATCGTTTTGAAAATCGAAAATTTTTTTTGACGGATTTACACGTTTCAGACACTGGAGATTCCGAAAAACATATTTTTAGAAAAAAAATTTTGCCGTCCGTCTGTGTGTCTGTGTGTGTGTGTGTCTGTAAACGCTCTATCTCCCGAAAAAATTGAGATAGAGACTTGCAATTTGGTATGTACTTAGTATGTAATAATGGGAAGAAGCCTATTTCATTTCATTAACCTCGATTAACCGGAACTATTTTATTCGGACCCTCGAAATATTCGTTCTGATAAAAGGTATATAAAAATTTTCGAAATTGTTTATTTTAAGAAATGAATATAAAAGACAATAAAAAAACATAAATTTTACATAAAGCATGAAGTCGATCGGATAATGAGTTGCCGAGATATTTGGAATCATATTTTCCACACTCTTCGATTTTTCATGACCCTGTATTTCATCCAAATTTCACTTCAAAGAGATATTTTAATTGGAAATTTGACGCTTAACCAGATGCAATAAACCGCTAGTTAATAGGATTATTATTTTTGGAGTTATAAGGAAAAACCTCTTTCAAGCAATTCAGTAATCGAGCCTTTAAAGTTTGTGACGTCATCAAGCCACGATTTTATTTGAATTGCAATGCATTTTATAAGTAGTTTACACATTTTTATTTTAATATTTTACATTATGCATATCCATGATGGGTAAGTATTACGGTGGCCCCCAACGACTAGTTTTTAAAAGTAATGAAAAGTGCATTTTGTCACATGATTGCGACGAAATCATTAGTAGGTATACCGTAATTTCCAGCGTATAATCCGCGGATCAAACAATCATGTTTCGACCCAGAAATTTTATTTTATAAAATGTAACTTACTGGATCGCTGTAAATAGTTGACTTCAATTATTGAATAAAATTTTTGTGTTGAAACATAATTGTTTGATCCGCGGATTATACGCCGGAAATTACGGTACGTTAATACTCATGGTACCAAACGAATGGAACCAAACAAATTTTTACAAGACGATTACTGGCAAAGACAATAGATGGTGGACAGTTTTACGAAATTCGAGTGCAGTCTATCACGGTTACACATTTTCTTGAACAACCAGAATCTTTAGCACCAGAATTTTTTTAAGAAATAAAATTAGATCAATTCCACATAGAAACCTGAAATTGAATAAATAAAGATTCATCCAATAATTTTTCTGGCGTGAAGCGTTGTTAAACCGGGTCAAATTAACCCGCATATTACTGAATATTAAAGAGAGGTTGGCACCTATGAACCACTATACATCGTCGCTACCATGTCAAACTATCGAATATGAAAAATGCATTTTTCATTACTTTTAAAAATGTGCCGATTGTAACCCGAAATTTTATTAGAATTCTTCGCCTAATAAAAATAATAATAAAATTTCTTTGAAGAACAGGGTTACCAGTTTGGCCTCCCTTTTTATTCAGAGATGCCGAATTCATACCGGAAATTTTGAGAGAAATATTTTTACTTTAAGTAATCATGAAACATGCTGTCATTATATGAAGCAAAAATTTCTATTTTAAATTTCTGGTATGGATTCGAAATTTCTGAGTGGAAAAGGAGACCAAACTGGCAACCCTGATGATGTTACAACACTGAAACTCTATTAAAATTTAGTGGTGACAATCGGCTCATTTTTAAAAGTAATGAAAAATTCATTTTTTCACATTCGATAGTTTGACATGGTAGCGACGAGTCATGTCTCCACTTTTTTGAAATATTAAATTTTGCCTTACTAAAAATACTACTTTAAAATACGAATTTTTCTGACCTTTAAAAAAAATTATCATAAGAAAATGTTGATAGCTTTGCGTCCCGCTCTCCGTGGGTTGGACACCGACCTGAGTACCGCCGAGGCAAGCTGCGACCAGTAAAATAAAATAAATATGTTTACATTAATTTTGAGAGAAATAAGGAGGAAACGTCTATTCAAATTTACTGGTGGAAGTTTGCCTCGGGGGGTCATCAGCCTCTGCGGAACCAGTCGCAGTTGAAGCTTCAACATTTTGAAAATATGTCAATTCTTCTGTAATCATAGTTCTGTGAAATTGTTTTCAGATAAATACAGGAGAGGTTGATATCTAGAAGCTAAAATTATTTTAAAAATTACTCTGTGGTACAGATTGAATTTAGAGCTAATCGCCAACGGAATACCTGATTTTGTTTTTTACTTGAACAATATTGGGCGTTTTGGCTAGAGGAGTTTAATTTGCATTTTCCTGTTTCCCCCATTTTTGGTGCATTTAAAAATTACGTTTATGGTCATATAATGCTGATAATATGGAGACAGCGGGTATGCCATATCTCGGTTTTCATTACCTGTAATTCGTAATATAGTAGGTTGTTTTAAATAAAAAAACTTCTGTCTGGATTCATACAAATATAAATTAATTTCTTAGACTGGGTAGACATTTTTAATGATTACTGAAATAAAAGGACATTGACTCTACTTGGGAACATATAGCGATAGAAATAGATTATTTATCTTTTTCATTTATTTTAAAGAGGAAACAAGAATGCAAATAAAATTTAGATGGAAATACATAATAGATTTAAAAAGAGATTTCCAATAGAAGGAAAAAGGAAGAATTTGAAATATAAGTGAATTCACGCCCAAATCGTGCAAAACGATTTTTTAAAAAGTGCTGTTGAAAATAAAGTGACATGCTATGGGGTAAATTTGATTAATAAAAAGTAACAGATAAGTGTTTAATAAAATTAACTATCCTTTATATCTCTTTTTTTTCCAGATAACAAATTGCATTTTAGGAACAAAAATACATTTTAATATCGTTATTAAATTTTAAGTTAGATACAAAATATCAATATTAACGCTTTATTGAAACATAAAACCAGATATTTTGTCTCAAAACTTTTGAAAAGACTTTTATCAAAAAAAGTTATATATATGTGTGTAAATCTTCCATTCCACCACGTCGAATAAAATATATTTAAAGTTTCTCAGTACATAGAAATTGTAAGGAAATTGAGTAAAAAAATATACAGAAATATATATTGTTTCTTTAAAAATAATCTTTGCTTCAAACAATGTAGTTACTTAAATATGCATTTTTGAAATTAAAAAAAGTTTCAACGATTGAGTATGTAAATACACATTTCTTTTCTGTTAAGTGCACAAGTAATTTGACACATATTTTTAAAAAGATCTCTGACTACATAATTTCCTTCCGATCGTAATCCCTCAAGAATTTCTTTTGCATGTTTAGAAAATATATTTGCATATTTAATTTCTTTTATTTATATAAATATGGCGAATGTTCCATTTTTCTTTCGAATACCTCTCAAGAAAGTGAAAATTGAATTTTGTACAGTCTTTTTTATGTTGCAGCAACAGTCGGATTCATTAGAGTACGTAACTTGTTTTGAATTAAAATTTGCAAAAAAAATATGCAACATGTTTGAATAAATCTGTTCAAACTTTTCAACAAATAAACGCGTAATCTATTCATCGATGCAGAGGTGCCAAGATCTCACTAATCTTCCGTAATATGTGGATTAATTTGACCCAGTTTATCAACGTCTCAAACTAGAAAAAATATTTGATGATTCTTTATTTTGCTAATTTCAGATTTCTACATAGAATATTTTTTATTTCATTTCATAAAAAAATTTCTGGTGCGAAACGTATAAAACCTGGTTAAATTAACCCACATATTACGGAATATTAGAATTGCATTGGTGGCAATTAAACAAATCTGATGTATGTTCTGAATTAAATAAATAAAGCGAGATATATACTAAAGCTGTAAATAAAAACAATATTGCTTCATTTTCAATTCCATCATTACCAAAACTTTGGGATATTTACAGTCATTATGTAAACCTATTTAAAAAATAAATTTAGAAATAAAAATTAGGAAAATAATACTTTTGTTTCATTGCATTTTTTTACAATAACGTAACATAAGACTACATTAGAAAAGAATCAGTGATTATTTAATTTATTGCAGATTGTATAAGTCCCATTTTATCCCCAAGGTAAGGCCACAATCATTGTCAATTTTACGTGTTTCTTGTAACTCACAGAACAGTATTTGAAATTGGTGTGATGCGCTTCTAAGATAAATGCTCTCCATAAACACATTCAACACTTTTCAAGATGTTATTTAGTCCATTTACACTTTTCTATCGTTCTAATGCGATTTCTAGGTATATGAAACAAAAGATAAGACATGAATTTTAACTATTTCAAGGGCAAGACATTCTGTTATTGTAATATTGAAAATCGCTAGAATTTACAAACACTTTTCTTTGAAAATAGATGAGTGTTAATTTTAAAATTTTAAAATGTAAATTTCAAATATATATATATATATATATATATATATATATATATATTATATTATATATTCACAATTTCTAGTACAAATTTGGATTACAGTTAATAGGTATAAATTATATAACGCTACGGTTCAAGCGGTTAAAATATTTTTGGCCAATGCACACAAAGAATACACGCTCTAACTCTTTAACTATATCTTTTAAACCGCATATTTTCTATAAAAAATGTTGATTCAGTATTTGCATTATAAAAAGTAAATAAATAAAAAGGTAAATAGTAAAGTTCTGACAATACCGACAAATAAAATGAGTGAGTTAATCCGTTCAGGGGCAAAATGCTTGTGTTGCTAAATTGTTGAAATTATTGAATTACACCAGGATTCACGAACTAATTCATTTGAATTTATTTAAAGCTTTTCTTCGCGTACTTTTTAAAAGCAAAAATGTTGAACAAATTTCTAGTGCTATTGCGGGATATGTCGTAGTGTTGCTAGTGGGCTACTTTTTTTAAAATTTGGTTTCTTTCATTGCCATCAGTTTTTTGAAAAAGTAAAATTCGCCTTTTCCAATGACAGGTTAAAAAAGGCGAAAATACGGTAAATTATAACATTTGAAAAAAGTGGTGCAAATAATGCGATCTGGATTTAAAAAAGAAGCCCACTGGCAACACTGATATGGAGATTAAAATTAGTGGGATATATAATATCCGACTGTCCTTCAAGGGGCTAACTCCTTCTCAATGATCGTAGTTAGAGATTTTTATATTTTTTTTCACCCGCATATTTATCTATAAATTATTGCTTAATTTATTCGCAAAATTAGTATGATAAAACGGTTATACTACACTTAAATCTTCAAAAGATTTGGAATTTTCGAGGGGCATGTGTGAAAGAAATACTTTTTCTGTGCATTTTAAAACAAACCGCATAAAAATTTTGAACAACTACGCTAGTTAAGACCAAGACTCCCTTATCATAGATCAGACTTGACAATCTGGAGAAAGTCTATGGGAGAAAATGTCCGCGGTAATTGCCAACTTATTAATTGACTTTCTCCGGAAAGTATCGCCGCCTGGTGGATTGCCGCACAGTTGCCATGTTTCGGGCTTTTTGAACACCAGTATATTTTTAGAGAAAATGTTGTTCTTTTAAATCCCAGAATTCTCCGATCAAACAAAACAAATTGTCTCTACTAAAAAACTGGTATCCAAAATATAATAGAAAAATCTATAGAAAAATCTAGCTGGTCTGCTACCGCATAGCTGCCAACTCTTACGCTTTTTTCTTACCACTAAAATTTAATAGAATTTTTTTCGTCATGCAATCACACGATCTTGTCAATTTAAAAAGATAAAATTTACTATAAAATTTTAGTGGTAGGAAAACTACTAGTTCATAAGCAAATGCATAGAACAAATGGAGCTGTGAAAAAATTTCGTGTGATTTCGTGTCGTAAATACTATTACTGACGATTGATGGCGCTAGTAGCAGGACAAGTATAGCGGTCAAAGGCAACTTGCTGATTGAGAGGTCTGATACTATGATAAGGAGGTCTTGGTTAAGACTAAACAGATATGAGGTATTCTAAGAAAACTATGATTACAAAGTCATTGCCACGCCCACTTATGGCTTGCGGAATGCAAACACTCAGCTGCGTTTTTCTTCAGGCTTGAATATGATCCCTATTATTAGACTTCGATATCGCAGACAGAAGTTATTTTCTATGATAACAATTACTTACTCATTTCTTATCCCTTTTATAAATGAACGCCGTCAAAAAACGCGTGCTCTTTATCGTTAGTTCCAGCTACAGTAATTTCTGGCATATAAGACGCGGCTAAAAGAAGTTTGTTTCACGACAGAAATTTTATTTAATAAAGTAAATTAAATAAATATCAAGCAGAAACCCCAAGTTACGTTTTATTGCATATTTTTTTTCCTCAGAAACAGATTTATTTGAGACGCGGCTTATACGTCGGTAATTACAGTATGTATAATTTCCTGAATGAGACATTGATAAGCTTTTAATATAAAATATACGAATTCATATCTTATATTTGACCAAAAAACAAAAAGAGAAGTGTTTCATTTTTAGCAAAATTTATATTAAATACATATATTGCCACTTTTTTAGTAATGAGTGAACCTGAAAAATCTTCAAAGAGGCCAGGGTTTCTATTGTTTTCATTGAAAATCGTCGGTCATCAATATTTCGTGTGATATATCTGTGGGTTTTGTAACATTTTTTAAGGAATATGTTTCATAAAATATACATGTATTAATGACTCAAATCTAATCCAATATAAGTATACCAGAACTTTGGATATTTTAAATTTTAATAAAGTGTATTTTAGTAGGATTTATCATAAAATGATGTTTTTCAGAATTACGCGCAAGATATCTCTTGAACTATTTGATATTTTTACATGATATTTTTAGACGTTTCAGATTATATCCATATCTTAATACTAAATGTAAATGTGTTTATAGTTTGAGTATTTTAAAGTATTTTTTTTCACCTGCAATATATATATATATATATAGCATATATGTATATTTTAAATACAGATAAACTCTGAGAAAACAATATGCAATACATTCAACTTTAGTTTAAAATAAACCATTTGCTGAAATTTACACATTTTTAGTTCAGTCTTAACACTTTGCCGTACGTCGACACCACAGTTGTGTCGTACGTAAAGTAACTTAATTTTAATCCTTCAATTCTACATTGGCACCAGAATTTTAGATTGAAAAAATCCCTTTTATCAAGTACATGAAGAAATGGTTTTACTTATTTTCGAATAAATTTGTTTCTAAATTCTGGTGTCAATCAATCATTTCAATATTTTACGTATAGAAGTATTTTTACGAGACATGCGGATGGAAAACTGTTAAGATAGACACATATTTTTTTAATTCAGTGAAAAATGCATCAATTCAATGGTTCAAAAGAAATCTTGCGGACATAACAGAAGATCATTTTCATCAGTTTTAAATTAACTACATTAAACTATTATTGTATGTACTGATTACATAGGAGTCACCATATATGATTTTAGTCATAAGTAGCATAATTATAGAAACTTTTATATGCAGTTTGTTTTAACATTCGTAGAAAATGTTACAACTTTATGTACATGTTACCAGGGCTCCCACGTGTTTATTTTTTGAATACCCGTAATTTTGTAGAAATTTTTTCCTGGTAGGTTTTTTCAACAATTGCAAAACAATAACCTTCGAGGTAAGTTTCTGCAAAATGTTCAAGATAAATCTAAAAAGAAATTTTTCTTTGCAAAGATTTTGTGTTCAAACAATGGACTGAATGGTTTTTTCAAAAATCGATGTTTCTGAACATTTACGAATAGTATTTTATATGACCAAGAGAAAAATTAAAAGGAAAAATTACTGGTAAGAATGATCAATGATTTTTATAAACCTATACAGCACGTATGCATGACGCTCGTCACCAAGAGTTTACAGAAAAGCAATAAAAATCTGTCAAATTGGGGTAATACGGGTTATTAAGGAAACTGACTGCCGTTAACCGGCCGACTAAATGTGACTAATCAAACAGCCCGCCTTATTTGAAAACGTTAAAACTAAATAACAAACCACTAAAAACAATATTTATTATTCAGCATTAAACGTATACTAGAATAGGACTTTATACGATAATTCGTACCGATGTGAACTTCGAGTACCGTAATTTCCGGCGTACAATCCGCGGATAAAACAATTATATTTAGATTCAGAAATATCATTTAATAAATGAAGTCAAATATTTACATCGATCTAATAAGTTAGTACATTTTATAAAATGAAGGCTTGAAACATGGTTTTTTGATCCGCGATCACATGACGAAAATTAAGGTACTTAACTTTTTCTAATATGAATTTATATTAAATTAAAATATGTGAAAAAGAACATTATCACAGAACAACCAGGCAACATTAAACCCTATGACAACTGCCAGTGCTGAAAATTTATCTTGTTTACAATATTTTAAACAGATTTAAAAATAACTTGAGCTGTTAGTTATACAGAGTGTTTCTAAATGAACATCGGGGTTTTAACGCTTTGTAGTATGTATTATAAAAAACTTCAAATTATACTTAATATATAAAATGAAAGAGCAACTCAAACAGATTTACCTACAAGCTTACAAGTGTTCAATGTGAACACCTTTCGTCACACGGCACACATCAAGTCGATAGCTCAGTTCTTCCCAAACGCCACTCTACGCTCACCCGATTTTGTGACGCCTTGTGATTTCTACCTGTTGAGGTTCATAAAGGATCGAGTGTATGTGCCTCCACTACCAGCTGACCTACCCAACCTAAGAAACAGGATTGAGGCAGCTGTTGCAACAATTACCCCACAAACACTAATTAACGTTTGGGAAGAACTGAGATATCGACTTCATGTGTGCTGTGTGCTGTGTGACGAAAGGTGTTCACATTGAACAATTGTAAGCTTGTAGGTAAAACTGTTTGATTTGCTCTTCATTTTATTTATTAATTATAATTTTAAGTTGTATGTAATAAATACTACCAAGCGTTAAAACTCCGATATTCATTTAGAAACATCCTGTATAAAATAGGGCACGTCATGTATACGTGATGTATAGGGTTATAGAAACCCACTGAAGATTCTTACATATAGAAGATATAGCGCGGCAACAGGCCAACCAAAATGTGCTAAAAATTGAATAACATAAATACCCAACGATGCTGAGCGATAAATATCAATTTCAGCGACATATGGAAACTCAAACGTAAACATTGTATAAGGACTGAATTCAGAAAAAGTTTCTGCAGGTGCAGTGCTAGCAGATGTCACTGCAACAGACATTGATCTTTCATCATCTTTCGACATTCAGGAAATTAATTTTATAGCACTTTTAGCAGACTATAGCAGTGGTACTCACTACTCTGCAGCGATACAACTTTTTAGAAGCTAAAAATCTTCACCTTTACTTTTATGTAAACATAATTATAGGTCATAATTTATAATTTTTTCACCTTAGAATTTATTTATAGTTTTTCAAAATTAAAAATAATACATCTGTATTATAAAGCAAAAACATGTCAGTGAGAAACGGTGACGTAATTTTGACGGTGGCAACATCTGAACAATTAATTTCACTTTTACGGCAATTCATTAAACTTCACACAATTTCAATTTTTATATCGTCGAATAGTAAAATAATGCGCTTTCAAATGGAATATTTGTTTAAAAACTATGTCAATTTACTGTTTTTTTTATGGTTATGAATATAATTTTCAAGTCTCTTTCCATCGCGTGCAGACAAATTACGAAAGATTAATCCGTTTACACTTAAAAAGAAAATATAAATAGTTCATCTTTTGTTTCCGCGTAATATTCCATAACGAAATTAAAACTTAAAATAATATAAATAAAACAGAAATTTGACAGACATGTAATCAAGCTACCCCATTACACCATAGAAATTTTCAGAATCAAAAAGGCTACGGTAACTAATGACATCTATAGCGATTTCTTCAGATGTTAACTCCAGACGTGTGGCTAATACGAAGTAATAGTTTTTAATAAATTTCAGAACCTTATTTCAATGCGTTATTAATATTTTTCACATAAAAAATGTTTTTTGGTGTTATTAGTGGCGAATCTAAAAAAATTGTATTAGTATGTAAAAATCAATCAGAGTTTTCAATTAAAAAATTGGATTTCAAAACTGTTCTGTAAACCCGGGAAGCCCGGTTCGAATCCTCTAATATTTTTAATTGTGAAAATTAATTTTTGTGTCTCGTTATAAAAATATTTTATATCAAATAAATTTTTTGGCAAGTTATAAATTGTTGGTACATGGAATTTCAAATTAGCATACTCTTACCTTAACCTCTTATTACTCTATAAATAGTTAAGAAAAATATATAATGAATACCTGTGGGTACCAACTTCTACGCTTTCTTAAAGTCAAATAATCGTAATTCAACCAGAAACTTTGTTCAATAAAAAAATTAAATATGTACAACATTCCATCCATTCAGTTGCTCATTAAATAAATTTTCTGGTTCGAAACAGATTTACTTAACTTAAAAAATCAATCTTAGTAGATGGCATCTATCTATACCCTTTTCTGGGCTGCCTTGATAACAGAACTTAACCCTTCTTTGCATGAGTTTTTCTTTTACAATTGTGTTTTTTATACATATATTAAATATTAGACACCAGAAATTTTAAGATAGATTTTTAACTTTGTTCAGCAACATAGTTCACGGGAAATTTACTGGATTAATATTTCTATATAAATATAGTGGTGGCGAAGATGTTGATTTATTTATTAAAGGTTAAAAAAAAGTGATGGAAATTTACATCACTATGCAATTAAGGGTTAAAGAAAGCGTTAAAAAAGTGTGCTACCCTTTGAAAATCAAAGTTTTTTCAATTTTTAATATGTAGACGACCTCTATTTCTGAAAAAGGTACTCATATTCGGAAAGTAGATATAATTCCCAGAATGGTGCTTCTTGCATCTCTCTGCGTCAGTTTGGTGATAAAATAGTATGTGGGGGTGTTTTTTCTTTCAGGTCTGTACCACTAAAATATGTTACTTAAAATTACTTTCAGAACAGAGAAAAAAATACTGAATAATTCTTTTTGTAATAGGGGTCTACGACATTTTGCCTGAATGTAGTTAGACATAAACTATTTATTGTAATTTCTGCTGTATATTATCTCAAAGTTTAATCTTAAATTAGGCAATTTTTTCTTTTTATAACGGTAACTTGATCTATTACGTGCAACAGTTCGAACACCAATGTTGCCTGTTGGTCTTTTTTTTATTCAGCATGTTTAATTGTTGCCACATTTTTTTAAAATAGTAATATTCGACTTATTTTATACGCCATTAAATTAGACAAATATTACTATTTTAAAAAAGTGGCAGAAATTAAGCAATCTAATTAGAAATATCTCGCACAACGGACAACACTGTACAAGACTCCTAATTATTTTAAGGTAACAATAAAAAGTTTCTGCCCCACTAACTTTATTAAATAAATATGATAAGTCATTGAACATTTTTCAAGCTGTTGTCGCATTACTCCGCTTCTTCGTTCTGTGTCTTAAAATAAAAACTACTTAAAACTAGTTTTGTCTTAACATTTGCAAAAATTAAGATATTTACTGAAGTTTAAAAGATTGACTACTACAGCTCATATTCTAAATATTAGAATAATTGAGAAAAAGTAATAAGAAAAAATTATTTTTCATTTATTTAATTTTGATACAAACAAGGAAGGTTTCCTTAAAGCACATACTCAGAAAATTTTGAAAAAATGCTAATGTATATAATAAAATACACATGTATATAATAAAGGAACAGTGAAATTTAGCTGCGGAATCCCTGTAGAAAATCTGCAAAAAAAAAAAAATACTTTCGAGTATTTGGCGCAAAAACACACGATTTGGCTAGCAAAATTTTTACTTTGCCAAACACAAATGATTTTAATGCATTTTAAATTGCTTGTAAAATGATTACTCGAATGCGCAATATTTAATGAATTTAAACTTAGACGATGAAATATTTATTATTTTTTGTATGATATATACAAGCTGATTGTTGTTGCAATTATTTATTTTTACCACTGCAAAAATATGTTCTATGTTTTGGAAGTTGCAACTATATATTTTATGTTATAGCGAAGCTGACATTTAAGTTATGTGTATTATTGTATTATTGAATTATGTGACCTGTCTATGAGATTTTTGTAAAATGTGAAAGCGTAAAATTGTCATAAGCTTAAAAAATTATACGAATGGGTTAATTCTATGGCTCATGATACCATACCTTCTTGTTCAGAATCGTTTGCATTTTGCGTTCAACATTTTCAACTCTCTGTACGTTTTCATTAATATTAATTTAAAATATTTTTAAAATAAGATTAAATAAATCACTCACGTTTTTTTCTCTATTTATTACCGATTGAATGAATTTTTTCTTATTGTTTTATCCTCCATTCTACGACTTTTTCTAATTTAAATGGCTTTATCGGTTGTACAAGTAATTTTTAAATGTATTGTAAAAAGAAAAGCCCGATGATAAACGGATTCGTTATACATTTCTATATCGAAGAAGTCGTCGTTTCCATAACAACAAAAACTCTTGAATTGGTAATGTTCAGAATCGGGCTTATTTTTGAACTTGAAACAATTTTAATCAATTTTAATTTTGTTTTAAATTGTAAAATACAATCGTTAAATTCCATTATATATACATATAAAGTGTACACAAAATTGTAGTTATAAAAATGTATTTATTATGTAAGTTAAACATGCATAAACAAGTTCAGTATGAAAAAGTTTTTCCTTATAGAGTTTTTGTCATAAAAGCGTACTTTTAACCTCTTGAAGGGCGGTGGGATATAGTATATCTTACATAATTTTAATTGCCAAATGCCACAGTGACACCGGAATTTCGGAATCAAATTTTACTTTTATAATATACGTGAAGAAAGTCTTTTAGTTATTTGAAAA
Source organism: Maratus michaelseni (assembly GCA_963931845.1). Lineage (NCBI taxonomy): Eukaryota > Metazoa > Arthropoda > Arachnida > Araneae > Salticidae > Maratus > Maratus michaelseni. The sequence continues at coordinate 165,379,123 of OZ007586.1, forward strand.
TAAATTTGTTGTTAAATTCCGGTGTGACTCAATGATTTCAACATTTCAGAAACGTAAGTACTTGCCCCTGAAAGGGTTAATTTCATTCCGTCGCTACACGGTGATAAATCGCCAAATAAACAAAATTTTCATATTTTTTTACGGATGTTATATCGAGGCTCCGCAGAAAATTTTCTTATAGACGTATATATCCTGATAAGAAGAACATTCTTTAATTTAAAAAAAAAATCTGAATATGCGCTTCTGGAGACCTTACTTGTAAGTAAATGCAATTAAATTTCTTATAAATTAAATCTGGAATGTTTAGATAAGGTTTCAACATTTGCAAAATATAAAATACAGTAAAATAAATTACGTATACAGCTTTCTGAAACACATCGAAGTACTAGAATAAAATTTAGATTGGTTCAAAATATTAGAATATTTTATTTTATGCAAAAATATTACCTTATGAATATGAAGTAAATGGTAGTTAATATTTTGTAGCATCCCCTTTAGCTTTCATAACAGCGTACAATCGATCTTGCATACAATATACAAAGTGTTTACAAACATTTCTATCAATATTAGCCCAAATCAGTGGCGTAGCGTCAGGGGGGCACGATCATTTTACTACCAGTATAATTATATACTACAGTTAGCCTTATTTAATCTTTGAACGGTATGAATTAAATAAGGCCAAATATAGTATATAAAAATACTGGTAGTAAAGTGGTCCGTGCCCCCCTTGACGCTACGCCTCTGGCCCAAATAGACTTTTATACGTGCCATTAACTCGAATTTACTTGAAGGAAGATTTTCTTCGAGTTTTCTTCATTATACACCACACGTTTTCGATCGGATTAAGGTCTGGTGAGTTTGGTGGACAAGAAAGTACCTTAATGTTGCGTTGGCGGAACCAATTCTTAGTTGACACCAAGGTATGCGGTAACGCTAAATTTTGTTGAAAGATGAAATCATCTTCAAATAAATCTTCTGATGATGGAATCATGTAATATTCCAAAATTTCTTGATATATCTGAGAGTTAACCTATTCATAGACGATGCATAACTTTCCAGTTTTTTCTGCACTCATACAACCCCAAACCATGACACTAGCAGCTAATTTTACAGAACGTTTAAGGCATTCTTTTTCAAATGCTTCTTGCTTCATTCTCCCAACTCGAATACCTTGATTACCATATGAAACACAAAACATACTTTCATCGTTAAATAATATATTTTTCCAATCTTTTTCGTTCCATAAACGTCTTGATTTAAACCAATTCACTCTTATACCCTTTTGTTTTCGGTACACGAGATTAAAACTTAAATTTATGGAGATGTCTTAATTTTGTCGATGTAGAAACTTCAACTCCTTCTTCTTTCCATTTTCGGTGCAAGATCTGTACACCTTTAAAACTGTTTTTCTTAACTATACGCTTCAGTTTCCTGTCATCTCTAGCAGATGTTTTTGGTTTTCGGCCGCCATTTCGGCGATTATTTTGAAAATTTCCATATTTTTAATATCGTGTTAGTATTTTACTAACGCTTGATTGCGAACAATGTAAATAATTCGCTATATAACATTGATTTTTACCGTGCCGATACAAATCAACCACACGAAGTTTAATAGATTCATGAATATCACTCACACGACCCATTTTAAGGCGAAAAGCAAACAAACTGCAAAAAGAATACTGATTTTAAATAAAATTGTCTGAATTTAATCAATGATGCCACTAGTTAATAATTGGTGATAATTAAAGGAGAATTAATGTGAAATATTCTAATATTTTGAACAAATTTCATAAATATTCTAATCTTTAGACTTTTCAAAATATTTTTTTTTTCAATTAATATTTTCAAAAATTATATCAATTTTAAGATAATAAATAAGATTAACCAACAATAAGTTCTTAATAAAAATATCATTTGCATATTTGCATTAAAAGACTTTAAATTGCCAAACGATATTTTAAATTTGTAAAAAAAGGTAATTATTCTATTATTTTGAATATGAGCTGTATGTGTGATTCAAAACTGGGGACTGTCGAAGGCGACGTTTCTCACCATTTATATGGTCACTGAACACTTAAATGCCTAGAGTATCAAATTTGCAGCATATTTTAGTTAACTTTTAATAAATAAATAAATTTCTTCGCAACCACTATATTTATATCGAAATATTATTCCTTCAAAATTCACACAACTATGCAACTAAGTAAAGTTAAAAATATATCTTAAAATTTCTGGTGTCTAATCCTTAATACCAGAAATTTTAACATAGTATTTTATATTTAGTAGCATATTTATGTGATTTTTTACAGGATTAATATTTTGATGTAAACATACTGGTTGCGAAGAACTTGATTTATTTATTAAAAGTAAATAAAAAGTATTCAAATTCGATACTCTTAAATTATTAGTATGAATATTTCCAAATACCGTATACACATGTGTCAAAGACGACCCGTAAATTCTGGAGAAAAAAATATAAGAGTACCATTATTTTCTAGTTGATTTTATGTCCATTTCTAATCAAAGAATTCATTTTTTAATTAAATAAACTGAAGATAATTATTATTTAATAATGGAAAATAATATGTTATTCTTCTCGAATTTGCGTGTCGATTTATACACGACTATACACTACTAATTTGTTCTTTATTTTTATGTCATAAAACAGCTGAACAGCACGGAGTTGACCGAGCTCGTCAAAAAATATCACAAAACGTGAAAAAACTCTGTATGGATTCCGAAAATATCGCTATTAAAAAGAGAAAAAAAAATTCCTGTACTAAGATAACAGTTTGAAACCGAATTATTTTTACGAATGTCAATAAATTGCCGCTGAAAACGAAAAAACGCCTAGAAATCACATGAAAAACAAGAAAAATTTAAAAATCACTGCACGAATTCCGAATAAACTTTATAGAAAAGAAAACATAAACTATGTTTGACTAAATGATTAAATCCGGATTCATTTTACTAATGTGGAAAAATCGATCGCTGCAGAACACCAGAATACCCAGCTAAAAATCTCAAGAATTTCAAAAATCGCTAGTAACTTGAATTTTTTTAAGAATGTCAGAATATCGCCACGGAACGCGAAAAAACGCTAAAAATCCCACTGAAAATTCCATTGAAAATTGCATCAATATTACTAAAAATTCAAACATCGTGGTGGATAAAATTTATTATATTAAGCTTAAAGTTGAACCTGAAATCCTTTTGCGAAGAATGTCAGAATATCGCCACGGAACGCGAAAAAACGCTAAAAATCCCACTGAAAATTCCATTGAAAATTGCATCAATATTACTAAAAATTCAAACATCGTGGTGGATAAAATTTATTATATTAAGCTTAAAGTTGAACCTGAAATCCTTTTGCGAATGGAAAAACGCCGCGAAACGAAAAAAATGTTCAAAATTGTAAGTCAAACGAGACAAATGAGGTGCGTTCGTATTATAACTAATTTTATAAATATTCAGATTTTGGTCCAATAGCTACAAACAGTTTGTTACACTTCTGTTACATTAAAATTATACTATGCGCAAACATCCAATAAAACACAATGAAAAAGTATCATCGTTATTATTTCAATGAAATTAATTATATGGTTTGCACCTAACATAACATAATTTAGCTAAACTTTGGCTTATAAGGGAAGGGCAGCTGACATCATTGTTTGTCAAATTACTTGTATAGCAAGAAACACATATCTGTACTTTATGACTCCTACTATACATAGGAGTATGGTCGATCTGATTGGTGTACGTGTAACATGTCTATAATATGATTGGTCTGCGTCGCTATGTCGATTCCTTCAAGGATCTCTGCGAAAAACACCAGGCTATATCGAAAAGCTTTGCGAACGATTTCCTCCATGGTTTGATATTTTCAACGTTCATGACAAATGAATCTCCTTTTCTTTAATTTCATGGATCGAGGATTTGAACTGCCAACCTAATTTCAAATGAAGTTATTGCAGAATATATACATAATTGAACGTAAGTCATCGCTCAAACATTAATTTATTTTGAAAGATCTTTCTTAAAATGTAACTTTTATGCAGTTTTATTCGAAAAAATAATTTTGAATAAAAATAGCCGTCGACAGAAAACGCGAAACGGCCATCCCGGAACTGTAGATGAAAGTCAAATGCTTTGCACTTTTATTATATACATTACGTATGATAGGATTTAATAGAATGGAGAAAACCTTTATTAATTAAAGTTAATTAAATCTTTTTAAGTTTTAATTCGAATTTCATAAAATTTCAAAACTGCTCGACAAATCCTGCTACGTTTATATATATTAAATTTCAAACAATTCGGTTGGGTAGTTTTTGCGATGTTATATGCAGACAGGTGAACAGAAAGGCGGACGGACAAAACAACGACTATAGCTGCTACGTATTTATATAATTACGAACGCACCTAAAAAATCGCATTAAAATTTGCTAAAAATATCAAAAATCGTAAAGGACAAAATTTACTGTATCAGACAGAAAGTTTCACACAGAATGTCTTTTACGAATGTCAAAAAATAGCTGCGGAACCCGAAAAAACGATAAAATGTGCATAAAAAAATAGCAAAAAATTGAAAGGAGGACAGATGAAAGGATGTCTACATTCAGATGAATGTCTGAAAACGAATTATTTTTACACATGTTAAAAAATCGCTAAAATTAGCATAAAAATTACTAAAAATTCAAAATTCGTAGTGGACGAAATTTAATATAGTAGGATAAAAGTTTGAAACCGAATTTCTTTGACAGATGTAGAGAAATCGCTGCTGAATACAAAAAACGCTAAATATCACATAAAAAATCGCATTACAAATCGTTCAAAATCGCGGAGGACAAAATTTACTATATTGGGCTAACAGTTTGAAAAAGAATTTATCTTCCGAAAACCAAAATCTTCCGAAAACTCTAAAAATCGAATAAAAATAACTTGCGATAAATTCAAAAATAGCTGCACGAATTCTGAACATACTTTATTGAAAAATGGACAAAATGTATTATATTAGGTTAAAAAACGAAAACTGGATTCTTTTTACTTATAAATGTGGAAAAATTGCCGCAAAATGTGAAAAAACGCTAATAATCGCATATAAAATTAAATTTAAAAATATATAATCCAAAATTTAAAGAATCTGGTTTCAAGGTGCATAACTGCAGACATAGAGGTAAATTTCTGCAAAATCTTGTAGCCGTGGTAGTGGCCTCTTCAAAACACAGCTCGCAGACACACACACACACACTCATACACAAATTTCTTTCTTTATTATTATAGATAAGCCAAATATTACTATTCAGAAACAGTTTTAAAGCTGTACACTAAGTTTATGAAAAGGCGTCTCCAATAATATCGCAGCATGTCAAACTATCGAATGTGAAAAAAATGCATTGTCATTAATTTTAAAAATGAACCGATTCTCACCGCTAAATTTTAAGAGAGTTGCAGGGTTACAACATATCAGGGTTGCCAGTTTGGCCTCTTTTTCCATTAAGAAATGTTGAATCCATACCAGAAATTTAAAATACACATGTTTTCTTTATATAATGACAACCTATCTCGTAATTACTTAAAGTAAAAAAATTTCTCTCAAAATTTCCGGTATGAATTCGACATCAGTGAATAAAAAAAGAAGCCAAACTGGCAACCCTGTTCTTCACAGAAATTGTTTTATTATTTTTACTAGGCGAAGATATTCTAATACAATTTAGTGGTGACAATCGGCCCATTTTAAAAGTAATGAAAAATGCATATTTTCATATTGGATAGTTTGACATGGAAGCGACGATAGGAAGCCGTAAAATGAAGTTATGAGTAGATTGTAGATGATGAAAAATATTAGTAAATAAGTAAAAAGTTTGGAAATTAAAAATAATAATATAAAACTTTAAATAAAACTTAAAATTAACTTAAACTTTATTCTAAACTTTAAATTAAATAAATTTAAATTTAAAATAAATCATTTAACAGTCAAATAATCTAATTGAATGGCTAAATATAAACAATAAAACATTTAATGCAGATCTTGGTCCGAACATTTTTCCGACTACCAATTTTTACAAAAAATATTCTTTTTTATAGATTGCTTTTGAAATTTTTTTATAAATATACTACTGAGATTTTTGTTTTGAAATTGTGTTACACAAAATGTAACTCACCAACGTTCCAGCTCCTAATAACAAGACAATATTTTTTTGAGAAAATGAACAAATAAAAGGCTACTATATTTTAACTTTAGTTATGAATATGTATAAACATGCATATAAAATTTCATAACTTGTGCGTTCTTTTGTTTTCCGTACCTCTATTTCTAAATAAAAAACTTTGCTATATTTAATTGCTGAAATCTTCAGACCTACCTGAATTGTTTTGACTTTATGATGCTTTACAGTCACGCACGCTTTTATTTTTTAATCGGTTAAAAAAATCTAAAATGTTTCCAAACTTCGGGGACTGTTTTTCTTCAACCGGTAAGGTTTCTTCAATCAGTACGCTTAAATTAACCGTACTTATTACATTTCATCTGAGAGGAAAATGTTTTATTGCTGCGTTTGAAAGTAACATACAGAATTCCAAACTTGATATTTTACATGTTTGCCTTTATTTAAAAATTTAATCTACAACAATTAATGTTTAACCCTTTCCGGCACAGAAAAAGTCTGTTCGTAAAATGAGAAATTACTGACTGACACCGGAATTTACAAACGACTTTTTTAGGAAATATGAACTCCATATTTTAATCTTTCATTCTAGAAACAAAATTTTGTTAAATATTCTTGGTGTCGAATGCAAGTTTGGAATTAAAATTAGGTGTGCCCGGAGTTGACCACTACGCCGGAAGGGGTTAAGCAAAAAATACCGTAATTTCCGGCGTATAATCCGCAGCTCGAAGAGTCGTTTTTCGACCCAGAAATATTATTTTATAAAATGTAACTTAAAAAATCGCTGTAAATATTTAACTACAATTATTGAATAAAATTTCTGGGTTGAAAAACGACTCTTTGAGCTGCGGATTATACGCCGGAAATTACGGTAGATGCAATTTGAAGTAATTGTTTTGACTTGCTTACAGTTGTGCAAAAACATTCATGTAAAATTTCCCGACCTAAAATCTTACTTTTTGATTACTTATTGCACGTCACTGGTGACTTTTAGTGATACTGATTTTTCCCAACAGTGTGTTTCTTGTCAACACTTTATTTTTCTCCAAATTCATTTTAAATGTCATTGTTTTCATAATCTCATAAGTTTGGTGCGCTGTAAACCACCATATACTAAAAATTTGATATGTGTCTGTTGGCATGTACGTGCCTTTGTGAATAATTAATAATACTCTTGTGTGTATGCCTAGTTGCCGATTTCTACGCTTGTTTAAATCATATAGAGATTCGTACGCTTATACCACAATTTTTTAATAGAATTTTTTTATTTAATATTTAAATAGTAGAAGCTGCAAACGCCTCGCCAAATTTCAGGATTTGCAATATTTCTCCATATTTAAATAAGGCGCAAAATTCGATTACAAAATTGTAGTAAAAGCGTACGAAACCTGATATAAACGTGTTTTTAATTAAAAAAAAATCTGCTTCAAATATGTTTATTTGACTTTTAAAAAAGCGTAGAAGTTGGTAGCTATATGTACTAAACTTTTGTTTATTGGTCGGGACAGGCAACTATTTTTGTATTCAATCGTAGCAGAATTTTCAATAAAAAATTTTACGGGCAGATAGCTCTGGAAAATATTGTAGTATAAGTGTATGACAGAGATTTGTTCTCAAAGAGTTGTAGAAATAGAATTAAAAAAAATATGCTGATCCCGTAATTGAAAGGTTAATTGCTTTTGCATTTCAAATAACTTCGTTTTCGTTTTCATTTTTGACAGGAACTCGAAAAACGGGTGAAATTTGTTTTCGGTTAGTTTTCGGCTTGCAATGTTTTTTTTCTTCGATAAGGTACTAGTCAGAAAGTTTCACAGTGATTTTTTAGAAAATTCTTTAAAAAAATAATGTTAACCAGATGCATTCAATCAATATTTCTGAGCATTTTTAATATATAAACATGATGTCAAGGTGCGTACATTATTCAGAAAATTCCAAAGAGTGTGGCATTACAGTAACAGATAAGACAATTTCGATTTAATATTTAAATAGCAGAATTCTTAACCTTTGTATTTAATCGCAAGACTTGTAATATTTTTCTGCGAATAAATAAGGCTGAATGTTCTATTCAAAAATTGTGGCAGAACTTTTTGCATCCTGAAAAATAAATTGTCCTACCATTGAAAGGATTTCCAATATTATCTTGTCAATGGGTTCTGAATTAATGCTCAGAAATATCATTTATACAGGGTGTTTTTTTTTAAACTGACACTATTCAGAGCCGTCTGTAGCTCGTTCTAATAACTGGATTGACACAAAATTTTGTGAATGGACTAAGGAAACCATGGAAAAAAGATTCCAACAAAACAAAAATTAGTTCCAATCACCGCCGATAGGGGAAAATGTGGCGCTGTACATTGAAAAAACCCATCAGAAACAGACAAAATTAATAATTTGGATAAAATGCCACGTTTTATTCATCATTTACACTTTCCCTTTCGTTGATCGCAGTTGAAACATCCATTATCACTTTTTCTGCCACCGGTTTACGTCCTCTGCCTGACCGAACTGCTAGCGAGTCTGTTTCTTCGAATTTCAGAATCATTTCTTTCAATACATTAACGGATAAAGGTCCTTTGCGCAGTTTATGGCGTGTTCTAAGTAAACGAAGAGCGGCTGGTGCATTGTACTGGTTACAATATAAGAACTTCACAAGTAACGCGCGCTGCGGTAACGTGAGATTCATTTTCAACCTGAGCTGAAATTGTTTCTCGGTGTTTTTCGCGTGCATTTATAACTTAAACTATTGGCGCTACTGTCGCTTGCGTAAGTAAAAATTTGCATTTTCATTTTTTGCCCGTATTTTATGCTAATTCCCAGTTGCATAAATGACCACTGCGCCACATTTCCCCCTATCGGTGGTGATTGGAACTAATTTTTTTTTGTTGGAATCTTTTTTCCCATGGTTTTCTTAGTCCATTCACAAAATTTTGTGTCAATCCAGTTATTAGAACGAGCTACAGACGGCTCTGAACAGTGTCAGTTTTAAAAAAAACACCCTGTATATAACGGTAAAACAGAAAAGTAATCGATCATATACAATACCAACATATAAAAAAACAAAGGAATTTTAATTACATTAACTCGCTTCAAGACAACAAAGGGGTACATTAAAAATGGCGTTGTTAATAAATTTTCTTTAAAAATATAAAGTATTTCCTTTTAAATAAATTCGATTAATCGAATGTACTTGGCAAAGCAATCTTTAATTTAATTTTCATAAATTTGTTGTTCTTCTTTTATCTGCTAATGCACTTTTTAAGAATATTAAAACACATTGGAGAGTATCATAAGGCTAATTTTAATTCAAGACACTGATAAATTATTTATGAAACGTATTTTTTGTTAATTTTGTAAAAGAGCGGATTTCGCAAATACTGTTAGTGTGAATACTTAACGCACGAACTACCAAAGCTAACTTTATGATAATTAATTATATAAAGCATTAAAAAATGGTGGTTTAATCAGAATAATACGCATTTAAAAAATAATTTGTTGTGGATAATACAACATATTTTACATGAAATAAATTCTATATTCCGACAGAAATTATACAGTACAATCGCCTGAAAGTCGTTTGATATCAAAATATTCGAAAGGAAATATTTAATAGTGTATTATCTATAATTAAATAATACACCAAATTTTTGTGTAATATTCTGTGTAAAAATAATGCATTTTTTTTACCTGCTGGACAGCGTTTGTGCAATCCTACGGTACCTATACATTTATCAGGAAATGACTGTCACATATATCTTTAAAATATTTGCAAGCCAGAAGCGAATCCTTCTATTCAAACTGAGGCGTTCCCTTTCCCACCAGTAATTATTATTAATGTATTTATATAAGTTTTTAGAAAGATATTAAGATTAACACTAAACACTCATAACGCCCCGGAACGTTATTCAATCTTTATAGAAATGTTTCTCGCTAGAATGTTTATTAAAATCAGTTTAACTTATTTATAACCCTCTGACCGCTTTAACTTTTTTAATATGTTTTTGACCGATATGTAATCGATCAGTATCTCTTCTATTATTACATATTATCAGTCATCGTGTGTTGGAAATATGTAGTAAATTTATCATTTCTATTTTCACCCTATGACTGAAGAGTTTTAAAAACAATATTGCTTCAAAAATTGTGGATTAAACAATTTTTTCTACTAATGTCTTCCTTGTAGAAATTGCGGGATAAGCCACCACACCCTGGATACTAGGCCTGCGCGCTCTTACAAAAGTGGCGGCTGTCGTAGGCGGAGTTTTTTCAGTGTTTGTACGGTCCCTCGGATTTGAACACCAATAATTTCTAAAATTTTCCTTTGCCTTATTTTTCTTAAATCAAGTAAGTCGAAGAAACCTTTTAAAATCTACTGATATGTAAATTTCATTAGAATGTACAAACGATTAAAAAATACGCCTACAACATCCGCAATTTTAATGTCAGCGCTTACGCCTGGTTTTCAGGGGGCGGTGGATAAGTGGCCAGAAGGTCAATTTATTTCTATGTGGTATGTAGGTCACTCTGAAATATTTGCAATAGTGTGAGTCGGAAGCCGGGTTGGCATTATTGGTGGCCGCTTAATTAAATATCAGTCCTCACTATGTTGCGTGTCAAATTTATCCCGTCATCTACTTATCCCGTCGCTGAGAGTGCTAGTTGAATCCAGTCCCTATGTTGACTCAGTCTCACTAAGGATGGCGATCTCGAGAGAACATTTACGCGTAATGCATTTTATGATTTTAAAATAGGTTTAAATGAAACAGACAGTTTTAAAAGACTAGCAAAGTCCTTCCAATTTCGCATCTTTCGTATGGAACCATATTTAGATGGTTTCAAGAATCTAAGTATGGAAAATCTGATTTCAAAGATGAAGGGCGAAGTGTAAAGCCCTCAGCAGCACCCTCAAATGAAAATCTGTAAAGCTAAAAGTAATTTTAAAAGAAAACCCGCCTTTTACACATCAATCTATTCTGCAGACTCTGAATATTGAATAGGCAGCTATATTTCAGTTACTAAATTAATATTTAAAAGTGAGAAAGTTTTTTAGCCGATGCGTACCGCATCAGCTGACCGAGGAGCAAAAGAAGACAAGATTATTATGATGCTGAGATATGTTGTTAAATATCATTCTGGCACATCCAGACGCCCTTATGAAGTTGTTACAGAAGATGAAACGTAGATTTACCAATGTAATCCCCAAACTAAATGACAATCATTCGTTTGGTGTTTGGAAATGCTGAACCTCCAACAAAATTGAGACGGCGGATTAACATCGGCAAAAAGAACGTGGCCACATCCCCCCCCCCCAAAAAAAAAAGACCATATCGCCACAGTACCTATTAAGGAGCAAAAAAATATTACTATCAACCGGTATGCAGAGAAATGTCAACCAGAGGTCATTAAAAAGTTAGAGCAAAAGCGACGAAAGACAGGAACAGAAGGCATTCGTCTTCACCGTGACCATGACTCAGCACATTCTGCTTCAAAAACTTAGGAGTTTTTAAAAGTAAATAAGATCCAATTGTTTGGACATCCAATCTATAGCCCTGAGCTTACTCTGTGTGACTTTTATTTATTTCCCAAGATCAAAGAAAGTCTTCAAGGGCCAAATTTTGCAGATGTGAATGTTGGCGCTGGAGCGCTATTTGATCCTCCTTGTGCAAAAAAGTCTGGATTAATGGGATAAAAATTAAATCTGCTTTTAAAGAATGAATAAATGTATTGAGTATAAAGGTGATTATTTTGAGAAAAAATAAAATATGCTCTAAATGTTTGGTATTACCGTAATTTCCGGCGTATAATCCGCGGATCAAACACCCCCCATGTTTCGACCCAGAAATTTTATTTTATAAAACGTAACTTATTGGATCGCTGTAAATATTTGACTTCAATTATTGAAAATTTTTTTGGGGTTGAAACAGAATTGTTTGATACGCGGATTATACGCCAGAAATTACGGTAAAAAACTTTCAGAGTATATGTTTAACTCGTATACGTTTAACTTATTCTATGAAGAAATTTCTGGTTCGACTCGACATTTAATCATTTCGGTCGGTGTCGAATCGTCCTGATTGGCATTCTAGATTAAAAAACGACGGTGAAAAATTTCCGCAAAATCCTAGGGCAATGTGTATGTTCAGTATAGTTAGTAAGATCTGAAACTGATGAAAGAAGTGTTTGGCAAATGCTTGAGTTTTGCTACTTTATTCCAATAATAATCTTCACCTTCTGTGACGTACACAAGGAGAGGAAACGAAGACGTACCCAGCACATTTTTAGAACTGCAGTATTTGCTTTAATAAATCGCAGAATATGTAAAAGTTATCTCCGATTAAATAAGACAGAAATTACTATTCGAAAAAAGTTATGGAATTCACCCCCTTTGGTTTTACCTTCGCGAAGCTACTGGTCGACTTATTTTACAGCAGAAAATCATTACTAATTATTTGTTTATGTAAAGCGATGACAACTGATTCAAGGACCTTAGGAAGCTTTAGAAAATTTAAAATCCAAACTTTAACTGAATTTTATATTAAACGAAATAATTACTTTCTGCATTTGTCCTGGGAAAAAAAGAACTAAGTAACTTTGTCCATATTCAGAAACTGACAAATTATTCCTTCTCGATAGAAATCTCATCAAACAAATGATCAGCCAAAAGGTGATTAAAAATTTTATTGGTTAACAGACCTTATATTTATAGCTAATATCAACGTACAAAATTTGCATCTCAAAGACAGTCGCCAGACAATAAATACTGATCCCATAATTATATACCAGTTAAAAATATATTTAATTATCACTCACAGATATAATGTGGAAAAAATCTTGTGTAATATTTATTTATTTCAGTTTGTGTCCAAGTGACACTTTACTGGATTTACTTAAAAGACATATAGAGTGCATCAGGATTGATCGCTCAAATTTGGTGGGGATGTAGAAAATAGCAAACGAAGACAATATCACATAGGAAAGTATGCGCGCAAACGAACGCATTACGTTTTAAAAAACGCTGTGTATCCACAACTTGTGATCACGTGCAAAGTTCTCTGACAAGTCCAGCCAGTCGTCCTTCGTTAAGTTGACTTCGCAGAAGTAACATGACTCGGTATACGTTTAATTTTTTATGCAGATATGCATATAACATAACCTTACGGCAGGAGAAATCGGTCGAAGGGCTGCGGAAATGTATGAGGAACGCTACCCGAACCGGCCGGCGTAAATCTAAAAACATAAATAACAGCCTCTACATAGAACTGTCCATGTCGATTGGTTGCTTCGTCTGTCATAACAGATTCTGGTATCCTATCCAGTTGCAGACATATGCTTCTACGATTTGCGCCGGTTTGGGTGCTCATCTCTTCGATTGCTTCCCTATACCACACCATACCTTAGATGCATATCTGCATAATCATTATGCGTACAACGATTCATGTTACTGCTGTAAAATCACTGTGTCGAATGTCGACCGCCTGGACTTCTCAGAGAGCTTTGTGCGTAGCCAAAATTTGTGGATACACCGTGCCATCTACAACGTCATGCGTTCCTTTGCGACCAAACTTTCCCATTTGAGATTCTCTTTTTTTCTATTTTCTACCTCTCTACCAAATTTGAAGGATCATTCCTGATACACCCTATATAAAACATCTGTTAAAGAGTGTTATGTTAATGCCAGTGGTGACTCTTGCTAACGAATCGAGGTACACTCTTTCTCAACAGTTTTTCAATGTAGTTTTCAGCGTCTTGTTAAATAGTACAAACTGTCTATAAAACATTTTACAAAAAATACTCGAAATTAGTGGAAAGGAAAAAGAATGCCCAGTATGTGTAGGAGGGTTCGCTCTGGGTTACTTTATAGATGAAGTATTGTCCTAAGAGCTTTTATAGTTCTTAGGAGCTTATACAGTCCAAGTTGTAAAATATCGGTTATCTTAACGTGAACATGCTGTTTTTGCATTCAATTAATTCTTATAATAAAGGAAAGTTTTAGTTTCAGTTTAATCACCTTATGTATCTTTGATTTCAAGGCATAGATGGTTTTCTTTCTGCAACTTGAACTTTTAATTATAAAACTAATTAAAGTTATTAATAATTAAAATTTTTAAAGTAATTAATAAACATAATTAAATTAATTAAAGTAATTAATAATTAAAATTATTAATTATTATTAATATTTTTTAATATTAATTAATAATTGTTTAGCTAAGTAAATCCTACCTTAACTACATATAAACTGTTTCTGTCTATGTCCACTGACCTTGAGGGGTCCCTTCAAGGCGAAATTTTCTAGATTGAAATAGTATTGTGACATGCGTTTAAAATTCTAAGGGTTTATGCTCCATATAAGTGTTGGAGAAAATAAAATTATTCCGATTATTTAAACTGAGTTTAAACTATTCTAAAACTTTGCTGACCTGTAAAAAGCGTACTCGTGTTTTTAAAATGAAACATTTACTAAAGGCATATACATAGTCCATAACACCAACTACGCAAATTGTCTTGAAAAAAAAATTGCAAGCTTCTATCCAAAACAATACACATTTACACAGATGCCAACTTTTACGCTTTTTTGTTACCACTTAAATTTAATAGCATTTTTAATCGAGTATTTTGGCCATTAAGATCGGCAAAATTTACCATCAAATTTTAAAGGCAAGCGAAATGCGTAAAAGTTGCCAACTATTGATTTATGTTATCATATTTTGTAATATTTACATAGATGCCAACATTTCGTTATTGTTCCGGAGTCTGACTTAATTCAAACATGTTTTGAACAAGATATTTTATAATAAAACCTAAAAGGTATTACATAGAAATAAGTTACATTTCTTGAAATACATTTTATATTCAAATATTATTATAAAATCACGTTATCAATAAATATCGTAATAAATCCACAAATGCCTTCATTTTAGTATTCTTCTGCAGTCCCAAGTAAAACATACACGGTTAAACGTTTGCAACAAATTATCCAGTCGAGGGTACTGATGGGAATAACTGTAAATTTGGATCAATCAAATGAATCATTCGTGCATGCACAAAATCATGCCTGTCAAACTTCGAATTTTTTTAATTCAATTTCTACCAGAAAGTTTATGATTTTAATTAGAATTAGATTAACCTTTTGGGGACGAGCGACACGTATACGCGACGCATAAGATGCTCTGAATCATCGATTATTCCCACCCAAAGCCATTAAATAATAAGCCCAGTCAGATAGTGTTAAATTTGTTAGCGACACACTAGCGCCAAACCTCTGCTGCGGAAGGAGGACAAAACAGAAGTGGGTCGCAGAGAAACGATACGATTTATTTATATCGATATTTTATACGATTTTTATCGATGTTTTGTTTTTGCACTTCCTTTAAAAGCTTGCGAATTACTGGGATCTTTTACATTAAAGCTAAAACTACCATGAAAAAAAAATGGTGGAAATTTACTGGATTAATATTTCTATATAAATATAGTGGTGGCGAAGAAGTTGATTAATTTATTAAAAGTTAAATAAAAAGTGATGGAAATTTACATCACTATGCAATTAACCCTTTCTGGCACAGACAAATTATGTTCGTAAAATGTGAAATTACTGACTGACACCGGAATTTACAAACGACTTTCTTAGAAAATATGAACTCCTTATTTTAAGCTTTAATTTTAGAAGCAAAATTTTATTAAAATATTCTTGGTGCCGAATGCAGCACTCCCAACCGCTAGATGGCGCTATTTTCAACTTGCGAAAAGTTTCCCATTTATCTGACTGGGCTTATTATTTAATGGCTTTGTTCCCACCAGTTATGTTTCATTGTAATCTTTGCCTTACGTAATCCTAGCATTTCTGCGATTCAATTAGGCGAAA
The DNA here is from genome assembly GCA_963931845.1 of Maratus michaelseni. Taxonomy (NCBI): domain Eukaryota; kingdom Metazoa; phylum Arthropoda; class Arachnida; order Araneae; family Salticidae; genus Maratus; species Maratus michaelseni. The sequence continues at coordinate 165,395,146 of OZ007586.1, forward strand.
ATTTTTGTTTTGAAAAACCGGTGGTAAAAGACGCTCGTCGCGAAGGGGTTAAATGCCATTAAAAAAATGTTTTTCGGTTTGCAAAATTGCTGGAGGAAATCCATTAAAAGGGATATGAATTTTGGTAACTATGCATTTCCTTCGGTTATATTTACAAAATCTCTGGTAGTGATTAATAAAAAAATACGAAGATTAGCAACTATGCTTTTGTGTATGCCCGAATAATTCATTCGAATGAAAAAGCCATTGATTATGCCCATAATTAATGCAACCACTGATCCACATGGCAACAAGTTACCAATATTTTAGTAAAGAATAATTTGCCTTATTTAGTCACAGAAACTTTGCGATTACATAACACGCACCACTTTGGAGATTGTGGTGGAAAAAAACCTTTCAAAAAAAAAGGTTGTGCGGCCCTATCCTAGATGCATAATTAAATAAAGCAATTGAGAAAATATTTTCAAAGTGTTTTCTGCCATTCCAATACATGACTGAGATCTTCAATTAATACACATTTTTTAAATTCACTTTTCAAAAAAAAAATAATAATACGCGACTATATCATTAATATTTTACTTCTTGCACATTTTAAAACACTTCTGTTATTTTTTCACCTGCTTATCTCTAACAGGTAATTATATAAAACCAAACCGCGTTTCAATCTTTTTCACACATTCTGTATGTAGTGCATGCTTAAACTATGCTTACAAGCTTACTTTTAGTACAATTTAAGCTGAAACTGTCTTACAACGTGAAACTTTTGTTCGTAATACTTCTGAATATTCTTATATAAAATATGGTTATTGGTGAACACAACAGTAATTTATTTAGCCATAAACTATAAGTTTTCCAGAGATATATCACATTATTACTTATTTAGAATGTAATTTACAGATCAGAATATCCAATGTGTTCTCAGAAGGACATTATGCAACCCATTCGGAATTATATTCTGCATACTACGAAATTAGTGATGGGCATAGTGAATGATTTTTTCATTCGATGCATCATTTGGGGATGCTCAGAAGCATAGTTGCTAACCTTCGTATTTTTTTTTAATTAATCAGTACCAGAGATTTTGTAAACAACAACGAAGGAAAAACCATAGTTGCCAAAATTCGTATTCCTTTTAATCGATTTCCCCCATAAATTTTGTAATGCGAAGCACATTTTTGATTTTTAACTGGCATTTAATGAAGTTGTAATTAAAATAAGACACTTCTTTTCTTTTCAAAATATCTCCTAGTAATTGAATCCTGCAGCCATTCGACCGTTTTTATAGATAATGGTTACTAAACCGTAATCTTAATGGATAATGACCATAGTATGGTCAATAATATAATCAAGTAAACGTCGAATGACTGGACATTTTGCTGCAGATTTTAAACAGTGTGTATTTGACTTGGAACTTGGGCAGAGTACCGAAATGTTGTCTATTAGGCTATTTATTTATAACGAGATTTTATAATAATATTTTACAATTCTCTGATGGCCATTGAGATAACTCTTTAATACTAAATATCGTAGAAAATTCACAAGAACGAAAAATCATGCGTCAGGCATAGATTATGTAACACTTTCCAATACTTCCAAAATAATTTTGCAAATATTTACAGATGATATCTAACTAAACAATTTTAAAAACGCATAACATATTTAAAATTCCAATTTCAGGAATTACCAACACTATTCGGAAAAATATCCGAGTTCTTTTGTGCAGCCCTGTATATGATCTATACATTTATATATATACTAAATAGAATGCTAAATTTAGTTCAGTTAGGAAACGCGTAGCATAGTTTAAAATTTCCCTTCTGCAATTTTCGACAATAAACGGAAATGTACTCGAGAAGTTTTGTGCTGCCCTGTATACAATTTATGCACACCAAGTATTAGACAAAAAAAAAGAGTTAAATTTAAAAACGCGTTCAGCAACTGAAAAGGCATTCCCTGCAATTATTATTAATAAGCAGTATTTTAACCGAATTATTTTGTGTGTCCCTGTAACTGAACGATGAGAGCTATGCACACAATATTCTACAGCACACAATATTCCTTTTGTAATCCACATTAGTGATATATTAATCTCAATATATTTGAAATAGTGAAACAATAGTGAAATAGTGAAGATGCAAACGATTTTTCTTCATAGACCGTAATGTAACGGAATTCTTTTGAGTATCCCTGTAAAGTAACTATAAGTGCTATTCACACCAAATTCTATAATTAGTCTCTTGTAGTGCACCTCAGTGATATATATATAACAATTTCAATATGTTTGAAATTGTGTAACATGATTAAAATAAACTACAAATGATTTTCCCCATAGACCGCAATGTAATGGAATTCTTTTGATAGTCCCTGTAAAAAAACTATAACTGCTACACACTTCATTTTCAATACCGGGCATGCCACTGTAAGCTTCAATAACATATATGAATTGCATGACGATCCGAGAATATTTACGTGAGTTTGAGCACGGACAGACAGACAGACAGGAAGACGGCAGACAGACAAACCGAATTCATAAACACTTTTCAACTATGTTGGAAAGTGATAAAAATGATAAAAATGATAAAAATATTTTTTTTTGCGAAATATTTATAAAAGTTTGAGAAGTATGTCATTCTTAAAACGTAATATTCGTCTTGTCAAAATATTTGGTTTTTGAATATATTCTTTTGATACATAAATATTATGGAAGTAACCTAAAAATATTTCAATTTCAAAGAATGCCATTTCATATAAAAATATACTGATAAATACAATCTTTAGTAAACAGATTCTGGGAGATTTTTTATGTTGTTATATTTCTTCTTTCCAATCTATTATTTTTTATTCTTAATCTAATGTCAACAAAACATGAAAAAAATGATAGAAATTAGAAAACCAATGATGTCTACATCCTTATTTTTTCAAGAAATCTACTAAATAAAATGTGTCCCGTACGCAGGGTTCGTGCGCTTTTGCCACAAATTTTTAATACCATTTTTTTATTTAACATTTAAATAGCATAAATTGTAGACGCCTCATTTAATTGTAGGATTTGTAATACTTTTCTCCATTTAAATAAGCAAAACATTCTATTAAAAACTGTGATAAAAGCGTACGAACCCTGGTACATTTCTGGTGCTTATTTGGTTTTTTATATTGAGTAAGTTTGCTGGTTCGAAATTTGTTTATTGGACTAGAAAGATACGGTAACATATTTACTTAGTTTTTTACATACAAAAATGCCGATTAAAAGGCGACATGTAACAGAAGGTGTGAAAGTTTATGAAGGTTACTGTTTGTATAATTAATTAAAATTTTTACCATGGAATTTGTAGGGGCCAATTATTACGGATTCCACTATTTCTGGATAGTAATATTCTCCTTACTCGATTGATACTCATTACCTTTTTCGAAAATTATTCTCACACCGCTTTTTGCGATAGGTAATATCAGCTTTATTTAAAGACAGAAATTATGCGATTGAATAGGATAAATAGTTTTATTTAAAAAAAATGTGTTAACATTGAGGGCCGCGGGCCGCGTAGTGAGTTCCAATGCGCTATTTGTTTGTGATATTTTTACATTTGATAAAGATAATAATATTATTTGGGAAAAATGGTAATAAGAATGCGCAATCGTTGTCACGTTTTGTACGTTTCAGTGGCAATACGACAGTTAACACTTAAAGCACTGGCTGGGATTTTTGCGTTTTTCATGATTCGTACATTTTTTAACATTCATTTGTAACATTTTTTAAACAGTAATATTTGCCTTATTAAATCTTAAAAGTTCTTCGACTAAATAAAACGAATAATTTTATTCGAAAATAGTGGTTATTTGAAAAAAAAAACTTTACATATCCTGGAAAACTAAAATGTCCGTGGCCTGTCCAATTGTTTAATAACAAAATAATTAAATTTTCGAATAAATATTTCTGAAATTGCAATTAATCCCCTTAAAATAAAAAAAATACATAGTGTATATATTCGTGTTAAAGTAGACCACTAATTCGAGAGGAAAACAGATGATTAACAGTATTTCCTAATTCATTTCTTGGCAATTTTTTGTTCGAGAAATATATAGTAAGTATGGTCGATGAAATAAGGCGAAGATAACTATTATTAAGTACTGATATTAAACCTGTTTTTCTCTTACAATTTTAAGTCGCCTTATAAACAAATATATACGGTATATCGTAACAGATTGTTGATGTGAGGTTTAAGCCTTTTGCAACGAGCGTCTTTTACAAAAATATGAATATCTTATTACAGTTAATTCCGAAATGAAATGTTTGACTAATTTACAGTAGAATTTTTTTATGAATAAAGGCAAAACAATCTATTCAGAAATATTATAAGCATAATCGAAGATTATGAGCACACTATATTTCACGTATCACTGTGACCACCCAATATTAAGATAAATAAATGTGTAGTAATCATAAAAATATTTATTTTAAATGTTTTAAATTCAAACTATTTAAGTACAAATCTAGTTAGTATCAAATTATATGCTATAGTATCGAAAACATACTTTAAACTGCACTGCAAAACTTTTAAGTGGTGAAATAAGTCGAAGATTACTGTTTGAAATAGTGGCGATAAACAGCTCAAAAGCAAATGTTTGGACAGACCTGCATTAACATATGTTTATACCAAAATATTTTCGCAGTACAAAATATATTCGAACCAATAATATCATTTCACAACTCAATGTACAGTATTTACGTACAACTAGATTACTGCAGTCGTTGATAGATACGATACCGGAATATTTCCCGTGTTATTCCTCCTTTCTGACGCATGGAGGTTGAGAAAAATTAAATAATCACAGAAAATTGTCGGCCAATGTGTGTGTTCTGGTATAAACATTCGATACGGAAGTTATTTCTGTTCATATCGTAGTAAGACGTGAAATAAAATAGAGATAGTTTCAAATTTTGTCCCACAATTTTTAGACGAATTTTAATCGTATAATCTCCGAGAGTAAATAAAACGAAGATTACTATTAAACAATGTGCTATCACCCGGCTACAGATTTAAGACACTGATATACATATTTGACAATACGATAAAATGTTTCTTTGACATATCGTGGAAATGTTAGATTATACGTTTTTGATAATGAAGAAATTCACATTTTTAAGACATTCACTTCTTTATGTTTTCTCTTTTTAACAAGACCACAATTTCCGGCGTATAATCCGCGGATTAAGCACATCTGTTTCAACACAGAAATTTCCTCCAATAACTGAAATCAAATGTTTAAAGCGATCTATTAAGTTAAATTTTATAAAATAAAATTTCTGGGTCGAAACATGACTGTTTGTTCCGCGGTTTATACGCCGGAAATTACGGTACTTCCCGTGTTTGAATATTATACTTGCATGAAAAAAATTTTTAACAAGAAGAGTTTTGGTATTCATGTTTATAATGAAAATTGATATTTTAAATAATAGGAAACAGAGGCGTAGCGTCAAGGGGGGCACGGACCACTTTACTACCAGTATTTTTATATACTATATTTGGCCTTATTTAATTCATACCGTCCAAAGATTAAATAAGGCTAAATGTAGAATATAATTATACTGGTAGTAAAATGATCGTGCCCCCCCCTGACGCTACGCCACTGATAGGAAACACGACGTACTATATTTTTATATATTCTGTAACAGAATTTCTCAGCAAATTTGCTCGTGTTACATACCAATTGTATAGGTTAAAGATATGTAAAACAAAAATTATTTTTTTAAAAAGTGGTACCCAGTACATAAAAAATATGGTGTGTTGCGAATCTTGTAATAAAGATATTACTTTAAATTTATGTTATTATATGCATAGTGCATTTCTGAAGAAAACAATTGATCACTTTCCACTATTTCTGTTCAAAATAACTGTTAAAAAAATATTTGACAGTTGACTCTCCTATGATGGCAGCAGATTTATGCTGTAGAAGAACCCATCCCCTACAGACCTGGAAACTAAATCTGGGTGACAAAATAGAAGACAATAGGGAGTCTTGCCTAACATTTAACTGCTGCGACAGAAGTTCTCATATATATTTAAATTGAAAATTACAAGTTTAAACGTGAAAATTAAATAAAACAGCGGTGTGTGAGACCACAAGCGGCAGTTATCCTTTTGATTACGGGGAAGACTGGCGACTATTTTTCTATTCAATCGTACCACAGTTTACAAATTATGTTCTTTGTGGTAGATTTCTCTCTACTAGTATAAGTGTAGGCAAATATTATTTTTCAAAAGTCTTGGTGATTGACTCGGTATTCTACAGCCCGGCTGGATCCGTTGTATTCACTGGACATTGATTTTTCGTATTTATCTATTTTATTTTATTGGCTAGGATCTCTCATTAATTGTGATTTTTATTACATCACCTCCTGAACTGAAATGACACTTTCAGCAACGATATTTCAGCATAAAACTTTTTCATTTTCGATTGTATGTAATTTAGTGCAATTTTCTCTGTTGAAATCGAATATAATCCAGACCAGAAACTTTACTTATTTTAATAAAATATCTATTAGTGTTTATAATTTAGCTTTTCGTTTATGGAGTCACTGCTACCACTTCATATAAAACAAAGTTTTTATAACAAAAACACAACTTTAATACAAAAGTAAAATGTACAGGGGGCGTCCATTCCATTGAATTTAGACATTACTATTTACTTATAATAATTGGCGCCTTATTCAAATGAAGAAAATTAGTGAAATTATGGTATTTAATAAGTCAAAGATTGCTGCTTGGATATAGTGATTCTTAAATGCAAGGACCGTACGAACAGTAATATAGAGGGGCATTACTTGGTGCTGCTGTTTTTAAAAAGGGGGTTCGCATTAGCGTTTGTATACCAGTATTTTAAAATAATAATCTTCGTCAAATAGTTCTATTGCAACTGGTACATAATTCTACTGCGAATATTGCAGTTCAGAAAAAGTCTTATTCGAAACACGAACTCAGAGAAGCTCATTGCTATATGAAGAGCGCAATGTTTTCAGTCTTCGACTTTTTTATTCGGATTGCTTGATTGCCATGATTTTGTTTTGAAATAGTATAATTTGTTTCGTTTTCACCTTATTCAATCTGTTATTAAATAATGCGAACATTACTATTTAAAAAAGTGGTGATATTCAAGGAATCTGAATGCAAATGCAGCGGACAGGTGACACAGCCATGCCTGGCAACTTTTCGGGTTTTTTTCAAGTCAAAAATAATATATAGAACAGGAAAATGTATTTAAAAAAATAAATATTATTGATTCATTTTTATGTGCTACTTATTTGATTTCATTTATTGATTATTATTTCTCTCTCAAGCTGTTTATTTCACATACAAGACTCGGAATGTTTTAGAGACTGGGAATGTTCAACCAACTTTTAACTAGAATGCTTGTAGATTGTATTTAACATACCATTGCAACATTTAAATGGCTTATTATACATTCTACCCTTTTATAGCTGTAAAATTTTGAAAAGCCACTAAATTATGTTTAAAAAATGATTTCCCATAACTTTGTATGGTGAGTCAATCATCCTATCATCAGTGAGTTTTGGCCCACTGTAAAGGAGGTTTGACCCACTATTTTTTAATTCTTATCTTTTAAATGAAACAAAAACTTTGTCGTAGATTTTTCTTGCAAATGTTACCCCATTATAGGTAGAATATTTTTCTTTGGAGAAAGTGATACAATTAGATTTTAAAAATAGTTGATAGTAGCAGCCCAGTAAATGTACATATTGCAAAAAATATAGACATTTAAAATTATGTACCAGTATTCTGAAAACTTTTTTTCAAAATATAAAGTACATTTTTTAAACAAGTACTTCGCATCATTGTATAATAGGCATTTTCGGATTCAGTTACAATTGAAGTAATGCATATAGTCATTATTTAAAAAAAATTTATACAAAGTATGATATTAGGTACAGAAAAAAGTTCATTATTATTACTTTTGATAAAGTAAAATCTATAAACTAAAATGTGTTCAATTACATTTGATGAAAAGTGGAAGATTTTATGCAAATAAAACCATAGATGATAAATTTTACGTTTTTTTCTTACCACAAAGTGTTATTGAAAATAATAGCATAGACATCCAACCTGTTTAGAGATCAAGGCACATATTGAATCAAAATAGCTTTTTATAAGCATCGAATATGCTATAAATCGTTAAATATCGTATCATAGATATCTGTAATATAGCTATCACGGAAACCGTAAGAAACTCAGCACAGGCTGGGGCTATATATACCAAACCCTAATCTGCACAAAAAAAGTACTTCAATGTCAAAGTAAATTCCAAGTTTCATAAAATGTTCACCAATAGTTATAAAAATATATACTTATCAAAGAAATGTCATCAACCTGTCAAGGTCTGTAACTCAGAGGTTGATGCTAAAACCCGTATATTGGAACTTTACTCAGAAGTTTGAATTTCTGGCCCACGGATTCTCTGTAGCCCCAGTATTTTCAAACAGTAATCTTTTCTTCATTTAACTATAAAAACTGTGTGATCACATAAGGCGAAGTTCATTTTTCGAAAATAGTAGTGTTATCAAGACACGCAGACCACAACACCACACCTATGATCTAACTTAATATAAATTTACATGAAATTTTATCCCAAAAATGCCGCAACTTGGGATGCCGCAAAAATGCCGCAACTTTGTGCAATTTGGGAAATTGCACAAAACAGTACATAGCAATGCAATCTCTTGAGCGTTATACATCAAAACCTAATAAGCAAAAATGTATGCCAAAATTTAACTGAATACGAAGTTTTGATAAAATTCCTTGCTTTAGTTTCAGCAAGAGTATACAAAATATTTGTGTCAAACATAGATAGACAGCCATCGTCCAAAAATAGACAAATTGCATTCAGTGGAACGCAAAAGGTGACCCTGTATTTTTCATTAAATAAGGAGTTTCGACCTTATCCTTAACAAGTTTTTTTTGTTTTCATATATATTATTACACGTTGCAGTCAGTGGCGTAGCCAGGGTGAAGGTCCATATGCTCTGAATACCACAATTTTTTAAAAGTTTTATAAGCATTCTTTAATCGCAGAATATTCTACGATTAGGTAAGGCGAAATATACTTTACGAAATTACTGGTATCCAGAGTATTTGGACCTAACAAACCCTGGCTACGCCACTGTTTGCAGTTCTTATCATCAGTTTAGATATACGCTTGAAAATTTTAATAGATAGGTTAACCCCTTCAGGGGCAAAGTACTCTTGGAGCTAAAATATTGAAATGATTGATTGACACCAAGATTTATGAACGAATTTATTTTTAAATAAGTTGAAGCTTTCCTTCGTGTACCTTATAAATTCAAAATTTGATTCTAAAATTGTGGTGGCATTGTGGCATTTTGGGATTAAAAATAACCCTTTCCGGCACAGACAAATTCTGTTCGTAAAATGTGAAATTACTGACTGACACCGGAATTTACAAAAAGACTTTTTTAGAAAATAACAACTCCTTATTTTAGGCTTTCATTGTAGAAGCAAAATTTTATTAAAATATTCTTGTGCCGAATGCAAGTTTGGAATTAAAATTAGGTGTGCCCGGAGTGGGACCACTGTGTCGGAAAGGGTTAAGTGGTATATATAATATACCGGCGCCGTTCAAAGGGTTAAAGCATATGTTTTCATTTTGTTGCACGGAATTAGGAAAATAATACCGTTATGGTACTCACTTTCTTTGCTTATCACTGCTTGAATAAAGCGAACTTTTTTCTCTCCAAGTACAGTGTGAAACATTTTTTTTAACTATCAACATATTTAAAAAAAAGGTCAGTGATTATACTTACAAGGTGACCGCCAAACATGATGCGCACAGATTTTGATGATTTTAAGGTATGTTGTAGGGATCATACCCCTAACTATTCAGGTCAAAGGTTTCCTTCAAATGGGGCTTAGTTTTTGAGAAATTTGGGGTTAAAGTTCAGCATACGTTTCAAATATCCATTAGTTTGACTATTTGATATATATGGTCTCAGTGGTGCGGAGGTAGAGTTCCCAGGCGCTTTCCAGGCGGCTCGGGTTCTATCCTGCCTCGTATCCTGTTTCACTATTTTAAACGCATTGAAATTTATATATATCACTAAGGTGCATTAGAAGAAGCTTAATATGGAACAGGGTGTGCATAGCACTTATAGTTACTTTACAGGGACAGTAAAAATAATTCCGTTACATTACGTCTATGGAGAAAAATCGTCTGCGGTTTATTTAAATAATGTTTCACTATTTTAAACGCATTGAAATTTATATAGATCACTAAGGTGCATTACAAGAGACTTACTACGGAATATTGTGTGTATAGCAGTCATCGTGCATTTACAGGGACACGCAAAAGAATTATCTACTGTCTGTTAACAATAATTTCTGGAAGTGCGTTTTAAGTTACTGAACGCGATTTTAATGTTAACTTGCTTTTTGTCTATTACGTGGTGTGTATAAATTCTGTAGATCCTATACAGGGCAGCACAAAAGTTCGCGAACACATTTCTGTTTATTGACAAACTCCAGACGGAGAATTTTAAAATGCGCTACACGTTTCCTAACTGAACTAAAATTTAGCATCCTATGTAGTATATATACAATTCTATATATCCTATACAGGGCTGAATAAAAGTATTCGGATATTTTTCCGAATATTGTATATGTTGGAAATTCCTGAAATTATGTTTTTAAATATGTTATGCGTTTTCCAAATTGTTTACTTAGAAGTTATCTTTTAGCTTATTAAACGGTATGATTTGTAAAATTATTTTGGAAGCGTTGGAAAGTGCTACATAATCTATGCTTGACGCATGATTTTTCGTTCTTGTTAAAATTGGTTTGGACATTCGTGGACAGAGATATTAATTTTAAAATTTCAAGATTTTTTTTTTTTGTAAAAAAAATGCATTATTTCATAATTTTGATAAAAAATATACATATTTAAATGGAAGTAATAATAATAAGATTATAAACATAAATTAGTTTGGACATTCGTAACCAGAAATATTAGTTAAAAAATTTCAGCAAAAATATAAAACTTCGTAAATGTAAATTCAATTTTTTAAGAAAGTATTAAAAAGTTCAAAGCTGCTGAATTCATAATTCAGCTAAAAAAATGTAGCGAGTCAAAAATATAAAATTAATTAAAAAAAGTTAAAAGAAACGAAGCTGGATCGAACCCGAGCCGCCTGGACAGCGTCTGGGAAATTGGCGCTACTGAGACCACGTACAAGATTGCATACTAATGGATATTTGAAACGCATGCTGAACTTTAACCCCGAATTTCTCAAAAAGTAAGCCCTATTTGAAGGAAATCTTTGACCTGAATATTTACGGGTATGATCCCTAAAACATACTTTAAAATCATCAAAATTTGTGCGCATCATGTTTGGCGGTCCCCTTGTTAGAACAGAACGTACTTAGATCAGGGATTTCAAACAGTGGGCCTCGTGATACCTTTATGTCAAAAGTGATTGTCATAAAAGGATTTTCTTAAAGGGTCAATTTCGTATTTTTGGAAACCAAAAAGTTTGGAAACCAACTTTCTAAAGCTGAATATACGCTCATTAATTGTGCGATTTTTTTGTTTATATTTTGATTACAAATGCCGGGAGAAGAAAATTAAACATTGCCAAAAAATAAAATAAAAACAGAAATTGCGAAAGTGGCTTACAGAAACGAACGTTTTTGAAATTGTTAATATTTATATTTTTTAATTAAATTTATAAAGTCGGCATTTTAAAGCAAAATGAACGTAGATATGGTATAGTATCTTTGTTTTGTTCGTATTTAGATTTCCGAAGCCGATGCGGTTTTTTTGAAAAACGAAATTCGTGTAAGTAACTTTCGGAAAAGATTTTTTTTTTTCAAAAAAAAAGTTTTATATTTTTTGAAACATATTCAGGGTTTGTACGCTTTTACCACAATTTTTAATAGAATTTTTCGCCTTATTTAAATGCAGAAAAGTATTACAAATCCTGCAATTAAACGAGGGGTCTACAATTTATGCTATTAAAATGTTAAATAGAAACAAAAACCGCATTTCTTTATATTGGAAGAATTCCGGCATTATTAATATATATATATATATATATATATATATATATATATATATATATATATATATATATATATTAAAATATTGCATTTATCGATTTGAAAATTATTGTATTAAAAAGTTGTGGGAAAACCGTACGAATTTTGACATTACAGAGGTCAAAACAGGGTTGGCAGTAATCGGTTACTTCGTTAATTGATTTATTAGTCGACTAAACGTTCAGTCATAGAAAATTTAATCATGATGAATGTAATCATGATTGAAATTGAAAAAAGTAATTATGTTTGCAATTTTTTTTATTAATTCAATCTGAACTAATTCAATCGCGATTACTTTAATCATTAATCTAATTACACAGACAAAAATTAAATATGGCCACCATTTAACTTTCTGAAATTCGCTTTCATTGCTATGAGACTGTTATAAAGAGTCACTTCATGATTTTCCTTATTAAAAATTATACAGGGTCACATAAAATTATCCAGATTCACGCAGGTCAAAATGTGTAAATCATTTATATTAGAAAGGACAGTTGAGTCCCTTTTTATAAAACTGGTATAATTTTATTTTTTAATTATTATAGGCAAAGGCGAACAAAGTTATCAAATAATTAAATTTGTAATAAACTAAATAACTGAAATAAAATTGAATTATGTTTATATCACAAAAAATGTTGCGACAAACTGGAGCAAAAAGAATATGCTATAAGCAAATTTTAACAGTTCAATGTTGGCTGTCCATAATAAATTTATAAGAATAAATCATTAGCATTGCTGTTTATTTTTTCGCTTTCTCCAAAATGAATCTTTCAGACTTGCTCACAAACCAAATGATATAGTTAATATACTCATGATATATTTGTAGGGAATTTTTAAACATTTCAAAGAATTATAAATGAAAAATTCTGACTCGGTTAACTAATTCGTCATTCAAATAAACATACTATATTATGCTTTTATCATAAAGAAGTTGCATCAAACCGAAAAAGAAAGAATGTTATATAAGCAAAATGTAACAGTACGATGACGGCTTTACACCATACTATAGGAATGTATCATCAGGTTTACTCTCCATTTTTACTCCCTCTCACTAAAGCGAATCCTTAAAATATACTCAAAACCAAATAATTTCAGATATTTTAATTTTTTAAAGTAAATATACGTTTGATTTCCGTTCTTTTACAAATTTTAGTAATTAATGAACATCCTTTATTTGCTTCTATAATTTAGAAATAATACGCACATTGATCCATTTTCTTAAAAAAGGATCTTTGTTTTATAGGAAAATGAATAATTTTGTTCCACTCTTTTATATTTAATCCTTAACTCCTGTTATCGGTCTTACAGACCGCTGCTTTTTTGTGTTTAAGCCATGTTAGTGTATTTCTCAATCTGCCTCCTGAAATCTCGGGACGATATTAGTAGAATGAAGCGCCAGTTCGTTATTTTAGCTGTACTATCACGTTTTCAAGTTGCAGCATGAAACTACTTTATTTGCTTTATAGCAAAAATAGTTTTATTGAAACTACCTGTTCGTTTTTATTTCATTGTTACTCCTCCTAAAATATGGACCGATGGGCAATATCAAAAACAGAAATTTTAAGATGTTTCTGCTATTTATTATTTTTTTCATTATCAATCAATATTTAGTATTTAATTATTATTTATCATCTACTATTTAAATAATGTTTTCTCTGTGTTCTAAGAACCAACTGTCGTAGAGCGGGCGGGGGCGACAAAAATGACTACGTCTTCGACTTACGAGATGAAATTGTGATATAAGACAAAGTTATTATAATTATATTAAAAAATGACCTGCCTGCCTCGGTATTTCGGTACGATACTAGCAGAATTTGTACCAATGGGCGATTTTGATGGAACTATTATGTTACCGATTTACGACAAGATTCTTTAACATATCATATATCTTGACTTGTACAATACAACTTTTTCAATCTGTCTCCTGATATCTTGGTACGATATTAGTAGAATGGAGCGCCAATTGGTTATTTTAACTGTACTATCACGTTTACGAATTTACAGCATGAGACTTTAGCATGTGATCACTCTTAACTAGTACATTGCAAATATTTCAATCTGCTTCGTGATATCTTGATATGATATGAGCAGAACTCGACACAAATTCGTCATTTTGACAGTACTTTCACGCCATCAAGTTTGAGATGAAATTGTTGCCAAATTAAAGCTGAAACAATGAATTTTTAAAACGATATAATATACCCCACTTAATTTTAATTCCCAAACACCAAACACCGGAATTTTGGAATCAAATTTTACTTTTATAATATATGTGAAGATAAGCTTTTACTTATTTTGAAATAAATTTGTTGTTAAATCCCGGTGTGGATCAATGCTTTCAACATTTTAGAAACATAAGTACTTTGCCCCTGAAAGGGTTAAAATATTTATTACAGTCTAAATTACAGAAAATGCCCTGTTCCCAACCTTTTTTCCCTTCAAACTGTCAGAATTATCACAGAAGATTACATCGGAAAATTTAAAAGTACTTTTAATTAAGTTAAGCACACCAATGAGCGGACTCAATCAGGACTAAGGTTTTTAATTCATCAGATAACCCCAGTGGTTTTGAGCTAATTCATTACTCACACACTTGTTGCATTGTGCCCATATCGTACCACTGTTGCCAGTGGGCTGCTTTTTTAAATTAAATTTTCTTGATTGCCACCAGTTTTTAGAGAAAGTCAAATTCGCCTTATTTTATGACAGATTAAATAAGCCGAACACAGGGCGAATCATACCATTTTAAAAAAAGTGGTACCAATCAAACAATCACAATTCTAAAAAATGTAGCCCACTGTCGACACTGTATCGTACCCAAACCCGAAATTTCTGCACAACCTGAAATGGGTAGTGAACATGAAGTGTCACACCCGAACACAACCCAAACTCGAAGTGAAAGAATATTAATCTATATTTAAAATACAGGGTGATTTTTTTTAAAGTTGTGAAAGTAAAACCCTATAGGCAAAAGAACCACTGATCCAAATGACCTGAAATTTCACCAGTATGCTCCTAAAGCAATGGGAATTTTTTAGGCATTGTTAAAAAAAAAAAAAAAAAAAAAAAAAAAAAAAAAAAACTTAAATTCTGTCACATGCATGTCGCTGTACATGCAGTAAAGTCGGGAGCCGAATTTTCGCCCTACACACGCACATTGACGTTAAAACGTGAAGGACGCACACCTCGTGTTAATTATTCTACGGATATCCTCGCAATGGCTGTGCCATTGACGTACCGTGCGTTGTTGGTGAAACTGTATTATCAGAATGACAGCGCAGCAACTGCTCTTAGGAGATTTAGGACACTTAAGAACTTAAGAAAAGGTCCAATGAAGACAGAGGAACTACGGAAGATGGTTTCTCAAAGTACCGTCCATTGTTTTCCTCCCACTGACGTTGTTTTCCTCCCACATTCTTTGTTTCTGCTAACTTACAGCGCCATCTGTCGGTTTCTTTTGAAAAATTGATCAAACCAACATCGACCTCAGATAGTAACAACCAAACACAAAATATTTAAAGCCAATCTGCCTGTTGGGTCAGGTAAAATTGTACTCGACCAGATACAGGACTCTAGCTGCGAACACAGGGGGATAAGACCGGAAGAAACGGGAGAAAAAATAAAGAAAATGAAACATGACGGATTTAATCATTAATTATTAATTAGATTAATCAATTATATTGAAATTGATATAATCGTTTATCGGAGAAAGGGATTGAAATTAAATTAATATTAATCATTAATCTATAAGTAAGATTGAAACGAAATTCAATCGCCAATCTAGATTAACGATTAAACATTTAATCGTTAATTTTCAATTGTTAATCAAATTAAAATTTTGCACCACCCTGGGTCGAAATGACAATGAACGTAAATGTGGTCTGGTATTTTTAGATTTTTCATATCTTGATTTGAAGAGCGGATTCAGGGTTTAAAAAATTGCAAGAATCGCGAAAATCTCGAAAGTGACTTACGGGAACGAATGATTTTGGAAGGATTAATGATAATTTAAAACAAGAACGAGAAATCATGCGCCAAGCATAGATTATGTAACACTTTCCAACGCTTCCAAATTAATTTTACAAATTATTACCGTTTAATAAGCTGAAAGATAACATCTAAGTAAACAATTTGGAAAACGCATAACATATTTAAAAACGTAATTTCAGGAAATTCCAACATATACCATATTCGGAAAAATATCCGAATACTTTTATTCAGTATATGATCTATAGATTTGTATATATACTACATCAGATACTAAATTTTAGTTTAGTTAGGAAACGCGTAGCACAGTTTAAAATTCTCCTTCTGGAGTTTCTGTCAATAAACGGAAATGTGTTCGCGAACTTTTGTGCTGCCCTGTATATGAAATACAGAGTTTTTACACACCAAGTAATAGACAAAAAGTGAGTTAAATTTAAAATCGCGCTCAGCAACTTAAAACGCACTTTCAGGAATTATTGTTAACAGACACTAGAGAATTCTTTTGTGTGTCCCTGTAAATGAACGATGACTGCTATACACACTATATTCTGTAGTAAGCCTCTTGTAATGCACCTTAGTGATATATATATAAATTTTAATGCGTTTAAAATTGTGAAACATTATTTAATTAAACCGCAAACGATTTTTCTCCATAGACGTAATGTAACGGGATTCTTTTGACTGTCCCTGTAAAGTAACTATAAGTGCTATGCACACCCTATTCCATATTAAGCTTCTTGTAATGCACCTTAGTGATATATATCAATTACAATGTGTTTGAAATTTTGTAACATCATTAAAATAAACCGCAAATGATTTTTTCCCATAGACCGTAATGTAACGGAATTCTTTTTAGTGTCCCTGTAAAAGAACTATAAGTGCTACACACTTCAGTTGAAATAGGGAACATGCTATAGATAACTGCAATAACATATAGAAATTGCAGGGAAATCCGAGCATATTTACGGGAGTTAGAGCACGGATAGACGGCAGACGCCAGACAAAATGTTTTTAAACGTAAGAAGACGAAATTTGATAATATTTCTTAAGTTTTTCAGTATTTTTGTAGGTTCGGCAGACGTCCGTTAAGTAAAACGGCCAAAAGATCCCATCTCGCACTTTCCTTCTTCTACTTAGGAAAGCTAGGAACTGAGCATGCGTGCTTGCCTTCACCTATTTGCAAAAAAATGCTTTTCCGTTGAGTTTTTATTTAATATCTCTGATAATCATACATAAAATAAGATAATTCTGAGCCTCAGATGCATCAGGATCTGCCTTGATTTAACCTCATTCACGTTTTCACACTGCTACGTGCGATACATTTCGCTATCCGTCACGCGCGAACGCAAAAATATTTTTTTTTAGTAGTATAGATTCTGAATTCACATAGGAAATTCTAAATAGTAATTTTTCCTTTATTTAATGACAGAAATTTAAAGCAAAATTTCTTCATTCGGAATTTATTGTATAAATTCGGAATTTCTAAATTTAAAAAAAAGACCAAATACGTAATCCCGTAAGAATACTTTTGCGTTATAAATTGACAGAAGTTTTGCAATTTAATAACTAAGAGATTTTTAATTGAAATAGTGGTGCTAAATGGTGTCAAGCTAAAAGATTGGACACCCCAGTCTTTTAGCCATTATTTTCATTATTTATTTCGAAAGATTAAATTTCCTTTTTCTATATTTCTTTAATAAATGTTTGTCGCTGTCTTCCCTTTTATTTGAAACTTGTAAATAATGATACTTATCAAGAACAGACTTAAAGTTTAACAAAAGAAAAACAAAATTGGGTTAATATCTTCGCAGTTGAAATCGTGTTATACGATAAAACCTCAAGATACACACATGCACATTCTCTTTATATTAACTATGATTAATATGATAACTTTGGAAGACTACTGAAGAATTTTCTGTTAAACAACTTGTTTGAAAACAGCTTTTATTTAACTAGCGTCGTGTGTGTCATTGATTAAAAAGTATCGATTTTATTTTCTCTTTGCTCTAAATGTGTACTAGCAGAAGTTGAAGTTATTCATTTAATTATTTTATCACACATTACAAAATATTGTGGAACAAACAGAAGGAAACCATTGAAATATTTTGCAGGTAAATTGAAAAATATAACTATAAATAAATATTTATTTCTACTATACAAAGTAATAAAACATAAGGTTTGCACTTGTGAAAATCAGTTTCATAAATTGCAAATAGATAATATTATTAGTAAGATAAATTAAATTAAACTTATAAGATAAATGAATAAAAATTACAGAAAATTTAACAATATCTTATACTAATTGAGGTCTTTTAAAAATATTTTCTTACAAGTAAAAATATTATTGAATGTCTTCTTTATTTTATAAAATATTGTGGAACAAACAGAAGGAAACCATTGAAATATTTTGCAGGTAAATTGAAAAATATAACTATAAATAAATATTTATTTCTACTATACAAAGTAATAAAACATAAGGTTTGCACTTGTGAAAATCACAATCAGTTTCATAAATTGCAAATAGATAATATTATTAGTAAGATAAATTAAATTAAACTTATAAGATAAATGAATAAAAATTACAGAAAATTTAACAATATCTTATACTAATTGAGGTCTTTTAAAAATATTTTCTTACAAGTAAAAATATTATTGAATGTCTTCTTTATTTTATAAAATATTGTGGAACAAACAGAAGGAAACCATTGAAATATTTTGCAGGTAAATTGAAAAATATAACTATAAATAAATATTTATTTCTACTATACAAAATAATAAAACATAAGGTTTGCACTTGTGAAAATCATAATCAGTTTCATAAATTGCAAATAGATAATATTATTAGTAAGATAAATTAAATTAAACTTATAAGATAAATAAATAAAAATTACAGAAAATTTAACAATATCTTATACTAATTGAGGTCTTTTAAAAATATTTTCTTACAAGTAAAAATATTATTGAATGTCTTCTTTATTTTATAAAATATTGTGGAACAAACAGAAGGAAACCATTGAAATATTTTGCAGGTAAATTGAAAAATATAACTATAAATAAATATTTATTTCTACTATACAAAGTAATAAAACATAAGGTTTGCACTTGTGAAAATCACAATCAGTTTCATAAATTGCAAATAGATAATATTATTAGTAAGATAAATTAAATTAAACTTATAAGATAAATGAATAAAAATTACAGAAAATTTAACAATATCTTATACTAATTGAGGTCTTTTAAAAATATTTTCTTACAAGTAAAAATATTATTGAATGCCTTCTTTATTTTATAATTAAGAAATAATATATATCTGCAAATTTATATCCATATATACTAAAGTTGCATAACAAAATACTGTAATTTATTCATTGAGATGTAGTTTAAAATAAAGACATTAATATATACATATATTTTAAAAATAACATAGTTACAGAATGATTAACACATTTATGGGATTAGTTTTCATCTTTTAAATAGGAAGGACTACCAATGGGTATGTAAATGTTGCAATATTAATATCTTAAATGTTGCAATCTTTAACAAAATAATTTTCTATGTTCGAGTTTATATTATAAATGAATTAATATAATAAAGATACTGTTTGTAATTGAAGTATTTATATACACATTGTACTAATTATCTGAATACAAGTATTATGTAATATGTTTGAGAAATAATGTAACAAATAAAGGATAAAAGAATCGTCTTATACTTATATAAAATAAATAAATCCCCGTGAGCAGTCCCAAATGTATTAATATTATGCATGTTGACAAAGTGCGAGGTGATCCTTTATTTTGGAATACACTGTAAAAAAAAATTCCTGAAAAAAAAAAAACAGAAATTGTACTGGCAATCGGGACGCCAGTACTATTTCCGTATTTTAACGGAAAAAAATCCGTAAATTCCAGAAAAGTTTCAGTGATTTCTGAAATTTTCGTTTTATAACAGATATTTTCCGTATTTTTAAAAACATTTTATAATGTTAAAATAAACATTATATGACAAAATAAATAAATAAAAGTGATTTCTCAAGAACAACCTTATAAAGAATAGAAATATTTCTGTTTTTTCCTCATTTTGAAGGGAGTATTGTGTAAATAACCAAACGTTGACACGATGAGAATCGAACCCGCAATTTCCCGTGTACTAGATTGGAGGTTCAGACCACTACACTATGATTAGACATTCAACTTTCTCAAACGTTGCTACTTATTTTAGTTGCTTTTTATGATGCAAAAACTCTAAGGTTCCATTGATTTTTTTTTTCAGTTCCAATGTTTTTAATATTTTCTTTTAATATTTTTCAGTATTTTGCTTTATTATTTGATGCTTTATAACAGAAAAATTTTAACTTATTATGTATTATATGCGTAAAACATTGTATTAAAAGTAATGTACCAACATTTTCTTTTTTCGATCTTTTTAAATTATTTGTCTGATGATCTATTTATCAATTCCCATAAAAACAATAATTATCTTATGTAGACGTATTTATTACATGCTATTAAAATAAATTTTCGTTATCTTTTATTTTAAAAAACTTATGTAAATAAAAAATCTTATAATAAATTAAATTATTACATTTCAGCTATGCTGAGAACTTTTGTGTACGGTTCTGTCAAACTGAATAGTTTTAATAATATTAAAAACAAAAAATTGATTTTTAAAGACAATTTCGAATTAAAATCTAGATTATGTTGATCTTGATTATGTGACAATTTCGAAATTAATGATCTTGTAATAGGTATGTATAAATTTGGACTTATTGATTTAATTTAAATTAATTTAGTTTAATTTATAAAATTATAAGCTAAAGAAATTATAAAGTTAATAAAATTATAAACTTCATTTTTATAAAAGTAAAGAAAAAATATGAACTATTTTTATAAATATAAGGAAAAATTATATACGTTGTAAAATTATAATTTATAAAATAATATATTTTAGATTAATTCATAAATTTATAAGCCAAATCAGTTTAGTTTAATAAAAATTTACATAGAGATAACTTGCAGAAATATTAAGTTATAAAACTTTTAAATAACCTGCGTTAGAAAAGTTAAAATAAAATTTAAAAAAAATTATGAAAAAAAGTCCTAATTTTGAAGCATTATCAATAAAAATAAAAAGTAGATTAAAAGAAATATTTTTATGCAATTTATAAAAATAAAGAAATTTTTTAAATAATTCATTAAAAAATATAAATAATACTATTATTTTCACAAAAAATTACCGTCCAGACATGACCCCGGTTAGAATGGGCCACCATTTCGAGCAGTGGCGTAGCGTCAGGGGGGGCACGATCATTTTACTACCATTATAATTATATACTACATTTAGCCTTATTTAATCTTTGACCGGTATGAAATAAATAAGGCCAAATATAGAATATAAAAATACTGGAAGTAAAGTCACCCGTGCCCCCCTTGACGCTACGCCTCTGATGTCGAGCCGGGTCAGGCCTGGATCCTTGAAGAACTTTAGTAAATAAAACAATTTTAATTCGCATTTCAAACAAGGCGATTTCTGTACGCAAACCTCTAAATGTTATTTACTGAAATTGCACTGTTTTGGAAGAAATACGGCCATTGTACCGTTTTGAAATAAATACAGTCAAAATCCATTAAATTTACGGAAAACTTTCTGCATATTTACGGTTTTGAAAACTCCTTTACGGAGCTAATGTCATTTACGAAAATTGTACTGTTGTTTTGAAAAAAGGAAACTTCTCCGTAACATTTTACGGAAAATCTCTTGTATTTTCACGGATTTTTTAGAGTGTACCAATATATACGAATAGTAATTTTATCTAGCTCTAATGTCAGAATTCAGCGATTAGTTAAGGCGAAATATAGTATTCGGAAATTCTGATACTTAATTAAAGCTCTTCTAAAGCTCTTCTACGTACCCTTGTAATGTCTCATTCGATAATCTTTAAAAATATTATCACATTCAAAATACATGAACAATTTAGCACTTGTGATCAAACTTCGATCCGTCAGGTATTACTAATTTCTTACGGAATATTTAATTTAATTTCAACTTATTTAGGTGAATAAATTCTGCTATTAAATAAGCTAAAAAATTCTGTATGTTCGTTCTTCGTGGCCGCAATGGGACTATACTTTTTTCGTCACTTTTATCCTGCTACTGCGATAAAGTAACATTTTCTTACAGCCGTTAATCACAGTGTTATAACCAGGTTGAGGGTCTAAAGGCTATGAATACCACTGTTTTAAATAAATCGTCGCTACCATGTCAAACTATCGAATATGATAAAATGCATTTTTCATTACTTTTAAAAATGGGACGATTGTCACCACTAAATTTTATTAGAATTCTTCGCCTAATAAAAATAAAATAAAATTTCTGTGAAGAACAGGGTTACCAGTTTGGCCTCCCCTTTTTATTCAGAAATGCCGAATTCATACCGGAAATTTTGAGAGAAACATTTTTACTTTAAGTAAACACGAAATATGCTGTCATTGTATAAAGCAAAAATTTCTATTTTAAATTTCCGGTATGGATTCGAAATTTCTGAAAGGAAAAAAGATACCAAACTGACAACCCTGGTGATGTTGCAACTCTGAAACCCTATTAAAATTTATTGGTGACAATCGGCTCATTTTTAAAAGTAATGAAAAATGCATTTTTTTTCATATTCGATAGTTTGACATGGTAGCGACGAAATATACTAGGCCTTATCTAATCGCAAAATTTTTAATGATTATAGAAGATAAAATCTCCTTACGAAAAGGGTGATTTCGACAGCTGAACCACCACCACTGGAAAACCAAATGTTAAAATGTGTCATTTTTGGGAGCATTACTCCTTATCAAAACATAAACATGCACAGCGAGGCTGGCACTGTTCCTACTAGTGAGTTTCACTATATCTGTAGACTAATTTTCACATTAATAATTGCCAGAAATTCTGAGATTAAATTAAAAAATGATACTCTGAAATAGTAGCACTCAAAAAAGTGAGTATGCAAGGCTTTATAGACAGTTACATAAATCCTTTTACACTTTTATTCAACTTTCGAATTTTCTGATAATTGATAACTTCAAACGAAAGTCGTATTTGCCAAACGAATCGACGAGGAAGACATCAAACATCAGATTAATATTGCTCATTTAAAACAGACAGTGAATGAACAAAAGAAAATGTGAATTATTTGACGAGATTAAACATTAACTTTAAAAGATATTACGCGTCTTATTGAAAACGAATTTGAAATATTTGTTATGTAGAATAATGTTAAAATAGATTATTAGAATGAAAGGGTTCTTTGAAGTAATACATTTATAATTTGTACTTCGTTAAGAGATTAGAGTTTTAAAAACTTAATGCATTTTGTTGCTTCGCTTGTGTGAGTTACACAATTCTTCACATTGAATCATATTTTTAAAGAAATTTATTATCTGATTAGATGACATTTTACAGAATTAGGCAATGCCTCTACGAAAGTTTATTTTACACATGCGTAATGCGAGCATATCTCGGTAGTATACAGGGATGAGAGCGATTCGATTGAAATGCCCGATTCTCACCACTAAATTTTAATATTATTTGTCACCTTATTCAAGGGCAGAATTTCTGAAATTCATTACGGTGGAGAACACTATTAAAATTTCGTGGTAGAAATCGGACATTCGGGTCGGAGCACTCTCATTCCTGAGTATAGTTAATGTAAAAGAAAATCGATACACCTGGCCTTTATTTTCAGGCCGTTTACAGGGCTCCCACTTGGTCCCTATTTTGAACACCATTTTTTGAAAAGAAACATCTTATTTGTATATTTTTCAGAAACTAACTTCGAAGAACGTTTCAGTTGCAATTGTTGCAAATACCTGCAACAGTTTTCTTTCTAAAAAAACTGGTTTTCAAAAAACGGACCAGTGGGAGCCTTGCCTTTACGATAAAATCTCACCAAAGATGACTGGGAATATTGTCTTCTCTTAGAATATGAATGCATTTTTTAAATAGGCGTTTTCTGCATATTAAACATCGTGTCAACTACCATTTTTCAAAAGGTAATACCCACATTTGACATTTTATTTGAGTCCCTTAGATCAAATCAGCCGCAAAAGTATATAGTTTATGATTTTTTTATATCTTCATGGCACTATAATAAGAGAAATATTTAAGATGCTAATTAAAGTTCACGTAGCAAACATTAATTTATATCGTCCTCCCCCCCACAAACAAATCATCCGATTTAAAATTTTTGCTTTCAGTGAGATAAACTATATGGACTCAAACTTATTCTAAGCATTTTTTTTCAATCAAAAGCATAATTTTAATTAAGAAACGTTTTTAATAAATTAATATTAAAAACTTGTAAATTATGACCCACATGAATTTGTAAATAAACAGAATGGGAATCATCAGGTCATGATGTGTAAATTTGTAGATCTTTCCAGTCGTTATTTTAATACATATAGTGAAATTTAACTTTTCGAGGGTCCAAAGGAACCATATTGTGCTACGTTACAATAACACGTAAAAAATTCGGGAAAAACAACCAAAACATATATGTGAAAAATTATAATGATGAAAATATGAATAGTAATAGATGCAGATATAGAAAACATTATAAAAAAGTCCCATATTTCAAGACCGGAAAGTGTGAAAATCCAGCCGTAAGCTGACAGATGATTCTCTGAGATATCGATGCATGTTGTTCGAAGAAGAATGTATACATATATCGTTGTTTTGTTCCTACCAGTAAAACACACAGTGTGAGTTGGAGAGATCCAGTTTAGCTCTGTTTTCGAATAATAAACATTGTTTTATTTATTCACAGAAATTCTGCGCTACTATTACTTATGTTTGACTGCGTTTTACAAGCAATTTACTTTAGAGTCTCCAGTATACTCAGACTTTTTAGGACCACTTACAGATATACATGCCATACAGAATGCGCAAAGTCCTTGAATTTGTATGCCACTATTATTGAACATTAACTTTCGCTTTATCTTATCAGAGAATTTCGGTGATTAAATATGGCGAAAATTAGTAATTTGAAATAGTGGCACATAAAATAATAAGAAGCATAGGGGACTCTCGTTGTGAAAGGGATAAAAATACTTTTAATTTATTTCAAATGACATTTATATATTTGTTATTCAGTGCAAAAGATCGGTATTTACGACACGTGCAAGATATGCATCTTGTTACCAGTATTTCTGAATAGTATTATTCGCCTTATTTAATTGGATAATTCTGCTATTAAATAAGGTTTATTGCTATAATTAAAGAGTGGTAACAAAATGCACATGTTGCAAAAGTCCTAAACACAGGTCTATGTGCAAAATAAAATGAAAAATATAATACACACATTAAAAATGAAATTTTATTAAAGATATAATTTAAAACATATAATTTTGTATACGATTATCAAGATATCGCAAAATCTATGTAAATAAGCCATCACAATCCGTGAAAGAAAATCTGGAGTAATATTTTCCCTGAAACATGGACAAATCCTTTTTGTTGAGAATAAAATTATTACTTATTTAATCTCCTTATTTCGAAAGAGCTTTCTTTCTGAAGTCGTTTACTTTTTCTATTAGAACATATGATTGAAACGTGCCAAGAAGTTATATGAAAGAAATTTTTAGATGTAAACTGCTATTGCTATTTTACAAAAACTTTCTTATGTTTCCTTTTCAATTGAAAAGGGAACACATTTCATAAGTTTTTGGTGTACTTAAAATGGAAATTAAATTATTTTAATAAAATTCAATGATTCTGTAAATTTTCGTTTAGGATTTTAAAATAAAATTTAATAACCAGAGAAATTTAATATTTTTCAGCTGAAAGTAGCTTACACAGCGCATGATAGACAGTTAATAATACTTCATAAAGCTAAATAATATTGTAGTTTTTAATACTTTCTGCATCTCCTTTATTTCCGATCTCAAGGGTGGTAGTTATTTTTTAAATAATTTTATTTTAATCAAAATTCGAGCCAGACTTTTATTATAAAAAAATTGTGTATTTATTTCCTTTAAAAACTTAAATTGCATTTATTTTTTATTAAATGGCTTTGATTGAAAATTACTGTTACGTTTTGAAAATAATTACTTTTCCCGAAAAGGGTAAAATGGACTCATTGAATTGTAACCTATACTGTACAGTAATACATTATATGAATCAATTAATATGTGACCTGTTATAAATACATCCAATTACATGCAACCATTATATTTAATCCTTTCAGATACATAGTACTTCTGTTGCTAAAACGTTGAAATTTTTGAATTACACCAGAATTTAGGAACAAATTTACTTGAAAATAAGTAAAAGTTTTTCGTACAGTACATAATAAAAGGAATTTTTCCCCACAATTCTGGTACCAGTATTGTATTTTCGGAATAACCCCTTAACAGTTTTTTTTGACACATTAACTAAAAAAAGCGCAACACCACTTTTTCCGTAGTAAAATATCTATCTTATAAAATCTAAAAATGTCTGCCAATTATTAAAACAAATATTATGGTTAAAAATTAGTGGCATCAAAAACTTTTTAGTAGCGAAAAAAGTAAACTCTTTTTGTCTGAGCTGCGCTCGGGCAAAACCATTAAGTGGTTAACATTAAATGGTACAGATCATAACCCACCATGTCACCCACCAATAAAAATACTCTTAGATAAGGTGGATAAATATTCTTTAAAATTTCCTATATATAACTATAAATATGAATATGAAAAAAACATGCTTTCAAAATAAATCGCGCCTTGTAAGATTATTAATAAGAGCCACAACCACACATAAGAAAATCGAGAACGGCGAACAAAATAAATATGCGACAAATTCTCTTAAATAAAATTTTGGGAGGGTAAGTTTCTTATTCTTGATTAATTTTAACACAATTATTCTAATTGATAAATAAATCATATGAGCTGTAATTTTCCAACTGAGTTAAAACGTGTCCAGAAGTGCCTGGTTCGAGTCTGTCCAGAAGGATTTTTTACTCAGTTGTAAATTTACAAGTCATATGATTTATTTACCAATTAGAATAATTGTGTTAAAATCAATCAAGTGTAATTATGTATGCAGCGTTTACTGGAGATCCATTACCTGCGATTTAATCTGTTGAGCTATTTAAAACGTCAAACGTCATTATCAATATAGTTTCCTGCGTAAAGTGTGCCCAGCAGATTCGACCAGGACCGCTCGATTGGCATAACATTGATAACTTAAGCGAAAAGGGTTTCGGGTTTGACTTGGACGCTGTTTCACTCAGTTGGAAAATTACAAATCACGTTTATTATTGTTTATTTTACAGATCACTCCATCAACAATTTTACTGTTCTGTATCCGGATTTTTAACTTTAAAATCTTATATTTTCCAAAGTGATTTTAACCTTATTTTTTCCTTAACTCTATGAAAATATAATAAAAACAATTATAAACGTTACCTTTTTTTCGATCTACCATGATCCAAACTACTATAATATGGTGTCAAAAGTGGGTGTTACTGTTTGAAAAATTGCAGTTGATGCAACATTTAATATGTGTGAAGCAGAACTTTCTTTAAAAAGTGAATTCATATTCTGAAGAAGACAATATTTCGAGTCTAATTACACTTGGTGTCATTTTATTGTAAATAAAGACAGGTGTTTCGGTTGTTTTATAGTGACTGTACTTAGATGATATATAATTTTATTTTATGTCTTTAAAATTGTATTTGGGGTTACAATATAGATATTTGTTTAATGCTGTGTCGGCGAAATTGCATGAAATAAGGCCAATTGCCACTACTATTTCAGAAAAAAATATTCTGCGAATTTTTAATGAAAGGAATTCTGAGATTAAAAAAGGCGCAGAAAACTATTCATGAAAAATGGTGGAAATTGGCCTTGTGGCACGGGGATTTCGCGACCCCGGATTAGTGGAAAACTAAAAGGGGGCTGTTATATTTCTATACAGAATATGAAAAAATATGAATGCTGTTGTTTTGGTACAATAAACTGCATTTTATTTCTTCAAGGTATCAGATATACACTTATTAAGACTTTCCACCATAGTTGAAAAGTGTTAATGACTTCGGTTTGTCTAGCCGTGTGTCAGTGTTATCGTGCTCTAACTCGGGTAAATGTATTTGGATTATCATGAGCTCCGTATATTCTATTGAAGTTTAGTATAGGCTATTCCCTATTGAAAATGGAGTGTGTAGCATTTTTAGTTCGTTTACAGGGTGATACAATTTTCTTTACTTTATGGTATCTGGGAAAAATAGTTGGCAATGAATATTGATAACGTTAACCCATTTCAAACATAATAAAATTAATATACATTATTAAGGTGCAACACAAAATTATGCGTGAGGAATATGGAGTGCATAGCGTTTGTCATTCATTCAAAGGGACGCACAAAATGTTTCCATTATACGAGGGTCAGTCGGAAAATAAGTTTCCCCTGGCGACTGTGGACAGAGGTGTGTATGAAAGACAAAAAATGTAATGAGATATTAAAGATAAAACATAACTTTATTTTTCCACATAAGTACCAAGTACATTGAGACATTTGTCGTACCGCTTTATAAGCTTCAAAAAGCCCTCCAGGAAAAAATCAGGGCTTTGCATATGGACGAAGCGTTGAACGGCTCTGGGCGAAAGATGACAAAGCAGGTGAACGCGAACGTGCAAGACACCGATACCATTGGATAGAGGTCGACCGCGATCAAGCAGATGGCACTGTTGCAGTGACAGCGCAATTGCAGTCAACAGCGCCATCTGTGCAGGCACTGCAACAGCGCCATCTGCTTGATCGCGGTTGACCTCTACCGAATGGTATCGGTGTCTTGCACGTTCGCGATCATCTGCTGTGTCCGCCCATAGCCGTTCAACGCTTCGTCTATATGCAAAGCCCTGATTTTTTCCTGGAGGGCTTTTTAAACTTATAAAGCGGTATGACAAATGTCTCAATGTACTTGGTACTTATGTGGAAAAATAAAGTTATGTTTTATATTTAATATATCATTACATTTTTTGTCTTTCATGCACACCTCTGTCCACAGTCGCCAGGGGAAACTTATTTTCCGACTGACCCTCGTATTATAGCCTACTGGGGGAATATCATTAGTAAAGATTTTTAAAGATATTGCACAGTTTCAAAGATAATGAAATTGATGAGTATTGCTGACGCGCACGAAAACATGCTAACGGCGTTACACGCAAGCTTAAATTCTAGCACAGATTTGTAACAATTTTTTTTCTCTGTTTAATTGCAGAAAAATACTGTAAATTCTGTGAATAAATGAGACTGCTACGGAACATGTGTTAAAAAATTAAATAAAAATTTTCGTATCATTAATATTGGTGCCAGACTCTTTGGTTAGTCTAATGATTGTGTGAACCCTGTATATATGGAGTGTGTAGTTAGTTCATTTAGAGGGACACGAAAATGAATTATGTTAGAATAATGTCTATGGTCGATAATAGCTGGAAGTGCGCTTCCAGATCTAGATCCAGTAAACTGTTTTAGGCTTAAACACATTTTAGAACATCATGTGGTGTGTATAAATTCTATACCTCATATACAGGAATGCGCATAAAAATTCATAAGAAATACTCGCTATGTGCGTTAATTATTTAGAGATGTTGTTTACTTGTGTTATGTATTTTCCTTCTTAACTACACTCATGTTCAAAATTATGAAAATTTACATATTTTGTCGAATTTCAAGAAAAGTACTGAACGAAAGGTAAAACTAATGCTTTGAAACAAAGATGGTAATATTTAGTGCCGAATGCGTAAGCGTACACGTGTGTATGTTGTGTTTACTTTTCAGTTTCACTAATTCCGAATAGTAAACATAATCCTGTTTAATCGAAGAAAATTTTTACAAACAAGTCCCATAATACTATTTAGAAATTGTGGCAATAAAAACAAGTTGGAAATTGTACGTCAAACGTGACAAATGAGGTGCGTTCGTACTATATCTAGTTATATAAATATTTAGATCTTGGTGATTTTTAATTCTTTGAAATGAATTATATCGTCTGCAGATTCATTTCTTTAATAAAATAAGTATCTCGGTCGCTTGACGATTGAACCTCGGGAGCTCCTATAACAAAAAAGCACCGTATTTAAAAAAAAAAAACAGTCAAACTTTTTAATAAATGTTTTTATTAATAATTTCTAAAGTTTTGATTCGATTTTCATAAAATTTTAAATGTCTCGACAAAATTCTGCAAAGATAACATATTTTAAATTTCAAACCATTCGGTTGGGTAGGTTTTGCGTTGTTATATGCGGACGGACAGACAGACAGACGGGCGGACTAGACGACGACAATAGGTGCTACCTTTTTTTTATAATTAAGAACGCACCTAATAAAGGATTGTACTAACTCTGATACAGTACAACTGTTTCCGAATAAAAATAACTGACTTATGTTACCATCTTTTTTGTAATATTTTTCGCAATTATATAAATTGAGGAAAACTAATCGGAAATATTAGTACTCAATTTTAAGGACCGTATGCACTCTCAGTGTAATATCACAACTCCCTAACTACTAGGCCTAAAAGATGGATGACTCAAAAAATAGACTGTGGTAGGAGTAAATTTTTTCAGCTATTGCATACTCTCTTGAAATTGATTACCACTATTATCAAAAAGTAATCCCGACTTTACTTAATCGCGGAATATTAAAACTAAGAATATTCTTCGTAAATAGTGGTACTCAAATTCAAATCACCATATAATATAATAACCATACCTTCGGCATCAGCCATTTTTGAGTCAGGGCGTAGCCCTAGTATACAGAAGGGTATGATAACATCCAAACATAATAGAAGGAAAGTTTTTATATGATTTTTATAGACAAAAAGGACAGGAACAAAGAAAATAATTTAAATATGTATATTGTTTTACTTATAAAATCTAGTTCAACAGCAGTGTTTTCAGTCCGTTGCTTTTTCCTTATTCAGATCGCATGACTAACACCAATTCGTCGAAGTAATCCCGCATAGCATGCACAGTCACAGTGACGTCATTGTGACGTCACTGTGAGTCACGTACGTCACGTCACATCTGTGACCAAAATGACACCACTTTGTAACGTCACACTGTGATCAAAATGTGAACGTCTTGAAGATCTAAAGAAAACTTAAAATAAACTTTAGAACATCTTATGGCATGAAGAAAATTACTTTTTGACAGCTTTAAATTTTTTTGTGACGTTGCAATGACGTCACTGCAAGTCACATAAGTCACGTAAAACCTATGACCAAAATGCAAACACTCTGTGACGTCACGGTGTGATCGGAGAGAGAATTTGGAAAAAAACTCATAAAATATAGAATTGAATTATGTCATGTACCTAAATCATTAATAAAAACATTGTCACACATTATTTAAATATATTGTATTTCCAAAATAAAATAATAAATAAATATTTGTCTACATATATGAGGCAGATATTTTTTTTACAATTTTCATTGCCATTTTCATGAAATTTAACAAAATATACTATATAATACACAGGTAAAAATCCTTAAATAGAAATTTAGTAACGTAGGAAAGTTTTGGCGGAAAGTAATTCAGAAATAGATCTCCCATTCTAATAAAACTGTTAGTGATTTAGAGATTTGTTAGCATTTTAAATACAAACATTTAATTTTTTTTCCTACCACCGCATAGAACTCATTTGCTAATTTTGTGATACTAAAAATATTTTAAAAATCTCCAATCTCTTATTACTTTGAGGGGCCACTCAACCCAATCATCAGCTTTCTGTTTAAAAAGTGAGGACACCATTTTTGCGAGTTCGACATCGGGGGTGCTCGGGGTGACCGTCGAACGCGTTCAAGATTTTTCTTGTACTGAATATTTAAGGTGGTTCTCAACTGACCTGCTCCACAACGCGAAGCTTTCTGACATAATTTCTGACTCATTTTTAAACGCAAAGGCATAAAATGGGCAGGACTGACTATGGAAGCAATTTGGAATCGAAATGAGTTTTCCATTTTTTGATAAATAAATTACTTATCGAGTTATAAGCAATTCGTGTCACGTGACGACTGGTTTTTCTCTTTTCTTTCCCTGTTACGTCGGGTATTTGGTTCAAAACGCTGACTTTGACATTCTTTTCTGAAAGATCTTCTGATTTTACTAAAAAATGGAAAACGTCTTTCAATTACAGAGTTTCTGAATAAAAACAAAAGCCAATTTCATGCGTTTCCGAACAAAAACGAATTAAAAATATGTCATAAAGTATATGTCATTCCTATAGCAATTTATTCCAAAAATGGTCAGTGCTTAATAAGATATCACCTCTGTTAAATATATTGCTCTTTTCAATAGAGTGTAAAAAATGAAAAAAATCGTATTTAGGAAATCTGATTGCAGAATAGTATTTATATTTATGTCGTAATTATTTTATAAAGACTATTAAATCCATTTTTATTTAAAATTTATGTTTACTTTGAACGCCTCAAACAAATGCAACTGATTAAAAAATATATAAAAATTTAAATTTTTACAGCTTATTTCCAAGAATATTAAACTCTCTCATATAAAAACAGAATATTATAGTTTTATTAGAAGTTATTTGTCAGCCATATAAACTATAAAGCATTTGAAATGTCTTTATTTAACTGTTTTCTTTCTATTCTTTTTCTGGAAACACCTACTAGATGTTAAATTGTGGTAAACATTACTGCGCAGATCATGATCGCAGATGTTGAGGGCAGACGATAATTTTCATCGTCGGATTAGAGTGTGTGGTTTTCTTTTAAGTTTGTGGAAGTATATTGTGGAATTTATACCGTGAAAGTAAATTAACGTTTTAAAGTGAATCATCCATTTTAACCTATCCTTATGTCTAGCTGGGTGCGTTATTAAGGTCTGCGTGATATTTGATATCTCAGATCTATGAACACACCTAAGCTGGACACTTTGAAAATTAAAGCAGTGGATTTGAGTCTCATTTTTCAATGAAAAGGAAGCAGTCAACGACCATTAAAACTTAATCCCTAGAACTGGTGGTTTTACTTACAGATTAGCAGGTAACTTTTAATGTCTTCGCAGTTTTGTTAATAGTGCATATTTAGTAATGGTACATTAATAGTGCATTATTTAAATGTTAAGATGTTTAAATCTTATTTTTTTTTAATCACTTGTATAAAATTTTATCTTTAATGTTTTAAATCGTTTTAAATAGAGAGTTTGGAAAAAAGCTTAAAGTATTTACTAACAATATATATTCTAAATGTAAAGTGTTATTTATAACGAGGAATGTATTTATATTTTGCGTTTCTCAGTTCAATTTTCATAGTTATTCATTGTAATTAAAAACATTGCAATTTTTAAAACTATTAATATTTGATTTACAATTTGAAAATTTCTTAGCTAGTGGAGGTTTTGAGAAATAATTTTCTGGTATATTTGAAATAATTGCGACAATTTAACTCATTAGAAATTTAGTTGTCAAGATATGTCAATATTAGGTGCACAAAAATAATGAATATTGATGAAACAATAAAACAGCTATTCAGTTAAGGTAATTTTTCCAGTTATGTTATCGAATTTTTTCTATAGTAAAAATTGATATTTAAGCTCTGCATTTAGTATTCTATCAAAAACTATAAATAAAATAATTTGTAAAGAAAAAAAATATTTTTTTTTTCTTTGCGTTTATGATCCGAAGTTTTAAATTTCATTTGCTTCGAAAAATGTTTTATTGCTTGATACAATGTTTATTATTTAATAATATCGCACAATAGGTAGATCTATTATTTAAATGGATTCCTAATATAAATTTTTCACAATGCTTATTTAAAAATCTATACTTTTATTTTCACTAAATTTGTAATCAAATCCAAAATAACTAATTTCTGAATTCATTTTTATTCGGAAACACATGAAATTGGCACGTGTTCTTATTCAGAATATATGTAATAGAATGGCATTTTCCATTTTTGACAAAAGATGTTTCAGAAACAGAGGCGTAGCGTCAAGGGGGGCACGGGTGACTTTACTACCAGTATTTTTATATTCTATATTTGGCCTTATTTATTTCATACCGTTCAAAGATTAAATAAGGCTAAATGTAGTATATAATTATACTGGTAGTAAAATGATCGTGCCCCCCCTGACGCTACGCCACTGTTCAGAAAACACTATCAAAGTCGGTGTTTTGAACCGAATTTCCGACGCGCAGCGTCAGAAACGGAAAAAACGTGACCAAAATTGCTTTTAAGCATTTCATTTATCTAAAAATGGAAAACGCTATTCATTCCAAATCGCTTTAATAATCAGGCATGCAAGTGCCAAGCGTTTAAAAATTTGTTCATAAATGTGTCAGAAAGTTTCTTGATACTGAACGAGGGGAAATATGGCAAAGTATACACATTTAAAAACTTCAATACTTAAAAGCAAAATAGCATAGTTTTAATTATTGTCAACATTTTTGGTGGTTACATAAAACAAATGGAAGTCGAAGTTATTTTTAAAAGTGGTTATTTGCACAATAGAATTTCATATTATTAAAATATATAATTTTATTATAATTTTTAATGGATTCATCTATTATTTTTATATTGGTACGCGTTTTTTACATTTATAATTTTCTTGTTTAACGGCTACATTAGCCGGTTTCCCAATCAGATGCAAAGTTTTAATTTGAATACGAGTTGCATAAAAAAAATGATTGCCGATCCAATCCTTATCGTCGATCTTATCCGTATTTGGTGAAATCTTGTTATCCGAATTTATGCGAAATCATTTATCAGGTTCGGTCGGGTTGTGGGCCTACAGAATTTTTGTTGTTGTTGTTGGGTTAGGTTAAGATTACGGGTTGAATGTAAATATAGTTTCAGTCAAACATCATTCATGTTCAAGTAGACATTCAATCATGTTCAAGAAGTATATAACCGGATTCGTGCATGACTCTAGATCCGAGCCGACATCAGAAATTGTATCGTAACACAATTTCTGATAAAATCTGGTTACTTGGTCGTATGCAAGATTCTATTCTGAACAAGACTTACAGTAAAAACATTATACCTGACTCCTGTCAGATCGGGTTCACGAAAATCAGGTCACACGACAACTAATCCAAATCTATCTGTAGCCAAACAAATCCAAAAAGATCGATCCGAAGTTTCTGGAATTTATTCGGGTAAAATCTGCTCACCCGACCCGGTGCAGTGTCGTCACAAACGTCACAAACTTGAACCATAAAAATTTTTTGATCCGAACAATCCGTATAGGATTCGGGTAAAATCTGGTCACCCTATCCGATGCAGATTCGTCACATTTTTCACACTGAAGTCGCACGGTGACTTCACAAAGTAGTCACATTGTGAGGTCACAGAAAGCCTTGAAAACGGCCATAACGACCTCGCATTTACGTCACAGTGACTTCACATCGACGTCACGTGACGTCACGACGACTGTCACAAAGTCACAGTGTGACTTCACAGTGACGTCGCCGTGATGTCACCATGCCTTACGGGATAATGTTTGCATTATTTAATGACAGATTAAATAAGGTAACAATAAGGTGAATTATAGAATTTCATAACCGTAGTAGCAACAAAATAATCTAAATTTAAAAAATAGCTGGATGGGAACATTGTGGAGGATATTAATTTACTTTCTGATAAAGAAATATTCAGAGTTGTAACTTCTATTGTAAGTTACATCGAATATAGATCTCAATCAGTTGCTTTTTACGCTGAAATTGAATTGTGTTGCCAGCTGGATGGGAATTTTTATTCAGATTGCTTTATTGTTACCACTTTTTTTAAAATCGATGTTGGTCACATTTAATGTCAGATTAGTTAGGTGGATGTTAACATTTAAAATAAAGTGGTAGCTATCAAGCAATAAAAAAATCCCACCAAACTGCAAACACTGGTAAAAATAAATATTATTGCCACTATTATTGAACAGACAAGATAGTAACACAGCAAGAAGCAAATTACAGTTTTTGAGCAGTTTTGTCAGTCAGCTATTTTTTTTTCTATTCAGATTGGTATCACATTTTTGAAATAGTAATATTAAACTTTTTAATGACAGTTTAACAAAGGCGAAAACACTACAAAATATAAAATTTCAAAGATTGGCAATCAAGCAACTTTAATTTTTATAAACAAGAACGAAAATTCATGCGTCAAGCACAGATTATGTAACACTTTTCAACACTTTCAAAATACTTTTACAAATCTTTATCGTTTAATAATGTAGGTTAAACATGGTGCATAAGTGAACAATTTGGAAAACGCATAACACATTTAAAAACACGATTTCAGGAATTACCAACGATATTCTGAAAAACATCAGAATTATTTTGTGCAGTCCTGTTTATGATCTATAGATTTATATATCTACTACATAGAATGCTAAACTTTACTGCAGTAAGGAAATAGATAGCGCAGTTCCTTCTGGAATTTAAGCCAATAAACTGAAATGTACTAGAATCTTTTGTGCTGTATATAATCAATAGAATTTATACACAGCAAGTAATAGGCAATAGTTAGTTACATTTAAAAACACTTTGCTCAACTGAAAACGCACTTCTAGCAATTATTGTTAACATACA
Organism: Maratus michaelseni; assembly: GCA_963931845.1. Taxonomy (NCBI): domain Eukaryota; kingdom Metazoa; phylum Arthropoda; class Arachnida; order Araneae; family Salticidae; genus Maratus; species Maratus michaelseni. The sequence goes on from OZ007586.1 coordinate 165,431,820, forward strand.
GCACTTTAACAGAATTGTTTTGTATGTCACTCTAAATGAACGATGAATGCTGTACATACAATGTGCTACACACAGCCTCTTTTAATGTATCTCAGTGATATATATTAATTTCAACATGTTTAAAATAGTGAAACATTATTAAAGAATCACAAAAGGTTTTTCCCCTTAGACCGTAATTCAAGGGAATTACTTTGAGTATCCCTGTAACGAAACTGTAAGAGCTATGCACACTATATTCTATAGTAAGTCTCTTGCTGTGAATCTTAGTGATATATGTCAATTTCAATATGTTTAAAATAGGATAACATCATTAAAATAAACCTTAAATGTTTTTTCCTATAGACCGTAATGTAACGAAATTCTTTTGAGTGTCTCTGACCGAACACACCATAGTAAACTTCAATAACATACACAATTTCCATGTCGATCCGAGTAGATACACAGACAAACCGAATTCATAAATACTTTTGAACTATGTTGTACAGTGCTAAAATATAGCAGTCTGGAATATTATGCTCTGGAGGGAATAATAATGGGCTACAAGTTTTACCTAACTAGAAACAAAGTTAGGCTCCTCAAAGAAAAGTTCGAAGTAAGGCTTGTAAATGGAATAAATAATTTAGTCATTTAAAATTTTATACTATATGATGCCCCTTAATTATTTCTGGTACATCTTTCTTTAATTAAACTAGGTCTAACAGCTAAGTGACGAATTCCACACTTAAAATAAATTTAGAGTATTATTAAGCTATTTTTTCTAGTCATAAAATGATACTTTATTCCATGGCTGTCCAACCTGGTGTCTCCCCATCAAAATTAACAAGAATGAAAAATCATGCGTCAAGAATAGATTATGGAATACTTTCCAACGCTTCCAAAATAATTTTACAAATCATTACCGTTTAATAAGCTGAAAGATAACATCTAAGTAAACAATTTGGAAAACGCATAACATATTTAAAAACGCAATTTCAGCAATTTCCAACGTATACAATATTCGGAAAAAGTATTCGAATACTTTTATTCAGCCCTACATATGATCTATAGATTAGTATATATACTACATAGGATGCTAAATTTTAGTTTAGTTAGGAAACGCGTAGCACAGTTTAAAATTCTCCTTCTGGAGTTTCTGTCAATAAACGGAAATGTGTTCGCGAACTTTTGTGCTGTCCTGTATAGGATATACAGAATTTATACACACCAAGTAATAGACAAAAAGTGAGTTAAATTTAAAATCGCGTTCAGCAACTAAAACGCACTTCCAGGAATTATTGTTAACAGACAGTAGAGAATTATTTTGTGTGTCCCTATAAATGAACGATTACTGCTATACACACAATATTCTGTAGTAAGCCTCTTGTAATGCACCTTAGTGATATATATAAATTTCAATGCGTTTAAAATAGGGAAACATTATTTAATTAAACCGCAAGCGATTTTTCTCCATAGACGTAATGTAACAGAATTATTTTGCGTGTCCCTGGAAAGTATGTATAAGCACACCATATTCCATATTAAGCTTCTTGTAATGCACCTTAGTGATATATATCAATTACAATGAGTTTGAAATTGTGTAACATCATTAAAATAAACCGCAAATGATTTTTCCCTATAGACCGTAATGTAACGGAACTTTTTAAGTGTCCCTGTAAAAAACCTATATGTGCTACACAATTCTGTTGAAATAGGGAACATGCTATAGATAACGACAATAACATATAAAAATTGCAGAGCAATCCGAGCATATTTACGGGAGTTAGAGCACGGCCAGACGGCCAAACAAACCGAAGTCATAAACACTTTTCAACTAGGTTGGAAAGTGTTAAAAAATCAATTGTATAGTATTTTGCAAATACTTATGCGGGTAAATCAGACGAAATCTTGAAATCGAAAATGGTGACATTCCGCGAGCGCCATGTTGGAATCAATGAAAATTTTAACAGTTACGAGGGAGAAAAAAGGGACAATGAGTATCTTATGGAGAAAAATATTTTACTATATACATAGATGCCGAGGATTATAGATTTTTAATTCCTCTACTTCTAAATAGAATTCTGCATCTAAACTTCGTTTAAATTAGGCGAATATTACTGTATGGAAACAATGGTAATCGAAATTCTTACTTCCTGGCATCTATGTTAAAAACCTATGAACACTTAAATTGAAACTCAGGGGCGTCCAAATATTTTGCCTGAAAATAATTTGTCACAACTATTTTCTATTAAAAATCTTCGCTTTATTCTGTTTCAAAATTTCTGTCATTAAATAAAGCAGATTCAATACGAATATTTTAGAAGAAACGCGGGCTCAGATTGGACACTCATGAAATAAAAAAAAAAACTAATTAACTTTTTACTCGAAAACAGGTTTAAATGTCAGGTTTTTTATATAGTAATCTTCAGCCTACTTAAACACGTATTTTTACGGTTTAAACCTTTAACATATAATCACGTGAAAACATAACTAGGTGTTGCTTAGAGTTGCCACAATTTTGGTATTCTTCCAGTGCATGGTCCAAGTAGCGATAGGGATAATGAATTATTTTGATATTCGAATCAAAATTATTCGGGCATGTGTAAAATATAGCTGCCAATCTTCGTATTATTTTTAATCAACTAAAACCAGAAATTTCGCAAAAAAAAGATAATAATAAGAAGAAGAACGCAAGTATAACTTACGTTTATGTGACTCGTAATTTAATTCTTAAAAAATCAGGTTTTAATTGATTAAAATAGTACTAAGATTAGCATCTAAGATTTTGTGCCTGTCCGAATGATTCGTTGAAATATCACTAGGTCCATTTTAAATTAAACAAAATTTGTACCAGAAAATATACTTAATAAACTGAATATTTTTTCTGAGTAGTACTTCTTTGAAATTATTTAGCCAGAGATATAATTTATGGTACAAAACATGCATATTGGGATAGGTTTAGGCACTAGAACAATAGCTGTAAGTTTTTCTCTCATAAAATGCGATAAAATAGGGGTCTTCAACCTGTTTTTCCACTGGCTGCCAAGCTAACGCAGTTTCGCTGCAGGCTACTTTTTTAATATTAAGTTTCATTGATTTATACCACTTTTTGAAATGGTATAATTCCCCTTGGCTTCGACTAATTTAAGCTGTTATTATACAAGGCAATTTTTTCGTTCCCAAAACTCTGGTGGAAACAATAAACCACCATTTAATAAAATAAAAATCTGCCTTATAAAATCACAAATATTTAGATTAAATAACGCGAAGAATACCTTTCATAATTTGTCGTGGCTAAGGAATTTCAATCAAAAAGGTTTGAAGACCCCTACCAGTGATATCCACTACTTTTTTAAAATTTCAAATTACTTGATTGCTACACCAGATTTTTAAAATAATGATAATCACCACAGTTAATGACGCTATGCATAAGGCGAATATGAATATTTTATAAAAGTTGTAGCAATCAAGTAATATGAATAAAGCAAAGTAGCGGATTCGCAATACTGACTACTCCTGCAACATTACAACTAATGTAGGCTATCCTTTTATATAATTCTAAATCCAATTATCCATTTTCATCTTTTTTTTCAATAATTTTGAATTATGTATAGCTATTCTAGTTTTAATTGACTAATTACATCCGTTCATGATAGTGGTTTTAATTTATAGCTTCTACACGTGTAACCAGGTTTAAAAAAAAACATTCCTGTTACTCAATTTCAAAATTTCTATGATTAAATAAAAATTAAAACAAAATTCAATTTGTGGTAGTGTGGCTGATAGCGGAATGCAAAAAAACTGATTTACAAAAATTGTATTTTCTAAAAAGCATGTATAAGACTCCAAGTCAGATTTTTTAAAGTAACTTGGAATGATAAGAATGTACAATTTGTATATCAAATATGTTTTCGGCAGTATTGTTCATTCATGTAACTGTTTCATCTTTTTTTCAAAGATAATATTCCTTTTTAGAAGCAATTTAAGAAAACAACAATGAAAATTTTGCAAGCGTTATTAATAAATATAGACGTCGATTTGGATTATATATCATGTTTATATTTATGCATAGGTGCCAAGGGTTTCCAATTTTTATACCACTATTATGAGTAGTAATTTTAACTTTATTTACTCTCCCATTTCTGTAACTAAATACAGTGAAGATTACTATTTACAAATAGTTGTATTTAAAATCTTTAATAATTGGCACCTATCGAACAATTACTTAATTTTTTTTTTTTTTTTGGGGGGGGGGGATTATAATTGAAAACAATAAAAAACTCTTTCTTTAGTATCAAAATTTTTATCAAAAACATTTTGAAACAATTACATTGCTTCCAACTGCTACGAATTTCATCCACCGTTAAATTTTTATGAATATCTGTGCATTTTATAATTGTAGAAATTTTTGATTAAATAAGGTGAATATTATCACCACCATTAAAATCAGTGGTGGCCAAAAATTGTACCAGTGTGCAGCTATGCATAAAAAACACAAATAAACAATAGGCGCGTGTTAGATGTCTGAATATTGCCCTTTAAAAACTTTGATGAGCCGAAAAAGGGTAAATGTAAATATTTTTCACATAATGACATATCAAATACGTAGACGCGACATTTTAATATTCTTTCGATCTTAACCCATTAAAGCCTACTGGTACCATATGGTACCGGAATAGCTGCCATCCATTTTGTTGTTTGCATACCAGTATATGTTAAGAGAAATATCTGATGACAGAAACTCTGATGATATAAACTCTGATGACAGAAACTCTGTAATAAATGGAGACTAAAGTTGCTATTTCAAAAAAATTGGTATGAAATGCAATTTTTGCATTTTAAAGAGAAAAATAATTCCGGCTTTAATGGGTTAATACTTCATAGAGCTACGTTTTTTGGCAAAATATTCTCAGCGTGATGTTTCAATATTTCTTTGGGAGTTCAAAAGGACATTTCCGAATTCTTTTGTACTCTTTCGAACTACTTCTCATTTAATTACAGTAAGAAACTAAATCTGAAAATCTAAAAATATACTAGCATAGCTACCAACTTTTACACTTTTTTGTTCCTACCAAAATTTAATAGAAATGTTTGCCTTATTTAAACGCAAATTTCGATGTTTAAATAAGGCAATATTTACTATTAAGTTTTAGTGGTAAGAAAGTCAAAATATTTTCACGATATTTTCAAAATTATAAGTAATTTATAGATCGTCTTGAAACATCAACAACTTTAGACTGTTTCTGTAAAAAGAAATATGTTATTGAAATTTTTGAAAATGATATATTCCAAATATAGATACCGCAATTTCCGACGTAGAAGCCGTGGCTCAAATAAATCTCTTTCAGACCAGAAATTTTATTTTATAAAAATTAACTTCTATCTACCTTGATCTTATTTTAAGTTTTTAGAAAATGAAATTTCTGGCTTGAAACAGACTTATTTGAGCCGCGGCTTATACGCCGGAAATTACGGAACTACTAATAAACATCAAATTAAAGTCGTTGTAAAGTCGTTGTATCGATTAAAGTCGTTGTAAGGATGCAAACGCAACGTTAAAAATTTGAAATAAAATTTTATAGAAACGATAAATTATAAATTTAGACTTGTTTTCATAAATTACTGTTTCATCGTATATATAACAAATTTCCAAATGTTTTCTTTCGGTTGAAAGAATACAAACTCAATAAATATATATATATTTCTAAAAATAAATTTCCTTTATAATGACATTTTACACATGACACAAAAGGGCTATTACTGGCAAAAAACGTATTGATGTTCTTATAAAAATATCACTTGAAAATGCTATTTTTTATATTCTTTTAAATTACGAATTTTTACAATGAAAGCAATTTTATAAAGTTGGAATGTTTTTGACACTTAGTTTATTATATTTTGGATTTTTTTTAATTACCTTTCAACACAATTATTTAAAGAAAGAATATTGATTTTCATAACTGTTAAAAAATTCTGAAATAGTCGTGCATATTCTTCTGTGAAGTTTTATATCATTGTTGCCAAACTCCACATTTTTATATATCACTCTTTCGTACATACCACTATTATTCTTTCACATACCACTATTATTTGTTTATGATAATTACAGAATTTCTGCAATTTAATAAAAGCACAATGTCTATACGAAAAAAGTGGTATAAAAATTCGGGAAGTTGGCAACTTTGCCGTATAATATGAAAGCCTATTAATGTCTAATAACAGAAGTATTAAAATAATACCCAAAATAATTTGTGTCAGATTTTTCTATAAATGGCATATACGAAAGTATCAGCAGTAATATTTCTTATTAATCGCAATCAGAGCCTTTTCTGAACACGAGCAATATATGCAAAATATCACCGGTATTGAAGTAAAGTAATTTTCGCCTTATTTCAAATTCCTGACATGTTTACTCGATATTTTGTTTTACGTTCAGCATCCAATTTAAGTATGTGTTTAGAAATTTTATATTTATAATCAGAACATTTTTATTACTCCGTATAAAAGACAATTATAGAATTTCTGGCTATTTTGACGTGACCTTTTTGTTATTTTCCTGGAGCAATATGTCAATTGGCTAAAGGGGATGTGAAATATTTGTCAATTGGTTTCGGGAAGGAGGGGGGGGGGAAATCGAGACATTTTTGATCGTCACCAAAGAAAAGTTTGCAAAAGTCATTGATCGATCGAGGGAAAATATTGTAAATTCGTCGATCATGTAAATTCAGCTATATTTTATTCCTTTAATTTTTAAATATAATTGATTTTTTCTCACGAAAAAGAGAAATGTTTACTTGTATCTCTGTTATTTTAAGATCTTTTTAAAACAATACAATTAAAGACTTGATGTTAAAAAAAATACTTCTAAGCTATTAGACTACATATTTGTGAATTCTGAAGTTTTTTCTTGCAACCAATTGACAAATTTCCGGATTTATTTTTTAGGTTTACTTGCAAAACTCATGTGTTTTTTCACGCGATCGTTGACAAATTTCACAGTACCCCCCCCCCCCCCGCCGCCACGACTGACTAATGAATTTCATGATATTTTCACGAAACCGATTGATGAACTTTACGATTTTTTTCTGCGACCAATTGACGAACTTTGGGATATTTCACGCAACCGATTGGCAAATTTTGTGGTTTTTACATGCGCCGATCAGCGAAATTCATGATTTTTCTCCCGTGTCTGATTAAGGAAAAAATTAAAGTTTTCCCGCGACCGATAGACTAATTTTGAGACATTTTTCCGCAACCGATTGCAAAATTTCGCGAGTTTCTCCTGCCACAGATTGGCAAATATCCAGATTTTTCTAGCAACATATTGGGGAAATTCATGGGTTGAATTATGCCGAAGTCTAATTTTTACAAAATCAAAATGGGCGCATTTTCAGCTACATAAAATTGGTCAGGAAGCATTTACAGCTATAAAGAACGGGCATGGCACTGTGCCCTCTTGAAACAAGCAGGGGAAAAAGTTCTCTGATGTATGTTTAATGCTAAGTTTTTTCAAGAAGACTGTAATATAGTCTTCAAAATACAAAAAAACGTTACCTGGCCTTTTGTTTCTTTACACCAACGATACATAACATTATACATGAGAAACTGAAGAGAATACATACTGTTGTGTCTAGAATTTTTCTAAAGTGTGTTCATCTAGTTTTTAAAAATAATCTTATACTTTTATATTTTTAAATACTCATGAGACTTGACCTTACATTGATCTACCCCCCCCCCCCAACCCCCAAAGATAATCCTACTTTTACCTACAGAAAAATGTAAATATTTGCATTGGTAAGAACTAATTTGTACGGATTTGCACTGGCTTCTGTTTTTTTTAATATATATACAGTTTTCTCCAAGCACCAGTCGATTCGAGTAAATAGCCACAATATTAATAGGCAGATTATGGTAATATCAGCAGAAATTAAGCTAAAACGTTAATGACATCAGCTGGTGTGTAATGATTTCTATTGGTAACACGTTTCAATTACCAGTAGCTTTTATACTGATTCCTAGTGATCGACGTATGTAGTCATTTATGGTGTAATAATAATAACATTTTTGTAAAATCATTCTTTTAACCTTTAAAAATATGTATGTTAGTTTGATCCAAAATGTAATATTTCTATTAATGGTTCCTAATCTTTTGCAGTGTTTCAAAAATTATTAATATTATCTACGTAACCCATTCTACGTATGGGTGTTTCAGATTTTAATATAAATTCCAAAAATAAGTTTACCCATGCAAAGCTTTCAGCACTCCGGGGCTCGTCTACAAATCGAAAGTTATTTTGCCTGAACAACACCGTTCAATATTTCAAAATTTTAGTATAAAAATTTTATAAATTTTCAAAGCACTCGGACCTAACGTCAAAGGCATATACTTGTTTCTAGAAACCCGTAAAAACTAGCTTTATTTAAAAAATCTGTGAAAATAAAATTTTTCGTTCAGAGATTCACAATTAACTTTTTTTAAATAAAAATAAATAAATAAAAGTCGATCCGAGCTTCCTAAATATGTCATGTTTTTTTTTCTTCTGACAACTACTTCCTCCTCTTCCCGTGACAACCATTTGAACATAAATTGGCTAAGCAAAATCCATAAAACATAAAATAATAAATGAAATCAAAATTTTGCAACTTGTTTTGACCGTTCATGGTTCCTCCTATCATACAACTTTGTTCGAAATTTCGTAGATTTGCGCCCAAGAGTCTCTGAACCTTTGAGGTTATATAGATAGATAGATTCACACTTACACACACATTTTTTTTAATATTATAGATAAAAAAATTAATTATAAGTGTGAGATTTGGGAGAAAATATTATATGAAGAACAATTGTATTATATTACTTACGACAATAAGTAACTGAATTATAACTAATATTTTTTTTTCTGTAGAAAAACAAACTACTTTATAAAAAGTAACATTGAATTCTTATATTTATATAATGTCTTTAAAGTAGTTCAGCTTGCATATTTCTGCATGATATAAAATTTGTAACTATTTTTTTTTCACAGGAAACAGAATCGGGATACAGCTTTGATAAGGATATTCTATCTATTTAATAAATCAAAATAATTCACAGATACAAAAGCCCGTGCTCACGATAAAGTTATCTACTGAAGTTTGTGAAGATTATAGACATGCTAGAATTATTAATCTAGATGAAAGGCGGTCTGGTGTATTTCGATATTATCCTCCTGTTGAAATTCGCAAATTTATAATGACACAAGTTTATATATTGTGACGCAAGCTTATAGAAAATTAACAGGAAACTCACGGGACACTGATAATATTTTTTTACTCTATTTTGCGGATTATGCGAACTGGTTCTGGTAAATTTATATGCCCTTCAGGGTTTAATTGGTACAATTGCAGACAGTTCTGTGTCATCAGAGGCGTAGCGTCAAAGGGGGTACGGGTGACTTTACTACCAGTATTTTTATATTCTATATTTGGCCTTATTTATTTCATACCGTTCAAAGATTAAATAAGGCTAAATGTAGTATATAATTATACTGGTAGTAAAATGATCGTGCCCCCCCCCCCCCTGACGCTACGCCACTGTGGGTCATCTACGCTGCCTAATAAGCATCCAATGTCTGTTTTTTATATCTAAAAGTGTTAAAACAACTGACAACGACAAAACTGTACAATCAAACAATACACAAGATTTTGGTTTATTACTAGCTGATCGGTCCCGCATTGCTCGGAATTCAGTAACTTTCTTTGCGGTTTCGATAAAAATAGTCATTTTCGGCGCGCATTCTGTTCTAAACAAACCTATTTCCGAACGAAACTCCTGCACGCGTCCCCACTGCTTACGACATTGTATAGAATACGTACTACGGACGCGCTGCAATGTCGTTTAGTTTAAATTTCTACCGCTAGGGGGTGCGGAACGATCTTACTTAGTTACACATATATCTTAATTAGTTCTTGTTAAGTTGATTGAACCATTTCCCGTTGAATAAGATTCCAAACATTTTTTTAACACTTTGGTTGAAATATGAAAAGGCCCTAAATCGATCATTTTCAACCACTATGTCTCCCACACCACCACAGCTACCGACATGAAACCACCATAGTGCACGATGTGAGGCTGGAGGCAACTATCACACACAATCACCAGTGGTCTGAGCTGTGTAGCAGTGGCTACAAAGTGAAACATAGGAACACACATTTATATATATATATATATATATATATATATATATATATACAAGGGCAGTTTGATAAGTCCGTAACTTTGAAATGAAAATATACATATCAAAATGCATTTTATTTTTCGTTTAATCTCCTTTCATAATGATACACTTTTTCCAACGATGTTCTAACATTTTTAATCCTTCCAAAAAATAAGATTTCTCAAACTCCTCAAAATGGGCATTTGTGGCATTAATGATCTCAGAATTTCAAGAAAATCTCTTTCCACCAAGCCACTTTTTTTTTAATTTGGAAAAAGAAAAAAGTCTCTGGGGGCCAATTCAGGAGAGTAGGGTGGATGAAGGAGCAATTCGTATCGTAATTCAACCAATGTAGCTGCTATGATTGCAGACGAGTGCGCTGACGCTTTGTCGTAATGAAAAAGCACTTTTTTATTGGACAAATGGGGCCGCTTTTTATTCAATTTTGAATTACAATGGTCTAATAAATCAGCATAATACTGTCCGGGGATCGTTTTTCCTAGTATTCAAAGGGGTTTACGCCCTTTGAGTCCCAGAGATCTGTGGCCATAACCTTTCCGGCCGATGGAACTGTTTTTGTCTTTTTCGGAGCACACTCTCATTACAAGAAGCCCACTGTTTAGACTATTCTTTCATTTCTGGTGTGTAGTAATGTATCCATATTTCATCAACTGTAACATAACGCCGCAAAAAATCGCTTGAATTGCGCTCGAACTTTTTCAAACATTGCTTTGAAATGGTTACACGATTCCGCCTTTGATCCACTGTCAGCATTCGCGGCACCCATCTTGCTGATATCTTTTTCATGCCCAAATGTTCATGCAAGATATTAAATACACGTTCGTTTGAAATGAATACCTTCTTAGCTATCTCACGCACTTTCACTCGGCGGTCTTTTAACACGATATCGTGGATTTTGTTGACCTTTCTTCAGTCGTGCTTTCAATTGGACGTCCAGAACTTTCTGGATCTGTTGTGATCGTACGGCCACAATGAAATTCCGTAAGTCACTTGTGAACCATACCATGTGGTGGAGCAGAATCCACATAATTTTTTTTCAACTTTTCTTCTGTTTCGGTAATTGTTTTTCCGTGCAAAAAATAGTGTTTTATCAAAACATGAAAGTCTTTTTTCGCCATAATCAAAACAAATACGCCAATCGTTTGCTTTTGAATCCAATAGAACACAATGTATTTAAAAAATCGTCTGTAAATTGCACGAATGTTGCCACAGATAATAATAAATTGAAAACATAATAATAATAATGCGATCAGACCGCGAGCAATTTTGAAGTTACAGAGATATCAAACTTCTCTCGTATATATATATATATATATATATATATATATATATATATATATATGTGTGTGTGTGTGTGTGTGTGTGTGTGTGTTACTGTTAATAAGATTAATCCGGTCATTATTAATAATAACCGGTTATTATTAATAATGACCTGATTAATCATATTGAGCGTAACATATAGATATATATAGTTTTGTGTTGTGATTTCAAATAAATGCAGTTGTTATACCGCAATGGTTACGCCGAAGCGCATACGGAGAGACAAATCCGGTCGTGTGCGCTATAAGTCCCTCAGGACTTGGGTTCGGTGGTCGAAGACGTGCTGGGCGCCTGTCTGGCGGCGCAGCCTATTTTATATCGCAATGGTTATCTATTTTGTGCTGTGTTTTTGTTCACTTCTTCACGACATCAGCTTGATTTTATTGATAGTCTACTATCAAAGCCATCAGCGACCAGAATTTAAAATGACTGCATTGGGCTAAAGAAAAAAAAAAATCATATGTCACGGTTCGTAAGCTTTTACCACAATTTTTAATAGAATTTTTCGCCTTATTTGAATGCAGAAAAGTATTACAAAACCTGCAATCAAACGTAGCATCTACAATTTCTGCTATTTATATATTAAATAGTATAATTCTACATACAAATTGTGATAAAAGAGTACAAAACCTGTATGAGTGTAGAAAAAACAAAAGTACAATCTGTTTAAGAGCGCCAACAAACAAATCTAGTGTTCAACATCCAGTTACTGAAGTCTTGTATGATTCTCCAATTAAATGCTGAGAAAAAACTAATTGAAGTATTAAAACAGGGTTTGTACGCTTTTACGACAATTTTTTTATAGAAATTTTCTATTTAATATTTAAAGCGCAGAAAGCGCACACGCCGAGTTTATTTGCATGATTTGTAATACTTTTCTGCATTTAAATAAGGCAAAAAATTATATTAAAAAATTGTTGTAACAGCGTACGAACCCTGGTAAAATAAAGGAAGAATAATTGAAGTCGAAAACCTTTTTTTAAACCTTTTTTTACATTTTCAACTAAAAATTAGAATATAGAATATATAAAAATATTTGTTTCGAAGCTGTTGTCAAAGTAAGTGTAATAATTTTCTCTTATGAAGGACTTTTAATCTGATTTTGGATTTTATTAATATTAAACATATGTTTTCCGTTTTGATTTTGACTGTATGAAATTTAATTTAACTTTATTTTAATTACAAAATTTACATACTTAAATTTGTAAGACCGATTATATCATAACTTTCTTGATTAGAGGTAGGGGAATTGTTCAAGAATTGTGAGAGTTCATCTTTTTTTTTTGTGAGCTTGTACCATGTCTAATAAAATCATTGTTGTTTTTAATTCTATTTATATGCGTCTTTCGAAATGCGAATGGGGATAATAACAATGAATTTAATAGTAAACTGAATCGTGATTTAAATACAGGGTGACAATTATTGAACTATACGAAATTAAACCGTCATAACTTCTAAGAGGTTTGTTTGGTGAAGTTCAAACTTCTTGGTTAGCCGCAGGGAATGATGGGAATTAGTATGCGCATGCGCACGCAACATGTTGTTGTCGGCCATTTCAAGTGAAAATGTCACGGTACAGCATGCCTGAGCGCTTCTCGCGATCAAGAAGTCTCTCCACCTTCAACGGGTGACTGTGTGGTGTGCAATGTCCAGTCACGGAATAATCCGTCCAATATTCGTTGACGGCACGGTGACTACTGACCGATACGTGAAGGTTTTTGAAAAGGGTTTCATCCCCATTATCAAAAGTGACCCTGATTTCGACAAGATTTGGTTCATGCAAGACGGAGCTCGACCCCATCGGGCCAAGAAAGTGTTTGATGTCCTGGAGGAGCACTTTGGGGACCGCATTCTGGCTCTGGGGTACTCAGAGGCCACTAGAATGGGATTCGCTTGGTCGCCATATTCTCCGGATCTGAACACATCTGACTCATTTTTGTGGCGCTACATTAAAAAGAATGTGTAAAGAAATAACCCCAAAAACATTGCTGAGCTGAAAACTGCCATTCAGGAGGTCATCGACAGCATTGATGTTCAGCCACTTTAATGTGTCATGCAGAATTTTGTTAATTGTCTGCGCCACATCATAGTCAATGATCGCAGCACATATCGAACATGTCATAACCTAAATCCGAATATCTGTAGTGACGTTTACATGTTGCATAAATTTTGTGCACTCAGTACTTTTTTAAATAATTTACGTTTTATTTCATATAGTTCAATAATTGTCACCCTGTATGTGCTCGAAATGTTTAACAACTTAACCAGACTTCTCGCTTGTTTCAACCATACCGCATAATCCTTTTCATTGAAATTTTATGTGAGCCTGAGAAAATTTTTGATTTATTTATCACAAAACAATTCTGAAATTTTTATGCGTAAATATATCGCATTAAATTAAAACATAAGCCGTGTTTAATTTAAAAAAAAAAAAAAAAAAAAAAAAAAAAAACATTGGTTTTTTTAAACTTTAAAAAGGTGAACTATCAAATTTTTGTCATAAGTTGAACAGATTTTAACTAATATATATATATATATATATATATATATATATATATATATATATATATATATATATATATATAATATATGTACTAAAGCTAAATAACATTTATATTAATTTTTTTCACATTTTTATTTGCAATATGTACTTAAAAAAATCAAACTCAAACACCATTTTTTACTTTTTTTTATTATTATTATTACTAAAATATTTTTCAGAAGAATTTGTTTTTAAAAACAAGAAATCACATTTTTAAAAAGGTTTTTATGCCACGTCCTCTTAAGAATATTGTTGCGCTATTGTTTCGTCTTAAGTACACGAATTTTTAAAATTTTCCATCAGAGATGAAAAGTGTTTACGAATTCAGTTTAGCTAGTCATCTTTCCGTGCTTGAACTCTCGTAAATGCGCATGGATTACTCTGTAATTTTCATATGTTATTTTTAATTACTATAGCATGTTCATTATTGAAAATTTAGTGTACAGCATTTACAGTTCGTAAACAGGGACAATTACAATTATTCCATTATATTGCGGTTAATGGGGTAAAACGTTTTATATGGAAGTTAAAGTTGTTACACTATTTCAAACATAATAAAATTAATATGTATTTATAAAGTGCTCTAAAGCATGTTTTGTAAAAAATGTAAAATATTTAAAAGGTTAAACATGACAAGAAGTAAGGATTGCTGTTGAAACAAGTGTTTTAAAATCTATGAGAACGGCATGATTTTTCTTTCTTGTTATGTATAAACTGATACTTTCGAAATTTGTTGTAATTTGAATGTGTACATTTTAAGTATAAAACATACACTTTATAAGCACATAATCTGTAAAATACACATATATATTTGAAAATTTGTGCACATTTTATTTATTTAGCACATCCTTTTGTTCACAATATCTGTAACATTTATACACATTTTTTGCAAATTTAGGTTTGCATAGTTTCTGCAGATTTTAAAATGTGCGCAGAATCCGAGCGCATTTGGCACCTCTGATTATGCATAAAAAGTGAAAACTTAATTTTGTAGAAAAAGTGACTAAACGATTTTATGCACTTTTTATGCACAATTGGATTAGTCCCCTTTTTGTGCATAATACAGCTTATGTAATTTTGTACACAATTCAGTTTGCAATTTTATACATAATCAGAGGTGCCAAATATGCTCGGATTTTGTGCACTTTTTTTACTTGTTTTTTTTTTTTCAAACTTTTTCTAGCTAGGCGAACTAGCTCCTAGAGAGACGAGCTGCCTAGCTTTAAAAAAATATTCTTCTTAGGTTTCATATAAGAATATATCCTTTGTACAAAATCAATATTTGTTACGAAAAGCTCGTTTATATATATATATTATTTCGATTCTGAGGTGAGGCGGAGGGTTTTGTCTGGACGGATTTCGAAACGTTATTATTCATTTAAAAATTAGAGAAACTTAACCTTCCCTGGATTTTTAAACTTTTTTAATTTGTTTTGGCCTGTGATTTTGAAAACTATCGTAAAATTTATTCTTCTGAAAAGACTTAAAGTACCGTAATTTCCGGCGTATAATCCGCAGCTCAAAGAGTCGTTTTTCGGCCCAGAAATATTATTTTATAAAATGTAACTTAAACGATCGCTGTAAATATCTACCGTAATTTCCGGCGTATAATCTGCAGCTCAAAGAGTCGTTTTTCGACCCAGAAATATTATTTTATAAAATGTAACTTAAGAGATCGCTGTAAATATTTAACTACAATTATTGAATAAAATTTCTGGGTCGAAAAACGACTCTTTGAGCTGCGGATTATACGCCGGAAATTACGGTAACTACAATTATTGAATAAAATTTCTGGGTCGAAAAACGACTCTTTGAGCTGCGGATTATACGCCGGAAATTACGGTAATTAAACACTAAAAGGAGTAGAAATTAGAAATTTTTGTCACAATGTGAGAGCACAGGGTTCGTATGAACTCCTGGAATTTTCAGGGAATCACCAGTATTTTCTTATAGAAAAACTCGCCTTATATAACCCCACGATTACATAAGACGAGTTTTTTTATAAGAAAATCCTGGCAATTACTCTGAAAATTCCAGGAGTCCGTTCGAACCCTAGGGCACCTAAGAACTTCCCCTCACCACCTTCCTCATTGAACAGGGTTCTTACATTTCCTTAAGTGAGTACCAGTATTTTTTTATATAAAAATATGCTTAATTTATTCGTGCTAAACTTCGTTATATTTTAAGTGAGTTTTTCTATAAAAAATACTGGTTCGGAGGAATTTTTTTGGTCTGGAAATTCCCTGACCAGTAGAAACCCTGTTGAAGACAATTTTTAATTAACTTTTTCTTTTATGTTCATGTGTTTAAAAATCAGGGTTTCAGAGAGCAGAACCCCTTTCCTCCGAAGAGAAATAATAAATTGTTTTGATTCGTTCTTTTTAATATGTTTTGTTGCATTTTTATTGCGCGTTGTTGTACAAGGTGGGCAATATAAAACTCGCCCGGAAAATATTTATAAGACAGACGCGGATTTGACCCTTGTTAATGAACAGGAGAACTGCCCTGTATGGATATTTTCAGAAGACGCAGCAACAGTACACACTGTCTTGACAACCATGTGACGAGTGCATAATGTGTTCGGAGAGTAGGGGACAATCCGCAGAGGCAGTACAATCTCCTGGCCACCTCGATCGCCTGATCTCTCTCCCTGTGATTTTTGTCTGTGGGGTAAATTGAAGGATTGGATTTACTCAAATGATCCTCACACACTGGAAGAGCTAAATCAGAAAATTGAAAACGCTAATTCTGCTATATCTGAGGCAGATCTGCTACGCGTGTCTCATAGTTTAATAAACCGATCATAGCGCTGCATTGACGTTGACAGTGGCCATTCCCAGCAGTTTTTGTGATGAGTAATTCTCCTGTTCATTAATAAGGATCGATTCCACGTCAGTCTTATAAGTATTTTCCGGACCAGGTAAATTTTGCCCACCCTGTATTTATGTTTTGCTTTCCGTGCTGATATACTTTTAAAACAAATCCCGTGAGGTTCTGATAACAAAAATCTCAGTTTAATTTATTTCATGTTTATATTATTCATTTAAAAGAAGAAAATAATTGGATTGCAGTTACATATGTTCGAATATCTTGTTCCTTCAAAAAAAATGTTCTGCGGGAGACCATGTTGACAAGCTTATATATCACGTGTTTTCTTTATTTAGAATTAGATTTAGAAGGAATACGTAATGCCAACATAAGGAAAAGCACATTCACATGCAATTTAGAGTATTTGCGTTGTCCTTGCTGCTTTTCAGTATATTTTTTTCTTTTCTACTAAAGAACGTTTCTTATGCCTTGAAGTATCTGAAAGCTAATTTTACTTTGTTTATTCTGTTATTAATATTCCTTTTTTAGTTTCACATAACCATCATAGTGTATCAGCTTTGTATTATATCGCAGTTTTATGTTCTTCACGCATATACATCGTTAATAAGGTAATCGTATTTTCTTAGATGAATGATGTTCATTTACTTTTAAGGCAACTTGGCTCTTGCTGATTTTAAACACATTTTTTTACGGAAAAAATATTTTTTTTATTGTAATAAAAGAGTTATAAAATATAATAATCCTAATTATATCATTTTCTTAGGAAGGAAGTAACACAATTGCCTCTCTATTTTGAAAAAAAATCATTAAGAATATTTAAGTTTAAAATAAAATAAAAGTGAGAATATTAAGAAACTATATCTTGTGCAAGCTCATCTGCAAAAGAAATTTGTTGACAAAAATAATTTAATAGATTAAGTAGAAACTATACATATTTTCAAAATCAGCTAGCTCATGCCTTTTCCTTTTGAGTTTGGTCACTCGCCCCAAGCCATTTTCAAACTGGCCGAATCCCCCTAACCATTTGACGAACTGGCCGACAGCCTCTAGCCATTTCGTGATCTGGTCGACTGCCTTTATCCATTTCACGTACTGGTAGGCCGATTTCTGAATTACTCAATCAATTTAAAACAAAGTTTGCCGATTCGCGAACTTGCCAATTTTGGCATTCGGCTGTTACGTATACAAGGTTGGCCCTGGTCCGATTTTTTAATACCAGAACTTCTGAAAAAACTTTTTCGCAGTACGTTTTTAAAATATCTGCTGCAAAAAAATGTTTTGAAAAGGTTTCTACAAAATTTCCAAGAAAAGTCTAAAAAAAAAAAAAGAATTTTCTTTAAAACAAAGTGATTTTCAAAAACGGACTGAGTGATATCTTTCTATCTATATATATATAAGTTCACTAGACACATTATATTATTTATTACCGTTTTCCGACCTATAATACGCGGATCAAACAACCAAGTTTCGAACCAGAAATTTTGTTTAACATAATATAACTTATTATATCACTGTAAATATTTGACTTCTATTATTAAATGAATTTTTTGGTCAAAACATGACTGTTTGATCCACGGATTATAGGCCGAAAATTACGGTAAGTGTTTTACTTATTCTGTTTTCCTATTTATTAAAAATATCTCAGACGACTGATTAATTCTACATTAAACTTTTTGTTATGTGGTACCAGCAAATGAGCAATATGCGCTGAAAATTTTCCTATTTTAACGGTTAAATCAGAAAAGGGTATTTAAATGGTAAAATGCAATGGTAAGTAAATTGTGTAACTGTTGGGTTATTGTAGGAATAAAATGTTGTTCCTTTTGGGGTTTTTGGTCATTTGGGATTGTTGGTCCTTTTTAGAAATAGATCGTTGGGCCTTTGTAGGAAAATACCGTTCGGCCTTTGTAGGAAGTGATCGTTGGGCTTTTGTAGGGATAGATCTTTCTGCCTTTGTTGGCTAATGGTTCTTTGGCCAATGGTACGGCATGGCAGACATTTCTTACAAGTCGTTGGGCTAAACAATTATCCAACATTCACAACCATTATGTGCTATTTGTGTTAAACATATATAATGGTACTAATGAACCTTTACGATTAAACTTGATCTGAATATTTATTGCAACGTAATTAAAATATAAATACTCTATAAATGCAGAGCATAAGGTTTTGCCGGAGAATGAATACTCCTGACGAAGTCTAGGCAGAATCCGCTAATATAGACATTTTCTATAAATCAGAGATGGATAAAATACACCAAGTCTTAAAAATTTGCAGTAGACAAGTCATACTCAAAAAGTCATTATATTTAGAAATTATCTAAAATCATGTCTATTAAATTTGAAATCCTATTCATATATATCTCTGTAAAATAAATACTCCTGTATATTAGGGTGGATCGAAATTTTTTTTTTTCACAATTTCAAAACCTACCTATGCGGAAAAGATGTTCTATCGTAGGGAGATTAAGAGAAAAATAATTAAAAAAATTAATTTTAAAATTTAATTCTGCCGCAATGGGGTTTAAATTTCTAAAAAAACTGAAAAAAAGACATAATTTTGGTTAGATGATTTTTGAATAAAAATAATTGTTTTAATATTAATATAAACCTACCTATGCGAAAAGATGTTCTATTGTATGGAGATTAAAATAAAAATAATTAAGAAAATTAATTTAAAAATTTAATATTGTCGCAAGGTGTTTAAAATTTATGTATTTGAGTATTTTTACGGTAAAAAGTCAAAGTGATTCTTGTTAAATGAAATATACATTTTAGTAATTTTAAATATTAATTGTAATAAGAGGACACTTAGTTGGTTACAAGAAAAAACTTCACTTTCTTATTTACCAGCTTCTTTATTATTAAATAAAGAAAAACCTATAAAATCGTCGAAATTACAGTGGGCGATAATCACGTTTGATGTTAAAAATTGGCATGAGGTTTCGTGATTCGATGCGATTTCTTATAAAACCGTCTCGTCTATATGATCAACAAACAGCAGAAGATGCTTCCGTGACTGTTTTGACTATCCGTTCTGTAGCTTGAGTGTGGCATGGAAACCCCTTGATTGTAGATATTATTGCCGCCGGAATAATTGTTGGATTTACTATTGCTTCTGAAATCATGTCGTCACTAAATCGTTCAGTTAGTGGAGGTTCTATCACATTTTACCATTTAATAAAATCAATATAATCCGTCGCACATAGTTCAAAAGCTGGTAAATTGAAGATATGGATATTATTTGTTGAAATGTTTGGGACTTCAGTAGACCGTTTGACTTCGCTCGCTTTTAGAATTCTTCGAAAGGCCAATTGCCTTGTGTGAGTTTCGTCGTCAGGTAACTTCGATATCAGGATATTTTCAGGATGGCAAAAAACCTATTTCTCCTAATAACAAGGTCCTATTCCGCCAGTGAAGCTTCTGGGCCCAGTCATGGTTCCATCTACGTACGCGAAAAGATGACGTAGTGGAAGCGCATTGGCCTGTAACTGACACACAAACCATTGTAGAGGACGCTTCAGAATCAATTCTAAATTTCGAATAACACCTTCTTTAACACCTGTGTTAATAGATGTTCCGACGCAACAGATCGCAACCAACTTTGTTACATCTATATTGTTGTCAACACAGGACGAAAAATTTGCGATTTTTCCAGTGACTTGCACTTTCCCACAATTTACAGATACGTGTCCGATGTACTCGGAACCAGGTTCTTTTACCAAGCTTACGTGTTCTTCTATTAGGAATTTTCTTCTGTTATCTCCTACTGATATAGTCCTGTCTTTATGTCCATCGAAGTATAAACCAAATTGGTCATGGTCAGAATCTTTCACAACTGACTGAGACGGTAGAGTGGTTCTTGCCTTTGTTCTCTCATGCGAATTTTATTTTTGTCAACGACGTTCGATACATGGCTTTGTGAGATAATGCCCACATCTTGAAGCGCAGCTGACACGATGGTGCGCCTGCTCGGTCGGAAATGCCAAAACCGTCCAATGTCTTGCTACGGCATGTAATTTCGTCACTACAGATGTGACAGTGACACCGTCAGCGTTTTGGGCGCCGCTTTCAATGATAGCTGATGATGAAGAAAAGTCAGTATGCTCGCATATACGCCGCTTCAATTTGCACCCGTTATTCATATTCATATTCAAATATATTGAAATGGAAGAAACATCAGGCAGTGTTTTGTTTTTATCCACGTATCGCCCTTGCTTTAATTTTCGTTTCTCGGCCTTAGTTATTTGTAAAGTGACTTTCCGATCCAGCGACCCGATTACCATTTTTCTGACAGTTCGCTTGTCTAATAGAAATTCTCTTTCGCTCATTGGTACTTTCCGTTCTTTCTTACAGAAGCAACATTCAAATGATTTACAAGTACACGCCCATATATTAAAAACAGCATTTGCGTTTTGCCGGAAAACGTCAATCTGCTTGCGATAGCTTTCAATCCCTTTTCTGGCTTTGTCAGATTTAAGAAGACCGCGACATTTGTCGTGGTATAATCGAACTTTTCTCAAAATGCTATAGTTGTCAATTATTGGGATTGAAGCTGGTTTCCAGGTATCTTCTAACTTATTAGCAACTTCTTCACATGAGGAGGAAAGTGTAGATGTAGACAATGTTTCCTTTCTTCAGTATTCTTTTGAATTTTAACATACGCACTTTATTACGTTACTGTAGGTAGGAAGCACATTCGTTGGCATATCACAACCAGACCAATATATAGGGCAAATCATGTCTTTTCTTAACATCGCCATAGTGCAATAATATTCAAAGTACACTACGCTACACAATACACTTACAAAGAAAACTTACGCAATGAAATCGAAATTTATTTCACTTTGCGAGAACAGCGCCAGATTCCGTAAGCCGCTAGCTTTGAACTGAATGAGCGAGCGGTGGGGTCACGTTTATCCAGTATTATTCAGAGTAAGGCTCCTTTAACTATTATAGGAGCCCTAATTCAGAGCCACGTGGGCGTATCATATGACGTAGGGAAGATTCCATGACGTAGCGCTTCCAACTTATGAAGGAGTGGAAAGATAAAGCGGGAGAATGAAAAAGCTGGAATTGCCCTTTTTTCGAAAATCCAACCCCCATGCGGCAGAATTAAATTTTGAAATTATTATTTTTTATTAATTTTCTTTTAATCTCCATACAATATAACATCTTTACCGCATAGGTATGTTTTGATTAAAATTAAAATAATTATTTTGAATCAAAAATCATCTAACCAAAATTAGGTCTTTTTCCATTTTTTTCGAAAATTCAAACTCTTTGCGGCAGTATTAAATTTTAAAATTAATTTTTTTAATTATTTTTCTCTTAATCTCCATACAATAGAACATCTTTTCCGCATAGGTAGGTTTTGATTAATAATATTTATTTTTTCACCATATAACATCGATCCACCCTACTGTATATATGTCTCTACAACGTATGACTTGATATTTCATATATATAAACTTAATTCGGGGCACTCCAAACTTTCCCGCATACATCCATTGACTTATAGCCTAGCGGCCAACGATTCGTGTTTCTTATAACCGCGCTGTTGCTGAATGGATAACCTCTTAACCCTTTGAAGGGAAAAGTACTTCTATTCATAAAATTGCTGAAATGATAAACTGACACCAGAATTTACAAACAGATTTCTGTGAATATATGTAAAAGCTTTTCTTCACGTACTTGATAAAAGAAAATTTTTTATTCAAAAATTCCGGTGTCAATATGGAATTGAGAGATTAAAATTAAGTGGTTCTTAACCTCTTCACTCCCAGGACGTACGCTGCGTACGTCCTCTCATTTCAGCAATCAGCGACCGGGACGTACGCTGCAAACGTCTTCTCATTTCAGTAATCAGTGAACATTACGTACACCAATACGTTCACTATACATCTTACGTCATTATAAGAAAGAATAAAAGAAAATAAATAGAAAGAAAATAAATTCTTAAGTTTTATGTATATACAGGGGCTAGTGGTCAGGGAAAAATACAGTCAAAAAAAGTGACAGACACCAATATACTGATACAGAAAAATTCATGTTGATTATTCGATCAAATAATCAACATGAATTTTTCTACAAGAATATACTGGTGTTTACCACTTTTTTTACTGTATTTTTCCCTGACCACTAGCCACCCTGAATACTGTATGTATGTATATCAGTGTATGTATATAATGTGCAAGTTTTATATATTATTTTATACGTATTATGATAAATCCTTTAACGACCTTACATTCATTACTATTAAATGACGGAAATTATTAAATGATTTATGACACAAACATTTTGCACCGCATAGCCTGGTATATAGCCCTTCACCAGCGAAATTAAGCCTGGAAGTGAAGTGGTTAAGTCAACCACCAACTTTAAAGCGGTTATGTTATACTTCAGGAATCTTTGTTACCCCACGAGAATTCTTTTAGACCCGGTTGTAAATTAGGGACTCATAAAGCTTTCAAATGTTTTGTACTTTTAAATCTGTACGTAGACAGTCTGGTGATGCACAGGGAACGAACACAGTAGAAACCTGGACTTTGATAAAAATTTTAATTTCTTACTTTTAGTTGAATTACATTGAAGGTTGTTCTTAAGACCATGATGTACACTAAAAACACAATGGGATATTCAGAAAATTTACACTCGAATATTTAGCCTAATGGAATAATGGTAGATACTGGTTTTAATGTCATACATGTTTAATCGTTAAAAACTATTATTAATAATTTTCAATCCCAGAATAGCATTGTGGAAAATATTTAATAACATTTCGGTAAGAAAAAAATAGATGTTTCAACCTTTCTTTGTAAAGTAAATTTGGAGTAATTTTCTCGACTGCTTCAGCAAAAACAACTACGTTTTCGTCATTTAGATAATATGCTTAAATTGGCCACATTTTCGCCTTTGGTACTTTAATCTAGTTGCATTCTAGTTTAAGAAAAAGAAAACATCATTACCTGCGACCATTTGAGAACTAGAGATTTATTCCAGTTAGTAACATTCCATATTGAATGTTTATAATTGGAATTATTCTCTAGGTCTCAGGTAATACAAAACATGATTTTTGTGCATACATTGAAAACGAATTTATTATTATTTGAAAGACTAATTAGGGTGTATAACATTTACACACTAAAAATTCTATTCATCCCCTAAATTTTAGAAAGAGAGTGAGGTATATAAAAAATATAACGTTGGAGGCAGTCGCTGATTATCCAACATTGATTTGGAGGTCAAGAAACTCGTGTATTATTTTTGCTGCATGAGAGAACATTAGATTAGTCAGAGAATGGGTATATTCTTGTCGCGGGCCGGAAACAGAGCGATGAAGTTTCGAACGTATGCAGTACATACCACATTTGTTAGTGCATACTACCACCACCTTCCTGTGTTGTGGCCGGTTGTAAAAATAGACGAAAGTTGCGAACTAGTTCCATTCTAGTTTGAAAAAATATTCATATTATCATCTACCATGTGTGATCTAGAGACTTTTGCCAGTTATAAACATTCCATATTTAATGTTTATAATTATTCTCTAGGTCTCAAATAATACAAAACACCAAGAGTACAACGAAGAAAATACTTATATACAGTGGCTTTTAATGTAACACAACATTATGTATTAGCTAGTCTAGATTCATGACGATAATATGGCCATGATGGTACAAATGTAAATTCAGGAAAAATGCGACAATAAAGAGTACCTTTTTCAGTAGCTAAATTAGACATCTTTATTTAAAGATATACCAGGAATCCAGAGCACCGAATTTTTAACTGTATTAAACAACAGATCACCGGCAAAAATTGTTCAGTACCAGATAGAGGGAGCCGTAAACGAGAGCAGTTATCTACATCAGAGCGGGGAGAGAAACGTTTTCTCGAACCGGAATGTAGCCCCTCACCTTTATGCTCTATTTTGGCTTAAAAATTGAGATGAAATAAAGTGGAAAAAATACGTTCCACTTTGTTACATTTAAAAGAATTTAAATAAAAACAAACCGCACAGTAGATTTTTGAAACCTCGAAGATACAAATGCAGACCTTGCGCCACAAGGTGATGACAGACATAAATCTGACTGTTATAGGATTGAAGTGGAAATTTGTACATTCAGATTTTTCTGAATGTCAGTCAAATCCGTTGCGGAAAATAACTTCCAACGAAATAAACAAAGGCATCTGGATGTGATACTTGCGATACCAAGCGTATAACAATGCTTTAGTTATGAGATTGAAAGGCAATGCTAGCTGAAAAATGTTTCTGCGCTGTTGTTGAGCTGATAAATTTTTTTTCGCAAATTAGTAGATTTTTTACTTTTTCTTTCCTTTTTTTTATCTGTAAGGAAATTGCATTATAGGCTGATGAAGTAAATATCTACAAAAACAACTTTTCCAAAATAGAAAAAGCCAAGCGTAAAAAAAAAAAAAAATTGTGGCTAAAAAATGGTGTGATATCAGATTTCCAAGCTATTATATTACTTATTTAACTTTTTTCCATTAAATAAGTTATCATATATATAAGTCGAGTGCCTACGTATATGTTAATAGAAATCGTTTTCTCCTGTACTAAATACATCCTAACGAGTTTCTGAAAATGCAATTTTTTTCAAATTATGCATGATGGGCTTGGCGGCCATCTTTGCATATTATTCACAAAATTCTAAACACTGAAATCCGTAGTTCAAAATTATTATTTAAGCAAATGTTTTAAGCGTTTAATTTATAGACTTGTATGCTCTGAAAATTGTGTCTTAAGATAATGATGACTTATCTTAAGATTCATCTTATGATTTATTTTTTAGAGTAATTAATAATTTCAAACTAGTAAAAATCAATTTCTCAAAATATCAGTCTTATCTAATTTATCTGTCCGTAGTTAAAATCTGAAGTTCGAAATTGTTATAAACATATTACAGTGCGAACATACTACTCTTTTACTTCAGAAATTTGGATGCTTAGAAATATGGAAAGATGGCCGCCAAGCCCATCATGCATAATTTGAAAAAAATTGCATTTTCAGAAACTCGTTAGGATGTATTTAGTACAGGAGAAAACGATTTCTATTAACATATACGTAGGCACTCGACTTATATATATATGATAACTTATTTAATGGAAAAAAGTTAAATAAGTAATATAATAGCTTGGAAATCTGATATCACACCATTTTTTAGCCACAATGGTTTTTTTTTACGCTTGGCTTTTTCTACTTTTGAAAAGTTGTTTTTGTAGATATCATTCCTTTTTTTTAAATAGATTAAACATAGTTTAAATAATCTAAACATGAGAAATAATTTAAAATTACATTTTACTTTCAGTCATTGTATAAAGGGTTAACTAGAAATACCAGTAGATTTTTCAATTAAACTAATTACACTCTTAAAAACAACATACTAAATGTGGCTTGTTATAATACTTGTTATCCTCCGTTAAAAAATATCACTGACTTATCCATGAAATGAATAAAAATAGAATACGTACATAGCGTGTCAGTGCTGCATTTGATATGAAACGTGATATCACGCTCTTCTATTATTAGCACTAGCTGGCTTCGCCCACTAGCGGGCCCTTAATTTACATCGGGGCCTCGAATCTTGTAAAACCTCGAACCGAACGAACCTCCGACAAGGTTCCCCGCTACCTTCGGCACCGGATAATCCCTTAATTTGCACATCTAACAGTATAAACCTCTAACCGAACGAACCTCCGACACGGGTCCCCACTGCCTTCGGCACCGTATAGCAGTCGTGCTGCGCACGCTCCAGTTCTATCTTCCACCACCAGGTAGCGCAATCTGTTCTATATGAACCTCGGGCACTGAAATCGTTAAGGCTATAGATGTCGAGTCGAATGAGCTATACCGCGTCGTGATCCAGCCCATAGAACCAGAGATAGGAAAGTGCCCCCTGGTGGTGAAAAAACGAACTAAAATCAGAAAGCTCTATCGATGTCGAGTCGAATGAGCCATACCCCGTCGTGATCCGACCCATAGAAACAGAGATAGGAAAGCGCCCCCTGATGGTGAAAGCTAATCACGTTTATGGGCAAAGTGGGGGATGAACACCGGAGATGCATAATAGGATTAAGCGGTCACAGACATTTCCAACGATGTATCACATGAGGGGTATGTGCAAAATTTAGAAATCCCCCCCTCCCTGCATAATATGATTAAGCGTTCACAGACCTTTCCAACGATATATCAAATGAGTAGTGTCGGGGGGGGGGGCGCAAAATGTGAGGGTGACACCTGTGATGCATAACAGGAATAAGTGGTCACAGCCCTTTGTAACGATATGTGACATGACGAATATCGTTAAAATTTAGAAAAGTGTCCCCCCCCCCTTGTGTAGGCAAAACACGCTCCGCCCCTCCCTATAATTTTTGACGCGGCTTTATTTTTAAAATTTATGTTATGTGTTATAAAATATCGTAAAGTTTCAAACAGATAGCCTTATTATACTTCCTAATTTTGTTCACGCCCCTCCCCATCTCCTCCCCGAAATGTGACGCGCCACTCTTTTTTATAATTTTTTTTTATCATGTCTTATAAACTATCTTAAAGTTTAAATCAGATCGCATTGGAATTTAATATATTTGCTGAAATTACTATTATATATAGAATAATATAGAAATAAACCCTCCTTTAGCTTGTAATTAAGATATACGAACAATTTTTAGAATTTCTGAAAGCTGATTTTTATTTATTTATTTATCTATTTATTTATTTTTTGTTTATTTATTTATTTATTTTTGCGTTGCCCTGTGCATGTTTGGAATTTCGTAGCAATTTCTTAGATTTACATTATTTTATTCAATTAAACATTGTACTGTTGCAATAAATTTAAATGGAAACTTCACTTCTAAAACAAAAATAACACAGGCCTACAAAATTTAACTTTTTATCTGGGGTTTTCACGAATTTATGTAAATTGTAAGAAATCTGCTATGCTTATTTCAAAATAATATCCATTTTTATATATCACGTCAGGATTTCTTTCAATTAAGAAACTAAGAATTTGGAATTTGAGAATATACAATTTACACAACATTCATTTAAAAATGTACAAAAAAAATCAGATAAATAAATAAAATCATATATACATATATAAATGTGTGTTTGCATGTTTTATAAGAAATTATATTCTAGTATATACAGTAAAATTACTTTTCTTTATCATCAAAAGAACGCTTGTATCCTTTAGATTTTGAGGCTGGTTTAGTGTCTCTTTTTAGCCCCCAGCAGTAATCTGCCAAAATATTTACATTCCAGTGTCCTTGATAGCGTTTTTCCATGCATTTTATGTCCTGGTGAAATCTGTCACCTTGTTCTTCACTCATTTCACCAAGATTTTCAGGAAAACATTCAAGATAGGGGTGCAGAAAATGCATTTTTAAACTCATGTTACAACCTAGTTTTTGAAAGTTTTGAACCATTTTTTTTCAATGATCGTTGCGCAGTTAGGATCTTTGTAATTTCCTAAACATTTCTGAGTAACGTGTTTGAAACTAACCCATGCATCTTTCTCGATTAATTTAATTTTTCCTTCAAAATTTTCGTCCTTCATTAACCATCTCATATCTGGGCCAACGAACACATCTTCTTTGATTTTACCTTCCGATAAATGTGGAAAAACTTCATTTAAATATCGAAAACTATCCCCTGTTTTATCTAAGGTTTTTACGAATTGTTTCATTAAACCTAATTTAATGTGCAGGGGAGGCAAGAGGACTTCTTTTGGATCAACTAAGTTCTGACGAATCACTTTTTTTATATCCTGGATTTATACAACCTCTTGATGCCATATTGCTATAAGAAACTGACAAAACAAACGTAAGATATAAATAAACGAACAAAATAAATGCGGGGCCTCCGTGACCGAGTGGTTAAGACACCATTCCGCTAATCGCTTGAGAGCGTAGGAGTCAGGTCAGCGGGTTTGACACCCGCCAGCTCCATTGCACACACTTTGTGGAGCTCCCGGATGTAACTCTCTGGTGTTGTAAATTTCCTTGTGGCTATCTCGTCCCTGTATATTGACGATGACTTATAAGCGGGCACTTGATGTCAAGCACACAAGTCAGATGTATGTTCTCAATAAATAAACAAAATAAATGCATGTTCTCACTACAAATGCGCCTTCTCAGGCAAATATCAATACATAAAGTGGCGCCATCTATATTTATATTTCACATCCTTTAGTGCAGTATTGTATTTTAACATTTATTAATGTCACTTTACTAAGAAATTAATTTTTGTTTTTATTAAAAATGTATCTTATTTAATAAATATTACACATTGATTTTATTAAGAGGCACTCCCTTCTTTTTTGTTTTGTAAAAAAACTGTGGGTGTTAGAAAAAAACTAATGTCATATTTGTGATCAGCGTGACTGATTTACTAAGAAAAAAGTGCCATTCTTCAAACCCCAGATTTGTGTTGAGCTGTGTAATTTAACAACCGGATTTCATTAATTTATACGAAAATGACGTGAAAGGTATTCCTGCGAACGAAATGCCTGTCCTTTACCGTGTTTTTTTTTTTTTTTAAGAACTAAATGAATCACATTTAATTCATTTCAAAAATTTTGTTGACGTTTGGAAAGAAATTTTAAATGCCGATAAGTCTTAATGTATACATTTTAGAAGGTACATCTTCCCTCAAAAACTAATTTATTTTTAAAGATCTTTCTAAAAACGTAAATTATATATTAAAAACATTTTTTAAAGCATAAACACTACGTCTGATTACTTTATTTTACAATATTATAAGAACACGCATTTTATCAGACAATTAAATACACTAGACAAACATGAGTGAAAAGTTAACCGGGGCAGGACTCGAACCTGGGACCTTGTGCATGCCGTGTTGACGTGCTGCGACAGAGCCACCCAGGCCGATATCCTTGAGGGGCAATTTCTCATACTTATTCATGTTGGAAACAGTCATCTGCTACAATTTGCAGTCATATTTAATTGTCTGATAAAATGTGTGTTCTTATAATTATGAAGTTTTATTTTTTTTTAATATCTTCAAAAGAAAATGGCTGACTTGCAGATGAAATTTGATGTGGTTATATTATAACCTGTAACTGATTTGTGCTATTTTAATACACATGGTACATGGTCGTTGGCGGGTTTTATCTCTGTTTTGGCATATTTTTTTAATCGCCAAGTTAATTAACAGTTTTTTGCTAATTAAGAATAGAAAATAATTCTTTTTTACATTGAATTTTATAAAAACACATAGATTACGTAATTACTTGTCCAAAAATGCAATCCTTTTTTTATTCTGCCCAATATTAAGGCCTGTAGCTTGTTTGAAAAAAAAAGTTTGACGAAGAAAAAAGTGATCATTTTAAGTAACTCGACGTTTTTAAAAAAAAGCTATATCTCTGTTTATAAATCACTTATGAAGATGAGTTTGGTCTTAAATTGAAGAAATTCTTCCTTAGATACTTCTAGTTTTCGTTTTTTTTTTCTACGACGCTTGGTTTGTTTGATATCTGATATTTTAATCTGGCATGTTTTGTCGATTTAACATTGCGAAGTTGCTTTCTGTATATAAGCATTAGCGGTCTTTATTCCAGTTCTTGGCGTTGTTTGTGTGGCGTTTTTTTAAAGCTTGGCTTGGCAGAGAGACCGCCCTGCTTGATAGTTTGGCGCAATGAGTGACGCCCTCAGTGTCGTCAATTGCAAAATTATGCAAACTTCTATAAAATGGACAGGTTTATTGAAGGTAAATGTTGCTTTTTTGGTCCAGTCACTGATTTCTCATAAACTTTGGAATGTATAGAACACGTTCATCCACTTTTTTTGTCAATGCTTTCTTTTAAATTTTGGCCAATGTTGCGGATTTTAGCCATTTCGTACCACTGTGCGTGTATCTACCTGACATAGCTCTAATTCTCGTAAATATACTCTAAAATATAATATGTTATTGGCGTTTGCTATAGCACGATCGCTTATTAAAATGAATTTTATAGTTAGTAGCAATTATAAATTATTTACATGGACGGTCAAAAGTATTCTGTTACATTTCAGTCAATGGAAAAAAGATTTTAAAGCACCTTTTGATGATGTTACGCCATTTGAAATATGATGAAATTGATACACAATTATGAAACGCACTAAACATAGGGTGCGAAGCATTTATTTTTCACTCACAGGGTCACGCAAAATAATTCTGTTACAAATTGTTCTACGAGGAAAAATTGTTCGAAATGTAATTTAATGATGTTTCACTATTTTAAACATAATGAAATTTATATACATAACTGAGGGGCACTATAAATTTCTCACTGAAAAGTATGGTGTGTATTGCTTTATCGTTCGTTTACAGGGTTACACAAAATAATTCGGTTAGCCTCTTAGTACTACAATTACATTCTATGTGTGATAAGTGCGTTTTTCACTTTTCTTTGCGTTTGTACGTTTCACTAATTTTTGCAAACTGTATGGTATATATGAATTCTGTTGATCATATACCGGGCCAGTTGATCATATACAGGGATCATATAATTTGCCACAAAGGATTTCGAAATATTGCTGACTAAGGGCGCGAATTGCTTAAAGTATTTTTAATTGTGTTTGGCATTTTACGGCTGAACTATATTTAGTAGATTAATACAACTTTGTAGAATGTAAATAAATTCATATACAGGGCTACGCAAAGAACAAGATACATTGTCGTTTATGATTGATAGTTCCTGGAAATGAGTTTTAAGTTGTCTTATGCGTTGTTTACTTGAATAAAATTTCAGCTTAATATGTTGTTTGTACAAATAAAGTCTTTGGATCGTATATAGGGCTGTAAATATATTTCGAGTGCATTTCCATCAATTGGCGAAAATTGCTAAATGTAAATTTCCCAACTGAACTAAATTGCATCATGCTATGTACTATACATGCAAATTTATAGATAATATACAGGAAAGCACAATATAATTTGACTAGTATTTTTTTAGTACGGAAAGTAATTGTTATTATTGGATGTTATTTGTCCTAAAATATTTACTTCATATCTTTTTTTACTTTTTTTAGCAGTGAAGTTTCGTTATAGTTTTCTGAATGTGTTGGAAAGTGTTTCATAATGACGCATGTTTGACGCATGATTTTTCGTTGATGTTTAATCATGTGATGGTGTACGATTAAAAAAAGGTGAAATTTAATTTACGAAATTACCTGTCTTGAAGTGTTTGTGAGCCCCATTTGTTTCTAGTATAACCCAATATAAGCTATTGACCGAAACAAATCACACATTTGACATTTTGTCAAATAATTGACATAAATACATGTAGTTGGAAAATACTTGTAATAGAGTTTGCAATTTTATCCGTATTTTGTGATACTCTATTGGTGCGTGAAACTGGAAAACCTACTTAATCTCAAAATGTTCAAGGACGAGGACGAGGTTTCTAATATTTTCATAAATATTCGCCGTTCAGCAGTATTTCATGTGCGTTAACTCTGAAAAAAAAAATGTTGTATTCATATGTAATATTCATTTTAAAAATATGTTTTATAAAGTTCAAATGTATGTTTTACTCAAAAATAATCCAATACAAATATACCAAAACATTGGTAATTTCAAGTTACAAAAAAATGATTTGAAAGCGATTTATATCCAAATTAGGTTTTAGATATTATCTACTTCTTAACACTGACCCGAAATATATTAATTTTGTCACTTACAAAAAATATTGTTCAGAGATAAACTCTACAGAAACTATATGGAATACTTGCAATTTTATTTTATTTTTATTTTTCTGCTACACATATTTATGTGCAGATTTAATATAGAGATATTTATCTATATAAATGTATGAATATTGCATGTAAAAACAAAAAAATTTAAGTGTAATTAAAAATAAGCACATGTTATAAAATTAGAAATAAAATAATTTTAAATACGATTTTATGCACTGCTTACCTGATACATGTCTAGTCATAACTAGTATAATTATAGGAATTTGTTTATGCGGTTTGTTTTAAAATACGCAGAATATGTTGCTCTTTTATATGCATGTTCTTCAAAACATCAAATATTTGAACGATTCAGCCTAAAAAATAAGTAACCACATTTAAACATAAATATAACCTTTTTTATGCTATAGAAAATAGTCTCTACAGTCTAGTATGAGTATAAAAGTCATGAACATTCCGGGTTCGTACATATTTACCACAATTTTTTAATATAATTTTCTATTTAACATCTAAGTAGCAGAAATTGCAGACTCCACGTTTAATTGCAGAATTTGTGATACTTTTACGCATTTAAATAAGGTAAAAAATTCTATTAAAAATGTGTGGTAAAAGCGTTTGAACACTGACATGACATTTATAAAAATTAATTTAAAAAATAAAGATAATAGACTAATTTACATAATTACACGGGCTGCATATTTTATACGCGAATGGTAATTAGCAACTAAAATATTGAAAGAGAGCAGGAAAAATTAAGAACTTCGGTTTTAAAAATTGGTTTAACATTAAAGTGTCTGTGAAAATATGTGAAGGAAGCGTAGGTCTTATTCATGTAATTACTTTGGGATTCGCATTACTCAGTGAGTGGGGCACTCAGCACGCCGCACAGTGGAGTATTTGATGCAAAATCCTCGCCAAAAAGGCAGAAATTAAAAATTTTCTCAACAATTGTAAAAAGCACATCTGAATAACTGACTAACTGGTGTGTCAATCTATGTCTATTTCAGGAGTATGAGTCAAAAACGACGGCTCCTACTCTCAGTTTAAATGAAAGATTCTTTGTGAGAAGACGTGTTTTTTTGTTATGTTTCAGCTTTGTTATTGTGTTTAAATGTATACTTTGACATGTGCATTTAACCCCTTAATCTTCGCGCCCGATAAAGGTAGGCTACTTTTAAAAAAATTCAGATTGCTTGATTGCCACCAGTTTTTGAAGTTGAAATATTCTTCTTATGTAATGACAGATAAAATAATGGGAGATTGAAGCCAGTTACACTATTTCAAAAAACTGGTGGGAATCAAACAATCTGAATAAAAAAATAGTAGCCTACACTGCCCGTGAATGTCTCGGGCGCAACGATTAAGGGGTTAAATAATTTTACTTATCATATAATAAAAAATAAATAAAATTAAAATGTGTTATTCTTAAGCCGTTTTTGATCTCATTTGTTGAAATATATTTGTAGAAATATATTATATAATATATTCAAAGCTGTTTAAAGCTGTTTCGGGGTTTGTCGGACCATTTTTGAATTATAATCGAGTTGGTTTTAGTTTTGAAAGAAATTTTCTTAAAAAAAAGGTTCCCCATATTGTTGTCATTTTTAGATATCAATGTTTTTTGGAAAGACTGCAAATCTATTAAAAACACTCAAAAAACAGCATCTCTATACTGTAGAAACTTAACTTTGCTAAATACTAAATGCAAGTAATATACCGGGTGATTATATTTAAAGTTACGATTTCAAAAATCGATAATTTTAAAACTACTGGTCAGAATGACTTGATATTTTAGCAGAACAATCGTGAGGCAATGGAATTTTGTTTGGCAAAGGAAAAAATAGTTCCAAAATGTGACGATAGATGGCGCTGTCAGGGGAAAGACCAAAAATGTATTCGTTAAACACATAAATGTTGATAGTCACACGGAAAAAGTAGAGTTCAGGGATTTACTAAAAATTTATTAATGGAAAGACAAGAATACGTGTTTACAGTGACAACAGCGATAATGACAAAAAATGAAAAAAAAGAGCTTTATCGAACAAACACTTTTCTGATGATTAAGGCGTAAGTTGTTCGATATGCCCTCCGACTTGTTCCGCTATTAATTGGAAGCGCAAAACAGCATCCTCCACAACAGATCGGAGGATACCTGCACTGATGCAACGGGTGTGGTGTGTAATGCTTGCTTTCAAGTCGGCTAGATTCTGAATCCACCCGCTGTAAACAACATTCTTCAGGTACCCCCAAAGCTAGAAATCACACAGGTTTAGGTCGGGGGAACGTGGCAGCCATGCTGTTTGAAAAAGGCGGCTTATGATCCTATCATCTCCGAAATTAGCACTCAGTAGCTGCTTCACATGAGTAGCAATGTGAGAAGGAGCGCCATGTTACATGAATATTTTGCGATTCACACACTGACGTTGCGGAAGTGCCAGAAAGACATGGCTACACAAAGTGCTTCATACCGCCTGCCAGTAATGGTGCAGGTAACGGGACCCGCAGGTGTGATCTCCGTGAAGAAAAACGGACCGACAATAAACGCTGCTTTATTCCGCACCACACAGTAACCTTTTCAGACTGAAGAAGTAACGGCTGTAGCTGGGACGAATTCTCGGTCGCCCATATCCTGCAATTTAGCATAAGATCCTTGCAAATAAAAGTGGGCTTCGTCAGACCACAGAATGTTCCATGGCCATCCGTTGTCCACTTCTATCTGGGCAAGAAATTGTAGTGCAAAAGATTGACGTGCTTCCAGGTCAGGAGGTAGCAACTCCTGCACATGAGTTATCTTGTACGGATAACAGCGCAAGATCTTCCGTAGGACTTTACGCACCGTGCTGATCGGCATATCCAGCATTCGGCCAATTCCCCGTGTACAATTGATTCCAGCAGCATTGTTAGTTCTTGTAATGCTGTAGCCACATCTTCCACTGCCCCATCCAAAACTGGTATCCTTCCTCTACCCCGTTTAACGTCCAATGAACCGGTCTCTTAGCAAATCGAATTTAGCAATCATTTTTTTCAGACCAATTGTGGTTATTGGACCCCTTTTTATGGATTTTAATGTCCGAGCTTCAAGATCAGAGCGCGATTCTTCATAGTCAGAGTCATGATGAAGCATTCAGGCAAAGTGCTGGTGCTCTGCATTTTTAGGGCAGCTATTTCTGCGGTGCGCATGTCACTTATTTGTAATTTGCATATCTCCAGACAATGTGAACCCCGACAGCCCCACCTATCGGCACATTTTGCAACTATTTTTTTCCTTCGCCAAATAAAATTAACATTGCCTCACGATTGTTCAGTTAAAATATTAAGTCATTCTGACCAGTAGTTTTAAAATTATCGATTGTTGAAATCGTAACTTTAATTATAATCACCCGGTATATAGGGTTCGTACGGCTCCTGGAATTTTGCGATCAAGAAATTCTTCGGTACCAGTATTTTCTTACAGAAAATCTTTCCTTAAAAGAATCCGAAGTGCCACGAGTTTAACCTAGATTTTTTTTCTATACAGAAAACACTGGCGAAACTCCTGGTAAAACCACTAATCCATACGAACCCTGCCCAGCTAAAAATGAACTGCAGTTTTTCTACAGAAGTGAAGTATTTTCAAAGTTTTTCTACAGGCAACTGTAGATTTTCTGTAGTGCAATCTTGACTGTAAAAATACTTCAGTTATTTTGCAGTTAATGTGAAGTAATTTTGTAGTAATTTATTTCAAAAATACTGTGAGCTTTTATCTGCAAAAATACTGCAGTTTACGTGAATTTATGTTATAATCATAAATTAAAAAAATAATGAGACTTTACATCTGTAGTAAAACTGTAGTAAATTTGAAGTATTTTTACAGTCATTATTTCAGTATTATATTTTCTGATGTATCTGCAGTATAACTGCAGTTACTTTAAGGTCATTTTACAGAACTTAATTTTAGTAAGTTTGTGAGATTTTTTTCTGCAATTTATCTGCAGTTTTAAAAGCTAAGCAATATTAAAGTCATTCAGTTTTTGACAATATTGCGTATTTACTTTGTTATTAATAATTAACACTGTTTTCAAGACTTTTAGTTTAATGGGAATAAATTGAACAAAAATCAAAATCCTCGGGCGGGGGGGGGGGCGAACACTGCTTTGAATCACCCATTTTGAGATAAATTTTTAACACATAAATATATAAAAAAAAATAACTTTCATGGGGAATTTAAGGGGGAAAGTCCGACCTTCCCCCCAACGGGAAATTTGTACTTTCTCGTAGTGTTTAATTACTTTAAATTACTCGAAAAAAGAATAAATTTACTGTTTTACAAAATCGGTCAAAATAAAAAATTAAATAAAATTTCAAAATCCAGGGAGGGTTAATGACCCCCCCCCCTCCCCAACGGAAAATTCTTAGTTCCTCTTTTAAGTTACTCGAAAAGAACCAATTTTATTATGCTGTTCAAAATCGGAGAAAACGTAATTTTAGTTACTTAAACTTTAAAATTCAGGAAGAAAGTAGTAATTGAACACCCCCCCCCATACACACACACACATACATACACACCCTACACACAACGAAAAATTCTTAGTTATTTTATTTTAAGTTTTTTATTATTATTATTATTATTTATTTTAGTTATTTTAATTATTTAGTTATTTAAATTTAAAAATCAAGGGAGGGGGAAATTGCCTTTCCACTTATTAACTACAGGCATGATGACTTCCAGTTTTTAAGAAAATTTTACTTCAAAAAACAAGTGAAAAATGTAAATCTCCTTTTGAACATTTGATTTTTTTTTCGTAACTGACTATGTGAAGAAACGCTACATCTCAACTCAACTCAGATTCTGATCGTTCTGTTTACATTTTGACCGCGACGGCGGTAAGTGGTAAGTGCAAGCGTTTGTATATTATTTTCTGTAATTCGCTAGCTTTGTTAATATAATAATTAATGCCGTAATTTTTTAATTGTTTATATATAGCCATAAGATGGCTAAAAATATGTACCGACAGACTCTTCTACAAATCTAGATAGATTAAAAAATTAGATACATTCAACGTATTTATAAAGTACCACGTTGTCTTGCCAAAAAAAATTATTTCGGAGGAGATTTGTATTGTCAATGTGTCGTCCATATTGTCTTATTTTAGCATTTTTTTTAAAATACTGTAATAGCGATGGAGTTAATTTAAAGTTTGTTGCCCCTACAATTACGATTATGCCAAGGTTGCAGCTATGATTTTATCAAAATCATCGCCAAGCTTACATATGCATCGTATATATGAATATATATATATATTACACACCAAACACTCATATTAATATATACGTCATTTTATATATATTATTTGCATCATATGACTATAACTTTCGGCCACATAAATCACGAAATGTTGAACACATAGTATTATTATAATGTCATATATGCTTTATAATTTGATAAATTTTGGTCACTAGATGTTTTTCTTATATTAATTTTACATTATTTTGTAATAAAAAATGCAAAAAATGAATCCTGAAATGTGTTTTATGGTGTTCAATGGATAAATAAACTAAAAAAAATTATTTTCTTTAAATCTAAAGTTTTTATTATTACAAACAAGTAGCAGCATCCAAAATTTTAAAATAAGCTATCAAGCTGGGGCGTAAAAATCTAGGAGTCAATGGGCCAATTCTCACCACTAAATTTTATTAGTATTCTTCGGCTAAATTTTATTATTATACTTCACCTAAATTTTATCAGTATTCTTATTAGTCGAAGAATATTAAAAATTTAGTGGTAGTAATCTACCCATTGGCGACTGGATTTTTACACCCCTGCTATCAAGTATAAAAATATAGCAACAAATAATTTGTTATTAATTGAAAAATGTTAACTGACACCTGTAACATACCAATTTGGCAAACTATCTTGAAAAAAAAAAAAAAAAAAAGCTTTTAATCACATTTCATGTAACATATCATCATTCAAGAGGACAATATTTAAAATAGCATTACTTTCAATTAAATTATAATTTTTATAAAGTTATTTTCCTCCTGGTATATTATTTGTAAACTTTGATTAAAAGCAATTGAAAATATATGTAAAAACCTTGAGAAACCATTAATTGGATTGACACTAATATTGACACACAGGCTAAGTACAGTCAAGATCAACCCAAACATTCATTGTAACGATAAAAGGCTCAAATATTTAATTTAATTTTGTAATAAATATGAGTTATTTGAATTCACAATAACAAACTCTAAATTAACTCCATCACTATTAAAGAAAAGTTTAAAATAAGATAATATGAACAAAACTTTGAAAATACAAATATCCTATGAAATATTTTTTCTAGTAAGGCTTTTATAAATACTTTGAATCTATCTAA
The DNA here is from genome assembly GCA_963931845.1 of Maratus michaelseni. Lineage (NCBI taxonomy): Eukaryota > Metazoa > Arthropoda > Arachnida > Araneae > Salticidae > Maratus > Maratus michaelseni. Next base: position 165,470,767 of record OZ007586.1, read on the forward strand.
TTTTTTTAAAGAGAAACCAGTTTCGAAGAAGTGTCTGTCGGTACATATTTTTAGCTATCTTATGGCTATGTATAAACATTTAAAAAATGCATTAAGGTGTTAATTATTATATTAACAAAGTTAGCGAATTACGGAAAATAATGGACGAACGCTGTCACTTATTGCTCAATGCCGAGAGTTTCATGTAAAACGTAAACGGGTTTAAAATTTAGCTATAGGTGAAAATTAGCAGTGGCTATTCACCACATAGCGATTAAAGTTGTAAAACGGCAATTAAAACATTGTCATTGTTTACCACCTCTTCTTTCAGGTAACACATTCCATGGCAATCCTTGAGCGACTAATTTTGCGATCCCCCCCCTCCCCGCAAACGGGTGAAAAATTTTATGATCCCCCCCCCCTAAAGGTGAAAATAAGCAGTCGCCAGTTGTTGATTAAACTTTAAAAACTGGCGATTAAAAATGTGGAAAGCACAAGCAAAATGCAGGATTTCCCAATTACCATTTTCTCCTAAATTTCAAGTTTTTTCAGCGTCCATTCGACGAAATTCATAATTTTTATGCGTCCGTTCGAAGAAATTCATGGCTTTTACGCGCTCGTTTGAAGAAATTTACGATTTTCCGTGCATAATCGAAGAAATTCATGATTTTTACGCGGCGATCCATAAAATTCATGATTTTTATGCGTTTGATCGACGAAATTCAGGATTTTTACACTGCCGAATGACGAAATTTGATTTTTACGTAGCCAATCGACAAAATTCATTATTTCCCTCCGGTCGATCGACGAAATTCATTATTTTTATGCACACGATTGACGAAATTCAAGATTTTTACACTCTCGAATGACGAAATTTGATTTTTACGTAGCCAATCGACGAAATACATGATTTTTACACGCTGATCGATAAAATTCATGATTTTTACGCGTTCGATCGACAAAGCTCATGATTTTTACACTGCCGAATGATGAAATTTGATTTTTACATAGCCGATCGACAAAATTCATTATTTTTCTGCGCCTGATCGACAAAATTAATTATTTTTACGCACACGATCGACGAAATTTGTGATTTTTATGCGGCTATCGATAAAATTCATGATTTTTACACGTTCGATCGACGAAATTCATGATTTTTACGTGCACGGTCGATAAAATACATGATTTTTACACGCTCAATCGATAAAATTCATGATTTTTATGCGGTCGATCGACGAAATTCATGATTTTTACGAATTCGATTGACAAAATTCAATTTTTTTACGCTATCGATCATCGAAATTCAAGATTTTTACACTCTCGAATGACGAAATTTGATTTTTACGTAGCCAATCGACAAAGTACATGATTTTTACACGCCTGTCGATAAAATTCCTGATTTTTATGCACTCGGTCACTAAAAATCGCGATTTTTACATGTCCGATCGACGAGATTCGTGATTTTATGCATTTGATCGATGAAATTCAGGATTTTTACACTCCCGAATGGCGAAGTTTTTTTACGTAGCCGATCGACAAAATTCATTACTTTTTCTGAGCATGATCGACAAACTTCTTTATTTTTACGCACATGATTGAGAAAATTCATGATTTTACACGCACTATCGATGAAATTCAGGATTTTTGCACTCTTGAATGGTGAAATTTGCAATTTTTCTTCAAAATTCTTTTTTCGAAATTCAATTTGTGGGGTTTTTTTTTCGGTTAATGTCCGTGAAGTGTACATATATATACAAGTTACTAACCGCTGTTTGAATGAATTTCATGCATTCTAGAGATTGCTGCATTGTGAGTTTCGTGCATCCAGGAGTGTTTTTTTTTTTTTTTTTTTTTTTTTTTTTTTTTTTTTTTTTTTTGGGGGGGGGAGAGTTATTGTAGGCGAAGCGTACATATATATATATATATATATATATATATGTTACTAACTGCTGTTTGAATGAATTTCATGCATTCTCAAGATTGCTGCATTGTGAGTTTCATACATCCGCGTTTTTTTTTTTTTTTTTTTTTTTTTTTTTTCAGTTAATGTATGCGAAGCATACATATATATGTTACTAACTGCTGTTTTGAATGAATTTTATGCATTCTAGAGATTGCTGCATGGTGAGTTTCATGCATCCAGGGTTTTTTTTTTTTTTCAGTTAATGTTTGGTTAATGTACCTGCTTAATCCTGTAACGGATAATTGCATATATTTGCATTTATATAAGTGTTTTCGCGGTCTCCTCTGATAATGGGATCCAGGATAATGGATATTCAGGGCCATGTTGCCTGCAAGTTTGTTGTAAATGTATCACTTGTACGTGCCACTATTCGAAACAAGCTAAATTCGGCAGCAAAGGCTGTGAAATGTGAGAAGAATTTGTAAATACATTTGGTATTTAAATACGATGTAAATTATAAAGCATAAACATCAAATGTTAATAAAATGGTTTTTTTTAAATTTAAACCTTATTTGCACCATAATTGTATACAAGATAAAATTAGAAGGACAAATCAGGACGCAGGTAAGAGTAATTTTTGTAAATTTTAGCATTTTTTTAGAAAAACAGAAAAGCATATATTTGTTTTGCTTTTAATATGAATTTTATGCAGTTATTTTTTATTAGCTGTAACATATGTAATACATTTTATTTCATAGTAAATGGTATATAATTTAGAAATTTACATATATGTATGTATCCTTTCATATAATTTATTTTATATATTCAAAATTATATAAATATTTAATGCACATATAGATACTTTCTTTAAGAGATGCAAAAATATTCAAATTTGAAATTCACATTGTGGAAAAATTAGTTGCAATTAAAATTAATTTTTGCATTTAAATTTCGTGTAGGGGAGACCGGTACACACTGGACCTATGGGCACAGTGGACCACCCCCTAATATTTTATTTATTTAAACTTTTTAAAAGCTTCTCTTATATCCTAATAGACAACAGCACTGCACTGATTATTTATAGCCTTCATAAAATATGTTTAGCTCAGATTGAACTATTTTATCCTGATTGGTTGTTTTGAGCTTCGAAAAGTAAAATTTTTCATCATATTTCAATTTTTTTAGTAATTAAAGGTTGTAGATAAATAAGATAAAACAGCTTTTTTGTAAAGCTAAGATACTTGTTTTTATTTAACTTTAAAGTTAATATGTTTAAAAGGAAGCTATAAACAATATTAATATGAATTATTTATTGAACTTCAACATGGGTCACAGTGGACCACCCACTCCTGGGGCACAGTGGTCCACAATCCACTCTGCTCCTGTAATGCAGAATGTTCAAAATATTTAATAATTGCTTATTTACTATAAAGAAATATTGTTTAAAAGTAGTTATTTAACTGTAAAATAAAGTAAACAAAGAAAAATGACAATTTATTTAATATAGTAAGAAATATTTTGTTTTGTATTTACTGCCTTTGATAAATATAACTGTAGTGCAAATTGGTGATTATTCTATTCAAGTAAGATTCATGAGATGCAAATTGAATGGAAATCAGTTTATTTTTCCCGAAACTGTAGATGAATCTATTGTTGATGTCAATAATTTCATAATATTGCTCCCAGACCCAAAAGTATTTCAGGAAAGTTCCAGGCTCAATCATACTCATAAGTATTTTGGAATTTCATTTGCAAATTTTAATGTGCGCTGATTGTTTTGTACTTAAGTAATAACTTCAAATTGCAATTGTTCCTGTATTAATCTGTTATTATTTTCAAAATATAATTCATTTTGTTTTTGTTTCAAAATGTTACTCGTAAATTTATATTACTATGTTATTTTGTGGGTAAAGGGAAAATAAAAAAGACTTAGATTAATGAAAAATAGACTTATATTGTATATTTCAGATAATACCTAATAGCGGTCCACTGTGGGCCACTTTACGGATGCATATAAAAAAATTTCTTTTGAAAAATATATTGAAAACTATTTTATGATAAATGTATAAAGGTTTAAGGAATATTCAAAAATATTTTTTATGCAGATCGGTTTGTCCATTAAAGAGAAAAAAAAATTAACTGAAAAAAAGGTCCACTGTGTACCAGTCTCCCCTACATTTAATATTTAAAATTATCATCTAAATCTGCCACAATACACTTCATTATGAATTGCTTATGAGATTAAAAATTTGTAATCCCTTTCGCACAATATATATATTCTCACAAGCTTCGTAATATATATTCTCACAAGCTACAAAGAAAATCTTTTTTTTTTTTTGGGGGGGGGGGGGGTGGAAGGCAGTAAGTACATATTGAATAATCAAACAGTTACAGCAATTAAAAAAACAAGGATATTTTATAAAAATGTTTAAATGTTTGGGTAACAAAATTACAATGGACAAAGAAAAAGTTATGTCCACTCTGATTTAAATTCTTGTGCATCTATTTGCTTTATCAATTTGAAAATTCTGTAGAGGATTGAAAAGATATGCCATTATATAAAGAATTATAATTTAATTTTTTAAAATTCATATACAATTATTTTTAATTGCAATTTTTATTGTTGCAATGGAATTACTAAATACACATTATATATTTTCTTCTTCACATTGAATTTATTTATAAAATTGCACTTTTTATTACAAAACTTTAAAAGTAAGATTTTAATTTTTAGCCAATAGCCATGTGTCCTTGATTTCAAAGAAATTGCCCAGTAATGAAACTATTGAAAAAATAAAAACAATTCATACCATAAAAAAATCATTGCTTGAAGATTGAAGTACTATGATTATTATGAATACTTCACTCATCTTTCAATATTATTATTTTGAGTAAAGTCGTTCATACAATTTCTTGAATTCTTTCATTTTTCAAAAGGTAACCATAATAATTGAATAAGTCAGCAATGATCAAAAAATATTTTTCAGTGATGATTAATCGTTGTATGCATGATATATTTTATGCACAGATTGCATATAAATTGAGATATGAAAAAAAATATTTAATTAGATTTTACTGCTGATTTTTTCATACAGAAAAATTAATATTTCATACATATACATATTTTGTAATAAATTTCTAAAAGGCTGCAGTTGAAAGACCGCAGTGATTTGTCACAAATCATTGCAGTTTTTTTGAAGTCGACATAACTACACATTTACTGCAGTAAGTGTGTAGTTAAAATGCAGTTGGAAGTCTGCGGTGATTTGGCACAAATCCCTACAGTTTTTTTGAAGTCGACATAACTACAAATTTACTGCAGTAAGTGTGTAGTTAAAATGCAGTTGGAAAACTGCGGTGATTTGGCACAAATCCCTGCAGTTTTTTTGTAGTCGACATAACTACAAATTTACTGCAGTAAATTTGTAGTTATATCGACTTCAAAAAAACTGCAGGGATTTGTGCCAAATCACCGCAGTTTTCCAGCTGCATTTTTTTGTAGTTTCACTACAGTTCATTTTTAGCTGGGTGTATATATATATATATATATATACAATAGCAATGGTTTTAACTTTAAATCACATGGAAAATAATTTTGGCCAATATTTTGCCTCAAATACTCCACTGTGCGCCGTCCATGTCTCTAATGCTTAATTTAAAGCATGAACCGTCTGTCCCCTAAAGGAGGTTATGATTGAACAGCTCATAGTGACATTTCCTGCATTCAATAAAATTTATTTCTATTTTTTTTCCAAAGCTAAACATAATGCTATTTTATTATCTATCCAGTGAAAGCAGATAAAATTATAGAAATTAATTCATGACTTTTTTTTTTAGTTTCAAAACTGTAGCTGAAATTTTATTCAATGAGCATGTGGAAAATTATGAGTAAAACCGTTTAAAGCTGAATGACTCTTTCCGCATACATTTTAAGCGCATTTATTATTATTTGAAAGAGTAAAATTGGGTGTATAAAATATACACACAAAAAATTCTTTTCCTCCCGTAAATTTTACAAAAGAATGCAAATATACTAAAAGTATAATGTTCAGATTTGTAAATTTCAAAGTTATGCACAAAGCTGGTCAAGAAAATCGTGCAGAACTTTGTCTACTTGAGACAGTTTACTTCTAAAGCATCTGGTATCCTCATTATGGTAACGATTTCAAAAAACAGATCGCTCTGCGCGCATTCATGCTTGTTTGATACTTCAAAATTTTGTTTTAAGCTGGCTTGAAATGGGTGCACATATCTCTGTGGTATGTCATTTCTCTCCAGTTCTTTGGCCTTGAGTTCGAATCCAAGCGGCGAAAAGTTTTTTACGTTTAATCTTCACGTATTTTTAAATTATATCTATATCTTAAGTCTGAACCTAAACGTGCGTATATTTTGAAAAATTTATGTGTTAAAAACAAATGTGAATATTTTACATAATGCTTTTTGAGCATTTATCTACGCACAATTTTTATGTAGTTGAAAAAATAAACATATTTAGGTTTAGTCAACCCTCCTAGTATACCATGTTTTAATTTTTGATGAGCATTCTAATTTTTGTATGATTTCAACCAGACATTTAATTGTATTAAATGGAGTTACGACCTACGAGATGTCGATTTCATGTTATTGACTAAGCTTAATTTATTATTTTCTTCTGGTTTGAAATACGATTATCTTTAAAACGAAACATAATGGCGTCAAAAAAGACGCCTATGATACTATGAGGTTTAAGATATAGATATAAGCTATAACATCTAAAAATATGATGTAAAAATCTCAATAACCAGTCGTAAAAGCTGGTGACATTCAATCATTTCAAAATTTTAGCAACAGAATTAATTTTCCCCTTGACCCTTTAACGGATAAAGCATTTCAATTACTAAACTGTTGAAATAAATGATTGACACCAGAAATTATAAACAAATTTACTTCTATATATAAAAAAAACCCTATTTCACATATATAATAAATGGAAAACATTTCTATTAAAATTCTGCTGTCATTGTTGAATTTCGTAATTAAAGTTTTGTGGTTTCACAGGGAAACCAATGAACTTTAAAGGGTTAAAATGTAGTTGAACGAAAGATTTCTGTGAAAACAGAAGGCATTTATATAACCCATTACCACTGCTTGTGTTGATACAATGGTCAAAATAAATAGCAAAACTACGACTATGTTCGTTTAGAGTATTTTACCTTATCTAATTACAGAGATTTCGTCATTTAAAAAAGCGACAATTTTTATTCGGAAGTAGCAGTGGCAAAGAATTTTCTTGAAAAAGTTTGAATATTGCTGATTAATGTGACATTAATAATTTTTTTATTGTAAAAATGATATATTAGCCACAGATCAAACATATTTTGTTGAAATTTAATTTGATAAAATCTTATTTATTTTTTACTCTATTTATTAAGTAATATTTGTGTTTTTAAGCATCTATTTTTTTTAATCAGCAGCTGATACAGGGTTCGTACGCCTCAGAGGAAGAGTACAAGATTTTTGTACACTAATATTTGCCTTAGGTAACGAAAAAAATTAGGCAACCATTACTTTACGGAATTTACGGTATTCAAACTACTAAAATCCCCTGAATTCTTATAGCCGTACGAACCCTGTGATACAATTGTTTTAAGGTAATACGTGTGTGCTAAATTTTATATATATTCTATTATTATATGGTATTATTCTTAAAAATTTGAAAAATTATTAAATCCACACAAAAACTGCCATTTTATTATACTTTGAAAAACTCGGTTAGAAATATATTTTTTATTTCTGATATTTCTACGCCAGTTAAATAAACCCATTTTTTGTTAAGTCTTTGGTTTTAACATTGCAAATTTTAATTGTTTTTATTATTTTTTAGAACAATTTATGTTACTCTATAAACAGATATTGAATCGCATTATTTTATAACATGGCTGTGTATCTTCCCGTTTTTTTTTCTCAAGTCAAATAATCATATTTTAACCAGAAATTATACTTAATGAATGTAAAAATACAACTACTACATGTAAGGAAGATAATATTTTATTTAAAATAAATTCCGATTCAAACTATGGATTAAAATTTAAAAAACGGAAGATTGGAAGTTATTTATAATCTTAAAAAGTCTTATCTATTAAAATAAAATTAACACAGAATTACAAGCTGTCTTTTCATATTAGTTCTGAAATGTACATATGAATGTATTTAGTTAAGAATAGTTTGATTAATGATGTTTTTTCCAGACTTTATAGATCCAAAATTTTGATTATCTTCAAAAAATTCTTTTTCTGCTGGTGATGTTTCTTCGTAAAACCAAACTTTAGAGATTTATTTCTTCTAATTTTTCTATATATTTATTGATTCATTTTCTTTTCTCCCTTTCTTTCAGTCTGTTTTTTTCACGCGTCTTTATTTACATTGTTTCGGGGAGAAACCTCGTATTTTTGCTCAGTAGCAAATAGTAAAACATGGCAAATAAAGATGACCAGGAGGATCTATAAATATATTTATTTCAACACATAATAGTATGTTTTTATATTGATTCATGGATACACAGATAGATTACGTGTATGAATATAACATAAAAATGAAAAATATGGATGTGGAAACAAAGTGATGCTTAGCTTGTATTAAATGATGCATCTGACAGAAAAAACTCTGAAACTTTTATCCCGTTTTACGTTATACTGCATTGCTCTCATTTGCAACATTTTAAAAATATTAATGTTTTAATGTACCCATATAGAGTTTTTAAAATATAAGTAACTTTAGACAAAAACATCTTATTAATATTTAATATTACTTACAAAGAATTACTTATAGTACAAGTATACACTTAAAATAGCAAGAATTCATTTTAGCACTATATACCTGAGAAATGTAAATAATTCCGTTCTTCATAAATGCAATTAAATTTGCATGGAGCAATTTTGAAAATATTTTCATACAATAACATATCCAAAAATCGTTTAATATTAACAATGTACAACCGCACTCATGTGGACATTAAAATGTATCGTTGAAATACAAAATGTCAACACATACAGAAAATAAATTATTCAAATTACTTAATAATTATTCTCAGTGAATTGCGATATATTGCTGGCACAAACATATTAATACGAGGCAAATAATGAAATTATTCAGATTCTCAAAAAATGCTTAAGAAGGCCTGGGGGTCAAAATTCTCAATAAAAATCATTTAAAAAAATAATAACATTCTACAAAGATAAATAAGTGAAATAAAGCAAACCGTGTATTTCTACGATGTTTACATAAGGAGATATAAATGGATTTTTTCATAATTTCTCACTTTATAAACGATATATGTAAAGTTTCTTGTAAGATATGAGTAGGAAATTTTGATTTAACAGTTTATATGATATATATATTTTTTTTAATGTCTTCAGGATTTTTAACTTCATGTGAAAATTTTGGAATTATATTCCTCGAAGTAAAAATCACTCTGAAAAACCCTCTTTTTTTTAATTTTAAAATTTATTATAAATTTTTGTAAGCAGTATTTTTATAAATCCCGAGGGCAAATTAACAAGAAACTGTTTCTGCTCACAATAGTGGAAAAATCAATGAAATCGGGCAAGTGGTTCATAAGTTATATCACAAATTAAATAAGTTTAAAATTTTATTTATTTTTTAAAAAATTCAAAATTTTCAAAAATGTTTTATTTAAAAATTAATTTTTAAAAAAAGAGAAATTTTCCGAAAATAAGGAAAAAAAATGTTTGTAAATAAAGAAAATAAAATTATGACTCCCCGGAGCCTCTTAATATGATTCCAAATTTTGGCTGTTTTATTTTAAATCGTTGTAAAATACTTCTCTTAAATCTTTATTTTGCAGTGTATTCATTTAGGTACAACAGAGTTATTCCGCAAATTAATTTAAACATAAAAGTAAAAAGGTAATCTTCTATTTATAATATATATTTTTTTTTGTTTCATAAATAAATACAATAATACTATCTTTTATTATGCAAATTTAAATTAAATTAATTTTACTTCTGGTGTATTTTTATTCTAAATCTCAGTAGGATTATACATTTGTGTAGAGGTTTTATAAAGTTCTAAAGAAAGCTCTTTTACAAATTTTGATTTCTAGTTCATTTTCTTAGTACAGCTTACTTTCTGAAATCTTGCTATTGTGTTAGAAGAGAGTGAAAAAAGTTACACAAAGATAGACAAGAGAGGAGTTTACCTCAAAAAAAAAGAAAGATTTAATTAATTTCGCTTAAATGTATGAGAGGGATTTTTTTAATATAACATTCTTTTGAAAATACATTTCTAACTTTATTTTTTAATTTTCTTTTTAGTACTGTTTTTATTTAGAAAAAAATAAAAATGCAGATACATGAACATATTTTTCTGTAAAAACAATCTTGAAAATTTTTACTAACACAGGAGAAAGTTGTATACATTTCAGAAAATCGTTTATTTGTGTGCTATTTATGACTAACATATACAAAGCTGCCAAAATTTTGGTTTGTTTTAAATTAGATTTAATTATACGCTGAACCAAGAACTTTTCTAATTAAAATGTTACACTGTCTTTATATACAGTAGTTATATCTTTTCATTCATTACATGAAATTTTTGTTTGAAATATGTTTAATTTTAATAGAAAACAAACGAATGGTTGACAGCTATAAAAATATAGACCAGGGGTCACAGTCTTCTGAATTCTAAGCCTACGCAATGACACAAAATTGGCGGCTATGGGATTTTTTCAGCTTGTGTAGCTCTCCTGAAACTGAATACTGGGACATTCGTATAGTATTCTTCGCCCTGTTTAATCGCAGAAATACAAGATAAAAAATTAATTCTATTCCAAAATCTGATATTCAAATTCAAGGGACCGTACAAACTCTTAAAATATTGATCTGCAACAGCCACCATTTTTGGGTCAGCACGCAGACCTAGTATTCAGAAGGTTCTGCTGGGTTGTTCAACCGATGGTGCATACAGGGCCTGATTACCAACGAGTCACACTTCCACCAATAAAAAAGAATAGATTTTTTTCACTTATTCATGGCAGTAATTTTGCATGATAATAAGACGAATTTTGCATTTAACAAGACGAAAATTTCTATTAAATTTTACTGGTGGAAGTGTGCCCCGTCGGTAATCAGGCCCTGGGTGCATACCCCTTCTCATCACTGTTTCCGAATAATATTCTTCACGATACTATTTTGCTATTTAGACGGTGAAGACTGTGCCAATAAACTGTGAGGGAATAGTGACAACAAACTGTGAGGAAATAGTGGCAACAGGCTTCCCACCTATTGGGCACTCCAGATAAACACAGAAGAAATTCTTTCATCGTGCAATGTGCAACCAACTAGTAACATGTGCCACAGTGGTATATGGGCCGCAAAGTTATCACCTTTGTTAACCCTTTCAGGTGAAAGGTGCTTTTATTCGTAAAATGTTGAAGTTGTTGATTAACACCAGAATTTATAAACAAATTTATTCGAAAATAAATAAAATATTGTCTTCATGCTCTTGATAAAAGGGAATTTTCCATTAAAAAATTCTGGCGCCAATGTAGCATTTAGGGATTAAAATTAGGTGGTCAAAAATGAACCACAGACATTGAAGAGGTTAACCCGTTAACTGTGTAGCCCGAACGCAGTTCGGGCATGAACAGTTTGCTTGTTTTTTTACTAAAAGCTTTACCCACCAGTAATTATTTAACACAACATTCGCTTTATTAATCGGCAGACCATTTTCGATTACACAAAGCAAATATTTTAGTACGGAAAAAGTGGTGTAATGTGAATATTTTTAGTTTATGGTGTCAAAATACCTCCCACAGTTAAGGGGTTAAAATAGAAATATTCACCTCATTTTAACACAGACTGATTGTCATGAAAAAAGGCGATTATTTCTTTTCTGAATTAGTGGTGTGACAATAGCCTTCGCAAAAGTAGTGGGTACCACTGATGTAACGTAACTTGAATTTCCTGATTGTAAACTATATTTGATGTCAGTACCAGAGATTTTTATAAAGAAATCGAATTATTGTGAAACAGCATATTTCAGTATTCCATTGTAATGTTACTTTGGACGGTAAATTACCAATTGTAGTGAAAAACAGATAGAAGTAGGAAAGAGCATTATTATTACTGTCAAACGTTGCGATTTATGTGTACCACTATTTCCGAATTGTAGTGTTTTTTAATATTTAGTCGAAGAATTTCTGCATTAAATATAAATAATATTTGTCCTTGAAAATTCTACTACTCAAACATCGAACGATTTGTCAACAATGCATTATATTTGGGGTTGAACGTTTGACACGGGAAAATGGTAGATATATTACCGGTCAAATTTTAATACCAGTACTTCCAAATACTAATCATTGTGATACATTTATATTGAAACTATTGTATTTATCTATCAAGAAGATAATTGAATGGAAATAGCGGGTATTAAAAAGATGACTATTAACGCACTTCCAGTGGCATAGCTGAAGCTGTGTGGGGGGGGGAGGGGGGGTTGATCACTTTAATACCAGTATTTCTATATACTACATTTGGCCTTATTTAATTCATAACGTTCAAATATTAAATAAGGCCAAATATACTATATAATTTAGCTGATAGTAAAGTGATAGACCCCCCCCCCTCTTACACTACGCTACTAACACTTCTCATTTATTCCGCGATAAACATTTAACCCTAATATGTTCAACTTTAACAATTCAGAGAATTGCTCCTAGTTTCCAACTACTTACCTTCTAAAAAACTGCTTTAAAAAATATACGATCAATGCATCATGTGACAATTTTAGAAAGATTATTCGTACTAAAAAACTAATACATTTGCCGCTACTTTTACATGTGACATTAAAATCAACAAGAAAAAATACTACTTTCATAAAATATAAGCTTAATACATGTAAATTAGTGTAACGATTTTACGAAGGATTTTACTCCTCTGAAATATTTAGGTATTTTTTCCATCACTTTTTCTAATGAATCTAAAAGGAAAAAAAGAAATTAAACTAGTTCAGTGCAGGTACTTCTTTTTGGTATTTTCATTCTATTTGTCTCCGAATGCAACATTTTAAAGCCTCAGCTTTAAATTCTTCAATTTAAAAACCTTTGCCTAAATTATATACTCGTGACGGACAAACAAAATTTATTTCAATATTGCCGGTGACATTTTTTTACAAAAGGAGTAGAAAAAGTATTCCGAATCTACTTGTCCTAAGAAAACGTGATTTTCATGTTAAATGAATATCTTGTAAATCATGTTAATATTTACATATTACAGTACTTTGAAAATCTAAATAAGTTAATAATTTAACTCAAATTTGTTATTTAAATACATTCGTGATGAACACATTAATAAAAAATCTGGAAAGTGCATATTTATGACGCATAGACTCAAGAATATGATAAATAGTTTTAGCAAGTGTAGAACTACTTTCAGTATGCGAAAAAATAATTTTTAAATCTTATGTGAAGTAATATACGTAAATGAGTATTAAAAAAAACCGGCATATTTAATTCAATGCTCCCATTCGGTCCGGTTTTTGAACACCAGTTTATTTTAAAGAAAAATCTTCTTTAAAAATTTTGTAGAAACTTACCTCGTTTGCCGTGTTTGTTGAAATTGTTGCTAAAACCTACCACGAATTTTTCTCTTTAAAAATACTGGTTTTCAAAAAACGGACCTGTGGCTGCCATGTTAATTTCATTATAATCTTAAATTCCAATTTCGCATATTTTTAATTCTAAAAAATATTAAAAATAAAAATGTATGAGTAAATGATATTTTGGTGGTTTTTGAATGAATTTCTAACATGACATTTCTGACAAATATAGGGTGCGTAGGGTCCTTCCTGTTGTTTATAGCTATTTCTGAATCTCCTTATTTAATCTCCTTATCCAATTACAGAAATTACGAAGTGTCTTAACCCTGAAATGCCTAGTGTATCAAATTTGAAACACTTTTTAGTTAACATTTAATAAATAAATCAAGTTCTTTGAACCACTATATTTATATCGAAATAGGAAAACTGTAAAAATGACATAAATATGCTACCAAATAAAGTTAAAAATATATCATAAGACTTCTGGTGCCTAATCCTTAATATAAATAAAAAAACACAATTCTGAAATTAAAATTCATGCATTTAAGTGTTAACCCATTCGCTGCAAACCACGAGTATACTCGCGGTTTGTACCGGAATTTTGAAAGAAGAATTTTTATTTTATGTAATCACGAAATGTCTGTAATTAAATAAAGTAAATATTGCTATTAGCATTTTCTGGTATGAAATAGAACTTTCTAAATAAAATAAAATCCCGGTAGTTTTAACCCGGCAGTGAACGTGTTAAGGATTAGGCACCAGACATTTTAAGATATATTTTAAAGTTTTTAGAGTAGCATATTTATATGATTTTTAAAGGATTTATATTTTAATATAAATATAGTGTTTGCGAAAAACTCGATTTATTTATCAAAAGTTAAATAAAAAGTGTTGCAAATTTGATACACTAGGTATTTAAGGGAATATGTGGTTAAATAAGTTGAAAATTACAAATCGAATGTAGTGGTGTTCAAATGTCAAGGTGTACCCCGTCTGAAATAATAGTTTAAATTTCCTTTTGTCATGTGAGAAACGCTAACTTTGAAAAAACACTGTAATAGAACGATTTTTAGTGAAACGAGCCAAATTTATAATTGGCGTACATTTTAGTATTTGAAAAAATGTTTGAAACTGTATTGCGCATGTGCATATGAATGTAAGAATAAATATCCTTTGATTCTATGACTCTTATGATTCTATCCTCATTAAGGTGTCACATACGTTCTCATCGGCGAATATTTGGCATATTCTGGAATTTTTCTTTTGGGACGGGAATAAAATGAATTGAAAAACTAATGGTTCCACGTTGTTTTTATTGCTTCAAGTATTTAAAAATATTTCTTTTTGTTAAATTTGGTCACATATTATGTCGGAAACCTGCAGCCGCGTAGACCAGTACCAAAATATCTGGGCTCGATGGGGAGCATCCTAAAATCCTGTAGAAACAAAAAAGTTATTAAAATCTCAATTTCTTCTTGAAAATTAACTTTATAGCTAAGTTCCATCGGCTAAATATTTTGAGCTTTTGAAAAATAAGAAAATTGAGCTATTGTGATTTTTTTTTCATTTTTCGTTTAAATTCTGATTTCTAAACTTATTGGAAATATATAAAAAAACAATAATTCAAAAATGGCTCGAAGACCGTTAGATAATTTAATTAAGCGCAGATAAGTGCAAATGTTACCTAAAAATGTTAAAAAATGTTCAAGTTATGAAGCTTGCCCATGTTGAAAAGTGTAATTTTCAGAAAATCGCGTTCAAAGTTTTAAAATAAAAAATATATACTTATAATTTTATATTCATCTTACACTTAATTTTATATCCCTGCACAATACTGTGGACCCTCCTTTGCCATCTGCAGTTTCAATAAGGGGGTAGAATCCTTAGTAGAATCTTTCCGGTGAAGTCGGTTTTATTGATCGCGTATGTGCTCACATTTTTGCTCATATCTTTCTTAATAATTAAGATATCACTTGGAATGTTTTTACCCATAATTCTACACACTATAAGGATTTAATTTCCGTCAAAAGAATGGATTATAAAGAATGGATCAAGTTAGAAACATATGTAACCCTTTAATATAATATGTTTATGTCCCTACAAATTATGCAAATATTCGTCCGCTTCTTAAAAAATAAATATTATATTTATTTATTAACAGCAATTCTCAATTAAATATGAGGGAATTTTCTTTTTGAAAAAGTGATAAAACACCTGCATATATTATAGCGTTTAATTATGTTACTTTCATTTCAATATAATGGTTAAAACAGTGACATATTTGCAAAAATTTAAAAAAAGGAATCTGAATACCGTGGGGCAAATTTCCCCCAATTTTTCTCAATAATAATTTTCGCATTATATAAGATAAAAATCCTTAGTTTGGATTAAGCAAATAATACTATTCAGAAATAATTGTGGAAGTTTTCTCCTGTGGCAATCAGACTTGAGTAAAAATCAGAGAATCCTTTAAAATTAATAAAAAGATTTTTAGCATCCGATCGTAATATTAGCAATATATGGACATGCTTTACTAAAATTTCATGTTTACTAGTGATGGGCATAATGAGTGCTTTTGATACCTGAATGGGCATGCGCAAAACCATACCTGCCGACAGTAAAAAAAAAGTTACAATTACAAAAATGGTTCATGTCAGCTAATAGATAGATATAGACAAGATACTGCGCAATTATGAATTTTATGTTTATACGTTTATTTATACGTTTTATATTAGGCGAAGATTTTTATTCTGAAACAGTATTATTCACAGTACGTAATATTGTGCTCCTATGGCAGTGTTCAGCAAACGTGATTCCGGATAGACGAAATCAGATCGATTTTATTTTTAAGCTTTGTGCGACTTTTGGCCTCTTCTTCCAATTTTCTGTTCACCGGTATTTTTTTTTTACCACTCGGTATTTTTTTTTACCATTTCAATTTAAATTGATCAAACTAATATAGAAAATGTTGTTCACTTTAATAAACGTTTATTTGAGATTTGTAAATAAAGGAATCCTCTTTCTCATCTTAAAAGGAGAAATTTCAGTTTTAGTAAAATATTTCAATATGAATTCTTTTCATCAAAACTGATATTTTATATAGTTCTATAGATTAAACATCCGACACGTAATATATATTTACATATATATATTATATAATATTAATAATAATATATATATATATCATCAAAATCATCATCACCAACAACAACAGTTTTCAATCCACTGCTGGATGTAGGTTTCCTCCAGATTTTTTCATTGTTGCCTGTCTAGTGCTTTAGTCATCCTATTAACACCGGCCACTTTTCTGATTTCGTCAGTCCATCTTACTTGAGGTCGTCTTCGTGGTCGTTTTACATCACTGGTATACCACTATAAGTTGTTTGTGCTATATATATATATATATACAGAGCTGCCAAGTTTCCACTAATCTTCCGTAATATGTGGTTTAATCTGTACTCAATCAATTTAAAACAAAGTTTGCCGATTCGCGAACTTGCCAATTTTGGCCTTTGGCCGTGACGTATACAAGTTTGTCACTGGTCCGATTTTTTAATGCCAGTACTTCTGAAAAACCTTTTTCGTAGCACGTTTTTAAAATATCTGCTGCAAAAATAATGTTTTGAGAAGGTTTCTACAAAAATTGCAAGAAAAATGTAGAAAAAAAAAGAATTTTCTTTAAATCAAACTGATTTTCAAAAACGGACTGAGTGATATCCATATATATATATATATATATGTATAAGTTCACTAGACACACTATATTATTTATTACCGTAATTTCCGACCTATAATACGCGGATCAAACAACCAAGTTTCGAACCTGAAATTTTGTTTAATTAAATGTAACTGATTTTATCACTCTAAATATTTGACCTATTACTAAGTGAAATTTTTGGTCAAAACATGATTGTTTGATGCACGGATTATAGGCTGGAAATTACGGTAAGTGTTTTACTTATTCTGTTTTCCTATTTATTATAAAAGTCTCAGACTGATTAAATCTACCTTAAACTTTTCGGGATGTCGTACCAGCAAATGAGCAATATGCGCTGAAAAGTTTCCTATTTTAACGGTTAAATCAGAAAAAGGTATTTAAATGGTAATATGTAATGGTAAGTATATTGCGTAATTGTTGGGTTATTGTAGGAATAAAATGTTGTTCCTTTTGGGGTTTTTGGTCCTTTGGATTTTTGGTCCTTTTTAGAAATAGATCGTTGGGCCTTTGTAGAAAATCACCGACGATCGCCCTTTGTAGGAAGTAATCGTTGGGCTTTTGTAAGGATAGATCTTTCGTTCTTTGTTGGCTAATGGTTCTTTGGCCAATGGTACGGTATGGCAGACATTTCTTAATGTTGACATGCCGTTGGGATAAACAATTATCCAACATTGCCCAACCATTTTGTGCTATTTGTGTTAAACATATATAATTGTACTAATGGACCTTTACGATTAAACTTGATCTGAATATTTATTGCAACGTAATTAAAATATAAATACTCTATAAATGCAGAGCATAAGGTTTTGCCGGAGAATGAATACTCCTGACGAAGTCTAGGCAGAATCCGCTAATATAGACATTCTCTATAAATCAGAGATGGATAAAATACACCAAGTCTTAAAAATTGTCAGTAGACAAGTCATACTCAAAAGTCACATAGAAATTATCTAAAATCATGTCTATTAAATTGAAATCATATTCATATATATCTCTGTAAAATAAATACCCCTGTATATATGTGTCTAGAACGTATGACTTGATATTTCATACATATAAACTTAAATCTGGGCACACCAAACATTCCCGCATACATCCATTGACTTACAGCCTAACGGCCAACGATTCGTTCTTCTTATGACCGCGCTGATGCTGAATGGATAACCTCTTTAACCCTTTGAAGGGCAAAGTACTTCTATTCATAAAATTGCTGAAATGATAGAATGACACCAGAGTTTACAAGCAGATTTATGTGAATTTAGGTAAAAGCTTTCTTCACGTACTTGGTAGAAGGAAATTTTTATTCAAAAATTCCGGTGTCAATATGGAATTTAGAGATTAAAATTAAGTGGTTCATAAATCAACCACAAACTTTAAAGCGGTTATGTTATACTTCAGGAATCTTTGTTACCCCACGAAAATTCTTTTAGAACCGGTTGTAAATAAGGGATTCTAAAGCTTTCAAATGTTTTGTACTTTTAAATCTGTACGTAGACTGGCTGGTGATGTACAGGGAACGAACACAGTAGAAACCTGGACTTAGATAAAAAATTTTATTTCTTACCTTTAGTTGAATTCCATTGAAGGTTGTTCATAACCCATTTATGCCTAGCGTCTCAATTTTGGGACGGTTTAGTAAAATAGGAAAAAGTGCATTTCACATCATTTTTTATAGAAATTTGGTGGCTTCTTTTATCGAGGAGGTCTTCGATAAAATACGACACCAAATTTCAATTAAAAAAAAAGTGGTGTGAAATGCACTTTTTCCCATTTTGCTAAAACATCACCGCTTGGCAAAAATGGGTTAAGATCATAATGTACAGTCGTGGAAAAAAAACTGAACACCCCCCACTAACTCTGCAACAAATTATAGTAGAAGAAAAAGACTGGTACCAAACGATTGGAAATAAAGTCTACTTTTAAATTATGTATCTAAAATTTGCTTAAGGGGCCAGCTACATATTAAAACCAGCCTAAACTTTATTTTTTTCAATGGCAACTCCCACTTTTGACATGATATTTTAAATCTTCGGTTCAAACTATAACTAGATACAAAATTTTAAGTCATTTGGATGATAAGTTTTCGAGTTATAAACATTCAAATTTAAGAGCTTCTAATCTTAAATTAAATTTTCATATTTTTATTAATATCTCCTGAAATTATAATCCTAATGTGCTAACGTTTTGTTTGGTTATAAAACTCAAAAACCCAAACATAACTAAGTTAAATTTGTAATTTTTAAAATTGTATAATATAAATTATGAATTATTAAATTAATATTTGAAAAAATTATGAATTGCAACCTACAATTTTTTTGATGGATTTATATTTATTATGTCCTGCTTTATGTGTATTCAAAATTTCAAATTTTTCTTCCAAGTAGTTTTCAAATTATGCTTAAAAAACGGCAAGATGCTGCTGTAAGGGGCCGTCTATGATGTGCATTAAAGCATAGTTTGAACAGGGATGGGAGCGCTCCGACTCGAAATCCCAGTGACACCACTAAATTTTAATAGTATTTGTTACCTTATTCAAGAACAAAATTTCCGAAATTCTTTACGTTGGAGAATACTATTAAAATTTAGTGGTAAGAATTGATATTAGGGTCGGAGCGCGCTCATCCCTGTTTGAGAAAATATTATACTCATAGGCTGGGATTAAAACAAGATTTTCTCAAATCTTGTTAAATCGTTTGCAATATTACACTAAATGGTTGTTAGATAAAGTATTACAACGAAAGTATTAGTTTGTTACTTAAAAATGCTAATTTAAAATTTTATTAACTTTTGTATATCAATCGAAAATTGTAATCAGTTTTTATTCCATTAATAACGAACTTAAAATAATTAAACTTTTTCTTCTATAACTTTCGTATTTAGATCTATTCGATTAAACAGGCTAATTGAAAAAAAAAATACAAGTTATTTTTATGGTTTTCTGTTAGGCAAGATTATTTCCCAATCACTAGCAGTGTGCAAAAAAATCTAATAATAATAATAATAATAATAATAAATGGCAAACGGTAAGTTTTCTTGCCAAGAGGCATTAATGAGTTAATTGTAAAATTTCAAATGAACTACCAGAATAGGTTTAATCATAGAATTATTAACCCTATTCCAAAGGAGAATAACGGATATAAAGTTATTCAGATGTCTTTATAACATAGATTTAGATTTAGGTCTTTAAATAAATCGGAATATAAATCCTGCGAACATATCTCAAAACAAGACACCCCCGCCCCCCCCTCGCTACTAAAAAAAAGCAATGTCTGGATTTATTTTCAGACTAAAAAACAATTTATCTGCGTTTTTTTTTTACTTTGATTTCTTACGCTGCTTTATACTATTTTTTTAAATTCTACATTTTGTATTTGTCACTATTATTCACGTTTCTGACAATAAACTAAAAAAAAGGCGAGTTAAATAGATGCAAAATCTGAGAAAAAGAATTATAAAAGCACCTGAAAAATTCCAATAACATTTACATATTCTAAAACTATTTTAATTACAAATAATCTTATGGTTTTTCTAACCCCTTCGTGAAGAGCGTCTATTACAGAATTTTTAATAAATTACCACCGGTTTTTTAAAACAGAAATTTTCGTCTAATTGAATCGTGGAAATGCTAAGATATAATAAAGCAAAGCTTACAATAAAAAATAACTGGTGGGAAAAATCGAGGATTCTGAGCTTCTTATGCGTCACGTATACGTGTCGCTTGTCCGCAAAGGATTAAAATCGGATAATTCAACAGTTGTAAACATTATTTTACCGCATATAACAATAACCGAAACTTATTAAGTGAGTAAAATGATTAAAAGAAGTGACTTTCTGCAGGATTTCAACAATCGATTATCGAACTTCAATTTGGATACAGCCCCTTAAATATACTCATTATAAAGTAATTAATTTCTCAGAAACTAATCGTAGGAATTTAATGAAATTTCGTATCTAGGCATAGTTTGAACTGCAAATTTCAAATATGTTGTCAAATTTGGGTCTTGCTATTGAAAAAAACAAAGTTTGGGTGTGTTTTTATATGTAGATGCCCCCGTAAGCAAATTTTATATACATCATTTAAAAGTAGACTTTATTTCCAATCGTTTGGTGCCAGTCACTTCCTTCTGCTATAATTTGTTGCAAAGTTAGTGGGGGGTGTTCAGTTTTTTTTTCCACGACTGTACACTAAACACACAATAAGCTTAACAAAAAATTTCCACTCGAATTTTTAGCCTAATGGAATAATTGTAGAAATTGTAGATACTAGTTTTAATGTCATATATGTTTAATCATTAAAAACTACTATTAATAATTATTATTCATTTTCAATCCCAGAATAGCATTGTGGAAAATATTTAAAAACATTTCGGTAAAAAAATTAGACGTTTCAACCTTTCTTTGTAAAGTAAATTTGGAGTAATTTTCTCGACTGCTTCAGCAAAAACAACTACGTTTTCGTCATTTAGATAATATGATTAAATTGTCCACATTTTCGCCTTTGGTACTTTAATCTAGTTGCATTCTAGTTTAAGAAAAAGAAAACATCATTACCTGCGACCATCTGAGACCTAGAGATTTATTTCAGTTAGTAACATTCCATATTGAATGTTTATAATTGGAATTATTCTCTAGGTCTGAGGTAATATAAAACATGATTTTTGTGCATACATTGAAAACGAATTTATTATTATTTGAAAGACTGCCGTAATTTCCGGCGTATAAGCCGCAGCTCAAAGAGTCGTTTTTCGACCCAGAAATTTTATTCAATAATTGTAGTTAAATATTTACAACGATCTTTTAATTTACATTTTATAAAATAATATTTCTGGGTTGAAAAACGACTCTTTGAGCTGCGGCTTATACGCCGGAAATTACGGTAATTGGGGTGTATAACATTTACACACTAAAAATTCTATTTATTCCCTAAATTTTAGAAAGAGAGTGAGGTATTTAAAAAAAATAATGTTGGGTTAGCGAATATTTTTTCGAATACAGTTTTAGAGGTCAAGAAACTCGTGTAGTATTTTTGCTGCATGACAGAACGTTAGTCTCAGTCATCGAATTTGGGTGCTGTTGTCGCGGGCCGGAACAGAGCGATCAAGTTTCGAACGTACGCAGTACATGTCACATTTGTTAGTGCATACTACCGACACCTTCCTGTGTTGCTACCAGTTGCAGAAATAGACGAACGTTGCGAACTAGTTGCATTCTAGTTTTAAAACATATTCGTATTATCATCGACCATCTGTGACCTAGATACTTTTTCCAGTTATAAACATTCCATACTTAATGTTTATAATTATAAATATTCTCTAGGTCTCAAAAAATACAAAACACCAAGAGTACAACGAAGAAAATACTCATATACAGTGGCTTTTAATGTAACAGAACATTATGTATTAGCTAGTCTAGATTCATGACGATAATATGACCATGATGGTACAAATGTAAATTCAGGAAAAATGCGAGAATAAAGAGTAAATGTTTCAGTAGAAAGATTAGACATCTTTATTTAAAGATACACCAGGAATCCAGAGCACCGAATTTGTAACTGTATTAAACAATAGATCACCAGCAAAAATCGTTCAGTACCAGATAGAGGGAGCCGTAAACGAGAGCAGTTATTTACATAAGAGCGGGGAGAGAAACGTTTTCTCGAACCGGAATGTAGCCTCTCATCTTTAAGGTCTATTTTGGCTTAAAAATTGAGAAGAAATAATGTTGAAAAAATTACATTCCACTTTGTTACATTTAAAAGAATTTAAATAAAAACAAATCGCACAGTACATTTTTGAAACCTCGAAGATACAAATGCAGACCTTGCGCCACAAGGTGATGACAGCCATAAATCTGACTGTTACAGGATTGAAGTGGAAATTTGTACATTCAGATGGTTCTCAATGTCAGTCAAATTCATTGCGGAAAATAACTTCCAACGAAATAAACAAAGGCATCTGGATGTGATACTTGCAATACCAAGCATATACCAATGCTTTAGTTATGAGATTGAAAGGCAATGCTACATGAAAACTGTTTCTGCGCTCTTGTTGAGCTGATAATTTTTTTTTCACAAGTTAGTAGATTTTTTACTTTTTCTTTCCATTTCCTATCTGTAAAAGAATTGCATTATAGGCTAATGAAGTAAATATAGCGTGGCGCATTGAGTGACGCCCTCCGTGTCGTCAATAGCAAAATTTTGCAAACTTCCATGAAATGGACAGGTTTATTGAAGGTAAAAGTTGCTTTTTTGGTCCAGTCACTGATTTCTCATAAACTTTGGAATGTATAGAACACGTTCATCCACTTTTTTTGTCAATGATTTCTTTTAAATTTTGGCCAATGTTGCGGATTTTAGCCATTTCGTACCACTGTGCATGTATCTGCCTGACAGTGCTCTAATTCTCGTAAATATACTCTAAAATATAATATGTTATTGGCGTTTACGATCGCACGATCACTTTTTAAAAAGAATTTTATTGTTAGTAGCATTTATAGTTTATTTACATGGACGGTCAAAAGAATTCTGCTACATTTCAGTCAATGGAAATTTTTTTTCAAGCGCCTTTTAATGATGTTACGCTATTTGAAACATGATGAAATTGATACACAATTATGAAACGCACTAAACATAGGGTGCGAAGCATTTATATTTCAATCACAGGGTCACGCAAAATAATTCTGTTACAAATTGTTCTACGGGGAAAAATCGTTTGAAGTGTAATTTAATGATGATTCACTATTTCAAACATAATGAAATTTATATGCATAACTGAGGTGCACTATTAATTTCTCACTGAAAAGTATGGTGTGCATTGCTTTATCGTTCATTTACAGAGTTACACAAAATAATTCGGTTAGCCTCTTAGTACTACAATTACATTCAAAGTGTGATAAGTGCGTTTTTAACTTTGCTTTGTGTTTATACGTTTAACTACATTATTGCATACTATATGGTATGTATGAATTCTGTTGATCATATACAGGGCTACTCAAAGGAATTCGAAATATTGCTGACTATGGGAGCAAATTGCTTAAAGTATTTTTAATTGTGTTAGGCCTTTTTCGGCTGAACTACAATTAGTAGACTAATACAAGTTTGTAGAATTTAAATAAATTCATATACAGGAATACGCAAAGAACAAGATACATTGTCGTTTATGGTTGATAATCGCTAGAAGTGAGTTTTAAGTTGCCTTATGCGTTGTTTACCTGAATTAAATTTCAGCTTAATTTGTTGTTTGTACAAATAAAGTCTTTGGAATATATAAAGGGCAGTAAAAATATTTCGAGTGCATTTCCATCGATTGGCGAAAATTGCTAAATGTAAGTTTTCAAACTGAACTAAATTTCATCATGCTATGTACTATACATCCAAATTTATAGATAATATACAGGAAAGCACAATATAATTCGACTAGTTTTTTTACTGCGGAAATTAATTGCTAAAATTGGATGTTATTTGTCCTAAAATATTTACTGCATAAATTATTTTACTTTTTTTAGCAGTGAAGTTCCGTTATAGTTTTCTGAATGTGTTGGAAAGTGTTTCAAAGCTTGACGAATGATTTTTCGTTGATGTTTAATCATGTGGTGGTCTACGATTAAAAAAGTTTAAATTTAATTTACGAAATTACCTATCTTGAAGTGTTTGTGAACACCATTTGTTTCTTGTATAACACAATATAAGCTATTGACAGAAACAAATTACATATTTGACATAAATACATGTAGTTGGAATATACTTGTAAAAGAGTTTGCAATTTTATCCGTATATTGTGATACTTTATTGGTGCGGGAAACTGGAAAGCCTGCTTAATCTCAAAATGTTCAAGGAGGAGGGCGAGGCTTCTAATATTTTCATAAATATTCGCCGTTCAGCAATATTTCATGTGCATTAACTCTGACAAAAATATGTTGTATTCATATGTAATATTCATTTTAAAAATATGTTTTATAAAGTACAAATGTATGTTTTACTCAAAAATAATCCAATACAAATATCCCAGAACATTGGTAATTTCAAGTTTAAACAAAAAAATGATTATAAAGCGATTTATATCAAAATTAGGTTTTAGATATTATCTACTTCTTAACATTAAACCGAAATATATTAATTTTTTCACTTACAAAAAATATTGTTCAGAGATAAACTCTACAGAAACTATATGGAATACTTGCAATTTTATTTTTTTTTCTTCTACACATGTTTATGTTCAGATTTAATATAGAAATATTATCTATATAAATGTATGAATATTGCATGTAAAAACAAAAAAATGTTAAGTGTAATTTAAAATAAAGATCATATTATAAAATTAGAAATAAAATAATTTTAAATACGATTTTATGCATTGCTTACCTGATACATGTCTAGTCATAACTAGTATAATTATAGGAATTTGTTTATGCGGTTTGTTTTAAAATACACAGAATATGTTGCTCTTTTATATACATGTTCTTCAAAACATCAAATATTTGTACGATTAAGCCTAAAAAAAAAATAGCATTTAAACCTAAATATAACCTTTTTTATGCTATAGAAAAATAGCCTCTACAGTCTAGTATGAGTATAAAAGTCATGAACATTCCGGGTTCGTACACATTTACCACAATTTTTTAATAGAATTTTTCTATTTAACATCTAAGAAGCAGAAATTGCTGACGCCGCGTTTAATTGCAGAATTTGTAAAACTTTTACGCATTTAAATAAGGTAAAAAATTCTATTAAAGATTTGTGGTACAATCGTTTGAGCACTGGCATAACATTTATAAGAAATAATTTAAAAAATAAAGATAATAGACTAATTTACACAATTACACGGGCTGCATATTCAGTACGCGAATGGTGATTAGCAATTAAAATAATCAAAGAGTGCAGGAAAAATTGCAAACTTCGGTTTTAAAAATTGGTTTAACATAAAAGTATCTGTGAAAATATGTGAAGGAAGCGTAGGTCTTAATCATGTAATTACTTTGGGATTCGCATTACTCAGTGAGTGGCGCACTCAGCACGCCGCACAACGGAGTATTTGATGCAAAATCCTGGCCAAAAAGGCAGAAATTAAAATTTGTCTCAACAATTTCTAAAAGCATATTTTATAATAGCTGACTAACTGGTGTGTCGATCTACGTCTATTTCAGGAGTATGATTCAAAACCGACAGCTCTTACCCTCAGTTCAAGTGAAATATTCTTTGTGAGAAGAAATGTTTCTTTTTATGTTGTTATTATTGTTTTAAATGTATACTTTGACATGTGCATTTAAATAATTTTTTATATAATAAAAAATAAATTAAATTAAAAATGGGTTATTCTTAAGGCTTTTTAGATCTCATTTATTGAAATATAGTTGCAGAAATATATTATCTATAATATTCAAAGCTTTCTAAAGTTGTTTCGGGGTTTGTCGGACCATTTTTGAATTATAATCGAGTTGGTTTTAGTTTTGAAGGCAATTTTCTTTTTTAAAAAAGTTCCTCATATTGTTGCCATTTTTAGATATCAATGTTTTCAAATCTATTAAAACACTCAAAAAACAGCATCTGTATACTGTTGAAACTTAGCTTTGCTAAATACTAAATGCAAGTAATATATATATATATATATATATATGTATATATGTGGGTATCGCAGAAGGGTTTCGCAGTCCATAGCAACAGTAATACACGTGTAAAGACTAAGCCCATAGCAACAAACACACTCAGCGATTCTGTTGTAACGTAAAACACTTTCTTTAATAATAATCGTTGCACAGCAGAAAAATGGAGCATACTTATCTGTTTTCCTTAACTCAGTTAAGATTGAACTAACTTTTCTTTGTCCAAAACAGCAGAGTCAGCTGTTATTAAATCTATAAGTAGGAGTATGACAGTATTGTGTCGGGTAGTTGAGAGCAGAATCGCACAGGATGTGTTGCAGAATTGTACCACGGACTTAGATGTAAATTCCCGAATTCCCCTATTATTATAATTCCCCATGTAAATACTGTAAATAGTCTATAGATTAGTAACTAAAGTATAAAATGTTAATAGAATTGTGCTCTTTTCCACCTACAAACACCAGAGAGCGAGAGTCTGCTATACTCTTCGTTCTTAAACATGGGCGCTCGCCCGGTCCCAAGACATAACCCAGCTATTTTTTGAAGGGACCGATGCTACTTTTCCCCGGTCGCTACTTCTCGGCACGACCTCGCCCGAGACGGCCTCTACACAACAGCTACTTTTTGGAGAATTCTGCCGCCCTACTAGCCCTAGACCGGGACAATCCACCAACAACGCCGCCAGCCTGATGTGTCCGGACCCAAGAAACGCCGCATCAAGGAGCCCCAGCAAGAAACGCCGTAAACCAGATGCCGCCTGAAGTTTAAATTTTCCTCATGTACAGACGACTCAAGAAGCAAGCATGATTCAAAGCGAGACCTTTTTTTTTCGTTGAGTGAAGAAAAGCAGAAAGAGGAAAAAAGTTGACCTAGATTGACGGCAAAAGTAGCAGCCCTGACCGATATCTGTGATAGGCGATTAGAGAAGTTACGAAAAAAAGGAGCCGCTTTATTTACGTGCTAAAGAAGTCATATCGCAGTGAGTGAGTTCTGATATTTTTTTTATTATTATTATTTCTCGATTTTATCTCTTTCGTAAAAATAATGTTAAAAGATATCCCCCAAATGAAAGCTGTTCTGCAATTAGCTAAGGCAGATAAAATAAAATTATTGCACCAGTTTATATTTAATAAAGATGAAAATAGGCAAAATCGAAAAAACTTACCAAGTTTTGAGGGCTTCGCATTTGAAATAGCGATGATTTTAATGCCAAATTACTCGAAATAAAAGAGGCGTTCTCAAAATTACAATTGATTAGCATCGCGAACTTATTATCGGTGGAGATAGAAGGGAACGAGTATGAATTAGCCCGTCGTATGTTGAGTGCATTGACAAATTTAGAAGCATTTTCCAATGCACTTGGAGTAGTCAATGACTCAGAGCCGGAAGATTTTAATCCCGTTCCTTCAACAATACATACTAATGCAAATACGAGCTTGCAGACAATAGGTAACCCAAGCGGTGTACAAATTTCACAGAAACCACTCATTTCATTCGCGGATTTAAAAAATTTAATTCCCCCTTTTCGTGGCCGGGAAACATAGAATATTAATAATTGGATAAATCGCTTTGAAAATCCAGCCGAATCATTTTCACTTTCTGAAATACAAAAATTTATATTTATTGAGCGTGCTTTAAAAGATATATCATTATTATTTGTACGCAGCGAGCCACACATAAACTCGTACGAGAAAATTAAAAAAGCGTTGCTAAAGGAATTCGGACACTATAACTCACCTGCCCGTATTCATGATTTGTTAATAAATCGTAGACGGCGGCAAAATGAGAGTTTAATTGAATACTTTTTGCATATGCGAGAAATCGCAAATACGGGAAAGATCACTTATCCACTATATAATCCAAGGCATAGATGATTCGTCGCGTAATAAGGCTATTCTATTCGGATGCACTGATTTGGCTCAATTTAAACAAAAACTTTTAATTTATGAAGAAATCTGCATCTCGACACGCGAAACCAGAACGCGTACCCAAAACTACAGCCAGAAAATGTCCCCTGCCATCGAAAAACAGACCAAGTTTAGCTGTTCTTTATGCGGAAATCTTAATCATAAGGCAAGCGATTGTATACATAAAAGTAAGTGTCCCAAATGTTTTTCTTGTTTTCGTTTCGGTCACAAAAGTTTCGACTGTAGAGAACGCGCTGCCGATAGAAAGTCTTCAAACCCAGGCACCCCCTCTCAAAATTGCGCGACAAAGCGTGATAGCAATATCCACGTAGTAGAATCAAATGAATGGCACGAAACCTTGGACAATATACTAAACAACTGATAAGTGTCAAGAACAGTACTGAAAACGTCATGAAAAAACATTCGATTTTTTTTCTTCTTCTGTGATCTACGTAAAGAAATTCTGTTTGTATCGGAGTGCATTAAGTGGAAAGAAAAGTATTAAGTGCAAATAAAATTTTCAGTATCGCTTGAGTGTTTTTTTTGTTTTCAAGCTGATATATTATTTTTTCCCAAGAATCTTATAGTGTTTTTTCTTCTTAACAATGATGCCCAGAGATTTTTTTTTTGTGGGTTCATACATTTATTACTTTGTTTTTTTTAAACAATTTTAGGAAATTCAAGTGAATTTTTTTGTTTTTGAATTTCCACAGTAAAAGTACAACTGACACAAATAGTGATTTTTTTTTTAAATTTCTGGTCAGTATATGTTGTATTTTTTTCCCTACTAGAAGTACAACTGACAGAAATAGTGATTTTTTTTAAATTTCTGGTCAGTATATGTAGTGTGACAAAGTTTTTATTTATTTTTTCCTACTTTTGTAGATGCTCAAGAAGTAATTTTTTTGTTGTTGTTGAAGATAGGACGATGAACATACGTAATTTTTTTGTCAATGGTACTTTTGATGGACGATGATACGATGAATAACGATGTACGATGATTCATGGACGATGGTATGTTTGAATAAGTTATTACGACGGACGATGGTTATAAAATGACGATGATAAAACATGTAGAGATGTAGTGTCAGTTCTGCAAAAAGACAATTTTTTCTTCTGTTTTTATTGGTTTGAAGTGTAATTGAATTGTGTTTATCTGTATTTTATATATATTTGTGTATTATACTCATTGTTGCTATGCAGACTGGGGGTCCAGTCTATAGTCAGATGCCCGAGTGTGGCTATCGCAGAAGGGTTTCACAGTCCACAGCAACAGTGATACACGTGTAAAGACTATGCCCATAGCAACAAACATACTCAGCGATTCTGTTGTGACGTAAAACACTTTCTTTAATAATAATCCTTGCACAGCAGAAAAATGGAGCAGACTCATCTGTTTTCCTTAACTCAGTTAAGATTGAACTAACTTCTATTTGTCCGAAACAGCAGAGTAAGCTGTTATTAAATCTATAAGTAGGAGTATGACAGTATTGTGTCAGGTAGTTGAGAGCAGAATCGCACAGGATGTGTTGCAGAAATGTAGCACGGGACTTAGATGTAAATTCCCGAATTCCCCATGTAAATACTGTAAATAGTCTATAGATTAGTAATTAAAGTATAAAATGTTAAAAGAATTGTGCTCTTTTCCACTTACAAACACCAGAGAGCGAGAGTCTGGTATACTCTTCGTTCTTAACATATATATATATATATATATATATATAGAGAGAGAGAGAGAGAGAGAAAGAGAGAGAGAGAGAGAGAGAGATACAGGGTTCGTACGGCTCCTGGAATTTTGCGACCAAGAAATTCTTCGGTACCAGTATTTTCTTACAGAAAATCTTTCCTTAAAAGAATCCGAAGTGCCACGAGTTTCCCCTAGATTTATTTTTTTTATTCAGAAAATTCTGGTGAAAATCCTGGAAAAATCCCTGATCCATACGAACTCTGTATATATCTATATATTATATACGTTGGTTTATATATATAATTAAACATTTATGTGTAGTAAAATTAACCACGTTTAATTAAACATTAGTTGTAAATAAAACAAACCTATCGAAAATTACTTTCCTCTTATAAACGGTAAACAATTAAGTAAACGTTTTATTATCTGTTTATTTTTGAAATATATGAATACATTTATGTATGTATAACAAAATTTAAGTGAACTGCAATGGTTTAAACTTTAAAACACATGAAAAATAATTTTGGCCAATATTTTGCCTCTAATACTTCACTGTGCGCCGTCCATGTCTTTAATACTTAATTTAAAGCATGAACCGTCTGTCCCCTAAGTGAGGCTATGATTGGACAGCTCATAGTGACATTTCCTGCGTTCAATAAAATTTATTTCTATTTTTTTTCAAAGCTAAACATAATGCTATTTTATTATCGATCCAGTTAAACAGATAAAATTATGGAAATAAATTCATGACTTTTTTTTATTTTTTTTTAAAGTTTCAAAACTGTAGCTGAAATTATATTCAATGAGCATGTGGAAAATTTTGAGTAAAGCCGTTTAAAGCTGAATGACTATTTCCGCATACATTTTAAGCGCATTGATTGTTATTTGAAAGAGTAAAATTGGGTGTATAAAATATACACACTAAAAATTCTTTTCATCCCGTAAATTTTACAAAAGAATGCACATATATTAAAAATATAATGTACAGAGGTGTTGCTTCTTAGTAACATTGCTGGTTGGTCAAGAAACTCGTGCACAACTTTGTTCGCATGAGAGAGTTCGCCTCTAAAGTTTCCAGTATGTGCACTTCCCTTGCGCTCTGGTTACGGTTTGTGAAAACGGATCGCTCAGGGCGCATTCGTGCTTGTTTCATACTTTAAAATATTGTTTTAAGCTGTCTCGAAATGGTCGCTCATATCCCTGTGGTATGTCATTTCTCTCCAGTTCTGTGGCCTTGAGTTCAAATCCAAGCGGCGAATTTTTTTTTACCTTTAATCTTCACGTATTTTTAAATTATATCTGTATCTTAAATCTAAACATTTTGCAAATTTTATGTGTTAAGAACAAATCTGAATATTTTACATAATGATTTTTGAGCATTTATCTACGCATAATTTTTATGTAGGCGAAAAAATAAGCATATTTAGGTTTAGTCAACCCTCCTAGTATACCATGTTTTATTTTTTGATGAGCATTCTAATTTTTGTATGATTTCAACCAGACTCCATTTAATAGTATTAAATGGAGTTACGACCTACGAGGTGTCGATTTCATGTTATAGACTAAGCTTAATTTATTATTTTCTTCTGGTTTGAAATACGAAAATCTTCAAAGCAAAAAATAATGGCGTCAAAAAAGACCACAATGCTACTATGAGGATTAAGATATAGATATAAGCTATAACAGCTAAAAATATGATGTAAAAATCTCCAGAAGCAGACGTGAATGCTGGTGGCATTCAATAATTTCAAAAGTTTAGCAACATAATTAATTTTCCCTTTAAATGGTGAACGAAAGAATTCTGTGAAAACAGAAGGCATTTATATAACCCACTACTCGCTGCTTTTGTTGATGCAATGGTCAAAATAAATCGCAAAACTATGACTATTTTCATGTAGAGTAACTTGTGTTTAAATTTGGTGACTATTACTTTACGAAATTTCCGGTATTCAAACTGCTAGAACCCCCCGAATTCTCTGAATCGTACGAACCCTGTGATACGATCGTTTTAAGGTACTACGCATGTGCAAAATTTTATATATATTCTATTATTATATGCTATTATTCTTAAAACTATATGAAAAATAATTAAATCCACACCAAAACTGCCATTTTATTATACTTTGAAAAACTCGGTTAGAAATATATTTTTTACTTAGTTAAATAAACCCACTATTTGTAAAATCTTTGTTTTTAACATTGCAAATTTTAATTGATGTTATTATTTGTTAGAACAATTTATGTTACTCTATAGACAGATATTGAATCGCATTATTTTATAACATGGCTGTGTATCTTCCCGGTTTTTTTTTTCTCGAGTCAAATAATCATATTTTAACCAGAAATTATACTTAATGAATGTAAAAATATAATTACTACATGTAAGAAAAATAATATTTATTTAAAATAAATTCTGTTTCAAAATATGTATTACAATAATAAAAAAAAAAAAAAAAAAAAAAAAAAAAAAACAGAAATCGGAAGATTGGAAGTTAGTTTTAATCTTAAAAATTCGTATCTCTTAAAATAAAATTTTATTTTCGAAGCACAATAACAATATTTAAATCGCAAGCTGTCTTTTTATATTAGTTCTGAAATGTACATATGAATGTATTTAGTTAAGAATAGTTTGATTAATAATGTCTTTTCCAGACTTTATAGATCTAAAATTTTGATTCTCTTCAAAAAATTCTTTTTCTGCTGGTGATGTTTCTTCATAAAAAGTAACTTCAGAGATTTATTTATTCGTCTATTTCTCTATATTTATTGATTCAATTTCTTTTCTAACTTTCTTTCAGTCTGTTTTTTTCCTGCGTCTTTATTTACATTGTATCGGGGAGATACCTCGCATTTTTGCTCAATAGCAAATAGTAAAACATGGCAAATAAAGATGACAAAGAGGATCTATAAATATATTTATTTCTACACATAATAGTATGTTTTTATATTGATTCATGGATACACATATAGATTACGTGTATGAATATAACATAAAATTGAAAAATATGGTGTGGAAATAAAGTGATGCTTAGCTTGTATCAAATGATGCATCTGAAAGAAAAAACTCTGAAGCTTTTATCCCATTTTACGTTATATTGCTTTGCTCTCATTTGCAACATTTTAAAGATATTAATGTTTTAATATACCCATATAGAGTTTTTAAAATGTAAGTAACTTTAGACAAAAACTTCTTATTATTCTTTATTAATACTTTCAAAGGATTACTTATAGTACAGGTATACACTTAAAATAGCAATAATTCATTTAAGCACCATATACCTGAGAAATGTATATACTTCCGTTCTTCATAAATGCAATTAAATTTGTATGGAGCAATTTTGAAAATACTTTTATACAATAACATTTCCAAGTATCGTTTAATATTAACAATGTACAACCGCACTCATATAGACATTAAAAGTATCGTTGAAATACAAAATCTCAACACATACAGAAAATAAATTATTCAAATTATTTAATAATTAGTCTCAGTGAATTGCGATATATTGCTGGCACTAACATAGTAATATGTGAAAAATAACGAAATTATTCAGGTTCTGAAAAAATGCTTAAAGAATCCTGGGGGTCAAATTTCTGAAAAATAGTATTTAAAAAAATAATAACATTCCACAAAGTTAAATAAGTGAAATAAAGCAAACCGTGTATTTCTACGATGTTTACATAAGGAGATATAAGGATTTTTGTGTTGTACTATTAGACTTTAACCGCCCAGAAAAAAAACTTTAAGTGCATTTATCTCAGAATGGATTTCTTCATAATTTCTCACATTTATAAACAATATATGTAAAGTTTCTTGTAAGATATGAGTAGGAAATTGTGTGCACTGTTTATATGATATATATTTTTTAATGTCTTCAGGATTTTTAACTTTATGTGAAAATTTTGGAATTATATTCCTCGAAGTAAAAATCACTCTCAAAAACCCTCCTTTTTTAATTTTGAAATTTATTATAAATTTTTGTAAGCAGTATTTTTATAAATCCCGAGGGCTAATTAACAAGAAACTGTTTCTGCTCACAATAGTGGAAAAATCAATGAAATCGGGCAAGTGGTTCATAAGTCATATCACAAATTAAATAAGTTTAAAATTTTATTTATTTTTTAAAAAATTCGAAATTTTCAAAAATGTTTTATTTAAAAATTAATTTAAAAAAAAAGAGAAATTTTTCGAAAATAAGGAAAAAAAAATGCTTGTAAATAAAGAAAATAAAATTATGACTCCCCGGAGTCTCTTAATATGATTTCAAATTTTGGCTGTTGTTTATTTTAAATCGTTGTAAAATAGTGGTCTTTAATCTTCATTTTGCAATGTATTCATTTAGCTACAACGGAGTTATTATGCAAATTAATTTCAACAGAAAAGTAAAAAGGTAATCTTCTATTTATAATATATGTATATATTTTTTATTTCATAAGTAAATTCACTAATAATATCTTTTATTATGCAAATTTAAATTAAATTTCTTTATTTCTGGTGCATTTTTATTCTAAATCTCAGTATGCTTTCACATTCGTGTACAGGTTTTATAAAGTTCTAAAGAAAGCTCTTTTACAAATTTTGATCTCTAGTTAATTTTCTTAGTACAGCTTACTTTCTGAAATCTTGCTATTGTGTTAGAAGAGAGTGAATAAAGTTAGACAAAGATAGACAAGTGAGGAGTATACCTAAAAAAAAAAAGAAAGATTTAATTAATTTCGCTTAAATGTATGAGAGGGATTTTTTTAATATAATATTCTTTTGAAAATACATTTTTAACTTTATTTTTTAATTTTCTTTTTAGTACTGTTTTTATTCAGAAAAAAATAAAAATGCAGATACATGAACATATTTTTCTGTAAAAACAATCTTGAAAATTTTTACTAACACAGGAGAAAGTTGTGTACATTTCAGAAAATCGTTTATTTGTGTGCTCTTTATGACTTGCACATACAAAGCTGCTAAAATTTTGGTTTGTTTTAAATTAGATTTAATATACGTTGAACCAAAAACTTTTTTAATTAACATGTTACATTGTCTTTATATACAATAGTTATATCTTTTCATTCATTACATAAAATTGTTGTTTGAAATATGTTTAATTTTTAAATGGTTGACAGCTATAAAAATATAGACCAGGGGTCACAGTCTTCTGAATTCTAAGCCTACGCAATGATACAAAATTGGCGGCTATGGTAGGTGGACTTTTTCAGCGTGTGTAGCTCTCCTGAAACTGAATACTGGAACATTCGTATAGTATTCTTCGCCCTGTTTAATCGCAGAAATACAAGATAAAAAATTCTATTCCAAAATATGGTATATAAATTCAAGGGACCGTACAAACTCTTAAAATATTGATCTACAATAGCCACCATTTTTGGGTCAGCACGAAGAACTAGTATTCAGAAGGTTCTGCAGGGTTCAACCGATGGTGCATACCCTTTTCTCATTATTGTTTTCGAATAATATTCTTCACTATACTAGTTTGCTATTTAGAAGGTAAAGACTGTGCCAATAAACTGTGAGGGAATAGTGGCAACAAACTGTGAGGAAATAGTGGCAACAAGCTTCCCACATATTGGGCACTCCAGATAAACACAGAAGAATTTCTTTCATCGTGCAATGTGTAACCTACAACTAACATGTGCCACAGTGGTATATGGGCCGCAAAATTATCACCTTTGTCAACCCTTTCAGGTGCAAGGTGCTTTTATTCGTAAAATGTTGAAATGGTTGATTAACACCAGTATTTAGAAACAAATTTATTCGAAAAAAATAAAATATTGTCTTCATGCTCTTGATAAAAGGAAATTTTTCATTCAAAAATTCTGGTGCTGATGTAGCATTTAGGGATTAAAATTAATTGGCCCCAAAATGAACCACCACCCTTGAAGGGGTTAAAATAGAAATATTCACCTCATTTTAACACAAACTGTTTGCCATGAAATAAGGCGATTATTTCTTTTCTGAATTAGTGGTGTGATAATATATTTCGCAAATGTAGTGGGTACCACTGATGTAACATAACTTGATTTTCCTATTGTAACCTATTTCGTATTGTTCCTTCTTTGATTGTAAACTATATTTGATGCTAGTACCATAGATTTTTATAAAGAAATCGAATTATTGTGAAACAGCATATTTCAGTATTCTATCGTAATGTTACATTGGACGGTAAATTACCAATTGTAGTGAAAACCAGATAGAAGTAGGTAAGAGCATTACATTATTATTGCTGTTAAACATTTGCGAAGAATTTCTGCATTAAATATAAATAATATTTGTCCTTGAAAATTCTAGTACTCAAACATCGAACGATTTGTCACCTACGCATAATATTTGGGGTTTAACGTTTGTCCCCGGAAAATGGTAGAGATATTACCTGTCAAATTTTAAACCAGTACTTCCAAATACTAATCATTGTGATACATTTATATTGAAACTATTGTATTTATCTACCATGAAGATAATTGTTTGGAAATAGCGGGTTTTAAAAAGATGACTATTAATGCACTTCCAGTGGCGTAGCTGAAGCTGTAGAGGGGGGGGGATGATCACTTTAATACCTGTATTTGTATATACTACATTTGGCCTTATTTAATTCATAACGTTCAAATATTAAATAAGGCCAAATGTACTATATAATTATTCTGATAGTAAAGTGATCGACCCCCCCTCTTACATTACGCTACTGACACTTCCCATTTATTCCGCGATAAACATTTAACCCTAATATATTCATCTTGAACAATTAACACATTGACGGACAGTAGGAACAAGTGCAATTCGAAAATTGACACTATATGTTTTTGTAATTTTTAGAATATTAGAAGTATAGTTTTACTCTTTCTGCTTAAATAAACTTAATTTTGATTAATTCACCACCTTTAATTAGGTTGCACTACTCCCTTCACAAACACGTCAGGGTGGCTAGTGGTCAGGGAAACATACAGTAAAAAAGTGATTAACACCACTATATTCTTATAGAAAATTTTTTGTTGAAAATTCCATCAAATAATCAATATGAATATTTATAAGAATATACCGGTAATTGACATTTTTTTAACTGTAACTAGCCACCCTGCACGTGCATACTGAAGCTGCAACTCGTATAACAGGTGGAAAACGAACTTCAACCTAAAAAATTGTTTCCAAAACATGACACTGGGCTTCTACTTGTATGCCGGTAAATGCACATTTTTGTTGCTATAGCCGTAGTGTCTAAAAACGACCGCTCCGTTATGGACGGCTATTGCCGTCATGCCACAATGTTAACTTCGATTTGACGGCTATATACGCAAGTGTCCGTCAACGCATTAAGAGAATTGCTCCTAGTTTCCAACTACTTACCTTCTAAATAACTGTTTAATAAAATATACGATCAATGCATCTATGTAACAATTTTAGAAAGATTATTCGTACCGTAATTTCCTGCGTATAATCTGCAGCTCAAAGAGTCGTTTTTCGACCCAGAAATTTTATTCAATAATTGTAGTTAAATATTTACAGCGATCTTTTAAGTTACATTTTATAAAATAATATTTCTGTGTCGAAAAACGACTCTTTGAGCTGCGGATTATACGCCGGAAATTACGGTACTAAAGAACTAATACATTTGAGGCTACTTTTACATGTGAGATTAACATCAACAACAAAAAATACTACTTTCTTAAAATATAAGCTTAATACATGTAAATTAGTGTAACGATTTTACAAAGGATTTTTCTCCTTTGAAATATTTAGATTTTTTTTCATCACTTTTTCTAATGAAACTAAAAGGAAAACAAGAAATTAAATTAGTTCAGTGCAGGTACTTCCTTTCGGTATTTTAATTCTATTTGTCTCCGAATGCAAGATTTTAAAGCCTTAGCTTTAAATTCTTCAATTTAAAAACCTGTGCTTAAATTATATACTCGTCACGGACGAACAAAATTTATTTCAATGTAAGCGGTGATATATTTTAACAAAAGGAGAAGAAAAAGTATTCCGAATCTACTTGTCCTAAGAGAATGTGATTTTCATGTTA
The DNA here is from genome assembly GCA_963931845.1 of Maratus michaelseni. Lineage (NCBI taxonomy): Eukaryota > Metazoa > Arthropoda > Arachnida > Araneae > Salticidae > Maratus > Maratus michaelseni. The sequence goes on from OZ007586.1 coordinate 165,509,180, forward strand.
AATGAATATCTTGTAAATATTGTTAATATTGTAGCAGTGCTTTGAAAATCTAAAAAAGTTAATAATTTAACTCAAATATGTTATTTAAATACATTCGGGGTTAACATATTAATAAAAAATCTTGAAAGTGCATATTTATGACGCATAGACTCAAGAATATGATAAATAGTTTTAGCAAGTATAGAACTATTTTCAGTATTTGAAAAATTAATTTTTAAATCTTGTGTGAAGTAAATATTTACATAACTGAGTATTAAAAAAAAACCGGTATATTTAATTCAATGCTCCCATTCGGTCCGGTTTTTGAACGCCAGTTTATTTTAAAGAAAAATCTTCTTTATAAATTTTGTAGAAACTTACCCCGATTGCCTTGTATGTGGAAATTGTTGCTAAAACCTACCACGACTTTTTCTCTTTAAAAATACTGGTTTTCAAAAAACGGACCTGTGGGAGCCATGTTAATTTCATTATAATCTTAAATTCCAATTTCGCATACTTTTTGATTCTAAAAAATATTAAAAATAAAAATTTAGGAGTAAATGATATTTTGGTGGTTTTTGCATGAATTTCTAACATTGACAAATATAGGGTGCGTAGGGTCCTTACTGTTGATTATAGCTATTTCTGAATCTCCTTATTTAATCTCCTTATCCAATTGCAGAAATTACGAAGCGTCTTAACCCTGAAATGGCTAATGTATCAAATTTGAAACACTTTTTAGTTAACTTTTAATAAATAAACCAAGTTCTTTGAACCACTATATTTATATCGAAATATTATAACTGTAAAAATCACATAAATATGTTACCAAATAAAGTTAAAAATATATCATAAGACTTCTGGTGCATAATCCTTAATATAAGTAAAAAAACACAATTCTGAAATTTAAATTCATGCATTTAAGGGTTAACAAATTCGCTGCAAACCACGAGTATACTCGTGGTTTGTACCGGAATTTTGAAAGAAGAATTTTTATTTTATGTAATCACGAAATGTCTGTAATTAAATAAATTAAATATTGCTATTAGCATTTTCTGGTATGAAATCGAACTTTCTAAATAAAATAAAATCCTGGTAGTTTTAACCCGGCAGTGAACGTGTTAAGGATTAGGCACCAGACATTTTAAGATATATTTTAAACTTTATTGAGTAGCATATTTATATGATTTTTAAAGGATTAATATTTTAATATAAATATAGTGGTTGCGAAGAACTCGATATATTTATCAAAAGTTAAATAAAAAGTATTGCAAATTTGATACACTAGGTATTTAAGGGAGTATGTGGTTAAATAAGTTGAATATTACTAATCGAATGTAGTGGTGTTCAAATGTCAAGGTGTACCCCGTCTGAAATAATAGTATAAATTTCCTTTTGTCACGTGAGAAACGCTAACTTTGAAAAAATACTGTAATAGAAGGATTTTTAGTGAAATGAGACAAAATTATAACTGTCTTACATTTTAGTATTTGAAAAAAATGTTTGAAACTGTTTTGCGCATGTGTATATGAAGGTAAGAATAAAGACCCTTTGATTCTATGACTCTTAATGACTCTATCCTCATTAAGGTGTCACATACTTTCTCGACGGCGAACATTTGGTATATTCTGGAATTTTTCTTTAAGGACGGGAATAAAATTAATTGAAAAACTAATAATTCCACGTTGTTTTTATTGCTTCAAGTATTTAAAAATATTTCTTTTTGTTAAATTTGGTCACATATTATGTCGGAAACCTGCAGCCGCGTTAACCACTACCAAAATATATGGGCTCGATGGGGAGCATCCTAAAATAATGTAGAAACAAAAAAGTTATTAAAATCTCAATTTCTTCTTGAAAATTAACTTTATAGCTAAGTTCCATCGGCTAAATATTTTGAACTTTTGAAAATAAGAAAATTGAGCTATTGTGATTTTTTTTTTCATTTTTAACACTTTCCAACCTAGTTGAAAAGTGTTTATGACTTCGGTTTGTCTGGCCGTCTGGCCGTCTGGCCGTCTGCCGTCTGCCGTCTGCCGTCTGTCCGTGCTCTAACTCCCGTAAATATGCTCGGATTGCCCTGCAATTTTTATATGTTATAATCGTTATCTATAGCATGTTCCCTATTTCAACGGAAGTGTGTATCACTTATAGTTTTTTTACAGGGACACTCAAAAGAATTCCGTTACATTGCGGTCTATGGGGAAAAATCATTTGCGGTTTACTTAAATAATGTTTCACTATTTTAAACGCATTGAAATTTATATATATCACTAAGGTGCATTAGAAGAAGCTTAATATGGAATAGGGTGTGCATAGCACTTATACTTACTTTACAGGGACAGTCAAAAGAATTCCGTTACATTACGTCTATGGAGAAAAATCGTCTGCGGTTTATTTAAATAATGTTTCACTATTTTAAACGCATTGAAATTTATATAAGGTTCATTACAAGAGACTTACTACGGAATATTGTGTGTATAGCAGTCATCGTTCATTTACAGGGACACACAAAAGAATTCTCTACTGTATGTTAACAATAATTCCTGCAAGTGCCTTTTAAGTTACTGAATGCGATTTTAATTTTAAATCGCTTTTTGTCTATTACGTGGTGTGTATAAATTCTGTAGATCCTATACAGGGAAGCACAAAAGTTCGGGAACACATTTCCGTATTATTTAACTCCAGACGGAGAGTTTTAAACTGTGCTACGTGTTTCCTAACTGAACTAAAATTTAGCATCCTATGTAGTATATATACAAATCTATAGATCCTATACAGGGCTGAATAAAAGTATTCGGATTACTTAGATGTTACCTTTTAGCTTATTAAAGAGTATGATTCGTAAAATTATTTTGGAAGCGTTGGAAAGTGTTACATAATCTATGCTTGACGCATGATTTTTCGTTCTTGTTCTATTAAATTCTGATTTCTAAACTTATTGAAAAAATATATAAAAAACAATAATTCAAAAATGGCTCGAAGACCGTTAGATAATTTAATTAAGGGTAGATAAGCGCAAATGTTATCTAAAAATGTTAAAAAATGTTCAAGTTATGAAGCTGCCCATGTTGAAAAATGTAATTTTTAGAAAATCGCGTTCAAATTTTTAAAATAAAAAATATATACTGATAATTTTATATTCATCTTACACTTAATTTTCTATTCCTGCACCATACTGTGGACCCTCCTGTGCCATCTGCAGTTTCAATATGGGGTAGAATCCTTAGTAGAATCTTTTCGGTGAGGTCGGTTTTATGGATCGCGTACGTGCTCACATTTTTGCCCATATCTTTCTTAATAATTAAGATATCACTTGGAATGTTTTTGCCCATAATTCTACACATTATAAGGATTTAATTTCCGTCAAAAGAATGGATTATAAAGAATGGATCAAGTTAAAAACATATGTAACCCTTTAATATAATATGTTTATGTCCCTACAAATTATGCAAATATTCGTCCGCTTCTTAAAAAATAAATATTATATTTATTTATTAACAGCAATTCTCAATTATATATGAGGGAATTTTCTTTTTGAAAAAGTGATAAAACACCTGCATATATTATAGCGTCTAATTATGTTACTTTCATTTCAATATAATGATTAAAACAGTAGCATATTTGCAAAAATTTAAAAAAAGGAATCTGAATACCGTGGGGCAAATTTCCCCCAATTTTTTTCAATAAGAATTTTCGCATTATATAAGATAAAAATCCTTAGTTTGTATTAAGCAAAGAATACTATTCAGAAATAATTGTGGAAATTTTCTGCTGTGGCAATCAGACTTGAGTAAAAATCAGTGAATCCTTTAAAATTAATAAAAATATTTTTAGCATCCGATCGTAATATTAGCAATATATGGACATACTTTACTAAAATTTCATGTTTACTAGTGATGGGCATAATGAATGCTTTCGATAGCCGAACGGGCATGCGCAAAAGCATACCTGCCGACAGTAAAAAAATGTTACAATTACAAAAATAGTTCATGTCAGCTAATAGATAAATATAGACAAATTACTGCGCAATTATGAATGCGGTATACGTTTTTTATTAAATATTGTACAAATAGGGTGTCCAACATGTAGCCCGTAGCCCCACCATTATTTTCGGATAGAAATATCTATTCTTATTTATTACCAGATGTAAAATTAAATAAGGAAAATGATTCTATTCTGAATATTGGTGGCAGATGTATTTCATGCTAAACGTTTGGACATCCCTTATGCAGAATATCTTCTGAATGGGTATACAGCCCATGTTATTACCTATATATATATATATATATATATATATATATATTAATAAAATAACGGATTTATATTCCTTTATGCATCCATGCATGTGCCTAAGCAGTGGGCAGGAGAATCTATCGCACGTAGAGTATATATGCCAAATATTACAGATTTTATAAATATAATTATTTACAAATTATAAAACCGCCGTATTTAACAACGAAATTCCGATGTTATATTAGGCGAAGATTTTTATTCTGAATCAGTATTATTCACAGTACGTAATATTGTGCTCCTATGGCAGTGTTCAGCAAATGTGATTCCGGATAGACGAAATGAGATACGAATGCCTCGCTGCCTCTGATTTTCGATTTTTTGATCGATTTTATTTTTAAGCTTAGTGCGACTTTTGGCCTTTTCTTCCAATTTTCCGTTCTCCGGTATTTTCCTTTTTACCACTCGGTATTTTTTTTTACCATTTCAATTTAAATTGATCACACTAATATAGACAATGTTGTTCACTTTAAAATATGTTTATTTGGGATTTGTAAATAAAGGAATCCTCTTTTTCATCTTAAAAGGAGAAATTTCAGTTTTAGTAAAATATTTCAATATGAATTCTTTTCATCAAAACTGATATTTTATATAGTTATATAGATTAAACATCTAACACGATTAATAGAAATATATATATATATATATATCATCAAACTCATCATCATGAAGAACAACCGTTTTCAATCCAATGCTGGATGTAGGTTTCCCCCAGATTTTTCCATTGTTGCCTATCTAGTGCTTTAGTCATCCAATTAACACCGGCCACTTTTCTGATTTCATCACTCCATCTTACTTGAGGTCGTCTTCGTGGTCGTTTTACATCTCTGGGATACCACTGTAAGGTGTTTGTGCTATATATATATACAGAGCTACCAAGTTTCCACTAATCTTCCGTAATATGTGGTTTAATCTGTACTCAATCAATTTAAAACAAAGTTTGCCGATTCGCGAACTTGCCAATTTTGGCCTTTGGCCGTGACGTATACAAGTTTGTCACTGGTCCGATTTTTTAATGCCAGTACTTCTGAAAAACCTTTTTCGTAGCACGTTTTTAAAATATCTGCTGCAAAAATAATGTTTTGAGAAGGTTTCTACAAAAATTGCAAGAAAAATGTAGAAAAAAAAAAGAATTTTCTTTAAATCAAACTGATTTTCAAAAACGGACTGAGTGATATCCATATATATATATATATATATGTATAAGTTCACTAGACACACTATATTATTTATTACCGTAATTTCCGACCTATAATACGCGGATCAAACAACCAAGTTTCGAACCTGAAATTTTGTTTAATTAAATGTAACTTATTTTATCACTGTAAATATTTGGCCTATTACTAAGTGAAATTTTTGGTAAAAACATGATTGTTTGATCCACGGATTATAGGCTGGAAATTACGGTAAGTGTTTTACTTATTCTGTTTTCCTATTTATTAAAAAAATCTCAGACGACTGATTAAATCTACATTAAACTTTTCGGTATGTGGTACCAGCACACTGTTGCCAGTGGGCTACTTTTTTTTAATTCAGTTTCCTTGATTCCCACCAGTTTTTTGAGAAAGTAAAATTCGCCTTATTTAATGAAAGATTATATAAGGCGAAAACAAGGGGAATTAAACTATTTTAAAAAAGTGGTGCCAATGAAGCAATCTGAATTTTTAAAAAGTAGCCCACTGGCAACACTGTACCAGCAAATGAGCAATAAGCGCTGAAAATTTTCCTATTTTAACGGTTAAATCAGAAAAATGTATTTAAATGGTAAAATGTAATGGTAAGTATATTGCGTAATTGTTGGGTTATTGTAGGAATAAAATGTTGTTCATTTTGGGGTTTTTGGTCCATTGGATTGTTGGTACTTTGGATTGTTGGACATTTTTAGAAATAGATCGTTGTGCCTTTCTAGGAAAATACCGATCGGCAGTGGCGTAGGCAGGGTGGGGAGAGGGGGGGCAGATGCTCTTGATACCATAAATTTTGTAAAGTTTTCTTTGCCTTATGTAATATGAGAATTTTCTGCGATACTGAAACGGAAAAAAAACTTTAGAATTTTACTGGTATCCAGAGCGTTTGAACCCCTTCCCTGGCTACGCCACTGCCGATCGGCCTTTGTAGGAAGTGATCGTTGGCTTTTGTAGGGATAGATCTTTCGGCCTTTGTTGGTTAATGGTTCTTTGGCTAATGGTACGGTATGGCAGCCATTTCTTAATGTTGACAAGCCGTTGGGCTAAACAAATATCCACAATTGCCCAACCATTTTGTGCTATTTGTGTTAAACATATATAATTGTACTAATGGACCTTTACGATTAAACTTGATCTGAATATTTATTGCAACGTAATTAAAATATAAATACTCTATAAATGCAGAGCATAGGGTTTTTCCGGAGAATGAATACTCCTGACGGAGTCTCGACAGAATCCGCTAATATAGACATTCTCTATAAACAGAGATGGATAAAATACACGAAGTCTTAAAAATTGTCAGTAGACTAGTCATATACAAAAAGTCACATAGAAATCATCTAAAATCATGTCTATTAAATTTGAAATCCTATTCATATATATCTCTGTAAAATAAATACCCCTGTATATATGTTTCTAGAACGTATGACTTGATATTTCATATATATTAAACTTAAATCTGGGCACTCCAAACATTCCCGCATACATCCATTGAATTACAGCCTAACGGCCAACAATTCGTTTTTCTTATAACCGCACTGTTGCTGAATGGATAACCTGTTTAACCCTTTGAAGGGCAAAGTACTTCTATTCATAAAATTGCTGAAATGATAGAATGACACAAGAATTTACAAACAGATTTATGTGAATTCATGTAAATGTTTTTTCACGTACTTGATAAAAGGAAATTTTTATTCAAAAATTCCGGTGTCAATATGGAATTTAGAGATTAAAATTAAGTGGTTCATAAATCAACCACCAACTTTAAAGCGGTTATGTTATACTTCAGGAGTCATTGTTACCCCACGAAAATTCTTTTATATCCGGTTGCTTATATATGTTTAATCATTAAAAACTACTATTAATAATTCTTATTCATTTTCAATCCCAGAATAGCATTGTGGAAAATATTTAAAAACATTTCAGTATAAAAAATTAGATGTTTCAACCTTTCTTTGTAAAGTAAATTTGGAGTAATTTTCTCGACTGCTTCAGCAAAAAAAAAAAAAAAAAAAAAAAAAAAAAAAACTACGTTTTCGTCATTTAGATAATATGCTTAAATTGGCTACATTTTCGCCTCTGCTACTTTAATCTAGTTGCATTCTAATTTAAGAAAAAGAAAACATCATTACCTGCGACCATCTGAGACCTAGAGATTTATTCCAGTTAGTAACATTCCATATTGAATGTTTATAATTGGAATTATTCTCTAGGTCTCAGGTAATACAAAACATAATTTTTGTGCATACATTGAAAACGAATTTATTATTATTTGAAAGACTAATTGGGGTGTATAACATTTACACACTAAAAATTCTATTCATCCGCTAAATTTTAGAAAGAGAGTGAGGTATATAAAAAATATAACGCTGTGGTAGTCGATATTTTTTCGAATACAGTTTTAGAGGTCAAGAAACTCGTGTAGTATTTTTGCTGCATGAGAGAACGTTAGTCTCAGACATCGAATGGGGATACTCTTGTCGCGGGCTGGAACAGAGCGATCAAGTTTCGAACGTACGCAGTACATGTCACATTTGTTAGTGCATACTACCGACACCTTCCTGTGTTGCTACCAGTTGCAGAAATAGACGAACGTTGCGAACTAGTTGCATTCTAGTTTGAAAACATATTCGTATTATCATCGACCATCTGTGACCTATTGACTTTTTCCAGTTATAAACATTCCATATTTAATGTTTATAATTATAACTATTCTCTAGGTCTCAAATAATACAAAACAGCAAGAGTACAACGAAGAAAATACTTAGATACAGTGGCATTATAACGTAACACAACATTATGTATTAGCTAGTCTAGATTCATGACGATAATATGGCCATGATGGTACAAATGTAAATTCAGGAAAAATTAGACAATAAAGAGTACCTGTTTCAGTAGCTATATTAGACATCTTTATTTAAAGATACACCAGTAATCCAGAGCACCAAATTTGTAACTGTATTAAACAACGATCACCGGCAAAAATAGTTCATTACCAGATAGAGGGAGCCGTAAACGAGAGCAGTTATTTACATAAGAGCGGGGAGAGAAACGTTTTCTCGAACCGCAATGTAGCCTCTCATCTTTAAGCTCTATTTTGGCTTAAAAATTGAGAAGAAATAAAGTTGAAAAAATGCATTCCACTTTGTTACATTTAAAAGAATTTAAATAAAAACAAATCGCACAGTAGATTTTTGAAACCTCGAAGATACAAATGCAGACTTTGCGCCACAAGGTGATGACAGACATAAATCTGACTGTTACAGGATTGAAGTGGAAATTTATATATTCAGATGGTTCTCAATGTTATTCAAATCCATTGCGGAAAATAACTTCCAACGAAATAAACAAAGGAATCTGGATGTGATACTTGCGATACCAAGCATATACCTATGCTTTAGTTATGAGATTGAAAGGCAACGGTAGCTGAAAAATGTTTCTGCGCTCATGTTGAGCTGATAAAATTTTTTTCACAAGTTAGTAGATTTTTTGCTTTTTTTTCCATTTTCTATCTGTAAGAAAATTGCATTATAGGCTAATGAAGTAAATATAGCGTGGCGCACTGAGTGACGCCCTCCGTGTCGTCAATCGCAAAATTATGCAAACTTCTATAAAATGTACAGGTTTATTGAAGGTAAATGTTGCTTTTTTGCTCCAGTCACTGATTTCTCATAAACTTTGGAATGTATAGAACACGTTCCTCTACTTTTTTTAGTCAGTGCTTTCCTTTTAATTTTGGCCAATGTTGCGGATTTTAGCCATTTCGTACCACTGTGCGTGTATCTGCCTGACAGCGCTCTAATTCTCGTAAATATACTCTAAAATATAATATGTTATTGGCGTTTACGATCGCACGATCGCTTTTTAAAATGAATTTTATAGTTAGTATCATTTATAGTTTATTTACATGGACCGTCAAATGTATTCTGTTACATTTCAGTCAATGGAATTTTTTTTTTCAAGTGCCTTTTGATGATGTTACGCTTTTTGAAACATGATGAAATTGATACACAATTATGAAACGCACTAAACATAGTGTGCGAAGCATTTATTTTTCAATCACAGGGTCACGCAAAATAGTTCTGTTACAAATTGTTCTACGGGGAAAAATCGTTTGAAGTGTAATTTAATGATGTTTCACTATTTGAAACATAATGAAATTTATATGCATAACTGAGGTACACTATAAATTTCTCACTGAAAAGTATGGTGTGCATTGCTTTATCGTTCATTTACAGAGTTACACAAAATAATTCGGTTAGCCTCTTAGTTCTACAATTACATTCAAAGTGTGATAAGTGCGTTTTTAACTTTGCTTTGCGTTTATTCGTTTAACTACATTTTTGCATACTATATGGTATGTATGAATTCTGTTGATCATATACAGGGCTACACAAAGGAATTCGAAATATTGCTGATTATGGGAGCAAATTGCTTAAGAAATTTTTAATTGTGTTAGGCATTTTCCGGCTGAACTATAATTAGTAGACTAATACAAGTTTGTAGAATTTAAATAAATTCATATACAGGACTACGCAAAGAACAAGATACATTGTCGTTTATGGTTGATAATTGCTAGAATTGAGTTTTAAGTTGCCTTATGCGTTGTTTACCTGAATTAAATTGCAGCTTAATATGTTGTTTGTACAAATAAAGTCTTTGGAATATATATAGGGCTGTAAAAATATTTCGAGTGCATTTCCATCAATTGGCGAAATTTGCTAAATGTAAGTTTTCTAACTGAACTAAATTGCATCATGCTATGTACTATACATCCAAATTTTTAGATAATATAAACGAAAGCACAATATTATTCGTCTAGTTTTTTTACTACGGAAATTAATTGCTAAAATTGGATGTTATTTATCCTAAAATATTTACTGCATATATTTTTTTACTTTTATTAGCAGTGAAGTTTCGTTATAGTTTTCTGAATGTGTTGGAAAGTGTTTCATAGTCTAATGCTTGACGCATGATTTTTCGTTGATGTTTAATCATGTGATGGTCTACGATTGAAAAAAGGTGAAATTTAATTTACGAAATAACCTGTCTTGAAGTGTTTGTGAAACCATTTGTTTCTTGTATAACACAATATAAGCTATTGACAGAAACAAATCACATATTTGACATTTTCTCAAATAATTGACATAATTACATGTAGTTGGAATATACTTGTAATAGAGTTTGCAATTTTGTCCGTATTTTGTGATACTTTAGTGGTGCGGGAAACTGGAAAGCCTGCTTAATCTCAAAATGTTCAAGGAGGAGGGCGAGGCTTCTAATATTTTCATAAATATTCGCCGTTCAGCAATATTTCATGTGCATTAAGTCTGACAAAAATATGTTGTATTCATATGTAATATTCATTTTTAAAATATGCTTTATAAAGTACAAATGTATGTTTTACTCAAAAATAATATAATACAAATATACCAGAACATTGGTAATTTCAAGTTTAAATAAAAAAATGATTTTAAAGCGATTTATATCAAAATTAGGTTTTAGATATTATCTACTTCTTAACACTGAACCGATATATATTAATTTTTTCACTTACAAAAAATATTGTTCAGAGCTAAACTCTACAGAAACATATGGAATACTTGTAATTTTATTTTATTTTTATTTTTTTTCTACACATGTTTTTGTGCAGATTTAATATAGAGGTATTATCTATATAAATGTATAAAGATTGCATGTAAAAACAATAAAAATTAAATGTAATTTAAAATAAGCACATGTTATAAAATTACAAATAAAATTATTTTAAATACGATTTTATGCACTGCTTACCTGATACATGTCTAGTCATAACTAGTATAATTATAGGAATTTGTTTATGCGGTTTGTTTTAAAATACACAGAATATGTTGCTCTTTTATATACATGTTCTTCAAAACATCAAATATTTAAAACATTAAGCCTAAAAAATAAATAACCACATTTTAGCCTAAATGTAAACTTTTTTATGCTATAACAAAATAGCCTCTAAAGTCTGGTATTAGTATGAACAAAGGTAAAATCATGAACATCCCGGGTTCGTACGTTTTTACCACAATTTTTTAATAGAATTTTTCTATTTAACATCTAAATAGCAGAAATTGCAGACGCCACGTTTAATTGCAGTATTTGTAATACTTTTACGCATTTAAATAAGGTGCAAATTTCTATTAAAAATGAGTGGTAATAGAGTTTGAACACTGACATAATATTTATAAAATATAATTTAAACAATAAAGATAATAGAATAATTTACACAATTACACGGACTGCATATTGCGTACGCGAATATTGATTAGCGACTAAAATAATGAAAGAGAGCAGGAAAAATTGCGAACTTCAGTTTTTAAAATTGGTGTAACATTAAAGTGTCTGTGAAAATATGTGCAGGAAGCGTTGGTCCTAATCATGTAATTACTTTGGGATTTGCATTACTCAGTGAGTGGCGCACTCAGCATGCCGCACAGTGGAATATTTGATGCAAAATCCTGTCCAAAAAAGCAGAAAAAAAATTCTCAACAATTATAAAAAGCATAGTTTATAACAGCTGACTAACTGGTGTGTCGATCTACGTCTATTTCAGGAGTATGAGTCAAAACCGACGGCTCCTACCCTCAGTTGAAGTGAAAGATTCTTTGTGAGAAGACGTGTTTTTTTTATGTTGTTGTTATTGTGTTTAAATGTATACTTTGACATGCGCATTTAAATAATTTTTCATATAATAAAAATTAATAATATTAAAAATGGGTTATTCTTAAGCATTTTTAGATCTCATTTATTGAAATATATTTGCAGAAATATATTATCTAATATATTCAAAGCTTTTTAAAGCTGTTTCGGGGTTTGTCGGACCATTTTTGATTTATAATCGAGTTGGTTTTAGTTTTGAAGGCAATTTAAAAAAAAAAAAAAATTCCCCATATTGTTGCCATTTTTAGATATCAATGGTTTTTTGGAAAGACTGCAAATCTATTAAAAACACTCAACAAACATCATCTCTATACTGTAGAAACTTAACTTTGCTAAATACTAAATGCAAGTAATATATATACACTGCTCAAAACAATTAAAGGATATTTGAAGTTTTATATAAAATAAAGATATAAACGAAAATTTTTTTGCCGAAAATAGAAGAAGAGAATCACAAATGCAAATTTTTCTGGTTTTCAAACTGTGGAGTATGCAAATTTTGAGTTCGAGGTCAAAAACGTCGCTTCAGCGGCAGCGAATGAAATTTGACTTTCAACTGGATAAAAGAGAATGAAGACAAGGATGATCGGCATTCAGTGATTGCTTTGTTTCGATGAGTACGATGTCTCAGCGAAGTCATTTGACAGAATCAGAAGCTTGGAGAATTGTTGGTAGGTTAGAAGGGGGCCAAACTCAAGCCGAAGTAGCGCAAGCCATTCTAGTGTCACAAAGTGTCATTTCCAGGATCTGGAACCGTTTTTTGGAGAGTGGATGTGCAGGCCGAAGACCAGGGCAAGGTCGTAGACGGGCAACAACGCCCAATGAAGATCAGTATTTAGCGTTAACAGCTCGGAGACACCGAAACATGAACGCTACTCTTCTCCAACAACACCTTCGCTCGGCTACAGGCACCAAGATTTCAACTCAGACTGTCCGAAACCGGCTCCATGCTGTAGGTCTGTATGCTCGCCAACCGATGGTATGTGTTAGATTAACATCAAGGCATCGTCGCGACCGCAGGGAGTGGGCAACCGAGCATGTCAACTGGAGGAGAAATGAATGGAGCAATATTCTGTTTTCTGACGAGTCCCGTTTTTCTGTGCATCCGGGTAATAGGCGTATTTTCATCTGGAAGGACCGTGGCAGTAGGAATAATCCTGCGTTCGTGCACGAAAGTGTCAGATTTGGCGGTGGAGGAGTGTTGGTGTATGGTGGCAACTCCATTGACGGGCGCACTGACCTCTACATCATTCGAGATGGAGCTCTGACTGGTCGCCGATATAGGGATGAGATCCTCAGACCTATTGTAGTCCCTTACGCTGCAGCAATCGGAGATAACTTCATTTTAATGGACGATAACTGCAGGCCACATCGTGCAAACCTGGTGGAGGATTTCCTTTTCGAGGAAGGAATCGTTCGAATGGAATGGCCAGCGTGTTCTCCAGACATGAATTCAATCGAGCACGTTTGGGACGCTCTAGGAAGACGAGTTTCTGGCCGCCAACAACCCCCACAAACTCTCCATGAACTGGAAAGAGCTCTTCTGGAAGAGTGGGGCAGAATACCCCAACTCGTCATTAATAGCCTCATTGAGTTCATGCCTCAAAGGTGTTCAACGTTGCTGGCCGCCCGTGGAAACCATACCCCCTACTGAAAATGATTTTCTTTGAAGAAAACACCTTTTCTTATTCTTTTTTTCTCATATGCACAAAATGTGTTTTTTTCCTTTTGTACACAAATGCGCAATAAAATGCATTTTTTTCTGCCAAACATGTGTAATTTATTCTCATATAATCTACTATGTCTGTCGACCATGTATCAATCAGCTAAAAAGTTTCCCAGATACAAAATCCACCTAAAACTGCAATATCCTTTAATTGTTTTGAGCAGTGTATATATATGTATATATACAGGGTTCGTACGGCTCCTGGAATTTTGCGACCAAGAAATTCTTCGTTACCAGTATTTTCTTACAGAAAATCTTTCCTTAAAAGAAACCGAAGTGCCACGAGTTTAACCTGGATTTCTTTTTCTGTACAGATAATTCTGGTGAAACTCCCGGAAAAATCCCTGATCCATACAAACACACTCTCTCTCTCTCTATATATATATATATACCGGGTGATTATAATTAAAGTTACGATTTCAAAAATTGATAATTTTAAAACTACTGGTCAGAATGACTTGATATTTTAGCAGAACAATCGTGAGGCAATGGAATTTTGTTTGGCGAAGGAAAAAAATAGTTCCAAATTGTGCCGATAGATGGCGTTGTCAGGGTAATGTCAGGGGAAAGACCAAAAATGTATTCTTGAACCCTTTCCGGCGCGGTGTAAATTTGTTTGCAAAATGATGAAATAATAGACTGACACCGGAATTTACAAACGAATCCATTAGTAAAAAGAAACTTGCTTATTCTCTGGTTCTTAATGAAAGGAAAATTTTAATTAAATATTCTTGGTGCCGTTTGTCAGTTTTAGAATTAAAATTGGGTGTCCTTTTTTGTGACCACCGCCCGTTAAAGGGTTAAACATAGGAATGATGTTGCCACAAGGAATAAAATAGAGTTCAGAGATTTACTAAAAATTTATTAGCGAAAAGACAAGACTACGTGTTCACAGCGACGACAGCGATAATGACAAAAAATGAAAATAAAAAAAAGAGCTTCATGGAACAAACACCTTACTGATTATTAAGGCATAAGTTGCTCAATATGCCCTCCGTCTTGTTCCGCTATTAATTGGAAGCGCAAAACAGCATCCTCCACAACAGATAGGAGGGTACCTGCACTGATGCAACGGGTGTGGTGTGTGATGCTTGCTTTCAAGTCGGCTAGATTCTGAATCCGCCCGCTATAAACAACATTCTTCAGGTACCCCCAAAGCCAGAAATCACACGGGTTTAAGTCGGGGGAACGTGGCGACCACGTTGTTGGAAAATAGCAGCTTATGATCCTATCATCTCCGAAATTATCACTCAGTAGCTGCTTCACAGTAGTAGCAATGTGCGGAGGTGCGCCATCTTGCATGAATATTATGCGATCCACACACTGACGCTGTTGAAGTGCCGGAAGAACATGGTTACGCAAAAGTGCTTCATACCGCTTGCCAGTAACTGTGCAGGTAACGGGACCCGCAGGTGTGATCTCCTCGAAGAAAAATGGACCGACGATAAACGCTGCCGTTATTCCGCACCACACAGTGACCTTTTCAGACTGAAGAGGTAATGGCTCTAGCGGGGACAGATTCTCGGTCGCCCATATCCTGCAATTCTGCGTATTTACAGAACCTTGCAAATGAAAGTGGGCTTCGTCAGACCACAGAATTTTCCATGGCTATCCGTTGTCCACTTCCATCCGGGCAAGAAATTGTAGTGCAAAAGATTGACGTGCTTCCAGGTCAGCATGTAGCAACTCCTGCACATGAGTTATCTTGTACGGATAACAGCGTAAGACGTTCCGTAGGACTTTACGCACCGTGCTGTTCGGCATATCCAGCATTCGGCCAATCCCCCT
Organism: Maratus michaelseni; assembly: GCA_963931845.1. Taxonomy (NCBI): domain Eukaryota; kingdom Metazoa; phylum Arthropoda; class Arachnida; order Araneae; family Salticidae; genus Maratus; species Maratus michaelseni. Next base: position 165,524,843 of record OZ007586.1, read on the forward strand.
TGCACTGCTGATTCCAGCATCACTGTCAGTATGTTCCTGTAATGCTGTAGCCACATCTTCCACTGCCGCAGCTGAAACTGGTTTCCTTCCTCTACCCCGTTTAACGCAAATGAACCGGTCTCTTCGAATTTAGCAATCATTTTTTGCAGACAATTTGTTGTTATCGGACCTTTTTTATGGATTTTAATGTCCGAAACTTCCTAATAGCTGAAAGTGCACAGTCATCGTTCTTATAAAAATCTTCAAGGGCAGAGCGCGATCCTTCATAGTCAGAGTCATGATGAAGCATTCAGGCAAAGAGCTGCTGCTCTGCATTTTTATTGCTGCTATGTCTGCGGTGCGCATGTCACGTATTAGTAATTTGCATATCTTCAGACAATGTGAACCCAGACAGCATCATCTATGGGCACAATTTGAAACACTTTTTTTCCTTCGCCAAACAAAATTCCATTGCCTCACGATTGTTCTGCTAAAATATCAAGTCAATCTGACCAGTAGTTTTAATTAAAATTATCGATTTTTGAAATCGTAACTTTAATTATAATCACCCGGTATTTAATTAAAATTTTCCTTTCATTAAGAACCAGAAAAATAAGCAAGTTTCTTTTTACAAATGGATTCGTTTATAAATTCCGGTGTCAGTCTATTATTTCATCATTTTGCAAACAAATTTACTCCGCGCCGGAAAGGGTTCCAGAATACATTTTTGGTCTTTCCCCTGACAACGCCATCTTATCGGCACAATTTGGAACTATTTTTTTTCCTTCGCCAAACGAAATTCCATTGCCTCACGATTGTTCTGCTAAAATATCAAGTCATTCTGACCAGTAGTTTTAAAATTATCGATTTTTGAAATCGTAACTTTAATTATAATCACCCGGTACATATATATTATATACTTTGGTTTGCATATATAATTAAACATTTATGTGTAGTAAAATTAACCACATTTAATTAAATATTACTTGTAAATAAAACAAACCTATCAACAATCACTTTCCTTCTATAAACAGTAAACAATTAAGTAAACGTTTTATTATCTATTTTTTTTTAAATATATGAATACATTTATGTATGTATAACAAGATTTAAGTGTATTTACTATTAATAAGTGAACAGCCATGGTTTTTACTTTAAAACACATGAAAAATAATTTTGGCCAATATTTTGCCTTAAATACTCCACTGTGCGCCGTCCATGTCTTTAATACTTAATTTAAAGCATGGACCGTCCGTCCCCTTTAAAGGGGGATATGATTGGACAGGTCATAGTGACATTTCCTGCATTCAATAAAATTTATTTCTATTTTTTTTTCCAAAGCTAAACATAATGCTATTTTATTATCGATCCAGTTAAAGCAGATAAAATTACAGAAATTAATTCATGACTTTTTTTTTTTTTTTTTTTTTTTTTTTTTTAGTTTCAAAACTGTAGCTGAAATTTTATTCAATGAGCATGTGGAAGATTATGAGTAAAGCTGTTTACAGCTGAATGACTATTTCTGCATACATTTAAAGCGCATTTATTATTATTTGAAAGAGTAAAATTGGGTGTATAAAATATACACACTAAAAATTCTTTTCACCCCGTAAATTTTACAAAAGAATGCACATATACTAAAAACATAATGTTCAGGGATGTATCTTTCAAAGTTATGATCAAACCTGATCAAGAAAATCGTGCAGAACTGTCTACTTGCGATTGGTAACCATTTCATAAAGCAGATCGCTCTGCGCGCATTAATGCTTGTTCGATACTTTAAAATTTTGTTTTAACCCTTTGAGGGGCGGTGGTATACATTATATACCACCTAATTTTAATCCTATTCACACCAGAAACTTTTAATTAAATTTTACTTTTTTAACTTTGACGAGAAAAAGTTGAAAAAATTGCTTATTCTTATTTTGAACTAAATTCTTTCATAAATTCCGGTGGGAATTCAATGTTACAGGAGCAGAAGTACTTGCCCCTGAAAGGGGTAAGCTGGCTTGAAATGAAATGGGTGCACGTATTTCTGTGGTATGTCATTTCTCTCCAGTTCTTTGGTCTTGAGTTCGAATCCAAGCGACGAAAAGTTTTTTACCTTTAATCTGCACGTATTTTTAAATTATATCTGTATCTTAAGTCTGAACCTAAACGTGCGTATATTTTGCAAAATTTATGTGTTAAAAACAAATCTGAATATTTTACATAATGCTTTTTGAGCATTTATCTACGCACAATTTTTATGTAGGTAAAAAAAATAAACATATTTAGGTTTAGTCAACCCTCCTAGTATACCATGTTTTAATTTTTGATGAGTATTCTAATTTTTGTATGATTTGAACCAGACATTTAATTGTATTAAATGGATTTACGATCTACGAGATGTCGATTTCATGTTATTGACTAATCTTAATTTATTATTTTCTTCTGGTTTGAAATACGAAAATCTTTAAAACGAAAAATAATGGCGTTTAAAAACACTCCAATGATACTATGAAAATTAAGATATAGATATAAGCTATAACGTCTAAAAATATGATGTAAATATCTCAAGAAGCAGTCGTGAATGCTGGTGACATTCAATCATTTCAAAAGTTTAGCAACAGAATTAATTTTCCACTTAACACTAGAACGACGGGAAATTTTACACAAGTTTCATAAAAATATTTCACACCAGAATTTTTATTTAGGACTTTTAACTTATTTATTTAGCTTATTTTTGTGCAGTATATATTTAACTTATTGTTTGAAGAAATATCCGGTTCGAATCGACATTTTTTTCTATTGGTAGGGGCCAAAATAGGCCCTCGCCGCCGATCTTGTGTTAAAAGGTGAACGAAAGAATTCTGTGAAAACAGAAGGCATTTATATAACCCATTACCCGCGGCTTTTGTTGATGCAATGGTCAAAATCAGTGTTGGGCAGAATCTGATTACAAAGTAATCAAATTACAGATTAAATTACATTATAATCTCATCACTATGCAATCGATTATCATGTAATGCATTACAAAGTAATTTGAATATAATCTGATTACGCATAATCTAATTACCGTGTAATGGATTACAAGACAATTCTGATTTTTTCTTTTAAAATATAATTAGATTAATCTGTAATTAGATTAATTTGTAATTAGATTACAAGACAGTTCCGATTAAGTTTACAATTGTATAATCCAATTAACAAGTAATGGATTACAAGATGATTCGATTACGTTGTTAGTTGTATAATCCAATTAACCTGTAATGGATTATAGGTGGATTCCGATTACGTTTTTAATTGTATAATCCAATTAACCTGTAATGCATTATAGGAGGATTCAGATTACGTTTTTAATTGTATAATCCAATTAATCTGTAATGGATTATAGGCGGAATCTAATTACATTTTTAAGAATATAATTTAGATTAAATTGCAATGTGTTACAAGTTAATGTCAGTTATGTTTGTTCAGAACACAATTTGGTTAACGTGTAATGTAATGCAACTAAATCTTAATTAAATTCTATAAAATGTATTTAAATTAAACTGCTATCTATTACGAGCTAATTCTAATTGTATTTTTAACACTTTCCAACAAAGTTGAAAAGTGCTTATGAATTTAGTTTGTCTGTCTATCAGTACTCTAATGCGCGTAAATATACTCGGATTTCCATGCAATTGATATATGTTATTGAGGTTTACTGTGGTATGATTGGTATAGAAAATGAAGTATGTAGCATGTAATTTACAGAGTTACTCAAAAGAATTCTTTTACACTACAGCCTATTAGGAAAAATCGTTTGCGGTGTATTTTAAGTATGTTACTGTATTTCAAACATATTGAATTTCATATATATCGCTGAGGGATGTTTTTACAAGATGTTTACTAGAGATTATGGAGTACATAGCAGTCACCGTTCATTTACAGAGACACAAAAAAATTTCGGTTACAGTACTGACTATGAACAATAATTGCTAGAAATACGTTTTTTTTTTTTTTTTTTTCAGTTGTTGCACGCGTTTTTGAATGTAACTATTTTTTTATATTGCTTAGTTTGTATAAATTCTATAAATCATATACAGGACTGCACAAAAGTTCTCCAGTACACTGACGTTTATAGACGGAAATTCCCAAATGGGAATTTTCAACCGTGTTAATAACCGAATTAAATTTTAGCATACTGCTATGTAGTATATGTACAAATCTATTGATAATATACAGAGCTTCAGATAAAAATTCGGATATTTTTCCGATTATTAATGGTATTTACTGCAGCTGGGTTTTCAAATATGCTATGCATTTTCCAAATTCTGTACTGAGTCTGATATACCGATTTCAGCCTGTTCGTTATTGTGAATACTCCTTAATTTTGCAAAGAGATAGGGGTTTTTTTCTTATAGGGTTTTTACCACCCCCCCCCCAAAAAAAAAGTAAATATATGAGTTTTAAACTTATGAAATGTTAACAAGAACGAAAAATCATGCGTCAAGCATAGATTATGTAACACTTTCGAACGCTTCCAAAATAATTTTACAAATCATTACCGTTTAATAAGCTGAACGATAACATCTAAGTGAACAATTTGAAAAACGCATAACATATTTAAGAAACGTAATTTCAGGAATTTCCAACATATACAATATTCGGAAAAATATCCGAATACTTTTATTCAGCCCTGTATATGATCCATAGAGTTGTATATAAACTACATAGGATGCTAAATTTTAGTTTAGTTAGGAAACGCGTAGCACAGTTTAAAATTCTCCTTCTGGAGTTTCTGTCAATAAACGGAAATGTGTTCGCAAACTTTTGTGCTGCCCTGTATATGATCTACAGAATTTATACACACCAAGTAATAGACAAAAATTGAGTTAAATTCAAAATCGCGTTCAGCAACTTAAAACGCACTTCCAGGAATTATTGTTAACAGACGTAGAGAATTATTTTGTGTATCCCTGTAAATGAACGATGACTGCTATGAACACAATATTCTGTAGTAAGCAAGCCTCTTGTAATGCACCTTAGTGATAGATATAAATTTCAATGCGTTTAAAATAGTGAAACATTATTTAATTAAAGCACAAACGATTTTTCTCCATAGACGTAATGTAACGGATTTCTTTTGACTGTCCCTGTAAAGTAACTATAAGTGCTATGCACACCATATTCTATATTATGCTTTTTGTAATGTACCTTAGTGATATATATCAATTACACTGTGTTTGGAATTGTGGAACATCATTAAAGCAAACCGCAAATGATTTTCCCCATAGACCGTAATATAACGAAAATCTTTTAAGTGTCCCTGTATAAAAGCTACAAGTGCTACACATTTCAGATGAAATATTGATCATGCTACAGATAACGACAATAACATATAAAAATTGCAGGGCATACCGAGCATATTTACGGGAGTTAGGGCACGGCCAGACGGCAGACGGCCAGACAAACCGAAGTCGTAAACACTTTTCAACTAGGTGGAAAGTGTTAAAAATCAGCTTCATCCATAACCAAAAAAATCCATATTTTTATTTTTATTTTTATTTATTATTATTTTTATGCTCTTAAAAAAAAAAAAAAAAAACTTTGTCATTTCAGCACCAGTTGGACATAGCCATATTTTGGTCACTTTTTGCATTTTATAAAACTTTTATTTTTAAAATGTCTTTGTAATTTATAGTTGGTCTTTAACTTATTTTTATCATTTTTTCGCTTTTTTAGTAAAACTTTGACGGATTTTTGCCCTTTTTTGCACATTTTCATAAAAACATAAATTTTTAGTCTCGACCCTAAAAACTAGATAATCACTCAATTATCTTAATTAAAATCCATTCCCGGAATTATTTTTATAAATTCAAATTTTTTCTGAGTACGGTACCTGCACTTTGACGGTACTCGGAGACTTTATGCCGTCATTGACGTCAGGTCCCGAGGAATCGGTACAGGTGGGAACATCACTCCAAACACTTAATTTAGCAATGATTCCTGAACTATACATACAATAATCACAAAAATCAGTTTTTAAACATTTCACTAACCGTACTCTCGCCTCCACTCAAAATAATAATTCTTTTCACATTTTAAAAAACTTAACTTTTTCACGCACAGCCCAAAATTCAAGCTTTTTAAAATTCTTAACTTTCCACACATACGATTTTCAAATAAACTGGGTTTCTAATCAAACACATTTTTCTTTTCTACTTTTCAAAAAATTTCAATCTTCGCATGTAAATTTATTGAGTTATTACACGTTTTTCATCCAATATTATTTACACTCTTTCTTCCCTTCGTAAATCCGGCTAAGTCTCGTTCATTCTCACTATAAATCATGTTTTCTAGTTATTTCTTGGCTTCCCTATTCAATCGTATATGTTCAGTTTCCTTTTTGCATCATTTTAATTTCTTCATGTTTGATGTTTTATTTTATAAGTTTTTCTGTGCTGAAAATCCGTCAAAGTCTGGACCCCTCTTCGATTGTCTTAAGTTTTTTCTAACACCTAACTGCGAACTCTGTTTTTCGAGCACTTGGTCACAGCAATCCCCACTCTCTCCCAAAACACCGTACTCTACCATATCTTTAACAAATATCAAATCAAGTAAACCTAACTTTAACTTTTCAATACCTTTCTTGTACTTTAAAAAATTTTGCACCAACCAGACTGAACTTTTTCGCAGGAAATTTTGTGGTCGAACACCTAACTCGAACTCAACTTCCATATATTTATCTTTATTCACAAAACTTGTAAATTTTCAATGACATCGCAAACCAACTTTAACTTTTCAACACCTCTCTTGTACTTTAAAAATATTTCCATCATCCAGACTTGAACTTTCTCGCAGACAAATTTGTAGTAGAACACCTAACTCGAACCCAACTTTTATTTTATTATCTTAATTAACTTTTTATCATTTTAAAGCTTTTTAGTGAAACTTACCCGGATTTTTGTAATTTTTTGCACTTTTTCACGAAAACAAAATTTTCATTCTTGACCCCAAAAACTTGTTAAACACATAATTTTCTTAATCAAAATCCATTCTTTTAATTTTTCTCTAAAATTCAAATTTTTTTTTCATAGTACGGCACCTGCACTTTGACGGTACTCGGCGACTTCATGCCGTCTTTGACGTCGGGTCCATGGGAACCGGTGAAGGTGGGAACACCACTTCAAACATTTTCCTTCGCAATAATTCCTAAACTACTCATATAAAAATCACAAAACTCAGTTTTTTAAACATTTCACAAACCGTACTCTTACCTCCACTCAAAATAATAAATCTTTCCACATTTTAAAATTATTAACTTTTTTCACGCCCAGCTCAAAATTCAAACTTTTTAAAATTCTTAACTTTCCACACATACGATTATCAAATAAACTGGGTTTCTAAGCAAACACATTTTTTTCCTACTTTTCTTAAAAATTTCAAACTTCACATGTAAATTTAATGAGTTATTTCATGTTTTTCATCCTTTGTTTACACTCTTTCTTCTCCTCGTAAACCCGGCTAAGTCTCTTTTTTTGTCACTATAAATTATGCTTTCTAGTTACGCTTGTTTCCCCATTCAATCGTATATGTTCAGTTTACCTTTTGCATCATATTATTTTTTCAAATTTATCGTTTTATTTTTTTAGTTTTTCCGTGCTGAAAATCCATCAAAGTCTGGACCCCTCTTCGATTTTCTTAAGTTTTTTCTAACACCTAACTGCGAACTCAGTCTGTTTTTCGAGTATACCTAACTTTAACTTTTCAGCACTTTTCTTGTAGCACAGCAATCCCCACTCTCTACCGAAACACCGCACTCAACCATATCTTTAACAAATATCAATTGAAGTAAACCTAACTTTAACTTTTCAATACCTCTCTTGTACTTTAAAATTTTTTTCCACCAACCGGACTTTTTTCGCAGGAAATTTTGTGGTCGAACACCTAAATCGAACTCAACTTCCATATCTTTATCTTTATTCACAAAACTTGTAAATTTTCAATGACATCGCAAACCACCTTTAACTGTTCAACACCTCTCTTGTACTTTAACTCTTTCATTACCTTGGCTGAAATTCTTCAGGTTCTTCACAGAACCAAAACGCCCGAAGTCTAGTTGAAAATTTTCATACCCCCTCTTCTTTGGATTAATGTCAAACAAGAAATCATCAATCTTAGAAAAAGGAGATAAAAAGCGTAGAAAAGGATTAGCATTTCCCCTGAGTGGGGAAAAAAAGGAGAATACGGACTGAATAATACCTTTGTGGCAAGGGACAAAATTCCGGAGAGAGCTTCAGAATAAAAATGTAAACATCTATTGTTCCATGTTACCCAGATCAATGAAAATAACTTTACAATATGAATGTAAAACATATTAGTACCGCTTTGTAGTGAAATAGATTTAAATTTTGTGATTTTCTAAATATTCTGACATACAATCATTATTTAACATTGCCATTATAGCATGAAATTAGAGATGTTAAAAAGGTGCTGTCACCCCAGTAATGTATTTCAAAAAATCTCCTAATTTATCGGACCTAGAAATACAATCACTATTGAAATAAATTTCAAACCTAGTTATTTGTCTGAAAAGTTGTTAAAGAATGTTTCCTTTAGAATTGGTAAAGGCGAACCGTATTTGAAAAATCGAGATTCTCTCTCTCTCTCTTTTTTGGGTGGGGGGGGGGGGGGGGTTAAATGCATGGCCTATAAAATAAAAGCAATGCAAGGAAGAAATTATTCTGAACATATTTAGAAAGATGCATCTATGATCTATTATCTGCAGTACGCTATTACGTTTTAAAACGCTTAATTTTATTTTTCATCAACAAAATGTCTTTGAATATTTCGAAAGCAATTTAAGATCCAAGTTTTCCAGGATATGCATTCCCTAACAATAACTAACAGGAAACAGCAAACAGTCTGTTCTCAAATTCTCAAATCCAGAGGGGCTAATTTCAGACAGATTTTTAAATTTATTTCTGTTCGGATATTAATCCTGCCTGAAATTGGCAGGTGTTCTTTTTAAAATCTATCTAATCGAAATACGCTTTCCATTTTTTGGTGAACGCGAAAGATCGTTCAGAAAACACTTTTAAAGCCGGCGTTTTGAACTGAATTTCCAAACGTGACAACCCTAGAAATTAGATAAAACGGTTGTTACGTGATCAGAAACGCTTATGAATCGATAAGTAACTTAATTATTAAAAATGGAATGGTTCAAATTGCTTCAACAGTCAGCCATGGATATTTTATGCCGTTACGTTTAAAAATGTCAAAAAGTTTCGCGTTGCTGATCGCCGGCTTAAGAAGTTGCTCTATTCACGCGTAAAAACGAGAATTCTAAAGTTAAACTCACAAAAGAAATATTACCCGAAAGAAAAAAAAATCACAAATATTGAAAAAGTTAAGCGCACAATATTAGATATCCTATGAAAGAAAAGAAAAATTTAAAAATATTAAAATACAAGCAAGAAATCCATAGAGAATTCTCCGATAGTTTTAATTTTAGCGTTCGATTTTGGTGTGGGCTCTTGAAGACTTGATAAAGATAGTGTCATTTATTAGTGCAAAATTAGAAAAAAGAAGTTACTACATTAGTAAAATATGTGAATTTTCACTGTTGTTTCTCTCGCTCTAATATTTCACATAAAAATTAACTCGTTTTATGAACTTTTGCATCATGTTCATCATAAATCTAATTTTGCTTCAACGCTTTTTTTATCATTTTTTATTGTACGTTACAAATCTACCCAAAACTATTATATACACACACAATAATAGCCGTCAAGGAAATTATAACCCGGTGCATTGTCATTTTTAAATTTTCTTATTTTTCTCTATTTAGAGACAGTGAAAGTACTTTTTAAATGGAAAATATATTTTTACGAAAAGCTCTAATGGCATGCTGAATGTAAAAGGTTCCTCAATGTTAACGTACATTCACTTTTTTAGTTAAATCAGAACAGAAATTCATCTGTCAGTAAATAACTAATACTTTGAATGTTTTATTTGATTTAAGAAATTTAATATAGTTTTTCATTTAAAATATAGCATTATAAAAAGGAAAAATATTTTGGAAAATATATTTTAAATTGCACTTTATAAAACGTGAATAAATTCAGATCAGGTAAAATAGTAGAGGCATTTCATTTCAGTAAAAGAGCAAAGAAAATTGAGGGGGAAATTACCATTATACACACACAAAAAAATGTCCTCATTTCTTATTTTTATTAAATAGGGATAGAGAGAAAAAATGTCTTAAAAATATATTTATTAATAATATCCCTTCTGCACATAAATGAAATCTGCAAAAGTGCGTTTTTTAAATATTTCTTAGAAGATATTAGTAATACTCATAGCTTTTTGATAATGTTTTTATTTCAGAAGTAAATATTGTTATTTTTTTAATTCAGTAGTACACATTTATTTTTTGAAATTTCTACCATATGGAAGACTACTAAACATAAAGGCATATACCACTACGGAGAACAAGTTCAAAGGAGGAAATATAATTAAATATGCTGTTGCAAAATGCTGAAGCTCAACATTTAAAAAATTAAAAAAAAGCCGGAAGAAAATGACTTTCGGTTTAAAGTACAATTAACATATAAGAAAAAAAACATGCTGCAGTTAACAGCTTTAAAATATATAAGATTAAACCAGCATTCCTATATTAAAAAAAATAAATAAGGAAGTTTTCAGTTTTTCTTTTCCGTTCTTTTCTGTTAAAGCTATTCATAATATACAAAGAGAGAAACGGGTTTTTCATTTAAATAAGAAACTCGTGTTATCGAAATACTTTTTAAACAGCCTAAACGCACTTAATTTTCCCTTACCTAGTTCCTTAAAAAATCCCTTTTCTGAAAACAAGTTAACAAAGAGAAGATAACCCTGTAGACACATCCCACAACGTGCGTTTTGACTTTACCTCTACGGAGAAAAGAGGGGTTGAAATCGTCGAGGCACTTTCGGGCGGTTTGGGTATTTTGAATGACCGGGCGTTTCAGGCGCTTTGGTAGTGGAAGCGTTAAAAAAAAATTTCCATCATCCAGACTTGAACTTTCACGCAGGCAAATTTGTAGTAGAACACCTAACTCGAACCCAGTTTTTATTTTTTTAATCTTAATTCACAGAACTCGTAAACTTTCATTGACATCGCAAATCATAGTAGGTCTCTCACTTATTTTTCTCATCTTTATGCTTTTTTAGAAAACTTAGTCTTTACAGCACCTGCTGGACATAACCATTTTTGTCACTTTTTGCATCTTATAAAATTCGTTTTTTTTTCCTTCAATGTCTTTGTAATTAATAGTTGGTCCTAACTTTTTTTTAATCATTTTTAAGCTTTTTAGTGAAACTTAGCCGGATATTTTGTCCTTTTTGGCACTTTTTCACGAAAACAAAAATTTTCAATCTCGACCCCAAAATCTTGTCGAACACATAATTTTCTTAATCAATATCCATTCTCTGTAATTTTTCTCTAAAATTAAAAACAATTTTCAGAGTACGGCACCTGCACTTCGACGGTACTCGGCGATTTCATGCCGTCTTTGACGTCGGGTCCATGGGAACCGGTGCAGGTGGGAACACCACTTCAAACATTTTCCTTCGCAATAATTCCTAAACTACACATATAAAAATCACAAAACTCAGTTTTTTAAACATTTCACAAACCGTACTCTTACCTCCACTCAAAATAATAAATCTTTCCACATTTTAAAATTATTAACTTTTTTCACGCCCAGCTCAAAATTCAAACTTTTTAAAATTCTTAATTTTCCACACATACGGTTATCAAATAAACTGGGCAAACACATTTTTCTTTCCTACTTTTCTTAAAAATTTCAAACTTCACATGTAAATTTAATGAGTTATTTCATGTTTTTCATCCTTTGTTTACACTCTTTCTTCTCCTCGTAAACCCGGCTAAGTCTCTTTTTTTGTCACTATAAATTATGCTTTCTAGTTACGCTTGTTTCCCCATTCAATCGTATATGTTCAGTTTACCTTTTGCATCATATTATTTTTTCAAATTTATCGTTTTATTTTTAAGTTTTTCAGTGCTGAAAATCCATAAAAATCTGGACCCCTCTTCGATATCTGCAAACGCAGTCTGTTTTTCGAGTATACCTAACTTTAACTTCTCAGCACTTTTCTTGTACTTCAAAATTTTATCCACCAACCAGACAAACTTTTTCGCAGGCAATTTTGTAGCAGAAACCTAACTCGTACCAATTTTCATCTTTTCATCTTTATTCCCAAAAACTCGTAATTTTTCAATAAATTCGTAAATCATAGTTGGTCTCCTTATTTTTCTCATTATTATGCTTTTTAAAATTTAGTCATTTCCGCACCAGTTGGACATAGACATTTTTTGTCAGATTTTGCTTTTTAAAAACCTGAATATTGTCAATGTCTTTGCAATTTACAGTAGATCTTAAACTTATTTTTTTCTTTTTTAAGCTTTTTTAGTGGAACTTAGCCGGATTTTTGCCCTTTTTTTCTACTTTTTCATAAAAGAGAAAATTTTCAATCTCGACCCTACAACTCGTCAAACACATAATTATCTAAATTATAATTCATTCCCTGCAATATTTTTCTAAAACTCAATTTTTTTCGGAGTACGGCACCTGCATTTCGACGGTACTCGGGGACTTTTTGCCGTCATTAACGTCGGGTCCCGAGGAACTGGTGCAGGAGGGAACATAACTTCTAACACTTAACTTTGTAATAATTCCTAATCTACACATATAAAAATCACAAATACCAGTTTTTTAAACACTTCACAAACCGTACTCTTACCTCCACTCAAAATAATAATTCTTTTCACCTTTTTATTTTTTTAAATTTTTTCATGCACAGCTAAAAATTTCAAACTTTTTTAAATATCTAAACTTTCCACAAATACGATTATCAAATAAACTGGGTTTCTAAACAAACACATTTTTCTTTTCTACTTTTCATAAAAATTTAATACATCACATGTAATTTTATTGAACACCGTACTCAACCATATCCTTAACAAATATCAAATCAAGCATATCTAACTTTAATTTTTCAACTTTCAACTTTTCATCTTTATTCACAACACTTGTAAATTTTTTAATGACATAGCAAATCATAGTTGGTATCTAACTGATTTTTCTCATTTTTATACTTATTAGTAACTTAATCATTTGAGCATTATTATCAATTTTTAAGCTTTTTTAGTGTTACTTAGGCGGATTTTTGCCCATTTTCACACTTTTTCATAATAACAAACATTTTCAATCTTGACCCTAATAACTTGTCAACTCTTAACTATCGTAATTATAATCAATTCCCTGCAATATTTTTCTCAAATTCAAAATTTTTCTGAGTACGGTACCTGCACTTTGACGGTACTCGGGGACTTTATGCCGTCATTGACGTCAAGTCCCGAGGAATCGGTACATGTGGGAACATCACTCCAAACACTTAACTTAGGAATAATTCCTGAACTATACATACAATAATCACAAAAATCAGTTTTTAAACATTTCACGAACCGTACTCTTTCCTCCACTCAAAATAATAATTCTTTTCACATTTTAAATTCTTAACTTTTTAACACATAGCTCGAAACTCAAAAAAAAAAAAAAAAAAAAAAAAAAAAAAAGAGAAAGAGGGAAGGAAAAATAATTTTTTTTCTTTTTTTTTAGAGAAAAGTTTAGAGAAAGTTTTTTTTTTGTATGTCTTTAGTTCCTGCCACCTGTCGCGTGGGGCTTTGCCCGGCAGGACCAGCCATTGGCGAAGCTTGTACTGCCACGTTTAATCCCTGCGTGCTGGGGAGCTAGCCGGAGAAGACATTAAACGCTCAACGGCTGGGTTCGCCCTCAGCCGAGTGGTCTTCCTCAGGCATTAAAATATTAAAATATCACATCAATTATTTATGAAAGAAAAAGATAAAAAAATTGAAATAATACAAATTTATTTCCAAAATAAGTTTCAAATACTTTTCTTTATGATTAGATTTCAATATCTTGAATAGTACTGGATTTGTACAATACTTACAATACTAGTGCTGAGTTTGTTTTAATAGATCAAAATTACCTTTCCCGAATTCGAAACCTAGCTAGATGGATTTCTCGTGCTCGAATTAGTATAGGCTACACATTTCGTGTAAATCGTTTGAGTATTTTTCCAATTATAACAAAAAACATTTTCAGCGCTGAGTTTGTTTTACCCTGTAAAAACGAATTTTCTTGTATTCGGAATCTAGCTAGATCTTTTTCTTGTGCTCGATTTAGTATAGGGGGCAAGTCTCATGAAAATCTTCCCAGTTATTTACGATATCATTCATATTCGGGAAAATCCCTTGCTCGTTTAATATATATGAATAATCGGGAAAATCCCTTGCTCGTTTAATATATATGAATAATCGGGAAAATCCCTTGCTCGTTTAATATATATGAATAATCGGGAAAATCCCTTTCTCGTTTAATATATATGAATTTGGCGACAGTAATTTGGTCAACAGGATAACTAACAAGTACCAATTGTTTATATAGTGTTACGAATATTGTAAATAGTTAGTGTTTGTGCTTAAAAATAATATAAATAGTTCAATTAAGCTCTATTCATAAGCTAATATTAATTTTTGTTGCACTGCGATATCTTAATTTGTTCCTTTTTTGCAAACGATTAAAAGCTATTGGATTTCAATGGGAGTCTATGGAAATTTGGCGAAATACCGGAAATAGCGCCAAGTTGGTAGCTAATTTTGGCTGCCAAGTTGGCACCAAACTTGGCGACAGACCAGGGTCCCTACCCCCCCCCCCCCCCAATAGCGCCCATCCTATCCAAATTCTCTACTTTCATGTTAATTCCCCCTCTGACCAATCAGATACGTTTCGCGGTATCGACGCAGATTTTCAATGGTTCATTTCCAAAACATTACTTTTTTTTATGTACAGAAGGATACTGTTCTTGGTAGAAAATGTTTCATAAGATATGCCGGATGCATGATTTTTCGTTCTTTTTGTATCATATTTCTACTGTGTGTGATAAAAATTGTCATCTGTGGTACATATTTAGTGTTGCGGGTATTAATAACAATTTATAATTTCTGATTTATATTCTGTTTATGCGGGAAAGTGTTTCATAATCTATGCCAGCTGCATAATTTTTCGTTCTTATTGTGTGTGATAAAAACTGTCTTTCATCGTACATATTTAGGGTTGCGGGTATTAATTAATAAAATTTAAAATTTCTGAATAATATTCTGTTCATGCCAGAAAGTGTTTTATAATCGATGCCGGATGCATGATTTTTCGTTCTTGTTGTATCAAATTTCTACTGTGTCTGATAAAAATTGTCTTTTATGGTACATATTGAAAATGTGCCATTGAAATTACACGTAATTGTAACTATAAGTTCTCAATTATAATTATAGTTACACCATAATCATAATCATAGCATTATAGTTATGATTACAATCCTAATTAAATTTCAAATTCAGATTACGATTACATGTAATTGAAATTATAATCTGTTACATGCGATTATATTGTAATCAGATTACAGATTAATCAGATTTTTTCCAACTCTGTGTAATCATAATCATAGCATTTATAATTACAATTACAATCCTAATTGAATTTCAAATTCAGATTATGATTACATGTAATTGAACTTATAATCTGTTACATGCAATTATATTGTAATCAGATTATATATTAATCAGATTTGAATTTTCCCAACTCTGTGTAATCATAATCATAGCATTTATAATTACAATTACAATCCTAATTGAATTTCAAATTCAGATTATGATTACATGTAATTGAAATTATAATCTGTTACATGCAATTATATTGTAATTAGATTACAGATTAATCAGATTGCAAATTTGCCCAACTCTGGTCAAAATAAATCGCAAAACTACGACTATTTTCGTGTAGAATATTTTATCATATCTTATTACAGAGATTTCGTGATTTAAGAAGGCGAACATTTTTATTCGGAAGTAGCAGTGAAAAAGAATTTTCTTGACAAAGTTTGGACGTCGCTCACTAATGTGAAAGTAGTAAATTTTATAATGTAAAAAAGGTATATTAGCCACAGATCAAACATGTTTTGAACGTGAAATTTAATTTGATAAAATCTTATTTATTTTTGTGTTGTACTTATTTGACTTCATTTATTAAGTAAGATTTATGATTAAAAACATCTAGTTTTTTTTTTTTTTTAATCGGCGGCTAATACAGGGTTTGTTCGCCTCAGAGGAAAAATACCAGATTTTTGTACAGTAATATTTGCCTTAGTTAACGAAAAAAATTGTGTTTAAATTTGGCAACTATTAATTTACGAAATTTCCGGTATTCAAATTCCTAAAATCCCCTGAATTATCTGAATCGTACGAACCGTGTGATACGATTGTTTTAAGGTAATACGTGTGTGCTAAATTTTATCTATATTCTATTATTATATAGTATTCTTAAAACTATGAAAAATAATTAACTCCACACCAAAACTGCCATTTTATTATACTTTGAAGAACTCGATTAGAAATATATATTTTATTTCTGATAATTCTACGCCTGTTAAATAAACCCATTTATTATAAAATCTTTGTTTTTAACATTGCAAATTTTAATTGTTTTTATTATTTGTTAGTACAATTTATGTTACTTTATAGGCAGATATTGAATCGCATTATTTTATAACATGGCTGTGTATCTTCCCGTTTTTTTTCTCGAGTCAAAAAATCATATTTTAACCAGAAATTATATTTAATGTATGTAAAAATGTTACTTCTACATATAAGCAAGATACCATTTTACTTTAAATAAATTCTGATTCAAAATATGTATTAAAATTAAAAAAAAAACAGATAAACGGAAGATTGGAAGTTAGTTTTAATCTTAAAAATTCTTATCGATTAAAATAAAATTTTATTTTCGAAGCACAATAACTATATTTAAATCGCAATATCGTAATGTCTTTTAATTGCCCATCATACGTAGTATAGGGTAAGTCTTGTAATCGTTTTGAAAATCGAAAAAAAATTTTTGACGGATTTACACGTTTCAGACACAGGAGATTCCGAAAAACATATTTTTAGAAAAAAAAAATTGCCGTCCGTCTGTGTGTCTGTGTGTCTGTAAACGCTCTATCTCCCGAGAAAATTGAGATAGAAACTTGAAATTTGGTATGTACTTAGTATGTAATAATGGGAAGAAGCTTATTGAATTTCAGTAACCTCGATTATCCGGAACTATATTTTTCGGACTCTCGAAATATTCGTTCTGATAAAGGGTATAAAACAATTTTCGAAATTGTTTATTTTAAGGACATAAATTTTGCATAAAGGATGACGTCGATCGGATAATTAGTTGCCGAGATATTTGTAATCCTATTTACCACACTCTTCGAATTTTCAGGACCCTGTATTTCATCCAAATTTCAATTCAAAGATATATTTTAATTGGAAATGAGACGCTTAATCAGATGGAATAAACCGCTAGTTAATAGGATTATTGGTTTTGGAGTTATAAGGATGTTTCTTTTAAGCAATTCAGTAATCGAGCCTTTAAAGTTTATGACATCATCAAGCCACAATTTGTTTCGAATTGTAATGCATGTTATAAGTAGTTTACACATTTTTTTATTTTAATATTTTACATTATGCATATCCATGATGGGTAAGTATTACGGTGGCCCCCAACAACTAGTTTATATTAGTTCTGAAATGTACATATGAATGTATTTAGTTAAGAATAGTTTGATTAATGATGTCTTTTCCAGACTTTATAGATCCAAAATTTTGATTATCTTCAAAAATTTCTTTTTCTGCTGGTGATGTTTCTTCATAAAAACAAACTTCAGAGATTTATTTATTCGTCTTTTTCTATATATTTATTGATTCATTTTCTTTTCTCACTTTCTTTCACTCTGGTTTTTTCCTGCGTCTTTATTTACATTGTATCGGGGAAATACCTCGTATTTTTACTCAATAGCAAATAGTAAAACATGGTAAATAAAGATGACAAGGAGGATCTATAAATATATTTATTTCTACACATAATAGTACGTTTTTATATAGATTCATAGATACACAGATAGATTACGTGTTTGAATATAACATAAAAATGAAGAAATATGCGTGTGGAAACAAAGTGATGTTTAGCTTGTACAAAGCAAAAAAAAACTCGGAAACGTTACTCTATCTGGTGGGGAAGCAATGTGGCCCATCGGTTCTGTTATGTTTCCGCATATTTCGGTCAGATATACGTAACAGTTTCCGCATATTTTGGTCAGATATTCAGAAATGTTTCTGTATATTTTGGAAATGTTTTTGTATACATCGGAAAGGTTTCTGCATATATCGGAAATGTTTTTGTATACATAGGAAAGGTTTCTGCATTCATCGGAAATATTTTTGTGTGTTTTGGATATGTTTCTGTGTATTTCGGTTTCATAATTTCTTTTATTTGAGAGAACAATATGCTTTTAAAAAAAATTAATATTACATTCGCTCGAGGCGAAACCCCACTCCACATCATTGTGGTTGGGTTTTCTGCGAAGTTCGGTGAGCGAACACGCTAATAATACTATAGAAATGACCCTATGAAGCATGATCTTGTTGACGAATTATACTCTAGAATTAGCAATATTATAAACTTTCTGTAATTTCTGGTGTGAAACATATATTTTTCTGAACTCGTTTTATTATTCACCTTTTATTATTAGACTGCTACTCAAGATATCACTTTAAAGTTATTTATGCAGGCGAAATAAACTTTGAAAAAACTTAATTCTATGACAAATACTTCTGTCATTTTAAAATAACTCCAAATTTGAGAGTATGTCCTTCTACTGAAGAGAGGCTTCCAAATTTTTCTTTGTAGGAACAGAGTTGAGTCGTCTGGAAACTTCTTTAGTTTACCTACTACAAGTTTACAAGTACAACAAGTTTAGAAGTTGTTGTACACGCAGTTAAATAACTCGTTCGATAGTTTCTTTATACTCTTGTTCCATGAATCTATAATAAATATTAGATATTTGATTGATGAATAATAATGTAGTACTAGTATTAATGAAGTACAGATAGCACCGTATATACGTCTTTAACATCTTTTCGTTTTGAGATCGGTTCCGTTTCATAACTTTTCTAATGATAAAATGTATCGTTTATATGACGGAACAAATTCCTAATTTCACTTATACTATACGTTTTTCACTCAGTTTTTATGAATCAGATATTTGTAAATAAATAACGTTGAAATTTTGATTTATGGATCTAAAAATAATTAGTTTTTTAAATGCAGCCTCATGAGTACCATCCTCTAAATAGATACTCAATGAAAATATTTAATTTCCCTATACTTATAAATAGATAGATTTTAGTTAATACCTTTCAACATTTTTTTAATCTTGTAAATAGTTATACTATTATAAAATATTTTATATCTGTGGTAATTATTTTATTTTCACGAATTGTATACTTATAAATAGATATATTGATAAAAATGTTTTGTCTGTTTGTAAATATTTTTAATATAGTGTTTTACAACTATCCTTCTTCTAAATATATTCATTTAAAGGTATTATTTTATTCGTATAACTTGAGAAGTGCTGAAATAACCTGAGAAAATAAATATATTTTTATAAGTATACAGTTCATAAAATAAAATATTTATTTACAGATACGAAATCTTTTGACATAATATGTATACTTACAAGATTAAAAAATATATTTATTTAAAGGTATTAAAAATAATACATCTATTTTGGGAAATAAAGCATTTTCATAATGCATATGTATCTGTTTACAGCATGGAATTCACGAGACGGGATTTTAAAAAAGAATTATTTATAGATTTATAAATCAAATTTTCAATTATATTTATTTATAAATATCTGATTCATGAAAAATGAAGGAAAAACGTATAGTATAAGTGAAATTAGGAATTTGTTCTGTCATATAAACGATACATTTCATCATTAGAAAAGTTATGAAACGGAACCGATCTCAAAACGAAAAGATGTTAAAGACGTATATACGGTGCTATCTGTACTTCATTAATACTAGTACTACATTATTATTCATCAATCATATATCTAATATTTATTATAGATTCATGGAACAAGATTATAAAGAAACTATTGAACGAGTTATTTAACTTTGTGTATACAACAAAAGATTAACTGCAAATGTAATATTAATATGCAATAAAATAGAATCTGATAACATTATTTTTTTAAAGAATATTGTTCTCTCAAATAAAAGAAATTATAAAACAGAATACTTACAGCTCATATAAATACGTTGCATCTGCATCTGTTTTAAGCTGTCTTTCCTCTCAAGAACAATACAAATCACGTGATAATGACATGTGCAGTAGGTCGGAGTAGATGAGCATGCGCAAATATCACTTCATTTCGAATTCCATTTTTAAACTTTACACGGAATGAGTGTAACATTTCCGAATTTTTCAGTAACCATCATTTTACACTACCTATTCGAAAACATTTCCGGTATGGAATGTAACGTTTTTGACTTCTTCAGATAAATTCACCGTTTGAAAAAATTTCCGAAAATACGTGTAACGACTCCGAAATAACAAGTAACTAAGGAGAACACAAAGTTTACTATAAATTTCCGGAAACCTTTCCGCCTTCTGCCGAAACGCTTCTGAGTTTTTTTACCGTGTATTAAATGATGCATCTGAAAGAAAAAACTCTGAAGCTTTTATCACGTTCTACATTATATTGTTTCGCTCTCAATTGCAACATTTTAAATATATTAATGTTTTAATATACCCATATAGAGTTTTTAAAATGTAAGTAACTTTAGACAAAAACTTCTTATTATTCTTTAATATTACTTACAAAGAATTACTTATAGTACAAGTATACACTTAAAATAGCAATAATTCATTTTAGCATCATATACCCGAGAAATGAAAATAATTCAATTCTTCATAAATGCAATTAAATTTGTATGGGGCAATTCTGAAAATAATTTCATACAATAACATATCCAAAAATTGTTTAATATTAACAATGTACAACCGCACTCATGTAGACATTAAAAGGTATCGTTGAAATACAAAATGTCAACACATACAGAAAATAAATTATTCAAATTAATTAATAATCAGTCTCAGTGAATTGCGATATATTGCTGGCACTAACATATCAATATGAGAAAAATAACGAAATTATTCAGGTTCTGAAAAAAAGCTTAAGGGGGTATAGGGGTCAAAATTCTGAAAAAAAAAGTATTTGAAAAAGTAATAACATTCCACAAAGTTAAATAAGTGAAACAAAGATATCGTATATTTCTACGATGTTTACATAAGAAGTTATATGCATTTTTGTGTTGTACTATCAGACTTTAACCGCCCAGAAATGAAACTTTATGTCCATTTATCTCAGAATGGATTTTGTCATAATTTCTAACTTTTATAAACGATATATGTAAAGTTTCTTGTAAGATATGAGTAGGAAATTTTGTACACAGTTTATATGATATAGATATCTTTAATGTATTCAGGATTTTTAACTTTATGTGAAAATTTTGGAATTATATTCCTCGAAGTAAAAATCACTCTCAAAAACCTTCTTTTTTAATTTTAAAATTTATTATAAATTTTTGTAAGCAATATTTTTATAAATCCTGAGGGCTAATTAACAAGAAACGATTTCTGCACACAATTGTGGAAAAATCAATGAAATCGGGAAAGTTGTTCATGAGTTATATCAAAAATGAAATAAGTTTAAAATTTTAAAAATTTATTTATTAAAAAAAAAAAATTCAAAGTTTTCAAAAATGTTTTATTTGAAAATTATTTTTTAAAGAAAGAGAAATTTTTCGAAAAAAAAAGTAAAAAAATGCTTGTAAATGAATAAAATAAAATTATGACTCCCCGGAGACTCTTAATATGATTTCAAATTTTGGCTGTTGTTTATTTTAAATCGTTGTAAAATAGTGGTCTTTAATCTTCATTTTGCAGTGTATTCATTTAGCTACAACAGAGTTATTCTGCAAATTAATTTAAACATAAAAGTAAAAAGGTAATCTTCTATTTATAATATATTTTTTTTTGTTTCATAAATAAATACACTAATAATATCTTTTATTACGCAAATTTAAATAAAATTTCTTCATTTCTTGGGTATTTTTATTATAAATCTAAGTATGCTTATACATTTTTGTAGAGGTTTTATAAAGTTCTAAAGAAAGCTCTTTTACAAATTTTGATCTCTAGTTCATTTTCTTAGTACAGCTTACTTTCTGAAATCTTGCTATTGTGTTAGAAGAGAGTGAAAAAAGTTAGACAAAGATAGACAAGACAAGGGTTTACCTAAAAAAGAGAAAGATTTTATTAATTTCGCTTAAATGCATGAGAGGGATTTTTTTAATAAAACATTCTTTTGAAAATACATTTCTAACTTTATTTTTTAATTTTCTTTTTAGTACTGTTTTTATTTAGACAAAAATAAAAATGCAGATACATGGACATATTTTTCTGTAAAAACAATCTTGAAAATTTTTACTAACACAGGAGAAAGTTGTGTACATTTCAGAAAATCGTTTATTTATGTGTTCTTTATGACTAGCATATACAGAGCTGCCAAAATTTTAATTTGTTTTAAATTAGATTTAATATACGTTTAACCAAAAACTTTTCTAATTAAAATGTTACACTGTCTTTATATACAGTAGTTATATCTTTTAATTCATTACATGAAATTTTTGTTCGAAATATGTTTAATTTTAATAGAAAATAAACGAATGGTTGACAGTTATAAAAATATAGACCAGGGGTCACAGTCTTCTGAATTCTAAGCTTACGCAATGAGACAAAATTGGCGGCTATGGTAGGTGGATTTTTTCAGCTTGTGTAGTTCTCCTGAAACTGAATACTGGGACATTCGTATAGTATTATTCGCCCTATTTAATCGCAGAAATACAAGATAAAAAATTCTATTCAAAAATCTGATATTCAAATTCAAGGGACCGTACAAACTCTTAAAATATTGATCTACAACAGCCACCATTTTTGGGTCAGCACGCAGAACTAGTATTCTGAATTTTCTGCTGGGTTGTTCAACCGATGGTGCATACCCCTTCTCATCACTGTTTCCGAATAATATTCTTCACTATACTATTTTGCTATTTAGAAGGTGAAGACTGTGCCAATAAACTGTGAGGGAATAGTAGCAACAAACTGTGAGGAAACAAGCTTCCCACATATTGGGCACTCCAGATAAACACCGAAGAAATTCTTTCATCCTGCAGTGTGTAACCTATTAGTAACATGTGCCTCAGTGGTATATGTGCCGCAAAGTTATCACCTTTGTTAACCTTTTCAGGTGCAAGGTGCTTTTATTCGTAAAATGTTGAAATGGTTGATTAACACCAGAATTTAGAAACAAATTTATTCGCAAATAAATAAAATATTGTCTTCATGCTCTTGATAAAAGGAATTTTTCATTCAAAAATTCTGGTGCCAATGTAGCATTTAGGGATTAAAATTAGGTGGTCCAAAAATGAACTACCGCCTTTGAAGGGGTTAAAATAGAAATATTCACCTTATTTTAACACAGACAGTTTGACATGAAATAAGGCGATTATTTCTTTTCTGAATTAGTGGTGTGACAATAGCTTTCGCTAAAGTAGTGGGTACCACTGATGTAACATAACTTGATTTTCCTATTGTAACCTATTTCGTATTGTTCCTTCTTTGAATGTAAACTATATTTGATGTTAGTACCAGAGATTTTTATAAAGAACTCGAATTATTGTGAAACAGCATATTTCAGTATTCCATTGTAATGTTATATTGGACGGTAAATTACCAATTGTAGTGAAAACGAGATAGAAGTAGGTAAGAGCATTACATTATTATTGCTGTCAAACATTACGATTTATGTGTACCACTATTTCCGAATTGTAGTGTTTTTAGTATTTAGTCGAAGAATTTCTGCATTAAATATAAATAATATTTGTCCTTGAAAATTCTACTACTCAAACATCGAACGATTTGTCAACTACGCATAATATTTGGGGTTGAACGTTTGTCACGGGAAAATGGTAGAGATATTACTGGTCAAATTTTAATACCAGTACTTCCAAATACTAATCATTTTGATACATTTATGTTGAAACTATTGTATTTATCTATCAAGAAGATAATTGTATGGAAATAGCTGGTATTAAAAAGATGACTATTAACGCACTTCCAGTGGCATAGCTGAAGCTGTGTGTGTGGGGGGGGGGAGAGGTGGGGGGGAGAGGTGGGGGGGAGAGGTGGGGGGGGAGGTGGGGGGGAGAGGTGGGGGGGGTTCATCACTATTATACCAGTATTTGTATATACTACATTTGGCCTTATTTAATTCATAACGTTCAAATATTAAATAAGGCCAAATATACCATATAATTATACTGTTAGTAAAGTGATCTTTCCCCCCCTCTTACATTACGCCACTGACACTACCCATTTATTTCGCGAAAAACATTTAACCCTAATATATTCATCTTGAGCAATTAAGAGAATTGCTCCTAGTTTCCAACTACTTACCTTCTAAAAAACTGCTTTAATAAAATATACGATGAATGTATCCATGTAACAGTTTTAGAAAGATTATTCGTACTAAAGGACTAATACATTTGCCGCTACTTTTACATGTGAGATTAACAACAACAACAAAAAATACTACTTTCATAAAATATAAGCTTAATACATGTAAATTAGTGTAACGATTTTACAAAGGATTTTCCTCCTTTGAAATATTTAGAAATTTTTTCCATCACTTTTTCTAATGAAACTAAAAGGAAAAAACAGAAATTAAATTAGTTCAGTGCAGGTACTTCTTTTCGGTATTGTCATTCTATTTGTCTCCGAATGCAACATTTTAAAACCTCCGCTTTAAATTCTTCAATTTAAAAACCTGTGCTTAAATTATATACTCGTCACGGACAAACAAAATTTATTTCAATGTAGGCGGTGACATTTTTTAACAAAAGGAGAAGAAAAAGTATTCGAATCTACTTGTCCTAAGAGAACGTGATTTTCATGTTAAATGAATATCTTGTAAATATTGTTAATATGTAAGCAGTGCTTTGAAAATCTAAATAAGTTAATAATTTAACTCAAATTTGTTATTTAAATACATTCGGAGTTAACATATTAATAAAAAATCTTTAAACTGCATATTTATGACGAATAGACCCAATGTATGATATGAATATGATAAATAGTTTTAGCAAGTATATTTTACTATTTTCAGTATTTGAGTAACTATTTTCAGTATTTGAAAAATTAATATTTAAATCTTATGTGAAGTAAATATTTACATAACTGAGTATTAAAAAAAACCCGGCATATTTAATTCAATGCTCCCATTCGGTCCGGTTTTTGAAAACCAGTTTATTTTGAAGAAAAATCTTCTTTATAAATTTTGTAGAAACTTACCTCGATTGCCGTGTTTCTTGAAATTGTTGCTAAAACCTACCACGAATTTTTCTCTTAAAAATACAGGTTTTCAAAAAATGGACCTGTGGGAGCCATGTTAATTTCATTATAATCTTAAATACCAATTTCGCATACTTTTTGATTCTAAAAAATATTAAAAATAAAAATTTAGGAGTAAATGATATTTTGGTGGTTTTTAAATGAATTTCTAACATTGACAAATATAGGGTGCGTAGGGTTCCTACTGTTGATTATAGCTATTTCTGAATCTCCTTATTTAATCTCCTTATCCAATTACAGAAATTACGAAGAGTCTTAACCCTGAAATGCCTAGTGTATCAAATTTGAAACACTTTTCAGTTAACTTTTAATAAATAAATCAAGTTTTTTGAACCACTATATTTATATCGAAATATTAAAAGTCTAAAAATCTTATAAATATGCTACCAAATAAAGTTAAAAATATATCATAAGACTTCTGGTGCCTAATCCTTAATATAAGTACAAAAACGCAATTCTGAAATTAAAATTCATGCATTTAAGGGTTAACCCATTCGCTGCAAACCACGAGTATACTCGTGGTTTGTGCCGGAATTTTGAAAGAAAGAATTTTTATTTTATGTAATCACGAAATGTCTGTAATTAAATAAAGTGAATATTGCTATTAGCATTTTCTGGTATGAAATAGAACTTTCTAAATAAAATAAAATCCCGGTAGTTTTAACCCGGCAGTGAACGTGTTAAGGATTAGGCACCAGACATTTTAAGATATATTTTAAAGTTTTTAGAGTAGCATATTTATATGATTTTTAAAGGATTTATATTTTAATATAAATATAGTGTTTGCGAAAAACTCGATTTATTTATCAAAAGTTAAATAAAAAGTGTTGCAAATTTGATACACTAGGTATTTAAGGGAATATGTGGTTAAATAAGTTGAAAATTACAAATCGAATGTAGTGGTGTTCAAATGTCAAGGTGTACCCCGTCTGAAATAATAGTATAAATTTCCTTTTTTCACGTGAGAAACGCTAACTTTGAAAAAATACTGTAATAGAAGGATTTTTAGTGAAAGGAGACAAATTTATAATTGGCGTACATTTTAGTATTTGAAAAAATGTTTGAAACTGTATTGCGCATGTGTATATGAATGTAAGAATAAAGACACTTTGATTCTATGACTCTTATGACTCTATTCTAATTAAGGTGTCACATACGTTCTCGGCGGCGAACATTTGGCATATTCTGGAATTTTTCTTTAAGGACGGGAATAAAATTAAATGAAAAGCTAATGATTCCACGTTGTTTTTATTGCTTCAAGTATTTAAAAATATTTCTTTTTGTTAAGTTTGGTCTCATATTATGTCGGAAACCTGCGGCCGCGTAGACCAGTACCAAAATATCTGTGCTCGATGGGGAGCATCCTAATATCCTGTAGAAACAAAAAAGTTATTAAAATCTCAATTTCTTCTTGAAAATTAACTTAATAGCTAAGTTCCATCGACTAAATATTTTGAACTTTTTAAAAAATAAGAAAATTGAGCTATTGTGATTTTTTTTCATTTTTCTATTAAATTTCAATTTCTAAACTTATTGGAAAAATATAAAACACAATAACTCAAAAATGGCTCGAAGACCGTTAGATAATTTAATTAAGCGCAGAAAAGCGCAAATGTTATCTAAAAATGTTAAAAAATGTTCAAGTTATGAAGCTGCTAATGTTGAAAATTGTAATTTTTAGAAAATCGCGTTCAAAGTTTTAAAATAAAAAATATATACTGATAATTTTATATTCATCTTACACTTAATTTTCTATTCCTGCGCCATACTGTGGACCCTCCTGTGCCATCTGCAGTTTCAATAAGGGGGTAGAATCCTAATAGAATCTTTTCTATGAGGTCGGTGTTATCGATCGCGTACGTGCTCACATTTTTGCTCATATCTTTCTTAATAATTAAGATATCACTTCGAATTTTTTTGCCCATAATTCTACACACTATAAGGATTTAATTTCCTTCAAAAGAATGGATCAAGTTAAAAACATATGTAACCCTTTAATATAATATGTTTATGTCCCTACAAATTATGCAAATATTCGTCCGCTTCTTAAAAAATAAATATTATATTTATTTATTAACAGCAATTCTCAATTAAATATGAGGAAATTTTGTTTTTGAAAAAGTGATAAAACACCTGCATATATTATAGCGTCTAATTATGTCACTTTCATTTCAATATAATGATTAAAACAGTGACATATTTTCAAAAATTTTAAAAAAGGAATCTGAATGCCGTGGGGCAAATTTCCCCCAATTTTTCTCAATAAGAATTTTCGCATTATATAAGATAAAAATCCTTAGTTTGGATTAAGCAAATAATACTATTCAGAAATAATTGTGGAAGTTTTCTCCTGTGGCAATCAGACTTGAGTATAAATCAGAGAATCCTTTAAAATTAATAAAAATATTTTTAGCATCCGATCGTAATATTAGCAATATATGGACATGCTTTACTAAATTTTCTTGTTTACTAGTGATGGACATAATGAATGCTTTTGATAGCCGAACGGGAATGCGCAAAAGCATACCTGCCGACAGTAAAAAAAAAAAGTTACAATTACAAAAATAGTTCATGTCAGCTAATAGATAGATATAGACAAATTACTGCGCAATTATGAATGCGGTATACGTTTTTTATTAAATATTGTACAAATAGGGTGTTCAACATGCAGCCCGTAGCCCCACCATTATTTTCGTATAGAAAAATCTATTCTTATTTATTAACAGATGTAAAATTAAATAAGGAAAATGTTTCTATTCTAAATATTGGTGGCATATGGATTTCAGGCTAAACGTTTGGACATCCCTTATGCAGAATATCTTCTGAATGAGTATACAGCCCATGTTATTACCTATATATATATATTAATAAAATAAAGGGTTTATACTCCTTTATGCATCCATGCATGTGCCTAAGCTGTGGGCAGGAGAATCTATCGCACGTAGAGTATATATGCCAAATATTACAGATTTTATAAATATAATTATTTACAAATTCTAAAACCACCGTATTTAACAACGAAATTCCGCAGTTATATTAAGCGAAGATTTTTTATTTTGAAACAGTAGAGGAAAGTGGGGGCTAATGGGACAAATGGATTTTTTTTACACTACATATACAGGGTGTTCTAGAAAGGACTCCCCAACTTTTAAATGACATAACTTTGAAATTGTGAGAGATAGAAATGGGAAACAAGTTGAATGTTAAACAGATAGGTCTGGAATTTGTTATACACGAATGTGAAAAAATAGTTCCAATATTGGATAATAGGTGGCAGCACAAGCACATGGAATTTTAAATGGTACTCAGAAGGACAGAAATTTCATTCGTGCGTCTGTTTCATTGCTGACACGTGTAAAGTTCTATAGAATTGGAGAATAATTCGGAATTCAAGAATATCATGCCGTATTCACCATATTCCCCGGATCTGAATCCATGCGACTTCTTTTTATGGGGTTACTTGAAGGACGCTGTTTATTCTAAGAATCCCCAAACGTTGGAACAGCTCTAACAATTCATCTGTGAGGCATGTGCATCCATTTCAATAGAAGTATTGCAACAAGTGATTTCGAACGTTACCTGTAGGTTGCGTCATGTTGTTGCTGAAAAAGGTAACCATATCGAAACCATTGTAATGGGATTTTTATCTCAGTTCAAACAGCTCACTTTCAGGAACTATTTCAAAGACACAGCTTTGTGATTGCAGCGCCCTCTCGTGTCCAATATTGGAACTATTTTTTTAAATTGATGTATAAAAAATTCCAGACCTATCTGTCTAACATTCAACTTGTTTCACATTTCTATCTCTCACTGTTTCGAAGTTATGTCATTTCAAAGTTGGGGAGTCCTGTCTAGAACACCCTGTATTTTAGTGAAGATTCATACACCACTGAATGAACACAGCTCTAGCACACATTTGCAGCATGGGAGGTCAGCCATGACAGTTGATTGCTGTTGCGAAAACGCCAAGTTTATTTTTGAACAAGCCAAAGTAAGTATTAATTTTAGTAATTGATTTTATTTTGTAAATAATTCAGAATACCTATATCCTATTTAAATACTGTTTTAGATACTACAAATATTAGTGAATGAGAAAATATTATTGAGAAAATAATGAATTACACATGTAAATAACTATTTCTCAAATTATAAATTTGCACATTGTGGGGTCTAATGGGACATTTCTTGTGGGGACTAATGGGACAACTTAATGATAACCTGCATGACTCAGTATTTCTTTAAAACAACATTGTAATGGTTTGTTTGTCTTCACTTTGTGTACATTTAATTTAAATCAATTTGGTTAAATGTAAACAGGAGTTAGAAACATTAACACAGCATATACAAAACTAAAAAAAATTGATATTAATTTTCTAAATTGGGCAGATTTAAATTTTGCAGAGTATCAAATATTAAAAATCCTGCAAGAAATGTTTTTATTTTTAATGGTATTTACAATTAGGTAGGCAACTCCTATTTTACATTTATCCTATCATTTTGAGATAACCTATACTTCTGTTTTCTTAACCCTTTAGCGGGCGGTGGTCACAAAAAAGGACACCTAATTTTAATTCCAAAACTGACAAACGGCACCAAGAATATTTAATTAAATTTTTTCTTTTATAAACTACTGGAAAATAAGAAAGTTTTTATTTTATAATAAATTATTTTACAAATTCTGGTGTCCGTCGATAATTTCATCATTTTAAAAACAGACTTACTCCGGGCCGGAAAGGGTTAAGTCTATATTTTATCATTATTATAACTATGTCAATATTCCATTTCAGATGCCACGAAACATGTCCTCCAAAACACACAGAAATCGGGCAACACCTGCAGATATTAAACTTGCCATAGATAAAGTCATCAAAGAACACTTTTCCATTAGAGAAGTGGCAGAGATGTGCCAAATTTCAAAATACAAGCTGTCTCGTCATGTTATTGATACACGACAACATAAAGAATCTGATTTCTGCATTCAACCAAGGATGATACCAAATTAAGTCTTCACTACAAAGCAAGAAGATGAATTTGAATCTTATTTAATTAAAGCATCAAAGCTGAACCATGGTTTAACTACTATAGCAACACGAAGATTGACATATGAATTTGCCAAATCACTACACTTGAAATTTACAGACAACTGGAATTCTGATGGAAAAGCCGGAAGAGAATGGTTGTACATGAAACGGCACAAAGGTCTCTCAATTGGATCTCCTGAAGCCACCAGCTTAGCTCGAGCAACGAGTTTTAATAAAACAAACGTTCAAACTTTTTATAAAAATCTTTCAGAGGTTTATGCAAAATATGCTTTTCAACCACACCAAATATTTAACTGTGATGAAACTGGGTCATTGCATTTGTGGGTCGTGTTTTGGCAGTGGATGCAGCACAATATGAAATGTCATTCTTGAAGAGATAGGACAAGCATGGGTGGTTATTTAATTATACGGAAAAAGAAGATCAATCTTTTGTTATTGAGGATGATATTCTTTTGAAGCTAAAAATTCCAAAAGACTTTGTGGAATTAAGATGTATGCTTAAATTTGATGCACAACAATTTTCACATGTGCAGTATAGCGTTTGTTAATAAAAAATGCATTTGAAATTCAATTAAGGCTCTTTTTTTTTCAATTACACTGCATGTCCCAATAGTCCTGCACTGTGTCCCAATAGACCCCAAGTATGGGGGCTAATGGTACAATTGTATTAAAGTACAAAAATGGATACAACACAATGATTGGTAAAGTTTTTTACTTTCTTAGGAAGTTCTTATTTACTTAACTCGAAAAGAAATTGGAATTTGAAAAAAAATAATAAAATGTGCATTTTTGTTTTTATACTAGCCTAAAATAAAAAAAATGTCCCATTAGCCCCCACTTTCCCCTATCACAGTACGTAATATTGTGCTCCTATGGCAGCGTTCAGCAAACGTGATTCCGGATAGACGTAATCAGATACGAATGCATCGCTGCCTCTTATTTTCGATTTTTTGATCGATTTTATTTTTAAGCTTAGTGCGACTTTTGGCAATTTCTTCAAATTTTCCGTTCTCCGGTATTTTTTTTTTACCACTCGGTATTTTTTTTTTTTTACCACTCGGTATTTTTTTTTTACCATTTCAATTTAAATTGATCACACTAATATAGAAAATGTTGTTTATTTTAAAAATTGTTTATTTGGGATTTGTAAATAAAGGAATCCTCTTTTTCATCTTAAAAGGAGAAATTTCAGTTTTAGTAAAATATTTCAATATGAATTCTTTTCATCAAAACTGATATTTTATATAATTCTATAGATTAAACATCCGACACGTAATATATATATACATATATATATTATATAATATTAATAATAATATATATATATCATCAAAATCATCATCATCAAGAACAACCGTTTTCAATCCACTGCTGGATGTAGGTTTCTCCTAGATTTTTCCATTGTTGCCTGTCTAGTGCTTTAGTCCTGCAATTAACACCGGACACTTTTCTGATTTCGTCACTCCATCTTACTTGAGGTCGTCTTCGTGGTCGTTTTACATCTCTGGGATACCACTGTAAGGTGTTTGTGCTATATATATATAT
Source organism: Maratus michaelseni (assembly GCA_963931845.1). Taxonomy (NCBI): domain Eukaryota; kingdom Metazoa; phylum Arthropoda; class Arachnida; order Araneae; family Salticidae; genus Maratus; species Maratus michaelseni. The sequence continues at coordinate 165,556,887 of OZ007586.1, forward strand.
ATATATATACAGAGCTGCCAAGTTTCCACTAATCTTCCGTAATATGTGGCTTAATCTGTACTCAATCAATTTAAAACAAAGTTAGCCGATTCGCGAACTTGCCAATTTCGGCCTTCGGCCGTGACGTATACAAAGTTGGCACTGGTCCGATTTTTTAATACCAGTACTTCTGAAAAAACTTTTTCGTAGTACGTTTTTAAAATATCTGATGCAAAAATAATGTTTTGAAAAGGTTTCTACAAAAATTGCAAGAAAAATCTAGAAAATAAAAAGAAATTTCTTTAAAACAAATTGATTTTCAAAAACGGACTGAGCGATATCCATATATCCATATATATGTATAAGTTCACTAGACACACTATATTATTTATTACCGTAATTTCCGACCTATAATACGCGGATCAAACAACCAAGTTTCGAACCTGAAATTTTGTTTAATTAAATGTAACTTATTTTATCACTGTAAATATTTGACCTATTACTAAGTGAAATTTTTGGTCAAACATGATTGTTTGATCCAGGATTAAAGGCTGGAAATTACGGTAAGTGTTTTACTTATTCTGTTTTCCTATTTATTAAAAAAGTCTCAGACGACTGATTAAATCTACCTTAAACTTTGCGGGATGTGGTACCAGCAAATGAGCAATATGCGCTGAAAATTTTCCTTTTTTAACGGTTAAATCAGAAAAAGGTATTTAAATGGTAAAATGTAATGGTAAGTATATTGCGTAATTGTTGGGTTATTGTAGGAATAAAATTTGTTCCTTTTGGGGTTTTTGTCCTTTGGATTGTTGGTCCTTTTTGTAAATAGATCGTTGGGCCTTTGTATTAAAATACCGATCGGCAATGGCGTAGCCAGGTTTAGGGGTCCAGATGCTCTTGATACGACAAATTTTGTAAAGTGTTCTTTGCCTTATGTAATCTGAGAATTTTCTGCGATACTCAAACGGAAAAAAACTTTAGAATTTTACTGGTATCCAGAGCGTTTGGACCCCCTCCCTGGCTACACCACTGCCAATCGGCCTTTGTAGGAAGTGATCGTTTGGCTTTTGTATGGATAGATCTTTCGGCCTTTGTTGGCTAATGGTTCTTTGGCCAATGGTACGGTATGGCAGACATTTCTTAATGTTGACAAGCCGTTGGGCTAAACAATTATCCAACATTACCCAACCATTTTGCGCTATTTGTGATAAACATATATAATTCTACTAATGGACCTTTACGATTAAACTTGATCTGAATATTTATTGCAACGTAATTAAAATATAGATACTCTATAAATGCAGAACATAAGATTTTGCCGGAGAATGAATACTCCTGACGAAGTCTCGGCAGAATCCGCTAATATAGACATTCTCTATAAATCAGAGATGGATAAAATACACGTAATAAGTCTTAAAAATTGTCAGTAGACAAGTCATACTCAAAAAGTCACATAGAAATTATCTAAAATCCTGTCTATTAAATTTGAAAACCTATTCATATATATCTCTGTAAAATAAATACCCCTGTATATATGTCTTTACAACGTATGACTTGATATTTCATATATATAAACTTAATTCTGGGCACTCCAAACATTCCCGCATACATCCATTGACTTACAGCCTAACGGCCAACTATTCGTTCTTCTTATGACCGCGCTGTTGCTGAATGGATAACCTCTTTAACGCTTTGAAAGGCTAAGTACTTCTATTCATAAAATTGCTGAAATGACAGATTGACACCAGAATTTACAAACAGATTTATGTGAATTTAAGTAAAAGCTTTCTTCAGGTACTTGATAAAATGAAATTTTTATTCAAAAATTCCGGTGTCAATATGGAATTTAGAGATTGAAATTAAGTGGTTCATAAATCAACCACCAAATTTAAAGCGGTTATGTTATACTTCAGGAATCTTGGTTACCCCACGAAAATTCTTTTATATCCGGTTTTTTATATATGTTTAATCATTGAAAACTACTATTAATAATTCTTAATCATTTTCAATCCCAGAATAGCATTGTGGAAAATATTTAAAAACATTTCTGTAAAAAAATTAGATGTTTCAACCTTTCTTTATAAAGTAAATTTGGAGTAATTTTCTCGACTGCGTCAGCAAAAAATAACTACGTTTTCGTCATTTAGATAATATGCTTAAATAGACAAATTTTCGCCTTTGCTAATTTAATCTATTTGCATTCTAGTTTAAGAAAAAGAAAACATCATTACCTGCGACCATTTGAGACCTAGAGATTTATTCCAGTTAGTAACATTCCATATTGAATGTTTATAATTGGAATTATTCTCTAGGTCTCAGGTAATACAAAACATAATTTTCGTGCATACATTGAAAAGGAATTTATTATTATTTGAAAGACTAATTGGGGTGTATAACATTTACACACTAAAAATTCTATTCATACGCTAAATTTTAGAAAGAGGGTGAGGAATATAAAAAATATAACGTTGGGGTAGTCGATATTTTTTCGAATACAGTTTTAGAGGTCAAGAAACTCGTGTAGTATTTTTTCTGCATGAGAGAACGTTAGACTCAGTCATCGAATGAGGATACTCTTGTCGCGGGCCGGAGCAGAGCGATCAAGTTTCGAACGTACGCAGTACATGTCGCATTTGTTAGTGCATACTACCGACACCTTACTGTGTTGTGGCCAGTTGTAGAAATAGACGAACGTTGCGAATAAGTTGCATTCTAGTTTGAAGAAATATTCGTATTATCATCGACCATCTGTGACCTAGAGACTTTTTCCAGTTATGAACATTCCATATTTAATGTTTATACTTATAACTATTCTCTACGTATCAAATAATACAAAATACCAAGAGTACTACGAAGAAAATACTTAGAGACAGTGGCATTTAACGTAACACAACATTATGTATTAGCTAGTCTAGATTCATGCCGATAATATGGCCATGATGGTACAAATGTAAATTCAGGAAAAATGCGACAATAAAGAGTACCTGTTTCAGTAGCTATAGTAGACGTCTTCATTTAAAGATATACCAGGAATCCAGAGCACCGAATTTGTAACTGTATTAAACAACAGATCACCGGCAAAAATCGTTCAGTACCATATAGAGGGAGCCGTAAACGAGAGCAGTTATTTACATAAGAGCGGGGAGAGAAACGTTTTCTCGAACCGGAATGTAGCCCCTCATCTTTAAGCTCTATTTTGGCTTAAAAATTGAGAAGAAATAAAGTTGAAAAAATACATTCCACTTTGTTACATTTAAAAGAATTTAAATAAAAACAAATCGCACAGTAGATTTTTGAAACCTCGAAGATAAAAATGCATACCTTGCACCACAAGGTGATGACAGACATAAATCTGACTGTTACAGGATTGAAGTGGAAATTTGTACATTCAGATGGTTCTCAATGTCATTCAAATACATTGGGGAAAATTACTTCCGACGAAATAAACAAAGGCATCTGGATGTGATACTTGCGATACCAAGCATATACCAATGCTTTAGTTATGAGATTGAAAGGCAATACTAGCTGAAAAATGTTTCTGCGCTCTTGTTGAGCTGATAAAAAATTTTTCACAAGTTAGTAGATTTTTTACTTTTTCTTTCCATTTTCTATCTGTAAGAAAATTGCATTATAGGCTAATGAAGTAAATATAGCGTGGCGCACTGAGTGACGCACTCCGTGTCATCAATCGCAAAATTATGCAAACTTCCATAAAATGGACAGGTTTATTGAAGGTAAATGTTACTTTTTTGGTCCAGTCATTGATTTCTCATAAACTTTGGAATGTATAGAACACGTTCCTCTACTTATTTTAAGTCAATGCTTTCTTTTTAATTTTGGCCAATGTTGCGGATTTTAGCCATTTCGTACCACTGTGCGTGTATTTGCCAGACAGCGCTGTAATTCTCGTAAATATACTCTAAAATATAATATGTGCGAAGCATTTATTTTTCAACCACAGGGTCACGCAAAATAATTCTGTTACAAATTGTTCTACGGGGAAAACTCGTTTGAACTGTAATTTAATGATGTTTCAATATTTCAAACATAATGAAATTTATATGCATAACTGAGGTGCACTATACATTTCTCACTGAAAAGTATGGTGTGCATTGCTTTATCGTTCATTTACAGAGTTACACAAAATAATTCGGTTAGCCTCTTAGCAATACAATTACATTCAAAGTGTGATAAGTGCATTTTTAACTTTGCTTTGCGTTTATACGTTTAACTGCATTTTTGCATACTATATGGTATGTATGAATTCTGTTAATCATATATAGGGCTACATAAAGGAATTCGAAATATTGCTGAAAATGGGAGCAAATTGCTTAAGGTATTTTTAATTGTGTTAGGCATTTTCCGGCTGAACTATATTTAGTAGCCTAATACAAGTTTGTGGTTTATAATTGCTAAAAGTGAGTTTTGAGTTGCCTTATGCGTTGTTTACCTGAATTAAAATTCAGCTTAATATGTTGTTTGTACAAATAAAGTCTTTGTAATACATATAGGGCTGTAAAAATATTTCGAGTGCATTTCCATCGATTGGCGAAATTTGCTAAATGTAAGTTTTCTAACTGAACTAAATTGCATCATGCTATGGACTATACATCCAAATTTATAGATAATATACAGGAAAGCACAATATAATTCGTCTAGTTTTTTTACTCCGAAAATTAATTGCTAAAATTGGATGTTATTTGTCCTAAAATATTTACTGCATATATATATTTTTTTACTTTTATTAGCAGTGAAGTTTCGTTATAGTTTTCTGAATGTGTTGGAAAGTGTTTCATAGTCTAATGCTTGACGCATGATTTTTCATTGATGTTTAATCATATGATGGTCTACGACTAAAAAAAGGTGAAATTTAATTTACAAAATTACCTGTCTTGAAGTGTTTGTGAACACCATTTGTTTCTTGTATAACACAACATAAGCTATTGACAGAAACAAATCACATATTTGACATTTTGTCAAATAATTGACATAAATACATGTAGTTGGAATATACTTGTAATAGAGTTTGCAATTTTATCCGTATTTTGTGATACTTTATTGGTGCGGGAAACTGGAAAACCTGCTTAATCTCAAAATGTTCAAGGACGAGGGCGAGGCTTCTAATATTTTCATAAATATTCGCCGTTCAGCAACATTTCATGTGCATTAACTCTGACAAAAATATGTATTCATATGTAATATTCATTTTAAAAATATGTTTTATAAAGTACAAATGTATGTTTTACTCAAAAATAATCCAATACAAATATACCAGAACATTGGTAATTTCAAGTTTTAAAAAAATGGTTTTAAAGCGATTTATATCAAAATTAGGTTTCAGATATTACCTATTTCTTAACACTGAACCGAAATATATTATTTTTTTCACTTACAAAAATATCGTTCAGAGCTAAACTCTACAGAAACTATATGGAATACTTGTAATTTTATTTTATTTTTATTTTTCTTCTACACATGTTTTTGTGCAGATTTAATATAGAGATATTATCTATATAAATGTATGAAGATTGCATGTAAAAACAATAAAAATTAAATGTAATTTAAAATAATAACATGTTATAAAATTACAAATAAAATAATTTTAAATACGATTTTATGCACTGCTTACCCGATACATGTCTAGTCATAACTAGTATAATTATAGGAATTTGTTTATGCGGTTTGTTTTAAAATACACAGAACATGTTGCTCTTTTATATACATATTCTTCAAAACATCAAATATTTAAAACATTAAGCTTAAAAAATAAATAACCACATTTAAGCCTAAATTTATACTTTTTTATGCTATAGAAAAATAGCCTCTAAAGTCTGGTATTACCGTAAATTCCGGCGTATAATCCGCAGCTCAAAGAGTCGTTTTTCGACCCAGAAATATTATTTTATAAAATGTAACTTAACAGATCGCTGTAAATATTTAACAACAATTATTGAATAAAATTTCTGGGTCGAAAAACTACTTTTTGAGCTGCGGATTATACGCCGGAAATTACGGTAGTATGAACAAAGGTAAAATCATGAACATCCCGGGTTCGTACGTTTTTACCACAATTTTTTAATAGAATTTTTCTATTTAACATCTAAATACCAGAAATTGCAGACGCCACGTTTAATTGCAGGATTGGTAATACTTTTCCGCACTTAACTAAGCTGCAAATTTCTGTTAAAAAATTTGTGGTAATAGAGTTTGAACACTGACATAACATTTATAAAACATAATTTAAAATATAAAGATAATAGAATAATTTACACAATTACACGGGCTGCATATTCCGTACGCTAATGGTGATTAGCAACTAAAATAATCAAAGAGAGCAGGAAAAATTGCAAACTTCAGTTTTAAAAATTGGTTTAACATTAAAGTGTCGGTGAAAATATGTGAAGGAAGCGTAGGTCTTAATCATGTAATTACTTTGGTATTCGCATTACTCAGTGAGTGGCGCACTCAGTACGCCGCACAGTGGAGTATTTGATGCAAAATCCTGGCCAAAAAAGCAGAAATTAAAAAAATTCTCAACTATTGTAAAAAGCATAGTTTATAATAGCTGACTAACTGGTGTGTCGATCTATGTCTATTTCAGGAGTATGAGTCAAAACCGACAGCTCCTACCCTCAGTTGAAGTGAAAGATTCGTGTTTTTTGTTATGTTTCAGCTTTGTTATTGTGTTTAAATATATACTTTGACATGTGCATTTAAATAATTTTACTTATGATATAATAAAAAATAAATTAAATTAAAAAATGGGTTATTCTTAAGCCTTTTTAGATCTCATTTATTGAAATATATTTGAAGAAATATATTATATAATACAGTAGACGCTCGTTTTTACGAACCTCTTTTTTGCGAATACTTGCGATTTTACGAACTAGAGCGTGGTCCCGAATACATTCCCATAGACGCTATGTAAATTTTCGCTCCCATTTACGAACTACAAATTATGAAAATCTCTTTTTTGCGAACATAACTTTCATAATTCTGCATTTTTATTTATTTATTTATTTATTTTAAATACCGAAAAGAAGTGCCAACGTTAATTATTCTCTCAACAGGTGCAAAAGACAGCAGGTGCATTTCAAGAATGTGTTATCCCCCCCCCCCACGCTTTCGAGATAGCAGCGTAGCAATAAGTTTATTTAGCGTCACGTGGTTTATTACGTATGACTGATTTTAAAGGCACGTGTCTGGAAAACCTCTGTGTGGCGAGTGAAACTTAAATGTACAAGCAGGTGTCATTGTTGAAAGAGGAAACGAAATCTTTTAAAAGATTGCATTTTTTAATCGTCTATTTTCTCATAACTTCTGGACTACTCAATCTGTGAAGTCTCGTTAGTCGAGAGGGAGATTGGGCCAGAACATTACAGAATTTCAGTATGTCGCAGTTGAAAAAACGCATGTGCTTATCCGTTGAGGTAAAGAAGAAAATTTTAAAAGAAGTAGATGAGAAAATCTTAAGTAAGACAGAAATTTCGAAAAAGTATGGAGTTCCAAAGAATAGTCTCTCCACAATTTTAAAATCTCGAGAGAAAATCGTCGGAAATAGAAGCACCAATAAAAACCCCTCTCGTAAATATTTCAGAGAAGCAAAACACCCCCAATTGGAGAAAGCTTTGATTTCTTGGATGAGGAAAATGAGAGGACTGAACATTCCCATAGATGGTAATCTCCTTAAAGAACAATCGAATTCTTTTGCTTTGAAGCTGAATATCAAAGGTTTCAAGGCCTCAGACGGTTGGTTACAAAAATTTAAGTCCAGGCACGGTTTGAGCTTCAGAAAATTGTGCGGTGAAAGTGGAACAGCAAATACGACTTTGGCAAATGAATGGAAAGAACGCGATTTAAAAGCATTGCTAACTGAATATGCTCCAGAGGATGTCTTTAACGCGGACGAAACAGGTCTGTTTTTTAAGATGCTGCCGGAAAAGGCACTTACTTTCAAAGGTGAAAAATGTAGCGGAGGCAAAAAGGCTAAGCAGAGAATCTCATTCTTGTTGGCAGCCAACATGAATGGAACACAAAAACTGCCCTTGCTTTTCATTGGAAAAAATTTGAAGCCTAGATGCTTCAGAAATGTTAACAAATTACCAGCTGCATACCATGGTAACCAAAATGCATGGATGACTGGGGACATTTATGAAAAATGGTTAAGAGACTTGGATCGTCAATTTGTTTTGGAAAAACGTAAAATTTTGCTAATTGTAGATAACTGTTCAGCTCACGTTGAAGTCTCAAATCTTAAATCTATTCGTGTGGAGTTTCTTCCACCCAATGTAACTTCAATTTTACAGCCGATGGATCAGGGTGTGATTAATAGTTTCAAGCGCATATATAGAAGAGTGCTTTTGCAAAGAGTAGTCATGGGATAGGAGCTGAATCAACCATATGAAATTGATGTTCTGGGTGCAATGCATTTGTCAGTACGTGCTTGGAATGATGTTCAAGCGACTACAATAGCTAAAGCATTTCAGAACGCAGGCTTTAGTACCTTAATTAATGAAAACCAAGAAAATGTAGCCGACGATATCAGTGAAGATGAGTTACTTATAAATGAACTACGAAAAAGAAATCCACTGTTACCTGAAATTTCATTCGTGGACTTTTTGAGTGTAGATTCAGATGTGATTTGTACGGAAGAAATATCAGATGAAGAAATTATTGCTGACGCAATAAGTGAAAAGGAAGAAGAACTTTCAGATTTGGAACAAGAAGAAAATGAAATAATCCAACGTCCGACTGTCAAACAAGCAGCTCAATGGTTGTCAGGGCTAAGGCACTTTTTTGAAGGGAACAATAATTGTGAAATAATTTCAAGCATAGATAAAATGGAAACATGTATTTTCCAAAATGTGATTTTAAAACAAAAAAAGATAAGTGATTATTTCCATTCCTAATTTTTTATCTATGTATTTTCATCCATTAAGTTCTAATACAGTCTATGTTTTCACATGTAATGTTTTCAAAGCTTAATACCATATTCTTCTGAGTGCTAAATTTTTTTTCTGTGCATAAATTTGTATTTTGAATTTTCTTATATATTTAAAAAATATATGTATAACTTTATTTCAGAATAAATAATCTTAAAATATTGCATCATCTATGAAGAGGGGGGGGGGGATATTGATAAAAATAGACATAAATAATGTACATATTCATGTCATTTTTGATGATTTTCTATTTTACGAACTTTCTATTTTACGAACCATTTGAATGTTCCCTACGAGTTCGCAAAAACGAGCGTCGACTGTATATTCAAAGCTGTTTAAAGCTGTTTCGGGGTTTATCGGACCATTTTTGAATTATAATCGAGTTGGTTTTAGTTTTGAAGGCAATTTTTTTTTTTAAAACTTCCCCATATTGTTGCCATTTTTAGATATCAATGTTTGTTGGAAAGACTGCAAATCTATTAAAAACACTCAAAAAACTGCATCTCTGTACTACAGGAACTCAACTTTGCTAAATACTAAAAGCAAGTAATATATATACATACATATACCGGATGATTATAATTAAAGTTACGATTTCAAAAATCGATAATTTTAAAACTACTGGTCAGAATGACTTGATATTTTAGCAGAACAATCGTGAGGCAATGGAATTTTGTTTGGCAAAGGAAAAAAAAATAGGATCTATGTCTATTGTGCCGATATTTTGCCGATAGATGGCGTTGTCAGGGGAAAGACCAACAATGTATTCTTGAACCCTTTCCGGCGCGGAGTAAATTTATTTGCAAAATGATGAAATAATAGACTGACACCGGAATTTACAAACGAATCCATTAGTAAAAAGAAACTTGCTTATTTTTCTGGTTCTTAATGAAAGGACAATTTTAATTAAATACCGGGTGATTATAATTAAAGTTACGATTTCAAAAATCGATAATTTTAATTAAAACTACTGGTCAGATTGACTTGATATTTTAGCAGAACAATCGTGAGGCAATGGAATTTTGTTTGGCGAAGGAAAAAAAAGTTTCAAAATGTGCCCATAGATGGCGCTGTCTGGGTTCACATTGTCTGAAGATATGCAAATTACTAATACGTGACATGCGCACCGCAGACATAGCAACCATAAAAATGCAGAGTAGCAGCTCTTTGCCTGAATGCTTCATCATGACTCTGACTATGAAGGATCGCGCTCTGCTCTTGAAGCTTTTTTATAAAAACGATGACTGTGCACTTACAGCTATTAGGAAGTTTCGGACATTAAAATCCATAAAAAAAAGGTCCAATAACAACAAATGGTCTGCAAAAAATGATTGCTAAATTCGAAGAGACCGGTTCATTTGACGTTAAACGGGGTAGAGGAAGGAAACCAGTTTCAGCTGCGGCAGTAGAAGATGTGGCTACAGCATTGCAGGAACATACTGACAGTGATGCTGGAATCAGCAGTGCAAGGGGGATTGGCCGAATGCTGGATATGCCGAACAGCACGGTGCGTAAAGTCCTACGGAACGTCTTACACTATTATCCGTACAAGATAACTCATGTGCAGGAGTTGCTACCTGCTGACCTGGAAGCACGTCAATCTTTTGCACTACAATTTCTTGCCCGGATGGAAGTGGACAACGGATGGCCATGGAACATTCTGTGGTCTGACGAAGCCCACTTTCATTTGCAAGGTTCTGTAAATACGCAAAATTGCAGGATATGGGCAACCGAGAATCCGTCCCAGCTACAGCCATTACCTCTTGAGTCTGAAAAGGTCACTGTGTGGCGCGGAATAACGGCAGCGTTTATCGTCGGTCCATTTTTCTTCGAGGAGATCACACCTGCAGGTCCCGTTGCCTGCAAAGTTACTGGCAAGCGGTATGAAGCACTTTTGCGTAACCATGTTCTTCCGGCACTTCAACAGCGTCAGTGTGTGGATCGCATAATATTCATGCAAGATGGCGCTCCTCCGCACATTGCTACTACTGTGAAGCAGCTACTGAGTGATAATTTCGGAGATGATAGGATCATAAGCCGCGATTTTCCAACAACGTCGCCGCCACGTTCCCCCGACTTAAACCCGTGTGATTTCTGGCTTTGGGGGTACCTGAAGAATGTTGTTTATAGCGGGCGGATTCAGAATCTAGCCGACTTGAAGGCAAGCATCACACAACACACCCATTGCATTAGTACAGATACCCTCCGATCTGTTGTGGAGCATGCCGTTTTGCGCTTCCAATTAGTAGCAGAACAAGGCGGATGGCATATTCAGCAACTTATGCCTTAATAATCAGTAAGGTGTTTGTTCCATGAAGCTCTTTTTTTTTTCATTTTTTGTCATTATCGCTGTCGTCGCTGTAAACACGTAGTCTTGTCTTTTCGCTAATAAATTTTTGTAAATCTGTGAACTCTATTTTTTTTCCTGTTGGCAACATCATTCCTATGTTTAACCCTTTAACGGGCGGTGGTCACAAAAAAGGACACCCAATTTTAATTCTAAAACTGACAAACGGCACCAAGAATATTTAATTAAAATTTTCCTTTCATTAAGAACCAGAAAATAAGCAAGTTTCTTTTTACAAATGGATTCGTTTATAAATTCCGGTGTCAGTCTATTATTCATCATTTTGCAAACAAATTTACACCACGCCGGAAAGGGTTCAAGAATACATTTTTGGTCTTTCCCCTGACATTACCCTGACAACGCCATCTATCGGCGCAATTTGGAACTATTTTTTTTCCTTCGCCAAACAAAATTCCATTGCCTCACGATTGTTCTGTTAAAATATCAAGTCATTCTGACCAGTAGTTTTAAAATTATCGATTTTTGAAATCGTAACTTTAATTATAATCACCCGGTATATATATATATATAATATACATTGGTTTATATATATAATTAAACATTTATGTGTAGTAAAATTAACCACGTTTAATTAAACATTACTTGTAAATAAACCAAATCTATCAACAATTACTTTCCTCTTATAAACAGTAAACAATTAAGTTGTATTATCTATTTATTTTTTAAATATATGAATACATTTATGTATGTATAAGAAGATTTAAGTTTATTTACTAATAATAAGTGAGCAGCAACGGTTTTAACTTTAAATCACATGAATAATAATTTAGGCCAATATTTTGCCTCAAATACTCCATTGTGCGCCGTCCATGTCTCTAATACTTAATTTAAAGCATGAACCGTCCGTCCCCTTTAAAGGGGGATATGATTGGACAGCTCATAGTGACATTTAATGCATTCAATAAAATTTATTTCTATTTTTTTTTTCCAAAACTAAACATAATGCTATTTTATTATCGATCCAGTTAAAGGAGATAAAATTATAGAAATCAATTCATGACTTTTTTTTAATTATTTTTTAAGTTTCAGAACTCTAGCTGAAATTATATTCAATGAGCATGTGGAAAATTATGAGTAAACCCGTTTAAAGCTGAATAACTATTTTCGCATACATTTCAAGCGCATTTATTATTATTTGAAAGAGTAAAATTGGGTGTATAAAATATACACAATAAAAATTATTTTCATCCCGTAAATTTTACAAAAGAAAGCACATATACTAAAAATATAACGTTTAGAGGTTGTACTTTCAAAGTTGTGTTCGAAGCTGATCAAGAAAATCGTGCAGAACTTTGTCTGCATGAGACAGTTTACTTCTAAAGCATCTGGTATCCCCCTTTTGGTAACGATTTAAAAAAAACAGTTCGCTCTGCGCGCATTCATGCTTGTTTGATACTTTAAAATTTTGTTTTAAGCTGGCTTGAAATGGGTGCTCATATCTCTGTGGTATGTCATTTCTCTCCAGTTCTGTGGCCTTGAGTTCGAATCCAAGTTTTTTACCTTTAATCTTCAGGTATTTTTAAATTATATCTGTATCTTAAGTGTGAACCTAAACGTGTGTATATTTTTCAAAATTTATGTGTTAAAAACAAATCTGAATATTTTACATAATGATTTTTGAGCATTTATCTACGCATAATTTTTATGTAGGCGAAAAAATAAACATATTTAGGTTTAGTCAACCCTCCTAGTATACCATGTTTTAATTTTTGATGAGCATTCTAATTTTTGTATGATTTGAACCAGACAATGGGTAGAGGTCGACGGTCGACCGCGATCAAGCAGATGGCGCTGTTGACTGCAACAGCGCCATCTGCTTGATTGCGGCAGGTGAACGCGAACGTGCAAGACACCGACAACAGCGCCATCTGCTTGATCGCGTTCGACATCTAGCCCAAGACCTCCTTATCATAGTATCAGACCTGTCAATCAGCAAGTTGCCTTTGACCGTTATACTTGTCCTGCTACTAGCGCCATCAATCGTCAGTAATAGTATTTACGACACGAAATCACACGAAATTTTTTCACAGCTCCATTTGTTCTATGCATTTGCTTATGAACTAGTAGTTTTCCTACTACTAAAATTTTATAGTAAATTTTATCTTATTAAATTGACAAGATCGTGTGATTACATGACGAAAAAAATTCTATTAAAATTTAGTGGTAAGATAAAAGCGTAAGAGTTGGCAGCTATGCGGTAGCAGACCAGCTAGATTTTTCTATAGATTTTTCTATTATATTTTTGGATACCAGTTTTTTAGTAGAGACAATTTTGTTTTGTTTGATCGGAGAATTCTGGGATTTAAAAGAACAACATTTTCTCTAAAAATATACTGGTGTTCAAAAATCCCGAAACATGGCAACTGTGCGGTAGTATCCACCAGGCGGCGATACTTTCCGGAGAAAGTCAATTAATAAGTTGGCAATTACCACGGACATTTTCACCCATAGACTTTCTCCGGATTGTCAAGTCTGATCTATGATAAGGGAGTCTTGATCTAGCCTATGGTGTACCAGTGTCTTGCACGTTCGCGGTGTCGTCTTTCGCCCATAGCCGTTCAACGCTTCGTCCGTATGCAAAGCCCTGTTTTATTTCCTGGAGGGCTTTTTGAAGCTTATAAAGCGGTATGACAAATGTTTCAATGTACTTAGTACTTATGTGGAAAAATAAAATTAGGTTTTATCTTTAATATCTGATTACATTTTTTGTCTTTCATACACACCTCTGTCCACAGTCGCCGGGGACAACTTATTTTCCGACTGCCCCTCCTATTAGCCTTAGTTATCGAAAAAAAACTTGTGTTTAAATTTGGAGACTATTACTTTACGAAATTTACGGTATTAAAACTCCTAAAATCCGCTGAATTATCTTAGCCATACGAATCCTGTGATACGATTGTTTTAATGTAATATGTATGTGCTAAATTTTATATATATTCTATTATTATATGGTATTATTCTAAAACTATGAAAAATAATTAAATCCACACCAAAACTGCCATTTTATTATACTTTGTAAATCTCGGTTAGAAATATATTTTTTACTTCTGATAATTCTACTCCAGTTAAATAAACCCTTTTTTATAAAATCTCTGTTTTAACATTGCAAATTTTAATTGCTTTTATTATTTGTTAGAACAATTTATGTTACTTTAGAGACAGATATTGAATTACATTATTTTATAACATGGCTGTTTATCTTCACGGGTTTTTTTTCTCGAGTCAAATAATTATATTTTAACCAGAAATTATACTTAATGAATGTAAAAATATAACTACTACATGTGAGAAAGATAATATTTTATTTAAAATAAATTCTGATTCAAACTATGTATTAAAATAAAAAAACAGAAAAAAGGAAGATTGGAAGTTAGTTTTAATCTTAAAAAGTCTTATCTATTAAAGTAAAATTTTATTTTTGAAACACAATAACTATATTTAAATCACAAGCTGTCTTTTTATATTAGTTCTGAAATGTACATATGAATGTATTTAGTTAAGTATAGTTTGAATAATGATGTCTTTTCCAGACAGATTCTCTTCAAAAAATTCTTTTTCTGCTGGTGATGTTTCTTCACAAAAACAAACTTCAGAGATTTATTTATTCGTCTTTTTCTATATGTTTATTGATTCATTTTCTTTTCTCACTTTCTTTCAGTCTTCCTGAGTCTTTATTTACATTGTATCGGCGAGATACCTCGTATTTTTGCTCAATAGCAAATAGTAAAACATGGTAAATAAAGATGACAAGGAGGATCTATAAATATATTTATTTCTACACATAATAGTATGTTTTTATATAGTTTCATGGATACACAGATAGATTACGTGTATGAATATAACATAAAAATGAAAAATATGTGTGTTGAAACAAAGTGATGTTTAGCTTGTATTAAATGATGCATCTGAAAGAAAAAAACTCTGAAGCTTCTATCCCGTTCTACATTATATTGTTTTGCTCCCATTTGCAACATTTTAAAGATTTTGATGTTTTAATATACCCATATAGAGTTTTTAAAATGTAAGTAACTTTGGCTTAGATGCTTTACACTGACGCTAAAAAAAAAAAAAAAAATTAATCGGTTAAAAAAAAAGAAAAAAGTCGCCAAACTTTGGGGATTGTTTTTCTTTTATGGCGACCCGGCTATTAATCTTATATTTAGTTACCGTAGTAGCTTGGCGCAGTCTTGGAAATCGCGCCAACCAAACAGTCGCCAATATTTTGTTTACATTTTAGCGTCAGTGTAACACATCTCTTCCGTAACTTTAGACAAAAACTTCTTATTATTCTTTAATTTTACTTACAAAGAATTACTTATAGTACAAGTATACACTTAAATTAGTAAGAATGCATTTTAGCACTATATACCTGAGAAATGTAAATAATTCCGTTCTTCATAAATGCAATTAAATTTGTATAGAGCAATTTTGAAAATATTTTCATGCAATAACATATCTATAAATCGTTTAATATTAACAATGTACAACCGCACTCATGTAGACATTAAAAGGTATCGTTGAAATACAAAATGTCAACACATACAGAAAATAAATTATTCAAATTATTTAATAGTTAGTCTCAGTGAATTGCGATATATTGCTGGCACTAACATATTAATATTAGAAAAATAACAAAATTATTCAGGTTCTGAAAAAATGCTTAATGGTGCCTGGGGGTCAAAATTCAGAAAAAAAGTATTAAAAAAAATAATAACATTCCTCAAAGTTAAATAAGTGAAGAAAAGCAAACCGTATGTTTCTACAATGTTTACATAAGAAGATATAAGAATTTGTGTGTTGTACTATCAGATTTTAACCACCCAGAAGTAAAACTTTAAGTCCATTTATCTCAGAATGGATTTTTTCATAATTTCTCACATTTATAAACGATATATGTAAAGTTTCTTGTCAGATATGAGTAGGAAATTTTGTACACAGTTTATATGATATATATATTTTTTTAATATCTGAAGGATTTTTAACTTCATGTGAGAATTTTGGAATTATATTCCTCGAAGTAAAAAACAACTCTCAAAAACCCTCTTTTTTAATTTTAAAATTTATTATAAATTTCTGTAAGCAATAATTTTATAAATCCCGAGGTCAAATTAACAAGAAACTATTTCTGCACACAATAGTAGAAAAATCAATGAAATCGGGCAATTGGTTCATGAGTTATATCAAAAATTAAATAAGTTTAAAATTTTATTTGATTAAAAAAAAATTCTAAGTTTTCAAAAATGTTTTATTTGAAAATTAATTTTTAAAGAATGAGAAATTTTTCGAAAAACAAAGTAAATAAAAATGCTTGTAAATAAAGAAAATAAAATTATGACTCCCCGGAGCCTCTTAATATGATCTCAAATTTTGGCTGTTGTTTATTTTAAATCGTTGTAAAGTAGTGGTCTTTAATCTTCATTTTTCAGTGTATTCATTTAGCTACAACAGAGTTATTCTGCAAATTAATTTAAACATAAAAGTAAAAAGGTAATCTTCTATTTATAATATTTTTTTCTTTTGTTTCATAAGTAAATGCACTAATAATATATTTTATTATGCAAATTTAAATTAAATTTCTTCATTTCTGGTGTATTTTTATTCTAAATCTCAGTATGCTTATACATTTGTGTAGAGGTTTTATAAAGTTCTAAAGAAAGCGCTTTTACAAATTTTGATCTCTAGTTCATTTTCTTAGTACAGCTTACTGTCTTAAATCTTGCTATTGTGTTAGAAGGTAGTGAAAAATGTTAGACAAAGATAGACAAGAGAGGAGTTTACCTAAAAAAAGAGAAAGTTTTTATTAATTTCACTTAAATGTATGAGAGGGATTTTTGTAATAAAACATTCTTTTGAAAATACATTTCTAACTTTATTTTTTTTATTTTCTTTTTAGTACTGTTTTTATTTAGAAAAAAATAAAAATTCAGATACATGGACATATTTTTCTGAAAAACAATCTTGAAAATTTTTACTAACACAGGAGAAAGTTGTGTACATTTCAGAAAATCGTTTATTTGTGTGTTCTTTATGACTGGCATATACAAAGCTGCCAAAATTTTGGTTTGTTTTAAATCAGATTTAATATACGTTGAACCAAAAACTTTTCTAATTAAAATGTTACACTGTCTTTATATACAGTAGTTATATCTTTTCATTCATTACATGAAATTTTTGTTTGAAATATGTTTAATTTTAATGGAAAACAAACGAATGGTTGACAGCTATAAAAATATAGGCCAGGGGTCACAGTCTTCTGATTTCTAAGCCTACGCAATGACACAAAATTGGCGGCTATGGTAGGTGGATTTTTTCAGCTTGTGTAGCTCTCCAGAAACTGAATACTGGGACATTCGTATAGTATTCTTTGCCCTGTTTAATCGCAGAAATACAAGATAAAAAATTCTATTCCAAAATCTGGTATCCAAATTCAAGAGATCGTACAAACTCTTAAAATATTGATCTACAACAGCCACCATTTTTGGGTTAGCACGCAGACCTAGTATTCAGAAGGTTCTGCAGGGTTTTTCAACCGATGGTGCATACCCCTTCTCATCACTGTTTCCTAATAATATTCTTCACTATACTATTTTTCTATTTAGAAGGTGAAGACTGTGCCAATAATCTGTGAGGGAATTGTGGCAACAAGCTGTGAGGAAATAGTGGGAACAAGCTTCCCAACTATTGGGCACTCCACATAAACACAGAAGAAATTCTTTCATCGTGCAATGTGTAACCTACTAGTAACATGTGCCACAGTGGTATATGGGCCGCAAAGTTATCACCTTTGTTAACTCTTTCAACTGCAAGTTGCTTTTTTCGGAAAATGTTGAAAGGGTTGGTTAACACCAGAATTTAGAAACAAATTTATTTGCAAATAAATAAAATATTGTCTTCATGCTCTTGATAAAAGGGAATTTTTCATTCAAAAATTCTGGTGTTAATGTAGCATTTAGGGATTAAAATTAGGTTGTCCAAAAATGAACTACCGCCTTTGAAGGGGTTAAAATAGAAATATTCACCTTATTTTAACACGGACTGTTTGCCATGAAATAAGGCGATTATTTTTTTCTGAATTAGTGGTATGACAATAGCTTTCGCAAAAGTAGTGGGTACCACTGATGTAACATGACTTCATTTTTCCTGATTGTAAACTAAAGTTGATGTTAGTACCAGATATTTTTATAAAGAAATCGAATTATTATGAAACGGAATATTTCATTATTCCATTATAATGTTACATTGGACGGTAAATTACCAATTGTAGTGAAAACTAGAGAGAAGTAGGTAAGAGCATTACATTATTTTTGCTGTCAAACATTTCGATTTATGTGTACCACTATTTCCGAATTGTAGTGTTTTTTTTTAATATTTAGTCGAAGAATTTTTGCATTAAATATAAATAATATTTGTCCTTGAAAATTCTAGTACTCAAACATCGAACGATTTGTCACCAACGCATAATATTTGGGTTGAACGTTTGTCACGGGAAAATGGTAGAGATATTACTGGTCAAATTTTAATACCAGTACTTCCAAATACTAATCATTTTGATATATTTATGTTGAAACTATTGTATTTATCTATCAAGAAGATAATTGTATGGAAATAGCGGGTATTAAAAAGATGACTATTAACGCACTTCCAGTGGCATAGCTGAAGCTCTGAGGGGGCGGGTGGGGTTGATCACTTTAATACCAGTATTTGTATATACTGCATTTGGCCGTTTTTAATTCATAACGTTCAAATATTAAATAAGGCCAAATATACCATATAATTATACTGATAGTAAAGTGATCGAGCCCCCCCCCCCTCTTACATTACGCCACTGACACTACCCATTTATTTCGCGAAAAACATTTAATCCTAATATATTCATCTTGAACAATTAAGAGAATTGCTCCTAGTTTCCAACTACTTACCTTCTAAAAAACTGCTTTAATAAAATATACGATGAATGTATCCATGTAACAGTTTTAGAAAGATTATTCGTACTAAAGAACTAATACATTTGCCGCTACTTTTACATGTGAGATTAACATCAACAACAAAAAATACTACTTTCATAAAATATAAGCTTAATACATGTAAATTAGTGTAACGATTTTACAAAGGATTTTGCTCCTTTGAAATATTTAGAAATTTTTTCCATCACTTTTTCTAATGAAACTAAAAGGAAAAAAAGAAATTAAATTAGTTCAGTGCAGGTACCGTAATTTCCGGCGTATAAGCCGCAGCTCAAAGAGTCGTTTTTCGACCCAGAAATATTATTTTATAAAATGTAACTTAAAAGATCGCTGTAAATATTTAACTACAATTATTGAATAAAATTATATACAATAATAGTACCGTATTATATACAATAGAAGTACCGTAATTTCCGGAGGGAAATTACGGTACTTCTTTTCGTTATTTTCATTCTATTTGTCTCCGAATGCAAGATTTTAAAGCCTCAGCTTTAAATTCTTCAATTTAAAAACCTGTGCCTAAATTATATACTCGTCACGGACAAACAAAATTTATTTCAATGTAGGCGGTGACATTTTTTAACAAAAGGAGAAGTAATATGTAAGTAGTTAATATGTAAGCAGTGCTTTGAAAATATAAATAAGTTAATAATTTATCTCAAAATTGTTGTTTAAATACATTCGAGCTTAACATATTAATAAAAAATCTTGAAATTGCATATTTATGACGCATAGACTCAAGAATATGATAAATAGTGTTAGCAAGTATAGAACGTATTTCAGTATTCGAAAAATTAATTTTTAAATCTTATGTAAAGTAAATATTTACATAACTGAGTATTAAAAAAATGTCATAGTTAATTCTGGGCTCCCACTCGGTCCGGTTTTTGAACACCAGTTTATTTTAAAGAAAATTCTTCTTTATAAATTTTGTAGAAACGTACCTCGATTGCCGTTTTTGTTGAAATTGTTTCTAAAACCTACCACGAATTTTTCTCTTAAAACATACTGGTTTTCAAAAAACGGACCAGTGGGAGCCATGTTAATTTCATTATAATCTTTAAGAAAGGTGAAAACAACCAATAAAGGACAGAGAAGCAACAGAAAGTAAACATTTTAAGTACTCAGTGCTATCCACCATCTGCCGCATGCAACGTGTCTTCGTGTGTGACGTGGAAAATTTGTGAAACACTATAAAATGTTTTGTTTTCTGTTGATTCTCTGTCCTTATTCGTTGTTTTCACTTTTCTTCTTAGTCTGTCTAGCGTCGGCAATTTTCGTGCTACAGGTAACGTTCCAACGCTTTTTATGGTTTTTGACTATGAAGATCACATTCCAATAAAAAAATGGGTGTTGCCATTTGAAAATTTGAAAATTTTGTCACTGTAAGCGTAACTATTAGAGTTTATCTGTTGTTTTTCATACGATTCTTGAGCGCATACCTCAAAATACTTAAAACCAAAATTTCAATCAGTTTCCGTGAACGGTGTGACAGTTACGGACTCATATATCGGGATAGTTCTTTTATAATCACCCTGTATATATTAAATTTATATATATATATATATATATATATATATATATATATATAACTATTATTTTTAAATTACATTTAAATTAAAATTGTAAAATTATTTTTTTAATTAAATATATATTATAGATTTAAATTTAAATTTTTAAATTAAATTAAATTATTACCTCTGTATATTTATATTAAATTTATATATATATATATATATATATATTAATTTGGCGCATTTGTAGCATATTTTAAACATATTAAAAGAAATTTATTTTCAGTTGGAGTTTACAAATTTTGCGAAAGGAAGAAATAAATTTTTGAAGAGAGCACACATTCGTCTTAATTGCATAGCTGTCATAATTTATCCTTTTTTATTACCACTAATACTTAATTTTTTTGCATTATTTAGTCGCTGATTTTGGGCGATTAATTAACACAATATTTGTCATTAACTTTCAGTCGTAAGAAAAAGGCGTTAAATTTAGAATCTGCGCATTGGCAGCTAAATGAAAGACTCTGTTTTCGGCAGAGGCGTAGCGTCAGGGGGGGCACGATCATTTTACTACCAGTATTGTGTAGTATATTCTTCAAACCAGTATATACTATATTTAAACATATTTAATTCATACCGTTCAAAGATTAAATAAGGTCAAATGTAGTATATAATCATACTGGTAGTAAAACGGTCGTGCCCCCCCTGACGCTACGCCACTGGTTTTCGGTTTATCTCACGTTGGTTTAAAAGTAACATTTGATTTAAAAGTTACTGTTTTTTAATCTTATTTCTTTCTTTTTTCTAATTTCCCAAGTTTGAAGACAATTTGTCAACAGTCTTAAACGCAATCCGCTTTTAATATTTTCCCATAATATTGTAAATTTTGTTCTAATTTGCTCATTCCATGCGGACTAATGAGAATGCGTCTGACAATTTTACACGAAAAATATTTTTGTTATAGAAGAGTTACAATAAAAATTTTATTTTAAGTTTTTTTTAATAATTTTCTAGCATTTATTTATTTTAATAAAACGGCACTGATTTTCTAAGACATAATTTTAGACTGTATGTATTTCAATGTATAAAACAATATTCTCTAATTTTATTTGAAAATTGTTCATATATTTGATACGAATTGTATTATTAAATAAATACTGTAATTTCCTGCGTATAATCCGCGTATCGAACATTCATATTTCGACACAGAAAATTTAATTTATTAAATATATCTCTGTAAATATTTGACTTCAATTATTAAACAAAATTTCTGGGTCGAAACAAGAACGTTTGATTCACGGATAATAAGCCGAAAATTACTCTTTCTTTTCAATTAAAAATGCATGTTATTGTAATAACCTTTTTATGCATTATTGGACCAATTAGCACATAGGACACACATTGTCAGATCGTGAGTTAAATATTTATGCATGTGAGACTTGAGCAATCTTTTCCTTTAAATAATAAACAGGAATGGCATTTCATAAATAATTCATTCAATGTAACTAAAATTTAAATTATTTCTTTTAGAGTTGCTAAAGACTTTTGTCATTTTAAAAATTGTAGTATTAAAAAAGTACTACAGGATAAACTAAAAATATCAAATTTGTTAAAATTAATTTAACGAATTCCATACAAATTCATTTTAACAGCATTCGTTTAGTTGAATTAATTCGAAAATTAAAAAGTGTCATGTCCTGGTTGAGTACAGTTTTACCACCCTTTTGTCGTATTTAATGGCAGAAAGATGTTACAAATTCTGCGGCGATTCGCGGACAGACTTTTAATGTGAAGAAAAAATATTAGACAAAGATTTCTGATCTTAAATAGGGGTGAAAATTTTAAAGTGTGTACGCGTTTTGTATAGCTGATGAAGATTATACATGGTATCCTAAAAGAACTGCTAGTGGGAATTTAAACAATTCGTACTCTAGTTAGAAAAACGCAAGTCACTTTTTAAATACCACTAGCAAACAAATGTTACATTAACGGATAAATCGGCGTAGCGAACGGAGTTAAGGAGATTGCATTTAAAGCTTCCTGTGTGTCTACGTCAACATGGTGTTTTCTCCGGAAGAGTGTTGTTACACTATAAAGTTTTTTAAATAATAAAAAAATCATTCAAAGATGTGAGAAGACAGTTTTGTGGGAAGTCTGATGAATAATATGTGCTATATAACTCAACATATAATCGAATAATGCTGCAATTTTCTAATGACCACACAGTAACCTAGAGACGGCAAGCCCTTCGGCTAGAAGGCCACTTCCACGAAGTTTTCCTAAAAATATTCTTCGACTTATTTCAGAAAGAAATTCTGAAATTAAGTAAGGCGAAGAAAACTGTTTAAAAACTGGTAGCAATGGGCCTTCTGGCACGCGGATACACCATCCTTGCACTAACCCGTGTCAGAGCATTAGAGAATGCTGCATCACTTCACTACAAGTATTATTAACCATCTGACCGCTTAATGTTTTTTCAAAATCCTTTCTACCGATATGTAATCTACCAATATCCCCTATATTATTACATATTTCATAAAATGTAGTAAATTTATATTTTTTATTTTAACGCTCTGATTGTAGAATTTAAAAAACAATTGCTTCAAAAATTGTGTAGTATCTAATTTTTTCAACAAATGTCTTGCCCATGGAAATCGCGGGATAAGCGGTCAGAGAATTAACACTAAACACACCGGGAATTTTACTCAAGTTTTATAATAATATTTCACATCAGACATTTTACACAACACAATATACAACATTTTTATTCAGCTTATTTCAAAGTATAATTGATATTTTATTTATTTCATAAAGAAATTTCTGGTTCAAATCGAAATATTTTCCTTTAGTGCCGATCAAATGAGCAGTTGGTGGTATGTTTGGTGCTAAATATTAAAGTTTTCCATATTTTATAGTATACCGTTCAAAGACTAAATTTAGTATATAATAATATTTGTGTTTTTAATCTTTGGAGCATACGTTGTTTTTTTAGCACAACATAGGTGTCAAACGGTGGACATAAGATGGTTCTATTTTTAATATAAAATGTTGTCTTTTTTAACTGCAGAATTTTTGAGTTAAATAAGTCAGATATCACTTAAAAATAGTGTTACTCGAGGGCCGTAGTTTAGAGTATTTAACCATTATCTACACACTTTGTTCCCACGGATGCTTACAATACAATACCATTATTCACGAAATGTAATATTCGCTTTATTTAATTTCAGAAACTTCGCCGTAAATTACGCGATTATCAAATACTCAGAAATAGTTTGAAAATAATCACCCATTAACCCATTAACGACGACTTATTTTACACTTCTTTTAGTACTTCGATGCCAGTTGACACCAGTTTTCCTATACTGTTATTTTAACTGATTTTATCTCTGATAATTTCACATTAGATAATATGATTTTTTTTTTACTAAGATACTGGTGTTCATATTTAAAAGTTTCGTATCTCTTAAATGGTAACTTTTCGTACCAACCGGCATTAATGGGTTAAAACTATTACTTAACTATATACTTAACCATTCAATACCATATTACTTACTCCGACCAATTGCTACCCTATTATCGTATCACAAGACGATATACTTACATAGATCGGAATTGTCACGATATTTTACAATACTTTTTACGAATAACTGCAGATGTTTTCCGAATAAGGAAGGCAAAAATGTCCATTCAGAAAGAGTGGGGGCAGAATATTTTAAGAGTTTACAGTTATGTAAATTATTAACATTTTGCTTTATTATTAACATTTTGCGGATATTTGAAAGACTGAAGTATTTGGTCATTTTTATGACTTAAAGAAAATATATATACCAGGGTGCGTACATTTGTACCAATATTTTCTAACAGACTTTGTCGCTGTATTTTAAAATATTTAAAATATTACTAAATAATTCTGTTACAAATTCGGGAATGTAAATATTAAGTAGAATGTTTCTAATACGAAATTTTAGTGCCACCCTCCATGGGAATTCTAAGTAACTTATGCACCTTGATATACTACCATATTTTAGCATACAGAACGAGTCCTGGAGAGATTTCGAGACAAATTAAAATTATACAGACACATATATTACTAACACTTAATGGTCTGATTTAGCAATATACTAGACAAAAAAATTTTATTTTTTAGGTCAAATGCTGTGTACATTGAGGAAGAAATGTTTTACTATTTTCTCATAGTTGATGATGAATTAAGTACCGGTTCATACGTGGGGTTTCTTCTAAATATTCCCAGTGGAAGGTTTCTTAACTAACCATTTCTTTTCGATTAGTAATGTACGCTCTAAACCACTGTTGCCAGTGGGCTACTTTTTTTAAATTCAGTTTTCTTGATTTGCACCAGTTTTATGAGAAAGTAAAATTTAATGACAGATTAAAAAAGGTGAAAATGGCGCGATTTATACCATTTTGGAAAAGTGGTGCAAATCAAGTAATCTAAATTTTAACAAAAGTAGCCCACTGGCAACACTGCTCAAAACTCCTACCAGAACCTTTCGATCACGTATTGTTACTTTATTAAATAACTACCCAACCTAACCGTCAAAGGTAATGTGGTCCCAGATGTTTGGGATCATTTATAATTAATAAAAATCGTAACCATTTATGTTTTAGTCTAGATCCCCAATAGTTGCAAAATATCATTATTTTTTGGCAGAAATATTCGCGTCGTTCATTCGCAGAATTTCCAAAATGAGACCATAACGAACAAAAGGTACATTTGCTTTACGTTCTTAGGGCCCCTTTTTCTGATAAACTTTTTTTGCATTATTACTTGATTGCTGAAATTTTGTGATTAGATAAGGTGACATTTTCTGTGCAAAAGTACTGGTACCCAAATTCAAGGATTTTGCACATATACAGGCGAGTAAAATTCCTGAATGTGGACACCGTTATTTTTCCATAGAAAGTTTCGCCTTCCCAAAAATTTCAGCAATTAAATATTTGAAAATACGCTTGTCAGAAATATTGGTGCAAACATAATAAGAATCGGAAACAACAAATTTGGACAATAGAATCTTGTTGTCGCGAATATGCTGGCGTTCTATTTTAAGGGTTAAATAAAGTAAAACTTTTTTTTATGAAAATAGTTGTCTTTAAATATCAGAAGGTTGGAAACTATTAGTAATATGCTTTTCGAAAACAAAAAACAAAATAAACATTGCATCGATATGTAAAATGTTATCCTAAATACCTTCCATAGAAATAAAATCAATTATTAAAAATTTGGACCAAGAATCATATCAACAGTGAATTAAATTTTAAAATATGTTTAATACTAGTATAATTATGTATTCATTTTAATCAGATATGATATTGCGGCGCGGTTTCTACTTAATGAAAATACATATTTTAAATAGTTTTAAAATGAATTATTTCTCTAGATTAAAAAGGACACGGTAGACTTGTAGCATACATGAATAGGCTTTTAAATTATTAGTTTAATTAAAATATGCAAATGAAACTATGGAGAAACTGTATATTTCTCTTAGAAACCATATAACTTTTAACGATAAACATTACATAAAGAGACTGACTAAATGAATACATTTTAAATACTTAAATACGTGACTTTAGATTTTAAAGAAATATATCATTTTAGAAATATAAGTCTGTTTTTGAATGTTAAAAATTTAAGTAAATATAATGTCGATATTTTTTCATGTTTTATATGATAAATGATTCCTGTTTATAACAATTTTAATTAATTATTATTTCTTAAATAAATGAAACTGTGTGTCTGCAAAATTAAAGAATGTTTTAAATTAGATAACTCTACTGATATCTTAACCTTTATATAATGCACATTACAAATTTCTATCTTTTCCTTATTTTTCAGAGCATATATTAGGCGATAATTACTATTCAAACGGGTGTCACTGAAGTTCAAGGGATCATAATATCTCGGAGAAAACTTCAGAAATCGCCAATTTTTGTTCCAGCACTTAGCATCATTATTCAGGCGGCTTTATACTTGCCAGCCTTATTGAGTTCTTTAAATAAATAAACAGATTTTCAACTAGAGAATTTATTTAATTAAATGTGTACGACTGCTATGTATAAATCACAAAATTTTAATTTGATTTTACATTTTAAATAAACTGTCTAGTTCAAAAAATAAATTTTGACTTCAAGAAAATTTGGAAGTTTCGCATCGATGGGGCATACTGTATTTTCATAGGAAACACTCAAACGTCCATCTAAACTCAGTATAACACTCAAACGTCCATCTGAAATATTCAAAATGCTCCTCTTCTACACCAATTTTTCGGTAGAATAACATACATTTTAGATTTTTCTTGCAAAATTTTCAGAATCCTGCCTCGAATGTTGTTTTTATGGCAAATATTGTAGAAACCTACCACCATCTGGCGAAAGATCACTTTCATTGGATCTAATAGCGCTCATACGAGAGATTAGAAAAGTACATTATTTTGCTTATCCACTTTGCATTCCAGTAATTGCATAGTTTTTATTTGTTCGCCAAACGCCAAACGCATAAAAACAGTAAACTGTGGCACTCGAGCTCGTTTTCCCATTGACCAAATAAGTGAACATATGTTTATGATTTGTATACTATTTATCATGACGTACTCGCAGAAAACTAAACAAATGTGCTATGTGTTTTCTTCTGTTTTCTGTTCTTGCATTGAAATTATGAAATAAGGTATAATCTGACAGTAGTGTTGTCAGTTTGACTTCTACCGTAATTTCCGGCGTATAATCCGCAGCTCAAAGAGTCGTTTTTCGACCCAGAAATTTTATTCAATAATTGTAGTTAAATATTTACAGCGATCTTTTAAGTTACATTTTATAAAATAATATTTCTGGGTCGATAAACGACTCTTTGAGCTGCGGATTATACGCCGGAAATTACGGTATTTATATTCAGGAATTAATAATAGTAATTTTTGCATTATTTAATGACGACCGTTTCTTTATTACATAAAGTAAAATGTCTTCTTTCGTTAAAAACTTTACCAAAATTGTGTACCATTGCTAAAGCCGTGAACCATGGCCAATCTTGCCAAAGAAAACTTTCGACACATGCATGTGGCCTTGAAAACTAGACGCTAAAGAATCATCTTAACCCTTTCAGGGGCAAACTACTTCTATTGCAAAAATGTTGAAATGATTAAGTGTCACCAGAATTTACGAATACATTTTTTCTCAAAATAGGTAAAAGATTTTCTTCACATACATAAAAAAGTGAAATTTTATTCAAGAAACCTGGCGCAGTTGTGGTATTTGGGAAATTAAATTAAATGGTATAGATAATATTCCATCGTCATTCAAAGTGTTAAGAGACTCTTTGCCTACAATGAAAACTTTTCTTTGTAATTGCTGTTATATAAAACGGACCATTTGTAAGCCGCTGCGTCAGTATTAGACCATTTCAGAGAAATTTCTTGATTTTTTATTTTTTAATATTATAATTACTTCCGAATTTTCCTGAAAATATGCGTAAATACTAATTAATGTATTAGGGTTAGTAATCTGGAATAATTTCCCGTTTTTCTTCCTACAATTTTAACTCAGTGGCGTAACCAGGGTGGGTGCCCAGATGCTCTGTTTACCACTAATTTCTTAAAGTTTTCTTCGCCTTATGTAATAGGAAAATTTTATGTTATTAAACAAGGCGAAGAAACATTTAGGAAATTAGTGGTATTCAGAGCATCTAGGCAACCACCCTGGTTACTCCACTGTAACGTTTAATATCATAACTTGAACTATGAGGTTCCACGTGTCATTGGCCTTAGCGACACCAGAAATTGACCACGTCTCTTCCAGAGTAAAAATCTAAACATAAATGATACTATTAAATAATGCTATATAAAAAGATTTGTATGGGAAATACGGTAGTACGGAAACATTTAAAAAATTATAATTAATAAAATAATGATAATTTATAGGCGGTCATTTCAGTATTTAAATGCAAAGACAAATGTGTTTAGTAATATCCTTTCTCATCCCCTTAACTTTGGAACGCCTGGATCTACAGTCACAAATATAATGTCCATGTACAGCAAACAGGCCTTGTGTTATTTTATGACACTGTTTCCAGAGCCTCTAAGTAGAAAATTAAGAGTTTGTGGACCAATCTTGAATATTATACGAGATATAAAAAAATAGTCAATTATAAAGTCGTACAGCAACATTTATTTAGTACATCAAGACATTTTGCGCATATTAACGCTGAGAATAGTAAGCGCAGAACGCTCTTTTGTTTGTTCGTAATTTCCAAAACCTTTATGTCAAGAAACGCGTTATAAAAGAAGTAACTATTTATGAGTGCATTTCGTGTCATTGTTCTTTAGTGTTCATTCAATAGTGTTTAATTGTTTTCTTTAGTAAAGGTGATATTATCTCCTTTCTAACGCGTTTCATGACATAAAAATGTTCAAAATCGCAAATAAAAAATTAACGTTCCCCGCGTAATGTTCTTGGCATTCATGTGCACAAGGTGTCTTTTGCTACTAAATCAATTCTGCTACACAACATTGTAATTGAGTTTGTTTACGGTATTTTAGTACATAAAGGGTGAAGAAACTGTGGTCCGCGGGCCGCAGATATACCAATACTTTCGTATTGAATAAATCGAAAATTTAATAAATCATAATTTTTTTCAATGCATTAAAGAGAAGAACTGTGTACGGAAATACCGATGACGAACAATTTTCAGGCAAAACGGTTGGCTATGTCTGGTGTATAGGTTTCGAAATGCGTAATTACCTTTCGAATTTAACCTTAGGCAGTGTTGTAAGGTCCTGGTCATTTTATTTGAACTCAACATTATTTTTATTAGTATAGATTTTGACGTACAAAAGTTAAGGGGGAGAATAAGGGACTTAACTGGATATCCAGCGTGTATATAATCAATTTTAACTCTTTTAATGGCGGCAGTATATTATTTATAGCACTTAATTTTAATCCCCAACTGCCACAAATACAACAGAATTTTTTAATAATGTTTGGTATTTTAAATGTACGCAAATAAAATCATTTTTTGATTTCCTAAACAATTTCTGCTTCAGTTCTGGTGATATTTAGATATTTTAACATTTAAACAACAGAATTGTTTTGACTCTGAAAGGGTTAATAGAAATACAGAAATACCAATATAATCAAGTGGCACTTACTATATTTATCAAAATATATCCCCACGGCTCTCTTTGAGAGCATTTTAATATTCGCATTACTTAATGACAGAAAATATGAGTAAAAATGGGGTATTGATTTCAATAATAAAAAAAACTGTTATAACTCTGCGACCCGCCGCACACGAAGTTAGTACTCTTTTATGACATAGCTGCCAGCTTTCCAGTAATTTAAAATCATATATATATATATATATATATATATATATATATATATATATATACATATATATATATATATATACATATATATATATATATATACATATATATATATATATATATATATATATATATATATATATATATATATATATATATAAAACTTTAAGTATAATTTAACCATTGAAACATAAGAAACTGACCACATACACTGAAATCCCGATACCAAAGAGCCCTGTCAATTTACAAATTAAAATTGTAGTCCTAATAAAAGTAACATTATTAATTCAAATTAAGAAGAAGAAAAAAAAAATTAAATAAATAGAAAATAAGGAATGAAATATAAACCACACGAGTATATACACAAATAAAAGCTTATAAAGTAATTTACTTTTTCAAGGGCAAGAAAATCACATTTATAAGCAAAGAACGATTGTTTTCTGTATATGACACCAGCTTTTGCTAAATATAGTGTCATATCTTGCCCGAACAATCGCTGAAACAATATTGAATAACAAGACCTTTACAATGGAATATTATAAATTATACATACAATTTGAAAAGGAGTGTGAAAAAGAATTAAAAAAATTAAAAAATATATATATTACTTATATTAATAATATCCCAAGATATTTAGTATATTGTGAGCACATGTACAAAGTTGTATCCAAAATAAGAGGTTAAATTCACAGTTAAATAGAGAATCCTTCAGATCATAAATTGTAACCTACAGTTACAGTTATTTTTATTTAACTAAATAGATTACAACATTTTAAAAAAATGTAGAAAAAAAATTATGATATACATATAAATAAAAATCATTAATTATTTTATTTTAATTTTAATTTAATAAATTAAAATATATAATATTACTTGATAATTTGAAAGTATTTCATAGATATTATTACCTCCATACTAAATTCCCAAGTTTTAATATTTTAAATAAGCTATACTACTGCTATCTATTGTAAAAATATTAGACTATTTTAGCATACTATCAAATACATTGCTGCTGACATCTGGTGTACAGATATTCTACTAAAACTTTAATATTGTATGTATAATTACTTATATGCAGCTGTAATGTAGTGTAAATATATTAATTTTACTAGTTAATATTAATGATATATATAGAGAATAAGAGTTACTAGTATAATATAATTTATATTTTAACTAACCCATTTAAAATATATCTTTATTTAACCCAAACATTAATGTAGAATCCATATGATGCTTTCATTTTATAAATTAGTATTATACTTAGAAATAACATAGATTATTCAATATGGTAATGCACTATATATATATATATATATATATATATATATATATATATATATATATATATATATATATATATATATATATATATATATATATATATATATATACGTGAACCAGAAAAAGTTTTAATAAAATTGTGCCTTGTTTTTAGGATATAGTTACATCTGTTCGTTCAGTAAGCTGTCTAATTATAAGAAAATAAGTGTATAAAATATTATAATAGTCAATATTTTCAGTTCACTTATTTTTTTTTTTATTACAATGTTGTGTCAAATAGTTTTTTAATAGTTGGATGAAATTTTCATAAATCGTGGATCTTACTATTACCAACTTTATTTTCGTAAAATGAGGAGGATAACCATTATCATATTATTTATTGATATTTTTCCAAAAGTACTTTTTTTTCTTTAGCAAATATTTTTTGTATTTGCATTTGACTTGTCGCTTGTAATGCGTTCGTACTGCAGCTGTAAATATTGTTGTAAATCCTATTTATTCCAAGAATTTTCTTGTTTATTTTATTTATTAAATTAGAATGAAGAATACAGCATCTAATGGCCAATTACACTAGTTTATTTTGTAAAATTGAATTGTATCAGAATCAGAGACTATTTTTAAAATATAGAAAACATAATGTATGATTATACAGTGATCCCTCCCTTATACACGATGTTCAGTAATTACTTTTTCATACCACTATTTTAAAACAGTAAAATTCGATTTATGAAGTCGAAAATTACATTATAAAAAACTGGTGCGAAAAAATGATTTCGAGTATCGCGTATAAGTGAGAGATCACTGTACGTGTAAAATAACCTCTATTTGGATTTCAAATTCTTAACCCTTTCCGGCACAGTGGTCCCACTCCGGGCACACATAATTTTAATTCCAACTTTGCATTCGACACCAAGAATATTTAATAAAATTTTGTTTCTAATATGAAAGCTTAAAATAAGCAGTTTTTATTTTCTAAAAAAGTCGTTTGTAAATTCCGGTGTCAGTCAGTAATTTCTCATTTTACGAACAGGCTTTGTCTGTGCCGGAAAGGGTTAAAGAGCCTTTGAAATAGTCAAAAACTAAAAACTTGTTTTAATAGCTATATTAAAATTTGATTTTTAGGAACATTTTAAAAGAGACAACATGCTAAAATTAGCTTTAGAAGGGAAGTTAGGGTAGCTATGTCCAAAACGGTTTGACCTCTTTTTATATGATCAATATGAAATATAAACATTAAAGTCAATTTTGTTTAAACGGTGATTTTGGCCATCCAGTGTATGATTTCTCAGAAATGGCTGGATACAATTTCATGAAATTTTTACTGATGGTGTACACCTTACACAGGGTTCGTACGCTTTTACCATAATTTTTTAATAATTTTTTTTTCTATTTAATACTTAAAAAGCAACAATTCTAGAATGCTCGTTACATTGTAGGATTTGTTACGCTTTTCTGCAGTTAAATAAGGCAAAACATTCTACTAAAAATTGTGATAAGAGCGTACGAAACTTGTTATAGATGCAAACGATGACCATCTATTATATTCATCAAGTAAGAAAATTTGAAATTAAAACCATTTATATTTTTAAAAAATCAAAATTTTACTACATTATTTTTACATTTTTCTCAAGAACTAATAGTTATATTTTGTACAGTGTAGGTCAATTTAAAAACATATTATATCTGTACTAAAAAATGACTAACTCCGACAAATCATTTCCAATGATTGGAGTATCATAGTTGAAATTTGTCCAACAGAGCAAAAATATGCCGGGACCAGGACTCGAACCTGGGTACTTTGGTTTGCCGTACCAACGCTCTCCCTTCTGAGCTGTCCCGACGATATCTTGGCTGGCATATCTCACTCTTATTTGTTGGACAATGCTGCGAACTGCAGCGCTAATTTCATTCATCCGATGCTTTCTTCTGTTCATTATGACCTAATTACATGAAATACAGGCGTTTCCGTGCTATTTCAGATTCATTATATAAAATGCTATATTTATAGCTCGGATTAATGAAATTAGCGCTGCAATTCGCAGCCTTCTCCAGCAAATAAGAGTGAGATATGCCAGCCATGATATCGTCAGGATAGCTCCGTAGGGAGAGCGCTGGTACGGCAAACCAAAGTACCCAGGTTCGAGTCCTGGTCCTGGAATATTTTCGCTCTGTTGGAAAAATCTGAACTATGATACTCCAACCATTGAATATAATTTACCTAGTTGAATATGCTTCCCTCTGTTCATTATGATCTGACAATTCAATTATGAGAAATCCTGCGAGCAATGCATATAAGATTAATTAATTTATTAAAAGAGTATTAAATTGGAAAATAAATTAAAAGACTTTGTATTCATCTAGACTCATTTTCAGAGCATTAAGTGTTAGCATGGATCTATTTTAATGTGTGTTTAAAATCTCATATCCAAACGTAAATCAGATGTAGAGTTATTGCAATCCATATTAGGGTCTTATCTGCATGTTCTACTCCAATTTTCATTAATCTTTTCAATTTGAAAGGTACATGACTCCTTAAGGCTTGTGGAAAAAAGACTTACAAGAAAATGCAATTAGGAATTATTGTTCAAGAAAAAATATATATATAACCACACTGCTCAAGTATTAGTCAAATCTGTTCTTCCTGACTGAATGTAATTGAATATTGCAGTGTAAGTTAGAATCTTTATGTTCATTTTAGTTTTGAGAGGTAAGAATTCAAAATAAAGAAAAATTTCGTATTTACCCATTCTGGTCAATTACCAACGGCGTTGAAAGTTTAGTGAACCAATAATTGACCAGATCCTTATAAATATATAAATCGTTATGTTTAAATATATTCACATAAAACAAACACCAATGAACTACATTAATCAATTAATGAGCCATGGAAATTAGAACTTCTATGAATAAAGAGGAAATGACGTACCCTCAAAATGGTGAAACTGCAACTGTAACCGATTCCGCCTTTATAAATTACCTTTCTGGCAACCTTCCACCAGTAAATTTGTATAGATATCTTCTCATTACTTCTCATTTTCACGCAGAAATTCTGTCATATCAAGGCAAAAATATTTATTCCTTTTTACTTGTGGGAATTTACTCCGGCGGCGGTTCCACCATATTTTGAAAACATAAACAATCTTCGTGTCAATGTCAGTGAAAGAGATTATAATAACTTCGGGGCAAACTGCCTCTAGTAAAAACGAATAAATTTGTTTTTCTTATTTATGACTGAAATTTTGCATAAATAAGGCGAAAAGTTCTATTCAAATTTACTGATGGAAATTTGCCCAGGTGGTAAAAAAGAGTTGTTGATACGAAGTAAACAAACAACAGCCGCCATCTTGTGATTATATCCTAAGTTACTTCACTCGCAACTGGTAGACACTACACTATATCTCTCCTCCTCTTTATTCATAGCTCCATACTTGTAACAATGGAATTTTATTGGATGTTATATACCGTAATTTCCTGCGTATAATCCTCGGCTAAATTAAGTAGGTTTTAATCCAGAAATTTTTATTAATAAAGAAAGTCAAATAAGATCAAATTAGAAATAGGTTATACTTTGTAAATTAAAATTTCTGGTCGAAAACAGATTTATTTGAGCCGCGGCTTATACGCCAGAAATTACGGTACATTTTCTACCAACCAAAAATTAACATATCCTTATAACATTTTCTGTTTCTTACAGCTTTGTGTCTCTCTGGTCGATTCCTGTTCAATTACTAGTGCACTCACTCGATATAAATTAAAACTATGAATTTTCTTGATGAAAGAATAATTCCGCTGATATCTGATATTTCTATGGAGATATGAATTAAAATATTTATCTAATTAAATAAACAATTTTCTTAATTAAAAAATATTTTT
Source organism: Maratus michaelseni (assembly GCA_963931845.1). Taxonomy (NCBI): domain Eukaryota; kingdom Metazoa; phylum Arthropoda; class Arachnida; order Araneae; family Salticidae; genus Maratus; species Maratus michaelseni. The sequence continues at coordinate 165,592,146 of OZ007586.1, forward strand.
AAATATGCGATTTCCTTTAATTTAAACAAGCTGTAAAAAAGTTTTAAATTATCATTAAAAATATTCAAATGTTTAAACGCCTTTGATAATTTGCATCTTTTTTCAGTAGATTATGAAATGAAATGAAATTGCTTTCATCTGTTCAAATAAAAGTCCTTGATATAATGACGCAATTAAACACTTTGACAAGAAATTTAAAGCGAAAAATAAAAATATTTTTTTTACAGAGCTTGATTTTATTCGCTTCCTCTTGAACAATTTGCTGTACACTTTTGCAGTTATTATTTTTAGTGGATTTATTGGATGGAAAAAATTTTATTAATTGAATTAAATGTAGACTTGCTCGTATCTTTTGACTTATTAACTATTTCAGGAATTTTCAAATATTTCCCATTTTTTTGTCGCATCAACATAGCCACGAAAAAGTAATTAATTAAAAGTAAGGTTTTTGTTTTTGCATTTTTTAATGTAGGTGGTGTCTGTCGTTTTTTATTTGATGTGTAAGTTTCTTAAAAGTGATCCAATTAAAAATATATAATTAAATTGCTATTAAATGGCTGAGGGTAGAAGATTATTCCAAGCTGTCATAATTAAAAAAAAATATATAGTTGCGTTTTATTCTATATAAAAGCCATTCGTATAAAAGTCATCTTTAGCTAGTTTTTATTTGAATTTTAGTTTTTCACGTCGCTTCTTTATTTTTTACAAACGTTTAATATGTCATTCAATGGAAATTTTTAATATGAAATTATATACCACTTTTTTCGACTACTATTGTTCTGATTATTTAATCACATAAAGTCATTTATTTAAAATAGTGAAGATTCTATTTTAAAAGTGGTAGATGCTTTGAATAAACGAAAACCTTCGAATTGAAAAACTGCCTTACAAAAGCATTGAACGGAAATAATCATTACCACTGTAAAAGATTTCATCGGGAAATGAACTGATAAACAGAAATAAACTAACATCTGAGTTCTTTTAATCCCACAATAATAATATACTCATTTAAAACGTGATATATGTACATGTAATATTTAAAAACGATATCAAATATTAAAAATAATTAAAACTTAATATTAAAAATAAGTATTACTTAAATTTTTTGCCATAGTCCAAGAAACAAATTATAAAATAGAAGGAACGATGTATTTTTCATTTTTTTATGTTGTTTTCATTTTTAACTGCAAAAAAAATATTGCAAATTTTGTGAGTAAACGAGGCGGTTTCTAATTCTGTGTTTAAAAATTAAATGGAAATTTTTTATCATTAATATTGGTGCTAGACTCCTTGGAAATTCCAAGAAGTGTGCGAACCTAGGTAATGTTCTCAACTTTTAAACATAACATCTGTTTGAAAACAAGAAGAACTTTCTGGACCTAATACAAACATTTCACTGAATTGATTTTCGAAGCTTATCACTATCTGAAAACTTGTAGATGTGTTGATATCTATTGGGGCAACACCTGCCAAACTTCTGGTTCTATTCATACACTTTGAACCATAAATGTTTGTTAAGAAATAAAATGAAATAAGCATTGCATAGAAGCAAGCAACTCACACTATACAGATTTAGAAGTTACATTCATACAGTGTTGAACACAATGGAAGAATTAGCCGCGAACAAATTTACGGAATCACTTATACTTTTCTCTACCTTCTCTATTTATATATATAGGAGCCGTAACGATCATTTTATTACTGAATTGCATACAGTACATTATAAATAAAATATGATAGGCTCATTGCGTCCAATCATGCCACTTTTAGAAAAATTGAGTATTTTTAAGAATTATTTTTACAAATGCTTAGATAAATAAATAATGCTGTTCTATTTTACTCTTTTCAAATATATATATATATATATATATATATATCTGTGTGTCTGTGTGTGTACAAGTTGTTTCCATTTCTCTGTTAGAAAATATTTGATCAGATTAAATACGCATTTTTGTAATGGAATAAATAAAAAATTTTATTTCATAAAATATTGGGCGTTTGAAAAAACGTTGCCTGAATCATCGTTCTCGTACAAGGAATACCCGGCAAACCTTAGACACCTACCCCGCTTACTCCGCGCTGGTTTTAACACTAGAACTACCATGAGACCAGCGTTGCCAGTCGGCTACTTTTGTTTAATTCAGATTGCGTGATTGCCACTAGTTTTTGGAAATAGGAATATTCGCCATATTTAATGACAGATTAAATAATGTGAGAATAAAGCCAATTACACTATTTTAAAAAAAGTGGTGAGGATCAAACAATCTGAATTAAAAAAAGTAGCCAACTGGCAACACTGCATGAGACGTCTTTTGACGGTTACCAAATGAATATATTCCGATTCAAACCAGAAAATTCTTTTTAAAATAAATTAAATATAAAACTCACAGAAATACGTTAAATGAATAAGTTAAGTAGATTTAAATAAAATTTTTGGTGTAAATTTTTTTTAAAAAGCTTGAGTAAAATTTCCGGTAGTTCTAGTAGTAACCACCGGAATATCAACCCAATCTTCGCATTATACAACCTGTGGCCAGTAAGTTCGGTGAAGGAGCCTGCAGACATGCCAAGTCTCCGGCTTTTTGAACGCCGGTATTATCTTAGAGAAAATGTTGTTCTTTTAAATCGCCGAATGTTCCGATTACATAAAACAACATTTTCTGTACTAAAATACTGGTACGAGTTGTAATTTTTCCAACTGGACGAAAAATGTCCGGGCCAGGATTCGAACCTGGGATCTCTTGGCTAAAGCTGCCACGCTCTACCTACTGAGCTATCCCGGTCGAATCTGGAGGGCATAATTCATCCAGTTAACCTTATTGATCATAGCATCTGGTCTGATTTTTTTTAAAGTCAAAACGCTGGATACGTGATTACACTGGATTAATTTTAACACAATTATGCAAATTGGTAAAGGAATAATACGAGTTGTAATTTTTCCAACTGTACGAATTAACTGGATGAATTATGCCCTCCAGATTCGACCGGGATAGCTCAGTAGGTAGAGCGTGGCAGCTTCAGACAAGATATCCCAGGTTCGAATCCTGGCCCGGACATTTTTCGTCTAGTTGGAAAAATTACAGCTCGTATGATTCCTTTACCAATTTGAATAATTGTGTTAAAATTAATCCAGTAAAATATTGGTGCCCAAAAAGCCGGAGACTTGGCAACTCTGAGCCTGTAGAGGTCGCTGCTGTACTAGTAGAATATCAACGCGCCGCGCGTGGTGAAGGTCAATATCTGTTTGAACGTTTGGCAAGGTTCCAAGTGCGTTTATTCCCTGTTACGTTTAACGCCGAGCGCAAAAGTTTTATTGTGGATTGTCGCGGTAAACAAAACGGATCAGAGAATAAACATGTTGTTTTGTTTCAAACTTGGAAAATCAGAAAAAGAAACTCACGAAATGCTCAAAGAAGTTTATAAAGATGAAGCCGTCACATCAAAGAGTGTTTATGAATGGTTTAAGCGTTTCCGGGAAGAGCGGACCAGCCTGGAAGATAATGCCCGGCCACACACCGCCTTGGTTGTATGGCAGTTCCTGGCCGCGAATGGAGTTGTGACACTTGATTTGGCACCTGCAGACTTCTTCCTCTTCCCCAGATTGAAGTCAGCACTGAAGGGAAAGAGATTTACGGACATCACCGACATTCAACGCAACGTGACGGCCGAGCTGAAAGCCATTCCGAAAGAACTGTTTTACAGGAGTTTCCAGGACTTATATACTCGTTCCCAACAGTGCATTACCATCCATGGAGATTATTTTGAAGGACAGTAAATTGTATTTGACGCTGTACAATACTGTATTTGAAATAAAAATTCATTCACCGAACTTTCTGGCCACAGGTTGTATATCCAGAGTGTTAGTCACTTGGGTTGTCCAATTAATACACAGAAGAAAATACTATTTATTCCAGGATAACGACTTAAAGCATTATATAAGGACATATCTTTTATGGTTCAGAGTTTCTTAATTACAGGCGAATTTCTTAAAAAATAATGTGACTTCCTAATATGATAAGAATAAAAAAGGCCAATTTTAAAATTTAGGATAGTGTTACTGTAAAGCAAAAATCAATAAGCACACGGATATTGGCTATACTTTTTAAAGATTTTAAAGCATTTATAATTTTTGTCTTTTACAAACGCTGATTAATTACTTTTTTTTTGTAATAATTACAGAAATGTTTATAAGATAGTGAAACGTATGAAAGTATGACAGTGATAAAACGTATATAAATTTATTTACGAAACAAAAAAAAAGCCTGCATATTTGTAACAGAAAAAGCTATTAGAATTATCTTTTTATTTTGATTTATATCAGAGCCAAACTTTGTGTTATTTCCTTCTCTGTATATTTTGCGAAAATGAATATTAACAAATTGACCAAGGGTTGGGTTAACCTATGTCCCTCCGACTATTTTTTCATTCCATGCGTACTAATTTTTGAAAAGTAATCTCTGCCGAACACGCATAATTTGATATTTTCAGGGGACATCTATCACAAAGAATTTTTTTGTAAGTTGGGACGCAATTGAATATACAAATAGTGGCCAGTACCGGCCCGTAATCAAAATGTTAATTCATATATGTAACCCTTTATGTATTGGCATGAATTTATATATAATGTTCAATTATAAGCTAATAGAATAGTAGTTTCCATTTGACTCAATAGTCATTTGAATGACATTGCATAGTAATGACTTCGAAGTAATTTGTAACTTGGATCATTTCTGCATAGCTTTAACTAAAATATTTAGTTCCTTATTTAGTCAGCTTTAATGATGTAAATTGAATTTGGCTTTTACTTGCGCCATCAACTATCAAAATATGTTCAAGATAACTATCTAATAGAAAATTTAATGAAATCGAATTATACTGAAAGTATTATTGTAATAGAATTAGAAATTTAATTATTCCGTAATAAATTATAACAGGTACAACGGTTGGCAGTTTGGTTTTCTTTTTATTTAGAAATTTTAAGTTAAAACCTGAAATTACGAAAGATTTTGTTTTTACTTTACGTAATCGCGAAATGTCTGTCCTTGAGCCTTTGAAGGACGGTCTGATATTATTTATATAACTTAGTTTTCATCACTAAATGCCAGAGGCGTAGCGTCAAGGGGGGCACGGATCACTTTACTACCAGTATTTTTATATACTATATTTGCCCTTATTTAATTCATGCAGTTCAAGGATTAAATAAGGCTAAATGTAGTACATAATTATACTGGTAGTAAAATGATCGTGCCCCCCCCCTAACGCTACGCCACTGCTAAATGCAACAATCGCAGCGGAATTTTGGAATAAAATTATGCTTTTATAACGTGCCGGATGAAAAACCTTTTCTCGTTTCAAAATAAATTTGTTCGTAAATCCAGGTGTCATTCAACCATTATAACGTTTCCGTAACAGAACTAACTACTTTACCCCAACAGGGTTAAAAACAGAAAAAAATTACTGTTCGGATTTTATAGTATGAATCCTGAATTTCTGAAATAAAGTCGCTTAACTGGCAACCCAGGAGATATTACATTTAAAAATTATAAGGAAATCCTTTAAAAAATATTGTTTAAATACTTTAAATCCCAATTTACATTTATATTTAGGTAACATTAAACATGTCAGAATGTAGAAAGATGTGTCAGCATTTATCAATAAATCTCAGCTACTCCATCGAACACTTGTTTGGCTATCACCATTTATTTGTAATCAGTAATCTTCATCATGTATTTCTATTGCAAATTGTTATAAAATCTACTACGGAGATTATTTTTGGTAATAGTGGTAGCCCAAAGTGTGACTACGCTGACACCTGACACTGTAATTATACCATATTTTTAAATCATATTCTTCAATGTAATTTGAAGGAAGTAAAGGAAATGTTTTAGCTTTCTATATTACATTCATTTTATTTTTTTAGAATAGAGCTCTGTGAGCCTCTCAAGGCTTAAAAAGTACATTTTTTAAATGGCTTAAAATTTATAAATTTTTACGACTTCCGCTAATGTAATACATATAATCATAATTTTCGTTTCAGCTTCAAGTACAGCACCCTTAATCTGGCAAAAATAGAGAAAATTATACACATGACCAGGTTTCCCACAATTCCTTAAATTCGAGTACCATTATTTCCGAATAGTATTTATAAGACAGAAGTTTGGCAATTAAGCGCCACACAAAAAAGAAGGAGAGTCTAGACTACCTCTAATTTCGAAATAATCTAATTTTCCTTAGTTAATCATAAAACTCTGCGATTAAAATAGTCGAAAATTTTTATTCGAAAATATTGGCAGCCTATTCATCCTCCTTCCTGTGAGCTACTGCTACCATTAATCACTTTAATGTTAATTAATCATGTTGCGGCAATGTTGAAACTAACTCACCAGAATTTACGAATAATTTTTTTAATGCTATTTTAAAAGCAACATTTTTACTAAAATTCTGGTACTATTTAGATTATAATTAAGGAATATAAATAGTGTACAACCGTTTTTCAAAGGTAAAATAAGGCTAAGATTGCTAGTCAGAAATAGTGGTGCACAATTTCAAGTACATATGGAAATCCTGCTGTATACTTTTACCACTTCTTGGATATGTAAGAGTGAACCATCTGTATTATTTGGAAACACTTCAAGTGCTGGGTGCGAACAGTTTGACCAAAATTTTTTAACAGAATATTTCGCGTTATTGAATTGCAGAAAAATATTACAAATTCTTTGATAAAATAAGGCAATTAAAATTTCTGAGATTAAATAAGTAAAAGGCCAATTTCGGATAAAAAGAAATGGTATCATACTCCTTGGAAATTTTATGTAGTGTAGTCACCTTGAGCAAGTTAGATGGACTTGCATTAATATAAACGTTATTCCAACTTCTCTTATTTATTCCGGGGTCTAAAGCAAGAGAAACATGTTTAAAACCGGAAATTACATATAAGGAAATGTTCCTTTTTTCTATAAGTTACTAGTTAGATTTCATTTTTAAAATTTTGATTAAATATAATTTCCAGTAACAAACGTGCTGCAGGAATAATTAAGATATGTTACCAACTATGGTTATTCATTTGCCCTAAAAATACAGAGGCGGGTCAATAGACACGCGTGCGCATAATTGTAAACTGCTGCGAGCGTTTGCTACCAAATTTTAAAGCCTTTCTATGGCAAAAGGAGTAGAGTTGCCAGTTTTGGATTTATTTTAAATTCAGAAATTCTGACTTCTTACCAGAAATTAAGAATATGAATGTTTCATTTACTTAACGACATACCTTTTGTGATTACTAGAAGTAAAACTTCTTCTTTCCAAATTTCCGGCATGAATTCCAAATTTTTGTTTTTAAAAGGCCAAACTCTCAACCCTGATTGGATAGTATCTATTTCACTTAATTTTGATCTCCAAATGTCATATTTGTACGCGAATGTTTGAATAAAATTTTGCTAATAGAATACTACTTATTTAACAAGTTAACTGTCATACATACTATGATTAAAGAAAATTCTCGAGGCTACGATATGATCTGGATTTCTACTTATATTGCATATGAAATATGTGGCAGAAATTTCTAACACACATCTTCTTTTTTTTATAAATTCACAGAAACCTTTCAGTAAAAAAACAGGGTTTGTACGCTTTTACAACAATTTTTAATAGAATTTTTTTCGCCTTCTTTAAATGCAGAAAAGTGTTACAAATCCTACAATTAAACGTGGAGTCTACAATTTCTTCAAAAACCCTGAAAAAGAATACCATTAAGCATTTATGAAAGGATTTTGCAAAACTGATTACGCCGCTCCAGCTGTCGTACAGCTCACTAACTACGACGATAACTAAGACGTCACTAACTAAGACGACGATCGGAACAGTGTATGGTAGTTAATGTGTCACTACGCTAACGAAAAGTATTTAGTTACTTTCAATTCAATTCGTTTTCGTACTTTTCTGTTAGCCGGGTGCCAGTGATCGCCAAATTTTATTTAAAACTCGCCAACACTTTTTTCTAGGCATTCTTTTAACATTAGGCAATCACAAGTAGGCAATAATTTAACATTGTAAAATAATACCTTAAAAACCTTATGTAAAAAGAAGTAAGATATAATCATGATAAAATGCATAAACAGAGATATATCAGTACAAATAACAAAATCTCACATAATCGGACCTATTTATGATTTCTGAGTCATTAACAAAAAATGTTAAACTAACAGATAACATAAAGTAGAAACATTTTATTTCATAATGAAAGAATCGTATCTAATTTTATATATAAATTAATAAAAACTTACGTTATATAAGTTCTCAAAATATTTTAATATCATTTAGAATTGTAACAAAAACGAAACATCATGTGTAAAGCATACATTAAGTAACATTTTCCAACACTTACAAAATAATTTTACACGTATTTACCGTTTAACCCTTTCAAGGGCGGTGTTTACAAGGCGCGAACGCTTAATTTTAATTCCAAACTGCCAAGTGACACCCAGGAATTTTTAATAAAAATTTGCTTTTATAATATACGCAAAGAAAATCGTTTAGTTATTTTCAAATAGATTTGATCGTTAATTCTGGTGTCAGTCAAATATTTCAACATTTTAGTAAAAGAAGTCCTTTACCCTTGAAAGGGTTAATAATGTGAAAGAATATATCTAAGTAAACAAATTGGAAAACGTATAACATATTTAAAAATTAATTTCAGAAATTATCAACAATATTCGGAAAAATATACGAATTATTTTGTGCAGCCTTGTATATGATCTATATATATATATAGAATGCTAAATTTTAGTTCAGTTAGGAAACGCGTAGCACAGTTTAAAATTCCCCTTCTGGAATTTCTGTCAATAAACGGAAATTTACTCGAGAGATTTTGTGCTGCCCTATATATGATCTATAGAATTTATACACACCAAGTAATAGACAAAAAATGAGTTAAATTTAAAAACACTTTCAGCAACTGAAAACGCACTTACCAGCAATTATTGTTAACAGACAGCGCCGAATTTTTTGTTTTTCTTTTCAACATTGTTGGAAAGTGTTAAAAATGGATCGTTAGATGTTCTTCTCCATGTGAACTCAGCCAATTATGATTCTAATTGATGACGGGAAAGGGTTGCAATTCAAAAGATGCCAATTTAAAGAAATTTTGCGAGTTATCACGGGCGACCGACTAATACAAAAGTACCTCCGTTTTCAAATTTAGACTATAATCAAGCATTTCAGTATTCTAACAACAGATTTAATTTGACTTCGAAAGCGTTAAAATAGAAATCTTACACATATTTAATCACAGGTAAACTTGCGATTTAAAAAGGCGTAAAATAGTATCACTAATAGAAAGTGGTGGAAACAATTATAGAATGGAGGTGGCTACCCAACTCATTTTTCGAACCCCCCCCCATACGGTCCGGTTTTTTCACTTTTTCTAACGAGGGAAGTTTCCGAGGTCGGGCACACAGAATGCGGTGAACGCGTGTATATCGATAGAGTATAATTAGTATATAAATATATAAAAGCCGTAAAGCGCAATATCCAGGTCTTTTTGAGAAAATAGGTCTCTTCAAGGTTTACGTTACAGTTAATAATCGGTTAATTTTTTTTCTTAGACAAGTAGCTCAGCAGCTTGTTTGGCAAGACGCTCGACTCAGCGTTTTTCTGTTTGTGTTCGAATACCCGTGAGATTTATTTTTCGTAGCAAAATCTATTTATCAATTACTTTCGAACTACAATTAAAAAAATAATTATAATCATTGTAATTTATGAAAAGTATAAATTAAATATAAGTTTTATAACATATAAGTACAGTTTTGACTGTGACATTTTGCATGTTTAAACGGATAATGAAAAGTAAAAGTAAAAAAAATAAATATATGTCTATCGACCAGAAATGTTTGTTGTTATTTAAAATTATTTACATTGATGTAATTGAATAATGTACTGTTTTCACAGAGAAATAAATTAAAATAAATAGAGAAATAGAGAAATATCTATAATATATTATTTTAATTTTGTTTCATTATCCAAACATTTAAAAAATTCCATGATTAATTAAAACTATGCTTTTATATTTTTAATATGATTTTTTAAAATCTTGTATTCTTCATTTTGTAATTAGAATAACTGTCTAACCTAATAATTATTTTTAGCAATTAAAATATTTTGTTGTTTAGTATGATTTTATAATACAGTTTATTTATATAAATACAATTTAAAGTATGAAATTTTGAATGTTTATATATTTAATGAAAGTAAAGACAAAATAAATAAACAACAACAGCAACAACCAAAAATAAGCAATTAGTACCTCTATAGATCACAAAAATTTTAAATTTATTTACTATTATTTACAAAAATCAACTATTATTTTTTACAGTGAAGTAAATTAAAATACGTTACATAAAATTATAATACGCTGACTTAATTATTTGTTAAATTGCAATTTTCTATTATCATAATAGTATTTCAAAATATGTCGTATTTTAAACAACTAACATTTAAACTTTAGACTTTTTTTAAATCATGGATTGTTGTGTTTATACGTAATTAGAATAACTGTCCGTGTACTTAAAAATAAGTTCTAAAAAGATACTTAATTCAGGGTTCGTACGGATCAGGGAATTTTCCAGGAGTGTCACCAGTACTTTCTTTACATAAAAAGAATTCGAGGTTAAACTCGGGAAACTCCGTCTTCTTTTAAGGAGCGATTTCCTGCAAGAAAATACTGGTAGCGGAGAAATTCCTGGTCGCAAAATTCCAGGAGCCTTACGAACCCTGTTAATTGCTAAAAATATTTATTACGCAGACGATACGTACAAAACCAAATATCGGAGATTTAAAAAAATCATGTAAAAAATTTAAAAGAATATTAAAAAAATATATATTGAAATATTTGTATAATGAAACAAGATTAAAATAATATATTATAGATTTATAGAACGAATTTTAGTTTATTTCTATGTGAAAATCAGTCGATTATTCCTTTAAATAAATTTAAATAAATTTAAATAACAACAAACATTTATAGTCTGTTGAAATATAAATTTCCTACTTTTTTTTTCTTTTACTTTTCATTAGCCATTTAAACATGCAAAATTTCATAGTCGAAACTACTTATATGCTTACTTGTATTTCATTTATATTTTTCGTAAATTTCAATGATTGTACATATTTTTTTAATTGCTTTTCGAGAGTACTAATTGATAAAATTTTCTCTTCGAAAAATAAGTCTCACTGGGATCCGAACCCAAACAGAAAATTCTTGAATCCAGCTTGCTGCCAACAAAGCTGCTGAGCCGCTTGTCTATATAAAAACATTATCTGATTATAAACTGTAACATAAACTTTGAGACTTATTTTCTCAAGACCCTCTGGGCATTGCGATTTATGGATTTTATATATTTATATACTAACTATACACTATCGATATACAAACGTTCACCGCATTCTGTGTCCCCGACCTTGGAACGTGTCCTTGTAAGATGATTGATTGTTCTAATATCATATAGGACTTGTATTTCCTGCCTCTATGAGTCATTTGTGTTATATGATAGTTTAATTGTGTTATACAAGTTCCGAAACATGTTATTCAGTAAATTATAATGTACTTCAAACTTCAATTATATGAATATTATATTTGTTCTACATGATGCATTCACTATAAAATCATACATTTTGTTTTGCTATTATGTGCATCGAATGTAAAGCTTATAAAAGGAAATGAGAGATCTGAGCACTTCATATTGAAAAAAATTAAATTGATATAAATGAAGCACATTATAGTTTACTAAAAACCTATGATTCTGATCTTCTGTAACACATTTAAACTATCTTCAAAGGAAAATTAATCAGGGAGGTGATAAATAGAGACCCTAAATTATATTCAAACAGTTAAATTCAAACAAGGGGCAAAATTCCGAACCTATAGTGGCAAAACTTAGCATTTATCTGCCCAACTCTCCTTCAGCTATGCGCACACGGATCAACTGGTAAGTTCAGTATGTTTAAGCCCTTAAGCACCATATTCAATTTAGTGATAGTATGCTGAATACCAGCTATGTTAAATTTCGTCAAAAATAAAAAAAATACAAAAATACAAAATTCATACCGGACATTCTAAAAGAATAATTTTAATTTATGGAATCACGAAAAGTCTGTCATTTTATAAAATACAAATTACTACTATAACGTAATACTGTGAATTCAATTTAAAAAAAGGTCAAACTATCAACCTGGACGTACGCACATACGTACTGGTATTGCAGATAGAGGTGTTCATGACGTACGCAGGTACGTCTTGGTGCTTAACCCTTTCCGGCACAGACAAATTCTTTACGTAAAATGAGAAATTACTGACTGACACCGGAATTTACAAAGGACTTTTTTAGAAAATAAGAACTCCTAATTTTAAGCTTTCATTATAGAAACAAAGTTTTATTAAAATATTCTTTGTGCTGTTTGCATGTTTGGAATTAAAATTAGCTGTGCCCAGAGTGGGACCACTGTGCCGGAAAGGGTTAAGGGGTTAATGTTAAACGTGAACTTAGCAAGAAATCTGGAATGCTGATTTTCAGGCATCTTTTCTATTACTTGAGTATGCAATTTTTTCCAGGAATAGTTGAATATCTAAAGTTATTCCGAATTTGTATAACATCTGGTCACCGAATATCTGGTTACAAAACGAAAATAAAATTGTAAATAAACTATAAGACTATTTCTGTGCAATTTTAGAAAATTATTGATTAAATAAAAGTAAAGTGATGATAATGTAAAAATAAAAGAACTTTACAACTTTGCGTAGAGAAAATGAAAATTTTAAATCGCAAGAAACAAACTCTCCTGGGAATTTTCAAGGAGTCTGGCAACACTGTTAATGATAAGAAAATTTCTATTTAATTTTTAAAAAAAAGAATTCTTAACCGCTTCGTTTTTTCACAGAATTTGCAATATTTTACTGCAGTTAAATAAGGCAAAAAAAAAGTTAAATATATGCATTAGAAATGTGCGAAACCCCGAATTCGTTTAAAATTTATAAGTTTAAACATAAAATTTTACACATAGGAAAACCATCATACCAATTACTGAATTCGTACGCTTTAGCCACGATGTTTTAATAGACTATTTCTAATTAATATTCAAATAGCAGAAATTGTAGACGCCTCACTTAATTTCAGGATTTTTAGTACTTTTCTGCAATTAAATATCGCGAAAAATTATATTAAAAAATTGTGGTACATTTGTACGAACCTTGCATTATATTTTATGTAATACTATTTTATCCCCATCTCTATCTCTCTCTCTCTCTTACATTACAAACTTTGTTTAAATCAACTTTCTTATTTAGATAAACTAAAGTATTTCCTCAATAAATTTCATTTTTTTCCCTTTATTCTGTCTCAAAAAATCTCTGACTGTGACACTTGATTACACTGCTGATGTGAAGCTCTAGAAAGAGATGAGGCTTGAGTTCTTTCGAGTGGAAATGATGTTTTGTGTTCGACGAGAAAGAAAAGTAGTTTCATTCTTATCCACAAAATAATTCGGTCGTTTCCTTTGAGACATTTTCCTATTCGATTTCATGTCATATTTGGATGAAATAGTGTTTTTGTCTTGTCAGCATCTCACTGTCTTTCTTTTTTTTCACCGTGTTATATTTATCAATTCTAATGTTTTCCCCTGATTTTTATTTTTTAAACAGCCGATGGTATTTAGCGTTGAATCGTAATAAGAGAACCTTTTAAATGGCCCCTTTTTTAACTCCACTTTTTACACACACTAATTTTAGTAGAAGAGTTGTAACTCAAATATCGTAGAAATCTACCACAAATATTCCTGATGAGAAATAGTGGTAATATAAATGGGACTATTGGAAAGATGACAGTTTTCCTAGACGTACGTTGAATCCTAATAATAGCGTAATTTGTACCGTTTCTCAAATTTTCTCTGAACAGAGATCTATTATTTTTTGGAAAAATATTAATAAGTAAAAATATTTACAAAATTCCTTTTTAATGTACAGTTTCTTATTATATAATGCTTTCTCTTATAGTTCACCAGTAGATATATCAAAGTAGATAACATTAACCTTATATGTGCAAACACAAAATTGTGTCAAATATACGAAAAGCGATCCTAAAGTTCAAAAGCTGATCCTAAAGTTCTCAAGCTGATTCAATGATAATTTGGGCAGGGTTTGTGCTAAGCTAAATCACATGGCATGCTACGCTTTTTGTGTGGTTTTCGGCAAAAATTAATTCGCCTTTCTATAAATTATGTACGCTACGGTTAGTGAATACCCCCCTGAATACTAGGCCTACGCGCTGACACAAAAATGACAGCTATCGTACGCAGATTTTTTTAGCGTTTGTACGGTCCCTTGAGTTTTAAAAATAGCAAATTCTATAAATATCCTTCAATTTATTTTTTAAAATAAAATAAGGCAAAGAATACTTTAAGAAATTACTGGTGCCCAAAGTCAAGGGACAATACAAATGATAAATATAATCCATATACGACAGTCGCCATTTTTGTGTCAGCGCGTAGGCCTAGTATACTGAGGGTGGTGGGCACATAGTATACATCCTAGTGGATTATTTTGTAGTCTGTTCGTACCATTTTTGAAAAATAATCTGTACCATGCAGTTATACTAGGATATTTTCAAGAGAAATCTACCACAAGGAAATATTTTTGTAAATTGTCGGACGATTGAATATAAAAATAGTCACCTGTCCTAATCCTTAATCAATAAGTTAAATAAAATTTCTGTTTGAATGTATGTTTTCATGCATTCCAAAGTGTTTTGCATCGCATGTATTTAAAGCCGTTTATGTGAAAATAGTTGTTGGAAAATAGTGTTTGGGAACGGTTCAATTTACTGATAGATGAAATTGTAGAAAACAGAATCGAGCTACAAAATCTAAAATTCAGTATGCTCTATTACAGCAGATTAAATCTGCTTTCGATTAAAATTTGTATCACTTAAGGTATTATTGTACCCGGCTTATTAGAGCTGGGGGCTTGAAACTTTATTACATTGAAAAAATCAGTTTTATGTACAAATTTTTCATTTTTTTTTTAATTTTGGGGCATTTAAATGACTGTGTTGTAAATTAAATTATAAAGAAGTAGCCATCGAATCGACGAATCAACTAAAAGTTTTAGTGTTAGGATAATACTTAAATAGTATTATTTTAACAAACATTGTTGTGAATTGTTTATAATATTTTAACCATCTTTTAAAATTCGCCATAGCAAACGCAATGTATTTATAATAAGCCATTTCTCCTATTACAACCAAAGTTCATTCTTATTAATACTAGAACGGCCGGAAATTGAACTCTTCGGAAATTCGTTTTATAAAAATATTTTATACCGGAATTTGTATTTAAAACTATTTAACTTATTTATTTAACTTATTTTATGAATAAATTTCAGCTTTGAATGAAAATATATTTATTTAGTACCAGTCAAATTCACCGCTGTGTCCGATCTAGTGTTAGTATAAGACTATGTCTTAAAAAATTACGAAGTCTTATCTCTACATTATTTGTCATACTAAGTTTTAACAAAACGAGAATATGCTAGTTATTTCAAATTTATAACTGTTAAAATAAACAACAACATGCACTGAAAATTGTCAAATATTATGGAATATAATTATTTTGTCGTTATATTTATAGCTTTATTTATGTTAGTCAAAAAATGTAGTTATAAAATATATTTGTAATGGAAATTATTAGATGCCAAACCTCCCAAATTTGCCTATCACTTTTTTCGTAGAGAGATATTCGCTTTGAATAATCACAGGTTTCTTCGATTATATAGAGCGAATGTTTCTTATAGGAATTTTTGGTAGTCAGAAATCAAGAGAATTGACATCCATGAGAAATTCATTAACCTTTTGATTACTTTATTGGGACAAAATACGTCCCAGAAACTATATTTTATTCTATTCGTACCACGTTTTGAAAAATATCCCTATCATTAACTTATACTATGATATTTTCAAGGGATATATACCCCAAAGAAAAGTTTCGCTAAATTCTGGTACCACTGAATATAAAACTGGTCGCTAGTCCAGGACAGTCAGAAAAAGTTCAATGCATCTATATCAAAACATGTCGTCGCTACAATGCCAAACTATCGAATGTGAAAAAATGCATCTTTCATTACTTTTAAAAATGGGTGGATTGTCACCACTAAATTTTATTAGAATTCTTCGCCTAGTGTGGTAATGAAATTTCTGTGAAGAACATGATTTCTTGTTTGGCGTTCTTATTTATTCCGAGATGTCGAATCCATACCGGAAGTTTTGAGAGAAATTTTTTCACTTTAGGTAATCACGAAATGTCTGTCATTGAATATAAACAAAAGTTTCTGTTTACAATTTCTGGTATGAAATCAGAATGAAAAAGGAGACCAAACTGGCAATCCTTATTGAACATTTTGGGGATTTGTGAGTTATTTTGTACATAATTTTTTGTTCGTTAACTACATACAGGGTGTCCCACAAGGTACGCAGCGTCTAATATGTACAGATTCAGATAGAGCACATCAATATGAGTATTTTGAATGGTAACAAGTGGGGTCCCCGAATATAGCGTGATAGTCTAATTACAGGATGAATGTTATTATAGCTGCGAACTTTTACGCTTTTTTCTACCACTAGAATTTTATAGTAAATTTTACCTTATTAAATCTCCGAAATCACGGGATTCAATAAGTCAAAAATTTCTATAAATTTTTTGTGGTATCAAAAAAGCGTAAAAGTTGGCAGCTATGACGTTATTGACGAATCCGATAGTGGGTATTCCAAATGACGATGTGTACAACATGAAAGATTCCCCAGATGATTCTGCAAATTTGTGGTAACCACTAAAAATTTATAGAAATTGTTGCCTTATTGAATCCCGTGATTTCGGAGATGTAATAAGGTAAAATTTACTATAAAATTTTAGTGGTAGGAAAAAGCGTAAAAGTTCGCAGCTATGATAACGTTCATCCTGTAATAAGACTATCACGCTATATTCGGGGACCCCACTTGTTACCATTCAAAATACTCATATTGACGTGCTCTATCCGAATCTGTACCTATTAGACGCTGCGTACCTTGTGGGACACCCTGTACATTTAATGCAGTATAACAGGGTTCGTTTGCTTTTAGCACACTTTTTTAATTTAATTTTTTAATTTACCGTAATTTCCGGCGTATAAGCCGCAGCTCAAAGAGTCGTTTTTCGACCCAGAAATTTTATTCAATAATTGTAGTTAAATATTTACAGCGATCTTTTAAGTTACATTTTATAAAATAATATTTCTGGGTCGAAAAACGACTCTTTGAGCTGCGGCTTATACGCCGGAAATTACGGTAATATTTAAATAGCAGAAATTCTAGACGCTTAATTTAATTGGAGAATTTGTAATACTTTTCCGCTTATAAATAAGGCGAAAAGTGCTATTAAAAATGTGCTAAAAGCGTAGGAACAATGTACAATAATGTTAAATTATGGAGAAGATTCAAGTTGCACAATGTAAAAACATATATATTTCGTCATAACAAGAATAAATCTATCTTTTTTTTAATCTTAATATGCAGAAAATTTAATCCTTTTTCATGTACACTTTCCTCGAAAAAGGGAATTTTTGAAATACTTATGGGAACTAAGCACATAATCTTAAGAGTGCTTTATTCTGATCTGAATGTTTGTTTTCTCTAGGTCAATGCAATAAATCACAAAACAGATTAACGAAACAAAAAATCCACTTCAAATCATCCAATCACCATCCTTACAGTCCGAACTTTTCATCTTCTGACTAAACTTTTTGTGGTTCCCGTTAAAGAAGTGTAAAGAGAAACAAGATTTTCATCCTATAAAGAAAACAAGAAAATTTTATGTAATATTCATACACGTCCTAGTTGTTTTTCTTTCTCATATTAAAATATATATATATATATATATTGAAAGTGTGTAAATGTTAAAGAAATAATTATAAAAATTATTTTGATGCAATTTTTGTAAATAGTAGTGTATATATGTATATATCGATACTTCAGGGCTATGTTGAATTTCTGGAAAATTATAAAAGAAGTTTATTCGCTTACATAACGCGAAAACTAAAATTAAATATTCCTCATTTGGGTCTCATAATATAAATTCTCACATTGCATAAGTGTTTTTAAAACAAAAACCAGTCGTTTACTGTCATTTAAACTTACAATTTCATACCGAAATTTCCCGACCTTATTCCTTGGATAAGAAATAATTGTTTCGATACAGATATTTTTCTTTGTTTACTTAGTAGGATAAATACCACGAAGTTTGCATTCAATTTTGAGTTCGGCTTAACGAACTTTAATTTTCCAAAAACTCGATTTTCTGAAGAACGTTTATGTATAAGATCTATATTTTCTGTATCGGAAATTGTGGAACGCCAGTATACATCGTGATAAATCAGTTCATTAAATTTTCTATATGTTAAAATGTTTTCGTCTAATATTTTTTCATAGTAATACAATAATATTCTCGCTAGAAAAATACTTTTCGTTTTTATTACTCTTTTATTAACCCATTTATCCCTAGCGTCCCAATTTTGGGACGCTTTAGTAAAATAGAAAAATGTGCATTTCACACGACTTTTTTTTTAAAATAGAAATTTGGTGTCATATTTTATTGGGAAGCCCTCTGTTAAATAAGACACCAAATTTCTATTTAAAAAAAAAGTGGTGTGAAATGCACCTTTTCACATTTTACTAAAGCATCCACGCTAGGCACAAATGGGTTAAGCAAGACTCATTTCATTTTTTTATTATTATTATTTTAAGTATGCGGGATTTGTAAGCTATTACCATATTTTTTTAATAGAATTTTTCTATTTAATATTTAGATAGAAGAAATCGCAGACGCCATCTTTAGTTGCAGGATTTGTACTGTTTTTCTGCATTTAAATAAGGCGAAAAGTTCTAGTAAAATCTTACGAACCCTGTTTTGGTTTGAATTGTCCTCAGATATTTTGGATTAAAAAGAATCTACTCCGAATATATTTTAATTCTATTAAATAACAAGGAAAATAATACAAAATTAAAATAATTCAGATAAAGTATCGATATGTTGGTAATTTAACGTTCGTTGGTATCTAACAAAATTCTGTTTCCTACTCTGAAAAGTAGCAAATTAAGTGTTCTGCTTAATTAAAAGAATTAACCCTTTCCGGCACAGACAAATTCTGTTCGTAAAAGGAGAAATTACTGACTGACACCGGAATTCACAAACGACTTTTTTAGAAAATAAGAACTCCTTATTTTAAGCTTTCGTTCTAAAAACAAAATTTTATTAAAATATTCTTGGTGCCGCATGCAAGTTTGGAATTAAAATTACAGTGCCCGGAGCGGGACCACTGTGCCGTAAAGAGTAAAATAACAGAAAACTATATCATTATGTTCTAGCTACCTAAAACAGGGCTCTCAAATGGTCCGCTTTTTGAATACCGGTATTTTAATTAAAAAATTTATTTTAGCAAATTTTGCAGAAACCACCTTCGGAGTTAGCGTTTTGCGGGAATGGTGTAGAAACATATAATGAAATTTTAATACCGGATGTGGACAGCTTAATACAATAATGTTAAAAAAGTGCAAGCGAAATAGGGGAAGGAAGAAGGGATTCTCGTAGAGATTTCTTTAAACTAGGTTTGAAGCAAAAGGGGCAAAAAAGCTTTTGCATTTGTACTAGCGCCACTTATCAAAAATATATTTTTTTAATTGTTACAAAACAGAATAAAATCAATGTTTACTTCGTGAAAGAAATTCTCATAGGAACTGTGTAAGTAGTGAGATTTCTGCCACAAAGCACTCAGGTTATGACTGGGAAGAATCTCGAGATTTCTGATTGTTTGAATGCATGAAACAAGTAGCGGTTAGTAAGATATATATGTACGCTATAGGTACGCTTCGTGTACATTAACCGAACTAAAACCCCTCGATGCATGAAACTCGCTGTGCAGCATTCTCTAGAATGCATCAAATTCATTCAAGCTGCAGTTAGTAAATTATATATATGTACGCTTCGCGTACATTAACCGAAAAAAAACCCACTGGATGCATGAAATTCACTCTGCAGCAATCTCTTGAATGCATGCAATCTATTCAGGCTGCGGTCAGTAATGTGCGCACAAAAATTGGTTTACAGCATTCTCTAAAATGCATAAAAAACATCTTATCAAATAAAATCAACAAAAATGCACTTACCTTTATTTCTCCATCTTTCGTTTTTTTTTTAATGTTTCACAGGAATTATCCTTCTATGACATACAACAGAACGTCAAACCATTAAACTTCACAAAACACATTTCCACAAACGTAATTCAACAAATTCCACTATACAACAAACAAAAAACCAACCCACAGACAATAGAACACTAAGGAAATGAACATCAACAAAACAACGCTCCGAAGTCGGAAAGAGATTTTTTTTTATTTTTCCCCAATATCGTTATGCTACACTCTAGTTCACGCATGCGCACTGAATTCGCAAAAAGCAGTCGAAGTTTTAACATTATTGTATTAATCTGTCCCTATCTGCTAGTTGAAATTTTCTGTTAAACATATTGGTATACAGTTGTCGGACCATTTCGGAGCCCTGCTAAAACAATTCAATGTGTATAGATTAGGTGTCTTCAAACTTTTTGCCTGGTATTTATTTATCACAACAATTTTTGTATTGTGATTGATGCATTATTTAATTACAAAAATGGTATTATCATAGGTGCCAACCTCTCATTAATATTCCGTAATATGCGGGTTAAATTGACTCAGGCTTAACACGTTTCGCACCAGAATTTTTTTTTTTTTTTTTTAAGAAATGAAATTAAATAAAATCCACATAGAAAACTTAAATTGAATAAATAAAGATTCATCCAATATTTTTTCTGGTTTGGTTTGAAGCGGTGTTAAACTGGGTCAAATTAACCCGCATATTACGGAATATTAATGAGAGGTTTGCACCTATGTATAATTTTGTATAAGGCAACTTATTCTCTTCTAAAATAACGATAGCACAATGACCCGCTCACAACAGTACCGAACCGAAACCTAGTGACGACCCCTAACCTAGATTCATAAATAATTCACACATTTCAAAAATTGAAAAGTAATAACATAAAATTCTTAAAAATGAAATGCTAAAAGGCAACTCATTACAAGCAAGTCAGCATTTGTACAGATGCATGCGTTTTCCAATTTTTTTTCTATTATAACCAGTATTTCTATTAAAAAATTTTTCGCCTTATGAAATCTGCGATAAATCTATACTAATAAAAGAAAGTTTCGCTCTGTGTGTGTGTCTGTTGGCGATGGCTAGGAAAATTTAGACCACCTAGAAGGCTGTAAATTTAGATTTAGGTAGTCCAAACCCTCTCCTGGTGCACCATTACTTCAGAATTTTAATATTTCAATTACTTTCTGAAATATTAATTAATATTCACAAAGAACTCTCATCAAAATACGCTTTTATTCTCTTTCCATATCTCTTGGGTTGGTTGGTTCACTGGTTGGTTGCATCCATTCTTCAGAGAAGTAATTAAATAAACCAGAGTAGCGATGCATAAATAAGGATTTCTAACTAAAAAGTATCAATATGGATTGAAGTTATCAGCGTAGAGAGCCATGCGAATGTCGCGCCACCTGTACAAGACAAATTACACATATGTCCCACTGATTGAAATATTTTACAGGCACATTTTTCTTCATGACAATTAGTCGGGTTTAAGTTTTTTTTTTTTTTTCTTTTACATGACATTTATTATTATGATGGAGAGTTTTAATACAGAAAACTTTATTTAACAGATTTTTTTTTATATTTGCGGGAATGAAGAGGGGCAAGGGTTTAATTACATTTAAGCTTCAAGGTGAATTTCTAGAAAGCAGTTACCAGAATTTCCGAATAATAGTGTAAGCCAAATTTCAAATTAAGTTCCTAGCTTAACTAAATGAATCAATCTTTAAAGATGTATTGTGATCCTCCTAATTAGTTATTTGCTGAAGGCTTGAACAACCCTCCGGGCCCGTCCTTCGAGGTTTTTTCTCTAACTCTGCTCCGTTTCCATATCTCAGCAACTATCTTTCCGATTTCAACGCAAGTGATTTCAAACATTATAATTAATTTAATAGTCACCCTATATAACATTAAACTAAATTTATGAGTAGCGGTTACCACTATTTACGAATAACAGTTTAAGCCAAATTTGTAATTAAATTCAAAGCTTAAGGAAACGAACGAATTTTGAAAGATGCATAGTGGTCCTCCTAATTAGTCATTTGATGAAGGGCACTTGAACATCCCTCCCCCCTCCCCCCCCTTCCCCCGGGACCTCCTTCAAGTTTTTTTTCTCTGACTATGCTCCGTTTCCATATCTCAGCAATTATTTTTCCGATTTCAACGCAAGTGGTTCCAAACATTATAATTAACTTAATAGTCACTCTTTATAACATTAAACTAAATTTATGAGTAGCGGTTACCACTATTTCCTAATAATAGTTTAAGCCAAATTTGTAATTACGTTCCTAGCTTAAGCAAACGAACGAATTTTGAAAGATGAATAGTGGTCCTTCTAATTAGTCATTTGCCGAAGGACACTTGAAACCCCCCCCGGCCCGTCCTTCAAGGTTTTTTCTCTAACTCTGCTCCTTTTCCATATCTCAGCAACTATCTTTCCGATTTCAACACAAGTGGTTCCAAACATTATAATTAACTTAATAGTCACTCTTTATAACATTAAACTAAATTTATGAGTAGCGGTTACCACTATTTACGAATAATAGTTTAAGCCAAATTTGTAATTAAGTTCAAAGCTTAAGCAAACGAACGAATTTTGAAAGATGCATAGTGGTCCTCCTAATTAGTCATTTGCTGAAGGGAACTTGAACACCCCCCCCCCCTACGGCCTCTTGCAAGGATTTTTCTCTAACTATGCTCCGTTTCCATATCTCAGCAACTATCTTTCCGATTTCAACGCAAGTGATTCCAAACATTATAATTAACTTAATAGTCACTCTTTATAACATTAAACTAAATTTATGATTAGCGGTTACCACTATTTCCGAATAATTGGGTAAGCCAAATTTGTAATTAAGTTCCTAGCTTAAACAAACGAACGAATTTCGAAAGATGCATAGTGCTCCTCTTAGTTAGTCATTTGCTGAAGGGTACTTGAACAACCCTCCCCCTCCGGCCCCTCCTTCAAGGTTTTTCTCTAACTATCTATATATCAGCAACTATCTTTCAGATTTCAACGCAAGTGATTCCAAACATTATATTTAACTTAATAGTCACACTTTATAACATTAAATTAAATTTATGAGTAGCGGTTACCACTATTTACAAATAAGAGTTTAAGCCAACTTTGTAATTAAGTTGCTAGCTTAACAAAACGAACGAATTTTTATGCATGCATAGTGGGCCTCCTAATTAGTCATTTTCTGAAGGACACTCGAACATCCCCTCCCCTCGGCATCTCACTCAAGTTTATTTTCCTAACTGTGCCTTATTGCAATAACTGGGCTAATAATGTTCCAATCTTCTCGAAACCAACTCAATTTTGTAGTGCGCCTACCATACAGTAACGTAGGCAGTGGGGACCTGTCTCAGAAGTTCGTTCGGAAAGATGTTTGTTTAGAACAGAATGCTCCCCTGGTGGTGGTAGGGGAAAATAAAAGATTTTCTTGAGCGTACGAGCATGCCGGGTATACGGTTCCGAAGCCATCGTAGACCGTGGCCAGAGTTCCTTTTTTAAGAGATTTAAGTTTATTACAAGGTCTCGGGAAACGCCGGGCGGTTCAGCCAGTTACAAAAAAATTTTCATTATAGAAATACTGGTTTACGAAAGTGTACGAACCCTGTAACCATAACACTATCTTAAGCATTCGGAAAAAATGTAGATCAGGGGTGTCTATCTACCGCACGCATAGCTATGAGCATTTTCGCGTAGAACAATTCGCTTTATTTAATGGCAGAAATTTGGCGATTTAATAAGGTTTACATTTTCACTCGTAAATACAGAAAACGAACGGTTTTCAGGTAAAAAGTTTGTGCACACCTTATGTAGATATTTTAATTTTCAAATATCTAAAATTTATCTAAAATTTAATTTACAAAGCGAAGTTCCTATGCGTCTATACAAATATTTTAATGACTCAGTTAATTCAAAGTTATTTGAAAGTCAGCCAAACTTTAAGAAGTTATTGTTCTTGAATGATGATATATTTCCAAAAGAATTTTCAAGCAGGTAAATTATAGAACATTTCCCCATAATTTATCTTAAAATATTTCGTATGAACATGATAGCCTTACATTAACATGGATAATTAGCGCATTAAGCTGAAATGTTTAAATAAATAATATTTATGCACGCCCCAACTAATGATATTTTTATTACGTAATCGCTTCATTTATTTAACATATTAAAGTAGAAATGATCCTTTCTAGGTATACAGTGTGTCTCGAAAGTCCTTGACACATTTTTAAATTCAATAAAATATCAAGCAATTGGCGTACGAGAGAGTGGTTTGGACCAAAAATTTATCTTATGATCTGAAATTTTGTTTATCCAAATAAAAAACTTAGTTCCAAAAATAACTCGTAGATGGCGCTGCTTCTGGAAAGTTATCGAATAGGTAGATTCCCTTTATACATAACAATGGCGAAAGATGCACAATGGGTATGCACAGTTTTTGTCCAAGATATGGCAACCCACATTCTTGAAGTTAACAATACTCGTCTATTCATCCTCACTCGTTTAATCGAACTCAGGAGGTTGCGTATTGCCAAATTCTGGAATGTGGGTTGCCATAGTTTGGACAAAAACTGTGCATACGCATTGTGCTTTTTTCGCTACTGTTATGTGAAAAGGCATTCTTCATATTCCGTAAGTTTCCAGAAACAGCGTCATCTATGAAAAATTTTTGGAATTAATTTTTTTATTTGCTTCAACAAAATTTCAGATCATATGAAGCATTTTCGTCCAAACCACACTCTAGTACGGCAATTGCTGAATCTTTTATTGAATTTAAAAATGCGCCAAAGACTTTTGGGACACCCTGTATTATCATGATTTCTCATTCATTAAAGTCTTTAAAGAATTTAACAAGATTTATCATATTATTTGGATTATATTCAATGGCTTATAATATTCATTTATAAGGTTGCCTCTCAGTCCATTTTTTAAATACTACATTTTTAATGAAAACGAACATCTTTTTAGATATACTCTGCAAATTTTGTAGAACCTTACCCCAGATGTTATTTCCATAGCAAATGTTGTAGAAACGTGCCACAATAATAATTATTTGGATTACTGTTTTTCAAAAAACAAACCTGCGTGAGCCCTGAATACTAATTAGCTTAATCTTTCAGCGTGCGCGGATGCCAAATTGTTATGCCAAATGTGGTATTTCTTAAATTGTTTTCAAATGCGGCGCCTAAAACATCTAAGGATTATTTCTAATCCTCAATACGTTACCTCTCTTTGGAATAAAAATGGTTTCGCCAAATTCAAATGAAGAATTCTGCGTGTTTTTCTAAATTTGCATTGCATGGACGCTCGTAAAACTATACAAGGAATTATTCTGCGTTTAACGTTTTATTTTTGCAATAATGTAATGCGTAATTGAAAGTATTACCCTAAGGAAATATTTTGTTTTATATAATGAATACAAAAACATATAGTAGAATGTTTGCAATTAAAATATAAAGACGGGAAAAATAGGAAGATATTTTGTGAACGTCCAGAAGAATCAATTGAACATAAAAGTTTTTTTAATCCTAAAAGTAAAATTACAAAATGACGTATAATATAATAAACCAGATGCTCGAAAAAGAAAATGTTGTACACTCCTCGTTGGAAAAGAACGATACACCCGCCTTTATTTACAGACCGTTCACAATAACATTAAAATAAATTTGTCAGCAGATTGAGAATAATGTTTTTATTCAGAACATGATTTAAATTTTTAAATAAGGGTCATATACATATAAAAAATTGTACTAGCATTGTTTTTTATACGGTAACACCCATTTTTCAAAACATGTTTGAGTTCCTAGGATCAAAATAGCCCAGAAAAGGGTAAAATTGTGTAATTTCTCTGAAATCTTCACAGTTTTAGAAGAGATTAGAATTTCAGGATACTATTGTTAAATCCACATCAGAAATTGGAATTTATAGCTTCCCAGAAAATCATTTTATTGAAATTTTAATTTTACAATGAAATAAAATTATGAGAACAAAACATATTCCAGGCATTTTTGTTATTCAAAAGCATATTTTTATGAAGATATTTTATAAATTCATATAAAAAAATATGAATTGTGAAGTACATTAATTTTTGCATAAAAAAACAGGATTGTAAAAACCATGGTTATGCTAGTATACAGTTAACCCCTTGAAGGGCACCGCTATATTATATATACCACTTAATTTTAATCTCAAAATGCCACAATGCCACCAGAATTTTATAATCAAATTTTGAATTTATAAGGTACATGAGGAAAAGCTTTTACTTATTTAAAAAATAAATTCGTTCGTGAATCCTGGTGTCAATCAATCATTTCAATATTTTAGCTACAAGAGTACTTTGCCCCTGAAGGGGTTAATTCCAATATATATTTTTAGGAGGTCTAAAAAAACCACATCATATTAGCGTTCAACTTCTTGTAAAAAAACGTTAATAGGAGCAGTAATTTGATGCGAAACTCTCTTTTAAATTAGATTATTATATTTTGCACATGCCTTTTTCTCTATACTTTTCTAGTGTTACTCTAGGACCCTCGATGTTTTTTCCTGTGATATTTTATTATTTTTTTATAAATTTATGGATAAACCCTTAAAATATTTTGTATAACTATATTAAATTTTAAGCAAATATTTATAAATTCTGCTATTTTTCGTGCTGTTTTCATACAAAGAACTGCTACAGTAAAAAGTGCGTGTTACGATTAGAAAAAAGCGAATTTAAAATTTTTAAATATATAGATGATCCCTATTTTAAAATCTGCATACATTTTCGGAAAGAAAACATTACTTCGAGTCTAATGCTACCTTTGTTTCGTTTTGATACTTAACGATCTGCGAATGATGCCGGACGCATCGTTTTTTCTGTCACGCAATGAAATTGAATCATTAATTAAAAATAGATTTTTTATCTTTTTATTCTTGCTTTAAATCATGTTTTAAATAATGCTGCATATTATTTTTATTCAATAATGTTCTTGTTTTATCTCTAATAACCAGTTACTTACTATATTTAATCGTTTGCATGGTGGTGCAGGTTTCGTACGCTCTTACCGCAATTATTTAATTGAATTTTTCACTTTATTTATCATAAATACAGAAAATTGTTAAAAATCCTGCAACTAAGCGAGGCGTTTGCAATTTCTGCTATTTAAATATGAAATAGAAAAATTCTACTAAAAAATTGGTGTGAAAGCGTACGCACCCTGTAATGGCATATTGTGTATTGAAATTAACTTTAATCTTCAACAGCTCCAAAGAATTTTTGAATAAAATTTTCTTTTATAATCTACGAGAAGAAAAGTATTGAGATGTTTAGAAATAATAATTTCCTGCACAAAAATTTTAATCGCAAAAATTCTGTGATTAATGAAAGAGATCGATAATAATTCTGCGAGCGGTTATCACTATTTTTATTTTCTTCTATATTTACAATAAGAGAGACTTGGATTCATGAAAATTTTCGACCTCCGGTTTTCGACAGATTTATACATTTTAGAAGGTCCTGAACATGATTTGACTGTTTTTAGAAAATGTCTGTGTGTGAATCTACCTGTATATGTGTTTGTGACAAAAATTGTGTGGGCGCTCTATCTGAAGAACTAATGCAGGGAATTTAATAAAACTTTAGATTCAGTTAGTCTGTGATATAAATTGTTGCGGATTATTTTTTTGCTGTAATCGCCCAACAGGTGGCGCTGCTATGCTACATTATTTACGATTTTCACGATAGCTATATCTCAAGAAGTCATGCACAGGATTCCAACAAACATCAGAATCTGTTAGTCTTTGACATTTATAGACGCTGATTATGTTTTGGTGTAAATCGCCCAGCAGGTGGCTCTGCTATGCTACATTTTTCACGATTTTCAGGATACCTATATCTCGAGAACTAATGCACAGAATTTCATCACAATTCAGATGCTGTTAAACCATGGCAAAAATAGATGCTGAATACGGTGTGGTGTAAATAGAACAACAGGTGGCGCTGCTATGCTACTTTTTTCATGATTATAACGATAGCTATATCTTAAAAACTAATGCACAGAATTTCATCAAACTTCATTTTGCATTCGATGTTGACATAAATAGATGCTGATTACGTTTTGGTGTAGATATCCCAACAGGTGACGCTGCTATGCTGCATTTTTCAGGATTTAAACGATTTTTGCGATAGTCATATCTCAAGAACTAATGCACGGAATTTCATCAAACTTCAGATTCAGTTAAACCTCGATGTAAATTGGTGCTTATTTAATTTATTTTGTTTTTGGTGAATGCAAAACCTGTATGAGATACAAGAAAGTTTTAGGATTGGTACATCCAACTAGTTGGATTGAAGCACACTTAGGAGCCTTTTACTACAAATGTATTTGCTGAAGTCATTCATTTTATTTCTTATATTTTAATATAGATGTTTTACGTGCTACACTGTTAAAAATTTGCAACAAACTGTCGAGTCATTTGACCGTTTTTGTAGAAAACAGTTCTATAACCGTAATTTATCTCTAATTTGTCCATATTATGGTCAGAATAGAGTTAAATTAGGGTTATGTAACCAGTTTCTATAAAACCGGTCAACTGACTGGACAGTGCGCAGCAAATTTTAACAGTGTAATAACAGTGCACTTATTGTTGCGCGCTATTATTACGAAGTTTGAGATTAGCTTATTTTTTATCCTCAATCTTCACCATAATTTGTACCAAGAGTTCCAAAGAAACTCAAAAAATTGTTTTAAAAAAATCCCCATAGCAGAGTAGAATGAGCAATATGTTAAAAATAATAAGCATTCCCGACATACCCCGGGCACTGGGTCTTAAAAAGATACGATCTATCAGTTGGTATTTCCTTTTTTTTCTTTTATTAACACTTTCCAACCTAGTTGAAAAGTGTTTATGACTTCGGTTTGTCTGCCGTCTGTCCTTCTGTCCGTGTTCTAACTCGCTTAAATATGCTCGGATCACCCTAAAATTTGTGTATGTTATTGTCGTTTACTATAGCATGTTCAATATTTCAAATGAAGTGTGTAGCACTTATAGTTTTTTTACAGGGAGAGTCAAAAGTATTCCGTTACATTACAGTCAATGGGAAATAATCGTTTCAAGTGCATTTTGATGATGCTAAGTCATTTAAAACATGATGAAATTGATATATAATTATGAAGCGCATTAAAAAATGCTTTTTGTAGAATATGGGGTGCAAAACATTAATTATTCATTTACAGGGTCAAACAAGAGGATTCTGTTACACAATGTTCTTTGGGGAAAAATCGTTTGCAGTGTAATTGACTGTTATTTCACTATTTCAAACGTAATGAAAATTACATGCATTACTGAGGTGCACTATAAATTGCTCTCTTGAAAGTTTGGCGTGCATTGCGTTTATTTACAGGGGTACACAAAAGATATCGGTTACCATAACTTTCCCTTCCGCCCTATCTTTCTACATAATTTTAGATTAAATAGAGGTACATGTGCGATACTTACAATCTATGTGTGATAAATGTGTTTTCAACTTTGGTTTGCGTTTTTAAGTTTAACTAAATTCGTTCATAGTACGTGTGTGTTTATAAACTAGGTTTTTTATATACAGGGCTACACAAAGGAATCCGTAAGTATTACAGACTATGGGAGTGAAGTGCTTAAGGGTAGTTTTTAATTGTGTAACGCATTTTCTTGCTGAACTATAATATATTTTGTTTACTAATTTAAGTTTGTGGATAACAATATGAATAAATTCATATACAGGGCTAAGCAAAGAAATAAATACATTGTCGTTTGCGGTTGGTAACTGCTTTGTTTGAGTTTTAAATTACCTTTTAGCTTAATATGTGGTGTTTATAAAAGTCTTCAGATAATATACAGGGCAGTACAAAGGAATTCGAGTGCATTTCTATCGATCGGAGAAAATTTCGAAATGTGACTATTCTATCTGAACTAAATGTTTTAATGCTATATATCCGCATCTATTGATCATTTACAGGCTGCACAAAATAATTCGACTACATTTTTGACAGTGGAAAGTAATTTTGAAAACTGTATTTTTAATATGGTATATATTTTCTAAACTGTTTGCTTACATATCTTCTTTCACCTTATTTAACGGTGAAGTTTCGTTACAGTATTCTGAAGGTGTTGGAAAGTGTTTCATAATCTATGATTGACGCATGATTTTCTGTTCTTGTTTTATTTCAAACCGGACCAGGTGGATGATATTTTTAAACAGCAAACAAACCAGAAAATATGAAAATTACCTTCAGAATTTTTTTTTAATTTAAATAATAAATATAAATATTTTTTTAATAACATATACCATTGAGAGTAAAAATATAACTTTAATCCGTCAGGTGTGTATATAGGTGTGTTTTAAAAATCACAAAAAACGGAAAATATGAAAAGATCTTCAGAAAATAATTTGTTTGAATTAGTAATATCTCATATTCATTTTAATGAAAAGTGCCCTACCAAAGTGTCTACCCAAATGTGTAGAACATAACGTGAGATAGATTTCCCTAGCCATCAAATAGATAAATCAAGCACAATCTGACTTTATTTATCTTACATATCAGCATTTATATATCGTACATTCCGGAGACTTCTCGAAGATGAAAATTGGTCAAATTTTACAGGTGCGTGTTTTACGCCAGGTATAAAAATTAAAGCATAAAATTTAAGCATAAGAACTGAGATTTCTTTATTAAGGAAAGAATATGTGATTATTTGAATGAACGAAAGAACAATTCCAAACGCTTTGTAGGTATTCAAAGAGTTAGACTTGGTAATAGTGTACGTTTTTGAACATTTGAAGGAGATTGTATTCAGACCTATAAGCTACAAGGGTGTTATCTCGATTTATCCATATTTTGTAGTCTCAGAAATACATACAGGGCTTTGACAAATTACATAAATGTTGTTCTGGAGGACGGGATAAACACAAGACAATAGTGTTTTTCCTCACTTTGCATTTGCTTATTTTTTTTGTGTTTGTATTGTATATTATATATTTTAACGCTTTTTGGGGTATTTTTATTCTACATATCTCATGGAATTTTTTTGCAAAAAAACTGGGGGGATGCACGTGCTACAACCAATATACATAAAAATAGAATATTACAGACTGACAATTGTAGATGCAAGTGACGTACCGGAGAGCGTTATACACAGAAAAATACGGCAATTTCTTGAATAATTGAAATTTTTTTTTCAAGATAAAATTGTTAAACATTATTTTGGAAAACTATGATTTCAAAAAGTTTTTTCTCTAATAACTTATATTTTAATTTAATTAGTAGTTTATATTTTAATCTAATAATATTAACAATCTCGGGAAAACCTATATGATGTACTGATATATTGAATTAGAAACCACAGCCCCCTGAATACTAGGGTTACGCATTGACTCAATTATGGTCGCTGTCACAGGCTGAATTTTTCAAGCACTTCTATGGTTTCTTGAATTTAATTACGACTATTCTCAAGAAGTAAATTTGTCGTCTTTCTATGTGAATAAATAAAACGAAAAATGCAATTAAAAAATATTGTATTCAAGTTTAAGGAATCGTAGAAACGCTAAAAAGAATTTGCCTACCGTTGCTGCTATTATTGAGACAGTGCGAGTAATTACGCCTAATATCCTGAGGGTGGTGTAAAAATAATGAGTAACATTAAAATCTTGAAAGGCTGCGGTATATTATTTATACCTCTTAATTTTAATCACGAAGTGCCACAAAGGCACAATATATATATTTTTTAAATTATGCTTTTAAAATGTATGCAAAGCAAATCTTTTATTAAGTGTCAAATAAATTTGTTCGTAAATTCTGTTTTTATTCAAACATTTATAAAAATTAGTATAGGGGGTTAATACAGCTGAAAGGGTTAATATAGCGGCCAACATTCCGGTTTTTTCAAAAAGTATAAACATACAGAGACCCCTAAGTTATATACGATGTATGGTAATTATCATTTAATGATACTAATTGTCAATAGTTATTTTCACCTTAATAAACTCATAATTAATAAGATGCTTATTTATATTCAGAAATTGTAGTGCTAAAAATAATTTCCGTACATCGCGTATATGTGAGAGATCTCTGCATTTCGAACACGAAAATTTATATAATAAAATGTGTTTTGTTTCTATGTGGTACATATTTAATTTCTCATATTAAGTAAAATTTTTGGTTCAAAACATGCTTATTTGACTTGCAGAAAAAAGGAAAGTTTGCAGCTCTATGTTAAATTAAAAGTACTTTCTCAGTTGTCAATAGAATAGGAAAATTATTTTTTACTCTTTAGCATTACAATTGTAGGCAAAATAATGCTCCACGTATATTTTGTAGTTCCAGACTAGTAAATACATTTTAACGTCTCTGGGAAATGTGTACTGTCTGAATTACCTAATCATTGATTTGTTGGATCCGTCAGCCTGAATTCCAATTGGCAATTAGTTAGATAACACTATAATTTTGAGCTGAAATGCAATCAAATAATTGGTAAAGAGACGTATACCGCATGTTTTTTGGTGTTAACGAAATAATATTTTAATAGTTATAGATGATATTTCAAATTACAGGTTTCCAGAAGTTTCATTATTATAATTCATATTTTATTTCATATATTATTTCATATTTTATTCATAATTATATATCACTAGTATAAGAAATGAATACATAAAATATTTATTTGTAAATACAATTTCATTATATACTATTATACTATTTAACTAATTTACATAACAAAATATACATCTAAAACTTGAGATAAAAAAAAAGATGCTATTTCCGACAGAAATTTATTATAAATAAAACAAAGTTTTACAATTCAGAAATAGAGTTACTCATAAATTGGAATATTTGAAAGGTTTTATATTATTATTATTACATCACAACAAATATAGTTATACTCAGTAGGTACTTTATTAAATAATGATTTCACATTTAAATATTGCAAACAGATATCTAGTAATCTAGTACAATGTGTAAAATTATAAATTCCAAAATGTGAAAGTTTTTTAACTACTTTTTATTTAACATTTTAATTCTCAACGAATATATACGTGGATAAATTACTGCCTAAATCTCATTTTTCAAAGTCATTATTAATTTACATTTTTCGTGCATAGATTTTTCATTGAAAGAAAAAACTGATGTGTGCATTTTGTATAAGCAAGTTTTTCTCTGGCAAAATTTTTTGGAAAATTTAGTGGTTATAAAAAAATTGAAATCAGCGAAAAAAACATTTTTTGCTATGACAAATTTTTCTAGTTGTATTTTATGTAATTTTAATTTGTTCGTAAATTTAATATATTATATTTTAAAATTCGTTATATTGTTTTGGTTCACGAATTATAATTGTTAGTATATCGTATCGCAAGTATAATCGTAGCATTACATCTTAAATTTTATTGGATGATACTTTTGTGTAAGCTTTCTTGCACGTCCGGGAAACATGACTGCAGCATCCCAGACGAATTTATAAATATAAGTGATGTTCAATTTTCAGTTTAGTTACTATGTTTTTGTCATTGTGTAATGTTCTTTCGTAACTCAATATATATTCGATCCAAGGCCTCGTCTATTTATTTGCTTTGTTATTTCATCAGCAGAGCTTTGTTTAATTCGCAGACAGAGTGACGCTAGTCCCTTTTCATATTTATTGCTGTGGTTTTGAGAGAGAAAATTTATTTTTCTTTTGTTTCTGTTTTTTTACCCAGCGATGGAAAGTGAAAAAGAATTATACGGAGTTGCTCTTTTTGACGGCGACGGTAGGAATTTTTCTGTTTGGAAAAGGCGTGTTAAAGCCATATTTGCGGCGAAAGATTTGGATAAGTTTTTAGACAATGAAGCGACAACTGAAACTGCCGAAGTTGTAAAATCGAAAAAGGCTTATGCTTTATTATTTTCGCTTTTAAGCGATGGGGTTCTTGCGTCATTGCAATAAGAAAATACTGCGCATAAGATATGGAATAAATTAGAACGAACATATGATACCAAGAGTGCAGTTAATCAAATTTTAATTAGAAAGAGGTTAGCAACTATTAAAAAGGATCGTGTTATGTCGATGACACGTCACATTGATAAAATAAATAAATTAATTTCGGAACTTAAAATTTCCGGTGCTGAAGTAAGTGAAACCGATACTATTGTTTATATTCTAATGTCGTTGCCTCAAGAATTTGAAAATGTTAAAACTGCGTTAGAAAATCAACCGAATACTGTTTTGACTCTAGATTTTGTCACACAACGGCTGTTAGATGCTGAAGCACTTCTGCTCGACTCAAAGAAAGAAAAAGTGCAGTCCAAAACTACTCATGATAATATCGCGTTTGTATCAACTCGCAAAGAATATGTGTGCAAAAACTGTAATTCAAAGGGGCACATAGCTAAATATTGTAGAAAGAAACTTACTTGTTTCAAATGTGGACTTCTTGGCCATTTTAAACGAAACTGTAAAGCTGTTAAAAATACAAATGTGGAAAAATTTGCTTCTTCAGCGGTATCTTTTGTTGCGGGGAACGTTAAAAAGAATGAATTTATAGTGGATTCTGGAGCGACTCCCCATATGTGCTCTAATGAGAAATATTTCACTTCTTTACAACCATCTTCAGGAACTATTAAGTGTGCGTCGAAAACAACGAATCTGGAAATTAAAGGTGTTGGAAATATTATTGGAAAATTATCAAACGGAATGGAAATTATACTAAATAATGTTCTTTATGTACCAGATTTAAGTGGACAGTTGATTTCCGTTAGAAAAATCGAAAATGCAAATTATCCAGTTATTTTCAAGAATGAAAAGGTGTTCATAGAAAAAGGAAGAAATCGTTTTTGTTTTGGTGAACGTGATTCAAATGGACAATATGTTATTTATTTTGTCCCAAATTATGAAACTGTTCTCACATCAAAAGAAAGTGATTCTGAAATTTGGCAACTCATTTTTGACTCAAAGCAACACATACTGGAAAATTCAGAATTGACTAATTGTGAAATTAAGCCAGATTCTCAAGAAAGAACTAGTGAAGAATCAGGGGATTCTGAAGAGAAAGAAGATAAAATGAGAAAATCCGAGAGATCAAGAAAACAACCTATTCGGTATCCAGCTCCTGAGGTGTATGAAGCATTACTTTGCCAACAAGAAACTTTATCTTTTGATGAGATCAAATTTCTCCCTGTTGATGAAGAACGTTTATGGAAGGAAGCTATGGATGCAGAGATAGAAAGCATGAAAATCAACGACGTCTGGGATCTCGAAAAATTACCACCTGACAAACGAGCTATTTCCTGCAAATGGGTGTATACCATCAAAAGAGATGGAGTTATAAGGCTCGCCTTGTAGCCCGTGGATTTATGCAAAAAGAAGGACTAGACTATAGTGAAACTTTTGCTCCTGTAATAAGTATGCCAGCTTTACGTTTAGTGCTTTTTGTGATTTTAAATGAAGACTTACATGCATTTGTTTTGGATGTAAAAACAGCTTTCCTGAATGGTAAGTTAAATGAACTTGTTTTTATGGATCAGCCGCAAGGCTATGATGACGAAAGTGGGTTAAAATGTAAACTCAAACGGAGTTTATATGGCCTGAAACAGGCCCCACGACAATGGTTTGAAAGGTTTCTTGAATTTGTTTCAAAATTAAAATTTAAATATCTTGATAATGAAATTTGTATTTTTATTCGTTATAGTAATGGTCATAAAATAATTATTGCTCTGTATGTTAATGATATGCTTATAGCAGGTTCAGATTTAAATGAAACTAATGTAGTTATTTCTTTACTCTCTAAAGAGTTTCATATGTCAAAATCAGAATATGTTTCAGAATTTCTGGGTATTCAAATGAAATTTAAATCTGATTGTTTAATAATGGATCAAGAGTCTTATATAATTAAATTATTAAGTAAATTTAATATGCTAGAATGTAAACCTAGTGATATTCCTATTTCTCCTAAATCCACTCCATCTGATTTCAAAAATGGAAAACCATTTAATGGTCCATACCGTGAACTTGTAGGTTGTTTATTGTAATTAGCATATATTTCACAACCTGATATTTTATATAGTGTTAATTGTTTGAGTCAAATGCAGGAAAATCCTACTGAAGTTGCATGGATTGCACTAAAGAAAATCTTAAGATATTTGAAAGGAACTTTGTCCTTAAAACTTGTGTATAAAAAGCAAAAATCTGATCCTAAATTATCTATGTATGTTGATTCTGATTGGGGGGCTAATACAAATGATAGAAAATCAGTATCAGGTTACATTTTAATGTTTTGTAACATGCCTGTTCTCTGGTGTTGTAATAAACAAAAATCAGTTGCATTATCTTCAACTGAAGCTGAAGTTATTGCTTTAACTAAAAGTTTGCAAGACCTGTTGTGGTTCAAAAATATTGCTTGTTAAATTGTAAGTATTAAGGATTTAGTTATTTTAGAGGATAATCAGTCTTGCAGAAAATGTATCAGTAATGAAAGTAGCTATGGTAGAATGAAACATATAGATATAAAACTAAAATTTGTTCGTAATGTTGTAAAAGAAAATAATATCAAAATTGAATATATTCCTACAAATATGCAAATTACTGATATGTTTACAAAGGCATTGCCTAAAATTAAATTTTATGAATTGTTGTTTCTTTGCTGTTTGTATAAGTAATGTTTTAACTCTGTCATTCTTTTAATGTTTGTTTATTGTAATTTTTAATTCTGTGTTTTCTAATGTAATGCTAGATTATGGGCGGGTGTTAGTATATCGTATCGTAATTGTAATCGTAGCATTACATCTTAAATTTTATTGGATGATACTTTTGTGTAAGCTTTCTTGAACGTCCGGGAAACATGACTGCAGCATCCCAGACGAATTTATAAATATAAGTGATGTTCAATTTTCAGTTTAGTTACTATGTTTTTGTCATTGAGTAATGTTCTTTCGTAACTCAATATATATTCGATCCAAGGCCTCGTCTATTTATTTGCTTTGTTATTTCATCAATAATATAGAATCGTGTATTATATACTTATTCTTTGTCTTTCTGAATTTCGCTTCAGCATATTGCTTGTTGCAGACGATTTTATTTAATCATCACACACTTTTTTTTTTCGACATTACTTCTGAAACTTGGACTAAAATCTTAATCCTTTGAAAGGTGGTAGTTTTTTAAACTTGTAAGTAATTTGATCAATGTTGTTACCAGAATTTTTAAATAGATTTTAGATCTTATAATTTACGTGAAAGACAGTTTAAAACCGCATTTACTTCTTTTAAACCTAAATTGTTCCGCATTTCTGGTGAGTTTTTACTATACAGTATCATAAATACATGAGCTTGTTCTTG
Organism: Maratus michaelseni; assembly: GCA_963931845.1. Classification (NCBI taxonomy): domain Eukaryota; kingdom Metazoa; phylum Arthropoda; class Arachnida; order Araneae; family Salticidae; genus Maratus; species Maratus michaelseni. Next base: position 165,629,739 of record OZ007586.1, read on the forward strand.
AAAGTTCAAAACCAAGCGAAGATCCGCTGGGTATTTTACTGTGAAATCCTTCATTCAAAAAACCGAATGATAAAAAAGAAGGGAGATATAGTCTAGTGTCTACCAGAAGCGTGTGAAGTAACAGAGGATATAGTCACAACCCAATATTAGGCCTGCGTGCTGCCAAAAAATGGCGGCTGTCTGTGACTATATCACCTGTGACTATGCCACCATCTTGTGACTATATCATTGCCCTCTGAATATAAGGCCTAAGCGCTGACTGAAAAATGGCGGCTGTCGTAGGCGGGTTGATTTCAGCGATTGTATGGTCCCTTGAATTTGGACACAAGTATTTTCTGAAAGTTTTTTGACTTAAATTATTTATAAATAAAATAAGTCACTTGCGTCAATATTGCACAATACTGACATTGCGTCATGCTTCCATAGACATTTTTGTGTGAATGTCCGGACAATGGCATAGCCAATGAGGGAAACAAGCGTCTAGCCCCTGCACTATGGCTACATTAAAAAAAAACGGATCGATCTGCGCACATGCGCGGCGTGATCTGCTGCGAGAGAGTGGAAAGGTCATATTAATTTTATTCCATTCCGCGGCAGTTTTTTAAAATTCGTAAAAGGATTTTTATTTAAAACATTTAGCGTAATATAACTAAATATTTTCTTTCACAATTTTAATTTTAATTTTAATTTTTTTTTAACATTCTTAAAGAAATTCAATTTCAGACTTTTACTAAAATACATTTTTTTCCTCCGGATTTTTCAATTTTTAAGAATTTTTAACGATTTTATAGCGTATTAAAGAGAATTTTTAACATCCAAAAAACAATTTATATCACTAAAAAAACATCACTGGACACACGAAACTCGCTTTGCAGTAATCTCTAGAATGCACGAAATTTATTCAAGTCGCGGACAATAATTTGTGTATGTACGCTTCGCGTACATTAACCGAAAAAAACATCACTGGACGCATGAAACTAGCTGCACTGCATTCTCTAGAATGTACGAAATTCATTTATAATCAAATTTCATATTTATTTCCATTTTGTTTCAAACTTTCCATCGTTTATATGTTGAAAAATGGAAACTTTACATTTTTTATTCAAATTATTTTTTATAACTCAAATAAATACTGAAAAATAAAACTTTCCGCCGTAGGGATTCGAACTCAAGATCACAGAACGGAAGAGAAATGACATACCATAGAGCTATACGCACTCATTTTGAAATGGCTTAGAACAAAATTTTAAAGTATCAGACAAGCACGCATGCGCGCAGAGTGATCCGTTTTTTTTAAATGTAGCCAAAGTGCAGGGGCTAGACGCTAGTATGAGGGAATCCTGGATCAGGGCTTGTCGTAGGATGATTTTTTTAAGCATCTGAGCGGTACTTGAATTTTAATACCAGTAAAATCTAAAAGTATTCATTGCCTTATTTTTTTAAATAAATTAAATCAACGAAAACTTTAAGAAAATACTGGTGTCCAAATTCAAGAGAACATACAAACGGGATGAAAACAACCGCCAACGACAGCCGCCATTTTTCTGTCAGTGCGTAAGCCTTATATTCATTGGGCGGTGATATAGTCACAAGATGGTGGATGTTGTTTGTTTTCATCTGAGCAAGAAGGCCTGATTATACCGCCTGAAAAACAGGTGTTCTATTTTCCCTCACTCGGAAACATGCGACTATTTTAGCAGAGTAAGGATTATGGCAAATTACGGGTGGGAAGACTTTTGTACTAGTGATTTGAGGGAGGATCAACATTTCTTTTTAATTGTTCTGCTGACAACTAGGCAGGTAAAGGAAAGGGGGAGAAAAAATATCACAGTTTATTTTAGCGTTCTGGCGTTTGCGGTATTTTGAATGCTATTGTGTTTTTAGACTTCATTATTCAAAGGATTATGACAAGAAATCTGTTCGAATAAGTCGTTTAAACAAGAAGAATTTTTTTATTTAAATGACTGCTGGAAATTTGTACCGGCAGTAATCGATCTCTATGGTAATGGTTACGGTTGAAGTTTCACCATTTTGAGGATATGCCAATACCTCTTTATTCATAGTTTCATCCTTCTCACTCAAAGGTGTCACACTTGCACGCAATTCAAACCCATATTTTACACCTTACTCAGGGCTGCTACTGGTTTCTTTTGTTACCAGATTTTTAAAAAGAAAATCTTTCACATACACTTATACAATATGTGCAAGAAAAATCTGCTATGGAAATTATTGTGGTACAATTAGAATGAATAAATAGTCGCAAGTGGCTACCCTGCTTTTTAATCATTACCTAATCGCAGGTTTTTCATTACCTCCATCAAAGGCGTGGCGATGTGAATCATTTTGAGCTTTTCGGTACGATTTCGATATCGTTAGTGTCAGAGCCAGCAATAGAGAAATTTTGTTTCCCATGAAATCAACGATTTTTTGCGATCGAAATGCATAACGACAGCGTTCAGTATCAGGCACAAAAGTATACCATTAAATTTCTCCAGCGCATTGTTTCACACTTATTTCCATTTTTCTTATCTGACCTTTTCTTTATATGCTTTTAAAGGTGGTTTTCAGCGATGCAGATATAGATTCTGAATAGTTGCCAGGAATCTATAAATTTGATAGTGAGTCTGATGGATAGATATTTCTCTAATTGTGAAACCGATGATAAAGAATTTGAAACGCGTTAACTAGGTGATTGCAAAATAGTAATGTTTCTTTGTGTTGTTTAATTTTCGAAAACTCCTTTATTCAGAGCTATTATACTTAGAGGATATGCAGTACGTGTTAAATTTGTTAGCGCACACTAGCGCTACTTTCCTCTCATGCAGCCGGTGCACAAAACAGAAGTGCGCACAATATGCAAATTTTGTTTGCGTACATGAGCGCCACTTACCCCTTCTGTGGCGAGATGTCAAAGCACAAGTTTTTAGGAAAAAAAGTTGCTACTAGTATTATCAAAGAGTTGATGGCCAGAGTATGGATGTTTTGGCATTCGTGACCGATACTCCGTTTTGGATGCGACGCTTCGTTGTTCTCAAAAACCTAGGAAACGTTTCCTGTAAAGAAATCCGTAGATATGCAAGACAATAACAGTGAAGAGTCCATTGGTGCCTGCAAGCTTTTCATCTTTATTCGGACATTGACACGATGTTCAAACTGGGAAGGTGGTCCTTTCCCATAAAAACAAATACAACGTCCTTATGCAAAGGTTAAGTGAAGTCTGACCAATTATTGAGATGCACATGTGCGCCAGGATTCATCCTCAATTTCGTCAGATGTACACGTGCATCAATTTAATCACCCTTCAGAATTTTAAGACCGTTTAGTAGATAGCAATATTAATTTTGCGTGGGAGATACAAAACAGGCATGCCATACTAGGCGCGTTATCAAAATAGCATGATTTCATCAGAGAAACCATGCGGGATGTTTTGAGAAGGAGCGGAAAATGTAATCTATAATGTGAATAGATTGTAATAAGAAGTACGAGACTGGCAGTTGGGAAGTATGCACAGTTTGCTTTCCAGTTACATCAGACAATTGAAGATTGACAGAAAAAGGCACCGTAGATGTAAAACATCTGTAATATTAATAGGTTTACGGAGCGGATATTTCTAATAAAATAATACCAGAAAATCAATGTACATGTTAAAATAACTGTCCTCTCGTATTTTAATTTAGAAAGGAAATAAATTTTATACGGTTAACCCTTTCCTGTGCGGAGTGAGTCTGCTTTTAAAATGATGAAATTATGGACTGACATCAGAATTTAACAAAGAATTAAAAAAATAAATAAAAACTTTCCCATTTTCCCGTACTTTATGAAAGGAAATATTTAATTAAATATTCTTGGTGCCGTTTGTCAGTTTTGGAATTAAAATTAGGTGTCCTTTTTTGTGGACACCGCCCGCTAAAGGGTTAATGAAAGATGAGGAATAAATGAAAGATTACGTGTACAGGATTAAATATCATATAGCATGGGAAAGTTATAACTTTAATTTAGCATAAATAGAATTTAAATAAAGAAATAAATTAGTTTTTAGAAAACATTAAGGAATTATAAATTATAAATTTTGAATAAAAGGACAAATATGCGATCTTTTCATAAGTTCCATAACACATTTCACTGGCTTGAAAACTACGTGCGATTTCAATCGAGTATCAACTGTTGATTTAATTTACCCGTTCATAACTGGATTAATATTTGGCAATTTCTCTTTGTAATTTTTCTGGTGTAACCTTTTAATTTTCCGGCATGCAAAAAGGCGCTTTTTTCATCTTGCAAAATTTCTTTCATTTATCTCCATAGGCTTATCATATAATGGCTTTGCTTTGATTACATACAGCGAAGAATGATACTTTAAAATAGTGGTATCTAGAGGTGTTTTCATGCAAAAATATGAGCAGAAATAAATTTTAGTCAATTCCGTAATTACTCCGCTTTTCCATCCCAAAGTGTGCTGATAATTCTAAATTTTTATCACGTTTATGTATGTTTGGGCACAAATTCGTCCAATCGCTACAGTTTTAATAGATATTGGCAACATGTGTGTAGAGGCGTAACGTCAGGGGGGGGGGGCACGATCATTTTACTACCAGTATAATTATATACTATATTTGGCCTTATTTAATTCATACCGTTCAAAGATTAAATAAGGAAAAAATTTAGTATATAATTATACTGGTAGTAAAATTATCGTGCCCCCCCCCCCCTGATGCTACGCCACTGCATGTGTGCTTTGGATGAATGCATATTCCTCTACAATGCACGACTTCATTTCAACAAATGTACAATAATTAAAACAGAACATTTTGGTGTGAAATTGATTTGTATTTGTCCTCCTGATCTGATATTTTGTGGATACACTTATAATTTTACACTGTATATAGGAAAATACACTTTGGATATGTTCCGCATTTTTGGAACTCGTGATTTGACAATACCTGAAATAGTTGTTGTTATTTTATTGTAGAATATGTCACATAGCAGAGACGTTATCCTTGATAACTGGTATTTTTTTGTACATCTTGTAGAAATAGTGCTATCTATAAATATCTATACAAAACGAACAATATCATTATATCATGGTGTAGTAAGAGAACTTACATAAACAACATTTCAAACAACAATCTGGTTTGTGAGAAAGGGTTACGTCTTATTGGTGAGAGTTCAAGACAGACATGATGTATATATGCTCACAACGAAACTGGTAGCAAATATTGTTCAATAAATTATATATACCACAAAGGCAGTCATGATAAATTTTTTCTCAAACCAAAACATATTTAACGTTATAATGAAAATATAGTTGTTTTCGTTTCCATTGGAGCTAAATAATTATACAATGGAAAATCTACATATGCTTTAAAAAATAGGACTGAATATTATAGGTTTCCTATATAGTCCGTTTTTATAATATCACTTTTTTCACACAAGTATCTTCTCTTTAGATTTGTCTTCCAAATTTCGTAGAAGCCTACCTCGCAGGTTATAGCTATTACAAATATTGTACAATATTCCCCTAATATGTTTCTTATCAAATACTAATATATAAAATTACGTACATTATGTAATTTTAGAGCCCTGTTATTATTCATAAAATGCTTCTAAATAACAACGTACTTTTTAATATATATCATTAATAAATTATATTATTCCACTATAGTTTAGCTTATGATGAAAATCTCTCGAAATATGCTAATGACTATAAAAATATAAAACTGGGTTCAAGGCTTAAAAAAGCATGCAAGATAAATTTCATTTGCTTGCTTATAATATACTTTAAGATTCAAGAAGGCAAAACAGATGTAGGGTATGATACAATAAAATTGAAAAAAATCATTAAGCTAAAGCAGGGGTGTCCAACCTTTTTACCTGAAAGTAGTTTGACACATTTTTTTTCAAATACAAATCTTCGCCTTGTTAAAGCACAAATTTTCTGTCATTATGCTAGACTAATAATCCTGTTCGAAATTATAATATCTCTGAGGTCCGCATTCCGCAGATTCGATACCCCTGATTTAATGTATGTTAAAAAGTTTTCTACAGCCGACAGCATTTTTAGCAATACTTTGCACATTTGTAATCTAACAAATTTTATAACAAAACTTATAGACTAACTACATGTACTTTTAACCGGAATAATCCTTTTTCGAATTACGTCACTAAACCTTTGAAATTTGACAAATGTTTCAAGTAAGATTCTTGACAGCAACGAATTTATTTTCAAGTACTATTTATTTTTTTAACTTCTTATCATGGGAAAAATTTTAATTGCACGCACAAATATAGTTAACAAAATTTTATTATCAAACGTGACTTATTATAATTATTTTTTAATCCCTTAACAGTTGGGCTTTTCCGACACCATCAAATAAAAATAGGAACTGTACACCACTTTTTCCGTACTAAAATATTTGTTTTATATAATCGAAAAATGTCTGTCAATTAATAAACCGAAGATTGCAATTTAAAATTAGTGGTGTCCAAAAGCTTTTAGTTCGGGCAAGAAGAGTTTGCTTGTTTCGTTACTAAAAGCTTTTTGACACCACTAATTTTTATTTGCAATCTTCGCTTTATTAATTGGAAGACATTTTTGGATTACATAAAACAAATACTTTAGTACGGAAAAAGTGGCGTTTGGTTCCTATTTTTAGTTTATGGTGTCGAAAAAGCCCAACAGTTACGGATTTAAGTTACGAAAAGTTTGAAAGTTATAATATAAATATAAATAAATAAATAAAGGGCTTTTTCAGATTCTTATGTCCGCACAACATGGAATATTTTATAAAATTTATTAACCATTAATTAGAGTAATCACATACAAACACAGAATCAAAATGCCACTGTTATGGAAATACAGGGTGTTTCACTACCAGACCAACAAACTTGCAGGAGGTGTAGGGGCACAGAGATGACTCAGAATCACATAGCAATGCTGGGTCAAAAATGTCATAGTTGTGAGCTATTGTTCAAAGAAGCAGAGAAAAAGTACAGACACAGAAACACATTAATGGGACAGAAAACATTTTATTGAAAGGTTGTACGACAGAAGATGTTTAAAATTACAACCTGAAGTCGTCAGACAGGCTTGACAGCGGCACTGCATGTATTCCGTTAAGTTCTGGAAGACTCCTGGCGTGTCGCGTATCCTCCCGGCAGCTACAGATATTCGATCGACGAGGTCTTCAACTGAAGGAACGGGGATCTCGTACGCCAAACTCTTCATGTGACTCCAGAAGAAGAAGACTTCTGATCGTAATTTCGAACATTTTCTGTAGTACAACTTTCAACAAAATGTTTTCTGTCCCATGAATATGTTGCTGTTTCTGTTCTTTTTCCCTGTTACTTTGAACCATAGCTCGCAACTACGGCATTTTCGACCCTGCATTGCTATGTGATTCCGGATCGTCTCTGTGCCCTCTACATCTCCTGCAAGTTCGTCGGTCTGGTAGTGAAACACCCTGTATATACAATAAAATCCAACTGTCAAGTTGTAAAATAAATAGAGTTGTTTAATTAGCAACAATGTATAAGATTTAACTTAATTTAAATTTTATGGAATAGTGCATTTAAAGGCGAACAAAAAAGGCTCAGTGGATTAGTATTTATTTTTCTTTATGAAAAATAAATATTAATCCACTGAATAATCATCATATACACATCTTTTATTTGAAGTATACACGTATGTCAGTAGTGTTTGATGGGTTATCTGCATTTTAAAATATGACAGATCTTAAATTGAGTCAAGTTTTATTGTTACAACGAACGTTAGTATTTTATTTTTGATTAAATAGGATGAGCGTGCACACACACACACATAGATATATAACAGATGATTATTTTAAAAGAATCAGATAACTAATAGTTACAGGGGTGATTGTGTTCCGGTATTTTGAACACCACTAAATTATTTATATAGCAATATTCTTAGTATGTCATCGCAGAATTTATCGATTATAGAAGAAAAGGATTGCTATATAACTTTAGTGGTGTACGAAATACCCGAACAGAATCACCCCCGTAAATAGGTAGTTAACGTTTTTTTTTTTTTTTTTTTTTTTTTTTATCACAAGTAAAATATACAGAAAAATGCATTAAATCAGATTTCGTTACAATTTTGATATGAAAATATCCAGATTTTTTTTTTTTGTCATTTAGAGGGAACAAATTGTGGCTTTCAAAAGTTTATAAAGACTTTTAAATAAGTTCAGTTTTGAAAATTATAGCCATTATATTATATAATTTCTTGACAAAAATATCAAAATTTTATATTTTTTCATTAAAAAAATATATTACAATGGAATCACTCAATAAATAAATTAATCAAAAATTAACCCGTCTGTAAATTTATTATTTAGATTTAATATGCATAATCATGTCAAGCTACTACTGAATGAATAATGATGACAGTAATCAAAACCTTGTGAAGATAATTATTTTGTGCAAAATATTAATAATAAGTAAAATAAATTGAGTTCACATCTAAAATAGAATTTTCGAGAAAAATTAAACAATATCAAGAATTAAATTAACTATTGAAACATCAAGGAAAGACACTCAGATTTTAATAAAATGTATTGAATAAAATTAGACATACCGGGTGTCCTAAAAATGACTGATGGATTTTAAAATTCAATAACTTGCAAATGGTGACAGATATAAAAAAAATCTTGCAGGAGGGTTATGTCTAATGTCAGGAGTTTTCTTACTGCGATTCTTGGTTTTAGTTCGAATTTCAAGCAATAGATGGCGCTGGAAATGATTGGCGCTTCGTCGAGGCCGAAACTGATGCCACTCAACATTGAAGCACTGCCCCTTGAAATACTAGTGTGGCTTTTTTTTCAGCGTTTGAACGGTCCATCGAAATTCAACACCAACAATTTCTAAAAGTTTTCTTCGCCTAGTTTTTCTGAGATCAAATAAGTCAAAAAAAACTTTTAGATATTATTGGTGTTGAAGTTCGAGGAACCGTACAAACTTAAAAAAAAAAAAAATCCGCCTGCGACAGCCGTCATTTTGTCAGCGCACAGGCCTATGGCAGGGGGCCGTGCATCAATGCTGAGGGGCGTCAGTTTCGGCATTGACTGTGCGCCAATCGCTGTCAGTGCCATCTATTGTTTGAAATTTGAACTAAAATCAAGAATCACAGTAAGAAAACTCTTGACATCATACATAACACTCCTGCAAGAATTTTTTAAATATCTGTCACCGTTTTCAAGTTATTGAATTTTAAAATCATTCAGTCATTGTTGGGACACCCGGAACATACATAATAATGTAAAATACTATGTTTGTCAAATCTAGTAAACGTGTTTTTAAATAAAAAAATTAATTATAAAAAAATATATATAGCCAATATATTTATAAAAATACTAAATGAATATTTCATTATTTATTTTTCATAACAGCCCTATATATTTTTAATTATGACTTCTTAAAAGTTCTTACAATAACATTTTAAAATAAGCAATTCTTACTTTTTCAAATGTTTATCGTATTATATGATGAAAACTTAAGTTAACAAAAGACTGCCAATATAAAATCCTTTTCCCTTTAAATTCACATTATAGTCCTTTAAATATTCAATCGATTATCAAGATGTTGATTCCATTTGCATGATAATGCTCACTTAAAGTAATGCGAAACAATAATACAAAGGTAAACCCAGCAGTAAAACTTCTTATTCGAAGTAAAGGATTGTTTCAAGAAAAAAACTATATCAAACGATTAGAATTCGAACAAATGAAAGCCTTGTGTTATTCAGGAGCACTCGTCAGAGGCAGAGGCGTAGCGTCAAGGGGGGCACGGATCACTTTACTACCAATATTTTTATATACTATATTTGGACTTATTTAATTCATACCATTCAAATATTAAATAAGGCTAAATGTAGTATATAATTATACTGGTAGTAAAATGATCGTGCCCCCCCCCCCTGACGCTACGCCACTGGTCAGAGGCACCTTAATCTTCACGATAATATTAAAGCAAATGAAACTCGCTTGAAAATTTAAATATACTAAAAGGTATTTTGACAGATGGAATAGTTGTAAAACTAGACCACATTTAAAAAACGGTAAAAATAACATACATGTATGAAACGACGATGCAACAGAATTCTGAAACAATGGCGGCAAATCTTTCTTCTCTAACCAAAAACAGAGCAATCCGTTGGATTGTGGGATGACAGTAGCATCACATGCGTCGGACTTGTTGTATGGAGTCAACATTTACCCAACCAACTTCCATGGGTTGGGTAAACGGTATTCGTTGGTCAACGTACGTTCGGCCAACGAAATTATCTTTCGTTCGGTTACCGAACAACGCTCTAAATTTGATGGACCTCAGTTGGCTTATTGTTGGCGTACCAATTCTACAATTTCTCGAGGGTTTCAACAAACTTACGACAAAGGTCTGTGCTACTTGGGAACATCAAACTATTACTTTTAGTACACTAAATTAGATTTAAATATTCTTTTTATTACCGTAATTTCCGGCGTATAATCCGCAGCTCAAAGAGTCGTTTTTCGACCCAGAAATTTTATTCAATAATTGTAGTTAAATATTTACAGCGATCTTTTAAGTTACATTTTATAAAATAATATTTCTGGGTCGAAAAACGACTCTTTGAGCTGCGGATTATACGCCGAAAATTACGGTACTTTGGGCGGGTAAATGGTGCAACAATTTAAGACACGAGTCTAAATAACCGATACATTCCCCGATCGTCTGCACAACTGCTAAAAGTGTCATGGCACATCTTGATCTATTTTGTTAAAGTAAAATTAAATTTTCTTAACAGAACTTTTTAAAGAACAACATATATTTATAATATATATGTGGATCATCTCATTTCAAAATGTATGTACCGTAATTTCCGGCGTATAAGCCGCAGCTCAAAGAGTCGTTTTTCGACCCAGAAATTTTATTCAATAATTGTAGTTAAATATTTACAGCGATCTTTTAAGTTACATTTTATAAAATAATATTTCGGGGTCGAAAAACGACTCTTTGAGCTGCGGCTTATACGCCGGAAATTACGATACACATTGAAAGTAATTCTTTTCAAAATATAATTCCTATTTTTTTTATTAATTTTAATGAGTTACATAATAAAGTAAATATAATATGTTTACGAGTATACGTAAAAGAACTTTATGTTACTGTAAAAGATTCTGTATTAACCATTCCGGGAATTTCTAATATTTTTGTAATTCAAATTACTTGAATGCTGCCATTTTTTCGAAATAGTAATATCCGCCTTTTTTTAATCAGACGTTAAATAAGACGAATTCAATAATGTGGTAAAAATCAAGCAGCTTGAATTGGATAAAAACACCTAAATGACAGCGTTGACAAAATTGCATAATTTAAAATTGTCAGATGTCATTCCACCCTTGGATTTTGCATTTTAGTTTTTTTTCTTTTAATCTTTGATGATTTTGAAAAAAAAAGAATCCGGAATTATTTAATGTAATTCATCAACTTTGCCAACCCCATCCCCCCATATTATTTTGGTTTATGTCAGCTGCGATGGTAGCAGTTATTTATAAGTAATAAAATTGTGGAAGCATAGGTGCCAACCTCTCATTAATATTCTGTAATATGCGGGTTAATTTGATCCAGTTTAACAATGCTTCAAACCAGCAAGTTATTGGATGAATCTTTATTTTTTCAATTTCAGGTTTCTACGTGGAATTTATTTAATTTAATTTCTTTAAAAAAAATTCTGGTGCGAAACGTGTTAAACCTGGGTCAAATTAACCCGCATATTACGGAATATTAATGAGAGGTTGGCACCTATGTGGAAGGTATAAAAAAATGCAAACGCAAAACTCTTTCAATTTAAAATGAAAACACTTTTTAGTGGGGTACATGCAGAATTATGTTTATGTCATAATTTCCATTTCCATATCAACTAAAACTTATCTATAAACTTAATTTTCCTGTAGTTCGATGAATGAATAACTGAGTATGGGTTAATTTGCTAGGGGTTTACAAAACACATTCGGGTCTAAGCCTCTAAGCTGAACTCTCAAATGCATTTACACGAACCTGTTAAGATTTCATCTGATTCCCAAAGATTTTCAGAATTCACATTTTGACACAACGTTATTTTACAATATAGGATTTTTTTTGTCATAGATCACCACGCTCTCAATGCTAGGATTGAGCGCTGACAGAAAATCGGCGGTTGTCGTAGGATAATTTTTTAATCGTTTGTACATTCCCCTGCATTTACACATTAATTTCTAAAAGTTTTCATTGACTTATTTGATCTCAGAAAAATAAGACGAAGAAAACGTTTAGAAATTACTGGCATTCAAATTCCAGGGGCAGTATAAATGCTGAAAAAAATCCACCTACAACCACCAATTTGTGTTAGCGCTCAGGCCTATTATTCAGAGGGCGTGACGTACGTAACTGTCAATGACATCTCAGTGACATCACATAATTTTTATAAAATGAGAAAAAAGTAAATTTTACAGTGAATAACATGTTTTCAAGTGTTCGGACAAGTTTTTTTATGTTTTTGGAGAAATTCACGTTTTAGTCACAATGTGGTAATTTTGTAACAGATGTGACGTGACCACCATGATTTCCAGTGATGTCACCAATGACGTCACTGCCACAATGTTTGCCATACGATGTTTGCCATCTTCTTTATTTTTGTGAAATGTACATTTTCCGGCTCTTTCTTCACAGGTTCACCATGTTACTTCTTGTTTAAACCTTCTTGTGAGAGGGATAATAACCTGGAACCACTAATTTGGCTTCTGATTTTTTAATCAGTGTTAAACTGAATCGATAGTAATACTACCGTTTTTCAGCACTTAAAAAATAATATTTAAATAGACGTAAGAAATGAGCAAACAAAAAGATTTATGAACATCGACCGATAATTTGAACGAAAAAGGGAGAAACTATCAAACTACTAACTGTCTCCAAAAAATCCTCAAATATAAGAGTGAATAACTTTTAAATTTTACATTACTATTGTCAACATACGCCTTTAACTTATTATCATTATTATCGAAAAAACGTCACAAAAACAGTTTCTTAATAAACTAACTTTCTATTGATATACTTTATAATTGACTTATTTGTTTCAGATTGGAATCAAGTATTAGATATGGGAACGGTGCGGAAAAAAAGAAAATGTACACTAATAACTTGCTTAATAAGCGTTTACTAAACATGGTAAAGTAACAAACCATGGAATACAGTGGCGTAGCGTCAGGGGGGGGGGCACGATCATTTTACTACCAGTATAATTATATACTACATTTTTTCCTTATTTAATCTTTGAACGGTATGAATTAAATAAGGCTAAATATAGTATATAATTATACTGGTAATAAAATGATCGTGCCCCCCCCCCCCCTGACGATACGCCTCTGATAGAATATATTACCGTAATTTCCGGCGTATAATCCGCAGCTCAAAGAGTCGTTTTTCGACCCAGAAATATTATTTTATAAAATGTAACTTAAAAGATCGCTGTAAATATTTAACTACAATTATTGAATAAAATTTCTGGGTCGAAAAACGACTCTTTGAGCTGCGGATTATACGCCAGAAATTACGGTATATTACAGTGATTTTTATATATTTAAATTCTTTATATGGCATGCAATTGTTAGAAAAGTATTTTTATACGCATGCAAAAATGTATCAATTGAAAATAAAATAACTGTAAAATAATACGGTTTCTTAAAATTTTAAAATCAACGAACTATAATTTTATAAAATTGAAGAATTATTTTTAAAAAAGCACAAACGTCGATTCTAAAAAGTAACAACTATTATTTTATAGAACTAATTTAATGTACTAAAATACAAGTAAAATAAATTATAAAATAAATTTGAAAAAATTCATTTAAATGCGTTGCTCGCAACACCGCTCTAAAAATTGTAAGAAGAAGAACACATTTTATTACTTTCTTTAAGAATGATAAAAATTATTTCATGTTTTATTGAAAATGATTTCAAAACTTCATACAAATTGAAAAAAAAACATTGTATAAAAACTATCTTCTCTTTTTTCGGTAGCGTATTATATTTTTATTAATTGGGAGTTTCTTACTATATGTAAAACAATACTTTGTTTCTTTGGAAACTACTTCTTTTAATGCATATAAATGAAAATAAACATTGGAATAAAAAAAAAACTTATCAGATCCGAAGTTTTTAAAAAGATAATTTAACGTATTTGGATAAAAATGCGAAAGCTTTTATTTGAAAATATTTCCATCGCAATATATTTCTTAAAATATATTTTAATTTCGCAAAATTGCTTTGAAATAAAATACTTTGAATTGATATGATTCATCAAACTGTTCCAAATCAACGCTTTTATTTTTCAACATATAGGAATGTGATGACATTATTGAATTGCTAAATCCGTACAGAAAAGGTATCTTAAATTTAATTTCTAAATAAAATATGAAGGAATTTCTTTCAGTTTTTACATCATTATGAATAAAAATTTGTGTATAGTATGATGCAACAAACTAATATTTTTTCGTCCATATTTCAAAAATGAATCTAAATCAGACGTATTTCTATAGAGTTATGTTTTGTAATAACTATACTTGAAAAATATTCAAAATTTGCAACAATGTTTGCAATTACTTGACGAAATTGAAACACAAACCTGTAAGGAATATTATTGTTTTATTCAGGATTTAAAATAGTGATAGACTTATTTTTGATAATTTGCTTAGTGTTAAAAATTTTAAAGTTTTTCTATTTAACTTATTTCCATCCTGTTCTAAATTTCTTCGAATTTCAAATAATTTAAATATTGAAAAAGTTACCTATTTACCAGTTTATTTTAATGGAAAGTTTTAACTTAAAACACCTTTAAAGACAGTATGTTTTATGAACTAATAAAATGATTTCATTTTCCTAACTACAATAAATGCATACAATTTTCAAAATTGAATTTAAAATGTACCAAACAATTTTGTTTTAAGATGTCATGATTTTCTTTAATATTTCAAATAACTTTTTGTATATTCTAAATTCGTAGGGATATTCTTTATAGAGATTTGAGCTACTTTATAAATTAAATTAAAATACATGATTTTTTATGTATGTTTCGGATAACAACAAGTTTCCGTAATATTTGATATTATTATAATGAAACATTTTGGATAAAATAATATTTTTAAATGTACCGTTAGATAAAACATTAATTTTCATTTTTTGTAATCGTATACGAATATAAAAATTTATTAGTTTTATCTTACCTATTAAAAATAAAACTCTCCATTTATAACATGAACAAGTCATTGCTTATATAAAAAGAAAAGCAGAATATTATTAAAGTAAATTCAATCAATTTATTAAGTTTCAGTTTCAAAGACAAAGGGCACAATCGGAAAAGCCTGGACAACATGCCTTACAGTCAATTTTCCCGATTTTTTTCACAGATGTGGCTACCTATCTGATAGTAAATTTCCCCTATATACAGGGTGTTTCATAAAGGACCCCTAACATTAAAAATCAATAACCCGGAAACGGTTATAGATAGAAACATTAAACCAGTGGTATGTTTAATAAAAAAATCGTAAGAATCTTATACATAAACCTCAAAATTTAGTTAAAAATAGTACCGACAGATGGCGCTGAGAGCGTTAAGAATCCTTCTACAGATAGTTCAGAAGCATAGAAAGACTTGCCGTTGAAGATTTCGCCATTGAAATCTGACCGCTATTAGCTTATAGTGAAAATACTTCCGAAAGTGATGTATACCGTGGAGGAACGTGTGTTTATTGTGTTGGAGTACCACCGATTAAATCAGATTCCTACTGCCTCAGAGTTGCGAAGTCTCCGGATTTTTGCACACCAGTAATTTTTTAGAGAAAATGTTGTTCTTTTAAATCCCAAAATGCTCTGATTAAACAAAACAACATTTTCTGTACTAAATTACTGGTATCCAAAAAGCCGGAGACTTGGCAAGTCTGCTGCCTCCTCAAGGAGAAGTTTTCAAACGCAATTTCAAGTCGCAAAATGCCCAGATGGGAAAACAATTCGTGAGCTTTTCAAAAAATTTCAACAAACAGACCGGTGACATACAGCAGAGAGTCAATGACAATTTCAGTCTTCGTTTGCGATAAGTCTGTTTTGTAAAAGGTGCACCTTTTGAATAACTTTAATACACCTATTTATCGCAGCGCCATCTATCGGCGCTATTTTTAACTAAATTTTGAGATTTATGTATAAAATAAAATAAGTTGAAACTGGTGTGAAACACTAAGAACTAAAATAACTTCTTAAAACACCATAAAAACTTTAAAATGCGCTAGGCCTTTCGAAAGATCTCAGTCTTTCTTCGTCAGGCGCAAAAAGACGTGCGTCTACTATGACGTCTTGCTGCTGCTTTCATAGTAGACGCACGTCTTTTTGCGCCTGACGAAGAAAGACTGAGATCTTTCGAAAGGCCTAGCGCATTTTAAAGTTTTTATGGTGTTTTAAGAAGTTATTTTATTTATGTATAAGATTCTTACGATTTTTTTAATAAACATACTACTGGTTTCATGTTTCTCCCTATCACCGTTTCCGGGTTATTGATTTTTAAAGTTCGGGTTCCTTTGTGGAACACCCTGTATATACATATATATATATGTTTACCATATAAATATTGATACTTTATGAGATAAAAATATTTTTTTCGTTTTTATAAAAAACAATCTTTTCAAAAACGTCACTACCGAATTTTATGCCATTAACATAAGTAATAGAGATACTAAAGACGCATAACTGGGAATTTATGTATATATTTCTGTTAATAAAAATTGTGTGAAATAACGATAACAAAATTAAAAGAAAACTAAATATCATATCTTACATTTATACGGAAATTATTATTTTTTGACGAAAATTCCTTATGTGAGCCCGTTTAATCTATATGACTGCCGAATTTATTATGTGGGTGCCATACATAATTATTTACATATATATGTGTAAAAATGCATACAAATCCTTTTAAGGTGGTGTTTGAGGCCGAGCTACTCAAATTCGACTTTCCAAAAACTTTTCGCATAAAATATTTGGCATTGTGTTAACCAATGCCTGTTAGATCTAAATAAACATAGGTAGTATCGGCTCCTAATGGGGCTCACAATCACTTTACTACCAGAATTCTTCTTTAATCGAAGAAAATGGTTATGCTTAGGTAAAGTAAAATTTAAAATACAAAAATACTGGTAGTAAGTGATTGTTTCAAGCAATTATATTTTTATATAACATCGTCATTTTTACTTCTCACGCCTCACATTTTTTCTTTTTCTTTAGTCTCAAAATTTTCTCTTAACACTTTAGCGACCAGCCGTCGATTAATCGACGTTTGCTCCCCAGCGCTTACCGACCGGCCGTCGATTAATCGACGTTTGCTCCCCAGCGCTTACCGACCGGTCGTCGATTAATCGACTTTTGATCTTTCTGTTAGATTTGGTTACGTTAGATTGACAAGTAGCAAGCAGCAAGCATTCTTTATTCAGATAATCGGTGCTTTTTTATAAGCTTTAGCCCTTTAGAACAGGTTTCGCTTGTAAATACTACAACGTCCCATTACACAAAGGTGACTGTTTCGAGAGCTATCATAGTTTAAAAAAATATTAAACAACTTCTTTTTTCCACAAATATTGTTATATGGATTGTGGTATATTGTATGTAAATAATAAACTGAAAACGATTGTAATAGATAAAATAAATATTGTTTAACACTAATATGATTAACCCCTTCACGACGAGCGTCCTTTACAGAATTTTTAACATTTTACAACCGGTTTTTCAAAACAGAAAATTTCACCTAATTGAATCCCAGAAATGCTAAGATTTAATAAGGCAAATCTTACATTAAAAAATAACTGGTGGGAATAATCGAGGATTCTGAGCATCTTATGCGCCACGTATACGTGTCGCTCGTCCCCAAGGGGTTAAAGTAAAAGATTTTATTAAATTTCGTTACCCTAGAATAACACGAAGCGTACAATTTTACCAGAGTTTAAGAAAAGCGCACATATTCCCGCGCGTCAGTCTAGGCCGAAACCAAGCCGGTGTCTCGGACGATCTGCGGCTGACCGGGCGGTGAAAGGGCATAGTATGTTCGAACCGCTACCGGTCGGTAAAGTGTTAATTTAATTAATCATTCTGTTCAGGCCTCCCAGTCGCTTCGTTCTTTGAAAACCACTCTTCTCTAAGAAGAATCTTCTATTTAGATTTTTCTTACAAATTATGTGGATATCTACCCGAAACGTTATCTTTGTTGAAAATTTTATGAAAACCTAGCACAAAAATCTTAGCTGAACTGATGAATAGGAAATAATTAAAAATAAATGTGCAACGTTAAATTAGCACAAATTAAAATCATTTCCAATGGCAAACAGCTGTTTCAGCCATTTCATCTGGCCGCGGGGCGAGAGATGGCAGGCAAGCGGTCATGGCCTAGGAGTTTTTAATTCGTTTTTACCTTTTGAGTTTGCATTGAAGATGGAGCTTAAGGGCTCTGAAACAGCTGTTTGCCATTGGAAATTATTTTAATTTGTGCTAATTTAACGTTGCACATTTATTTTTAATATAGCGGCACAAAGTTTTAATCCACCTTTTAGATGATGAATAGGACTTACGTCATGATGTATAATCTATCATAATTTTTCAAAAAACTTTAGACTAACTAAATAACGATGAAAACACTTTGATTAATGAGTTAAATACCGAAAATATCTCTTCGATTCCTGCTTGGTGTGTTTTTTCATCTTACTTCTTAACATTTTTTGCAATGTCAAAAATATTCTGCCTCGTGCCCCTGTGGCACACGACGACAATTTAGGTATGCATCGAGTGTTCTACTGTTTTATCATGAAAACCGATAGTTGACCTGGACTTAGATTCTGGGCCGAAACTCGCTGAAAAGGAAAAAAGAAACCGAATTTTCAGTCAGTCTGGAAACAACAGAATCTATAAAACTAGCTTAAAAATTAGCGTGCAATTTTTAAATGTTAAAAAATATATATAAGCTTTAGAAAGGTTATTTGAATATTATTGTTTTCACGATTTTATTTTTATAAAATCCGAGCTCACACATAACAACTTCAAAAATCAAAAGTAAAAACCAAGCAGAAAACAAGCAAAATACTGAAATGAAGTGAAATAAATAAACAATATAATCTTATGCCTTGTTCGTTAATCCGCACTAAAAAACACGTAAATATCGGAATGATTGTTTTTCTTTAAACACTAATCCTTTGTAATTTTGAGGACTCGGTTGTGCATAAGTCCTCACATGCTGTCTCGCTAGGGCCCCTCAGCCTTTTGATGTCTCTTTTATATGTTTACGTAAGTTTTAATCTTTTATAAGTCATGTTCCCACAAGAGGATACATGGGTTGCGGCCCTTTACATAGAATTTATACAACAGTGGATACATGGAAACGAAGGATTTAATAACACATAACTTTGAAGACAGAGATAATGTGCTTCAAACAAGAATGAAGAAGAATAGAGGGAAACATGATAATTCTCAAATATACTTTGGATTATTGAGCGTAAAGTTGCCATTATCACAAATAAAATGTTTAAATAAATTTGGAATAAATCAGCATGAATATTTCAATTCCGTTAGTAAAACGTTAAGAAAACATGTATAGAGGCAAACTTTATAAAGAATAACCCACAACTGAATTATTCAGGACTACTACGCGGCCCGTTTTTAAACAACTTTTTTAAAAGAAGAATCTTCTTTCTAGATTTTTCTTTTTTTAGTTTCTGGCAAATTGTGTGGAAACATTATCTCGAAATTTATGTTTGTTGTATATGCTGTAAAATCTATCAAGAATTGTTTACGTCAGAAATACTGGTATTGGAAAAATGACCAATAATAACCTTAATTATACAGTGGAACTCACTAAATACAAGCGCTGAAAAACGCACTGTCAAAACGGTGTATTTGAACATTACAAAAGTTTCATTAGTTATACCTAATTAAGGTTTTCACGTTACATGATTTTTTTTAATACAAAAATATATATAATAAAAAAAATTTCAATAGAAAGCTTCGCTTTTTTTAATCGTTAGAAATCGCAATTAAATAAGGAAAGACATATATACATTTTGTTGTGATTTTTTTTAAAGTATGCCGAAAAATGTGGACTGTCTTTATCAACAGTGTTAACACTTTAAATAAAAATAGAAAAAAATAATCAATCCACTTTGAAAATAATATTCTGAAAACTAAGAAATTAAAAAAAAGTGTGAAAAGAAGACATGGACAAAGTATAATTGTGTTGTTTTAAAAATCAGAGAGGTGACATTTTATTTAATAGTTAACCTATTAAAAATATTAAGCTGAATCATTTGAAGAGAAATTCGGTACTAGTTTTATATACAATAATACACTGCTGGCCATTCAAAATGAAACACCATGAAGGAATGCAAATAACAGAATAATATTTATTGGACAAATACATTATAATGAGAAGGACAAGTGATTACATTTTCAGAAAATTTAGAGGCATAGATCTTGAGAAAAGACTACCCAAAGCAGACTACTCTGGCCACAACAACAGCATTTATCTGCCTATCCATGTAGTCGAACACAGATTGGATGTCATGTACGGGTACACCAGTCCATGCAGCTTCAACACTATGCCACAGTTCGTCATCCGTACTGGCCCGCCGCCACTCGCCCGTCACTACGGTTGATGAACTATGACATAGTGTTGAAGCTGCATGAACTGATGTACCCGTACATGACATCCAATCTCTGATCGACTCCATGGCTAGGCAGATAAATGCTGTTATTGCGGTCAGAGTTGGCTGCTTTGGGCAGTGTTTTCGCAGGATCTATACCTCCAAATCTTCTGAAAATGTAATCACTTGTCTTTCCCATTATAATGTATTTGTCCAATAAATATCATTCTGTTATTTGCCTTCCTTCACGGTGTTGCATTTTGGGTGGCTAGCAGTGTAGATAGATACAGAGTTTCAAAAACAGACACAGCAATATTTGATTATTTAGTTATAATTATCAGGAGGACATTTATTTTCCCAGTTATGTAAGAACAAAAAATTTCTTTTTTGGTTTTCCACGAAATAGGAAAAATGGAGATAGCACAGCTGTGTTCTTAGGTGCAGGGGCGGCCTTAGGATGAGGACAGGACGTCACATGACAATTTAAAAAATTAATTATAAAAAATAAATATTTTTTCAATAGAAAGCTTCTCTGTATTTAAACGTTAAAAATCGCAAATAAATTGATAAATTTACTTTTTAGTAAAAGTAGCCGGTTGGCACGCCCGTGCCTCATCCTTGTTTCACGTGTCGATATAAAACATTTCTACAAAAATTTAGCGTAATGGTGTTTTTCCTAACTAAAGCTTATTAAAAACTTTCTTACAATTACAGTCAAATAATCATTCGACTAACTGAAATTGATAAAATTGTTATGTAAAGCGGGGTTTTTACACTTCTACTACAATTATTTAATAGAATTTTTCTATTTAATATTTAAATAGCAGAAATTGTAGAAGCATCATTTAATTGCATGATTTACAATACTTTCCTGGGTTTAAATACGGCAAAAAATTCTATTAAAACATTGTGCTAAAAGAACCCCGTAAAACAGTGGTACTCAGTAGCATAGCCATGAGTGGGGAGGAGTCCAGATGCTCTGAATGCCAATAATTTCGGCTTATCTAATTTTTTGTCTTATCTAATCGTAGAATTTTGTGCGATTAAACAAGACTAAAAAAACTTTAAACAAATAGTGGTATTCAGCGCATCCAGACCCCCACCGGGGCTACTCCACTGGTGGTACTCACTACTTTTTCTGAAAAGTACCGTAATTTCCGGCGTATAATCCGCAGCTCAAAGAGTCGTTTTTCGACCCAGAAATTTTATTCAATAATTGTAGTTAAATATTTACAGCGATCTTTTAAGTTACATTTTATAAAATAATATTTCTGGGTCGAAAAACGACTCTTTGAGCTGCGGCTTATACGCCGGAAATTACGGTAATTTTACACCGCTAAGTGCATAATGTGATAACCCTCTTATTTAAAAAGAGTAATTCTGTAATAAATTAAAATGCCAACTTTTATTATAAAATACTGGTAATTGATAGGACGTATAGCGACTACCCCTAGCGTCGAATGATCAGAAATAATTGTAAATTACAAATCTTTCTAACTGCAGTTTACCTTGATAAAGAACAAATTTACACTGTCCATATAACATATTTACATGATTAGAGCACACATGCATCAATTCGGGAACTTATTTTTTATTCAGAAATATTCTGAACAGCATTTTCGTCTTTATTTAAAGACAGACGTTTCTTGATTATATGTAGTAAATATATTTTTCTTTTGGAATTTCCTGTGTGGTGTCAAAATTTATGAATAAAAAATATATTCATTAAATTTACACTAATAATGTAAATTGATTAATGAATTGCGATTTTTCTTTCATTTGTGTAAGCTTTTTCAGAACAATAAGAAATTTCTTAATACTCTTTGTAGATTGATTTTGCAGTTTTTGAAATATAAATCAAAAGAACTTGAAAATGCATTTTTTTATTAATAAATTGTACATTGTTGACAAAATAGCACCCTATTATT
This sequence comes from Maratus michaelseni, assembly GCA_963931845.1. Taxonomy (NCBI): domain Eukaryota; kingdom Metazoa; phylum Arthropoda; class Arachnida; order Araneae; family Salticidae; genus Maratus; species Maratus michaelseni. Next base: position 165,652,363 of record OZ007586.1, read on the forward strand.
TCACAAAATAAATTTTAATTGAACTATCAAAATGAAATATATTAAAAGTAATGAAATTACTATTTACTGTGGTAATTGTTTGTGTAGTGAAGTGAATTGTAAAAGAGGTAAAAGAAGATTTTCCGACAGAAGAAATATGAGGTTTCTTATTTTTAGTATTAAAATAGATAAGAATTTTTTTAAATAATAATTTTTCATCGAAGTTGAAGCCAAGAATTTAATAATGAACTATCTTCTTATTGAGAATATTTCAAGCAGAAGATTCAAATTTTAACCCTTAGACTTCCAGTGGGACACTATGTCCCAGTGCATCTTCAAAAAGTACCACTGAACACAGCAGTCCCTGAAATGCTTGGAAAACCATATCTGCTTGTCCCTCTGGTCTCTCACGTTCATTTGGGATCGTAGTTAACCGTTTGCTCGGTAGAAGGCAGCCCAAGGCAATTTGATTTAAAATATCCCACAAAAAATTGGTAGTCAATGGGTTAAAGTAGTGGTACTCACTGTGTGGCCGGTGAAGTTATCGGAATTTTTCTATACAAATTTCTACCTCATTCAATCGCAGCATTTCTGTCATTAAATAAGGCCTATTTTTATTTTCTCAAACTGTGATATCGGAATACTTTTTGAAAAAAATAGTGTGTTCCAATTCTTTTACCATTTAAAAGAGGTGGTATATTATATATAGCAGTTAATATTAATTCCGAACTGCCAAAAAGTATCCATTATTTTTAAAGAGAAATTTGCTTTTATAATGTATGTGAAAGGTGGGGGGGGATGTTTTTTTTCAAAACAATGCACTCGTAAATTCAGTTGACACCTTGTTCGTACGCCTTTACCAAAAATGTTTAATAGAGTTTTTCACCTTATTTAAATGCAGAAAATTATTACAAATCCTGCAATTAAGCGCGCATCTACAATTTATGCTATTTAGATATTAAATTAAAAAATATATATTAAACAATTGTGATAAAAGCGCTCGAAACCTGTGACATTAAATCATTTCAACATTTAAGCAACATAATTAATTTGCCCCTGAAAGGGCTAAAGTGGTATGTGAAATGCATCATTAATTATTTATTTATGTGTTTATTTAATAAGAACTCAATCAGCGAAATATAGTTTGAGAAATATGATTATAAAGTTTTTCAGAAATTATTCTCAGTTATGATTCCAAAATAAATCAAAATTTTGATGGATTTCTTTAAAAATTATATTTCTGTTTTTCAACATTTTACTTTTTCACAAGTCTTGATTTTATTCGACTTGAGACACTGAAATTTTTTATCAAATTCCAGCGGTTTCTCAGTAATCACCAATGATACCAAATTATGCAAAAATAAATTTATATACACAAATGGTACTCAATATGTTGCCCGCTGGCTGTATAACTACCACTTTAACCGAATAGAAAACTTCAACTTATTTAAAAGCAAAGGTCTGCCAGTAAATAATTGGAATATTACTTTTCGTAAATAGTGATTTAAAAGCACGTCTTGCAATGTAAAGTGGGTACACAGAGTGGGTCCACAGTAATTGTTATACAGAGTGCATAGAGGTGTTTATTTTTGAGCACAGCCACTTTAGAAAGATAATCTCAGCCTTATTTAATCGCTAACTATAACACTCCTTTTTTGTGCAAATAACTGCACAAAATGAGATTCTTAGTTGTTGCTTGTTATTGCATCAGCTGTATAAGAATATTACTCTCTTGTTTTAAAAAAATTTAAAATACTATATCTGTTTATAGTTTTAGTAAATTTTACAGGGCTTCTACCATGACTAAGCAGATAATTTATACACTATACATTTATTATTGCAAATAATTTCGCTAGTACATTTTTAATAAAATTTCATTTTATACGTTGGAAAATTTTAATTCCTAAACAACTCCGGGCGGGTCAGCTAGCACAAAATACATTTCAATCATAAGATCAAATTCTGGGATAACTTCTGAAAACAACAAATACATTATTACAGATTTTAGGTACCGTAATTTCTGGCGTATAATCCGCGCATCAAACAATTGTTTTACGACCTTAAAAATTTATTTTATAAAATGTAATTTACTAGATAGCTGTATATTTTTTACTTCAATTATTGAATAAAATTTCTGGGTTGAAACAGAATTGCTTGATCCGCGGATTATACGCCGGAAATTACGGTAAGTTTTGCCTATTGCGCAAATTTCGAATAGAATTTTTGGCCCTATAGAAATAAAATATTAAATAAAATAGAAATAAAATAGAAATAAAATATTAAATAAAATAGAAATAAAATAGAAATAAAATATTAAATAAAATAGAAATAAAATATTAAATAAAATAGAAATAAAATAGAAATAAAATATTAAATAAAATAGAAATAAAATATTAAATAGAAATAATATAAATTAGAATTAGAATATTTGTAATATTTTTCACAAAAAAAATATTAGAAATTCTGCCTTTAATCTCAATGAGATTTTTATCCGAAGAAAAAAAAAATATAGTCGAAGATTTCTGATCTGAAATAGTGGTGCCATACGTCTTGGAAGATATAAGAAGTGTACGCACCTTAAGTTTGTTAATGAATTTTATTATCCTCTTCCAGTATGGTCAGAATAATGTCAAATAGTAGTACATAAAGTATCTTCGGTTACATGGCAGTGGTTCCCAAGCTGTATTGAAAATTGGATCATATATCTATTTTCCTCCCCATTTATACCGTATTGTCCAATACATCTGCCAACCTCCCTTATTTCTTTTCAAATGAATCAAATATGTTTTGAACTGATTTTTTTTTATTAAATGAAATCAAATAAGTACTATATAGCAATAAGCCAATATTTAATAACATTAAAATACCGGAAGTTGGTCTATCTGATATCCCTTTAAATGTCTATTGAAATAAATTTTAAGTACTAAAATACTTGCATGTTTATTAATAATCTATACTCATACAGACCTGTTACTTATTGGGAGACCCAAAATTGCGCGCACGCTTTAGAATTTCCAAGGCATGTGACACCCGTATTTTAGATAAGATTTCTTTGACGAATATTTTTCTTCACATTGAAAATCTTCCTGCGATTAATCATGAAGTTTATAAATTTTTTCTGCGATTAAATAAGGTGATTTTTTTAATATTGTGGTAAAATTGTACGCAACCTGATAAAATATGATACTGATAATTACCTGAACACATATTTGAATTTATTATGAAAGCATTCAATGGCTCTTAACATTTAAGTAGAAATGAAATATTTTACATGGTACAGACTTAACAAGACGATCCGGCGTAACGTGAACTTTGAGGCAAAGCATATGGAATATATTTCCATACAAAGCCATATCCTGAGCACGTGCGACACGTCCTTACTTAAATCAATAATTTAGAAAAGAAAATCTTGCCGTATATGAGCGATTAATTCATTTGAAAACTACTTTTCAAAAGGGAAGTTTGCACATGTTGCACGTATTTAGAATACGACACTGCTTACATAATATTAATAAATGTGACAAACAAGATATTTAATGACAGGAAAATATGCAGATTAGCACATACATAAAAATCTGAATGAAAAATTCATTACAACGCACTGAACATGTGCATTCCACATAAATAAATTTTACACCTGCATTTATTTGCAGCCCGTTTATGATAGAATCGGACCAAAGTTGTCATTAGATTTGAGGCATTCTCTCTTTCCACAGAATATAAATGAAATTTTTGAAATAGCTGTCACTCACTTATTAAAATAAATACAAATTCAATTTTTCATATAGTAATTCCCACTTTTGACACATTCTTTGTGTTCCTTGAATCATATCATCCTGGAAAAAATACATAGTTTATGTATTTTTTTTATTTCTTCCTGAGTTACAAGAAGTAAAAGTTTGAGGATGCTAATATTAAATTTAAGTGACAAACTTTAACACGTTGACGGACACTTGCGGCTATAGCCGTCAAATCGAAGTTCACTATGTGGCATGACGGCAATAGCCGCCCAAAACGAAACGGTCGTTTTTAGACACTACGGCTATAATAGCACAAATGTGCATCTACCGGCGTACGAGTAGAAGCCCAGTGTCATGTTTTGGAAACAATTTTTTAGGTTGAAGTTCGTTTTCCAATCGTTATACGAGTTGCAGCTTCAGTATGCACGTGCAGGGTGGCTAGTGGTCAGGGAAAAATACAGTAAAAAAATTACAATTACCAGTATATTCGTATAGAAAAATTCAAATTGATTATTTGATCGAATAATCAACATAAATTTTTCTATAAGAATATACTGGTGTTTATCACTTTTTTTACTGTATTTTTCCTTGACCACTAGCCACCCTGACGTGGTTGTGAAGGGAGTAGTGCAACCTAATTAAAGGTGCTGAATTAATCAAAATTAAGTTTATTTAAGCAGAAAGAGTAAAACTATACTTCTAATATTCTAAAAATTACAAAAATATATACTGTCAATTTTCGAACTTCACTTGTTCCTACTGTCCGTCAATGTGTTAATATATATCCTCCTAACAAATCATCCCATTTAAAGGTTTTGTCGTCAGTGAATGCATACTGATGCATTCACTGAGATGCATTCACTGTACCCAAATATATTCTAGGCTTTCTTTATACTTAAAAGCATACTGTTAATTATGAAAACTATTAATAAATTCATTAAAAATATAATGTGACCTACATCAAGTTTTACATAAACAAAATGGGCATCATGAAAAACATGGTGTGTAAATTTACAGTCCATTCTAATCATTATTTTTGGAAATATAGATAATTTTACTTTTTGAAGATCTTCAAGGTGCATAAACACAAGGTGCTACCCATTTACCACTATTTTTACACAGCATAATTTGACTTATTTAATGAAAAAACTTCACTTTTAAAGAAATCGAAGATTATCTTCTGCATATTGTGGAACTAAACGAGTTTCTAGCAAATAGCTTCTGCAGCACTAGCCCACAAGGGCCATATTCTGACACCCCTCAACCAAAAGAAGAAAATACAAATAGAAACCAGAAATTTCATCTGAAGAATTATCTTATAAAAGCTAGGAATACGGAAATTTCCTTACATTTGTTTTACATATCGATTGCATGTACAATTTCACTGGTGCGAATTTTTAAGTTTTCCTATGAGATCCAAATTTTTTTTTTTCTAAATTTGTGGATATACCTAATATATATTGTTAAAAATTATAAGCATAATTAATAAAACGCATATAAACGATACATATTTCTCGGCTATCTTCATCCAAGGAATTAAAAAATGGTGTCAAAAGTTGGTGTTATCGTTTGAAAAATCAAAGTTGGTGCAATATTTAATATAAAGACGATCCCTATTTCAAAAATTGCATTCATATTCTTAAAGAAGATAATATATTGACTCTAATGACGCGTTTGGTGGGATCATAAAGGTAGGTGTATCAATTTTTTTTACTGACTATATACACACAATCATAGGCACCGACGTTGACTTAGACGACGGACGGGGCAAATCAGGCAAACTTCCAACATTAATTTTAAAATATTATTTTTGCCTTAATTAATTTTAGTATTTAAACAGTGTGAAAAATTCTTTTAGAATTAGTGGTAGAAGTATGTCTGACTGTCTAATTCGCCCACGTGAAGCGTATATGTGAACAATAACAATAAAATTTGTGGATAACAGGAACAAAAATGGTCAAGAAGGAACACATGTTAACCCTTTCAGGGACAAGCAATTGTGTTCCTGTAACGTGGAATTCTCACCGGTATTTACGAAAGTAGTTCAAAATAAGGAAAAGCAATTTTTCAACTCTTCCCGTCAAAGTAAAAAAAGTAAAATTTAATTAAAAGTTTCTGGTTTGAATAGGATTAAAATTAGGTGGGATATATTATATCCAACCGCCCCTCAAAGAGTTAAAATGTATAAGAAATTTACTGTAAAATAATAATAATATTACATTGAATGGAGCGAAAATGAAATATAAAATGAGAAAAAAAACATTCTAATTGGCTGAATGTGAATTTTCTAATATATATATATATATATATATATATAAATAATTGTTGGACAGAAATAATTTTATAAAAAATACCTAAACATAACTAAATACATTGCGGTTCATTTTTGGTATACTTTGAATCTGGGGCGTCGAACCTTTTTTCCTGGAAACCATTTGTTCGCACTATTTCGAAATAAAACCCTTCTTTCATGTTTGCCATTCAATAAGTCGAATTACTCTATACTAAAATAATGGTAGATTTGCGGCCCGTGGTACGCACGTTGGGTATTCTTATTTCGACTGTTTCTACGGAAAAACAGTAACACCACGTAATCTATTTTAAATTGGATTTTTTTTTCAATTTTAATTATAATGCTTATACGAATTTTGGAAAGCTGTATAAGAGAACATAATTTACAGGAAAAAATTAAGTGCATCAATATTCCAGGGTTCGTACGGTTTAAATATAATTTTTAATAGAATCTTTTCTATATAATATTTAAATAGCAGAAATTGTACATACCTCGTTTATTTTCAGGATTTGTAATACATTTCTGTATTTAAATAAAGCGAAAAATTCTATTAAAATTTTATGGTAACACAGTACGAACCTGTAATATTGCGAAAGTACACTTTAGTCAAGTACTATTTAGTAAAAATGTAATCGTAATCGATTCAGTTTTATTCAAGATAATTACGAAGATCATAATGAAGTAAATATTTGTTCTGTCTGATAGAGATATATATAAATCCTACTTTAAATTTGATATTATATAAAGAAAGAAATTTGAAATTATATTTATCAAAGCTTAAGCTTTTATATTTTGCAAATATTTATAGTAAGAAAATTGGCTATAAAGTCTTATAAATTCAGATAAATCTGATAAAAAAGCAATTATCCTTCCTCGCCTCTTTATAATCCTTATAGAATTACACAGATTGCTGAGAGAATAATTTATATATTGTTTTTTTTCTGTGCAATAAATTTCTAATTCATAACTTTATCCTTTTACATTCCATTTTATATTTGAATAGATGATATATTTAATCATTTTCAAGAATATTTTTTAACAATGGATAAACAAAGGAAATATCTTTATACATAAACATATTCAACATTCTACATTTCAAAATATTAATCCCAAACTTAATATAATTACTCTTTGAATTTAAAATCAAAATGATAAAAATAAAAAATTACACTCAGCATTTATAATTGGAAACAAGGAGTGCGATACGTATTATTTTATGAAATAATTATTATATAGTAATAATTCATTCCTTCATATGTAACGTTGTTGACATTAATCTGTTAAAAATGATTTCAATTTAAACATTTAAAAGTACGGTATTATTTTGATAATGCGGTATAAAAATATTTATATATTTAAAAGATTGTAATGTGCGAATTTTAAATTTATTCAAAAATTTAATATTATTCACAAACAAAAGAAGAAAGAAGAGTAAGAAGAGTAAGAAAGAAACAATGAAACCTGGGAACATAGTGCAGCGTATTTCAAGTAAGGTAATCTTTACATATTAAAGCAGTCAGCTAAATTTCTTGAAACTTTTACAAATATAAGTTATTTGCATCGATTTTAACAACTGCAGAGGAAAATAAGATTTTTTTTTTAAATAGAAAATTAAAAAAGGTCTCAACTAACGCGATCTGCTTATTACCACTACCTCTGTATAGCAATATTCGCATTATATAATAAGAGAAACAGGTCAGCCATGTTTATGATATATAATCTTCGTCTTACTTAATTGCTTTATATTAAGGTGAAAATTACCATTAGGAAATACCGTAATTTCCGGCGTATAATCCGCAGCTCAAAGAGTCGTTTTTCGACCCAGAAATATTATTTTATAAATTGTAACTTAAAAGATCGCTGTAAATATTTAACTACAATTATTGAATAAATTTTCTGGGTCGAAAAACGATTCTTTGAGCTGCGGATTATACGCCGGAAATTACGGTAGTATAAACAAGAGCCCCGTCGGTTGTCGATCGTTAAAGAATCTCAATTTACATGTAATATAGAGGTCACTGCAATCTGATTTCTAAGCGATGTATGGTAATTATTATTTAGTACATGTTTTTCTGAATAGTTCATGTTCACCTTATAAACTCTGCGATTAGATAAGGCGAAAAGTATTATTCAAAAATACTGGTATTCAAAAAAACATTACCGTCCGTTACGAAAGAAAGTGAGTGAAAAGCCACTGTATGTTTGTTATTCTGTTTAGAGATTGAATCTAATACTCCATAAGAGGCGGTGGCGTGAGACATTAAAATTTATAGACATACTGTCAGGACACGGAAGGGGAAGGAGACAAACTGCCACCACTTTATGAAAATAGAATTATTTGCTTCACTTAAGACAGAAGTTCTGCGTGTTTTAGTGTAACGAATGTTACTATTCAGATAAACCAATGAAAATTGCTCCTGTCTCACCTCCCCCTTCCTGCCGTTATGCCCGTATTCAGTTTATAATATAATAATATGGTTACTACTGGTTCTTCCTTTTCCAATTACTTTTTTTTTTCCTTTTCAATGCCAATATTTCTATAAAAATATTTTTCATAGAAATGCTGGTATTCAAAAGGGAAATAAAGAAAGTGGAAAAGTATACAGCATTATAGAAATACAGGTGTAGACGAATGAGCACCATTACGAAATGAGAATTCGAAGAGTAAATAATGCAATATACTCCGCATTTGTGAAAACCGAACGAAACGTTATTCTTTTTTTAACAACCTACTAGTCCACATTTCAGTCCTACGACCATATTTTTTTATCGAAATTTACTTTACCTGTGGTTTTTCTTACACATGCGCAGCTTTTTTGCAAAGCAATCATATTTCTTAAATTATACAAAATATTGTTATAAAAAATACACAAAATACACGTCTATGTTCACAAAGAATCATAAAATTAAATTATTTAACTTTTTTTTATTAACTAAAACAGCGTCTTAACACATAAAATGAAACTGTTAAATAAATAAATTCATTGAACCGATTTAATATGCTTCGCAATGTTTTTTACCAAGTAGGGGAATCTGGTGATAATTGAACATACGAGAGGATTGGCACGCTGCTTTATTTCCTTTAATCCTTAATTGCATAGTGATGTAAATTTCCATCACTTTTTATTTAACTTTTAATAAATAAATCAACTTCTTCGCCACCACTATATTTATATAGCAATATTAATCCAGTAAATTTCCCGTGAACTATGTTGCTGAACAAAGTTAAAAATCTATCTTAAAATTTCTGGTGTCTAATATTTATTATATGTATAAAAAAACACAATTGTAAAAGAAAAACTCATGCAAAGAAGGGTTAAAACAATTCCTGAAAAGCACAAAATTGAAGCATATTACAGGCGTTTTTTAGGATGGTTATCATGAGAGACGGTAGTTTCTCGAGTGACGCAGCGAAAAACCGAAAACCGTAAGCACAAAACCGAAGATTCCGTCACTCTCATATATACAGCTAGCAGGACATCAAAGGAAAATCGAAACGCCGACATTTAATATCTCAGTAAATATGAGGCATACCGTTTCGATTTTTTCACATTAGTCTTATATCTATGGCCTAACTCTATCCTGAAATTTATAGATTTCTACATGCAATAGATTTTGAGATCTGGAACCCAATTTTTAAGCGAAAATGGGAGATGTAATGGGCACATATCTGTTATCTCCAAAACGGCTCGAAGGATTTTTTTAAAATTAATATATTATATTAATCGGTTTTAGATGAAGGGAAAAAGATTTTGAGCTAACGTAGGAAAACTCTTGTTTTTTATATAATCCAGTTTCAAAATCGGACTCTTTTCTTATGCATTTTACTATTGAATAACATTACAGATTTTGGGACTTTTCACCACTTTTTATTACTGCGCAATAATGATGTTCATGGCTATCATGGTTACAGTTAAACGTTAAAGCATCTCCATATCGCTGAAATACTATTTAGGTTCTTTTTTTTAATCCGAAAACAGTTTTTAATGCAATTTTTAATATGTAATATATATGTATTAAATTAAATTATTGTTTGTATATTTTTTCTTTTTTGTTATAATAAAGAATTTCTTATTTCAAAATCTTCATTAAGTCGAAAAATATTTAGATTCCTTGATTAAAATATTGAAATATTTTATAATTATATATATACAATTTAATTGTTATTTATATATTTAATTTGTCATTTTTTAAAGGAAAAAAAATCAGATTTTTTTTATCAGTTAATTTTAAACAGACTCTAATCAACGAATCAATCATCTGTTTGTTTTGAGCGTGAGCGAGTCGCGAATGTTTTTTAGGAATAACACTGATATGAGGTATTTTATTATTTATTTATTGTTTGTTTACTTATTTTGATTAGATTGTCCTTTTAGAAATTGTCTTTTGATTTAGTGGCGTAAATGGTGAGATAATTGTCAATAGTATTACCTGTTTCATCGTTAAAAATAATATAAGGAAATTGCATTATGGCCAGTGAATCTTTTAAAGAAGTCTTTTAAAAATCTGATGACGATAGAAGATTGGTTTTTTACTTGTTAGCTATATTTTCCAACTCTCCAAATCAAACTTTCCCATCATTCACCTCACACAAATTTAATAACTAAAACTTTTTATTTCAGTGTGATTGAAATACGTTTACTTGTGATGAAACTTTGGTATATTATATAGGGAATTTATATAACGTAAGTTTTCACTTTTATGTATATAAAATTAGATACGATGTTTTCATTATGAAATACAATGTTTCTAATTTATGTTATGGCTTACTTTAACATTTTTGTTATTGACTAAGCCTATCATTAATATAGGGGAGACCGGTACACAGTGGACCACCCCCTAATATTTTATTTATTTAAATTTTTTTAAGCTTCTCTTCTATCCTAATAGACAACAGCACTGCAATGATTATTTATAGCCTTCAGAAAATATGTTTAGCTCAGATTGAACTATTTTATCCTGCTTTGTTGTTTTGAGCTTCTAAAAGTAAAATTTTTCATCATCATATTTTTATTTTTTTAGTAATTAAAGGTTGTAGATAAATAAAATAAAACAGCTTTTTTGCAAAGCTAAGATACTTGTTTTTATTTTACTTTAAAGTTAGTATGTTTAAAAGAAAGCTATAAACAATATTAATATGATTATTTATTGAACTTCAACATGGGGTACAGTGGACCACCCACTCCTGGGACACAGTGGTCCACAATCCACTCTGCTCCTCTAATGCAGAATGTTCAAAATATGTAATAATTGCTTGTTTTCTATAAAGAAAGATTGTTTTAAAGTAGATTTAACTGTAAAATAAAGTAAACAAATAAAAATAACAATTTATTTAACATAGTAAGAAATATTTTGTTTTGTATTTACTGCCTTTGATAAATATAACTGCAGTCTAATTGTTGATGATTCTATTCAAGTAAGATTCACGAGACGCAAATTGAATGGAAATCAGTTTATTTCTCCCGAAACTGTAGATGAATATGCTGTTGATGTCAATGATTTCATAATGTTGCTCGCAGACCCAAAATTATTTCTTGAAAATTCCAGGCTCAATCTTACTGATAAGTACTTTGGAATTTCATTTGCAAATTTTAATATGAGCTGATTTTGTTTGTACTTAAGTAATAACTTCAACTAAATTGCAATTGTTCTTGTATTAATCTGTTATTATTTTCAAAATATAATTAATTTTTTGTTTTTGTTTCAAAATTTATATTACTATGTTATTTTGCGAATGAAGGGACAACAAAAAAGAATTAGATTAATGAAAAATAGATTTATATTATATTTTAGATAATACCTAATAGTGGTCCACTGTACCCCGGTGGGTGGACCAGTGTATATATATATTTTTTTAAATGTATTGAAAACTATGTTGTAAAAAAATTTTGATGGATATAAGAAGGTTTAAGGAATATTCAAAAATATTTTCATACAGATTGGTCAGTATGTTAAAGAGAAAAAAAAATGAACTGAAAAAGTGGTCCACTGTGTACCTTTCTCCCCTACCCGATTACATGAGATTTTGTTATTTGTATTGATATGTTTGTGTTTACGTATTTTATCAAGATTATATTTCAGCTATTTTTAAGTAAGTTTTTTAAGATACTATATAGCAATGTTAAAATGTTGGCTATACTTTATTAGCTTATGTTAAAGATTGGTCAGAAAAAAAATGTTGGCGAGATTAAAAAATTTTGTCGATCAGCTAGTGCTCGACTAACATAACAACAGGGCCGCTGGGATGGAATTTAATTTTTAAAAAGGACACATTTTGAACCGGTTTGTTTACAGTCCCATTTTATTAGTAGAATTTTGTGTTAATTTCCCGAATGACTGGCGAATTTTGCATTTTTTGTAAAAAAAAATCTTTAGATGTTACTATGTTATTTTGCGAATGAAGGGACAACAAAAAAGAATTAGATTAATGAAAAATAGATTTATATTATATTTTAGATAATACCTAATAGTGGTCCACTGTACCCCGGTGGGTGGACCAGTGTATATATATATATTTTTTAAATGTATTGAAAACTATGTTGTAAAAAAATTTTGATGGATATAAGAAGGTTTAAGGAATATTCAAAAATATTTTCATACAGATTGGTCAGTATGTTAAAGAGAAATAAAAATGAACTGAAAAAGTGGTCCACTGTGTACCTTTCTCCCCTACCCGATTACATGAGATTTTGTTATTTGTATTGATATGTTTGTGTTTACGTATTTTATCAAGATTATATTTCAGCTATTTTTAAGTAAGTTTTTTAAGATACTATATAGCAATGTTAAAATGTTGGCTATACTTTATTAGCTTATGTTAAAGATTGGTCAGAAAAAAAAATGTTGGCGAGATTAAAAAATTTTGTCGATCAGCTAGTGCTCGACTAACATAACAACAGGGCCGCTGGGATGGAATTTAATTTTTAAAAAGGACACATTTTGAACCGGTTTGTTTACAGTTCCATTTTATTAGTAGAATTTTGTGATAATTTCCCGAATGACTGGCGAATTTTGCATTTTTTGTAAAAAAAATCTTTAGATGTAATTTTAAACAAAATCTCTTCATTCATTTCTTTAATTTGCAAATATTTTAAGTTTTCTTATTTGAAATACTGTGATTAAATGTCCAATGTAAGATTTCCCTTAGTTGAAAATTGTTATGACAGAATTTACACAACTGCAAAAATAATTGATTACTACAACAATGCATTTTCAGGGTTTTTTTCCAATAAAATTAGCTATACAACAGAGGAAAGTTTAGTATAGGATAAAACTTCATACTATATTTACATTGCAGTAATTTGGAGAGTTGCAAAATATAGCTAACAAGTAAAACACAAATCTTCTTTAGTCTGCGGTTTTTAAAATACTTCCTAAATATTCACTCGGCACGATGCAATTTCCTTATCTTGTGTCATTTTTATCGATAAAACAGGTAATTGACAATCATCTCACCATTTAAGTAACAATCTAAAGTCAATTTCTAAAAGGACAAGAAAATCAAATCAAAATAAGTAAACAAACAATAAATAAATAATAAAATACCTAATATGAGTCTTATTCTTGTAAACAAGAATTTGCATCGCAATCACCGCTCATGAATACATGACACAAGCGATAGGTTAATTTATTGTTAGTTGATAGTAGAGGTGCCCAATCTTTTTAGGCGAAGGGCCACTTAAAAAATTGTTGGGTTGTCGAGGACCACCATCAGTAGCGCAGAGAGAATTTTGTTTCGAGGAGATGTTGGGTGGGGGGGTGGGGGAATTAGCATTATCCATACATACAGCCCTGTTCGGTTGGAAATTTGGAAGAATGCACCCACTAGATGGATTTGTGATTTTTATGCGGCTACTTGACAAATTTGTGATTTTTATGTGCCCGTTCTAAAAAATTCTTGATTTTTATGTATAGGTTCAACTTTTATGTATACGTTTCAACTTTTTTAGTCAGTGGCCACTGGCCAGTACATGGATTTTTTTACTCCTGTTTTTCAGCACTGACCAATAACAAATTTACAAATACTTGATAAAAAATTTAAGAAATTTGTCAAACGATTGTGGAATAAACGGCGAAATTTGTCAAATAGTGTTGGGAAAGAAATCGCAACATTCGTCAAATGGTCTTGGGAAAGAAATCAGGCATTGCAGGAAAAAAAAATTAATTATGTCTAACTGTCGTGAAAAAATTAGAGAAATTCGTCAAATAGGTTCGGGGGAAAAAATCACAAAATTCGTCAAATGATCTCGAGAGAAAAATAGTGAAATTTGTCTAACAATCGCGGAACAGAATTGCAAAATTCGTCGAATAGCAGCGGAAAAAAAGTGCACAATTTGTTCGTTCATGGAAAAAGACGTGAAATTCATTAATCGATAGTCGATAAATGACGAAATTCATCAATCGATAGCAGAAAAATTACAAAATTCATTGATAGTGGAAAAATCACAAAATTCATCAACTGGTTCCAGGGGAAAATTTTTTTGAATATCGTCGAATGGCTTCGAGAAGAAAAAAAATCACAATCCGTCAAATAATTTCGGTGAAAAAATCGTAAAATTCACCAAATTGTTTTGAAATTTGTCGAGCGACAGCGGGCCTAAAATCTTTTTCCTTTCAATCATCGCAATTGGGACTATTAAGTCTGACCAGTGGTGGCAGTAAAGTCAGTCGCCAAATTTTCAGTATTACTCGCCGATTGGAGAATGGCAATTTTGTCCTATATTTTTACACGCCTGATCGATGAAATTCAAAATTTTTATGCACCCGATTGATGAGTTTCTTGATTTTTATGCATCCGTTTGACGAAATTAATGATTTTTATATGCCCGATAAACTAAATTCATGATTTTTATGCATGCGTTCAACAAAATTTATGATTTCCCTTCTCCCGATCCACAAAATTCATGTTTTTACTGTGCCTGATTGACAAAATTCGTGATTTTCAACTGATATGCTTTCCGTCGGCCATTTAATGAAATTCACAATTTTTCTTCTCTAGACAATGGCAAAATTTGCAATTTTTTTTTTTTTTTTTTTTTTACCGTTCGTTGAAATTTACAATTTTTTTACAAACATTCGATGGAATTCTTGATTTTTCCACGCCCAATTGACGAAAATTGCGATTTTGCATGCCTATCGACAAAATTTATAATTTTGCAGAACCGATAGACAAAATTCATAATGTTTTCCCACGATCTATGGACAATTTGCAAATTTTTTCCGCGACTGTTCGTTGAAATTCCCGAGCTTTCCATGCCATTCGATGAAATTCGTTGCTCGATCCATGAAATTTGCGATTTTAAGTGCCTTATCGACAAAATTTGCAGGTTTTTTCAACTGATTTACAAAATTCAAGATTTTGAGTGATTGACGAAATTTACAACTCCGGTATTATCGATTTTGGCATCTCTGGTTTCTGTTGACCGATTATTGAAATTTGCGTTTTTTTTTTTCTAGCGACAAAATGGCGAAATTTGTGATTTTTCCATGCCCATTCGACAAAATTCGCATCCAGTCGATGCAATTCATGATTTTATGCACCTGATCGATGAAATTCATATTTTCCTACGATCTATGGACAAAATTTGCAAATTTTTCTCACGAATTATTAAAGAAATTCGAAATTTTTTGGATAGTTTGGCATGTATGGTCTCTGCGGGCCACCAGTTACCCATCACAGGCCACAGGTTGTGCATTCCTAATCGTGATGCAGTTTGGCTCATTCGACTCGACATCGATAGAACTTAATGATTTTAGTTTCACCACCAGGGGCAGTTGTGTTCATATAGAACAGAGTGCGCCCCTGGCAGTGGAAGGGGAAATTAATGGATTTTGGAACTAACTCGAGTTCTATGGGTCCCATCACAACATGGTTTGATTCATTCAACGTGACATTGACAGGATATATCAATTTTAGTTTCAAGTTTGGCCACCAGGGGGTGCATTCCTATCTCAGGTTCTATGGCCCCGATCATGACAAGGTCAACTCGAAATCAACTCGAAATCAACTCGAAAAATGCTCACTCAACTCGAAATCGACAGCCTCAACACTTTCAGCTGTTTGTATAGAACAGAGTGCGCCCCCTGGTGGTGGAACATGGAATAACAGATTTTGCAGCTAACTTGAGTTCTATGGGTCCCATCACAATGCAGTTTGATTCATTTGACTCGACATCGACAGGATATATCGATTTTAGTTCCAAGTTTCACCACCAGGGGACGCTATCCTATCTCGTGTTCTATGGGCCCGATTACGATGAGGTATGGCTCATTCGACTCGAAATCAACAGCCTGAAAGATTTCAGCTATGTTTGTATAGAACAGAGTGCGCTACCTGGTGGTGGAAGATGGAACTAACAGATTTTGCTGCTAACTCGAGTTCAATGGGCCCCATCAAAATGCAGTTTGATTTATTCATCTGGACATCGACAGGATATATAGATTTTAGTTACAAGTTTCAACACCAGGGGGCGCTTTCCTATCTTGTGTTCTATGGGCCTGATCACGACGAGGTATGGCTCATTCGACTTGAAATCCACAACCTGAAAGATTTAAGCTATGTTTGTATAGAACAGAGTGCGCCCCCTGGTGGTGGAAGATGGAACTAACGGATTTTGCAGCTATCTAAAGTTCTATGGGTCCAATCACAATGCATTTTGATTCATTCGACTCGACATCGACAGGATATATTGATTTTAGTTCCAAGTTTCACCACCAGGGGCACTTTCCTATCGGGTTCTATGGGACCGATCACGACGATGTATGGCTCATTTGACTCGGAATCGACAGCCAGAAAATTTTCAGCTATGTTTTTATAGAAAAGATTGCGCCCTTTGGCGGAGGAAGATGGAACAAACGGGTTTTGCCATGCATTTTCATCATTCTAATTGTGTTAATCTCTCGCTGTATAATTTAAAAGTTGTCTTGGATTCCTCTCCCTGGGCCACCACCCTCATATTTTATTGGGGTCCAAGGGGTCTTTTTTAGCATTTCTTTAAAATTTTATTCTAATGATTAATTTATACCCTATACTTAACTTCGACTAATTGACATTTTCATCAATAACCTTAAACAAGAACGAAAAATCATGCGTCAAGCATAGATTATGTAGCACTTTCCAACGCTTCCAAAATAATTTTACAAATCATACCGTTTAATAAGCTAAAAGATAACTTCTAAGTAAACAATTTGGAAAACGCATAACATATTTAAAAACATAATTTCAGGAATTTCCAACATATACAATATTCGGAAAAATATCCGAATACTTTTATTCAGCCCTGTATAGGATATATAGAATTGTATATATACTACATAGGATGCTAAATTTTAGTTCAGTTAGGAAACGTGTAGCACATTTTAAAATTCTCCGTCTGGAGTTTGTCAATAAACAGAAATGTGTTCGCGAACTTTTGTGCTGCCCTGTATAGGATCTACAGAATTTATACACACCACGTAATAGACAAAAAGCAAGTTAACATTAAAATCGCGTTCAGTAACTTAAAACGCACTTCCAGGAATTATTGTTAACAGACAGTAGATAATTCTTTTGCGTGTCCCTGTAAATGAACGATGACTGCTATACACACAATATTCCGTAGTAAGTCTCTTGTAATGCACCTTAGTGATCTATATAAATTTCAATGCGTTTAAAATAGTGAAACATTATTTAAATAAACCGCAGACGATTTTTCTCCATAGACGTAATGTAACGGAATTATTTTTACTGTCCCTGTAAAGTAACTATAAGTGCTATGCACACCCTGTTCCATATTAAGCTTCTTCTAATGCACCTTAGTGATATATATAAATTTCAATGCGTTTAAAATAGTGAAACATTATTTAAATAAACAGCAAATGATTTTTCCCCATAGACCGCAATGTAACGGAATTCTTTTGAGTGTCCCTGTAAAAAAACTATAAGTGCTACACACTTCCGTTGAAATAGGGAACATGCTATAGATAACGATAATAACATATAAAAATTGCAGAGCAATCCGAGCATATTTACGGGAGTTAGAGCACGGACAGACGGCAGACGGCAGACGGCAGACGGCAAGACGGCCAGACGGCCAGACAAACCGAAGTCATAAGCACTTTTCAACTAGGTTGGAAAGTGCTAAAAAGTAATGATATCAGTAGAAAAACCCTTAACGGGTTAAAAGTTGTGACGCAGCACTTTCTTTTGGCTCTCTGAATTTTAAATATGGGTCTTAAAATCAATGATATCAAATTTAAGTGACACTATGTTAATATTTTTTTTTAAATCTTAATTTTCTTTTTAGTTTTATTTATATTCACAGGTGCAATTATTATCTTAATATGAAAAAATATATAAAATTTATTCGCTGATGCTTTTTCATTCACATCTCTCATGAATTCAAAATATGGGTTTTAAAAGAAATGATATCAAAATTTGAGTGACACCTTGACGTTAATTTAATAGGACTCTTTTAAAATTCAATTTAAATTACTTTTGGTTTGCCTTCTAAAGTATATTTACACATACAAACAATACTTTTAAATTTTCAATACACTTTTAAATATATTACTTTCACTGAGCCTATATTATGTATTGAAATGTATTTATTTCAATAAATTGATTTATCTTCTGTGCCACGCTATCCAAAATCATAAGTAAAATTTATGTAAATGATTATTTTGCGTCATAGTATCCAAACAAAGTGAAATGTATGCAAGTGGATAATATGACGCAAAATAATCATTTACATAAATTTTACTTATGATTTTGGATAGTGTGGCACAGAAGATAAATCAATTTATCGACATTTTCATGTTCACCTTATAAACTCTGCGATTAGATAATGCGAAAAGTATTATTCAAAAATACT
The DNA here is from genome assembly GCA_963931845.1 of Maratus michaelseni. NCBI lineage: Eukaryota > Metazoa > Arthropoda > Arachnida > Araneae > Salticidae > Maratus > Maratus michaelseni. The sequence continues at coordinate 165,671,226 of OZ007586.1, forward strand.
TGTATAAAAAAAACATTACCGTCCGAAACATTACCAAAAATCTATCTTAAAATTTCTGGTGTCTAATATTTATTATATGTATAAAAAAACACAATTATAAAAGAAAAACTCATGCAAAGAGGGTTAAAACAATTCCTGAAAAGCACAAAATTGAAGCATATTACAGGCCTTTTCTAGGATGGTTATTGTTTTTATACATCCGTTGTGATTTTTGCGAACTCGCACACTTTTCTCCATGAGTTAACCGTAACAAGCGACACCTCTCAGCGCGACCGCAACTGCCGGAATCAGAAAGTAAATAGGACAGAATAGAGCGTGAAAATAAGATGTCTGGCATTGACTGGGTAATTAAGCACAATAGAAATGATTAAAGAACTGATTTAATTGAGATAACTGATTTCTAGGAAAACGGTTATAAGCTAGAACAAATATTTTAGATGACAAATAATGTTTAATCCATATTTGTAAAGAATGTGATTGCCCAAGTTCATGTAAAATTAGTAACACCTGTTTATTATTCATCACAGAACAATCTTTTTAATGTCTTCACTAGCCATTATTTTGATAAATTAAGACGAATTTTCTAATCGAAAAGCAGCCAACTGCCGCAGAGACCTTTGCAAAGATGCATCTTAGATCATTTTCTCTCTTTTGAATAAAGTGAATCAGTACTAATATTGCCAAAATGCAATCAGATGGCATCCCAGTAACAGTGATGATTATATATATATATATATATATATATTAATTTCTCTCCAAAAATGAGGCATTCCATTTCACAGTCTCAAATTCCAAGGATTGTTTTAAATTAAGTTTATCAAATATTTTTTGTGCTTTATAGTGTACTTAATTAGTGTAATTTAATTATCTAAAAGATATAATAGTTAATTGGAAGTTGGTTAGTTTTTGCCTCAATTATTTTTTTTCAAAATGTCAATTGCGGGATGTTTTACTCACAAGATTTTGGTGATGTTTAAGTCAAGTAAAATCACCCTTTTTTCATCTAAATTAATGAACACATTTTAATAATTAGGTTTTACTTTATAAAAAATAATTACTCTTTTTCAGTAAATAGTAGCATATTAATAATATATATATATATATACATATATATATATATTTAATAAAGACTGTATATAATGCAATATTTGAACTGAAATTTAATTACAAAATACCTATTAATAAATTATGTAAAATATAGTTTTAAGCAAATGTGTTTTAGTATTTGATACAGATTACAGGGTATTTCCAATTTTACCACAATTTGTAATAGAATTTTCTATTTAATATTTAAGTTTTAGAAGTTGTAGACGCCACATTTAATTGCAGGATTTTTAGTACCGTAATTTCCGGCGTATAATCCGCAGCTCAAAGAGTCGTTTTTCGACCCAGAAATATTATTTTATAAAATGTAACTTGAAAGATCGCTGTAAATATTTAACTACAATTATTGAATAAAATTTCTGGTTCGAAAAACGACTCTTTGAGCTGCGGATTATACGCCGGAAATTACGGTAATTTTCTACATTTAAATAAGGCGAAAAATTCTATTAGAAATCGGGGTAAAAGCGTACGAACCCTGTATTATTTAGAATAGAACTAGATAAATCTTAAATTACTATATTTTGTGCATAATAAACGTATGCCACAGCTTTTTCGAAAGATATTGCATTAATTTCTTCCGGAGGTCTTCCTAAGCTACAACATCCAATCTCGAGTTTTAGTTAGAAAAATATCTTTGAAAATGATGTTTGACTTTCTTCTATAAGAGAATATTTATTAATTTGTAAAATTGGAAATTTGAGATGATAACATGTTAATAATAGTTAGCTTTACCCAATTGCCAGAACAAATAAATAGCTCTCGCACAAAATATTTTTTTATTAAAGAAATTAAGTAAATACCCTAAATATACAAGTTACTTTTCACAGTATAAAATTTCTGGTAAGAGTGTATTTTTTTGATTTAATGTGTCAAACCTCCCTTAGGGTGGGACGCACTTCTCTGAAGTGGGCAGATGAACACAGTTTACAGAATTAAGGGAAATAATTAAAAACTTTTATTATCTCTTCAGAATTCTGACTAATTAATCAATTAGGATACATGATAAGCATTTTATATGAGGCAGGTTCAGTTGCTACTGTATTTCATATACTAATAACGGGCAGTTTAGTAAAAAGTTGGTAAAACATCACATGTTACTTTATATTTTCGGAAGTCGGAATATTCGAAAAGTAATAATTGCCTCATTTAATGACAGAAATTTGCCATTAAATTAAGCAAAGATTACTATTTGAAGATGATGGTACTCAAACGTTATAACCGTATAAATGCTATATTTGGCATCTATGTCAGATACATAGAATGTAAAAGCAACAGCAATCCATTAGGTACATAGAATGTAAAAGCAACAGCAATCCATTCAGGTATATAGAATGTAAAAGCAACAGCAATCCATTCAGGTACATAGAATGTAAAAGCAACAGCAATACATTCAGGTTCATTGAATGTAAAAGCAACAGCAATCAATTTTCCTTACTTGTAACGAACCGCCATTACATGTACTTTTTGTTTTCTGTAAAAAATCTAATTAACAAATTTGGTATTGTGCATTAATCATCCACCTCACCTCATTTGACTGTGCTGATTCCTACTGGCAAGTTTCACTGCCAGGCAAAATCAATCAATAATTCATCATTATACAAGAATTTATTTACATTTTAAATATGTAAGGAAATCATTTCAAAAGCATGATCATAAATTTAAAGAAAAGCGTTATATAAAAGTTGTACGAAGTTCACATATGTGTTCTGTGCTGTTGAATACGAATATATGTTAAATTTCCAGTACTATAACAAATTTAAATTCTACTCTAAACTTTTTCTTCTAATCCCTAAACGTGACAAATATTATTTTTTTAACGGAGTTCGTATGCTTTTACCACAGTTTTTATATAGAAATTTATTATTTAATATTTAATAGCAGAAATTGTAGACGCCACGTTTAACTCCTTGGGGACGAGCGACATGTATACGTGCCACATAAGAAACTCAGAATCCTGGATTATTCCCACCAGTTATTTTTAGGTGCGTTCGTAATTATATAAATACGTAGCACCTATTGTCTTCGTCTGGTCCGTCCGTCCGCATATAACAACGCAAAAACTACCCAACCGATTTTTTTGAAATTTCAGATGTATTATCTTTGCAGAATTTTGTCGAGAAATTTCAAATTTTATCAAAATCGAATCAAAACTTTAGAAAATATTAATAAAAATATTTATCAAGAAATTTGAAAAAAAAAATCTGTGCTTTTTTGTTATAGGAGGTTCCGAGGTTTAATAGTCAAGCGACCGAGAAACTTAGTTTATGGCAGAAATTAATCTGCAGACGATATAATTCATTTCACAGAATTAAAAATCATCAAGATCTGAATATTGATATAACTAGCTACAGTACGAACGCACCTCGTTTGTTCCGTTTGACGTACAATTTCCAACTTGTTTATTGTAAGCTTTGCCACATTAAATCTTAGAATTTCAGCGATTCAATTAGGTGACAATTTCTGTTTTGAAAAACCGGTGGTAAAAGATTAAAAATACAGTAAAAGACGCTCGTCGCGAAGGGGTTAATTTCAGGATTTGTAAGACATTTCTGCATTTAAATAAATCGAAAAATTATATTAAAGATTTGTGGTAACAGTATACGAACCATGTTAAACATTAAAAACAGCATAAATTATTTAAAATTTATTATTTACATGTTATTGCAAAATTTACCTTATTTCATTGCGCTACGGTCCGTGATGCCACAGAAAAGTTTTGGTTTTCACAAAACAAAGCATTATTTTTATAAATACTATGTTTGTTATTGAAATAACTTTTACAAAGTCACCTAAAGTAATGTTTCATAAAAGCAAAACATGTAAATATTAGTAATTCAATTTAAAAAGGGATACCTATTTTTCCATAGCAGCATTGCTCAATTCGAGTGCCAGTGTTCAATTGTCTCCACAATTTCCGAAATATAATATTCGCCTTTCATAATCGTAAAATTCTCTCATTGTATAAAGCGATTACTTTTCGAAAATATGGTGCGAATTGTCACACTGACACACAGGTTCATCACCCACGTTCTATAATATAAATGTTTAGTTAAGGGTTTCATATTAAACAATCAAGGATAATGTGGTCAATATTTTGTATAAAATATTTTGTATTTTCATCTTTTTTATTCTGCAACTGAATAATATGAAAACTACTATTTGGAAATAATGTTATTCAAAATCCGGAACACAGTAATCCCTGGGACATGGTTCATATGGTTACTGAATCTGAGTACCACTATTTCCAAATATTGATAAAAGCCCTTTTTAATAAAACATTCGTAATAATTCTCTGTGATTAAATAAGACAAAGATTTCTATTCAGAAATATTGGTACTAAACTCAAGACATTAACTACCCTGTATGTCTTATTAAATTATATCTTCAGGTCCTAAATGCCTAAAATACCACAAATAAAATTTGTGGTTTCATCATCATATTAGCCATAACATTGCTAAAGAATATGATTTTGGGTCTACCACACAAAAATAGAGTAATAAACTGTGAAAAAATCATAAAGTTCAAATTATTAAATCATTTCAGCTATATAATGAAAAATTAATTTTAGTTCATAACACTCAAATACATATGAAACATATATGCTACAATCAGTCATGCTAATTTAAAGAATTGTTTTTTATTTAGATATCCGTAATTTGCACCGAAAATTCCGAGTAGCATTTTTTTTATTATTATTTTTATAGCATACATTTTGTTATTATATAAAATGAGTTTACTATTCGATATTTCTGGTATAAATTTAGAATGTCTAAATTTCGGAGTTTCTATCATTAGAGGCTTACTATATTATTAAATGGTATAAACAGACATTTATTTATTACATAAATTGTTAATATAAAAAATGCAAATTTCTTTCTTTGCATAATTTATTTCGAAAATAAAAAATGCAAATTTCTTTCTTTAAATAATTTATTTCGAAAATCAAAATGGCAAATTTCTTTCTTTACATAATTTATTTCAAAAATCTAAAATGCTGTTGTTTTATACATAATTCATGTCGAAGATATCTATTCCACAAACTATTTGAAAATTTTAGCACAGGTATTTTCACGAAAAATTTATTTTTTCTCATTTTAATCTAAAATTTCCCGTATCCAAATTTGCAATTTTCTATCATGGTTTTATTTAATGATGGAGAGGGGAAAAATCTGTTGAATATTTCGGGCCGTGACTGAATACATTTTTTTACGTATAAGTTAAAATGCCTTTTTACCTATTTGAAGAGCGGTGGTACATTTTTATACCATTTAATTTTAATCTCCAATTGATACCAGTATTTTGTAAAATCATTTTTCATTTATAATGTACGTGAAGAAAAACTTTCACTTATTTTAAAATAAATCTGTTTGTAAATTCTGGTGTCAATCAATCGTTTCAACATTTTATCAACAGAAATGTGAAAGGTTTAACTTTCTTACTTCCCAGTAATCCACGCCATAGTGTAATAATGAAAAATCTAAATAAGCAGCAATCGAAAAATCATAGTGAAACGTGTTTTTTAACAAATAAATCATTTGCTCTCGTCTCCTCGTTATCGAGATATAAAGTCTTAAAGTTCGCTAATTTATTTGCTTAATTTAGGGAGAAAAGGCGGGGTTCTGATTTCGAAATTTAATAATCAGATTAACATAAAATACAAAAAAATATTTAGATATAGTAATATAAAAATAAAAGAAGCATGCAAAATTGAATGCTATTGACAAATATGGTACTGAACCTAAAAATGATTGCAGAATATAGAATAATGGCAACAAGAACATTTCCTGAACTTGATTCTATTGCAATGATTACAATGGTCCAGCTCCTGCGAAAAACAAAATTGCAAGGAATTTTAAAATAGAAGTGGCCCAGTTTGTACTAACCCAAACTTGTACCAAGCATACAGAATTATGTCGTAGTATTGCGGCGCACGAAACTGGCAATGGACAAGTGACTGGAGTTTGATGATATTGTTACGTTGAAAACGTAATGACTCCTCCTTCCACTGCTACTTAATCGACTACTTAATATCATATTAAATCCATAAATTATGATATTTTAAGACTTTATATGTCTAGACTGGGAAGACCAGGACAAATGATTTATGCTTCAAAAAACACGTTTCACAATGCTCTTTTTATTGCTGCTTATTTAGATTTTTCATTATTACACTAACAGCGTGGTTTCCTGGTTCTTACCGTCGATGTTTTTTAAAAAGTATTTCATGTTCCAGACCAGAGAACATAATCTTTTAATCTCAATAAAAATAATCAAGTAGACCCCTCGTAGGAAGAAGTTACATTTGGTAGAAATACATTTCTGGACCAAATCATGAATACTCACATATAATTTTAAAACGATAATTAGTAGATATATAGTGCATAGGATAGCTGTAGTACACTCTTGTTCAACAGCGACCCTCGTAGAACCACTATTATTTTCAGACATTTTAGCTTTATTTAATCGCATAATCACTGCTTGAGCAAATAATGATTTTCGCAGAAATATGATATCAAAACTAAAATAACAGCATGGTCAAATTTACCTCAAGCCATATAAACATATTTCAGGCCAGAATTTGTATTTAATAATATTTAACTTGCTTAGTTCCGTATAGTTTATATTCGATTTCTTTTATTATGAAATTTCTGGTTAGAAATATCTTTATCCGGCAGGAATCAAATTGACCAATATGGTTGTTCTATTGTTAAAAATTAGCTAAAGGATTTCTTAACCCTCAATTGCATAGTGATGTAAATTTCCATCACTTTTTATTTAACTTTTAATAAATAAATCAACTTCTTCGCCACCATTATATTTATATAGAAATATTAATCCAGTAAATTTCCCGTGAACTATGTTGCTGCACAAAGTTAAAAATCTATATTAAAATTTCTTGTGTCTAATATTTAATATATGTATAAAAAAACACAATTGTAAAAAAAAAAAACTCATGCAAAGAAGTGTTAAGATATATATTTAAAAAAATACAAAGCCTCACGACAATCAAAGTGATATTAAGAGAGCAAAAAGAAATGTACCCTTTTTAACACTTACCAACGCAGTTGAAAAGTGTTTATGACTTCAGTTTGACTGGAAGTCTGGCCGTTAGTCCGTGCTCTAACTCGCGTAAATATACTCTATATTGCCCTGAAATTTTTGCATGTTATTGTCATTTAATATTGCATGTACCCTATTCAAAATTAAGTGTGTAGCACTTATAGTTTTTTTTATAGGGACAATCAAATCTATTCCGTTACATTACAGTAAATGAGAAATAATCATTTAAAGTTCATTTTGATGATTCTATGCCATTTGAAGCATGTTGAAATTGATATATAATTATGAAGCGCAATAAAACATGCTTTTTATAGTATATCGGGTTCAAAGCATTTATTATTCATTTTCAGGGTTAAAAAAAATTCTGTTACACATTGTTCTAAGGGGAAAAACCGTTAAAAATGTAATTTAATGATGTTTCACTATTTCAAACATAATGAAAATTATATGCATTACTGAGGTGCATTATAAATTACATGCTTTAAAGTATGGTGTGCATTGCGTGTATCGTTTATTTACAGGGAAACACACAATATATCGGTTACAGTATACGTGCGATAATTACAGTCGATTATTGCTGGAAGTGCGTTTTCAACTTTGGTTTGCGTTTTTAAGTTTAACTAAACTTTTTCATAGTACATGTTGTGTATAAACTCAGTTAATCATATACAGGGTTACACAAGTGAATTTGTAAGCATTACTGACTATGGGATTGAATTGCTTAAAGGTAGTTTTTAATTGTGTTACGCATTTTCCCGCTGAACAATATTTAGTAGACTAGCAGAAGTTTGTGGAATATAAATAAATTGATATACGGGGCTACGCAAAGAACAAGATACATTGTCGTCTATGATTGGTCATTGCTGAAAGTGAGTTGTAAGTTGCCTTATGTGTTTTTAATTTTTAAGCTTAACATATGGTGTATACAAAAGTCTTTATATGTTGTACAAAAGATCCCGAGTGCATTTCCATCGATTGGCGAAAATTGCTAAATGTGAATTTTCTAACTGAATTAAATTTCATCATGCTATGTAGTATATATCCAAATCTACAGATCATATACAGGGCTGCACAAAATAATTCAACTAATTTTTAGACAATAAAAGGTAATTTCGAAAACTGTATTTTTCAATGTGTTATGTATTTTCTAAACAGTTTACTTACCGTAATTTCCGGCGTATAAGCCGCAGCTCAAAGAGTAGTTTTTCGACCCAGAAATATTATTTTATAAAATGTAACTTAAAAGATCGCTGTAAATATTTAACTACAATTATTGAATAAAATTTCTGGGTCGAAAAACGACTCTTTGAGCTGCGGCTTATACGCCGGAAATTACGGTACATATCTTCTTTCAACGTATTTAACGGTGATGTTTCGTTACAGTTTTCAGGATGTGTTGGACACTGTTTCATAATCTATTCTTGACGCTTGATTTTTCGTTCTTCTTTATAGTTGGTTTATTTTAAAATAAATTTGAGATGATTACACAACTGCCATCCTACCGAGGTTTTTCAAGTATAATAAACTCTTTTTTACCAGAAATTTTACTTAATAAATAAAATCAAATTAATACTACATAGAAAAATTATACATATATATATATATACCAGCAGATCCGCCCGGCGCTGCCCGGTCCCGACAAAACATAATACGAAATGCGAAATCACTCTTAAAAATCGCTGCACGAAACCCTTCCACTGGTAACTCTTTGTCTTTCAGAAATTAAATAGAGAGATGGACCCAAAGCGGAAGTAAATTTAATACCACCTCCTCAAATGTCTGGATCATTTGATTGAAAACGGGTCAGTTTTTGGTTAAAATTTTTGAAAAAGTTACCGTTTGATTTTCATAAAATTCGCATTTTTGGAATCAGAAAAGTAAACTGTGAGTTGCGATTCAAATATTTCAATACTTTTCTTAATACTCCAGGATGATTGAAAATGAAACTTTTTCGTTGTCTGGGATTATCAAATCGGTAACTTTTTTTTGCGGTTTAAATAAAAATAAACATTTTTGATGCACGCGCAGGACAATCTTTTAGTTACACCGCCAGGAGATGCATTTTGGTCTAAACAAATTATCAGTCACGCGTCACCGCTGCCTACGATACCGGTATAGCAGGCGTGCTAGGCACGCGCTGCAAAATCTTTTAGTTACAGTTTCCACCACCAGGTGGAGCATTCTGTTCTAAATAAACCTATTTCCGAACGAAACTCCGGCACTCGTTCATGCTGATTACGGCACCGTGTAGAATGCGTGCCTTGCACGCGCGAAAAATCTATTAGTTCCACTTTCCACCGCCAGTGAGTACCAAATCTGAGTCTGAAATAATTAGCTATATCTTAATTAGTTCATGTTAAGTCGAATGAACCTATTCCTGTTGAAATTGGACCCATAGAACCCGAGAAAATAAATCAACACCCCTGGATATTAATATTCATAAGTGGTGGTAACCAAGGGCAGAAAAAAATATACCGAAATTTATTTAGTACCTGGGAGACCTCGGAAGAATGTCAGAAAAGATTTCGTTTGAATTGGACCAAGATTAAATGCAAAATCTTTTAATTACATTTTCCACCGCCAGGGGGTGCACTCACTTTGTTCTAAACAAACCTCTTTCCGAACGAAACTCCGGCACGTGTCCCCGCTGCTTATGACAACGTATAAAAGGCGTTCTGTGCACGCGCAGAAAATGATTTAGTTCCACTTTCCTCCACCAGGGGGCTGAAATCTATGTCTTAATTAATCATCCATATCTTAATTATTTCATGTTAAGTTGAATGAATCAATTGTCGTTGAAATTGGGCCTTTTGTTAGCATCGGACAAATTTTAAATGCAAAATTGTTTAGTTACACTTCGAAAAGCTATGGGGTGTTCTCAGTTCTAAATAAAACTCCTTCCGATCAAAAATTTGACACATGTCCCTTCTGCCTACGACTTTCTGCCTACCGTATAGCAGGCGCTGCAAAATCTTTTAGTTCCATTCTATATCTTAATTAGTTCGTGTTAAGTTGAATGAACTAATTCTCATTGAAATTGGGCCCATAGAGCCCGAGAAAATACCACTCGCTGGTCATTAATATTCAGAAATAGTGGTAACCAAGGGCTGAAAAAATGATACCGAAGTTTATCTAGTACCTGGGGAACTGAGAAAAGGTTTCGTTTGAATCGGACTAATAATTAAATCGTTCTGATTTTGGAGGCAGGGGAAAGGAGAGAGTTTCGATCAGAGCATTAACGCGATATTTAAACTACAATCGAACATTCACCTCCCCCTCACACAAAATTAAATCAACGGCGTTAAAAAATTAGGAATTATGAACTTTTGAAACAAAATCAAAATGACTTTTTTTTACATAAAAAAAGTAAGTTATCCTTGTTAATTTCTGAAATCAAATACATAAATGACGAATACTTGAAAAAACACTCAAAATCGCATAAAACAAATGGCAGACATTCACAACTTGCCGTTCAAATTGCAATCAGCTGACGACCTTTTCATCTGCCAATCACAATTGCCTAGTTGACTTCCAGCTGTGCCTACAATTCTATCAGCTACCAATCACAACTGCCCTCCAATGATGTTTGACTTGTAGTGGGCGATTTGTGACGTCATTTGAAACAAAAAACGCTGCAAAACATGAAAAAAATGTTAAAAAATGAAACTAAAAGAAAAAATCTAATAAAAAAATCGGGTTAATAAATAATCCGCATTTCCCTTTTAAAATTAAGATTTTTTATCTTTAAAGAATTATCAACTTTCTCCAAGCTGAAAAGAGTAAAAAAAATTGCGATTGTGAGTGTATCTGAGGCTGAAATGGAAGCAACCACCGAACCAATCATGCGTTCTGGGCAAAATTACCTGTTGTCGAAGGAAAAAAATCGCCATAAAATCAAAAATCGCTGTACGAATTTCGCATAAACTTTATTGAAAAGAGGATAAAATTTATTTTATTGAGCTAAAAGATTGGAACCGGATTCCGGCTACTAATGTGGGTAAATCGCAGCGAAACGTCAAGAAACACTAAAAATCGCATATTTAAAATCATGATTTTTTATCTGTAAAGAATTATGAACTTTCCCCAAGCTAAAAAGAGGGGGAAAATGACGATTCTGAGGTTGAAATGGAAGCGCAACCACCGAACCAATCAAGCATTCTGGCAAAATTTCTTAGTGTCAAAGGAAAAAAAATCGCCAAAAATTCAAAAATCACTGTACGAATTTCGCATCAACTTTATTGAAAAGAGGACAAAATTTATTATATAGGGCTAAAAGATTGGTACCGGATTCCCATTATTAATGTGGAAAAATCGAATAAAGACGAGAAAAAACACTAAAAATAGCATAAAAAATTTAATTAATAAAAATTATTCAAAAATCTGGCTTTGAGGTACAAAACTACATGCATAAAGATACCTTTCCACCAAATTTTGTAGCTCTGCGTGCAGCGGTTTCTTCAGAACACGACCGAGAAACACACACACACACACACAAACACACAAACATGCTTCTTTATTATAGTTGGATATATATATATATATATATATATATATATATAATGTTTAAAAAATCGTTTAGTTTATGCTGGTAGATGTTGATTATTAATGTCGAAAATTTGCTTCTTTCGTAATCAGGTCCGGCACTTATCTTAACTGTATTTACTCATTTATTATAATAGTATACATTGTTAAATATAATCTCTAATTTTGTTCTAATTTTTTCCAAAAAGTAATACAAATACTGTATTTAGGTTAAAAATTTTTGAGTGTATTTTGTACCCTTTACATTTCCTAAGTAAGAAAAGAAAAAAAGGAAACGAGAGCAAAAAATACGAGAGTAACTGCAATTTATATGCATTATATAGTTAAGTATCTGAAGTAGGAAGTAATGATTTTTTTAATCCGTTTTAGTTTTTGTGACTGATAAAAAAATATAATTCACAAAAAATAAATCACAAAAAATAATTCACAAAAAAATAATTTACAAAAGGCCTAAAGAAATACACCGAATATGGAAAAACAGCAATATTCACTCTTTTTGCTACATTTTTAACAAGCATTTTAGGATTCTAAAAAAAAATGCGTAATAAAATGCATTGCATGTATTTTTATTAACTGATCATTAAAAAAAATATGAAAATCTGCTGGCATTCTAAAACTAAAATAATTATTTATTATTCTAGAAAACAGAAATATTTTGTAAAAACAATAGAGTTAATTAACCAAAGTATTATCTCATTTTCTCTTAATAAATAAAATAAACTCGTGTTTTGTTATTCCACTAAATAACTATCTAGAGTAAACATAAAAACAATCTTAAAAAATAAACAGAAAATAAATACCTCTTCTAAGTAAAATAATTTTCTAATAGCGACTAATATTATTTTTTTTCATTTTCTAGTAGCAGCCTACATATTTCCTGAGACGAAACGTAAGAGAAAAAAATAAATGAAATCTCTTGGGAATAATAAATATGTCTTAAGAAAAAAAATAGATTTTTTTTATCCGTCTCTCTAAAGTATGAAATGCTATCTGTGAATCTACTTAGTTTTGCAAGTTTGGATTACGAAATATTGATGAAATATTTTTGTATGTAAAAATATGAGAAATTATTATTTTAACACTTAACGAACGAATGCTGCCATATTCGCAACAATAAATTTTATTTGTCGAAATGTGTTGTTTCGAACTGGAGACCAGTATTTTTGATTAGACAAATGTACTTTATCCAATCTCAAAATTTCAGCAGTTAAGTAATGCAGAAAAAATTCGGATTAAAACTGGTTCCAAAACAAAAATAATTTAAAACAACACAATTTAAAAATTGGTTGTGGTGAATATGTCGATATTCGTAAGTTAAGAGTTATATCATTAATCGAAAAAAAAGAAAAACAGATTAAATTTAGGTTAAATTTTATTCCCGAGCGCTTACAAGTTTGCCACATTTATTAATAGAATTGTTCGCCTCATTTAATTGCATAAAAATAATATAAATGCATCAGTTAAACATGGTGACTACAAATCCTGCGATTTAAATATTAAATAAAATTTTTCTAAACAGAAATAGTGCTATGGGACTCCTTGGAAATTCCAGGAGATACGCAACTTGTCATTCGTACAAAAGATATTAAATCTTTGACGCGTCAGTAGTGTACATATTAATACAAATGGGATAAAATGAGTAATTTAAATAAGAAAATATTGTTGAAAATTAGTTTTCAAAGTTTAATATAATTAATTGAAAAAAATAATCTGTTTAAGTAATATACCGTAATTTCAGGCGTATAATCAGCGGATCAAACAATTTGGGGTTTCAACCCAGAAATTTTATTAATTAATTGAATCCAAATATTTACAGCGATCTGGGAAGTAACACTTTATAAAATAAAATTTCTGGGTCCAAACATGATTGTTTCATCAACGGATAATAAGCCGGATATTACGGTAATTTCTATACTTTTTAGATTAACACAAAGCATACCGGGAATTTTATTGAAGTTTTAAAAAAATGTTTCACACCAGAATTTGTATTTAATATTCTTTAGCTTTTTTATGTAACTTATTTCTGTGTGATTTATATTTATTTATTTTATGAAACAATTTCTGGTTTGAATCAAAATATTTTCAACGGTAACTATTTGGTACCTGTAAAATGACTGACTGTTGGTATATTTAGAACTAACTCTTTAAACGGCAGTGGATTATTATTTATACAACTTAATGTGATTCAATAAATGCCACAATCTTTCCAAAATTTCTTAGAATAATTTTGTTTTAATAATGTACTTGGAAAAAAGCTTTTACATTTTAAAAATAAATTTATTCATATATTCTGATGCCTTTGAATAATTTCAACATTTTTGCAACGGAAGAACTTTGCCCCTGAAAGGGCTAACGCATATGTGGATAATATTTCGAAAATCATGGATAAAAAATACCACGATTATGTTTAAAATATATCATCATATTTCAGTTATATGGCGGGCATATATTTAAAATAAATTTATCGAGCTACGATTTCACGTTTTTCCAAGAATTGTCTTCCGTAATAATATGATTTAATTCGTAAATGATAGCTCAAAATAGTATTAATTTACAACTCTTAATGTATGATGCAGGAATATGATTTTTAATTAAATTGTGCCATACAAAGTAGATTTGTTATTGAAAAGTAAACTTGCCAAACTAACATGATGAAACTCCGTAATTTACTTATTGAAGTTTGGAACACACTAATTAAATGTCAAACTCTCTTTAGAAAACGAGTAACAACGGTTCATATGGCGCATTATATTACCATTTCCTGGGAAAAGAAATTATGTTGCTAAAATGTTGAAATGATTGATTAACACCAGGATTTAGGCATAAATTCATTTGAAAATATTTGAATAAATTTTGTCTCGAACATTATAAAACCAAACTTTTACTCAAAATTTCTGGTGCAAATGTGGATTTTAGGCATTAAATTTAAGTGGGGTATCTAATATCCCATTGCCTTTCAAGGGGTTAAATCAGTAACGCAAGCATTTACATATATGCCAGGAAAATGTAACAAATAAGTTTTGAATCTTTTTACATTTTTATATGTAAGAGTGTAATTTTAGTAAGTTTAAAAATTTTAAATTTCAATACAAAATTTTCTACAATAAATTTGAATTACAATAAAGATTAATTTATATCGCATTATCCACTATGCGGTCAGTAAGTTGCTAGGCTACCTCTAACTTTGTATAGTATGATTCGCCTAATTTAAAGATGAAACTTCTGCAATTAAATAAAACGAAGTATACTATCTAGTAGCAGCTGTTTCAAGTAAAATATTGGCAAAAAGGTCTGAACAAAGCTAAGTAAGATAGTTGGAGCTGAAATTTGCGTACTAAGACCGATCGCGAGATTGCAGTTCCGCATTGAGGTGCAAAAATCGCGAGATTTCGAGCATGGCCCACTGAATACTGGGCCTATGCTTTGACCAAAAAAATTACGACTGCTAAGACGGAATTTTGTTTAGCGTTTGGACTTTCCCTTGAGTCAATACCATTAATTTCTAAAACTTTTCTTCACATTATTATATGGCGATTAATAAAAAGCGAAGAATACTTTAAGAAAATACTGGTTTTCAAACTGTACCGTACTGCGTAGCTCAGCCTAAGCATATAGAAAAAATAATTTTTCCAGTTCTGTATTGCCAGTTAGGAAGTTTTTTTAATTTCGATTTCGTGATTGCTACAGTTTTTTTATTGTAATATTCACCTTATTTAAAGACAGATAAAATACGGCGAATGCAGGTTTCTCACATTTCTAATTTAACTTAGTTCTCTATGGTTATTATTTAACTTACTTTATGAAGAAATTTCTAAGTCGAATCGAATGACATAGATTGCAGAAATGGTTTGATTCGACGCATTCATGGTAAGAAGGTTAATTGCCGAAAAATATTGCAAATTTTGTGAATAAACGAGGTTACTACGAATTATCTGTTTAAAATTTAAATAGAAATTATCTTTAATAGTGGTGTCAGACGCCTTGAAAATTTCAAGGACTGTGAAAACCTTGTGAATGCTACTATTTCTAAAAAAATGATACAATCAACTAATCTGAAATAAAAAAATAAATAATCCGTTGCTAAACTTTCAATCAAAAATAATATATGAGAACAAATTTACCTCTATTATGTTTCTTTCTCGCATGTTTTAGCACATTTTTCTCCATCTTTGGCCAGGTTTAAATGCTTGTCATAAACAAATTAGCTAGATTTGGGGATAAGAGACGGCCCTCTGAATACAAGACTACTCGCTATAAAAATTGCTGCTGTCCAGTGTCGCCAGTGGGCTACTTCAAATTCAGCTTGCCTGACTGGCACCACTTTTATGAAATACTGTAATTCGTCTTTTTAAAAACCTTACTAAATATATTGTTAAATAAGCCAAATTTTACACTTTTCCAAAACTAGTGGTAATCAAACAATCGGAATTAAAAAAAAAGTAGCCCACTGGCAAAACAAACGCTGCTGTATGTAGTATTTTAGCGTTTGTACCGCCCCTGGAATTTTAACACCAGAATTTTCTAAAACTAACCTCATTTTATTTATTCTCAGAATCATTGGGCGAAGAATACTTTAAGAAACTACTAGTATTAAAGCTCAAGGGACCGTGCAAGCGATGATTATATATCAACTTCGACAGCAGCTAATTTTGCGTCAGCGACTAGGCCTTGTATTCAGAGGGCTGTGGCTAGAAGATGAAACTAGCCAGGCTAAATTAGACAAAACGGGTTAGTTTTATTAAGTCACGAAATTACCGCGCATAGAATACATAGTGTGGAAAACGGCTACAAAATAGTACTAAAAAATATAATCCGATAAAGGTAGAACGATGCTGAAAAGTTAACGGGTCGATCGCAGAGATATCTTCTATCATTGCGTAGAAAGGGTGGAGGTCCAGATGGTCTAAATACCACTAATTTTATAAAAATATTTTTGCATTATCTAATCGGAGAAATTTCTGCTATATTAAAGGCGAAGAAAATTTTATAATATTACTGGTTCCCAGAGCATTTTTGGACCCCCCCTCTCTAGCTAGGCCACTGTCTGCTAGCTCTTTTCAACGCAAACATTGTATAAGAATCGAACTGAGAAAACGTTGCACCTGGCGGTAAATATTTTAAATAATTAAATTTCACCCTATTTCCTTTGACTTGGATAGTGATCTTCATAAGCTTTGAAAATATGAATGATATTGATCACGGCAAAAAAAAAACGTGATACGCATTCTTTTGTGCATGGTTGCAGTACTCGATACAAGACATCAAACTAGAAACTATCCCTATTTAGCATATCAAAGCATGAATCTCTGATAGAAGATTGGAAAAGATGAATTCCCTGATATGTTAAAAAACTAACTTCAAAATCAATTATATCTGAAATATATACTTGCAAGAAGATTTTATTAACAGAAATTATCTTCATGTTGTCAATAGTGAAACGGTTACTTTTGCTAGAAGTAAATCTATTTTTAACCACTTCGGGAACGGCGGCTTTTACACAAATTTTATTCGGGTGGCACCACTTTTTTTAAAAAAAAGCTACTGTACCTAAGCTATCACAAAAATGCTCTAATTAGACAAAGCAAATATTACTTTTATTTTTTACTGGTGCCTAAAACAAATTCGGTATGCTCTTTTTGAGGGTGCATATATGCAGCCATGGTCCCGAATGGGTTAAAGCAGACGTCGCCGCGATCGTCCTATTATTGTACAGAATCTTTGCACGTTTATCGGCTACAATTTTTTAGCACTTTTTAAAGCATTACCGGTTTGTCTTTTTTTAAATTCCGAAATTTTGCATTCATACCGGAAATTCCCGATAATGTTCTTTTGGTTACTTAATGACAGCTGTTTCGTGACATTTCAGATTAAAAATTCTTGTTTTAGAATTTCCGGTTTGAATTCGAAAATTTTGAATTAAAAACGGTAAAGCCGTTTACCACTTTATGTATTGTAGACGCTGTACCGAAATGTTTAAGTCGTCAACATTGCTGCCCAAGAACAATATTTTACAAACATATCAACAAAACAGAGGTCATACCCAGGGTCCACTGTTCACGTAGTTTTTTCTGAATAAAAATCTTCGCGTAACACTGCAAAAATTATTACAGATGATTATTAAAATTTCCTTTTTAGAAAACTGATATTGGAAATTTAAGAAGTAGTCTATTCCAGGGCTATTCAACCTGGCACCCATGGAGCACCAGAAATATTTTGGAGAAATGTCTGTCTTATTTAATAGGCGATATTAGGAGATTAAATGAGGCATATATTTTTCTAAAAAAATTATGGTGTTTCGCGTGCGCAAGGTGGAACTGTCCTGGTCTATTCTATGTAATTTTGTGCTGAAGTCACAGGCTTTTTCATTTCTGTTTGACATTGCGATCACATGTTTATTCACCATCCCCTGAATACTAATTCTGCGCGCTGATACAAAAATGTCGGTTGTCATTTTTTTATCTATCTGTATGGTCCCCTGAATTTACACACCACTAATTTATAAAATCTTTCTTTTATATATTTAATCTCAGAAAAATCAGGTGGAGAAAACTTAAAAAATTATTGGTATTTAAATGGAACGGACCGTACTAACGCTGAAAATAATGCATCTACGACAGCTGACATTTTTGTGTCAGCACGCAGGCCTAGTATTCAGAGGGCGGTGGTTCATTGTACAATGACGTAAACAGAGTTGATTTCCAATGTCCCTTGTTACCACTAAATTCATAAAGGTATCTTTGACTTTTTTAATCGCTTAAAAGTCTAAGATTAGATAAGGCAAAGAATATATATTTTTTTAAATAGTAGTACCTATAAACTATGGATCTCCATCCTGGATACGCCACTGCCATCATATGTACTCACATTTTGGTTGAAAACCTCTCGATTTTTTATCTGTTTTATCTGGCAGGTATATTTGAGAAGGTACTTAATAAATTATGCGAATTAGTAGTAGAGTAATTCTACTTCACCGTATTCCTAGATCATTGACCTGGCAGGTGGCTGGCGGTGGATTAGCAACTTATGGATTTTTTAAATTGCAATTTGTTTATGCAAAAAAAAGTTTTTTGATAAGAATTACACGTCTCCCTCTGTACCAAAATCATACCGACCAATCTGCCTACTTCCTACCATCGGCAAACTATTGGAAAAACTAATAGTCTTTCGGCTGACTCAATTTCTAGAATTCAAAGGCCTCCTCCATCCTAAACATTTAAGGTTCAGAGCGGGCAGATCATGTGAAAAGCACTGTTAGACATCTTGACTTTCTGTGGTAATGGTGACTACACTTCCCTGGTCTCGCTGGACATACAGGGAGCCTTCTATATCACATAATGGAAGAAAGATGTTCGCGATTAGTATACTAATCGCGAACATCTTTCTTTTAGAGATGGAGCGTCAGGCCATAATTGCATATGTATTTTCTGATTACTTCAGTCTGATTCTCTCGGGTCGCAGGCAACTGGACCTAGAAATAGCGGCGGCTCGTGCACTCACAGTATTCTGCCAACTACTGGATACATACCACTTACACCTGGAAATACGAGGTCCTTACATTCGCCAAGCTACGCAAGCTGGAGCGTGAACCGACAGTGCGGATAAATAGAACTAGCATAGAACTAGCGTGCACCATGTACCACATATGAAAATCTTAGGTGTCACTATAGATACATATCAAAACTGCACAGCACACCTAAACCAACTAAAAATGAAATCAGTCAAACACCACCGCAGTGCATCAAAACGTAGGAGAAAATATTGGGGGATCAATAATAACATGCTTAAAATATGGTACAATACATTTATAGAAAATATTATTCTTTATGGCTGGGATTTGGGGAGGTAAACTAACTACAACAACAACAACAAAAATAACATCAATGCAAAAACATTCCAACTGCAACTGTCAAGGGGCTGTAAACTATCTCAAAATACGCTTTAAATGTTATTACAGGCATACCACCCATCACCGTAACATTAGAATATGAATACAACAAGAGTAGAATGTTACACCTTCCATATACCTAAACAATAGAAAAGCATTTTACATCCAAAAGCATTGGATGACCCATGGTTGGCAGTTAAATCCAGCAGAAGAAACATCACACCTCCAAGTATATACAGATCGTAACATATACACATCATCTACACTGCCAACAATTTTTACTGATGAACTTAGAACTGATGGCCTACTGATGCCCCTTGCTGCCCAGTGTCGCGAGGGAAAATCTGTTTTCCGGCAGTAATGGACCACTCCTGTAAATATCTTTATTAGTTCATGTCACTTGCTCGCGATTGGAGATCCTGTTAAGCTGGCCATAGGCCGATTTTCTTTCATACTTGTATTTATGGAATGAATTGCCAGCCACTGTCGCGTTTTCCGGCGGCGCAAAGTGGCGCGCTTTGATGATTTAGGTGGACAAAATTCATTTTTAGCACTTTCCAACCTAGTTGAAAAGTGCTTATGACTTCGGTTTGTCTGGCCGTCTGCCGTCTGGCCGTCTGGCCGTCTGCCGTCTGGCCGTCTGGCCGTCTGCCGTCTGCCGTCTGTCCGTGCTCTAACTCCCGTAAATATGCTCGGATTGCTCTGCAATTTTTATATGTTATTATCGTTATCTATAGCATGTTCCCTATTTCAACGGAAGTGTGTAGCACTTATAGTTTTCTTACAGGGATACTCAAAAGAATTCCGTTACATTGCGGTCTATGGGGAAAAATCATTTGCTGTTTATTTAAATAATGTTTCACTATTTTAAACGCATTGAAATTTATATATATCACTAAGGTGCATTAGAAGAAGCTTAATATGGAACAGGGTGTGCATAGCACTTATAGTTACTTTACAGGGACAGTAAAAATAATTCCGTTACATTACGTCTATGGAGAAAAATCGTCTGCGGTTTATTTAAATAATGTTTCACTATTTTAAACGCATTGAAATTTATATAGATCACTAAGGTGCATTACAAGAGACTTACTACGGAATATTGTGTGTATAGCAGTCATCGTTCATTTACAGGGACACGCAAAAGAATTATCTACTGTCTGTTAACAATAATTCCTGGAAGTGCGTTTTAAGTTACTGAACGCGATTTTAATGTTAACTTGCTTTTTGTCTATTACGTGGTGTGTATAAATTCTGTAGATCCTATACAGGGCAGCACAAAAGTTCGCGAACACATTTCTGTTTATTGACAAACTCCAGACGGAGAATTTTAAAATGTGCTACACGTTTCCTAACTGAACTAAAATTTAGCATCCTATGTAGTATATATACAATTCTATATATCCTATACAGGGCTGAATAAAAGTATTCGGATATTTTTCCGAATATTGTATATGTTGGAAATTCCTGAAATTATGTTTTTAAATATGTTATGCGTTTTCCAAATTGTTTACTTAGAAGTTATCTTTTAGCTTATTAAACGGTATGATTTGTAAAATTATTTTGGAAGCGTTGGAAAGTGCTACATAATCTATGCTTGACGCATGATTTTTCGTTCTTGTTTCGATATTCTCGGAATTTAACGAAAACGCATATTTTGGTAGCTGAATGTCTCTTTTGTCGAGATCCGTACGATTTTTGTAGAAAAAAATCGTGGTGTTGATTAACTACGACCGAAGACCGAAAAGAAGACATTTGCGCAATTGGTTTGAGGGTGTTTCAACGGTTCCATTTTTTTCCCTATGTACGAAAGCACGTCTTAACTATTCTGTTTAATGTGGAAGCACGAGTTTACTGAAATTCCATTACATATCTGTCAAGGTAAGATTTAACCTATTGTTGTTTGAAAATAAGACCCATTAAAACAGTTTAAGTGATTTTTTCAGAAATTTTGTTTTTGGATGTTCCATGTTTTTTTTTTACAAACTTTATCTTGACTTTTAATACAGTATTAAGCATTATTAAGCAATAAGATTTTTTTTTTTAAATAAATGTATCATTCCTAAAGTATTGGAAATTTAAGAAAACTCCTGCGAAAGATTGCGAATCGCAACGTTTTTATTAATAAACCAGCTTTATATGATCTTGCAGTGTAGTATTATATTTAGTTAAAATTTTGCAAGTCAATTTTAAACCACTTTTAACTATCCGATCTGAAACTTTGAATTCATGTATAGTTTTAACAATATTATTATAATTTGACGAGCGTAGAAGTTATACTGTTTCTACAGGGTTACACAAAAGTTTAGTTTAAATCTTGCAAGTTAATTTTAAACAACTTCCATTTATTCGATTAATCGAAAACTTTCAGTACATGTGTAGTTTCAATGACAATAGAATACCGTAATTTCACGCGTATGCACCGCACCTTAGTTAAGTCTTTTTCAAACCGGAAATTTTATTGAAAATAAGAAGTCAAATAAGTGCTAAGCAGAAGGAAGTCACATTTTATTTAAAATAAATTCTGGTACGAAATCGAATTGTCTGAGGAGCGGCGTATACGCACGAAATTACGGTATTATTTTAATTTGAGGAAAATAGAAGTTATACTGTATCTACAGGGCTACACAAAAGTTTCGTTTAAATTTTGCAAATCAATTTTAATCCACTTACAATTATTGGATTGAGCTGAAACTTGTCTTACATGTGTATTTTAGATGATGATTTAATTATATTATAATTTGAGGAACTTAGCAATTATGCATTTTTTACTGGGCCACACAAAAGATTGCGGAAAGATTGTTATTTATAAACACAAATATTAATTCAATTTCAACAAAATTAATCTAGATTATCGATATGCACAATACCATCTTATAAAGTGAAAATAAAGTGCACAGCAGTTATATTTCTTTTAAGGGCCACACAAATAATTCGGATACATCACCGTCTATAAGCAAAAATTTTATTTCAAATTCAATAAAATTTATATAGGGTATTGATTTACACAACAGCATTTTATCAACTAAAAATAATTTGGGTAGCATTAATATTTTTTACAGAGTCACACAAAACATAAAAGCTTATTTTTTAAAATATGTTATTATTTTAAACATTTTATTATTCAGGATGACTAAACAAATTTCTCGAAAATATGTTGTTGACTTATGGGTTGCCAACCCAAAGGAAAGCAAATTCAAAGCTGTCCTTTCATTTTTGTTGGAAAAACTGGGGAATTCTCAGTTAACTGAAGACAATTTTAAGAGTTAGAAATCACGTGTCCGGACATTTTGTTTTGAAATTCAACAAAAATGGCCTAAATCGGAAAGAATTAGACAACGTTTTTATCAATACAATTCTGCCTGGTTTCAAGGAATCACCCACCAACCGGATTGCGTTATTCAAGCAATGAAAACGAAAAAATCTTAAATAAAAACCACCGTGGTAGACCTGTGAAAACTTATTATTATTATTTTAATTATTATTTATTCATTAATTTATATTAACTTAGAGTGTAAGTATGTATGTTTAGTTCAAATCTTACTAGTCAATTTTAAACAACATTTAATTATCCGATTAAGCTGAAACTTTGACTAAATGTGTAATTTCCATGACAATACAATATTATAGAATAAATAAATAACAAAATAATAATAATAATAATAAAAATAAAAATAATAATGATAGTAATATAAATAATAATAATAATAATATAAATAATAATAATAAAATAATATAAATATAAATAATAATAATAATAATAATAATAATATAAATAATAATAATAAAATAATATAAATATAAATAATAATAATAATAATAATAATAATAATAATAATAATAATAATAATAATTAAATAAATAATTAAATAAACTAAATATTTATCACTTGTTGATCATTTTATTAGTGATACATTCGAAAAACCAGCAAAACCTAATTAAACTCCAGCGCGTATCATTTTGTTCACCTAGATCGTCAAAACGCCCCACTGTGCAACGTCAGCTGTGGCTGGCCACTGTATATTTTATGACCTTAATAAAGTAACTGGGAAGGATGCTATGCTCTACAGTCTTGGTTTCCTTGTCTGAGCAGTCCCACTTAGGCAATCAAATCAAATTTATATATATATGAAACGATTTGTTTTTTAACTGTAAAAAATATTGGCTGGCGAATCTGCTGGTATTAAATACATGGGCGGAGTCTCTGAAGTTGTTTATCTATAAAAAGATAGATAGGTCGATATAAAGAAAGAACGCCTGGCTGACGCATCAACGGCCAGCTGAAACGACTAAAATTAGGATCACGAAATTAAGAAAGTAGATTGCTGTTATAACCTATGCAAGCAATAAGAATGAAATTTTGAAAATTCTGCCTCGAAGGGGGTTCGAAAGTTTTAGATCATTTCGCCATATCGCAGCAGCAGTTTTATGTAGGAGCGCAAAACTCAGGGAAACAAATCTACTAAAAATTGGTTAAACACACATTTCAGAGATTTTAAAAATTCATTCCCTAAGAGGGTTAAAGGGGGGGGGGGGTTAGTTAAAAAAGAATAAATCTCGCAACAATATATTTACAAAAGTGAAGTTGCAACAATAGTTACAACAATAAAATTCTAAGAAGGAAATTACAAGAATTAAATACATAAAATACAACTAAACCAATCTGATCAAAATAGTTAAACACGTATTTCAGCTAATTTAGCGATTTCGTCACCAATATCGACAGTGAACTGAATTATGCAAAATAACGAAGGAAGACGAATAAGACAACTATTGCTGACTTTTTATTAGATATTTTACGTAAGACATTTTTTAAGGAGGTCGACACATTGTTTACCCGAGCAAAGCCGGGACGCGCCGCTAGTAAAAATAAATGAGTGTTTTTGATAAAAATTTAAAACTTACACAGCACATTCCATATACTCACTACTGTGTCTTAGTGCCATGGCAGTTTGATTTGATGTTTCAAAGTATCTGTCAGGTGACAAAAAGTGTCGTATGTAAGTGCAACAGAGAAGTTACCCTGCAGGGGCATGCGAGCAAGACAGATCTTTTACTCGGCAGATGGATACACTGACAGATGTTCAAAGAGATTCAACTCGTAGATAAATACTTTGTCAGTGATACCAGTTCGGGCTTAATATGTAGAGGCTCACGCCACTTTTCACCACTCCATGCTACTATTTTTTAAATTGTACTACTTGCTACATTGTAGCTACTAAAAAAATTGGGTTACTATTCGATACGTTTAAATGGCTTCATTATTTTAGTATTTAAAACGTATATAAATAAATTATGGAAACATTTTTCGGCAACATTTTTTTTAAGTAATTCTTTTCATCTTTTGAATGGCAACATTGTTATCTATATTCAGCTGTAACCGGTAGTGGCATGAGCATAGCAATAGAGGGGCAATTATTGAAATAGGCTTTCAAAACAGAATATATCAATGATAATTATACTTGGTTGGCGGCGCTGGTGTTCCTTACTATCGTTTAAAGTAATCTATCATTGTCATATATCATATGATAATCCTCGCTTTTAGCATAAATGCAGGCGGTAGTATAGATAACGCTACGTTACGCAAACACTAGAATTTGCCTCCAGGTAATCATTTATGATCTAATATTATCAGTATTTTGATAGTTGATGGCTAGTGGTCATGAACATAGAGTGAAGCATAGCTTTCAAAATGCTGTAAGTTTAACTTCAACCAAATATTCCGAGAAATAGCAAATTTTAAAATTCTTAAACTGCAGTATTTTCTATGGGTATATAATAAATTCCATCTCGTTTTTTTAATATAACAGCCAAAGCAGTTAGAACTTTAAAATCCCTAGGCCAAAATATGGTCCACAATGTCCTAGCTATGTGAAGTTATTTTCAAATCTAAGTATTTCCATAGCTGCCTACTTTTACGAATTTCTAATACCCCTAAAATTTAATAGAATGTTGTGCTTTTTTTAATTGTAGATTTTGGCAATTATATAGGGCAAAAATTTATATTAAACTTTTGCGGTTATAAAAAAGCGTAAAATCAGTTCAACCACAAATACCTTTAACACATTAACCCTTTAACGGATAAAGCACTTTAATTGCTAAAATGTTGAAATAAATGATAGACACCGGAAATTATGAACAAATTTATTTGTATATAAGAAAAAAAAGATAATTCACCTGCATAATAAATGGAAAACATCTCTATTAAAAGTCTGTTGTCACTGTTCAATTTCGTAATTAAAGTTTTGTGGTTTCATGGGGAAACCAATGTCCGTTAAAGTGTTAAAGAGAGAATAGTTTCATCGCATTCAACACCTTTTATTAGTAGTTTTATGTGCTTTAATTACACTCTTTAACTTCTGTAATATCACTTCATTTTTTCTGTAACATCACATTTTTACTGGTAATGACAAATTCTATGAAAAGTTATTATTAGTTATCAAAGTAAAAATAAATCTAAAAAAATACAATTACATTTTCAGGGTGCGTAAATTTTTACCATATCTTGTATTAAAATTTTAAGCTTTATTTAATGACCGAATGACGTTACATATTATTATATGGACATTATTATATTATACAAATTATTATATTATGGAGGCAATTGGAAATTCTGAAATTTAAATAATATTAAATAACATTTTTTTAATTATCAATAGTTGTGCCAGAACTCCTGGAAATTACAAATAAGGAAAATTACAAGTAATGCAAGTAAGCATTACAAGTAATGTTCCTTGAATTTTACCAAAACTATTGATTTTCACATTTCATACATCTTTCATAAAGAAATATGATATCCCGACAAATATTCCACTTATATCTCTTTTCTTTTGTTCTGTTTATCGATGTAAAAGCTTTGAAGGAAGGAAGGAAGTAAAGGATTTTTCTTGGAATAATTTGTTTACTTCTTCTGGTTTTGAGTACTTTGAAAAAGTGCTTTACATAAAAAATATTAATACCAAACACATTTACAAGAGTATAAAAATATAATTTAGTCGCATGTTTTTAATAAGATATCTATCAGATGGAAGTATATCGTACTATGTATGTAAGATTTATTTTATCAAATTTGAAATGCAATTTTATTAAAAAATCTGTCTGTTCTACTTAGCAATTTAAATAAACTTTTTAACTGCAAATGCAATTGTTTCTGTTTAATAAAATATAGTCCGAAACAGATTGATTCAGTACCCAGAATTTGGATGAATGATTTAGTACTTGCGAAATGATTTCGCTTTAGTATTGACGAAATGATTTAGTACAGTTATACCGCTGATAAGATGAAAAGGTAAACATCCATTTAATAGCAGAAATTGAAGAATCGATTGGTTATTAGGGGTGTCAAGTTAAGCCTGATTACCGCAGGGGCAAACTTCCACCAGTAAAATGATATAGAAATTTTCTGGATACAAATTCTGCAGGAATAAAGCGTTACAAAAATACGAATAATTCAATTAAAAGTTACCGTTGGAAGTTTGCCTCTTCAGTAATTAGATTTCTTCTTTCTCCCTGTGAGACGGCTGTATTTGGATTCGTCCTTATATCCCCCTTGATAATTTTTCCTAGAAGATGTGGTCGGAAAATAAGTATCAGTAATTGACATGTAGCACTAGAGTAGGCCTAGACAAAGTTTTAGCCTGAACGTCATTTGTCAACAAAATTTCAAAATAGTTCCATTTTTTTTCCATTTTCACCATTTGTAACCGCTAAGTTCAAACAAATCAAATTATCATATTATAAAATAT
Organism: Maratus michaelseni; assembly: GCA_963931845.1. Taxonomy (NCBI): domain Eukaryota; kingdom Metazoa; phylum Arthropoda; class Arachnida; order Araneae; family Salticidae; genus Maratus; species Maratus michaelseni. The sequence continues at coordinate 165,698,562 of OZ007586.1, forward strand.
TGGTAGCTGTGTGGCCCACAAAACAGAGCTTGTGCACGTCTATACTGGAAGATTGTTTTAAACAGGTGCAACAACAGAAAATAAATATTTTTTTTATTGGTTTTCATTGTATTTTAAATTGTGACAAAGGAATAGAAATAGTGCAATTCATAAAATATATGACTTATTTCTAAATATTTGTATCGGGCAAATTTTCCTAAAACTTTCCTATAAAACAGGTTATTTTAATTATATTAAAACGATGTTAATTCTTCCCTCCTTTGAAAGGTCCTTCGTAATTTTTTCCTAGATATTTTTCTCAAGCTTATGCATCTTACTTATAATAAAATCCGAAGGCAAGAAAGTGTCTGTAACCATTCCGGATGCGACCACTCTGATCTGCGAATCCACCGTAGTTAATCGCCATGTTAGGCTTAATGAAAAACATATATTAACATATGACGACTAAACGATAATTTCTTTTACTTTAAATCATGTCTGTTCTGCATATTTTCACATAAAACATGTATATCTTATCCAATTATAATGGATTAAGTTCCACATTAAAAATAAGCTATTATAAACAGCAGATTATTAAATATAAACAAACAAACACAGTTGCCATTCAGAATTTCCGAATCTTGAAACAAATGAATGACTCTTTGACGCTTCATTAAAAAAATACAAGTTAATTATCTGATTCTGTTCTTAAAATATTTGTAAAAGCATATTAAAGTCGTTAGATATTTTAATTTTGTTTAAAACCTTCAAAAACTATTTTTGCAGCCATCTTTCGTCAATTAATATAAACAATCGAACTTTGTTAAAAATACAAGTTAATATTTACATATAATTAGCATATCAAAATTTAATTTGAAATTTTCGGAAATTACATTAAACTTTGCTAATCATTATTATTATTGTTGCAAAAAGAAAAAAAAATGTAATAAGTCATTCAGTTTTCAGAATTATTCATCAAAACTATTTGTACTGTACTGATTGCCAATTGGCAACGTGTGTTTTACTGTTCTAACATCTTTGTTGATCTTTCTAAATGCTGTTTTGAACACGCGGTGGATTTTAATCAGTTCAATCAAATGAGTTTTTATTGTTGTTTTATATACCGTAATTTCCGGCGTATAAGCCGCAGCTCAAAGAGTCATTTTTCGACCCAGAAATTTTATTCAATAATTGTAGTTAAATATTTACAGCGATCTTTTCAGTTACATTTTATAAAATAATATTTCTGGGTCGAAAAACGACTCTTTGAGCTGCGGCTTATACGCCGGAAATTACGGTAGTTTAAGGATCGTTTTAGCTATGCATGATGAAATTGATGAAACGCCGATTGAACGTAGACGGCGATTAATTAGAGAAAGACAGTCGAGGTGGCTCGCTTGGCAAGCACAAGCAACATTGGACCGTATAAGAGAAGATGGCCCCATCTACCCGTAGATAATACAAGCAAATTTTAAAATTTGTTTCCATCGTAAATAAATTGATTTTTTTTCCTTATGAAACGTAATTAAAATATAAGGAATAAATAGTACCGAGTAATTTCCATTTAATTTTGCTTATATAATCAAAAAATGAGCTATGTGGTGAGTCAAGCTCTTTAGAAACGCATTGATAACACTTTTTTTACAGAAAATTTCACACATGGATTATTTTTTTAATATTTAATTTGAATGTTTTGTCCATTCATTGAACTATTTCAAAAATTGAATATTGAGTCAAGATCATGTCATTTTTGACGGGGGGTATATACTAGTCGTTAAATATAATTCAATATACGGGTTTAATGCGAAATGTCATTCGATGTAAAAAAAAAGGTAATATGATACAAATGCGTTATCTGTAAGTTAGAAGCCACCTCCTTAGTCAATGACGCTTTTTGAATAAAATGGAGAGTTTTCGTTTCCCGATGCAAAAGTATTAATATGTATATAGCAAGGAATCAGCTTGGAGACTCCGCGGTTGTGCAATGTACTGAGCTTATCGAATTTCACTTATAAATTTTTCAGATTTTTACATGTTCTCCTTCCCAACAAACTTAAAGTGGGCCGCGATTCAGCCTATTCCGCAAGTAACGGTTTTAAAATTCAGTGAAATTTCAGATACATTATGTTAATAAAAATAGCAGCAGATTTTGGTAAAGATGTCTAACATGGTGTAAATTTGTCCAAAAAAATTTATTTATTACATTGTATATGATTTTTTTAAGAACAGGAATCTGTTACGATCGCCGCTACTCAGATAACGTGCGGAAACTGGAATATTTCAATAGCCCATTCAGTACTGTGACGACTGTTGGTGAGGGGGGGGGGGCACCGTGGACGATAGATGAAACCGGAAAATTTTTAAAAGGGATTTTCGTAAAGTTAAATACTGCAGATGACCTCAGGGTCTTCGAGCTTATTCATGTAATTTATATTCTTACAAAGAATCTTATACTGGTAGGAATTTCCATTTAATATCATGTGATTTTTATACTTTTTTCAAACAATATATTTTTTTTTCTTGCAAAAAATTTAAAAATCTATCGCGAAGCCTATTTTTATTGCAAATGTAAAGCAAAGCAAGCGTAATTAAAGCAAAGCAAGTATTGCAAGCGTAAATTAAACAACGAGAATAGTTATTCCGAAAAACTGGTATTAAAAGAACGGACCCCATGGGAGCAGAGGCGTAGCGTCAAGGGGGGCACGGATCACTTTACTGCCAGTATTTTTATACACTATACTTGGTCTTATTTAATTCATACCGTTCAAAGATTAAATAAGGCTAAATGTAGTATATAATTATACTGGTAGGAAAATTATCGTGCCCCCCCTGACGCTACGCCACTGCATGGGAGCCCTGCATATTCAACAGTGTGAAGACTTTTGTGAAATGTCTTAGTATTTCGCCCTCTTCATAAAGATATCAGAAAAAAAATTAATTAAAAGGTCATCGCTTTTATCTATGAATAATGCACTGCCTTGGAAGATAATATGGATCGATACATCTCATTTCTAACAAAATAGAGTTCTAAATTCCACTATTTGCCGAAAGTGGTGTGAAAGAAATTTTGACATTCACTAAAAAATTCCATTTTATGTTCAAAGCTAACGGAGTATTATCGATTTATGTTTTCGTTCACGATTACTAGTCAGTATTTCTTTGAAAACATCATTGCTTTAATGACAGTGGTTTAAAGAATAACTAAAAAATTCCATTGTATCTACACAGCTAACGTATTCGCATCGCTTTAAGTTATCGTTCATGATCAGTCAACGATAGAGAAAAACCACTTAGCATGTTTTCTATTAAAAAAAACCTACCATCTTACACAAATTTCTGTATAGTAAGTTTTGTTTTATTTAGTTGTGAAATGTCTCTTATAAAATAAAACAAAAATTATTGTACATAAATTCAGGTAGCATGGGTGCCAAGAGTTACGTATTATGAATACTACTTTTACCGAAGAGTTATAGTTCTGTTATTTATTACAAGTATTTTTAGAATAAATCAGGTTCAGATAACGAAAAAAGTGGAATTGCGAATCCGTAACTCTTGACATCTACGAGGTAGCTTTGTAGTTTTTCGTAATAAAAAAAAACAACTAGTTCACAACACTAACTTTATGTGTTAAAAAATCTAACAAGGTGAGTGCCAAGCTTGGTAATCACAGATTTTGATTATTTTTATATATGTTGTAGCGGAGAAGCCCTTTAGTCTTAGGCTCAATGGATTTTATACAAATACTTATTCTCGAGAAATGGGGGGGTGGTCTAATATTATAACACAACTTAAATACTTACTTTGTAACGAAAAAATTGCGCTGGTCGTAGCTCAGTTAATATGGCGTAGGCTCGTTGATCGGAGGACCCGTGTTCGAAGCCGGAACGCGCTACGCTTGTTTTTCTCATTTTTTTGTAAATAAACTTGTAATGATAATTTAACAATCTCAATTAAAAATTATAATATTGTGCATTAATTTTAATGTTAACCTATTTATTTTTTTATTTGTAACTAAATCGTTGTATAAAACATCATTAAACGGTTAAATTTTAAAAATATAACTTTTTAAATGTATTTCATATATGCTTTATCGATGAAACGATATTGAAAAATTGTGTCAATTCGTGATTTTAAAGAACCATCATTTATAAATTGCCTTAACAAGGGAAGTCAATGCGATGTTAATACTACTCTGTTTTTAAAGTAAGAAGCATAATTATATTAAAAATTAGCATAAGAATTAAATTACAACATATTTATGTTTTATTTTATTGTACCGTAATTTCCGGCGTATAATCCGCAGCTCAAAGAATCGTTTTTCGACCCAGAAAATTTATTCAATAATTGTAGTTAAATATTTACAGCGATCTTTTAACTTACATTTTATAAAATAATATTTCTGGGTCGAAAAACTACTCTTTGAGCTGCGGATTATACGCCGGAAATTACGGTAACTAGAGGGCGCCACAACAGACTTTGGTTATTTCTTTTTATAGTTTGATGCAGTTAAGTGGTTCTTGATTTCAATCTTTATCGCATAAGAGCGTATCATTCTGTAACAGCTTATAATCGTATAAAAATTGAAGAAGCAAGCTGTAGTTTACAAAAAGATCAATCTGAAGTGTCGGGATTCAATGAAAATCAGAAAAGTGATGTCACAAATGCCTTGAAGTATTGTAAAATTTTATTGCAAATCAATGGATTTTTAATAAATAATCCAGCACCTGAAATATCTTCGTTTTCTATTGCAATTGGAGACGAATTCTACAATTCAATAGTAAATATGCTTTTTGTAAAGATTTTTGAATTTTTACTAGTCAATAATAGACGCCATTTTTTAAAATCTCTTTAAATGATGAGAAATATTTAATAATGGCTTAAAAATCAAAAATGCTAAATTAAAATTTAATTATGTTAACAAAATTTTCAATTGAGATTATTAAATTATAATTACAAGTATATATATATATATATATATATATATATATATATATATATATATATATATATATATATACAGGGTGTTCCGTTAAAGGGGTCCAATATTAATAGGGGTAATAGAGGAGATCACACGGAGCATAAATCAGTATATAATGCCTGGCCGGATCTCAATAATTTTCAAGTTACAGCAAATAGAATGAAAAATCGGAAATTTGTAAAAAAACCCTCATTGCTAAACTATCGATAATGCTACATAAAAACGAAGCACATATTTAGAAAGAGCAGAAAAAATCCTACGAAATGACATAAGTTGTTTTAGAATATTGAGAATTAATGGCGAGTTACAAGCTCTGAAACAGTGAAAAAATACAAAATCAAATATTTAGCAAAATAGTTAATCGTTAATTCCAAAAATGCAACTCTACCTACATCAAGGAAAATGTTATAAAATTTGGTCCATTCCGAAAGCTTTCAAAGAAGCTGACAATAAACCATATCAGTTTAATTGTATGGGAGAAATCAAGCAGTTCCCTAGTTACAACTCTGTACTGTTGCACGCTCGGAAAGAGCGAAACTCCACCCATGACGATTGTAAACACCCCGTTTTAATATCTTTCAATTATACATTTCTGATCAACCTCTATCAATACCCTTTCATTATTCAGTCTGGTCAAGTGAATGACATATTGTGCAGCTCTCGCCTTGTCTTAAAGCAAACTCCGTGACTTCTGCGTTTCCTCCATGAACTTTCAGGATGATGAAGAAGAAGTACTTTTTATGCAAATTTTCTATGTGTATAGGAAGAAAAGTGTAATAAAACAGCAGTCATCAGTGGGCGTTATGTTAAAGGGAGGCTGTTGTAAGTGGGATTGTAGTAAGTTGATGTATAATAATTATGCCGGAATACTCTAACGAAGAATATGCGGACATGCATCTGATGTACGGGCAAGCTCATGGAAATGCATGTCTAGCACAGCGCATGTACCGTGAGCAATTTCCAAGGAGACGTTGCCCAAGTTCGAAACTCTTCATAAAAATCGATAGACGATTACGGGAGACTGGATCGTTTAATACAGCAAGCATTGATGCAGGGAAACCTCGACATGTACGAACACCTGCAATGGAAGAAGATGTACTGAATATTTTTAAAGATAACCCCTCCACGAGTACACGAGCTGCTGCGTCTGAAGTCGGTGTTTCTCACCAAAGTGTGTGGCGTGTTCTGCGTGCAGAAAACATGCACCCCTTTCATGTGCAGCGGGTACAACTGTTATCAGTAACAGATTGTGCTCAGCGGACAGAATTCGTACGCTGGTTGCTTAATGTAACAGAAAATAATCCACAATTTCTGGAAAATATTTTATTTACTGATGAAGCAACATTTACGAGAGAGGGCGTGGTAAACACGCACAATATGCACACATGGTCATATACAAATCCGCACAGTGTTTTCCCGTCGAACGCACAACAAATGTTCAGTGTGAACATATGGGCAGGTGTCCTCAGCGATTATCTCATAGGACCATATTTACTCCCAGATGTACTCAATGGCAGTACGTACTTGGTTTTCCTACGGGATATCTTACCGCAGTTACTGCAAAATGTGCCAGCAACATTGCGCCACAATATGTGGTTTATGCACGATGGCGCACCGGCACATTTTTTCATAGGTGTTCGCAATCACCTCAATTCAACATATCCTGGGAAATGGATTGGACGCAGTGGACCTGTTGCTTGGCCTGCACGCTCTCCAGACCTCAATCCGTTAGACTTTGTTGTTTGGGGACACCTTAAATCGCTGGTGTATGAAACGCCTGTGGATACACCGGAGGATTTACTAGCGCGAATCGTTGTCGCTGCAGGAGACATTCCCAACTCCGTCGGAGTTTTTCGGCGTGTTCGCCAATCTTTACGACGTCGCTGTCGGCTGTGCGATTCTGTTAATGGGCGCAACTTCGAACACCTATTATAATAATGTCCGTTCGTCTGCCTTCCGACATTGAACTGTGCAGCGCAGGCCAGAAGACTATGCTTCACATATGTCATAAAGTACGTGGAATGTAATTCTTTATTTGTCATTTTTCTTTTATTTTCAACACTTTTTGGCACAGTATTTTGTAAGTCACAGACTCTGGTGTACTCAAATTGTAAATTACAAAGTTTGTATGAATTAATTTAAAATTTAGTGTCTTTTTTAAATTTATAATTAATAAAATTATTATGCTATTTGTTATTATTATTTCCTATCATAAATTATGATGCACATATACATACAATAATTGTCCATGTAAAACATGTACTGAAACTTCTTGCATAGTTACAAATCGCAATATTTTTAATTATTTCCGAATTTTCACCACCAGTTTAATTTTAAGGAATTTAACTTAAGCTTTATATCAATAAAAGACCACTTTAAAATGTAGACTATTATTGTAAAGTTATTTTGGTTCATTCAACTCTTGAATAATTAAAAATGTTGCATCTCAGAAGAAGCATGATCGAAAATGTATAGTTGAGAGTAATTAAAAAGGCGGTGTTTCCAATCGTGATGGGCGGAGTTTAACCTTTGCTAGTGTCAAAGAAAGCGGAGTTGTAACTAAGAAACTGATTAATTTCTCTCACACAATTAAACCGATATGGTTCATTGTAAGCTTTTTCGAAAGTTTTCGGAATGGACCAAATTTTACTACATTTTCCTTGTTGTAGCTAGAGTTGTCTTTTTGGAATTAACGATTAACTATTTTGATGTATATTGGATTTCGTACTTTTATCACTGTTTCAGGGCTTGTAACTCGTCAATAAATATTGCTATTTTAATACAATTGATGTCATTTTGTAGGTTTTTTTCTGCTCTTTCTAAATATGTGCTTCGTTTTTATGTAGCGTTATCGATAGTTTAGCAATGAGGGTTCTTTTACAATTTTCCGAATTTTCATTCTATTTGCTGTAACTTGAAAACTATTGAGATCCGACCAGGCTTTATATACTGATTTATGCTCCATGTGATCTCCTCTATTACCCCTATTAATATTGGACCCCTTTAACGGAACACCCTGTATATATATATATATATATATATATATATGAGAAAAACAAACGTAGCGTGTTCAGGCTTCGAACCCGGGCCCTCGGATCAACGAGCAGACGACATATCAACTGAGCTACGACCAACGTAGTCATTTCGTTACAAAGTATGTATTTAACTTGTGTTATATTGTTAGACACCCCATTTCTCGAAAATTAAGGAGCGTTGCATAAAATCCACTGAATCTGTCTCGCGGTGACGCGGACGGTAAAGCTCGGTTCTCGTAAGATCACCGAAAGCCAAGCAGCATCGACCAAGGTCAGTGTCTTATGGGAGGGTCACAACCTCTCTCGTCTGCCTCAGCTGTGGGACCGTGTACGTTAATGGGAGCTGGTGCACGTTAAATCTGTTCGTGGTTCTAAAGTCCTCCAAGTTCTATATAAGCGTTACCTCTGGGGGTGCCAATCCAGATGCAGGTCTCTCATCTGGAATTGGTTCAAAATTAGGAGACCAATTTCACAGTAATATGGATCATGTCAGCTGTATAGAAATAAAAAGCTGCTCACCTGGCCTTTGGGCCAAACCAACAACAACAACAAAATCCATTGAATCTGAGAATAAGGGGCTTCTAATCTACAACATGTATAAAAATAATCAAAATTTGTGATTACCAAGCTTGGCACTCTCCTTGTACGTATGATGACCTGTGTGATGACGTCACATATCTTATGTATTTTAGATGAAATCCACTCTTAATTCATCGAATTCATACTTCACATCATTTGCGAATAGGTCTTTTTCATTCGGTTTCAATCGAAATTTTGTATTTGAAAATATTTCTATAACGTACACTATTAATTACTAAAATAAGTTAATTATTATTATTATTGATAAAATAAAACTTATTCATTTAAACTAGCTGAAAAACTTGAGATTTTAACCGGGTCAAACATCCCATAACTGCCGTTTTGTATAAAAGGTATGAAGATACGTGGCAATAGTTACATACAAAACTGTAATTAACCATCTCATCTTTTAGATCATTAAATAAGATTCTATAAAGAAAAACATCTTTTTTAAGATTATTTAAAACAAGTATAGGAGCGTACGGTTGGCAAAAGCAAAACTTACTTTTTGATAGGAAATTGCAAAAATTCACTTTATTTTTTTTTAATTTTTATTGTCACAAACGTCTTAAAATCATTAATTGTGAGAAAGGTCTTGTTCCATCTTGTGCGTATGAGCAAAAAAGTTTTCTTAACTACTAAAAAAGGTGGTGGTCTATTTTTATACCACTTAAATTTAACCGTCAAATGCAAAAATGACACCAGAATTTCGGAATAATATATTATGTTTTATGGTGTATTTTTTACATACATCTACGTGTAGAAAATCTTTTACATATTTTCAAATAAATTTGTTCGTAAATTCTTCACACAATCATTTCAAAATTTTAGCAATAGAAGTACTTTTGCCCTGAAAGAATTAAATGAAGTAAAGGCAATAGGTCAAATCTCCCTAGTTTTATATATATATATATATATATATATATATATATATATATATATATATATATGTACAGGGTTATTCTAAATGATGGAGCCATTTTCAAAAAATTATATTTTTAAAGTACTAATCCAAAATGAAAAATCTTTATACTAATGAAAAGCAGCAGTTTCAAAGTTTTTTTAAGACATTACAAATTTTTAATGTGTCCACCGTTTGCTGCATGGCAAACATCTGTGCGATATCCAAACTCGTCCCACACACGAGAAAGCGTATCTGCTGTTACTGAGTGCATGGCTTTCAAAGCGGCGATAGTTCCAGAGGCGACCGGTAGAGGTCGCACGGCAATAGGCTGCGATTTCGTTTCACTGTCAGTTGTAAGCGAGATGGGTACTGTGGAGCACAATGTTTTCTACGTTCCCGAGTTCGCAAAGAGTGAGCAAACGTTGGACACATTGAACATTTATAATGTCTTAAAAAAACTTTGAAACTTCCTCTTTTCATTGGTTCAAAAATTGTTCATTTTGGATTTGTACTTTAACAAATACATTTTTTTTGAAAATGGGTCCATCATTTAGAATAACCCTGTATATATAGAGAGATGTGAAAATTAGGCGCCAATGGGCCATTTATCACCACTAAATTTTATAAGTATTCTTTCCCTATTAGTAACCTCGCCTAAATTTTATCAGTTTTCTTATTGGGCAAAGAATACTAAAAATTAGTGGTTGTAATCGGCCCATTGGAGCCCATTGTTTATACCCCTGGCAATGGCCGTAAAATGTTTATAACTCTAAAACGTCTGGAAATTTTATTCAAATCATATTAAAATACTTTAATATAGAAATCTTGTAATACCAATTTACTTATTTATTTATTTATTTATTTATTTTTTTTGTGGATTATATTTCACTTTTGTATGAAGAAACTTATGGTTTGAATCAAAGTATATTTATTGGGCTCCGGTCAAATTGACCACAAAGGTTGCTCTAGTGTTAAATTGATAAACTGGTTACTTGAAATTTTTAACTTTAAGAAGAAACCCTTTCCCATATTTAAAGTACTAACATACTAATTAATTGTTTTTCCTCAGTTCAAAATTTTTTAGAAATTATTTTTTAAAATCAATGTGGGAATTTTAGTTCAATAGTATCAAGATATAAAAAAAATATATATATTTTTTTAATTTAAAGTGATGAACACTTCATTTTCATTCTTAAAAATTAAAGCTCATTTTAGATGTCTTTTATTTTTTAGTTCAGAAGATATTCTATATTTGTTGTTTTTATACTAATAATTTCTTATATTCTGAAAGGATTATACGACATTGGACATTACTCTGTCATTACCAAAATCATCTACTTTATTACTTTGATGACATCCACTTGACTGATTATTGGAATTTCTCTTTCACTCTCTTTTTTATATAACTACTATTTTGTCTTACATAACACACCTACTCTGAATAATGACACTTATGTGATTTTTTTTTTCATTTTCTTTTATTTTTGAATGCTTGTGGAAATATCTTGAATCGTTGAAGTTCTTGCATTTGAAATTCAAGTGTTAGATCACAGTGTAGTGCATTAACAAAAAGTAGAAAAGTAGACAAATTATGTAAATGAGGAGGATTTTTTTGTCTGAAATCGATGCAAAAAAGGATAAAATATTTTGAAATGGAATACATTCATCAAATTATTCAAAATAGTATCTGTCATAAATTTGCAGAATTTTTTTCATTGTGTTTTTAATAATAGCAATAATAAAAATTGATTTTAAAGAGATTTTTTAGCTATATCTAGGAAAAGCTTTATTTTTAATAACGCTCAATTCAGAAGAACGTTTCTGACACTTTTGCACTTAAATTATATTTGTACATAAAAGCGACGAAAGTTCAAATGTTTAATTTAATTGTTTATAATTAACCAATATTTACTTAACTTAATACAGATACTTTGATTTTCTAGAACATCATTTTCACATATACATATAATTTTTTATGTGTTGTAGATGTTACATTTTTACAGTGAACATTCTTTCTGTACATACTGGAATGGCATGTCGAATTATACTGATTTGTCTTACACATAGTATTGGACAAACACAAGTGGATACAGTTTGTTGTCTAAATAAATATGTAATTTTGCAATATGAATCAGAAATTTTCGCCTTATTCAATGTAGAAATTAAGAGATTAAAAAAGGCTAATACTAATGTACGAAAACACCGGTACTCTGTAGGCGTCAGATTGGATATCCTTGTTATAAAACATTGTATTTTTCATTTTCTGTCGAAATAGAAGCCATTACGGCAGACTTACATTAAATATTACCATGTTCATAAAAGATTTACGTTAAATAAATACATGTCTCTGTTACTGTGAAAGACCGATATCTGACAAATATAGATATTATTTGGTAAATATCAGCATTCACATAATCGCTTGGATAAGACCAAATTATGCTAAATATCATTTTTTCTCACTTACAACGGCAAATACCGACATTCAGCATGCACTGATGGTGAATGTTTAATAAAAATATTTTTGTTACGTTAAGACAAAAATGCAAATTTATAAATCATACGTTATTATTAAAACATATTATCATACATGCCAAAATAGGAAAAATCTTGAGTAACAGTACATGTAAATTAACTGCTGAATCTAAAACGATCAGTATATTTTAAATGAGAAGAGAGAATTATACCAATAATAAATTTTAAATTATGTGATTAACGTTATAAAATCTTTTTTATTGCAACAACTTAAATTGTTATGTCACTTTGAACTGCACAAGAGTCCCATGACGAATTTCATCGTGGAACACTTCTTTTTGTATCTACAGCGTGTATAGCCTTGCCCTCTTCTTCTCGCAAAATTGCAACTGCTTCACTCATTGACATTTCGTGAGAAGAAATCTCATCTATAGAAAGCAATTTTTCTTCATAAATTACGAACTGATTACGGGTATAAAGCTGCTTGAGGGTACAATTTTTGTTTGCTAATTTATAAAAGGCGCAGTCTTCTATTCTAACAATAACATTTCGGGCATCTGTATGACAAAGGTCGAGGTTAGAGACTTGTATTCGTACAGTATCACCAACTTGAGCAGAAAGAAATTTTATTTTTGGGGTCCGTAACATTTTCTTTTCTTCCAGTAGAAGATTCTCTTTCGCGGCCGCTCTTGTTATAGACTTAAATTCCTATTGCTCAGTGAGGGTTTGATATTAAGATGTGGTAGGTTCCAGATTCTTTTCAATATCTTTCTTTGGAATAGGGTTTTCGGTATGGTCACGGCTATAATTTTCTCCAAAATTATAAAGACCTAAAAGCTGTTCTGTGGTTTCAATATTTGCTACTAGCTCGCTAGTCAAAAATTACGAATCTGTGCGTCTTTTTGTTTTAACGCCATCCAGGGCTTCATAAGGACTTTGGCGTATTCATTCGTGGAATGAAGTGATATTGGCAAATTGAACAAAGGGCAAACCATCTAACCATTTATTTGTATCGTTATCGTTCATCCATGCATTTAACATACTCTGTATATCTTGAATGACTATTTCAACTGACGCTTGTGTTTGAATACGGCGAGGCGTTTCATGAACTATCTAACATCTTTCCACCTAGCGCATACTTAGGATATATCTCAATTACTGAATTCCATAACATTATATTTATACAATATAGCTGGAGTACCAAATGTAAAAATGTTTGAAGAAGGTGATGCACTACTGTTTCAGCTGTCATAGTTTTCAAAGGTCGTAACTATGAAAACTACTTTAAGCGGTCTTGATACACATCAATATGATATCATATTTGCCATCCCTGTGTGACTGCATGTCTATCAGATTGACTTGACATCTTGAGTTTTAACTTCGAACTGATCATTGGTTTCACAACAGTATCTTTTGTAGCTGCACTATGTTTCATTTGATATTGTTTACATCAGTAGCGGCTTGTCCGAGGTTTCAAAATCATTTTATTACTTGAATTTCAGCATGTGAAATTTCACCTTATTGATCGTGGAATGTTCTACAATAAATAGGGAGAAATTTAGTTTGCAAAATTACAGGTAGTAAGTGATTCTGGACCAACCCTCTGACGAGCCGCTACTCGTTTACATATATTTAGATACAGCATTACAACTTCATGTATAATATTTTTGTACCGTAATTTCTGGCGTGTAATGCGCGGAACAAACAATTATGTTTCCACACAGAAATTTTAATTTATAAAAAAAACTTACTAGATCGCTGTAAATATTTGACTTCAATTAATAAATAAATTTTCTGTGTCTACTCTTAATTGTTTGATCCGCGGTTTATACTCCGGAAAACACCGCATTTAACTTGTAGTATACTGAATAATTCATCATTCGCAATTTAACACTTTACATTCGTTCCTTCTAGTTTCAATGGAACAATTAACTTTCTATTCATCATTATTTATTAAAATGTCAAAATGTTGTAATCGTCTGTAATCCAATGATTTACTGCACTTAATTTTAACATAAATCACCCCACAAAGTATTTTAGATAATTCTTCTTGATTTCTTCTTGAGGAAAATAAAACAGTTGTCTTTTCGTTTTCTCGCAATTAATGCACGAAACTTTTCAAAAGTTAAAAATCAAATTCATTGCAATACCCATTCAATATAAATTAAGGTATAGGATAAAAAAATTTAAAATTAAGCAAACATTACAGGCACCAGCAATCCTTGCATAAGAGTGACAAACAGCAGAGTGTTCGAGAGTCTATCAAATAGATGGCATGTGATCTCAATTGCGGTAGAACAATGGATTTGGCGTTTTTGTCGCCTCTCTGGATGTGTCTTCTCGGCCTCTCGTTTTAACCACAACTAGACCTTATCTTGTCTCAATACACCGACGATTGTCCGAATGTACAATCCAGTTCTTTAGAAACCAAATATTCGGTCTTCATAAACTTATTTGGTATATGTCAACATTCAACGGTGAGTATTGACATTCTCTAATTTCGGGCTTTCACGGTAATATCTGTAATGCACCCAGCGCAGGGTGCTTAGATGGGATTATTTTGGAGTATAATCTTTCCGAATAGCAATATTCGCTTTACTTTATTGTTTAATTCTGTGATTAGAAAACGCAGATATTACTATTCTGAAATAGTGTTAACAAATAGCGCCATTACACAACCTGCATAAGCTTATGTTCTTTATTAGAAAATGAAGTAAACTGAATAGATTTTAATATCAGCGTTGCTCAAACCTTTTACCTAAAATCCACTTGTCATCATTTTTTTACGAATAGAAATTTTCGTATTATATAATCACATAACTTCTGTCTTTAAATAAATCATTTTTGTTTCTATAAGAAAACAGAAGTAGCGCTGCAGCTCGCGGACATGACTGCCATATCTGACAAATTTTACATTTTTTTTGATACACTAACATACCTGCCGATTCCATGTAAAAACATGGAATCAAATATGTGTTATTTTTTCAGATATATTTTCTGGTCATAAAAGTTTTTAACCTGGATCAAATTAACTCACATTGTTACGGAAATTTAGTTCAATGTTGGCAGGTATGCACTAAAACTCAAAAGAACTTTTTTACTTTGTTAGTCACCAAAGCCATTAAATAATAAGCCCAGTCAGATAAACGGGAAACTTTTCGCAAGTTGAAAATAGCGCCATCTAGCGGATGGGATGCTTGCATTCGGCACCAAGAATATTTTAATAAAATTTTGATTCTAAAATTAAAGCTTAAAATAAGGAGTTCTTATTTCCTAAAAAAGTCGTTTGTAAGTTCCGGTGTCAGTCAGTAATTTCATATTTTACGAACAGAATTTGTCTGTGCCGCAAAGGGTTAATTGCATAGTGATGTAAATTTCCATCACTTTTTATTTAACTTTTAATAAATAAATCAACTTCTTCGCCACCACTATATTTATATAGAAATATTAATCCAGTAAATTTCGCCACTTTTTTTTTCATGTTAGTTTTAGCTTTAATGTAAAAGATCCCAATAATTAGCAAGCTTTTAAAGTAAGTGCAAAAACAAAACATTGATACAAACGATAAAAATCGTATAAAATATCGATATAAATAAATCGTATCGTTTCTCTGCGACGCACTTCTGTTTTGCCCTCCTTCGGCAGCAGATGAAGTAGCGCTAGTGTCTCAGCTAACAAATTTAACACTATCTGACTGGGCTTATTATTTAATGGCTTTGTTAGTCACAAATATCGCCAATTAATAAAAGGAAAATTTGCTATTAAATTTTAGTGGTGACAGAAAAACATACAAGTTTTCAGCTATTCCCTGCGATTATCATTTTCAGTTATGTTAGTTATCAGAAGGATGATTTAAAAAATATATCCGTATTATCTTTACAGTTATTTTATGAATTTTCATAAATGCGTACATCATACAGCGGCATACGGTTTAAAATTTAAATACATAAATTACAACTTTCATGTATAATGATGTTTTGTAAACATAATTAAAGGCGCCGCTAGCAGAAAATAATTTCTTCTACTTTTCTTATTAAAACTTAAGATTTTCCAAATATCTTGTAAAACACTATACTTGTTTACACGTATCAACCTTCTTAAGAAAAAAGCGTATTTTATTCAGTTTTGCAAAAACAAAACAAAGAACCCAAGCACTTAAAGGGAAAACTACAGACATGTTATGAAAAGCTGTGATTGACTTTTCTAAAAACTATTTTATCGACACAATCTCTGAAATGATATGCTCTCAAGTTTAATTAATCTTAAGAAAAACAATCAATTTTGTTTCAGCTTCATTAAAAGGTGCTTAAAAAACAAAGTTATTTTTATAGATAAATGAAATATTTTTTCGATACTGGGATTTATTTAATCCATAGTTACTCGAAAATTTTCAATTTTCCTTCAGAAAATGAGTTATTTTTTTAAACTTAGGTTAAGTTTTCCTACTTGTGAAAACTAAATTCCAGTAAATAAATCAATATATAAATAATCTGAGAGACAATGTATTTTATTACGTAACATAAAGAAAACTATGCACATAGATGTTGTGTAGTGATGGAATTTTCTACGTCATTTCCCGCTACTTCTTTGCATAATGATAGTAATCAGTATCCTTCACAAGTGATGCATATACGATAAAGTTGAACACAACTGCCGAATTCCTATAAAAAATTTTGAAGTAAGCATTTGTTGTACCAACATTTTCATATGCTTTTTTAATACCTCAGATCAGGCACAGTGAGTCCTCGTAATCTAATCTCAATTGTCACCGCAGTTTATATCTTAAATAATGTTATGAAAAATTACTCTTCAACGTAATTAAACCTTTGAAAGACAGTGGGATGCTTTTTATGCCAATTAATTCTTATGAAGTTTGTAGCAGAATTTTGGAACAAAATTTTCCTTTTTCTTCTTTGGTGAAAAAAAAATCTGTAACATTGCATTTCTTTATTTAAAAATTAAATTTTTAAAAATTTCTATATTACAGAAAGACTAGTGCTTACCGTTAGAGGATTAATGAAAGAAGTTATGAAATTTAATGAGGAAATTTAACCCCTTGAAGGGCACCGGTATATTTTATATACCACTTAATTTTAATTCCAAAATGCCACAATGATACCAGAATTTTATAATCAAATTTTGAATTTATAAGTTACATGAGGAAAAGCTTTTTCTAATTTTAAAATAAATTTGTTTGTGAATCCTGGTGTAAATCCATCATTTCAATATTTTAGCTACAAGAGTACTTTGCCCCTGAAGGGGTTAAAGCAAAGAAAAATACAGAGGTGCCAACCTCTCATTAATATTCCGTAATATGCGGTTTAATCTGACCCAGTTTAACAACGCTTCAAACCAGAAAAATTATTGGATGAATCTTTATTTATTTAATTACAGGTTTCCACGTGGAAAGTATTTCATTTCATTTCTTAAAAAAATTTCTGTTGCGAAACGTGATAAACCTGGGTTAAATTAACCCGCATATTACGGAATATTAATGAGAGGTTGGCACCTCTGAAAATATTCAAAAACGTGATGGCAATTTGTTGCGTACACGTTTGACGTCCCTGCCCAAAGTATTCCACCATCTTGTGTCTAGCATTGTGACTACAATCCAGTTCTGCAGACAGCACCTTACGGATTGTGCCTCATCTTTCATTGCGAAATAGATCGTTCACTCGCTGAAGATTCGTGTCAGTGGTCGCTGATTGTAACACATGGGCTGAAAAGTTCCCCGTCTGGTACACAGATGGCGTTCCAATCGCCGAACCGATGCTTTTTTAGTAAATACTAACCTTTAAATGGTAGCAGAAAAAATTTTATGACGATTCGCCCGGTGAATAGAACGTTAGATTGGTTTTAGTTGAACGATTTTGTTGATAAACAAAAAAATGGATAAACAAGAATTTCAAGAATTGTTATTTGATGGGAAAAAACACAGTTCAAACAAAAGCTTGGCTTGATAAGCGTTATCCGGACACTGCACCAGGTAAATATACCATTATTGACTGGTTTGCTGAATTTAAACGTGGTCGTACGGACACCAGTGCTGCACCACGCAAAAGAGGTGAATTCTCCGGAAAACATAAAAAAAGTCCACAAAATCTTTTTGGGGAACCGCAAAGTGAAGTTGCAGGCGATAGCTCAGACTCTGAAGATATATAAGGAACGTGTAGGCTTTATTTTGAATGAACATTTGTCTATGAAAAAGTCAAAGTGATAATGTTGTCAAAGTGGGTGCCGTGCATGTTGACTTTGACCAAAAACAACAACGAGTCGATGATTCTAAGCACTGTTTGGAGCTTTTTCGTTATAAAATTATGTTATTTATTATGAAATTATTATTTTTATTTATTTATTAAATTATTATTATTAAATTATTATTATTATTATTATTATTATTATTATTAAATTATTATTATTATTATTATTATTATTATTATTATTATTATTAAATTATTATTATTTATTATTAAAATTATGTCATTTATTAAAGTTATAAAGAAATAAAGTAATAAAGTTGTAAAGTTATGTTAAAAAGTTGTGTTTTCTTTATTTGACCGGGAACTTATCTGCCCATGTGTTATGCTCATGATGCATTTTTTGTGTGGTTTTCCTTTTACCAGGGTTCGCAGCGTCCTATATTTTTTATATATTTGATACCACTATTTTCAAACTATAAATATCATGGTAGTTTTCATTAAAATTTGCAATAGAAGGATATTGTTAATATTATATTTTGAAAATAGTGGTGGGGATTACTAAAAAATATATAGAACGCTGCAACCCCTGCTTTTACTAAACTTTGGAATCCATCTATGCACATTGCTATAGCGACTACAATACATAGTGTGGAAAACGGTTTTACCGCTTTTTCACACATTGACGGACAGTAGGAAAAAGTGAAGTTAGAAAATTGACACTATATGTTTTTGAAATTTTTTGAATATTAGAAGTATAGTTTTCCTCTTTCTCCTTAAATAAACTTAATTTTGATTAATTCAGCACCTTTAATTAGGTTGCACTACTCCCTTTACAACCACGTCAGGGTGGCTAGTGGTCAGGGAAGAATACAGTAAAAAAAGTGATAAACACCAGTATATTCTTATAGAAAAATTTATGTTGATTATTGAATTAAATAATCAATTTGAATTTTTCTATCAGAATATACTGGTAAACACCCATTTTTTTACTGGATTTTTCCCTGACCACTAGTCACCATGCACGTGCACACTGAAGCTGCAACTTGTATAACAGGTGGAAAAAGAACTTCAACCTAAAAAATTGTTTCTAAAACATGACAATGGGCTTCTACTTGTACGCCGGTAAATGCACATTTGTGCAGCTAAAGCCGTAGTGTCTAAAAACGACCGTTTTGTTTTGGGCTTCTATAGCCGTCATACCACATTGTGAACGTCGCTTTGGCGGCTATAGCCGCAATTGTCCGTCAACGTGTTAATTCAAAATTTTCAATTTAAAACGGAATTTCTGAAACAAGAATTTTTACTTTAAGAAGTCACGAAATATATAGCGTCTAGTCCCTGCACTTTGGCTACGATTTCAAAAAACGGATCACTCTGCGCGCATGCGTGCTTGTCTGATACTTTAAAATTTTGTTCTAAGCCATTTCAAAATGAGTGCGTATAGCTCTGTGGTATGTCATTTCTCTTCCGCTCTGTGGTCTTGAGTTCGAATCCCAGCGGCGGAAAGTTTTATTTTTCAGTATTTATTTGAGTTATAAAAAATAATTTGAATTAAAAAAAATGTAAAGTTTCCATTTTTCAACATATAAGCGATGGAAAGTTTGAAACAAAATGGAAATAAATATGAAATTTGGTTATAAATGAATTTCGTGCATTCTAGAGACTGCTGTACAGCGAGTTTCATGCGTCCAGTGATGTTTTTTTTCGGTTAATGTACGCGAAGCGTACATACACAAGTTACTGACTGCGGATTGAATGAAATTCGTGCATTCTAGAGATTGCTCCAAAGCATATTTCGTGTGTCCAGTGATGTTTTTTTTAATGTTAAAAATTGTTTTTTGGATGTTAAAAATTCGCTTTAAAATGCTATAAAATCGTTAAGAATACTTAAAAATTGAAAATTCCGCGGGAAAAAATGTATTTTAGTAAAAGTCTGAAATTAAATTTCTTTAAAAATGTTTAAAAAAAAAACTAAAAATAATGAAAATTGTGAAAGATATACTAAATATAATAGACTAAAAATAATGAAAATATTTAGTTAAATTACGCTAAATGTTTTAAATCAAAATCCTTTTTCGAATTTAAAAATTCTGCCGCGGCATGGAATAAAATTAATATGGTTCTCATTGAAAATGTCTAGAGCAATGCGCATGCACGCAGCACGATCCATTTTTTGAAATCGTAGCCAAACTGCAGGGGCTAGACGCTTGTCGCGAAATATCTGCCATTAAGTACGAAAAGAACATTATAGGGAATTTCTGGTATCAATGCGAAATTTCGGAATTTAAAAAGTGCTAAAATATTGTAAACGATAAATGTGCAACGATGCGGTACAATAATAGGGCAATCGCAGCGACATCTGCTTTAAAAATAGATTTACCTCTAACAAAAGTAACAGTTTCACAATTGACAACATGAACATAATTTCTGTTAGTAAGATCTTCTTGTAAGTGTATATATCAGATGTAACTGATTTTGAAGTTAGTTTTTTATTATATCAGGGAACTAATCTTTTTTACTCTTCTAGAAGAGATTCATCCTTTGGTATGTTAAATAGGGACAGTTTCTATTTTGCTGTCTTGTATCAAGTACTGCAACCACCAGCTGAAACGTTTTCTCAGTTCTATTCATATACAATGTTTGCGTTGAAAAGAGATAGCAGATAGTGGCGTAGTCAGAGAGGTGTCCAAATTCTCTGGAAATCAGTAATATTATAAAGTGTTCTTCACCATCAATACCGCAGAAAGTTCTCTGATTAGAGGAATTTTTTTTTTATAAAATTACTGGTATCTAAACCATCTGGACCTCCACCTTGTCAACGCCCCTGTTAGAAGATGTCGCTGCTATCGACCTTGTTATATTTTAAGCGTCGTTCTACATTTATCGGATTCAATTTTTTAGTAATATTTTGTAGCCATTTTTCACAGTATATATTCTAGGCCCTGTAACATTTTTCTTGACAATGATGTTATCTCCGAGACCATTCAGTAGCATTGCTTATGTGTATGTTGGACAGCCTCCATCCTTCTTTAATCAGAAACACAATGGCGGCTCGATATTACTGCTTGTCATACGTTAGTTACCTGCAATGAAAAGTAAGTTTATTATCGAGCAGAGGTACTCACTAATTGTCCAGAAAGGCGAAAGTTACCACTTCTTTAAAGTGAAATCTTCACCTCATTTAGTCGTAGAAATCTCACGGATTGTGGCTCACCTTTCAGTGAGAAATAGTTCGTCGTCTCTCTGATGTTTCGTGTCAGTTGTAGCTGTTTGTGGGATCATGTTGCATGGTTTGTGTTGAACTTTTTTCCCTTTACTAAACTTCTGTATCAATCTGATGACATTGCTCTTGTCGATGATGTCATTTCCGAAACCATTCAGTAGCATTCTGTGTATGTTGGGTAGTCTCCATCCTTTCTTATTCAGAAACTCAATGGCGGCTCTTTGTTTCGGCTTGCCAACCATTAGTAGCCTGCAACGAAAACTAAGTTTTATTTTAGTGCAGTGGTACTCACTATTCGGTCTGCAAGTTACCACATTTTTAAAAGGAAAATCTTCACCTTATTTAGTCGCAGAATTTCCGTCATTCAATAAGGCGAATATAATTTCTCTTTCGAAAGTGAAAGTGTCCCCAGAAAAAAACATCTGCAATCCAAATAAAAAAAGCACGAACGTACCCGGTTAGATATCGGCTTCAGATATCCTATGAAAAAATAATAATGTCAAAATAATAAAATGCAAAAGATAAATTAAAAGGGTACGCTGCCATTAGTTTAAAATTAGCTTGCGGGTATTTTAGAGTTCATTGCGCAGGCTCTTTACCAATGAAAACGCGTTACACATGGTAACTCTAATACTCTGCTAATATCAGAGTATCGTGTTTTTAGATTCCTCTTTCAAATTATACAAAAACAGACCTCAAAGATTATTTTTTGGGAAAATGTTGTAGAAACCTACCATAAAAATATATTTTTTTAAATATTAGTTTACAAAAAATGAACTAAATGGGCAATAAACTGACAATTGTCCTTCTTTTCCACCACTGTATCTAAAATAACAATCTACATAGAATATTAGTATAAATCTAGGACGAAGATTATTGTTTTAATATAATGGTAGTCAAAATAACAAAATATAGTCACCATTGCATTCCTGTTCGTATTATAAAGAATCGGAACATTGTATTGGTTTGTCCTGAAAGTTCGTGCCTGTTGGGGAAAATCACTTCGCACCGGGAAATTCTGCCCGTTTATTATTATATACTAGCTTTCTGATTTAATGTATAATAATTAAATAATAGAATTTTCCGGTACGAATTGATTTTTCCAACCGGCATGAACTTTCCGATCAACCCAATATAAATTCTAGAAACATTCAATAATATTTAGATTCAATTTGACATCAGTTATTTAGCTTAACAATGAATCACAGTTGTTCAAATGCATGAAATAGTTTGAGATTTCTGGAAAGTTCTGGTTGAAAATAATTGTTTTTTAATTCATGATCTAAAAAAATATTATCAAAATTTCCAGAAAAACTATCAAAGACCTATAAATATTATAAGTACAGTCGTGGAAATAAAAACTGAACCCCCCCCCCCCACACACACACACATACTAATTCTGCAAAAAATTATCGTAGACCAAATTTACTGGTACCAAACGATAGGAAATAAAGTCTACTTTTAAATGATGTAATCAAAACAAACCCAAACTTTGTTTTTTTAAAGACAAAACCCAATTTTGACACGATATTTTTTATCTTCAGTTCAAACTAGGCCAATATACCAAACTTCATCGAATTCCTACGATTAGTTTTGGAGAAATTAATTATTTTAAAATGAGTATATTTTAATGACTGTATCCAAATTGAAGCTCGATTGTTAAAATGGTACAGAATGCCTAAGTCACTTCTATTAATGTATTATTTTTTGTCAATATGACCATTTTACTCAATATGCTTCGGCTAATGTTATATACGGAAAAATCCTTTTAAATATTAATTTTATAATGTTTACAAGAGCTGAATTATCCGATTAAAAATATATAAGTTTATCTGTGATTAAAATAGCTTTCGAATATCTGAATGTGATTGAAGTTTTATCGGTGCTTTTAGAATGCTTTTTCTCAGATTTTGAATTTATTTTACTTGCTCTTTTCAAAAATTATATTAGAAGAATTTTGTCGGGTAAAAATATAGATTAAAAAATATAATGAAGCAATATAAGGAAATGAGGTATATAAAACCCAGACAAATTGTTCTTCAGTCTGAATATGAATCTTAACTCGATTGCTAATGCCATATTTTTAAAACTTTTTCAGGAAATACACAACAACAGCATTTATAAGTCTTTACTTTCAGCATACATACCGCAGAAAAAATAAAATAGGTTTGTTAAACTGATGAAAAAGCTACAAATTCAATTAAATGTATCAAAAATAAGGAATAAGATTTTTCATTAATGTATGACATTCATTTTAAAACAATGATCTTTGTTAATCTATACTATTAAAATCCGTGCGCGTATCTATGTAACCTCAAAAACGCGGAAACTACAGGGCGCCGAGCTAAGGAATTCGGAACACGGGTTGCTGGTAGGGGGTCCATGAACGATTGGGGCAAAATTTCGAAAATTTTAAATAGATATTTGCTAGATTAAATATAATTAATATCCATCCCCAAAGAGATCTCATCAAAAATACGCTATTTTATCTTCGGTTGGTTGGTTGTATAAAATCACCGCAGAAGTCATTAAATAAATCAAGGTAAGGATCACTGCAATTCCGAGTCCAATGTTTAAAATCGATGGATCAGAGATTATATGACATGTAGACAATCAACTTAATTATTGACCGTTGCCAAATGCTAAAAACTTAATTTTAAAAGATTTTATCGACTTAATGAATGATAATTAGCTGGATTTAAGGGTTTTTTTTTTTTTTTTTACACATGACATATATTAGTATGATAGAGATTATTAATACAGAAAACTTTATTTAACAGATTATTTGTTAAATTTGCGGGGATGGGAACGGGTGGGGGTAAACGACTTTTTATTAACTATCACATTTATTTTACTTGACCGCGCGCCACCTGGCGGCGGCTTTTTCATTAATTGACACTCCTTATTAATAAATCCAAATCTACTGCTCTAATTTCAACAGAACTAAATACATTTAACAAATTTAGCATTTTTAGCTTCACCCGTAACGTTTAATCGCTGTTTTATGTAGATAATACCGCTATTTTAGAATAACAGTTTTCGTAAAAATTTAATTTAGGTTTCTAATAAAAGTACAGAGCCCGTATTCAGTTGATGCATACCAACAGTCAAAGTTACTGATTTGCTTTTGAGCACTTGACTGCGCGCCTCTTCGTCGGTAATTATTTAATTGCGCTTAATTATTACGTTTTTTAAAAAATAAAGAAAAACGTTTTATCGCAAACATGAACAAAACTTTTTATTCTATTTATTCCCTTATTCCAAAGATATTGTTTTATTGTCTGCTGCCATAGCAACATGATAAATTAAATTTCATTAAAAAAATGCACAGTAGTAGAAAAATATTTTTGTAAATGGAATAGTTATTGAGAAACTCAACACTTTACCAGGGGAATTCTTATTTCTTATTTAGATATTTTAAAATCGTTTGTTGTCATTGCGTTTTTATGTTAGGTTTCGTTTCATATTCGATTATTATTATGTCGATTTAATGTGAATTTTTTACGTACAACTACTTTTTCCTACGGATTTTTGGTTGTGTAAATACTGATTTTTAATAGACATAACAAAATTTTATATTCATAAACTTTAGTTTGGTTGTACTGATTTTTATTTTTAAATTTGGTTTTAGAATTATATTCATGAACTTCCGTGCGTAGAACGGGTTAAACAGCTAGTTTTAAAATAAAAGCCAAACTATTTACATAACTGATATAAAATTATATCTCATGCAAATACGATTTACATAATTATAATAAAAAAAAATTGAAGCACACACAGAAAAAAAAAATATTATAAGCAAGTAGTCAAATAAGTAAAATTATGCTTTTCTGCACATCATAGACGGCCCCTTTAACCAACACCTTTTCGTTTTTTAGCATAATTTGATAAATACGTGGAAGCAAAATTTTAAATTTTAAATGGGCATAAAACAGGACATAATAAATATAAAGCCATCATAAAAATGTAGGTTACTATGTCTCCAGTTTGGCCTCCTTTTCAATTCCGAAATTTCGAATCCATACCAGAAATTTAAAGTAGAATTTTTTGCTCTATACAATGACAGCCTATTTCGAGATCGAATAAAAAAAAATCTCAAAAAATTTCCAGTATGAATTCGGCATTTCTGAATAAAAAAGGGAGGCCAAACTGGCGATCCTGGTTGGTTGCAATTAATAATTTTTTCGATTATTAAATTCATAATTCATATTATAAAATTATAAAAATTACAAACTCACCGTATTTATGTTTGATTTTTTTAGTATTACAACCAAAAGAAAAAATTAGCACATTAGGATTATAATTTCACGAGACATTAATAAAAATATATAAATGTAATTTAACATTAGAAGCTCTAAATTTTGAATGATTATAATTAAAAAAACTTCTCATCCAAATGACTTGAAATTTGGGATCTAGGCATAGTTTAAACCAAGGATTTAAAATATAGTGTCAAAATTGTGTGTTGTCATTGAATAAAATAAAGTTTGGGATGTTTTTGTAATGTAGATGGCCCCCTAAATAAATTTTATATACAGCATTTAAAAGTAGACTTTATTTCCAATCGTTTGGTACCAGTAACTTTCTTCTGCAATAATTTGCTGCAGAGATAGTGTGAGTGTTCAGTTTTTTTTCACGGCTGTACTTTAATACTTTTTTAAAGTTTAAAATCATATTTACCTTTAAAATCAGATATAATATTTTTACATAAATAAATTAATTTTCTCCATATAAGAATGGGCAGCGCAGTAACCTTTTTTTTCTGACACTAATTACCAACTATCTTCTTCGTTAGAAGGGTTAATATTTGCCTTTTGAAACCAGAATAGCCAACGAAATTTAATGAATCTTTCCGCAAATACTCAGCATGTCATATCCTTGTACAAATGCAAATATAGGTCAATGTCAATATCTGCTTTGTTTGTAACATTTTTATGGATGAATGTTTTTTTATAAAAAGTCAAATCATCCGATTTTACCGTCGCTAGTGGAGTAAGAACATATGGGTATGTTAATATTAAAGTAAATGAAATAATTAAGACATTCTTATAAAAAAAGAACAAAATATTTTTTCGTCTTTAACCAAGGATAGAAATTAATAAATATTTCAATTATTGGTCTACTTATTTTATATTTTAAGACAAAAGGTTTTAATTATCTTCATTGCAATTAAAATATATATATATAGAAAAATCAGTACAAAATCATAATAATTTCTTTCCATGTTGTTTTGACTGCCTTTTCGTCAAACGTTGTTTACTCTTCAAGCATTTTTTTTTCAGAATTCCATTTTTATCTACAGCTGCCAACCTGTAGAAAGCAAGAAGATTGATGTTCAAAATCCAGAAGAATTGTTGAAAAAAAGGTAGATATTTATTACACTATGCGGTGCATTAAATTATATTATTTATCACAATTTAATAATACATTAAAGTAGAGACATTTCGATTTACTTTTCGACAGTTAATTTTCGATACATTAAAACAAAAATAAGTAAAGATAGAATAAAATATAAAAAGTTTATCTGTAGTACCAGTAATAAGTCCACTAAGAAAGTATTGTGAAGCATGATTGTACAAAAAATTAGCAACATATATTTCACATAGGTCACCACGTTTACGTATATTAAAAACACTATTTAAATAAAAATCGTTTCCTTAAATAATAACAGAAAAGGAGCAAAACATCTACGATTACATAAAGAGAAAAAAAATATTTAACAAAATAGTGGTATTCAAATACTTAATCCTTTCTCCTAAAGTAAGTAGAAAATATAATTTTATAGAAACTGAGGTGGAAATAATTGGGAGTTTATAAATATTCTCTTGATAATAAAATTAATGATAACAGATAAACCAAGTGTTTTATTCTCTTGAATGTTTCATATCAAATAAAAATGTAAACTAGATATGTGCAAAGAAGGAAGAGTAGAATAACGAACATATTAAATGTATCTTGTAATGTAAGTAGTTGATATTCTAGCAGAGGGAAAGCATAAATTAGCCTGTTTAATTTTTAAACACTTTTACTATATTTACTACTAGCAAATTTGCCCGACGTTGTAAATAATACGAAACGCGAAATCACTGTAAAAATCACTGTACGAAACCCTTTTTCTGGTAATTCTTTGTCTTTCGGAAATTAAATAGAGAAATTTACCAGAAGCGGAAGTAAATTTAATACCACCCGCTCAAATGTCTGGATCATTTGATTCAAAACGTGTCAGTTTTTGGTGAAAATTTAAAAAAATGTTACCATCTGATTTTCACAAAATTTGCATTTTTGGAAACAGAAGAAAACTGTGAGTTTCGATTAAAATAATCCAATATTTTCCTTAATGCTCGAGGATGAGTGAAAATTAAAATTTTTCGTTTTCTGGGATTATCAAATTGGTAACTTTCCTTTGCAGTTTCAATAAAAATAGTCATTTTTGGCGCAAGCGCAGGAAAATCTTTAGTTCCACCGCCAGGAATCCGGCACTGCTAGGCACGCGCTGCAAAATATTTACTTCCAGTTTTAACCACCAGGTGGAGCATTCTGTTTTAAATAAACCTATTTCCGAACAAAACTCCGGCACTCGTTCCTGTTGCTTACGGGACCGTGTAGAAGGCTAAAAATCTGTTAGTTCCACTTTCCACCGCCAGGGAGTACCAAATCTATGTCTTAAATAATGAGCTATATCTTAATTAGCTCATGTTAAGTTGAATGAACAGATTCCCGTTGAAATCAGACCCACAGCACACGAGAAAATAAATCACCCCCTGGATATTAATATTCATAAATGATGGTAACCAAGGGCTGAAAAAATGATACCGAAGTTCATTTAGTTCCTGGGACACCTCCTAAGAATGTCAGAAAAGACTGCGTTTGAATTGGACCAAGATTAAATGCAAAATATTTTAGTTACATTGTCCAGCTCCAGGGGGTGCACTCTGTTTTAAACAAACCTCTTTCCGAACGAAACTTCGGCACGTGTCTACGCTACTTATAACAACGTATATAAGGCGTTCTGTGCACGAGCAGAAAATCTTTTAGTTCCGCTTTCCACCGCCAGGGGTGCGAAATCTATATCTTATTTAGCTATCTATATCTTAATTAGTTCATATTAAGTTGAATGAATCAATTGCCGTTGAAATCGGGGTGTTTGTCTGAATAGGACAAATTTTAAATGCAAAATTGCTTAGTTTCACTTTCCCCCGCTAGGGGCGCTCTCAGTTCTAAATAAAACTCTTTCCGATCGAAACTCCGGTACGTGTCCTTGATGCCTATGACACAGTATAGCAGGCGTGCTGCAAAAACTTTTAGTTCGATTTTCTACCGCCAGGTGGCGTCAGAGGCGTAGCGTCAAGGGGGGCACGGGTGACTTTACTACCAGTATTTTTATATTCTATATTTGGCCTTATTTATTTCATACCGTTCAAAGATTAAATAAGGCTAAATGTAGTATATAATTATACTGGTAGTAAAATGATCGTGCCCCCCCTGACGCTACGCCACTGGGTGGCGTCAAATATGTAACTTAGTTATCTATACCTTAATTAGTTCGTGTTAAGTTGCATGAACTAATTCTCATCGAAATTGGGCCGATAGAACCCGAGAAAATACCCCTTCTGGTCATTAGTGCTCAGAAATAGTGGTAACCAAGGGCAGAAAAAATGATACCAAAGTTTATCTAGTATCTGGGAACCTCAGAAAAGGTTTCGATTGAATCGGACTTAAATTAAATAGTTCTGATTTTAGAGGCAGGGGGAGGGGGGGGTAAGAGGGAGTTTCGATCAGAATTTTAACGCGATATTTAAACTACAACCGAACACTCACCTCCTCCCCGACCAACAGAATTTAACCAACGACGTTAAAAAATTAGGACATATCATTAACTTTCTAAACAGAAACAAAATGATTTTTTTTACATACAAAAACAGTAAGTTAGCGTTGTTAATTTCTGAAATCAAATACATAAATGACGTATACATGAGAAAACTCTAAAAATCGCTCGCATAAAACAAATCGCAAAAATTCACAACTCGTTGTTCGAATTGCAATCAGCTGACGACCTTTTCATCTGCCAATCACAACTGCCCGGTTGACTTCCAGCTGTGCCTACAATTCTATCAGCTACCAATCACAACTGCCCTCCAATGGTGTTTGACTTGAAGTGGGCGATTTGTGACATCATTTGAAACAAAAAACGCTGCTAAACATTAAAAAAATTTAAAAAAAATGAAACTAAAAGAAAAAGTCTAATAAAAAAATCGGGTTAATAAATAATCCGCATTTCCCTTTTAAAATTAAGATTTTTTATCTTTAGAGAATTATCAACTTTCTCCAAGCTAAAAAGAGTAAAAAAAAATGGCGATTGTGAGTGTATCTGAGGCCGAAACGGAAGCAACCACCGAACCAATCATGCGTTCTGGGCAAAATTACCTGTTGTCGAAGGAAAAAAATCTCCATAAAATCAAAAATCGCTGTACGAATTTCGCATAAACTTTATTGAAAAGAGGATAAAATTTATTATATTGGGCTAAAAGATTGGAACCGGATTCCGGTTACTAATGTGGGTAAATCGCAGCGAAACGTCAAGAAACACTAAAAATCGCATTTTTAAAATCATGATTTTTATCTGTAAAGAATTATGAACTTTCTCCAAGCTAAAAAGAGAAAAAAAACTGACGATTCTGAACGTATCTGAGGCTGAAATGGAAGCACAACCACCGAACCAATCAAGCATTCTGGCAAAATTTCTTAGTGTCGAAGGAAAAAATTCACCAAAAATTCAAAAATCGCTGTATAATTTTTGCATAAAATTTATAGAAAAGGAAATAAAATTGACTATATTGTGCTAAAAGATTGGAACCGGATTCCCGTTACTAATGTGGAAAAATCGCAGCGAAACGTGAAGAAACGCTAAAAATCGCAATAAAAATTAAATTAAAAAAATCTATTAAAAGATTCTGAAATCTGGCTTCGAGGTGCAAAACTACATGCACAGAGGTACCTTCCCACCAAATTTTTTAGCTCTGCGTGCTGCGGTCTCTTCAGAACACAACCGAGAGACAGACACGCACACTGGCACACGCACAAACTTCCTTCTTTATTATAGTTAGAGATTCGTAAGTGGAGTGATTTTGGTTTTATTATTTAAAAAATTTAGAATTGGGTATCTGAGTGGTTGAAATTAAGAGAAAAAAACAGAAAGTATTTTTTTCTAAGATTAGTACAAAAAAAAATAGTATCTCTTCAGGCTAAACCAGAAAACTTTACAAGTACGTTTATGCTACGTAGGGAAAATAGAAAACAAAAAATCAGAACGCAACGCTAAAAAAACATTCTCTGAATGCTAGCAACAGTGTCATTGTGTGAAATAAATCTTTTTTATATATTATCTGTTACAGATCTAAATATCGTGTAGGGAAAAAATCAATTTTAACCCTAGAGCTACCGTAAAGTTAACTCAACCATGATTTAAAAAATCACACCAGCATTTGTATTTAAAATTATTTAACTACATTATTTACTTTATTTCTCTGTGGTTTACATTTAACTTATTTTATGAAACAAATTCTGGTTCAAATAATCATTTTGAATGTACCTGTCGGGTTCATTGGATTCGTCTGATAGGCGGTATGATTAAAGGAGAAGATCTTTTTAGTTAGTTTCATTTCATTGAATTAACTGAATTTAAAAGTTTAATCTATTTCGTATCGCTCTGGAATAGTATTTTTTCTCATAAGTTTTTCAAATCGCCATGAAATTTCGCACTGAATCGCTGACGAAATTTTTAAGATATCATCATATAATTTCTCTGAACTTTAATAATTTTTTTGTAATTAAAATTCTTAAATTAACCCATTCAAGATGAGAATATTTTACACTTTTTAAAATTCTTCAACACCAGTTAACACCAAGTTTTCCATGCTGTAATTTTCACTTATTTAATTTGCCAAAATTTCAGATTTTTAAAGGGGAAAATTTTCGTGCTAAAATACTAGTTTCAAAATTTAAATGTTTCGTGCGCCCTAAGAGGTAAGTTTTCTTGCCAACCGGCGTTAATGAGTTAAAATTCTTGAATTTTGCCTTAACCCTTATATTGTGTTGTTTATCATATTAATATTTAAGTAATAATATAAAAGTAGTATAGTTTAATGTAGTATAGAGTTGAGATTGTGCTGTAGTATGAAAATAATACTGAAACAACTTATTGAATATAAGTTGTCTCACACTGCTTTAAATATTACCGCTTCATCTTTAACACACTATTTTTCTTTTGTATATAGATTAATCTTAATGCTTTAAACCCATTTTTAATTTAACCGGAAAGAGAATAATTGAAAATCTTCCTTAGTCTTTGTATGTTGAATTTTGTATTACAATGCCATAGTAAGTTTCGAGGTTTATTCTTCGTTTGAAATCATTGAAGGCTAGTCCAGAAGATGCACTTGCAAATCGATTTCAAATAAAAGATTCAATTGTACTGTTAGTATTAAAAAAACGATAAACATTCCTTTATTCACAGATCGATTACGATAAAACAACACGAAAGGTGTCATTAAAGTCGAAATATTCTACTCTTTCAGAATATGAGTATAATGTTTGAAATGGGAATAGTTTACACAGACACATTGCACCAGCATCGATTTTTAAAATGGTAACACATATTTTGACACGATTTTTCAACTCCTTGCTTCTAGGCACCCCGGAAAATATATAGTTTATATATTTCTGTTAAATGTTCATTGAGTTATAAAAGAAAAAATATTAAGCGTATATCCACAATTTTTTAAAAAATATTAAGATGTCAAAGGATAAATTTTCACACTAACAGCAGTAAAATTACATACCGTAATTTCTCGCGTATGCGCCGCACCCAAGTTAAGTCTTTCTCAAACCGGAAATTTTATTGAAAAAAAGAAGTCAAATAAGTGCTAAGCAGATATAAGTAACATTTTATTTAAAATAAATTCTGGTAGGAAATCGAATTGCCTGAGGTGCGGCGTATACGCGCGAAATTACGGTAAGCAAAATAAACTAAGACAAACAGCATCTCTCAAATTTTATTTAAAAGGCATCTTCAAACATATTTTCTTGTTGCTGTCTTCGATATTTTTTTCGTTTGATTGAAAGGTAGCAGAATATGGTCCATTTAGACATTTGAATAGTGAAAGTTCGCTATATCTCGAAAAAAGTAATGATTCAATGATTTTACGTTGCCCATTTTGCTCCTATAAAAATTGATGTAGGTTATAATTCACAATTATTTTAATATGAATGTATTAAAACTTTTCATAATTAAGATTATGCTTTTGAGTAAAAAAATTACCTAGAATATGTTTGGGTCCATTCAATGTACCTCTCTGAAAACAGAAAATTTAAATCGGTTGGCTATAAATTAATGTTTGTCACGTGACTTTAACATTAGCATATTCAAATTTTGATCTCTTTTTATTACGTCAAAATTTAACAAAAATACACATATATAACAAAAATACACATTATTTCCTTTTCGTGACTGATTTGATCCAAGTAACTCATATAAAGTGTCAAATGTGGGTGTTACCTTTTGAAATTTTTCAGTTGGTGCATTTGTTTAATATGAAGATCTCTATTTAAAAAAAATGCATTCATATTCTAAAAAAACATTATTCCGAGTCTAAGTACGCATAACAATTAAATGTTGAAAGTTTTGCAAAATCCTCATTTTAGACAGCTAGTACCTCAAAAGTGGGAAGTGGCATTAATAAGCGACTTGGCAAGAAAGGACAACGACATATAATGTCTACGATCTGTATTTCTTATTTTTCCTTCCAAATGGACTGTGATATGTATATTTTCCAATTTGGAGAAATAACACTCATTGACGAAAGAAAAGAGTATTTGAAAAGAAGTTACATTTTATTATACAGTACAAATTGCACCAGCATCGATTTTTAAGATAGTAACACATATTTTTGACAAGCCATTTGAACTCCTTGCTTCAAGGCACCCCGGAAAATATATAGTTTATATATTTCTGTTAAATCTTCATTGAGTTTCCAATGTTTTTCTAGAGAAATGTTTCTGAAATCCACTGGACTTTTTTTTTATAATTAAGCCCTTCGCGACGAGCGCCCTTTATAGAATTTTTAATCTTTTACCACCGGTTTTTCAAAACAGATATTTTCGCCTAATTGAATCGCAGAAATTCTAGGATTACATAATGCAAAGCTTACAGTAAAAAGTAACTGGTGGGAATAATCGAGGATTCTGAGCATCTTATGCGTCACGTATACGTGTCGCTCGTCCCAAGGGGTTAAAGATTGAAGAGTCGTAAGAATATTTTACCAAGTTTTTTATTCCTGTGTTAGTATATAGAATACACGAAGTTACTCCAGTTATAGCCTTGTGTTAATTCCATGAGAGTTCATGATATCTCCCTTTCTGAACTTTTTATTGACACAAAAATCACAAAAGAAAACATATATTTTTTCACAAAATCTTATGGTTTGAACATAGGGAACTTTACAGATTTCTATATTGAATCTATATCTTTATATTGAACAGACTAACAGGGGCATATTTTTGCAAAATTTATATTTTGGAAGTAAAATTGAAAGATTTGCATATTTATTTCTCAGAGTTAATCTACTCATATTTATTTTGAAATTGAAATATTAAAATCATTTACCTTAATTTCCGCAGTATAATCTGCGGATCAAACAATCATATTTCGAACCAGAAATTTTATGCAAAAATTGAAGTCAAATATTTACAGCTATCTAGAAAGTCACATTTTGTAAAATAAACTTTCTCGGTCGAAACATGATTCTTTGATTCGCGGATTATACGCCGGATATTACGGTAGGTTAATTTAAAGTTAATTTTTTTGTGTGCATTTAAGTCTTAAGCTACAGGTATAATCTATAATGTCTAAAAATATCATGCAAATATATCATGTAGTTTCCGAGATTCATGTTCAAATCTTATTTTTAGATAAATCACTCTAATTTTATGAAAACTTGAATTATCTAATGTTCTAGTATACGTGCATTCGATTATTTTTTATCATTAATAAATATATTCTTTATGAAACATTTTCTTTAAAAATTTTAAGGAATTTCATAAATATGCAAGATGCTTACTACAAGTTTCACCTGAGAAGATGTTGGGAATATTTGTAAAAAAATACTTTTACTCTTATTGTAAAATCATAGAAGACAAAACCGCTTCAAATTATTTTACACTTAAAATTACAACGTTATTTTCTTATGATTATAGTTGTTTTGAGGCTTGATGCCCTAATCTCAGTACACGCGGAAGCTTCCTAGAAAGAACGTGACTGCCCTCTCAAGAAAAAACAATTCACTGTTATGCGTACCACTGAATCATTTTACTTCGATGAGATTTTTTTTTACATACCTGACGTTTCATCCCACCTGTCATGACAGGGTTCGTACGCTGTTACCACAATTTTTAGTAGAATTCTTTTCGCCTTATTTAAATGCAGACAAGTATTACAAATGCTGCAATTAAACGAGGCGTCTACAATGTCTGTAATTTAAATATTAAATAGAGATTTTTCTATTAAAACAATGTGGTACATTCGTACGAATCGTGAACGAGGTAAAGCCCTTTGAAGGATTATTCTAATCACACACTTATTCTGATGTATTCTTTATAATGTGATAGCTCACAATAAGATGAAGCAGAATTCTAATTTCCATATTGACTTACAAAAATAGGACACATTTTACTTTGAAATTGTATAAACCCTATTGCAATATTAATGAAATTTAGGATTATTTGGCACGCTATTAAACCGATTTTAATATATGGAGGAAAACGGTTTCATTTATTAAATAATACGCAAATTTATTATTTCCAAATGAACCATTGCTTGATTTTGTCTCATTTATTCACGGAAAACCTAAAAAAGAGCACAGAAATACATTAATGAAATTTTATATAAAAAATAATCCTACAGTCAGCAGGCATTTCATTCTGTGGAAAATTAATACAATATATATATATATAAAAATTAATCACATTCAGAAATTTAGTTAAATTTGAAAGGTCTTTGTGTAAAGTCACCATCGAATTCTACGTTATCGCGTTTTGTTACTTTATTATGCTTAAGTATGAAAAATGGTTTATTAAAGAATAAAATTCTTTAGACAGAGGTACTTCTAAATATCACGTCTTACATTATATTGTTTTAATGTGTATTATCAGTTTCTATGTCAGAAAGCTGCATCGAGAAGAGAAGGATTTTAAGAGAATCTGATCCACATAAAATTTTTTGTTGAAAAAACTATCCAAAATACAAGTGATAAGACGCATTCTAATACAGCGCACAAAATAGAATACTATTTTTAAAACGAAAAATCAGTAGATTTTAAAATATTTTATTGATAAATAAAATAAAGAAATAATTTTAATGAGGGAAATAACACTGCACGAATAATAAAATTTCAATCGCTGTATAAGCGTTATAATTTTTTTTCTTTAAAGATGAACGAGAACACTACAAAACATAGATAAAAAATCACAAACACTGATATACGTGACGACATCGACACTACCATGTTAAACTATCGAATGTGAAAAAATGCATTTTTCATTAATTTTAAAAATGGGCCGATTGCCACCACTAAATTTTATTAAATTCTTCATCTAGTAAAATTAATATTAAAATTATTGTGAAGAACAGGGCTTCCAGTTTGGCTTCCTTTTATTTAGAGATGTCGAATTCATACCGGAAATTTTGAGAAAAACATTTTACTTTAAGTAATCACGAAATAGGCTGTCATTATGTAAACAAAAAAATTCTTTTTTAAATTTCTGGTATGGATTCAAAATTTCTGCATGGAAAAGTAAGCCAAACGGGCAACCGTGGTGATGTTGTAGCCCTCTTAAAATTTAGTGGTGACAATCGTCCAATTTTTAAAAGTAATGAAAAATGCATTTTTTCCCATTCGATAGTTTGACTTGGTAGCGAAGACATGATGTTTTCCGTGTCATTCAAAGTTCCGAAGTATCTTTCAACTTCCGGCACATGTGCAGCTAGAAAATTTTTTCCGTTTCCATGGTAATTATACGCTGTAAGATTTGACCATTATGCAACCCAATGTTTTAGCCTTTACTGCAGAACAATATATGGGTTTCATGAGCTCCCGTCCTCGGATTTTCATCAAGAGTGAGAAACACGCTGTTAAATGAGTTTTAATTTACGATATTTCAAAACTAATAATTGCTTATTTAAGTTTTTGTTGAGCTTTGATGAAAATTACTTAAACTAATGTACCGTAATTTCCGGCTTATAACCCACGGATCAAAAATTAAGTTTGACCGAGAAATTTTATTTAACAAAATGCAACTTATTGGCTCGATGTAAGTATTTGATTTCAATTACTAAACTGAATTTCTTGGTCGAAACATGATTGATTGATCTGCGGATTACAGGTCGGAAATTATGGCATATGATGTTAAATTATGTATGTATGCCGAGCGTACAAGCATTCTCCTACGGTACGTACTTTTCTTGTACTTCCCTTCTTTTACGTACACTCTTTGGAATTTCCAAGAAGTCTGTCAGCGTTGTTTAAAACATAAATAGTCTTCAATTTAATATTTAATTTACAGATCTCGCAATCACACAAGAACAGAATTTGCGTGTATTTTTTGTGGGATTTGTAATATTTTCCTGTAGTTAAATAAGTCCAAAAATGGTATTACATAATTGTAGTAACAGTGTACGCAACCTGGATATCTGTGATAAAATATTGTTAATCGGTGATTTTTTTATGGAAACAACAGAATTACCTCTTCAATAAACATTACGAGGTTAGATCGGTTTTTCAGTTTTATCCCAAAATAATGATGTCTAAATATATGAATTTTATATAAAGTTTGCAACAAATTAAATAAAATATGGTGAAATAGATGATATAATTACATGTAGTTTTTCTCATAAACTTACAAACATTTTACCCAAGAAAAAAATACCGAATTAAGGATATAGAGCTCATGTTTGTATGTGGCGTTTCATTATAAAACAGAATTGTTTTCGTGGAAACCAACGTCTCTCTTCCACATCGAAATGTAATGATAGGGTTCAGAATTCAATCCTAAGAAAAATTCAGTTGAGTTTTTGTGTTCTCCGAGTCATAATTGTACGTGGCAATGATATTTTAATAATTGTTTTCTGAGAATACATCATATATTTTTAGTATATGATGTACTTGCGTAATTGTAGGAATTAATTTATGTGGTTTGTTTTACCGGGAGAGTAAACTTTTACCACAGTAGTTTAATGGAAATTATAGACTTAGTTAATTCGAAAATATCTCAAAAATCTGGGATTAAACATGGTGAGTACGAAGCCAACAATTTAAATCGCAAATGTAAATTTTCTGATCTTTAATATTGCGGGGACATCCTTGAAAAATACATGGATTTTTAAAAACTTTGGTTTTAAAATGCGCAAAAATATCGCTGGGAAAAAGCGATAACTTAGTCATTCAGGCTGTGTTTTTAACATTCTCATGAGAGTAACGGGTTGTGAAGATTCTTAATTCTATAAAGTGTAAAAGGAAGGAAAAATAAATAACATGTCAGCAACTTTTAGTGACAGTTGACTGCTTGCTACAAAGCAGATGTACTTTTCACGGCTAAATGTGGTTTGGTACAAAAACTAAATGGTTGCGAAAATATAAGTTTGCATACTACAAAGTTCATATGCGGGAATAAAATCCTTTTTTATTATTATTTTAAGAGCAGGTGGAATGCTAGGCACGTCTGAAAATGTGTTGGCAGTTAAACGTATTCTTTAATTTTGATAAGCAAAGAGCAGCTGTATTATTTTGCCTAATTTTAGAGTAAATGTAGCCTTTGTCTTCATGAGAATGAAAGAGATTAAATTAAACATGTGTGATCATTTGTAACGTATTTTAAGATAAAAGAAAAGGATAGAAAGGAAACTTTCTGACGCATGGGAATAATGACTTGAATTTAGAATAAAGAAATCAAATTCGTTATATGAGTTCGATCACAAATACATTTAGCTAACATATTGAATTTCAGGAGGGGGGCGAGATGAAAGAAGATATGCAAACTTATTATCTATATATTTTTTTTTGGGGGGGGAATGGAAAAGTGACACAAGCTTGTTAGATTTTAAGAGAGGAATGGAAATTATGTTAACTTGTTAAATTTTGGTGGTGGGGGGGGGGGGGGGTAGCTAAGCTAGAAACGACATATATGACAAATGTATTTGTCATAGCACATGTGTCACAATTCTATACAGCAGTTGGTGAAAAGGATGCCACCTACAAAATCTGCAGCAAATAATCGTAGTAAAGTGTGACTAGTATCAATCAATATGTAATAAAATGTACTAGATAATACTTTGCTTAAATATTGCTTAGAAGGCCACCCACATATAGAAAATGTAAAAAAATTCAAAATGTTGTTTTCTTGCACCTAATTTTAAGATCGCATTTTGATTTTTTGGTACATATTGCACTCGTCCACCTAATAACTAAACTGGAAGTCATTCGATTAAATAACTGAAGATTTTTGAAGAGTAAGGATTGCTGTATTTATAAACGTAGTATGTCTGTCTCAAACCCTTGAAGGGCGGTGGGACATAATATATCCCACTTAATTTTAATTCCCAAATGCCACAATGATACCGGAATTTTGGAATCAAATTTTACTTTTATAAAATACGTGAAGAAAATCTTTTACTTATTTGGAAATGAATTTCTTATTAAATCCTGGTGTGACTCAATGATTTCAGCATTATAGAAACATAAGTACTTTGTCCTTGAAAGGGTTAAATGTCTCGAAAATTCTCATCTGAAAAAGTGGTGGATGTTTGCCTGTATCCCGCTTGACTCTTCGACAATTTAGAATAGATAAATCCAGTGTTATAAACGGACTGTCATTTATCTAAGGCATGGATGTCCTACCTGCAGCTCGTTTGTAGCTGAGCTACCGCTATTTTCGAAACAAATAACTCGCTTTATTCAACACTATAGATTTAGCCATTAAAAATGGCAAAGTTTTTTATTCAGAAAAATGGTCACAAACCGCTTTTAGGCAAAAAGCATCGTCACCACTGATCTAAAATGATAAAGAAAATAATTTTTGATTCGTTTTTCCAGACCTGCCAACTATCCAGATTTTCAATCTCCACTATTTTCGAATATAAACTATTTTTTATTCAATGCAGAAATACTGCGATTAAATAATACATAACTTTTTAATCGGAAGTAATGGTATTAAAAAATCCGGAGTGTTGGCACTGATTATACAATACTACATTTCTAAATTTCGTTACGTGCAATTTTGTGGAAAAATCACTCCTTTCTGTATAGCTATTTCACAGTATAAAGAAAGATCTGTGAAACAGTTTGAGTATAATATAAAATTTATAGAATTTTATTCTGTAAAACTTTTTTTTTTTTGCATATGTTTTCTAAATAATGATAAAAATAAACTTAAATTAAAATATATTTTCGTATCATTTTTTTAGTTAATTAGGGATAAATTTTAGGATTTCAAGGTATCGGTAATTAATTTAATCGTCAATATCGTACTTCATTGTATTAAATATATTAAAAATATACATATACATTCGATATTTTCCAGAAATTCTAAACTGAAAGAATTAACGAAACAATTACGTCCCTGTTATTTATTTACACACATATATTAAAAATATGAATAATAAAAATGTCTAAAATTTTATACTAAAAATAACATTTATGTCGCAAAGTATCATCATTTTACACGATTATTATATAAAAGAAAATGCTGAAATTAAACAACTCTAAAATATCTATAAAATTCAAATTTAATAAGCAGATCTACTGCATTAAATAAGTAAATATTCGATGCATGTACATTCAAAAATTTATTAAGTTATTTTAAGATGGAAACAATCTCAGTTGTCTTTGTATTGAGTTAATTGAATTTTATATTCTGAATTAAAGAATAGTTAAATATATTTGTTTTAAAAATAACTCAATTAAAACATTCGGGTTTCTTTCTTAATTTAATACTTTAAGAATACCGTACGAATTAATGCAATTTACAAAGTTTTAAGGGGAAAGAAAGTATCTGACATTAATAAATTACTCCTGATTGCTTTTATATAATCTTTTTGTGTGTTTTTTACATGTGTATTTTGATATAATGAAAAAAATATTAACCATCAATTGGAACCTTTCTTGACCACAATCAATTTTTGTTTTGGTTAATGTTGCAGTTTTTTATATTTCGAACCAGAAAAAAGTTATTTAAACGTAATAAATAAAGCCAAATTCCCGCTTCGTTGAAACATGCTACATTTCAGAGAATTAAATTTCTGGTTCAAATAATGCAAACTTAAGATCGCTCATCAAAAATTAAAACTTGATACTAGAAAGGTATAACTTCCAAATTTACGCTTCTTTCCTTACTAAAATTTAATAGCAAATTTTGCCTTATTTAACCCCTTGGGTTCATTTGACGACTGAGACTCGTTATCAGTATTGTCCACGGAATTCATTTTTTTAATTCAGAAATTTCAAATTTACACCAGAAAATTCAAACAGTACTTCTCGCATCTTTTTAATCAAGGAATGTATGTCAACAAATACCGAAAAAAACATGTGATAATGCTTGAAACGATCGATGTGGAAAACTGGCTATGTGCAAACGCGTGGTCACGTTATCGTAACGAAAATAACACAAAAACCCGCTGATTGTACTTCTCAATAATATGTAAAACAAAACCCCATGTTTCCAAGCTCACAGTTATTCTAGCTTGAACAAAACATAAATTAAAATGGTAAAATGAGAAAAGCTCTCTCTCACCAATTCAGCAGGCACGATGCAGGAAAACAGATCGTCAGCAAAACGGGAAGACGACACGAAATAATAGCAGTAAACTCGTTTTAAAACAGAATGACTGGAGACAGAATGATAGTAAGATTAGCTGACTTTAATTCATATAGAAACAGTAGATTGTAGGGAGCCACTGGTGACATCGCTCCACCCGGACTTACACTTTTA
This sequence comes from Maratus michaelseni, assembly GCA_963931845.1. Taxonomy (NCBI): domain Eukaryota; kingdom Metazoa; phylum Arthropoda; class Arachnida; order Araneae; family Salticidae; genus Maratus; species Maratus michaelseni. Next base: position 165,739,966 of record OZ007586.1, read on the forward strand.
GGGAAGAATCGCTCCATGCACCCTCTGATGCTGACGAGACATAACTGAAGAGCACAGCTAAGCGCCGATCCGATCGCCCTTGGCGATAAAACCTGCGATCGCCCAATACCGATACGCAAAAACGGCGCAAACGCCGAAAACACGCCAAATGCCGGCGAGTGCCAAAGAGCGATAACCGAACGCCCGCTGGCCGCCCACGCCGAAGCACGTGGAGAACGCAACCGGGAAGAGAGCAACAAGTGAAGCTACGATGAATGACCCACGGAAACATGGCGCGCGCTGCAATACGCTATGAAAAAATTAAGAAAGAATGAATTATTAAATTTAGTGAATTAATGGGAAATTGAGCACGTGCAATCGTACACAACGCAATTGTGCTAAAAAGGGCACGATTACCTCGTGAGAAAACACTATTACAAATTTCTGGTGACTCTGTTCTGTATGTTTTTTTAATAAATCAGTAACCAAAGGATTAACACTCCGCCTACCAGACGGGCTCAATAGACCCGACAGGTACACTTAACATGACAATATTATATATATTTTTATTTATCCGATTATAAGGTTTTAGAATGTTTGGAATTCTGAATTTGTATAGATATATATCATATAATTTTTTATCACTGTTAAGACATCGGCTCATTGTTGGTACCATATGAGTTTGAACTTTCGTAAGCTTTTGATTCATATATGACTTTTGGACATTTAATATATTAATTTAGACTAATTAATTTCGACTTTTGATTCCTGAATCTCTAAAATGTTGGCACACAATGTGGTTATGTCTGTATTACAGTGATGAGATTTCTCCGACCTTTTGCATACCAATATAATCTTAGGGAATATGTTGTTCGGTTAAATCGCAGAATGTCCCAATTAAATAAAAAAAACATTTTTTCTAAGATTATACTGGTATGCAAAAAGTCGGAGAGATCACATCCCTGGTATTAATGTAATTTCCGGCGTATAATACGCGGAACAAACAATCATATTTCGACCCAGAAATTTTATTTTATAAAATGTAATTTACTAGATCGCTGTAAAAATTTGATTTCAATTATTAAATAAAATTTCTGGGTTGAAACAGAATTGTTTGATCCGCGGATTTTACGCAGGAAATTATGGTATTATTATTATTTTGATTTGTTTGTAGGACAAGATGCTTTGGAAATGTATTATATTTCTTTTGTATATATGTGTTATTGTAGTTTTAGGAGTGGATTACTCTTCATTATTGCTTATATTATATATACGCCCGTGTTCTGGGCTGTCTATAGCTGCAGTTTTACTGGCTGGCAGAGGGAAGTTTTCCGCCGGAGGATATAGCCGTAAACCTAGGGGTTGGCTCTATGGTTGGATGTGTAAGTACGACAAGAAAAGCTTTCACATATTTTTCAAATATTGTTTTTGTAAATTCTTGTGCTATTCTATAATTTTAGTATTTTACGAATATATGTACTTTTTTCTCAAAAGATTAATCAGAATGTAGGATAATTGATATTTTTCTCATTTTATCACAAAATAAAGCTTACCGAGTTCCCTTAATGCGAATTTGTATTCTGATTGTGAAAAGAACCTTGTTTACTACACAAGTACGACTTTCAAGGTGCACACAATCGCAGTATCGTGCATTAAAAGGATGTCCGCCTTTTCTTGATGGGTAAAACCAGGCATCCTTTTTGCAATTCACATAAGAATTGATGACGTGTGTAAAATGCCAGAACTTTGTGAGTTTAATGATCGAGCCATCTAGTGGTCCACCGCTTGCGATATGCCATTGCATTAAATAGCGAAAATAACTTGTTTAGATGTGTTCTTTTACCCTTAAAATTTTGTCCATGAGTTGCGATTCACACTCAACTTAAATTAAAGAAATGTAATCCGATTTAAGATGCAAGTCCCCCCCCCCCCGCTCTATTTTCTACAAATATCTTCTAATTCTCGATTTTAACATCCTAGTTAGTAACACTATTCCACATAAATAAAATCAGCAATCATTTGTCAGATATTGTGTAGAAAATATGGTTCTCTCCAAAGTAAGAAAGCGCAGTATAGTGCTTTATTTTTTGAGTTTCGACCTTGCATCTTACGGTGTTTTGAACATGTCGTCGCTACCATGTCAAACTATCCGAATGTGAAATAATGCATCTTTCATTACTTTTAAAAATGAGCCGATTGTCACCAATAAATTTTAATAGGGTTTCAGGGTTGCAACGTCACCAGGGTTGCCAGTTTGGTCTTCTTTCCCATTCAGAAATTTCGAATCCATACCAGAAATTTAAAATAGAAAATTGTCCCATGTATAATGACAGCGTATTTCGTGATTACTTAAAGTAAAGAAAAGTCTCTCAAATTTTCCGGTATGAATTTGGCATCTCTGAATAAGAAAGAGGCCAAACTGGTAAGCCTGTTTTTCACAGAAATTATATTAGTATTTTTATTAGGCGAAGAATTCTAGAAAAATTTAGTGGTGACAATCGGCCCATTTTTAAAAGTAATGAAAAATGCAGTTTTTTCATATTCGATAGTTTGACATGGTACCGACGATGTGTAGACGTGTTCTATCACCCCCACTGAGATTTATATATAACAGGAGATCTGCCTGTCTATTCTCCAAAATGATTTCTTCGCCCAACGGGGAAGTATACATTGACGATAATGTTAGTTTGCATTCATGACAAAATATGTGGTGTAACGCATTGTCTTACATGATTAGAGAATCATCTATTATCTACATAAGCATAACTTATTGAGAGAAGCATAAATTAGGATAAAAGTAAATGAGAACACTACTATCTAACATTGACAACGCGGGCTTTTTTTATCAGTTTGCCTTGCCAGTTTCTGATCGCCGATTTAGAACTCCTGTTATATACAGGGTTATTCTAAATGATGGACCCATTTTCAAAAACTTGTATTTATTAAAGTACAAATCCAAAATGAACAATCTTTATACCGATGAAAAGAGGAAGTTTCAAAGTTTTTTTAAGATATTATAAATGTTGAATGTGTTCACGTTTTCTGAACGGCAAACATCTACACGATAGCCAAATTCGTCCTACAAACGAGAAAGCGTATCTGCTGTTACTGAGTGCACGGCTTTCAAAGCGGATATGGTTCCAGAGGCGGCCGGTAGAGTTCGCGCGGCAATAGGGAGCGATTTCGTTTCACTGTCAGTTGTTAGTGAAATGGCTACTGTGGAGCACAAGGTTTTTTGCGTTCTTGAGTTCGCAAAAGTGAGCAAACAGTGGACACATTGAACATTTATAATGTCTTAAAAAACATTGACACTTCCTCTTTTCATTGGTATAAAGATTGTTCATTTTAGATTTGTACTTTAATAAATACAATTTTTTGAAAATGGGTCCATCATTTAGAATAACCTTGTATATATGAATATGGATCTCAGTTATGACCCTTAAGATTTTGCCCAAGATTTATAGGAATCACCCTATTTAATATATTTAACCCTCCTACTAACATCCTTGACTTTTTTGACACCATTCAGATTTCCAATAATATCTCGGACAAGACAGATTAATAAAATAATATTTATACATTAAATAAAACCGATACCTCGTACCAAGCTGAATCTTACTAAATAAATTTCAGACATGAAACATGAAAAATCTTAGAATATTTCAGCGTTTCTTAGGCTCGGTACTGGGAAGGTTGAAAAGGTTAAAAAAATCCAATGAAATTGAACAAGAATGAAAAAGATAGGTAGTTAGATTTATGATAATACTAATTATAAAAATCCTTTTTTAATTTGATTATTCTTTTTATAAAAGGACAAAATTGACGACTCTAGAAAAATAATAAAGGTCTAATAAGATTAATCTAAATTTAAAACTTTATTTTTCGTTAAGAAATGTAAATCCCAGGGTTTTTATTCTTCCATATGTTTCTAAATAATATTTAACATATTAAATATTAAATCTAAACTTCTTATATTACTTACGACATAATCAGACTAATGTAGCTACAGGCATAAAGTATTTCTTCTTACTGCTGTGTTTAAATAATAAAGGCAGAGTAATTTCACAATAAAACTGGGTTTTCAGAAGTCTAGTCTTTAAGAATATACTTTTAATGTATGCATATTAAATAAATAATTAAATTAAGAACTATCATGTGGTACGCGTGTTTTTTCTTGTTTTAGTACGAAATTCACCTTAAAAATGAAATTTTATGCTGAATAACTACGTTACATATTTTGTTTAATTTTAGAAATGGTTGCTTCTACTGTGAATCTTCTAATGTATAAAGGAGTATTTTATATTTAGATATTCATAGATGTATTAAAGTATAAAATACATAATATTTTTTGTAAAATATACATGAGAAAACTAATAATATACATTGACGTGAAAAAGGTTTTTTTTTTTATTTATGTAGTGTAATAACTCCTCTATACCGACCCGATAAAAGGTGGTGAATGGTAGCGCGATCAGATCGTTTGGTAAAGAGAATTATCTCGCATAAATTAGAAAGTAGAATTTATTGTATAACAATATTAATTCTAATAAAAATATGTACAAGAAAGTTGATTACAACATTTGATTATTTTTCGTGAGTCAATCGCTAATAAATTAATGTTCTCTTGACTCTGAGTATAACTGGAACCGAACTAAAGTCTACAAATGTTACGATCAGTCGTAACGTCTAGCCAGAGTTCATACGGATCAAGGCACGTCCGTTCTTTCTCTTTCGGAAAAACTACTCGTTCTCAATCATTTAGAGTTTAAGAACTCTCACTCTAGCACGGGTCGTGCTTTTCTCTTCACTAGGATTTATACCTGATACCTGCCGTATCAAAACACATAGAGGTCAGGCCTCACTAGCGCTTCTACTGCGTTAAGTCCGGAAACTCTCGTTCCTTCCTCCTTTTACCAGAGAGTCACCACTCTCTTTTCGATCTCTCCAAACAACTCCTCTCTCTAACTTTTTCATCCTCGCAGGGGAACTTCTTCTGGGAGCGGGGTTTTGTCGTGGCGGCCCCTCGAAACTCTCCAGCCTCTTAGCAGCCTTGAGATCCCTCTGTTTCGTTTTCACTAAGTCCGTCATTTGACGTTCTAAGACAAAGGGCAAAGTTTCGGGCGCAAACCTAAAAATCCTGTGCAGAGATCGCTTCTCTCGCAGAGGCTCTGTTTCCCACGACCTCGGCAAGGATCAAAGCATAAGACCCCTCTTTGGGTAACACCTTACCACTACATCACTGTCCGAACTTTCCGCTCACAGTACAATAGAATTCGGCGTCTGCTAGTCTTCAAGGCAAAAATAGCGAGGGAAGGTATGCAGTTAAGTGTACTCACAGGAAATGCTAGAATGACACATAGTGCACCTGGAAGAGGAGGCTCAATTCTTTACAGTAGGCTTCCCACTCGATCCGTTTTTTAAATACCATTTTCCTCTATGAAAATATTTTTTTTAGATTTCTCTGACGAATTTAGCAGATATCTTTCTGGATCGTAACTTATAGTGCAGATGTTGTAAAAACCAACCACGAACACATTTATTGATAAATACTTGTATTTTAAAAAAAGTGCAAGCAGGACTCCTTTTTATATGGAAGGACACAATATAAAAATAAATATTTTGATCGACTAATATTTACTCATTTTAGGACAATCACTTTAAAAAATCGCACATTTGGGAATGAACGGTCATCAATTTTGAGTACCATGATTTCCAAACAGTAATGTTTTGTTTTGTTTATGTTTTCGTGATTATATATGGCGATAATTACTATTCAGAAACAGTGGTAAATAAAAGTAAGTGCACCCTGTATTTTTCATAATTGTAAACAGGAGTATCCAAACTTTTTTCTTTAAACTAGGTTGTCACAACTATTTCAGAATTCATATTTTCATCTTAGTAAATCGCAAAATTTCTGTCATTACGCAAGGAGAATTATTCTATGTGAAATAAGTGCGGCACCTCTGCGGTTTGTGGTCCACAGTTCGTACTTCCATGATTTCAGATTCAATATACCACTTTTATAATTAACTTTTATGCTTTGCATTACATTATAGCGTTAGGGGGTATTTACTCATTTTGTTAAATACAATTACAACATAAAGTTCACCTATAACAGACTGAACCTCCAAAAGTATCCCCACGCATTAGTTGTCAGTAGTGAGAGAAGGAATGGAAATGGATGGAGAGTGGTATTTCACGTATGTTGTTTCCAAGTCTCCCCATATTTGAATACCACACCGCTATCATATTTGCCAACATGCTGAATTTTGAATGCTACTTTTTTATATAGAAATATACCTTTTGTATTATCACAGAACTTCTATGATTTTTTAAGAAAACTTCTCTATACAAAATTAGTTCTATTGAAAAAATCGGGAGATTAGTTATTCTGCACTGTATCTGAATAGAGATATTCGCTTTATATAATTGCAAATCTCTGCGATTAAATAAAACGGATATTTCTATAGGGAAATACTTGTATTTAAAAAGCGTGATGATTCGCAGCTGTGCATGTAGCAAATTACCATGGAATACTTTATTGCCGTTATTTGGAAAATACGGGGATTTTTTTTTTTTTACGTCTAGCAATTATCGAGTAATTTGCTCGGTTTCCTCTTATTTCTTATATTTTCAGCATATCGTCGCTACCATGTCAAACTATCGAATGTGAAAAAATGCATTTTTCATTACTTTTAAAAATGGGCTGATTCTCACCACTAAATTTTATTAGAATTATTTGCCTTGTCAGAATGCTAATAAAGTTTCATTAAAGTGAACGGGCTTTCCAGTTTGGCCTTCTTATGTATTTAGAGATACCGAATTCAAACCGGACATTTTGAGAGAAGAATTTTTCCTTTGAGTAATCACGAAATAGGCTGTCATTAAATAAATCAAAAATTTGTGTTTGAAATTTCCGGTATGAATTCGAAATTTCTGAATAGAAAAGGAGATCAAACTGGTAATCCTGGATAAAAAAATACCATTAAAATTTAGGTGACAGTCGTCCCATTTTAAAAAATAACGATAAATGCATTTTTCCACTCGATAGTTCGACATGGCAGCGACGATATATCTACAGTTAGTAATGCTAAGGCTTCGTGTGTTATAAAAATGAAACTCTATGTCCTGCCATACAGATATAACAATTATTATAAAAAAGCTGTTAATCTATGTATTTCTAGGGAAAAAATTTAATCCAGCTAAAAATGGGGCTATATCTTTGTTTTAATAGCAAGGAGATGAACCCTCACTTTTGGGGCTACAACAGTTTTAAACAGAAACCTGCGTTAATTTTATTCTGCAAAAATTTATCCTGATGACTATTGTTTGAAAATTGTGGTAGCCAAAATTGTAGCTGTTGGGCCCCCTGTAAAAATAGTAATATGTTATTTACCAAATTAAGAACAGTATTGCTCATTGTTGCGCCTGAGTAACACCAATAAAAACGAATTGTAATCTCCGCCATATTTAACTCAGCATTTCGGAGATTAAATAAGAAATAAACAGTAGTTCGGTAATAATGGTAATATGTCCGCTGCCAGGCTGGAAAGCTCTGCTTTAGAAAAATATTTCAAAATATTGGTAGACTCTCAAAACACATCTTATCGCATATTTTACGTTTTTTTTGTTTAGAAAGTAAAAAATAATTATGCACTCAAACCAAGAGTCGTTTTGCCAAAAAAAATATTCTAATAAGCGGGATATTCTATTATCCGGTATCACATGGTTGCACATACAATTTTACAACAAACTAACCAAGAAAAAGTATTTAAACATTAAAAATATCTATTAGTACAACTTAACCCTTCTTTGCATGAGTTTTTCTTTTACAATTGTTTTTTTATACATATACTAGCAAGCTACGCCCGCTACGCAGGTCAATTTCTTTTAACGAACCTCTAATCAAATAAAATATTGACATTTCATAAATAACTTTTATATTTTAACAGAATAATAAGGCTACTATTATTTGCGACTCGTGCTATAGCCAATATACATGTCAGGACACGTCGCCCTTATCATTATATTTTTACGCATGAAGGTTTCGCTATGGTACTCCACTGGAAAATTTGGTAATTTTTTTAATTCAATATTTGAAAAACGGCATAATCATTAGATTTGAAATTTATATCAAGAAAAATACAATTTTTTACCTTTCAAACGCAGTTTGTCTAACAATTTTCTGACAAATACTTTTTGAGCTATCATTTTTTTCAGTAACTTCAAATGTTTCATTTTCCGAGATTAATCTGGTGCAACAATTAGCGAAAAACCCAGTCGTCAGCAACGAATAGTTTTTTATTAAAGAGGCTGTTGGAGCAGGGATTGTCACCACCAATTTGCCACCATCACTTTTGATTCCATAGAAATTGTAATTTAGAATGACTTCAGAACGCTTTTCGCTCATTTCACCCATTTAAATTTCGATTTTTTTTAAAATTTATTCTTAGAGAGCATTTACATCTTATAAGTAACTACAATGCTAAATTTCAAATTTCTTTCCCCTTCAGTATAAAAAAGTCGCAATTTTCGAAAATTTTTCGATCCTGCACCCCATTGATGTTAGTGGCACCGACATAAAATATAGCCTATGTTGAAGTAGGCATTGTCCCCATCAATTTGCCACCATTACTTTTGAAATGGGTTCTGTAGTTCCAGAGATTTCATAGAAATTGTAATTTAGACTGTTTTTAGAACGCTTTTCGCTCATTTCACCCTTTTAAATTTAAATTTCTTTTTTATTTTGTTCTTAGAGAGCATTTACATCTTATAAGTAACTACAATGACAAATTTCAAATTTCTAGCTCCTTCAGTGTAAAAAATAAAAATAAAACTGCCCAGTTAAACTGAGGGTATTGAGTTCACAGGCTATTCACACTAATTGTATATTATACTCTTATTTCAAAGAATTTGAAATAAGCCCATCGAAAAATAAAGAAATAAACAATATATTAAGGGGGGCGGGGTCATGCCCCCGTTACCCCCCCCCATAGCTAACTAATGAACCCCTTAAACTAATCAGGTAAATCTCTAATTACAATGAATATACCGTATATACTCGTGTATAAGCCGACCCCCAAATTCGAGATGAAAAGAGATTTAATACCAATAATTTACAATGGTTTTCTCCGTCTTACCTAATTTAGAATTAAATGAGATTAAATAAGTTGTAGAAAACCACTTTGAATTACTGGTATTAAACGTGTTTTAGTCTCGATTTTGGGGGTCGGCTTATACACGAGTATATACGGTATATAAAAAATTTGAAGAAAATCGGATAATTCTGCATGAAAAACCCATTTATATAAATTAAGGCGGGATTAGCCCCCTCCGTTCCCCCCCCTTTATACTTAACCAATCAATCCCGAAAACTAATCAGGGAAGCGTCTTAACCCAATGAACATATAAACAAATTTTGAAGCAAATAGAATAATTCTGCATGAAATACTCCTTTATATAAATTAAGGGGGGATTATCCTCCCGTTCCCCCCTTTATACTTAACCAATCAATCCCGAAAAAATAATCAGGGAAGCGCCTTAACACAGTGAACCTATAAACAAAATTCGAAGGAAAACGGAATAATTCTGCATGAAAAACCCATTTATATAAAATAAGGTGGTATTAGCCCTCCGTTCCCCCCTTTATACTTAACCAATCAATCCCGAAAACTAATCAGGGAAGCGTCTTAAAACAGTGAACCTATCAACAAAATTTGAAGGAAAACGGAATAATTCTGCATGAAAAACCCATTTATATAAAATAAGGGGGGATTATCCCCATGTTCCCCCCTTTATACTTAACCAATCAATCCCGAAAACTAATTAGGGAAGTGTCTTAACACAGTGAACCTTTAACCAAAATTTGAATGAAATGGGATAATTCTGCATGAAAAACCCATTTGTATAAATAAAGGGGGGGGATTAGCCCCCCCGTTCCCCCCTTTTTACTTAACCATTCAATCCCGAAAAACTAATCAGGGAAGCTTCTTAACCCAATGAACCTATAAACAAATTTTGAAGCAAATAGAATAATTCTGCATGAAAAACCCATTTATATAAATTAAGGGGGGGATTATCCCCCTGTTCCCCCCCTTTACACTTAACAAATCAATCCCGAAAACTAATCAGGGAAGCGCCTTAACACAGTGAACCTGTAAACAAAATTTGAAGGAAAACGGAATAATTCTGCATGAAAAACCCATTTATATAAAATAAGGGGGATATGCCCCCCGTTCCCTTCTTTATACTTAACCAATCAATCCCGAAAACTAATCAGGGAAACGCCTTAACACAGTGAACCTATAAACAAAATTTGAAGGAAATGGGATAATTCTGCATGAAGAAGCCATTTTTATAAATTAAGGGGGGGGGATTATCCCCTCGTTTCCCCCTTTATACTTAACCAATCAATCCCGAAAACTACTTAGGGAAGCGTCTTAACACAGAGAACCTTTAACCAAAATTTCAAGGAAATGGGATAATTCTGCATGAAAAACCCATTTATATAAATTAAGGTGGGGATTAGCCCCCCCCCCCCGTTCCCCCCTTTTTACTTAACCAATCAATCCCGAAAACTAATCAGGGAAGCGCCTTAAAACAGTGAACCTATCAACAAAATTTGAAGGAAAACGGAATAATTCTGCATGAAAAACCCATTTATATAAAATAAGGGGGGATTATCCCCCTGTTGCCCCCTTTATACTTAACCAATCAATCCCGAAAACTAATTAGGGAAGCGTCTTAACACAGTGAATCTTTAACCAAAATTTGAAGGAAAACGGAATAATTCTGCTTGAAAAACCCATTTATATAAATTAAGGAGGGATTAGCCCCCTGTTCCCCCCTTTATACTTAACCAATCAATCCCGAAAAGTAATCAGGGAAGCGTCTTAACCCAATGAACCTATAAACAAGATTTGAAGGAAAACGGAATAATTCTGCATGAAAAACCCATTTATATAAAATAAGTGGGTATATGCCCCCCGTTCCCTCCTTTATAGTTAACCAATCAATCCCGAAAACTAATCAGGGAAACGCCTTAACACAGTGAACCTATAAACAAAATTTGAAGGAAATGGGATAATTCTGCATGAAAAACCCATGTATATAAATTAAGGGGGGATTATCCCCCCGTTCCCCCCCTTTATACTTAACCAATCAATCCCGAAAACTAATCAGGGAAACGCCTTAACACAGTGAACCTATAAACAAAATTTGAAGGAAATGGGATAATTCTGAATGAAAAACCCATTTATATAAATTAAAGTGGGGATTAGCCCCCCCCCGTTCCCCCCTTTATACTTAACCAATCAGTCCCGAAAACTAATCAGGGAAGCGCCTTAATACAGTGAACCTATAAACATAATTTGAAGGAAAACGGAATAATTCTGCATGAAAAACCCATTTATATAAAATAAGGGGGGGGGATTATCCCCCCGTTCACCCCTTTATACTTAACCAATCAATCTCGAAAACTAATTAGGGAAGCGTCTTAACACAGTGAACTTTTAACCAAAATTTGATTGAAATGGGATACTTCTGCATGAAAAACCCATTTATATAAATTAAGGGGGATTAGCCCCCCCGTTCCCCCCCTTTATACTTTACCAATCAATCCCGAAAAACTAATCAGAGATGCGCCTTAACACAGTGAACCTATAAACAAAATTTGAAGGAAAACGGAATAATTCTGCTTGAAAAACCCATTTATATAAATTAATGAGGGATTAGCCCCCTGTTCCCCCCTTTATACTTAACGAATCAATCCCGAAAAGTAATCAGGGAAGCGTCTTAACCCAATGAACCTGTAAACAAAATTTGAAGGAAAACGGAATAATTCTGCATGAAAAACCCATTTATATAAATTAAGGGGGGGATTAGCCCCCCGATCCCCCCCCCCTTTATACTTAACTAATCAATCCCGAAAACTAATCAGGGAAGCGCCTTAACACAGTGAACCTATAAACAAAATTTGAAGGAAAACGGATATTTCTATGAAGAGTTATCGCATTACGTACGTACATACATACATACAGAACCGGCTGCCAAGCTCTCAGGGCTTGATAGCCAGTTTGATAGCTAAAAAATCGCAATTTTAGAACGTTTTTTGCTCCTGCACCCCCTGGGTTAGTGGCACCGACATAAAATATAGCCTATGTTGGAGCAGGGGTTATCACCATCAATTTGCCACCATCACTTTTGAAATCGGTTTGGTAGTTCCAGAGATTACCCCCTACAAACAAACAAACAAACAATCTTTACTCCTTTATAATATTAGTATAGATTAAATATTAGACATCAGAAATTTTAAGATAGATTTTTAACTTTGTTCAGCAACATAGTTCACGGGAAATTTACTAGATTAATATTTCTATATAAATATAGTGGTGGCGAAGAAGTTGATTTATTCATTAAAAGTTAAATAAAGTGATGGAAATTTCCATCACAATGCAAAGAAAGGTTAAACTGTTTTCAATAGAAAAAATAAAATAATATTAAAATTGAGGAATTAAGATTCAAATGACAAAAAGCAATTTTATTTTAGAACACATACCTCTCAAAAATGTTGAAAAAATAATTTAAAATTTTGCGGCATACCCTTTCAGCTGTGTCACAAAAGTTAACAAACGACAACAGTTCATTTAACCCCTTAACTGTGTATCCCGAACTCAGTTCGGCCAAGAACAGTTTGCTTGTTTTGTTACTAAAAGCTTTTGCACACCAGTAATTTTTTAACGCAACCTTCGCTTTATTAATAGGCAGACCAACACAAAGCAAGATTACACAAAGCAAATATTTTAGTACGGAAAAAGTGGTGTATTGTGCCTATTTTTAGTTTATGGTGTCAAAATACCTCCCACAGTTAAGGGGTTAAAACAAAAAAGAGTAATTTGGAATTGGAGCGAGTTTATTTAAATAAATGATCAAAAATAAACTCAAAACACTCAAAGACTGAGAGTGTGAATCATTTCCCAAAATACTTATTAAATTCAAGAACTCAGCTCAATGCAAAAAATCCTCGCTGTTTGCTTGCAGGAACCTAAGAAAAATTCATTTTTGCTCACTGAAAACTGTCACTAGAAATAATACTGTAATTATCATAATAAAATTTCATTAGAAACACTACTGTAATTATCATAATAAAATGTGATTAGAAACACTACTGTAATTATCATAATAAAATGTGATTAGAAACACTACTGTAATTATCATAATAAAAAAGCTATTATGAGCACTGTAAAAATCACTATAAAATTTCACTATGAACACAGCACTATCGTTATGAAAGGAAACCCCAAAGTTCCGATACTATTTTATTTCCAATGCGAATTTTAACTTCTTTTGCGCAATGGCGAACTCACAACCGTAGACTTTGTCCAATAACAGCTAAATGAGAACGTCGCCTGTTTTACAGCAAGGTCACAAGTCGACGATGAAAAGCTGAATATGGTGAAAACCCAGATAATTTACCACTAAGAGCAAGATGCGTCTAAATACATCGAATCCAAAATCTACCGCGAATTTTAAAGCAGCTACACAACCATTATAATTATCATATCATAGCAAGAACAGGGTTCGTACGGGTACCGTTATTTTTCCAGGTGAAATACCAGTATATTTTTCTTTAAAAAACATCAAGTTCAAACGTGCGAAATTTCACATTATTTAAGAAGAGATTATCTATAAGAAAATACTGGTACTTAAGAATTTCCTGGTCTTAAAATTCCAGGACCCGTACGAACCATGAAGAAATAACCGCGAAAATCAAATTCCTGGAGATTCAGACATACTTTGCGAAACTTAAAGAAATGACAGAATAGATAGCTATTCATGTACAAAATTTTAGAAATCAGGACATCACGATCGCTCGTAAAATTTTAGAACTCACTCGACCACAGAGTACCTTTATAAAAGTAGCAAATAGGCATTATGCTAGAAAAATACTTACTCATATCATACTAAAATACTCGGATATTTTCGACTATTTAGTTTACTCTACAAGTAATACATTTGTTGTTTGATTTTCCAGTTTGTAAAATAAAGTCTGCGTTTTTTTTCGCTGCGACGTTTGAGAAACGACATAAAACATTCCTGGCGTTGCTAAATCAGACATAGAAAGATGCCTTATCAGTTACATACTTCATTAAGTTCAGCTTCTTCGCCTCCCTTTTGTGTTTTTTAGTATTTTAATCTTATTCAAACTGGACAGACTCTTTCCCTCCAGTAATTTCTACTAAATTTTTAAATATCTTTTCTTCAAACTATTTTCTGGTTAGTAAAGGCAATGAAAACTATACAGAAAAACTGGTGGAAAGGATCATTCGTAGATAGAAGGATTCGTCAATGATTTGATGTTTCACCGAATGTTTCTAAGTTTGTTTCAATCCACAAATTTGGAAATCTATTCAACATTAATATCTTCTGGTGTAAAATCTATTAAGTTTGGTATTAACACATAATTTGAATAAATATTTCTTACATCTTTTGAAAATTTGCATTTAACGAAACATGCTTTTATTGATTCAGAGGAAATATTATTCCTCTATAGCAGTTCATCATTTGAACTGCTGAAAAGAGTAACTGATGAAAAAATGGAATTTGCTTTATAATTTGAGTGAATTATTACAACAAAATTCACTGTAAACATTTATGCCTATAATGATTTTTACGACTTCTTTATGAAATGTGTCTTAAAAAGGGATATAATACCTTGGTCCATACGTTGTACAAGATATATAGTTTTAGGAGGCAAAAAAGAATTGGCACACTCTGAAATCATACTTTCATATAGCTTCCATGTTTCTGATACCGCTAAAACCTAATAGAATTTTTTTCCAGTATTTTATAGCCGATATTGGCGATTAAATCAGTCAGATTACTGTTGAATTTAAGCAGTATAAAAAAGCGTAAATGTTTGCAGTTATTTATAAACAGCACAGTTATTATCAACAGTTACAAAATCATATTTTGTTTCATATTCATCTCATCTTCAAAATGTTCTAACTGGTTTTGAAATAACGTAGAAGTCATCCACGCGTTTTATTAGCTTCGTATTGAACTAGTAAAGAATTTCTGCCTATAAAACATCGTTTTCCAAATACCAAAAGTGGCATTTTTGAACTCCAGTTAGAGTTATTGCAGCATAAAATAGTCACTGTGTCGGAAATTTTTCTGCGATAACATTCTCTCCTATTATTTATTGCTCTATAATAAAGGGATGCTTCTTCAGAGTTATACAAAGATTTTTACAATGATTTGCCGAGACTGTTTCAGCATCACTTGCATTCCCGTGAATTTTTAAAGGAAATTTGATATATTTTTTCATCTGCACAACTATAGCTTTAAAATCACATATTTTTATTCTTGTTATAATACTTAAGTTTTCCGAATCAATATCAATCCATTGATAAGGACATCACGGTATAATTATGCACTGAAAACTGTAAAAGAGCATATTCATCCTCAGTTTAATTTCCTGAACGATTCCTTTTTTGGTTGAGATTTTTGTTCCATTTCCACACATTCAAGAATTTTTATTTTTATAAATTTTGAAATTTAAGCTTGGGATGTCATAATTTTTCTTCCATCCAATTCCAACTGCGTACGATTATTTACATCTGCTGGGTATTCGATATATATTTTTTGTTTTAAAGTAAAGTATTTTCGCTTCGGAGACATTGTAAAAAAATCAGAAGTCCAAAGCACATGAAAAGCTTAGCACCAGATTCAGATTCAGATTCAACAAAGCAGGGAGGCCTACCACATGGCTTTAGCCTGTGCAAGCTCTGCTTGGCAAGTTTATTAAACAAAATACATATTTGACAGTGCAATTTTGATTATTTACAATACATAAAAATATACTATAAGTGATGCACTTTTGGAATTATGTATGTTATTTGATGATGAAGATAGTCTATAATGTTATATACAATGATGGAGAAATTTTTTGGATGATTTACAGTTCGGGATTGAGAGCGAGAAATATTTTTCGCGAGCACGAAGATGTGTATTTCTGTTTTCTCCTAAGAATTGATGGGAGTTTGCTGATAAGAGTTTGTGGTCTGGGACGTAAAAATGTTTTTAAAAAGATAAAAGATGAGTTTTTCACACAAGCTTTTGGGCTGGAATCTGAGTTTTTACACAGATGGTTGGTTGAAGTATGCGGGTGCTGTTCCTAACATGGCTGGTGGTTACTATAAGACAATGTTCCGAACTAGCTTTCAGTTTTCAATTTCACCAACTATGTGTGGTGGAGGCATCTGGAATAGATGCTGGTACCTTTCTAGAATATTCATACAACCAATTATTTTGTTTATGAGGTCTGTTCGCTTCAACAGGTGGGCGAACCAGTGTGAAAGGGATATTTTTTATGGCTTGCGGATGTGAAGAGTGGAGGTGAGGGTGCATTGTAAGGTGTAATGGAGGGAGTTGCCTCTGTGACCACAGGTACAGAGAGAAGATTCAGTTTTGCCGATTTTAGAAAGGTAATCTGGGAAGGGTCCATGGTTGGTGGCGAATAAATATAGATTTCTATGGTGTAGAAGGTGTTCTATTGTGACTTTTGGAATAAAGCGATGGGTGAAGCGGTCAGTGTCGGCGTAGTCCCATTCCCTTTGCCATTTTTGAATGGCTTGGTCGTTGAGATGTTTCTTTAGATATGAGGCTGGGAAGGCAATGAACTGTTTGTGCGCCCCGGGTAATGTGGTTGCTTCTTTGGCTAGATGATCCACCTGTTCATTCCCCTTTATTCTGGAGTGACCCTTCACCCATTTGAAGGAAATTGTTTTGTTGTTGATTGAAGAAGTGTGATAATGGCTATTACTATTAGGTCTGTTGTTGACAGGTCTTGTAGGGCTTGAAGACTTGAAAGACTGTCTGTGTTGATAAGGTGATTGTTGTAAGCTGAGGAACCTGCCCAGCAAGCCGCTGCCTTAATGGCGAGTAGTTCAGCTTGATATACTGAATTTTCTGTGCGTAGTTGTCTGTGCTTTATGGATTAGTGTGTCTTCTTGGTATACACAGAAATCGTAAGCTGTTCCATGTTCCGACGTGGAGCCGTCTGTAAATATTTTTATGTCGTTGGTGTCTTCTTCTTCGTCATCTGCTAACCATCTTATGTAGGGCTTGTAGGGCTGTATGTGGAATGAGGTAGTCTTGCTCTGATATAATGTTGGGTCGTGGTTTTCTATGGAAGTGTGTAATCTGAGGACGTTTCCCGCTATTGCTTCTATGTAAGTAGAGAGGTAATATGCCTGTTAGAATGCACAGAGCCGCTTTTGCTGTTTTCTTATAGGCTCTGGTTATCATTAGTAGGCATAGGGCTTGAATTGATGATAGGAGGCGATGCCCATGGGCTGTCTGAAGGCGGAAAAAACATGCTGCGGCTCCATATGAGATTTTCATTAGTAAGATGGTGTTGTACCAGATTTTGAGGATCTGTTTAGATAGTTGGCTTGTTGTGGAAGATAATTTTAATAGATTTTGAGTGGTTGATATTATTTCTTCTCTTTTATTTTGTAGGTGAGGGAGAAAAGAGAGATTGCCATCTAGAGTTATTCCTAGATATTGGAGGGTAGGATTTGACTTGATGGAGTGATTGTCTATTTTAAAGATTGGAGCTCTTTTGAGATGTCTGGGTTTGCGCATATGGAGTACCGAGCATTTTTCATGTAACAGAGTCATGGCATGTTGTATAGCCCAGGCACTGATTAGCTTTAATGCTAGGTTTGCTGATTTTTCTAGTTTACGACGTATGTTCCCGTTGATAACCAGTAACAGGTCGTCTGTGTATGCTATGAAGTGAAATCCGTGAGCCCGCAGCAGACGCAGAAAACCTTGCAAGAAGGAGCGCCATAGGAAGGGTCCCAATGAAAATAACAACAAACTTGAGCTTACTATATTCTCTCAAAGATTTCAGACTGTTTCTTGTACGAAAAAAAAAACAGATACAGTCGCGGCTCGTCAAGAGAATGACAAGAATTTCGCTACCAGAATTTTAGTACATACAATTTTACCTTATTTAATACTGGGACGTTCTATGATTAAACAAGGTTAAATTTAGGTTACGAAATTACTCGTTGCAAAGTGATTGTGAACCCTGGACTAACCGCTACTGAACGGGTTGATAAGTTCCGATTAGAACGAAGGATTCTTGGTAGGGTTGACAGATGCCTCAAACCCGATATAATCAAATCCACAGACGGAACATGATTGGATGTTAAGATAGGGCAGGAACTGACATTAGAGTTCTCCTAGTTAAACTGTACAATGTGTTAAAAACTGGTGAGAAGACGATTTTTTGCGAGAGAGGAATCATAATTATTAAATCCCTCAAAGGTTTTTCCTTTTCTTCTGTAATGTATCTTGCGGGGTAGCATCAGTAGGCACACTCTCTCTTAGTTTCTTCTAATTAATCACTGTAATCTTGTGATTTCTTATTCTGTACATAATTTCCATTGAATTTTTTTAAAGGTTTTTAGTAGAACATTCAGTTAGTTTTGTATTTAAATGAAAATATTTCAAGAAAAGAGAACTCTATGCATTGGTACGAATTTGGATATGTTTTTATTAAGAAATAGTCCTGAAACGGGATTTCTTCGCAGTATAGTATATTAATAACCGCAGACTTTGCAAGGAAACAATTTAGAATGATTTCGTGCACTTAAGAATTATTTCAATAAGCGTAAAATTTCAATAACTGATATTGCATTAAGTTGGTTCCACTGTATATAGTTCAAATTGAGCATGACATTGCGATTAGACGTTTGAACCCTCATAAAAATGTAATTATCCTTCAAGAGAGAACTTATATGACAAATATAGACAGTCATAACTAAGAAACATGAAGGAAAAGAGATTTTTTTCCTTTTTTAAGTTGAGTTTAGTATTTTTTGTCAATTGTACATTTAGTTTTCTAACAACTTTCGACAGCTATGAAAATAAATCGCGTTTTATTTTTTCAAAAATGACTTTTAAATTTAAATATCTAATTTTTAATAAAGTGTATAAATAAAATGAAACGAATCTATTTTATTAAATACTTAAATACCTATTCATAAAATTAAAATCCGTTAAGAATTTCATAATTTTATCAATAAACTTATTTAAAAAAAATAGCCAGTAAAAACTTTCATTTTAAGAGCTACATACTAAATGTGTTTTACTTTGTCAAGTGTATAAATTAGTTGAATGCAAATAAAGGTATTTATAACATAATATAGAAAAACCTTAAAAATACCGATTTTGGGATATTTTAAATTCTCTATTTCTCTCGTTTCAATATATATATTACATTTGATTCTATGTAATAAGAAGTTTGAAAATTTTAATCAATTCAGTTTTTTTACGTCTGATGATACTTCTTGACCACGCCCATTTAATGAGCGGAAAATAATTATATACGTTATGTGATATATTGTGAAAAGAGCAGACCATGAACGATTGTTTTGCGGTATAACTAATCGACATATCTCGACAATAAATTTTTGTAAAATTAAATAGATTGTACTTAACCCTTTCCGGCACAGACAAAGTCTGTTCGTAAAATGAGAAATTGTTGACTGACACCGGAATTTACAAACGACTTTTTGAAAAAAATTTACCTCCTTATTTTAAGGTTTCAATATATAAACAAAATTTAATTAAAATATTCTTGGTGTCGTTTGCAAGTTTGGAATTAAAATTAGGTGTACCCGGAGTGGGACCACTGTGTCGGAAAAAATTAAACTGAGCAAAAGAAATTATAAAAGAGTGTAAGAGGCGTGTTTTAAAAGGAAACACATTCATTTACAATAAACTCAGTTTTATCAAAATTTTGATTTTGAACGTCGATGTACCATAATTTCCGGCGCATAATCCGCGAATCAAACAATAATGTTTCGACCCAGAAATTTTATTTTATAAAATGTAACTTATTAGATCGCTGTAAATATTTGACTCCAATTATTGAATAAAATTTCTGGGTTGAAACAGAATTGTTTGATCCGCATATTATACGCCGAAAATGACTGTACATTTTTACAGAAATTGCTGTACATTAGTGCTAGTAATTTTGCTTAAACATAAAAATCTGTGTTTAAAGGTTTGGCTATTATAGGCATAATTATTTTCTAAATATTTTCCTTGAAAGCATGACAGTTCTCGAAAGATTAATCCACAAATAAAAAGAATGTATACACCTCGAAACCTAAAAGCATTGTTAATTTTTTGCGAACCTGAAATTTTGACATTTCAGCATTGCAGCCCTAAAAAGGTGCAACGTTGAAATGAATGAACCCTAAAGTACGTATTGACACTGAGCTCCATAAAGGAATATTACAATTAGTTTTCGTGTTTTGCAAGAGACACAAATTATATTTTTGATTTTTCCATGGGCTAGCAACAATAGGCATAACTTATCGGTTCTCTAAGTGTCCACATAATATATGGTGTTTATAATATAAGTCCAGTGAAACTCGTTTAAGATACGCCCGCTTAAGATACGAACCCGCTTAAGATACGAATTATCTTCGGTCCCTTGAAAAATGCCTATTAAACCTGTGTAAAATTACCCGCTTAATATACGTACGCATAAGATACGATCCCGCTTAATATACGTACGCATAAGATACGATCCCGCTTAATATACGAAGGAAATTTGTCCCTTGATGTAAAAAAACTCGCTTAATATACGAAATGGTGCTTATATAATCCGTTTATCACGTGTCTTTAGGACAGAATAGCTAAAAATAGCAACTGAATTGTGTTCGAGTCTTTCTCTTGACGGTTTTACCTCCTCCCCCTACCCGTTTCTTCTTCCCCTTTTAAGTTCGAAGTCCCTATGGAAGGTTCGGGAAAGTTCTCCTTTACGTCATAATCACGTGATGTGACGCAACTCCATACCGTGCCTTCGCAGCGTTTTCCGATCTAGGGGAAAATCCCTAGATCTAGGGAAACTCAAGCCTATTTAGGGAATTCCTTCTTATTTCTTGGGAATTTTTAGAAGACTGAGGAAGTAAAGGGATGGGCAGTGGGGAGAAATTGTCTTCAAGCAATTCTTTCGCTAACAGAGGGTGGGAGGTTGTTTTTCTATAACACAAAACGTTGCTCATGAATTTTGTATGTGATTCAGCCAAGTCGTTACAGCCAATCAAAATGCAGAATTTCTTCCATGTCACGTGACTTTAGAATCTAGGAAATTTTTATTCCGTAGTCTAGGGAATTTTTATTCTGTAGTCTAGGGAAAAAAGTAAAATCTATCTGAGAACACTGTGCCTTCGAAACCTCTGTACCGGTAAAGCTGTCGAAAGGTCATTGCGTAAATCTAGTCTTTTGTTTATCCGCTGAATAGTAATAGGAGTAAATAATGGATGAGCAACCTAAAGTAAAAAGAAAAGCACTTTCTTTGACTGAAAAATTGGATGTCTTAAGGAAATACGACTCTGAAAATGTGGTAAACAAGACAGTCTTTGCCAAATCTCTAGGAATCCACGAGTCAACTCCTCGAGCTCTGTTAAAAAATAGACAGAAACTGGAAAGCAGTGCATCAGATGGTGGCTCTGGCAGAAAGAAAATTAAGGTGGCAAAATTTGAAGAATTGGAGAAGATTTTATTTGAGTGGTTCACCCAAACCCGATCGATGAACATCCCAACTAATGGATCATTGATTAAGAAAAAGGCCTGCGAAATTGCTACATGTCTTGGAGTGGAATTCATGCCTAGCAATGGTTGGCTAGACCGCTTCAGACAAAGATACGGCATAGTTTATAGGAAGGTATGCGGAGAGTCGACAGCTGTGAATGTAGATGATGTCAATTGTTGGAAAAATAACGTGCTCTCGCCGCTATTGACAAGGTACTCAAGATGCAATATTTACAATTTCTACGAGATGGGCCTTTTTTTTAAATTAATGCCTGATAAAACTATGGCGTTTAAGGGTGAGAAATGTTCTGGAGGCAAACTTAGCAAAGAACGTATAATAGTTCTTGTTGGCGGAATAGTGGAATAGTTCTGTTATGAGCGGAACGGATAAATTAACACCCTTCGTCATCGGCAAGTCGCGGAATCCTCGCTTCTTTAAAAATGCTAGAAATCTGCCCTGCGATTATGAAAGTCAAGCCAAAGCATGGATGACAGGCGATATATTCGTTAAGTGGATCCGCAAGTTCGATGAACGAATCAAAAAAGAGTCCAAGAAAGTATTGTGTCTCGCCGACAACTGTCCCGCCCATCCCAAGCATATCCCCGGTTTACAAAACGTCGAACTAGTCTTTTTACCCCCTAATGCAACTAGCGTTGTTCAACCCATGGATCAGGGCATAATTCATGTTCTCAAAATGAAATACAAAAGTCGTGTAGTTGTACGTCATCTACACCAAATAGATCATCGTGAAAAGGATCTGTCCTGCCCAACCTGTAAGCCTATTAACCTCTTGGACACCATGTATTTCCTGAGAGCGTCCTGGGAAGACGTAACACCAGTGGCGTAGCGTCAGGGGGGGCACGATCATTTTACTACCAGTATAATTATATACTACATTTAGCCTTATTAAATCTTTGGACGGTATGAATTAAATAAGGCCAAATATAGTATATAAAAATTCTGGTAGTAAAGTGGTCCGTGCCCCCCTTGACGCTACGCCTCTGCGTAACACCAAACACCATTGAGAACTGTTTCTGTAAAGCCTTTGACGTCGACAGCACTTTTCAAAACGTCAATATCGCAGAAAAGCAGCAGTATCAAGAAGAATGCGAAGATTGGCGAAGAGTTGCGAAGAGTTGCCAAGTCTCCAGCTTTTTGAACACCAGTATTATCTTAGAGAAAAAGTTTTTCTTTTAAATCTCAAAATGTTCCGATTACATAAAACAACATTTTCTGTACTAAAATACTGGTGTCCAAAAAGCCAGAGACTTGGCAACTCTGAGCTTGTAACAAGTGAAGTTCGTTCTCTCCCGGATATAATCGCGGATGTCAAAAGTTCCGATGAACCAAGGCCTTCAGAAGAAGCAGAAGACGACGCTGATGAAGAAACGGATGTGCCAGCCATACCATCATTCGCATCTGTAATGAGCTCGCTCTGCTTAATTCAACAGTACGCCTCTTCGATAGATGCTGGTCTATCCGTCGAAGATTTTTTCTACCACATCAACAAGGCAGAAAGCTTCGTGATAAAATCTCACCCTAAGTTGCACCAAGCCAAGGTAAACGACTATTTTTCAACAAATTAAAACTACTTGGCGTACTTTAATTTAGATAATGTAACAATTATTGTTCCTGGCATACATTTAGTTTGTCTTTCTAAAAGTAATTATGCAAATTTATTATTTTTCCTGCTTAAGTATGTAGTGTATTTCAGTTGTTGTTTTCTAAAAATTAACAAAAATTTCGTTTTATTGTCTTTTTTTAAATTTGGCATTTCAATTTTGTTACTGTACAAACGTGACTCAATAAAATTTTGGAGAAAAATAAAGTAATTCTTTATTTCAAAATCTTAAGCTCAAATTTTCTATAATATCTAAAAATTGTTAGAAATTGTATAATGAGAGTTATAAATGGTTAAAATACGTTAATAACAACGTGCACTGTGTTTGTATTTTCTAAAGCTATTATCTGTTCCTTTGGATGCAATGATCCATCATTTGTTATATCAGATTTCTTCGAAAATGTATGATATAGAACATTTTGCGTTTTATCCAAACGATTAGTACATGTTGCAATAGCACAAGTACTGTGCATTTTCAGCAAAATCAATGCAAATAATGCATTATTTTAAAGAGCTAAGACCAAAAGCACTAACAAAAGCTGGAAAATTGTTGCCACGTATTTAGGAAATGTGACCGGAAATCTCTCTTTCCGAGAAGGAATTAAAACTTCGTGTGAGGGAAAACTGCCCTGGCTGTCAAAGGAAATGAAAATAATTGTTAACATTGCATCTCCGTCCCTTTCAAAGATCGACCAAAGATAATAAGGAATAAAAACTCCCATATTAGCAAAAAAGATACACGATTATTTCATTTGAAGGAAAAAAAAAACTTCTCTAAATCGCTTTATTCCTAGAAAAAAAATACTTTGTACCTAATAAAAAATGTTTTATTTTGAAGAAATATGCTCTCTTATAACCAAAGAAACGATTTTTTTAGCATAAATACTATTTTAAAATCAGAAAAAAAGGTTCTTTCCCTTTGGGTTGATTATTGACGGCCAATTATCTACACTTGGGATATAGACCCGGGGGGAGTGCCCTTCGTGGGGGTCTTTCTAAGGGAACCTAACCCGTATTTACGCATGGATAAATCCACGGCTCGAAGAAAACCACGAAAACTCCGAACGATTAGGCCGACGGGCGCGATTGGGATCGAACCCAGCACCTCCCGTCTACCAGCTTCGAGAGCAGAACCTCTCAGCCACTGGTGGGGCTCTTTCCCTTTGGAAGAATCGTCCTTAACATCGCCAGTGACGTCAGAAAAACCGAAACCCTGATGCCAGACGTAAAGGAAAATGGCATCTACCGGGTCTGTGGATCAGAGAAATTGCGAAACACCCGCTGAGGCCCACATTCTCATAGTTTACGTGGGTTGGGTTGGGTTGATTGTTGACGGCCAATTATCTACACTTGGGATATAGGCCCGGGTGGAGTGCCCTTCATGGGGGTCTTTCTAAGGGAACCTAACTCGTATTTACTCATGGATAAATCCACGGCTCGAAGAAACCACGAAAACTCCGAACAATTAGGCCGACGGGCGCGATTGGGATCGAACCCAGCGCCTCCTGTCTACCAGCTTCGAGAGCAGAACCTCTCAGCCACTGGTGGGGCCATAGTTTAGGTGGATCATCATGATTACTTGTTCAAAGATCTACGAAAGCTCCTAATTTACCTGCCTTTCGTTAAAGGTATTCCAAAAAACAATTAAAATCGAAACTTTTTTCCTCCAGTTGAGATTTTTAGGGTTTTTTTTCTTAAATCTCAGTTATTAATTATGAAATGTTTTACTATGGGTAGTGGGTAGCTCCGAAGCTAACTTTCGCATGTCTGTAACACCCCTACACAAAACTTCTTTAGATTTATGGTGTGGACATTTCGAGCGAATTTTTTTTTTGAATGTGGCCACAGAACACGGGCATGCATTGACTTTTTATCTTAAAGTGACACTGACCAATCCATTTCCTGGGAAGTTTCGCAATCATACTTTTATTGTATTTAAGAATATTTTTTTTCTCTATTTAACACGTTCGCTACCAAGGAGGTATACGTGGCGTCGTCACTTGGTCACTGATTTGACATTCCACTTTTAATCCAAAATTACGAATTAATACCGGAAATTTCGGAAGAAGTTTTTTTTATTTTATCTAATCACGTAATTGCAGTCATTAAATAAAGCAATTATTGATATTAGTATTTTCAGCTATGAATTCGTAATTTCTGAATAAAATAAAATTCCGTTAATTTTAACCCGATAGTCAACGTGTTAAAATATTTTGAAAATACCCCCTATTTTAAAAAAGAAATGAGAAGGCAAGTCATTTTATGCAATTGTGATTGCGTTCTAAAATCTACATTGACGATTATTTGCCTGGCTATTAGAAATCAAAATTTATAAGTACTTCACACGAAAAATAAAATTAACAAAAAATCTTAAACGTAATGTCCATACACCTTGTATAGAAAATTATTTTCCAATACATAATAATTGAGTATAATTTTACACAGTGATGTCAGTTGGACTGAAATTATTCATTGAGACAAGATTGTTTATATTTTGTCTAAATACAAAAATCTGTCTTAATTAATGATGCATTAAATAAGGTAAATATTAAAACTTAAAAAAGTGTTAGAAATCAAGCAATTTGAATAAAACAACAGCCTAATATGCAACACTGATCGTTCGTTTTAGGTACAGTATCCCCAAACATATCACACCGACGGTCATTACTCCAGTCCTAAAAAGCGCCGAATTAATCTGTTTGCAGCAAATATCTTTGTTTATAATTTTCTACAAAGATGTCATAATGTAACTTCCTTGAGGGGTCATCTGCATACTGAAGTTCCATCAAACTTTTAAACTTGCAATACTAACACCTAATTTAATCATCATATTTAGATACTTCGGTATATTTTATATTCGGATTCTAGACAGGAAGTAATTTGATCATGTTTTTTAGCGTTAATTAACCATTATACTACGAGTCAGGACATGCACTTCTTAGTGGACTATTTTTATTGCACCACTTTATATAAAATAGCCTGTGCCATACACTTATACTATGATATTATCAAGAGAATGTACAGCAAGGAAGCGATTCTGTAAATTGCCGTACGATTGAATATAAAAGGATTCGCCAATATGGACCCGCCAATAAACAGTTAACGTAGGAATGATATTATTTGATTTACTTTCTGTTAATTATTACACGCGTAGACAATCAAAGCTACACATTTTCATGAACTCCAATACAAGCAGATGTAATCGTGCGCGAGTAGAGAAATATGTTACTCACAGTTTAATTTTCTAAATTTATTTTTCCGGTTGCAACCAGGTTTTTGTGATTTTTAATTTGCACGAAGGAAAAGGAATAGAATATTCTTATTTCGAACTTATGTTAATTATCGCAATATACTGAAGTGCCACTGAATTACAAATAGATTGTGTTATGGAAAAATTGTGTTACTACTGTCTAATTCCTACGCATATTGGGACACTACCTTATAATATATGTAGTTGGATGTATAGTCCTCTCTAAACAACTTTTGAAAGATACAATATTGGAAAAACATGCTATTTAGACGACTGCGACTGAAGACAAATAAAAGGTGCTCGTTGTGGGAAAATCGATAATTTTTTTCATCCCACAAAACAAGACCCCCAAATGGTCCGCTTTTTGTAAACCAGTATTTTCGATGAAAAGTTTTTGTGGTAGGTTTCTATAACTTTGTATTAAAATAACTATAAGGGCAGGTTTCTCCAGAATTTGCGAGAAAAATCTATACACAAAATGTTTCTTAGAAAATTCTGGTATTCAAAAAGCGGATCATTTGACAGCCCTACTTGTATTAACCCTTTCCGGCACAGTGGTCCCACTCCAGCACACCTAATTTTAATTCCAAACTTGCATTTGGCACCAAGAATATTTTAATACAATTTTGCTTTTACAATGAAAGTTTAAAATAAGGAGTTCTTATTTTTTTTTAAAGTCGTTTGTGAATTCCGGTGTCAGTCAGTAATTTCGCATTTTACGCACAGAATTTGTCTGTGCCGGAAAGGGTTAAGAGCAAAACATGAATGCACGGATAGCGGAAGAAAGAGTTGAAATTGTGTAAACAATGAATAGGTTGGTTTGAATGAACTCGATCTTCTAAAATTCAGTTTTATCGCATGCAATGAGTACCGCTCTCACTCGGTCGGGTTTTTGAACACCACTTTTTTTAAAGAAAAATCTTCTTTATAGATATCTCTTGCAACTTTTTTTCTTAAAATTACTTTGAAGGTTATTTTTGTTGCAATAGTTGCTAAAACCAACAGCGAAATATTTTTCTAAAAAATACTGGTAATCAAAAAACGCACCATGAGTGCCCTGACTGAACCACAGTAAAACTGAGTTCAATCAATCACGCTACCTGGCGAAGGGGCTAACTTATTGTTAAAAGACAGGTTGTGCAGCACCCACTCCACCAAATGGGCTTCAGATACAGAAGACACTTTAGAATACGACTTTTCAATGCACGCGTTTGCGCTTAACATCTTGAATTGATAAGATAATACCGTAGCTAAATCATTGATTATCAGAACAGAGTAGCGCGGACTGAAGTATCTCGAATAATTCAGAATATTTTATTACTCAAAGAAGAGAGTTATACGTCAAGATTTCATTTCATATTGGCATGCATATTCAAATAAAGCAGAAATATTTCTCAGTCTATTGAAAAAAAAGAATAATGAATTTCTTTCAAAATTTGTTTACATTTTTCAAAATTTTATCAAATATTTTTATGTGAAAGATCTTTGAATAAATATTATGCAACATTCTCACGTATAATAATATATTTGTTTGTTAAAATGTATCTTATGTTTTATTTTTAGATATTCCATATACGTATAAAATGTTTGTGAAATAAAGAAAAGTGAAAGCGAAACACGAATCGAAATGCTTGGATTTGAAAAAAAATTAACTCGGTTTCTTTACTTTTAAATAAATAAAGTACATTTTTGATTTAAAAAAATGATGATGATGATGATGCCTGTTACCATAGTAAACAACAGTATGTTTTATGGGTATCCGATTTATAAACGTTTATATTCAACGGCTATGCGTTTTTGTCAACACTGTTATAAAATAACATTCTGTGTTTTATTTAATCTGAGAAATCCACGATTAAAATAATCAAAGATGACTAGACTACTCGGAAAGAATTGTGATAAAATATTATAGAAGTTGGCAAGTGTGAAGTCTTCATCTTTCGAATATTGAGTACCACTAATTCTTAACACGTATATTCGTCTTTTTTATTCGCAAACGTCTGGAAAACAGTAAAGGAAATAATTCTTTTCGGAAATAGTGGAACTTCAAATTCGGAAATATTGTCAGATAGGCTTGTCATAACTATTATAATATAAATCTTCAAACAGACACGAAAAAATACTGCTACACGTTGAGGGGCAATTTTATTTTTTAAATTTCGTGTATGCTATATTTTCTAACGATTTATTATATTAGAAGTCTGGAAATCTAACTGCTGTTTTCCTATTGGATGTTTGAACGGTTCATTTAAAAATTATTTTTGAAATAAATAGTAATTTTACACTGGTATGCCAGTTGGGCTGTATTAATTTATTCAAACAACAAGATAGTTAATATTTTCTTTAAATAGTAAAATTTGTCTTAATTAATTATAAATTATATAAATCAAATATTAATAGCTAAAAAGTATTTGAAATCAAGCAATCTTAATAAAATAATCAGCCTAATAGGCAACACTGATTTCCCGTTTTAGGTAAAGTAATAACAAATACATAATACCTGTGGTAATTACTCCAATTCTAAAAAGCGCCAAATTAATCTACAAACAGCAAATTTTTCGTTTAAAATTTTCAACAAAATTGTCATAATGTAAATTTCTTGAGGGATCGCTACATAGTGTAATTGCATCAAACTTTCAAACTTCCAATACTAATACTTAATTTAGTCATCTTATTTGAATACTCAGGTGAATGGTATATTCCTGTTCCAGACACGGAGTAAAATAGTCACATTTTTGGGTTAATTAACCCTTCTTCTACGTCACAGGGGACTATTTTGTATTTTATTTGCACTATTTTTTAAAAATAATCTGATATTTTCAAGAGAATTCTACAACAAAGAAACTATACTGTAATTTGCGGTACGATTGAAATAAACATGTATTCGTCCATATGGATCCGAAACAATGGGCTACATAGGACAGACGTTCGTTGAATAACTTTCTTTTAAAGATTTCATGCGTAGTCTTTCAAGCCTAAACATTTTCATGAACTGTCCGCATTCGAAATGCTGCGTCGACGTGCAACGAAATGTGATACTCACAGCTTAATTTTCTTAATTTATTTTTCTGGTTGCAACCGGGTGTTTATGATTTTTTTAAAATTTACACGAAGGAAAAGGAATAGAGTATTCTTATTTCCAACATACGGTAATTATCGTAATATACTGAAGTGCCACTGAATCATAGATAGACTATGTTTTTGAAAAATCGTGTTGCTACCGTCTGATTCCTACGCATATTTGGACACTACCTTATGATATATCTAGCTGGATGTATAGTCCTCTCTAAAACACTGTTAATAGATGCATTATAGAAAAAACGCGTGATTTATACAACTTGGGCTGAAGACAAATAAATGTAGCTGGTCGCGAGAAAATCAATGAGTTCTTTTTCATTCACAGACCATATAGACACCACAGTATCAAAAGACAAACGAGAATACCCGGATAGCGGAAGAGAGAGTTAAAATTGTGTAAACAATGAAATGTCTGATTTAAACAAACTAGACTTTCTAAGTTTCAGCTTTATCGCAGGTATTGGGCAGCGATCTCACTCGGTCAGTTTTTTGAACAACACATTTAAAAAAAAAAATCTTCTTTATAGATTTCTTTTGCAACTTTTTCTAGAATATACGTCTAAGTTTAATTTTATTACAATGGTTGCAAAAACCCACATCGAAATATTTTTCTTAAAAATACTGGTATTCAAAGAATGCACCAGTGGGAGCCCAGACAGCGTCATGGCAAACCTTAGTTCAATCAATCACGAAAACTGATGACGGGGCTCTAGATTTTATCAAAAGTCAGGTTATGCAGCACCCACTCCAACAAATATGCTTCAGAATGGAAGGCACTTTAGAATACGACTTGTCAATAAACGCGATGGCGTTTAACATCCTGCATGGATCAGATAATACCATGGCTGGAGCATTTACGATTAGAACAGATTTGCGTGGATTGAAGAGTACAATAATATATTGTTTTGTTAACATGTATCTTAAGTTTCTATTAAGATATTCCACGTACGTATAAGATGAATGTGAAAATAAAGAAAATGAATGCGAACATAAGCCGAAATGTTTGGATTTTGAAAAATTTAAATCGGTTTCTTTCTTTCAAAGAAACAAAGTTCATTTTTGATCGCAAAAAATCCTTTACTATTTTGTATGATGCGATTTACCATTTTAAACAACACTATGTTTTATGAGTATACTGAATTAAAAACATTTATATTCAACTTCTACGTGTTTTTATCAACACTGCTATCGAATAATACTCTGTGCATTATTAAATATGAGAAATCTGCGATTAAATTAGTCAAATATGACTACGCGGAAATAATAGTGAAAAGAAATTATACCAATCGCCATGTGTCAAATATTCATATCCAGGAGGGTAAAAATTGGGTGCAAATGGTAGGATTGTCACCACCAAATTTTATTAGTATTCTTCGCCTACATTTTATTAATACACTTCCCCGAAATTTTATTAGTGTTCTTATTACGCCAATAATACTAAAATTTAGTCGCGGTTAGTTTGTACATCCCGGTTCATTCCGATGCATTTCTGCAACTTTCGAATATTGAGTACCACTATTTTTCACAGAAATATTCGTCTTAATTGCAAATTTCCTTTAAAAAGAAATTAAAAAGGTCTGTTTCGAAATAGTGGAACTTTAATTCGGAAGTTTTGTCAGCTATTCATAGCTATTCACAGCTATTAAATTATGAATCGTCAAACAGACATGCAAAAATACTACTACACTGTTACAGGGTCCGAAGTCAGGTTGTGCCGCACCTATTCTAAAAAATAGGCTTCAGAATCAGAAGACACACGAGAATACATGCCGAGGCGCTTAACATCTTGCATGGATCAGTGTTGCGGTGGCTGGAGCATTGACGTTTAGAACCGTGTAGCGTGGAGTTTGCGTCTCAATTACGATTGTGTAACTATAATGGTAAGCTACGAATATGGCATAATACAAATGAAACTATTCATCTAGCATGGCTGATTAGATGTGTACAAATAATGACGGCGCAGCGATTGTCGGATGTGTTTTATCTTTGTATTATTTGAGACATTTGGAACGTGTACAAAGAATTATGTTACTCTAAATTAGTGGTAGCTCTGCTGCCCATAGTGCGCAGTTTGTACACTTTGACATGCATCCTTGTTAACAATCTACTACAGAATAGGAAATTATCATTTATATTATCAATTTATATTTTCAAATTGCAGATTTCATTACATATTTAAATTTACTGAAGTATTACATAAGCAGACTTTCCAAGTCTCCGGCTCTTTGGATACTAGTAATTTAGTACAGAAAAGGTTGATTTATTTAATCGGAGCATTTTGCGATTTAAAAGAACAACATTTTCTTTAAAAAATTACTGGTGTGCAAAAAGCCGAAGACTTGGCAACTCTGCATAAGTGACTGTATTTGAACATGTATATCTACGTGGAATATTTTTGATTACAATTTGTTTGTATAAAAATAAGTATAAATATCCTACAGTATAATTTATAACTGAAAAAACAATGTTATCCGTCAAGAATGCTTTTTTATCTTTGCATTTATATGCATATAAATGGGAAATGTTTCTTCGTCATGTGAAAAAAAGAATATTCCATTCCTTTCATAAATTGTTTTCATGATTGTCGAAGTTTTATGAATTGCTATTAAGTAAAAGCGTTTTAATATTTAATATGACAAACTCTTACGTACATTAATATATATTTTTTACTAACATGCATCTAAAGTTTCCTTTTTTACATTTCACATACATATACGAGGATTGTGAAATAAAGAAAAGTGGAAGCGAACCAAAATTCTTCGATTTGCGAATATTCTGAATTTATTTCTTTACTTTCAAACAGACTAAGTTTATTTTTATTCTCAAAAATAGCTCTTAGTATTTTCTATGATGCCTTTTACCATATTAAACAATATTATGTTCTATGAGTATATTGAATTATGAATGTTTATATTTTACTGCTATGTGTTTTTGTCACCACTGTATCAAATTGTATTCTGCGCCTTATATAATCTCAGATATTTGCGATTAAAACTGTCAAAGATTACTACTCGTAAATAATAGTGACAAAAAAACATAACATTTGGCATGTGTGAAATCTTTATAACGATGCTTTTTGCTATCTGTAAAACATTGAAATATTCAGTAACACTACTACTTAACAGAAATCCTCATCTTATTTAATCGCAAATTTCTGTCAGAAAATAAAAGGAAATCTATATATTCAGAAAATGTGCAACTTCAAAGTCGAAAGTTTTGTCAGCTATGCCTTTCATAGCTATTGTATTATGAATCATCAAACACGTATGCAAATGTACAACCACACGCTAAGAGGGAAAATTTCATTTTTTAAATTATGCATATGAGATCCATTCTGACGAGTTATTATATTATAAGTTTTGTAACC
Source organism: Maratus michaelseni (assembly GCA_963931845.1). Taxonomy (NCBI): domain Eukaryota; kingdom Metazoa; phylum Arthropoda; class Arachnida; order Araneae; family Salticidae; genus Maratus; species Maratus michaelseni. Next base: position 165,772,883 of record OZ007586.1, read on the forward strand.
TAACTGCTATATTCATATTTGATGCTTTAGCGTTTTATTTCAATATTATTTTTTTTAATAATGATGTATAATTTTAAATAGTGCTGTTATGCTGAATTTATTTATTCATATTAAAAGATAGCTACCACTTTCTTGAAATAGTAAATTTTGTCTTAGTTAATGATAGATTAAATTAGGCGAATATTACTATTTAAAAAAGAGGTAGAAATCAAACAATCGGTATAAAACATTCTGCCCAATAGGCAACACTGATTTTACACTTTATGTAGACAATCTCAATACTTATAATAACGATGGTCATTATTCCAATTCTAAATTCGCCGAATGAATCTGTGCCCACGCAAGCTCTTTCTTAACACTAGAACCACGGGAAAATTTACCCAAGTTTTATAAAAATATGTCACACCAGAATTTTTATTTAAAACTTTTGACTAATTCATTTAAATTAATTTTATGCTGCATATATTTAGCCGTTTGAGTGCTATGAAGCGCGATAGCGCAGCAATGTATTTGCGGATCAAACAAATTTTGTTTCAACCCAGAAATTTTATTCAATAATTGAAATCATATTAATTTTTATTCAGCAGTTGAAGTATTTACAACCAGGGCCTGATTACCAACGGGGCACAATTCCACCAGTAAAAAAGAATAGATTTTTTTCACTTATTCATCGCAGTAATTTTGCATGATAGTAAGACGAATTTTGCATTTAACAAGACGAAAATTTCTATTAAATTTTATTGGTGGAAGTGTGCCCCGTCGGTAATCAGGCCCTGTTTACAGCGATCTAGTGAGTTCCATTTTATGAGATAAAATTTCTGCGTTGAAACACAATTGTTTGTTCCGATCAATTATAGGCCTAATTTTCAGCACTCAAACGGTTAACTTATTTAAAAAATGTTCTTTTTCGAATCGACACTATTTCATTTGGTACGGTTCCAACTGACTCCTTATCGCGGTTCTAGTGTTAATATATTTTTACGATTTTGTCGCAGAGTAATTTTCCCGAAGGATCATCTACATACTGAAATTGCATCAAACTTTAAAATTTTGAATAACCTGACTTAGACATCTTATTTAGATTCTCCTGTAAACATTACTTTTGAATTCCAGACAAGAAACTATTCGATTATGTATTTTACGGTTAACTAACCCTTTGATTATGGGTCAGGTCATATATATCCCAGTGGACGATTTTTTAATCTATTCACACGGTTTTTTTTTTTTTTTTTTGAAAAATATTATATTTCATACTCTTAAACTTAGATGTTGTTAATTACGGGAAATGTACCAAAAGTATAAAAAATGATATTTCTGGTACAATTGAATCTAAACATAATCACTGTCCTGGCCCATAATTAAAGGTTTCAAAAAGACGAAGATTTGTTTTCGAAAAATTTAGTGACAATTGGCCGGCTGGCATTATTGCTAGTTGGTCAGATTTTAATTCAAATTGCTTGTTTGCTACCATGTTTTTGAAATAGTAATATTCGCCTTATTTAATCCGTACTCTTGTTTAGCTAAATGTCTTCCGTTCTGCTCGCAAACTTTGCAACAATAAAAAAGGACACGTAGCTAGAGGCTTCTTCGTATACCAATAAACTGATTAACGTAACAAAAACATTCAAACACGCTGTTATTTTTTACCTTCTAGGGATACGTAGGTAATGTAAATTGTAATAGTGTTCAAAATAAGATAGGAGTTAAGATTATGTTTTTAAAAAAGCACTGCTATATTAATTTTCAAAATGTTACTTTTAAATAAATTTATAATGTCCATGGCTTATGTAAGTTTTATTTAGAAACATTTTTTCCATACTCTGACAAGTGCAACAATAAAACTTTCGTTTTCTATCAATAAAAATTTCGAGTTATTGCAGGATTCGACGCCTTCTGGAATTTTGCGACCACGAAATTCTTCGGTACCAGTATTTTCATACAGAAAATCAATCCTTAAAAAAATACTAAGTTTCGCGAGTTTAAACTAGATTTCTTTTTCTATAAAAAATACTGGTAACTCTAGTGGAAATTCCTCTGATCCGTACGAACCCTGTATTATACATTAACCCTTCCAAGGGCGGTTGATACACACTAAATAGACATTCCACATTTTTATTATTGTCTGTTTTCCCGTACGGCGCGCTGTTTTCGGGAAACGCTAACTCCACATTTTTCTTCTATGTGGAAAATAATTTTTTTATATAAAATTTTCCGCAATTTACTTTTATGTGATTGGTCTCATCGTATACCGCAGGACCCCTTTACAATACCTACGTATCGCATTTATGACTGTTGGATTTAAAAATTAAATTGCATGAAGTATAACCAGACATGTGCGTATGACAATTTCATGCGAGTAGGTAAATTTTATGTCATTCTGAGCGGATTGCGCAATAATAACTATAGAATAACTCATAGAAATTTCCTGTTTTGGCAACCATCACCTATGTTCCTTCTTTTTTATTTTTCTTATTTCAGAACTCATCATATTTTAAGGGGTCAGTTTAATAGTAATCGCTATAAAAAATGTGATTAAAAAAATATGTTCTAAGGTGCTTATTCATCTTATAAAAAACTAAAAAGTAGTAAATTTGACAGAGATTTTATTTCAGTTGACAGTTTGGATGCGGATTTTTTTATATTAATAGTATTTACAGTAAACTATCCAAGTTTTTGTGCTGCAAAGTATGTGAATCAGATATTGAAATTTCAGAATTTTTTAAAAAGGCCTATATTTTACATTAAACAATTTAATTTTATAAAAAGCACATATTAAATTCACTTAGCAATCGATTAAAAACAAAATTTTAAAATGTATGTTTAAAAATTATTTTTTTTGCACGAATAATTGCTCCATTTTTACTATTTAAATTTATTTATTTTTGACGCGTTTCCATATTCTACAGCATTTTACAAACTATTTTATGTAAATCAATTTAAAATATCATCTCATTTTTTTAATACTGAATAAAATATATAATTAGTAGTTTTTCTTCTTTTTTTTATGATTTTTTAATTTTTTAAAGTACAACTAAAATTTTAACGTTTTTTTCTCAAAATTACCTTTTTTACACTTACGTGCATGATATCTCCAAAACCGTTTGAAACATAACTTCAGAAATTTTACCCTACCTAAATGCGAACCTGCCAACTTTTACGCCTGTTTCTTACCAGTAAAATTAAAAAATAAATCATGCCCTTTTTAATCAACGAAATCTACGATTGAATAAATCAGAAATTTCTTTTAAATTTTAGTGGTAACAACAAAGCGTAAAAGTTGGTAGCTATGCTAAAATTTGCTATAATCATGAAAACGAACGAAAATTATGAAGCTTTGTTTAGTATGAAAAAAAATTATAAGTTTGAATGTATGTAAAATTTCGTTATTTTCAAAATTTTTGTAATTAAAAGTTAATTACGCCTTATCTTATTAATCGTTTACAAATGCTTCAGTTCAAATTATAGCCCAGAGTATTATGTTTAATTTAAGATGCAGTTTAGGCGAATCGCATGAAATTTACATGAGATATCGTGCGCGGAGTGAAATGTTAACCAACATAAAAATTTATCCAACGCAAAGCGTTCTTTTAATGATTCCACGCGTAGGTTTTTAAAACTACACATTTTCAAGAACTATCAAATAGTATATCTATATAACCAACGCGAAAAGAAATGCGATACCTACAGTTTAATATTCTGAATTTATGTTTCCGGTTACAACCGTGTTTTTTGTGTTCCTTTATTTGTTGAAATGAAAAGGAAGTTCTAACATATGATAATTATCGTAATATTAAGCAGTACCACTGAATCACAGAAAAACAGTGTTAAGGAAAAATCCTGATTCTAATGTCTCATTTTTACCCATGTTTGGGCATTACCTTATAATATATGTAAGCTGGATGTATAGGCGTCGCTAAACAACTGTTAAAGTTACATAATTTTTGAAACCGCGTGATTTAAATGGCTTCGAATGAAGACAAATAAAAGGCGCTCGTCGCGATCACGACAACGCGGTTTTATCGTTCCCCAGTATGATGAGTAAATGAAGAATACATGAATAGGAAAATAGAGTTTTGTATTTTCGTAAACAACAATGAATAAGCTTGTTTAATTGAGCTTGACCTTCTAAACTTCAGTTTTATCGCATACACGGTGCAGGGATCCTACTCTGTTTTTTTAACACACCTTTTTAGAAATAAAATCTTCGTTATAGATTTTTCTTGTAAATTTTGTAAAAACATGCCTGGAAGTTTTGGTTATTTTTATTCAAATTGTTGCAAAAACTTACCGCGAATTTTACCTTAAAAATACTTGTATTCAAAAAGCGCCATCAGCAGCCCTCAATAAACCACAGCAAAACTCACGCAATAATACGACCTAAGGACGAAGTTATAGGGATAAGCAAAATACAGGTTTTCCTGCACCCATTCACCCAAATGGTCTTCAAGAGCAGAAAAGACACGATAATAACACTTGTCAATGCATGCATAGGGGTTTAACCTATTGCACAGATCAGATAATACCGTGGCTGTAGCATTGACGATTACAACACAGTAGCGCAGATTGATGAATCTCGATTCCGATTGTGTTATGAATATAGCCTCATACTCAACAGACCATACAGTTAGCATGCTGAGATAGAAGAGTACAAATTTATGAATTACCGACGCAGCGATTGCCGGAGGTGTTTTCTCTTTGCAATATTTGGGTCATTGCATTATGTTGTACTAAAATAGTGGTACATTTGCTGTGCACGAGCTGCAGTTTGTACAACTTTGACATAAATCTTCATTTAAAAATCTACCACAGAACATGCATTTATCGTAATTTTAACTGTTCATTTGTAATACACGGTTCGTACGATTCCTGGAATTTTGCGACCAGGAAATTCTTCGGTACCAGTATTTTCTTACAGAAAATCAATCCTTACAAAAAGCGAAGTTTCGCGAGTTTAACCTAGATTTATTTTTTCTATAAAAAATACATATATACTGGTAACTCTCCTGGAAAATTCCTTGATCCGTACGAACCCTGGTAATGTCACTTAAATATTTATATATACTTAAGCATTATATAATAGTCCGTATTTGTGCGCGTATATCTATGTGGAATATGTTTAGATTACAATTTTGTTCGATAAAAATAAGTATAAGTATCCAACAGAATATTTTATTACTGAAAAAACTGCGTTATACGCCACGAATTCTTTTCACATTTGCACTCATATCTATATAAATGGGAAGTGGTATTTCTTAGTCTATTGACAAAAGAATAATCCATTCCTTTTAGAATATTATTTAATGTGTTTTTACAGTTTTGTGAAATGTTTTTATGTGAAAGAGCTTTAAATAAATAATATGCAAGTTTCTCGCGTACAATAATATATTTTTTGTTAAAATGTATATTCCATGCGCATATAAAATGTTTGTGAAATAAAGAAAAGTGGAAGTGAACACGAACTGAAATACTGCGATGTGAAAAAAAATGAACTCGGTTTCTTTACTTTCGAACAAATTAGGTTCATTTTTGGTCGCAAAAATTCCTTTAGCATTTTCTATGTTACCACTTACCATATCAAACAAAAGTATCTTTTATGAGCATACTGAATTTTAAATGTTTATATTCAGCAGGTACGATTTTTGTCAACACTGTTATGAAATAAAATTCTACGATTTATTTAATCTCAGAAATCTGCGATTAAAATTGTCAAAGATGACTACTCGGAAAGAATAGTGACAAAACATTATAGTAGTTGGCAGGTGTGAAATCTTCATATCGATGCATTTCTGCAACTGTCAAAACTTTCGAATAATGTGTACCATTAATTCTTAACAGATATATTCGTCATGTTTATTCACAATGTTTTGGTAAAAAGTAATGGAAACGATAATATTGGAAATATTGGAACTTCAAATTCGGAAGTTTTGTCAGCTATGCTTTCCATAGCTATTATATTATAAATTGCTACACAGATTGCTACACAAACGGATTGCTACACATAGAGGCACAGGTGCCAACCTCTCATTAATATTCCGTAATATGTGGGTTAATTTTATCCAGGTTTAACACGTTTCGCACCAGAAATTATTGTAAGAAATGAATTTAAATAAATTCCACATACAAACATGAAATTGAATAACTAAAGATTCATCCAATAATTTTTCTGGTTTTAAGCGTTGTTAAACTGGGTTAAATTAACCCGAATATTACGGAATATTATTGAGAGGTTGGCACCTATGTAGAGGTGTCATTTTATTTTATAAATTATATCGTCGGTACCATAACAAACTATCGAATATGAAAAAATGCATTTTTCATTACTTTTAAAAATGGTCCGATTGTCACCACTAAATTTTATAAGAATTCTTCGACTAGTAAAAATACTAATACAATTTATACGAAAGACAAGCTTACCAGTTTGGCCATCTTTTTTATTCACAGATACCGAATTCATACCGGAAATGTTGAGAAAAAATGTGATTCGTGTAATCACGAAATGTCCGTCATTAAATAAAGCAAAAATTGCTATTCAAAATTTCTGGTACAAATTCGAAATATCTGAGTGAAGGAAAAAAAGGCAAAACTGGCAACATGGAAGAAGAATACTATTAAAATTTAGTGGTGACATTCGGCTCATTTTTAAAAGTAATGATCAATGTATTTTTTCACATTCGATAGTTTAGAATGGTAGCGACGATATGTATGATATCATTTCTAACGATTTATTATATTATAAGTTTCGATATATAACTGCTGTGTTCATATTGGATGCTTTGACTTTTCATTAAAAAAATATTTTTCCAATAAATAGTAATTGAGTATAATTTTACACTGGTATGTCAGTTAGGCTGGATTTATTTATTCATACAACAAATTTGTTAATATTTTCTTGAGATATTAAAAAATGTGTTAATTAATTATCCATTAAATAAGGCGTATATTGATGCTTAAAAAAGTGTCCGAAATAAAGCAATCTGAATAAAACAATCAGCTGAATATGCAACACTGATTTTCCGTTTTAGGTACAGAATCCACAAATATATAATACGGATGGTCATTACTTCAATTCTAAAAAGCGCCGAATTAATTGTTATATTTTTATACAAAGATGTGATAATGTAAATTTTTTGAGGGGACATTTACATACTGAAATTTCATCAAACTTACCAACTTCCCATACTAACACCTAATTTATTCATCATATTTGGATACTCCGGAAAATTTTACATTTGTATTCCAGACAGGAAGTAATTTGGTCATATATTTTGGAGTTAATTAACCATTTTACCCTGGTCAGGACATGCACGTCACAGTGGACTATTTTTTATTTTATTCGTACCACTTTTTATGAAATAATCTCTTCCACACTTCTACTATGATCAGGGATGAGAATTCTCCGACGTTTTCAATACCAGCATAATTTTAGAGAAAATGTTGTTCTCTTAAATCTCAGAATGTTCCGATTAAATAAAAAAACATTTTCTCTAAGATTATACTGGTATGATGAAAGTCAGGGAAATCTCATCCCTGCATGATATTTTTTAGAAACATTTACCGTAATTTCCGGCGTATAATCCGCAGCTCAAAGAGTCATTTTTCGACCCAGAAATATTATTTTATAAAATGTAACTTAAAAGATCGCTGAAAATATTTAACTACAATTATTGAATAAAATTTCTGGGTCGAAAAACGACTCTTTGAGCTGCGGATTATACGCCGGAAATTACGGTACAACAAAGAAGCTATTCTGTAAATTGCGGTACGATTAAACTGTAAGTATCCTATTTCATTACTCGCCGTTCCACGTTTTCTTTTCTTTTATTGAATGTATTAAATTTTATTGAATATAAATTCTTTTATCAAGCATAAAAGTATTCGCTCATCTTGACTCACAATAAAGGGTTAACGCAGGACTGATTTTCGTTTAATTGCTACCGTTTAAGGATTCCATACGTAGCCTTTTAAAGTTACACATTTTCATGAACTGCTAAAAAATGAAGACCTGCAGCGGCGTGCAGTGAAATATGATACTCACAGTTTAATTTTCTGAATTTATTTCTCCGATTGCAACCAGGTTTTTGAGTTTTTTTATAATTTGCTCGGACGAAAAGGAATAGAATATTCTTATTTCGAACATACGGTAATCATCGTAATATACTGAAGTGGCACTGAATCACAGTTAGATAGTGTTAAGAAAAAATCATGTTGCTACTGTCTCATTCCTACGCATATTTTAACACTAACTGATAATACATGTAGCTGGATGTATAGTCCTCTCTAAACAACTGTTAAAAGATAAATTATAAAGAAAACACGTGATTTAGACGACTTTTACTGAAGACAAATAAAAGGTGCTTTTTCGCGAGAAAAGCAATACTGTTTTTTCATTTCACACTATCAAGAGCAAACCAAGAATACACGTATAGAGGAAGAGAGAGTAGAAATTGCGTAAACAATGAATAGGCCGGTTTGAGGGAACTCGACCTTCTAACCAGGTAACCACGCCTTTGGTGTAATCATGAAAAGAATTCTAAATAAGCAGCATTCGAACGAGAATAGTAAAACATACTTTTTTACCCATAAATCATTTGCCCTCGTTTCCCCGTTATCGAGATATAAAGTCTTAAAATTTGCTAAATATTTGATTTAGTAGGATGGAGGGAAGAGTCGATAGGATGGAAGGATCAGTCATTACGTGTTCAACGTAATAACATCATAAAACTCCAATCACTTCTCCATTTCTAGTTTTTTTCGCCGCAATACTCCGACATGATTTGTTATGCTTGGTACATGTCTGCGTTAGTGCAAACTGGGCCACTTCCGTTTGAAAAGCCCTTGCAGTTTTGTTTTTAGTAAGAGGCTGTTCATTGCAATCATTGTAACTACTGGGTTGTTCGGAAATTTTTTTCCGTTTGGAAAAGTTGGTTGGTACCGGAAAATTCTATCATTTAATTCTTACCCATTAATTCCGATAGCTAAAGCATTAAAGTGTATTTTATATTTTATCAAACGCACAAGTGCTATTCTGAAATATTCTTATTTCCCTAAGCCCTGGAAATCTTCTGTTGTCTCTCGTATCCGTAAACCTAATTGTAATTTTTAAAATCCAGTTAACTTCCGCCTTTATTTCACTCTTACCCTCTATCTGTAAAATTGTTGAGCGCGTCATCAGGTCCCAGCTCCAAGACATTCTAGACAAAAGGAACATTCTTATACCTGAACAATTTGTCTTTAGCAGGGTGGTGAAAACTTTTAATTAGATTAACTATTGAAAACTAACTATTAAAAGTTTAATCATGACTAAATATTGACAATTGAATGATTATCGTCAATATTTAGTCATGATTAAACTTTTAATCATTAGTTTTCAATAGTTAATACTTTCCGGCAAAGTTGTCCCACTCCGGGCACACCTAATTTTAATTCCAAACTTGCAACGGCACCAAGAATAGTTTAATAAAATTTTGTTTGTATAATGAAAACTTAAAATAAGGAGTTCTTATTTTCTAAATAAGTCGTTTGTATATTCCGGTGTCAGTCAGTAATTTCTCATTTTACGAACAGAATTTGTCTGTGCCGGAAAAGGTTAATCTAATTAAAATTTTGCACCACCCTGGTCTTTAGGCCTATTCACTCTACACAACATCAACTCCTTCGTGTTGTTGAATACCTTAGTGAAAACCTCAACAGGAAAATTCCAGCTGCTACAATTTTCCTTGATGTCGCTAATGCTTTCGATAAAGACTGGCATTAGGGCCTTATTTTCTAATTAATTAAGCACGGTATTCATGCTCGACTCATTCACCTAATACATTCATACCTTAGCGACAGCTTTTTCTGCGTCCACATCAATAATTTATTTTGTACACTCTACCATATACTGACAGGCATTCTCCAATGCTCCCTAATAGACCATACTCATTTTAATATATATTTTAAAGATATCCCTCGTACTTTGCGTACGCATCTAGCCCTGTATGCAGACGACATGGCAAGTTACGCTTTAGCACATCATCCATACACTCTTTATAAAATTCTCCAAAAAACACATAGATGACTTCACAAGCTGATGTACTCAATGGCACGTTAAACTTAATGAACAAAAACTGCCGCTACATACTTTTCTAAAAACCTCACTTACTCTAACCGTATTAACATCAATAATATTACTATTCCATGGACTAAAGATACTAAATATCTGGGAGTTATCCTTGAAAGGAGACTTACCTGGAATAAACATTTTAGAAATATTAGAGGCAAAGTCGCTAGTATAGCTAAATCACTTTTACCTCTCCTTCACTTTCTATTAAAAATAAAGTTATATTATATAACGCATGCATTCGATCTATCCTTACTTATGCTTGTCCGACCTGGGGATTCATTAGTAACACAAATATGAAATATCTATATAAAGCCCATAATAAAAATCTTAGAATTAGCCGGAATGGCCACCGCTACCTAATAAGCACTACTATCCACAGAGATCTCTGCATACAACATACCTAACGAACTCATTTGCCTGAATAATCATTTGTATGAGGTCTCTGACCCCAATAACCGTAAACGCCCTAAATATGCTTTATTAATTGATGATGAAGATTGAGTTTTCCTCTCAATCCAATTATACTTATTTTTTCTTTTCTTTTGTATTTGTTCATATATATCTATATATATATATATATATATATATATACCGGGTGCGTCATAAATTCGTGCAAACTTTAAAAATTCATAATAAAAGAAGTAATGCTCGGAAAAATGTTTGGTTTAAGAGAGTATGATCAGAAGTATTTTGGATTTTTTTCGATGTATAATAAAAAATTATTCCAAAAGTAACAGATAGAGGGCACTCACACGTCATACTGAGGCGTTTTATGCAAATAAGGCTCACAATAAAATACCTGGCTGGAAATGGATTCGTCATTCGTCATAATGCTCTCTATTTTGGTAAAATATGGAAGTAACTCCTTGTTGTACGCAATTTTTTCTTTTAGTCTTGATGCAAGAATTTCAGACGACGTTTTGATAAATTTAAATCTCAAATCAAATAATTCAGCTCACTCTTGGAGAACACCCCAGGCGATGAAATACGTTATTTAAATTCACATTGTGAAGCTAAATTTATTAAAATAATAAAGTTTTAACAGAAATGTACTTTGAAGTATAAACAAAATACTGAAGAGTTTTAAGAATTTTAAAGAAATATTTTTGGAATAAATTAATCGATTTGACAAATTTTGGTAATAGAAAAGGAAAATGAATTATTTCATTTTCGTATACAAATGCTTATATCGGTAAAAATTACCGTAGAATAAAAAATAATCTTTTCTAAAGTCAATATATAGAATAGAGCTATAAAAATAGATACTAAAAAAATTATAAATTTTAATCAAAATCAAGTTTTTCACACTGGGGATACCTTAAAAAGAATTATTGCAAGAACCAGAGTCATTTCAACCAACAACTGTATATTTCACAGTTATAAACTTTTGAACAGGGTTCGTATGGATCAGGGAATTTTCAAGGATTATCACCAGTATTTTCTTTATAGAAAAAGAAATCTGGGTCAAACTCGCGAAACTTCGTCTTCTTTTAAGCAGATATTTTCTGAAAGAAAATACTGGTAAGAATTTCCTAGTCGCAAAATTCCAGGATCCGTACGAACCCTGTTTGTATGTATCAAAATCGCCAGAGAGATGCAATGCCACAGAAAAAATGTTTGTTCCCCTGTGTAATATCCCACCACCCTTCAAACGGTTAACATAGGTTTTATTATTCTTAAGTATATGTGAACATGATGTCATAAAATACACGATCTGTTTTAGAGCTGTGAAAAGGAGAGTAAAATTACTCAGAAAAATCACAAAATATGTGGTTGAAAGTTGACATTCTCTATTTTAAATCATACAGAACAGTTCAAATTAATATGGGGACAAAATTAAAATTATCAGTCTTGTCTAATGGAAAATAAAAAGTAATGAATATATATTTTTTCTTCAGAATCTCATTAATGAATGTCAAATAGTTCCTTCTCATTGTTCTGTGAAATGATGAATACTTGGCATCATGCATTCTACTCATGTATAAGTAATAAAATGATTTTTTACTCAACAAATTCTAATTTTTTGTGATCATTACGAGGGAAACAAAACTAATTAGCTTCCAGGTTATGTATTAATTAGCTAACTAGCTTCTAGTTTATTAAAAATTATCCCTTATCTCAGATTTGGGAAAACTTAAAATTTTTAATAACGTTTCGCCAGTATATATGAGACAGATATCTCATTAGGAAACATGCAAAATGTTCGATATCTTTTCCCTTATTTCTGTGGGTGACCTTAACTTATGGACTGCAGTTATTCCTGAATATCATACATATTTTACACATACAAATAATTTGGAAAGAAAATTTTCCTAGAACGCAATATTCCAGTTATCTTTAGAGATACGCATTGCGTATAAATGAGATAGATCTAGATCAATTTATTCTTCAAATAGCTGATGCCTTATCGCTTTACGTAAAACTATATCATTAAAAAAGGTCTGCGAGATTTTATTCCATGACTATTTTATGAATATTAAAAAATTAAATCTGTTCACATTTTGGCTTTAAATAAAAAAATCAATTGAACTATTCATTTTATACATCGGTCCTTTTTCGGTAACCACTATTTCCAAAGAATAATTTGCGCGATAATTTTCTACTTTCCAGGAAGCCAAAAGTATTACAATTTTTCTACCATATCTAATGCTGAGAAAATGTTTAATTTAATTGATCTTATATATATTATATGAGTATTCGTAAGATTTTACCACAGTTTTTAATAGAATTTTTCTATTTAATATTTAAATAGCAGAAATTGTAGACATCACGTAAAATTGCAGTATTTGTAATACGTTTTAGGTAGATTTCGTAAGAAATACTACCTATTACATTCTCCCCTAAGTTGGAATATTTTTTAATTTTTTGCAGATCTACGCCGATCATGATTCCCATAACCCAAAACCACCCTCAGTTCAAAATTTTATCTATCTATCTATCTATCTATCTATCTATCTATCCATCTATGTCACTTTTTATGGACACAATAACTCGAATAATTCTTCACAAATCTCTTCCAAACTGATACATAAAATTAAGGGGCAGAAAATCTATGTCAAGTTCGTTAATGGGCAAAATCGAACCAGGAGGGGGGGAATGGGGGGTTGTGAAAACAGAAAAAACCCCATAACGTCTTAATTATGATACGTATCGAATTCATTTAAAGTTATTATTACTTCTAGGAAAAGGGCCGAAAATTTATGTATAACAGATTTTTGATATCATTAAAAATGGCCCCAAGCGCGGGGGGAAAGGGATTTTTTAGAAGAAAAAAATTCATAACTTCGTCAATTTACAAGATATCAAATCCGCTTAAATTTATTATAAATTCTCTTACTATCATCTAAAACTTTTATATTGACAAGTTTTTTATAGGACCAACCTTTATAGCAAAAAAAATTAAAAACAAAAAATCCCTGCCGGCTCCGCCTGCGAACAAGTTAGATTTCGAAGTGGGTGGAACTTTATGGAACCCAACTGCGGCATCATGGCAAAAAGGTCATATTTTCTTCAATTCCCAACAAGCAGGCTCCCCATAGTCCGCGTCTTCGAAATCTAACTGTGCCTGTAGGCCAAGCCGTCATGGATTTTTTGCAATTAAATTAGACGAAAAAAGCTATTAAAAAATTGTGGTAAAAGTGTACGAACCCTGTCTATTATGAATTTAAAATAACACCGTGTCTCAACGATATATGTGCACTTTTGGAATGAAAAGTCTACAGCAGGTATGTCTAATCCTTTTCCTTGAATATCGTTTGTCAACAGTATATCCGAGTATATTAAATCGCAAAATTCATGTCATTAAATAAGGTGAATTATTCTATTTGGAAATATTTGTAACTCTGGGGTCCGTGGGCCGCAGTTTGTACTGCTGACCCTAGATGTTTGACCCTAGTCAACAATAAATGTTAGAGTTGCAAAAATCCGATTTATTCCTGAGTTTATTCCCAGGTTTATTCCCAAAAGACCTGGTTTATTCCCAAAAAACCCGGATTATTCCCAAAAAACCCGGTTTATTCCCAGGTTTAAACCGGGTTTTTTCTAGCCTTTGCAACTCCAATAAATGTTATTATCTAGACAGATACCATCAGTGGCGGAGCGTCAGGTATTGCTGAATCACTTTAATTCCAGTATTATTATACATTAAATTTTGTCTTATTTAATCTAATAACGTTCAAAGTTGAAATAAGACTAAATTTAGTATATAATATTGCTGGTAATGAAGTGATGCAGCATCACTAGACGCCCCGCCACTGGATGGCATATTGAACACACTTAGCTGCCAATTACAACGATGTTTTGACACAACGTATGATACCATGCCTAGTTACTCTTTATAATAGTACCGTAATTTCCGGCGTATAAGCCGCAGCTCAAAGAGTCGTTTTTCGACCCAGAAATATTATTTTATAAAATGTAACTTAAAAGATCGCTGTAAATATTTAACTACAATTATTGAATAAAATTTCTGGGTCGAAAAACGACTCTTTGCGCTGCGGCTTATACGCCGGAAATTACGGTACTCGAAATGTCAAATGAGTTGTGGAAATTTTTGTCGTTTTAATTGCTTAAATTTGAGGGTGAAGCAGGCACCAATTATATCTTCCTTTACATTTCATAAAGGGCGCGTTCAGAGACCGAAGCGCGTGTTACCAACGCGCCGTAGATAAGAAAGCCGTGACACGCGCCACGAAAACGTCATACCAAGCAGGCAAAGCAAAGAAAAAAATTCGAACAACTTGCATGTTTCGATTTCATTGGCTCATAGAATTAATAATTATAGTTTACGACTAACAGTTAGTAATTGCACGAGCATCGAAATCGAAACATGCGTGTTGTTCGAATTTTTTCTTTGTTTTGCCTGCTTGGTATGACGTTTTCGTGACGAATGTCAAGGCTTTCTTATCTAGGGGTGTTGGTGTTACTCGTATAGTTGGGGAAAGACGTCATCTGATTTTCTCAGGGTAAAGATGGGTAAAACGGCTGTAAACGCTTTTAGGTAAAGTTATGGGTATGTTTACAATCAAACATTTCCGTCAACCAATCTACAATTACATTTTTATTGTAGGAATCTTGCAGGAACCAATTAAACCGTTGGCCAATTACATCATTGTCCTGTTAAAGGTAGACCAATCAAATGTTCAGGACTCAAGTGTACAGAAGCAATCATAAAAAACGACAGTTAATAGTTGCAGTTAGCTATAAAGCAAATAAACAAATCAGATTTCCCAACCACGTGATCCCTTTACCCCACAAAATTCTCCAGGTAATGTGGGTTACCCGAAGTCTGGGTAATTCTAGGCTCTGAACGTTACGTGTAACCCGCAAAATGTCACGTGATATCGGTCTATGAACGCTTCTGGTTACCCATGTGTTACCCTATGCAACTCGGGGTTCGGTCTGTGAACGTGCCCAAACCGAGTCTCACCAGAATTTAATTGACATTAGTATTTTTTAAAGATATATTAATCAAGTAACTGTGATTTTTTTACTGAATATATATAGTGAAGGTTTTTCAAGAAACCAATACCTCCTTATCATAGTATCAGACCTCTCAATCAGCAAGTTGCCTTTGTCCGCTATACTTGTCCTGCTACTAGCGCCATCAATCGTCAGTAATAGTATTTACGACACGAAATAACAGGATATTTTTTCACAGCTCCATTTGTTCTATGCATTTGCTTATGAACTAGTAGTTTTCCTACCACTAAAATTTTATAGTAAATTTTATCTTATTAAATTGACAAGATCGTGTGATTACATGACGAAAAAAATTCTATTAAATTTTAGCGGTAAGAAAAAAGCGTAAGAGTTGGCAGCTATGCGGTAGCAGACCAGCTAGATTTTTCTATAGATTTTTCTATTATATTTTTGGATACCAGTTTTTTAGTAGAGACAATTTTGTTTTGTTTGATCGGAGAATTCTGGGATTTAAAAGAACAACATTTTCTCTAAAAATATACTGGTGTTCAAAAAGTCCGAAACATGGCAACTGTGCGGTAGTATCCACCAGGCGGCGATACTTTCCGGAGAAAGTCAATTAATAAATTGGCAATTACCGCGGACATTTTCTCCCATAGACTTTCTCCGGATTGTCAAGTCTGATCTATGATAAGGGAGTCTTGGAAGAAACATTGGATTTTAGCGGATCCTGCCTTGAAGTTTTATGAGCTGTCATCACCCTTGCTTAGGAGGTAAATTCATTCTCGTAGCTTGTAAGAGTCATCGTCTGTGAGGTATCGTGTATTCCTTATCAGTTAATACAAACCTTTTTAGTGTGGAAACTTTTATATTTCTCATAAAATAAATATCGAGAACCACGGGAATTTATTTAGAGATTAAGTGTCCGTCTAAATTAGTGTTACACAACTTATTTTCCTGAAAGTCGTTTAACGAAAGTTCCGAAATGTAAATGATCCAAAAGCTCTTTGACTTATTACATAGCACAGTTTCTTTTATTAAAAAGGTTAAATTATTCTGTGTAAATATACTGGTACTTTGGTGTTTAACGGTGCAGTGGTTGTGCAGCCTTGAACTAGGTGTTTCTAAGGAAAGTACTTTTTATTGTATAAACTAGGGGGTGGCACAACCGTTATCCAGTGGGCCAAAATGTACCACTATTATTATATAGTATAATTCGCTTTAATTAATGACTCAAACTTTGGTATTAGATAAAGTATTGATTAGCTTTCGAATATATTTCGTGTTGGCAAACGGCTTTCAGGAAAAAAGGTTTTGCAACATTTGTACAAGGTATCCTGAAGACAGGGATATATACAGGGCTGTCCGAAAAGTCTGTAAACTGTAGAATAACTCGAGAAATATACACCCGATTGAAAAACGGTAAAATGCATGTTCAATAGTTTTACAAAATCTATTTAGGGATATCAAAGTTGCCCCTCACAACTCTGCCCCGTAGGGGACAAGGGGGGGGCAACTTTGAAATCTTAAACGATAACCCCCCCCCCCGTTCTTACTGCAGATTCGGATTCTACGGGAAAAAATATGTAACTTTTGTATTTAACATTTTCTTCGAAACATTGTAGATGCCGCTGTAATCAGTGGCGTAGCCAGGGTGGGGGTCCAGATGCTCTTGATACCACTAATTTTGTAAAGTTTTCTATGCCTTATGTAGTCCGAGAACTTTCTGCTATAATGAAGGGGAAGAAAACTTTACAATTTTACTGGTATCCAGAGCGTTTGGACCCCCCCTCTCTGGCTACGCTACTGGCTGTAATCGAGTAAAATGCGGTGAGAATCGTTTCCATTGAAAAGTGTGTAAACGATCAAATTACTCGAGAAATATGCATCGGATTGAAAAACGGAAAATAAATGTTCAACATTTTAGAAAAATCTATTTAGGGATATAAATGTTATAATTTTTCTAAAATTCTGAACATTTTACCGTTTTGCAATCCGATGTATTTTTCTCGAGTCATTCGAGCTTTTCCAGAGATTGCAATGGTAACGATTCTCACTGCATTTAACTCGATTACTGCGCCTTCTGCGATTTTCGAAGGAAATGTTCACTACGAAAGTTACGTATTTTTTCCCGTAGAATCCGAATCTACAATAAAAAAGGGGGTATTATTTAAGATTTCATAGTTGCTATTCTTTCCCCCCAGGGGTGCAGAGTTGGGAGGGGCAACTTTGATATCCCTAAATAGAATTTTCAAAAATATTGAACATGCATTTTCCCGTCTTTCAATGCGATGCATATTTCTTGAGGTATTCAACTGTTTCAAAACTTTTCAAACACCTTGTATATATATTTTTAAGACGAATTCTCTAAGATAGTTTGTAATTCAGTAATCGGGAAAGTGAGATTTGTAATTCATCGGACAATTTGGATTAAACCCAACCAGTTAATTAGCCCTGTTCTACAGCTTATCCAGTTTTATATTTTTCTTTACTTCAACTTTTGTTTTGTTGTTATGACTATGCTATGCTTTCCTTATAAGTTGACTTGACCAAAAGGGTCGTCACAAACTATTTTCGAAATTCTTATTACAGAATAAGGCGAAGATTGATATCCCGAAACACTGGTGACTGAAAATCGTAGAAGTTGGCAGCTATATGAACCTATACGAATGCATGAACTTTTTGTCTGCTGGAAACGAAAATGTAATAAATTTAGCGCACATATGTTATATTGGACATCATCAAACTACTGGTTATGTATATGGTTCACAAATCACCGTATTTTTGAATCAGTATTTTCAAACATAAGTGCACGATTTATCTAATCTCTCAAAATTCTGCGATTACGTAAACAAATATTTATATTATTAAAATACTGTACTAAAAATTCGCGAGATCTCGCAACTGTGTGGTTATAATATCAGAGTCTATAACAAAGGTTTCCAATAAATGAGCAGTGGGCCGCACAGCTTCTAGTAATTTTGTAGAGAAATTTTATTTTATTTAATCGCAGAGTTTGAAATGATTTTCTGCGATTATATTAAGCCGAATATTAATACGAAAAATGCGACAGCTCTGCAGTCTGCGGTTGGATTGTTGGAAGCCCATGGTTTATAAAAACTAATAATAAGAATAAGAAACTTAATTGTATATCATTTAAAAGAATCAACTGTTATTTTAGCCTGTTGAAAATTACGTCTCAAATTTGCTGGATTACATAGTTACAGCTGTATTTCAAAATCACGATCGTAAATATCTTCTCGCTTTCTTACTTTGTTTATTTAGCCAATGTTAGACTAATTTACGTTTAGTTATTTAAAGCTTCGGTGAGGTATATTAGTTGGCTTTATAGATCAGTATAGGCATATATAGGTCTCCGGTCCGCGTAGAACTAATTTTTAGTTATAAAACATTTGCCCTTATCGCAAAATCCCTAGGGGAGTTTCAGAGAAAAATTGACACATAAATAAATTAGCTTTGTACTTGAAGCGTTGAAAGTGAAAGTATTTAATGCAACGTAATTTCCGGCGTACAAGCCGCGGCTTAGATAAGACTGTTTCAAAACAGAAATATTATTTAAAAATTATACCAAATACGTGCTACGTATAAATAAGTTACGTTTTGTTAAAAAATTTTTGGTAGGAAATAGAGTTAATTGAGCCGCGGATTATACACCGGGAATTGTGATAAATGATTTTACTCTAAATCAGCAATTTTTACCATAACCTTATTAGGCACAGAGTAATTCTGTTCGTAAAATGGTAAAATTAATGACTGATACCGAGAATTTACCTACGAATTTATTAGAAAATAAATACTTGATTTTCTTCACGTACATTATGAAAGCAAAATAATAGTAAAATAAGTGGTAGCATTTCTAACCACCGCCCTCGAAATAGTTACATCATAGTTTTCATTACCACCGAAATCTATCCGTACATTTTGCCTTATTTAAAGTGTAGCTAGTCTGAAACTGTTCTTTTAATCAGGTTGATTGATTGCTACCACTTTTTTTAAATAGTACAATTCACCTTATTTTTGCATTATTCTGTCATAAAATAAAGTGAATATGTTTACTCGAAAAAGGGTTTACTATTAATGGAGTTGCAAAGGCTAGAAAAAACCCGGTTTAAACCTGGGAATAAACCGGGTTTTTTGGGAATAATCCGGGTTTTTTGGGAATAAACCAGGTCTTTTGGGAATAAACCTGGGAATAAACCGGGTCTATTGGGAATAAACCCGGGAATAAATCGGATTTTTGCAACTCTAACTATTAAGCAATCTAAATTTTAAAAAGTAGAGAACTGGCAACACTTACTGTCACACTTTATTTAACCACCCACATCTCTGAGCATTTAAGGCAAAAATGTTTTCTAAATCTTAATTCTAACAACAAAGTGTAAAACTTGGGAGCTGTGTTAATATAGCATTATCCCATTTCAATGAACATCATTATTATAGTTTATAAATAAGTTAAAAAGCTTTTTAATTTAAATATGAAAATAACGACTTCGAAAATCTACGCTGATATTTTAGGATAAATATATGTTGGAAAAGTACACAAAAAATGATTATGAAAAATTGACCTCTAAACTCTTTTACTGTAAAGCTATTTTGTGTGTACAAATATCAGACACGCCCACACCTGTCCGCATTTATTTACCATATTATTATCGAAGAAATTCTGATATTAAACAAGACGACAGATTATTCAAAATAAGCGACAGTTGAACCACATTGTTCAAGATGGACAGATTTCACAAAATGAATTGCCTTAACACATTTGAATCATTAGCGTATACCAGGTGTCCCAAAAATGACTGATGGATTTTAAAATTCAATAACTTGCAAACGGTGACAGACATTTAAAAAAAAAATTCTTGCATGAGGGTTTTGTATGATGTCAGGAGTTTTCTTATTGCAATTTTTGATTTTAGTTCAAATTTCAAGCAATAGATGTCGCTGACAGCGTTTGGCGCTTCGCCGAGGTCGAAACTGATGCCACTCAACATTGATGCACCACCCCCTGAATACTAGGATTGCTTTTTTTAGCGTTTGAACGGTCCCTCAAAATTCAACACCAATAATTTCTAAAAGTTTTCTTCTCCTAGTTTTTCTGAGATCAAATAAGTCAGAGAAAACTTTTAGATATTATTGGTGTTGAAGTTCGAGGGACCGTACAAACTTAAAAAAAAAAAAAAAAATCCGCCTGCGACAACCGTCATTTTTGTCAGCACACAGGCCTAGTATTCAGGGGGCGTTGCATCAATGCTGAGCGGCGTCATTTTCGGCCTTGACTGAGCGCCAATCGCTGTCAGCGCCATCTATTGTTTGAAATTTAAACTAAAATTAAAGATCACAGTAAGAAAACTCTTGACATCATATGTAACCCTCATTTTTCTAATATCTGTCACCGTTTGCAAGTTATTAAATTTTAAAATCCATCAGTCATTTTTGGGACACCAGGTATATGCGTAAATTTCGTATATTCATTTTATACAGAAATTCCGAATTCCTGAAAAAATTCAAAAAGATGAATTTGTTACTTTATGTAATCAGGAAACGTCTGTCATTAAATAAGGCAAAATTTGCTATACAGAACTTTTGGTATGAATTCGGAATTTCTAAATAAAACTGAACTGAACAAAATTATTTTATATGAGAAAGAAAATATGCAAAAATATGCAAGTGCAAATCTTAACAAGGGAAAGTGGAAGCAAAGCTTAACAAGGGAAAGAGAAAAATATATATATATTTAGCTTATCATTTTATTTGTTTGAAGGCTGTTTGCTTTGCATGCTAAATAACAATTTGTCAAACAATTCAATTCAGAAAGAATTAGTTTGAATGCAGTAATTAGCAAACATGTTATCCCATTCTTCATATTTAAATGCAATCAAAGAACTCACATATATTGAATTTCTTTAAGAAATTAGCGTAATTCTTGAAATACAATGCTTCAGTCAGAAAAAAATAATTATATATTGATTGAGAAATAAATAAATTTTTTTGAAGTAAGTTTACCTGATGCATATATTGTTAAAATATGTCAAACTAAATATGCGAAACACCTATAATTTAAGCATATATAAGATATCAATTAAAGTTTCCGTATCCATCAGTTCCTGCATTGCAGTATTCTGAATCAAAAATAAACGTATAGACACACCATTGTTTTCGACAATGGAAAATAATTTAACAATAAATATACCAACAGCCGGTCGTTTGACCGGTGCCAAAATAAATTTTTCATTTTGAACTTTAAATTTATTCACAACACAAAATAAATAAAATATAAATCACACAGAAATAACTGAAATAAAAATGTTAAGCAGTTTTAAATAATTGACTAAATACGATATACTATTTAATCACATTGATTAAATATTACAAAAAAAAATTAATCTAGTGGTAGTAGTATGCCTGATTTTTTTTCACCACCGTGAGTGGTTTTCTACATATGTTAGATTTTAAGACAAATAATTAATACAAAAATCATTACATGCATAAAAAAAAATACTTACACCATTTTTTGTTTATAGAACAAGAGGGATAAATTTGATAAATGATTCAACAGGCTTGAATTTTTACTCTTCTGGTAGTTGTTCACGAAAGGTCTGTGCTGTCGTATGTACAGTTAGTACAAAAAAAACGCCGTTCATTGTTTAAGGTAAGTTCCCGCAAAAGATGTCGCTAGACTCCGAATATTATCTAGCAGAATATGAATAGAAATTTATCATTAGGGGACACCTTCGTATCAGGTTGAGTAAAAAGTTTTCCACCAATTATTTTTTAATTGTAAAATGATAAATACATACAAAATCATCAAAGCTAATGAGAATAGTAATCTCCGTTTAAATCTACAATCGTTTGCCAACGTTTTGACAACTTTTCAATACCTTCTGCGAAAAATTGTGGCGTGCGCGAGTCCTGAAAGAGATCGACTTCATTTATGACCTCCTCATTTGAATGGAAGATTGTGCCATCAAGATGCAGCTGCAGATGTCAAAAGAGGTAGAAATCTAAAGAGGCCATGTCGCGGCTGTATGGTGGATGTTGCATCAAATCCCACTCTAGATTGTAGATCGTTCAGCCGGTCATCGTACTAACGTGTGGCCGGGCGTTATCTTGATAAAAGAGAACCACTTTCCTTCTGAACTCGTTTCTTCGTTTTTCGCGAATGGCATCGCGAACTTTGATTAGCATGTTGCTGTATATTTCACTGTTGATTGTCTGTCCGCTTTTCAGCTACTATTTGTACAGAATACCACGACAATCCCACCAGATGCAGAGGAGCACCTTCTTGTTAGTTAAGTCACGTCTTGCAATCGAGCCAGCTGATTCCCCAGGTGCTGACCACCCTCCTTTATGGCTTGTATTGTTGTAGTACACCCTCCTTTATGGCTTGTATTGTTCTAGTACACCCATTTTTCATCACAAGTCACAATTCTGTCCAGAATGTTGTCTTTCCTTTGATCTCTGAGCAGAGCCAAACAACAGTTTTTTCTCCTGCGCTTGTCTTCAGCAGTCAATTCATGAGGCACCCAGTGGTTCAACTTAAATGTTAGGTTTATGCGTTTTACAGCGTTATTCTTTTTTAGTAAACATTAAGCTCTAACGCAATAGTTCGTGTTGAAACATTTCTGTCTTGATCAATGATTTGCTTTAGCTGCTCACAATCAACATCAAGAGAAAGGCCGGAACGTGGTTCATCTTCACTGTCGAAATTTCCAGCTTTAAACTTCCGAAACCAAACTTTGACTGTATCATAAAAAACAATATTGATTCCTAAACTTTCACACATCATTCTGTGGCATTCAGTCCCACTGAGTTTACTACGGAACTCGTAGTAAATAATCGTTCTGATCTGCTGACGTGATAGCTCCATTTTAAACACTTTTTTTGAAGCACAAGATAATAAATTTTTAACAAACAAATTACACTGTCATGTAGATCTTGTGCTCTGCTTTCGAATGCAATAAGTGGTTGGCTGAAAAGCTAACAACCGCACAAATAACAGCTGTTTGCGCGAAGGTATCTCCCCTTGGTGGAAAACTTTTTACTCAAAGTAATATTAAAAATTGCACGAACGTCGGTTTTTCAAATGGTAACAAAACCTTTTTCATACTTTCAGTGCCATGTATCAATTTATCCCGGAAAATTATATGGTTAATATATCTGTGTTAAATCTTCATAGCGATAGGAGAAGTCAGAATTTGAGGATTGTTTTATTCACATGAAAAACTTATCCGTCGGTTTATAAGTTTTGTTTAAAGTCAGCCACATTCAATGAACACAAACATTTTCTATGTATGTATTTTTCTTAATTCAAAAACATATTTTTAATTACGAAAATTATCAATAAATCGGTATTTTAAAAAAATTACGAATTATGACCTGCGTGAACTGTTACATAAACAGAATAGGAATTGGTGTCTAAGTTACCAGTTTATTCCAGTGATTATTTTTCGAGATTCATCAAAATTTTACTTTACGAATATCTAAAGGGACCACATTCTGCTATATTTTAAATACATATACTGACAGAAGACAGATTTTCACCAATAAATTTTAGTAGTATTGCTTTCCCCTTATTAAATCTCACAAATTCAGTCATTAAATAAGGAGAAGAATGCTATTAAAATTTAGTGGTGACAATAGACCAGTGTTGCCACTAGGCTACTTTTTAAAAATTCAGATTGCTTGATTGGCACCACTTTTTTGAAATGGTATAACTTACCTTATTTTTCTTTTATTTAAACTGTCTATAAATTAGACGAATTTTACTTTCTCAAAAAACTGGTGGCAATCAAGAAAACTGAATTTAAAAAAAATAGCCCACTGGCAACACTGCAATAGACCCACTGCTGCGCGTCGTTTCCACCACTGACATGGCTGCCATACTTTCTAAATTTTCTGTATTATTTTAACTTATTGACCAAAATTTGCGATAAAATAACATAAAAATTACTTTTAAGACATAGTGGGACTAAAAGATTTCAAGGTTTTGCTGTAATTCTGTATATTTTACTTATAGAGGAGGCTTCAGATTTTTTACCCACCTTCACTAAAACATTGACATATTATAATTTCTCAGTTTGCCTCATACAAATAGCTTATTATGTGTTATGTGTTCTGTATTTTTAGTGTCAGAAATCCGCAAACGTTTGATTCTATTTAAATTTTTCTACAACTCCGTAAAATAAGTCAGAGAGATTTAACCCGCAGTGACGGATATTTTGACCCAGTAAATGATATAAATATATACATCTATTAGAAATATTATTAAACTTGGGGAGCACATGGTGTATGACATACCCAGGGGGCGTATGGTTTTTGTTTGGCAGCCAATACATCCAAATATTTGAAGGGCTTGAGTATAAAAAAAAAGGTAACTAATAAAATACAAGTTTCAAGATATTCAAGATTCAAGATTTGTGCGAAAACTACAAGCAAAATTATTGTGATTGATTCCTATAAATATAAAACATCTGATTTGTTAAGACTGGGCACTCTGTGTCAAAAAAATTAGTGCAACAATTTTTTTTTTGTCGATAGATTTTATTTCACATCACATGTGCAAATAGCTCTCGATAGTAAAATTCATATATAAAAATTATCTTTCAGGGTGCGTACAAAAAGAGTGAAGTTGGTATTTCCGAGTAGCTATAATGCGGAAAAGTTGCGATTGGTAAATTCAATAAAAAGAACAAAAAAAATTATTCCAATCGGACTTTATCTTCCGATCCCGCAAACTGCCTAAAAATTGAAAAAAAAAATAAAAATTTCCGATTTTTTCCGAATTTAAAAAAAAGTTTTACGTATATATATTTTTGAAACTATAGTGAAAAATATTTTCAGATTTTATTGTTTAATAATAATAATTTAAAAAATTGTGTTTAGAGAATATCTTCCAATCGCGCAAACCGCCTAAAAATTAAAAAAAGTTGAGAATTTCCGTTTTTTTTAGCATTTAAAAATAAAAAATACGTATAAACATTTTTTTATCGCTATACTGAAAAATACTTGCAGACTGTTTAATAATAATAATAATAATAATAAATTGCGTTTAGAGAATATCTTGCGATCGCGCAAGCTCAATAAATATCGGGAGAATTTTAATTTTGAGTGATTTTGATGTATTAAGAAAATAATCAACTGAGGTCAGTTTGTGGTCTCAAGTTAAGATTTAAATGTAAATTGATACTATTGAACTGAACTATTGAGCTGATTATTGAACAGGGGTTTCACTAGAATACTTAAATTTGGTCGTGCTGTAGTGGTACAAATACCAGTACAGGATGGAAAGGTGGTGCTATCAGACAGCTTGAAGTGCATCTCGGATGACAACTTCAGTGGATTGTTTGTTTATTCCATTTTGTTGAATTACCTTTCCGCCATCTTTTTCAGCATTTGGATGGTGAAACAACTGGCCCAAGATCATTTAGTTTACCAATTGGGGAGAATCTCATTTGTTGCGAAAAGCTCTCAGTGCAAATTTTTCAATTAATTGATTGTGAAATTCAAAAAGTGGACAGACAACTGTTGAGCAAGGACCAAAGATATATTTTTGACGTAAGTCAAGCAATTAAAAGTGGCAACTTTCCAAATCACTTATCAAAAAGTGACCCGGCCCAAATTCACATGTCGGATGGCTCACTTGTGCAAATAGAGTCCTTCGACTATAACCCTTTCAGGGGCAAAGTACTTTCAATACTAAAATGTTAAAAAAATGACTAGCACCGGAATTTACAATCAATTTTTTTGGTAAATAAGAATGAGGCTATATTTCGCATACATACTAAATGAAAAAGATTTTAGCAAAATTCTGGTGCCAGTGTGGCGTTTGAGAATTAAAATTAACCCATTTATGCCTACCGTCGATGCTTTAGTAAAATGGGAAAAAGTGCATTTCTCACAACTTTTTTTTAAATACAAATTTGGTGTCTTATTTTATAGAGGAGTCCTCGATAAAATAAGTCACCAAATTTTTATTAAAAAAAAGTGGTGTGAAATGCACTTTTTCCCATTTTACTAAAGCGTCCCAAAATTGGGACGCTGGCATAAATGGGTTAAGTGGTTTCATAAACATACCACTGCCCCTAAAAGGGTTAACCCCTCCGGGACCGGCGTCTTTTACACAAATTTTATTCGGTTGGCACCACTTTTAAAAAAAAGCTACCTTTACTTAAAATATCACAAAAATGTTCTAATTAGAGAAAGCAAATATTACTTTTATTTTTTACTGGTGCCTGAAACAAATTCTGTATGCTCTTTTTGAGGGTGCATATATGCACCCATGGTCCCGAATGGGTTAACGAACGTAGAAAACTCATCGGATGCCTTAACCTTCTCACCGTCGTGAACTGATATATCCGTTCACTATGCTCTAAGTTTCACTGCAATATTATCATTATTTAAATTAATATAACTCTACAAATATAATACATTTTTAAAACATTGAGTAATGATTAATACTCTCAATTAATACTCTAATGATTAATATTCTCATATACGTAATTAAGATTTTTATATCATGTTCGAAAATTCATATTTTTTTAGCATTTTAAAAGATTTACAGAGAAAACAACATTACAAATTTGCTCTTTTGCTCGGCAGTAAGGGGGTTAAAAACAATAGTGTCATTTATTTATAAATCTTACAAGCTTGTTTGGTTTGAAATAAAATGCAGTAAGTACATTACAGATGGGCCTATTCATCTGTACAGAGCAATAGAAACACTTGGAGACTTGCCTGACGAACTGAAGAAAGTGGTATTCCCTGTAATTGAACGAAACTCGTTCTTTGCCCTCCTGGAAAACCTACTGATGTTAAGGGGACAGATCACCTTTAAAATGGTCAAAAATTCAATTTCAAGGTTTTGATGTCAGTAAATAGTGCATTTTATTCTGAGTAAAAAGGTACCAATGTTTTTCAGAGGCGATAATTTTTGACGAAGATATAAAATAAAACGCAATCGTCATTCTTTGTTTTTGAATGGAGAGTGAAAACTTTAAATGCATTTAATTCACAACAATGATTTTCCAACTTGCGCGAACGATTTCTCCAAAAATAAATTAGATATAACCTCAATTTTTTTCAAACTTATTAATGTTGTAACAATGAACAAAATGAACTAGAATCTTTTAATTTGGTCAATAAATTAAAAAATAATTAACTGTAATTAAATTAAAAACGCATTTTGAATGCGCTTTTCGATGAATTACAGTTAATTATTTTTTAATTTATTGACCAAATTAAAATATTCTAGTTCATTTGTTCATTGTTTGTTACAACATTCATAAGTTTGAAAAAAATTGAGGTTCTATCTAAATTATTTTTGGAGAAATCGTGCGCGCAAGTTTGAAAATCATTGTTGTGAATTAAATGCATTTAAAGTTTTCACTCTCCATTCAGAAACAAAGAATGACGATTGCGTTTTACTTTATATCTTCGTCAATAATTATCGCCTCTGAAAAACATTGGTACCTTTCTACTCAGAGGCGTAGCGTCAAGGGGGGGCACGGATCACTTTACTACCAGTATTTTTATACACTATACTTGGTCTTATTTAATTCATACCGTTCAAAGATAAAATAAGGCTAAATGTAGTATATAATTATACTGGTAGAAAAATGATCGTGCCCCCCCCCCTGACGCTACGCCACTGTTTCTACTCAGAACAAAATGCACTATTTACTGACATCAAAACCTTGAAATTGAATTTTTGACCATTTTAAAGGTGATCTGCCCCCTTAATGATCTTTGATAAGAGGAGGCACATAGAGAACTAGGGCTAAGAAGAGTGTTAAAAGCCAGGTAGACTGTTTTAAAAGGTAAAGGCATCAGAAACTTTATCCCTCCTACTTTAAACTTCGGTGAGGCAGACTTTACAGAATTAAATGATTGAATGTAAGAAAATTATCATCTCCAACTATTTTATGGAGAGTAACCAATAAAGAAATACATTCTTTAGTTTAATCGGGTGATATCCCAGACTGGGATGCTAAAATATTTCCCTGCCATAAGCAAGCTGTCGAGCGGTCTGTCAAATTATTAACGGAAGAATCGCTTAAAGTATGTGTGTCCCAATCAAGAGTTGATGCATCAGGGCCACACTGAATTCAAGGTCAATGATACCAATCTTTGCCACCAAATCGCAGTACAAAGTTACGTCTAAAAGTCAGAATTAAACAGATGAAATAACAAATTTTGTATTTAACCCTTTTAGTGCGTGAGTCGACTAATGTCAAAAATCTAGAAGTTGGGTGCTGTAGACTGAATTAAGCGTCGAAAAAAGTTGTCTAGGCGTTCACAGCGTGTATTGTGCTCACTGTAGTGCGTCATGGGCTTAGGAGTGATGACGTATTGCGCCTGCGCAGTGCAGTAATTTGGCTATAACCAAAACCAGTAGCGTGCTTTTCGTATAACCATAAGATATGATTTTTAGTTTTGTATTGGGTCGTTCGGAAAGTCGTGTTCCTTTGGGAAAATCATTTCGTATCGGAAAATTCTGCCCGGTAATCAGATAATTAATGTCACTTTTTTGGTCAAAAGATTCCGCACAGGGTATTAACCCCATAAAAAAAATTCCGCACTGAAAGTGTTAAGTTATGTAAGTAGCAAACACCCTTATTGGTTGGATGGAGGAAAACGTGTGGGTGGGACTCGAAGTGCAGCCACCTCCCCGTGGTGAGTTCGGGGTTGTTTAAATATTATTAAATAGCTAAACAAGCAAAGAGCTGTACAATTTATATGCAACTGTTAACATTGGAACGCAAACTGACCTCATGTGATTATTTTCTCAATTCATCAAAATCACTGGAAATTGAAATTTACTCGATTTTTATTGAGTTTACGCGATCGGAAGATATTCTCTAAACGAAATTTATTATCATTATTATTATTAAACAGCACAATCTGCAAATATTTTTCACTATAGCGATAAAAAAAATGTATATACGTAAAAAAAAATTAATGCTGAAAAAATCGGAAATTCTCAACTTTTTTGAATTTTTAGGCGGTTTGCACGATCGGAAGATATTATCTAAGCACATTTTTTTTAATTATTATTATTAAACAATATAATCTGCAAATGTTTTTCACTATAGCGATAATCCATATATATATATATATATATATATATACGTACAACTTTTTTTTTAAATTCTGAATTTTGTTTTTGTTTTTCTTGTATTTACCAATCGCAACTTTTCCGCACTATAGTGACTAGAAAATACCAACTTCACCTTTTTCGCACCACCCTAGCGTACAGATGCATCACAAATTTTTAATACATTATTTCACCATATTTAATGGCAGAACTCCATTATAAATTCTGCAATAAAAATTAAACATACCGGAAATTTTACTCAAGTAAAAATTTTCCCGCCATAATTTTTATTTACAACTATGTACTTAAAATATTTCAATGTGATTGCTATTTTATTTATTTTATTAAAGAATTTCTAGTCCAAATTAAAATATTCTCGTTTGGTACGGTCAAAAGACGTGTTGTTGGTATATTTAGAGTTAAAAAAGGGAGATATAAGTTCAGCGATTTAACACGTTGAACGCCACGCTTATGTTTAAGGAAATCCCAGTCAGGCCACGCGCGCTGCTCAGGGCCTGATTACCAGCGGGTCAAACTTCCACCAGTAAATTTAAATAGAAATTTTCATCTTATTTATTCTCCATATTCGTGCAAAATTTCTTTAAAGGAAAAGGCAGCAATTTCTATTCTTTTTAACCGGTGGAAGTTCATCATATTTCATACTGTCAGTCACCGGTGATTGACGCGGCCTAAACGGAAAGTTTAGCACACGTCAGTCACCTAAACACGTCAGTCACCGATGACAGACGTGACACTCAATGTTTTAAATGATAAGGGGTCTTGTACCTTTTAAGGCTTTAAAAATTAATATTTAATGTCCATTTATTATCACAAAATAATTCAATGGAAGTATTTTAAAACAAACAGCATGCAAACATTTCTATTGAAAATGATGTTATCGCAAACATAAGAGCACTTTTTTGTATGATATTTAAGTAATGTTATAACTTCGGACACTGGAATTTGAAAACCTACGTATATTTTCAGTCATTCCGCTCATGATATTTTCAGAATATATGTAGGGATTGTTATGAAATTAGGTATAGATAATAAGCACATGTGCGTGTTTAAGATGTTCTATTTTTATGTATTTACAATGAAAAGAGTTTCAGTTGTGACTATTTTATTCATTATAAAATGAAAAATTTTGCAATTATTATTTTTTTTTACATGTTTAATGAAAAAAAATTGATTTAATAGTGCATCATTTTAAAAATACAGTATTCTTCAGAGAAATAATGCATATGCAGAAACATTAGTTGAAATAGACGTTAAGCTGTGCGCAATGCAGATTGAGAAAAAGTATTATTTCATTTCAATGAAACACAAACTCTACAAAAAGACTTTTATTAATAGTTCAAATGTACAATCAAAATTTTATGTTAATGTATAAAACAATTCGGAAGATACACTAATTCAAACTTTGAATGTTTTTGTTGAATTTGTTTACGTTTAAAATTACAAGACACCTTAAATAGAATTTTTTTATTCATAAATTGAGGTGACAGACTCCTTAAGATTTCATAGGAATGTATGCACATTGATCTTATATCATTATGACATCTATTGATTAAAAACAAACCTTTTACTGTAAAAAAAAATGTAAAAATGCATTTGAAGAATTTTACATTAAAATCAGAAAAAAATGTAGTTAACCATATTTTACCATATTATCGTTACCTTATTTATTTGCAGACAATTGTTCCAAATTCTGTGCTGAAAGAAGTCAAAAATAACTTACCGTAATTTCCGGCGTATAATCCGCGGAACAAACAATCATCTTTAGACCCAGAAATTTTATTTATTAATTGAAATCAACTATTTACATCGATTTAGGAAATTGCATTTAATAAAATATTATTTCTGGGTCGAAACATGTTTGTTTGATCCTTGGGTTATACGCCGGAAATTACGGTAGTTGTGGATACATAAAAATAATACGCACCCAGTATTTGTCGTATCTTATGCGTGTACTCCCGCGGTAAAACAAAAGTTTTAGTCCCTAAGTAAAATAAAAAAGTGTCACAAAATTAACACTTAAAAAAAATAAATTTCTGGATAAAATTATGTCCATTTGAATCTAAAAAATTCAAATGTTCGCAGTAATTTCTGTTTTCTGTGTAACAAACCATGTATTACACAGGAAAACAAAAGTATAAATTAATCTGACGCAAAAAATATATGTGAAAGAAATTAAAATAAATTAAAATCGAAGCAAATTCTAAGGAGCGTACACTCATTGAAATTTGCAACGAATATGGCTTATTTCTTTATTTTTTCTATGGAATTATTTCTTATGAGAAAATTTCTATTTTATACTTAACCCGCGAAGACTCGCATCGGGCTTCTCAGGCCCGGTCATTACAAAACTATAATGCAGCGAAATCACCCCTTCAACGAAAATGGACCAGTTTCAAGGTAGCTGGGTTGAAGGTCACCTGCATACTGAGCGCAGGCATTTCAGGAATGTAGGATCTCCCTTTTCTGAGAAAATACCGGTTCGGGCCCCAGAGGTCCGGAGCGAGCGCTCGCGCTTTTCATTTTAGATTGTGAATGTGAAGGAATAGGTTGAAAAATGTATCGCTATTTAAGCTATGACGATGAAATGAAGAGATTGCAGACCTTGTTATCTGAGGTTTCAACTGATGAAGAATCTATTAATGAGGAAGATGAAGAAGCAGATGACACAGAACAGTATAATGACCATAAGTCAAGTTCATAAGAAGATTTAGATTCATCAAGTGAATCGGATATTATTGAATCCGTTGACTGCTATATTGGCAAAGATAAAATAACGAAATGGAATAAAACAGAACCAAGACGAAATGTCAGAACCTCTGCTCACAATATTGTATCAAAATTGCCCGGAAACGTTAGTGATGCAATGAACGTATCCTGTCCTATGGATTCTTGGCAATTGCTTATTGACGAAACAATATAAACGAGTATTGTGGAATACACAAATATTTTTATAAAATCAATTGCAACCAATTTCCAAAGAGAAAGAGATGCACGTCAGACAAATATAGCAGAAATAAGAGCATTTATTGGCCATTCTTTACTTAGGGGGTATTCATAAATCCTCACATGTAAATGTTCGTGATATTTGGAACGCCGATGACACAGGGCTTGAATTTTTTCATCGAACTATGTCATATAATCGCTTTTTATTTCTTATGAGATGCATAAGATTCGATGATATAACTGATCGTCCTTCTAGAAGAGAACTGGGTAAATTGGCTCCCATAAGATCTGTTTTTGAAAAAATTGTTACAAATTGTCAGCATGTATATAGTCTCGGAGAGTTTGTGACTATATATGAAATTTTAGAACCTTTTAGAGGTAAATGTTTCTTTCGTCAGTATATTCCAAGTAAACCTGCAAAATACGGGATACAAATATTTTCTTTAGTTGATTCTAGGACATTTTATACTTGGAATCTTGAAATTTATGCAGGAGCTCAACCAGAAGGTCCGTATAAAGTAGAAAATGCTCCAGATAAAATTGTCAAGAGGTTAGTGGAACCAATTAACAACTCTGGACGTAATCTCACAGTTGATAATTGGTATACCTGTTATGCATTAGCTAAAGATCTCCTTCAAAAGAAAATTACACTTGTTGGAACTGTGACAAAAAATAAAAGAGAATTACCTGAAGAATTCGTTTCTGGGAAGAAACGAGAAGTGTATTCCTTGTTATTTGGATACCAAAAGAATATGACTTTGGTATCCTACTTACCCCCAAAAAAATAAATGTGTTTTACTTTTATCTACCATGCACAACGATGGTGCTATTGATGTTTCAACTGCAGATGCCAAGAAACCAGAGATAATAACATTTTATAACCTAACGAAGGGAGCTGTAGATGTTGTACATGAAATGTCAGCTACTTATTCTATTGCGAGAATAAGCAACAGATGGCCAAAGACAGTATTTTGCAGTATTTTGAATACTGCAGCCATAAATGCCCGTATTTTACTATTATCTGCGAAATCACCACAGCTACAATACAGAAAAAGCAGTTTATTTTTGAAAGATCTGGCGTTAGAGCTTCTGAAGGAACATGTGGAAAACAGAAATTTGCAGCCGACGCACAGTGGGGCGTTATGATGATCTAGGTGGACAAAATTCATATTTCCGATTATCTCGGAATTTAACAAGACCGCGTATACTGGTAGCTAAATGTCTCTTTTGTCGAGATCTGTACGAGTTTTGTCGAAAAAACCCGATGTGTCGATTAACTACGACCGTAACGAAGGTCGTTGATTTGAGAGACTTTCAACAGTTGCATTATTTTTCTGTAAGTTCGAAAGCAAGTCGTGACATTTCTGTTTTATTTGAAAGCAGCAGGAGTTTACTGGACATATGTCAAATGTTTGTCACACGATTTTACCTATTGTTGTTTGAAAATAAGCGCCATCTTGTTTTCAAACTTCATCTTGACTTTTAATACAGTATTAAGCATTATTAAGCAATAAGCATTTTTTTAAATCAAAGTGCCATTCCTAAAGTATTGAAAATTTAAGACAGCTCCTGCGAAAGTTTGTGAATCGTTAAGTTATATTAACTTGAAGTGTGCGTCTGAGTGTTTAATTCAAATCTTGCAAGTCAATTTTCACCACTTTAATGATCCGATTGAGCTGAAACTTTGAATATATGTGTAGTTTCAATGACTATACAATATTATAATTTAAAAAAAAATAATAATATAAGTAATAATAATAATAATAATAATAATAATAATAATAATTAAATAAGTCAAATATGTATCACTGTTTGGTTATTTTATTACTGATACATTCGAAAACCCAGCAAAACCTAATTAAACTTCAATGCAATAATTTTGTCCACCTAAATCCTCAAAACGCCCCACTGTGCGACGCTTCCACGCGAATTACGTGAAAAATTAGATAATGACCGCAATGAAAAGATTGCAGCAACACCTGCAAAAAAAAAAAAAAATGTTCAAGAAAGAGGTGCCATATCTGTCCCAGCAAACTTGACAGAAAATCACAAATTTCTTGTGCTAAATGTTCCAAAAATGTATGCAGTGAGCATAGCAGTGTTATTTGCAGAATATGTCAGAATATGAATTTTTATTTTATTTTATTTTATTAACAATTAGCTATTAATTGATATAAAATTTTTAAACAAATTCATAATATTTCCATTTACAATAAACAATACAGATCAACTAGTAATTTATATACACAGGGATCCCAAACGGTTCGCTTTTGGATACCGGTATTTTCTTACAAAGAGGTGGCCATGCTTGGTAATCACAAGATTTTGATTATTTTTATATATGTTGAAGGGTACAAGCCCCTTATTTTCAGGTTCAACGGATTTTATGCAACGCGCCTTAGTTCTCGAGAAATAGGGAGTCTAATATTAAAACATACCATAATTATCGGCCTATAATTCGCGGATAAAACAATCATGTTTAGACTTAGAATTTTTTTTTGAATAATTGAATTCAAATATTTACAATGATTTAGTAACTTATGCTTTATAAAATAAAATTTCCGACTCGAAACGTGATTATTCAATCCACGGATTATGCACCGGAATCTACGGTATTTAAGTTGTGTTATAATATTAGATTATAATTATTTCTCGAGAACTAAGAAGCATTGTATGAAATCCATTGAAACTGAGTATAAGGGGCTTCTACCCTACAACATGTATAAAAATAATAGAAATCTGTGATTACCAAGCTTGGCCCTCTCCTTGTTAGGAAACTTTATTTTTACATTTTTCATGTAAATTTTGCAAAAACCACCTTCTGGGGTAAATTTTTGCGGAGATGTTCTTAAAGCCTACCATGAAATTTTCTGTTAAAAATATTGGTATTCAGCAGGCTGACCATTTGGGAGCCTTGCATACATAATTTATATATGAAGAACCATACTGAACCCCTTAAAAGTGGGACGTTTTTTGAAACCATAAACTAAAAATAGGCACCTTACACCACTTTTTCCATACTAAAATATTTGCTTTATGTAATTGAATGCAATGTCTGCCAATTAATAAATAGAAGATTGCGTTTAAAAATTACTGGTGTGAAAAAGCTTTTAGTAACAAAACAAGCAAACTGTTCTTGCCCGAACTAAGTTCAGGCTACACTGTTAAGGGGTTAAAAATGTTTAAAATGAATATTTTAATAAACTAATTTTGATAATTAGATATTTTTATGTAACTTTTACCATAACATAATAATTTCATGTAATTCGATTAGATATAATTATTGCAATTAAATATATTAGGTCATCAGAAAAGTTCTGGCCTTTTTTTTATGTATTTTGATTCCATAAATGCCACATTGGAGTTTTGGAAGAAACAGACGTATAGCGCATAACTCAACAGACGTGTAGAGTTGCCAAGTCTCCGGCTTTTTGGACACCAGTATTTTAGTACAGAAAATGTTATTTTATGTAATCGGAACAATCGGCGATTTAAAAGAACAACATTTTCTCTAAGATAATACTGGTGTGCAAAAAGCCGGAGACTTGGCAAGTCTGGCACTTGTATTGTAGAACTTTTCGGATAACCCAGTGTGTTGCATTTAGGTATTTTAATTAAAGTTCAGGTGATGTTATTTATGAAAACGTTGTTTAACTAACAAGATTTGACGACAAAAATACAAAATAACTAATAATAAATTATAAAAAAAAATAAAAAATTCTGAAAAATAATCGAGGACCTTCAATTTTCTGTTTAATAGAGCGGAATTTTGACCACTGTGTTTATTCCGTGCATCCCTTGAGTTAACAAAAACAGTGTAAGTAAACCTGTTCGTTTCTGCAAGATCATTCCCATAATTGTGTTGTTTCAACATCGCTATGTACCGTAATGTCTGGCGAATAATCCGCGGATCAAACAATCCTGTTTCAACCAAGAAATTTTATTTTATAAAATGTAACTTATTAGATCTCTGTCAGCATTTCAATTCAATTATTAAATAAAATTTCTGGGTGGAAACATGATTGTTTGATTCGTGAATTATACGCCGGAAATTACGGTATAAAAAAGTAGACACGCTGTTTTGTAGTTTCTTTTATACGGACAAGACCTCCTTATCATAGTATCAGACCTCTCAATCAGCAAGTTGCCTTTGACCGCTATACTTGTCCTGCTACTAGCGCTATCAATCGTCAGTAATAGTATTTACGACACGAAATCACACGAAATTTTTTTACAGCTCCATTTGTTCTATGCATTTGCTTATGAACTAGTAGTTTTCCTACCACAAAATTTTATAGTAAATTTTTTCTTATTAAATTGACAAGATCGTGTGATTACATGACGAAAAAAATTCTATTAAATTTTAGTGGTAAGAAAAAAGCGTAAAAGTTGGCAGCTATGCGGTAGCAGACCAGCTAGATTTTTCTATAGATTTTTCTATTATATTTTTGGATACCAGTTTTTTAGTAGAGACAATTTTGTTTTGTTTGATCGGAGAATTCTGGGATTTAAAAGAACAACATTTTTTCTAAAAATATACTTGTGTTCAAAAAGCCCGAAACATGGCAACTGTGCGGTAGTATCCACCAGGCGGCGATACTTTCCGGAGAAAGCCAATTAACATGTTGGCCAAGACTCCCTTATCATAGATCAGACTTGACAATCCGGAGAAAGTCTATGGGAGAAAATGTCCGCGGTAATTGCCAACTTATTAATTGACTTTCTCCGGAAAGTATCGCCGCCTGGTGGATACTACCGCACAGTTGCCATGTTTCGGGCTTTTTGAACACCAGTATATTTTTAGAGAAAATGTTGTTCTTTTAAATCCCAGAATTCTCCGATCAAACAAAACAAAATTGTCTCTACTAAAAAACTGGTATCCAAAAATATAATAGAAAAATCTATAGAAAAATCTAGCTGGTCTGCTACCGCATAGCTGCCAACTCTTACGCTTTTTTCTTACCACTAAAATTTAATAGAATTTTTTTCGTCATGTAATCACACGATCTTGTCAATTTAATAAGATAAAATTTACTATAAAATTTTAGTGGTAGGAAAATTACTAGTTCATAAGCAAATGCATAGAACAAATGGAGCTGTGAAAAAATTTCGTGTGATTTCGTGACGTAAATACTATTACTGACGATTGATGCCGCTAGTAGCAGGACAAGTATAGCGGTCAAAGACAACTTGCTGATTGAGAGGTCTGATACTATGATAAGGAGGTCTTGATGTTGGCAATTACCGCGGACATTTTCTCCCATAGACTTTCTCCGGATTGTCAAGTCTGATCTATGATAAGGGAGTCTTGATACGGACAACTTTGGTTGGTGGAATTGGAGCCCAGACTCCTAACCTATTATCCAATAAAAATACTCAGGTACGTGTAACACGATGGCCGCCACAGGTTAGTGTACGCTAGCTAAGGAATAATATCCATTTCATATATTACGCTATTAGGACAATTATCCTTTTGATTACAGGGCAACACTGACGAATATTTTTATATTCAATTGTACCACAATTCACAAGTCATTCCTGTATCGTAGATTTATCTTGATAATATCCTGTTATAAATGTATGGTAGGGATTATTTTAAAACAGCGATATATTGGTATGTATATGGCTCAACTCGTAATGAAAGTTTTAAGCATCGCCCACTGAATACTAGGCCTGAGCGCTGACACAAAAATTGCTGCAGACGTAGGCGGAATTTTTGAAGCGTGTGTACGGTCCTTTGAAATTCAATACCAATAATTTCTAAAAGTTTTCTCCGCCTTATTTTTCTGAGGTTTAATAAATCAAAGAAAATTTTTATAAAATACTGGGGAGTAAAATTGGGGGATCGTACAAAAGTTTTACAAAACCCACCTACGAGCGCCACCATTTTTGTGTCAGCGCTCAGGCCTAGTATTCAGGGGGCGGTGTGTTAAGACTAAAATTCTATTTTAAATGTTCTAATGTAACTAATAATTGTTAAATGTAACTTCATTTTTTTAAATCTTAGCCTGATACCTAGTATATTTTAAGGATTTTTTTATTATTATAGTCACTAAATGGTTACATTTTACTGCATGTTTCAAAATTTACTTTAACTTATTTGCGCGGTACAAAAGGAGGTTTATCTAAAGATCACCTACTTCCATCTTTTGTAAGATTAGTTCTCATATCTACCAACATTTTTGCTTTTTGTTACCACATTTCCGAATTGTAATCTGCATCTGCAGTAATCCCAGAATATATAAAGAGAACAACGCTAATAGGTAGTAGTCGTATCAAAAAGCGTAAAATTGGAAAGCTATGGAATATACAGGATTAGAAGAACTGAATTCTTAATTAATAATAATTTTAATTTTCACACAAAATTCAAGTGCACAGTTGTCAATTATTTAGGTTTTGTCACCAAAAATTTTGTATAGAATATAATTGAGATTACAATTCATTCGGATTTAGTTTAAATTGTTGCGGAATAATTTTCGGATGTGGGAGAGATTGAATATTATTTTAGATCTTAAAGGTCAAGTGAAAAGGAGATGTATAAATTAATAAGCATTAAATTAACAGTTTAAAAAATAATAAAGAAAGAGAGAGATTTTTCGATTTATTCAACGGTTAATTTTTACAATGCGTATTCGAAATTCTTTATTGTATTATTAACTTTAAATCATTGACCTAGAAACGTACCCTGCATACGTTAAATATATTTCATCTTAATAAAAAAACGTAATTATATAATATATGATGTACAGTTTTCTTTTCTGAAAGAGTTATTCCGCTCTAAATTTTTAAGAGAAACTGTTAAAGTAATTTTCTAACAAATTAGCTCACAACAGATAACGATCATTTTCTCTCTTTTTTTGACCTTACAAAAAAGCATAAATTGCTATAAAAAAGGGAAGGATAAAAACATAGTATCATTGATTAAATTAAAACTGTTTTTTAAGAAATATATCTGTTTCTCATTATAACAAAAAGAAGAATAATTTTCACTTACTCAGTCTTTAAAATATATAAATACCATATTATTATCTGTGTGAATATTGGGTTTAAAAATTTATGAGTTTCCATTTGTAACAAATTAACCTCAATTAGATGCGTTTAGTTGATTTAACGCTTTTTTCGTGTCTGTCATACGATGCGAGTCTAGTCTTTGTTTCATTTAACGTTGCAAATTTCAAAAGATAATCCATTATTTGATTTTTTCACAGTGTATAATATTAAGTTCTATAAAAAAAAACGTTCTTTTGTTTTTTTTAACGTTCAGAAAGCATTTAAATTTCTTTAAAAAACTTTAAGTTTTTGTGAAATGTAGATTTTGATAAAAGGAATATTAAATCGATTGATCACGAAAGTTCCTGTTACTATAAAACTTTGTTCTTATGAAATTTTGCTACCCAAATTGTAGATTACCCCATAATTTACGTAACAAGCCATAAAATTCTGTCAAACGACCGACAGTTTATCGCAGAAACTTCAAACTTTTACACTGCGTTCCAAAATGCTATGAACACCCAGTCTTTCAATCATGAAAAGGAAAATAATGCTATAAAAGAAACTTAAGACTAAGGAATATTGGAAATAGTAACAATGTTTATGTTTTATAACAAAATTATATTGAAGCAATTAATTTTTATATGGAGGAAGCTGCATTTTTTTCATTTTGAGGTGTTGTATAATGATATGAACTCAGACCAAAAATACAGCTTAAAAGCAAATGTATGCACCGGATTTTTTAATTAATACAAAAAACGCGATCAGACATGGAGCGGACTAAACCTCTTAATGTATTTTGGTCGATGTTTTCTCAGTGGATGTTGAGAGCAGCTTTTAATGCTTAAATTGGGGCATATTAGATTCAATATGAATAACTTGCTCTAACCAGTGGATTTATTCTTTTTTACATTGCGTTTAAATCACTAGAAAGTGATGTTTAAAGCATTACATACACACCATTACTCCGGATGCTTTCTCAAGTGTTATTAACCGTATAGCTTCATTTTCTTTGATAAATAATCCAAAAAGGTCCACCGATTGCCATATCAAAGAGGAACAAGCTATATTCAAGTAAATTGTGGTGGCTTAATTCCACCATAATCTTTTAATTGGTCAGAATTTATTACCGTAATATCTGGTATATAAGCCACGGCTCAGCTATATCTATTTCCGACCAGATTTCCCATAGTCTATGTCTTATTTAATCTCAGATTTCTGCATATAAATAATGCGAAAATAAGTATACTGAAATACTTTTAACAAACAAGCGTAGCATTTGGCAGTTATGATAATAAAGCTTATTGATGTATGTTTTCAAACCATTGCTTAAAATATTGTGTTTGTATCATTTATTTATTCCTTCATTACCTTGCAGGTTGAAAAAACATGCATTCGCAAGGTTTGTGAATAAATATGAAATATATATATATATATATGTTTGCACTTTTTACTTTTTTGTATTAACTAAATTGTATTCTGTATACACTTTATATATATATATATATATATGCTTATATAATATATGCTTATATATATATATATATATATTAATATTAAAAAATATT
Organism: Maratus michaelseni; assembly: GCA_963931845.1. Lineage (NCBI taxonomy): Eukaryota > Metazoa > Arthropoda > Arachnida > Araneae > Salticidae > Maratus > Maratus michaelseni. The sequence goes on from OZ007586.1 coordinate 165,814,041, forward strand.
TTTAAATAACGTATCTTTTTACCTTTAAAAATTATAACACTACCGAATGCACAAAAATCTGGATGTTACAAAAGGCACTGAAGAGATTTTGATATACATTTTTTAAAATTTTTGAAGTCACAGCGCTCTGAATACTAGGACTACTCATTGACACAAAAATGTGCGTTGTCGAAGGCGGATAATTATCGGTGTTTGTACGGATTCTGGAATTTTAATATCACTGTTTTCGTCACGTATTCCTCACCTTATTTAATCGCAGAAAAATTGGGCGAAGATTTCTTTTCGAATATATTTTTATTCAAATTCAAGGATATTACAAATTATTAAAAACACAGGCCTACGACAGCCGACATTTTTGAGTCAGTGCATAACCTGATGAGGGTTGTGGATAAGTATAAAAATATTTCTTGTATACTTGCATATATTCATGTACTTTTCTGGAAAAAGGGATCAATATGAAACAAGTCAAATAAATACATTTAGAATCGCAAAATTATTTAACACTTTGAAGGAAGGTGGTTATTTTTTAAACCGCTTATGCTTATTAAAAATGTGTACTAGAATATTTTAAAAAAATCTGTTTTAAACTGCACGGAAAGTTTTTAAAGATTGCATTTATTTATTTTAACATTAAATTGTTCGTCAATTCTGGTGGCATTTTAAAATTAAAGGAAATTTTGAGAGATTGTAAGAGTTATGGATTTCAAATATCGATATTTTGTTTAAATGTCCTTAGCCTTATTAAATCGCAGATTTCTGCAATAATGGAAGACGAAGATGCATTTAAAAATAGTGGTATTCAAAATACATAATTATTGTGATTTAAGGAATTACATCCCCCTAAAACTATATATAAAATAATATGCGTGATTTATATGGCGTTACTTTTTTATTTTATTCATTAAATAATATGGGGCGATTGAAAAGTTCGAGTAATGCATTTAGTAAAATCTGCGGATAAAAAAAAATGTGTTTAACCAGAATTTATATTTAGTAACTGAAGTCAAATATTTACTACAAAGACATGAATAGAATTTCTGTTTCTAAATAAGCTTATACGCATTGCGGAAACTTTATAATAGCACTACGTCATAAAGGAAGAATCAGTGTTTTCAATTTGGCGCTTTTTTATTTAGAAATCGACCAGTAATTTCGAATGGTAAAATTCGTCATATTTAATGGCTGATTTAATAAAACGAATACTACTATTCAGAAGTAGTGGTATATATTTGAATACAAAATTTGCAAAGCTAACAGCTCTGGATTGTTTTTAACGTTGGGCTTGGCTATCTAAGATATTTTGTTTTTCTAGGAACTACTTATAACTAAGCTAAACGACTTTAACTTTTCACCTCAGATTTTTTACATTTCCTCATAATAAGTAAAATCAAACTGGTGGAGGTCGATTGTAAATGCAGTGCGTTGATAAAAATATCTACATTGCATAAACTTACAGTGCCATTAATAAAAGAAAACTAAACTAAACTCGGTAGCGCTACAATCCATTTAGAATCTTGGCCTACCGTGTCCAACCCTGTTTTCTAGACCAGATGCTATACAGCATATGCCCTGTTCAGGTGTTAAACTTAACACGAAACCCACGGTGTTTTCTTCTCAAGGAAGCTCGGTACTCATTTTATCTAACCCAAAAAGACGCAAGCCGGAATGAACCTTGCCCAAATTTAGAGTCGAATTCTGTAGCGGGGTAGAACGACGCGCTGACCATTAAGCTACCTAGCTTCTAATAAAAGAGAAACACTACTCAAAACTATATTATATACTTTTCAATACATCTACAACAACTTACATGAAATAACGACTTATAGATATTTGTAGCTCAACCTACTCAAGTTCCTTTTTGAATTTTTATGTTAGATTACTCACAAAAATATACGCAAAATTTTATATTGATACACTAAGTGTACTGCACATATAAATTCATCCATTAGAAACGCTATCATTATAATAATATATATATATTAATTTTTAATATAAACACTAAAATAGAAATAAATTTCGTTAACGAATTCATTGCCGCAATAATCGGCAATTGCTGGGATTAGATGCGAACAAGATTTCTATTACAAATTAGTAATAACGAAAAGCATAAAAAGTGTCGGAAGTCTGCTACTTTTTATTATTCAGATTGCTTAATTTTTTTAAATGGTATATTTCGCCTTATTAATATGTTATTAAATAAGGCGAATATTAGGCAAAGTGGTGGCAATCAAGCAGTGTGAATTTTAAAAAAGTGGCAAACTGGTAACACTGAGGGTAAAAGTTGGAAACTATTTAACTCATACACAAATGTCTCGAAGCTAAGGGACCTACAAAACTCTTCGTAGGTCTAATTATTATTCTTACTCCAACCCTGTCTAAGCAGACAGACACGACTCCGGAATTTCAAAATTTGTATGAAAGCACAGTTCCTACGATTTATAACGTGGTTTCTAGAAAATTTTAACTGAAATCATAAATATTTTTAAAAGCATGTCATTGAAATGAAATTTATTCAAGTTAGTTTACCGACTTATCGCATTAGAGACACTCTTACTGACTACCTACATCTGAACACAGTATAAAGTCATAAATATGTCGTCAAAAGAGAATGTCAGAGAAAAGTCGTAAATATGTCGTTAAAAAAATTTAAGATTTTTTTTAAATTGAAAGTTGCGCACACTCTTTGGAATTTCGGAACAAGCTGCTAAAACTATTAAAAATTATAAATTTCTATTTAATAATCTTTATTAAATCTAATATCTTTTTTAATCGAAGACTTTGTAGCCCCCCTCACGTAATCTCAAACTGTAATATTTTACAGTAGTTAAAGCAGGCGAGAAAATGTATTAAAAATTGTGATAAAAATGTACGCACCCTAAAATTTGCATACAGTTAATTATTTAAAAACAAAACCAGTCTACTATTTTTCTTAACCACTGTTATTATATAATAACCGTTGTGATAATGTCCTTAATCCTGATAATTACATATACCCAAACAGAGGCGTAGCGTCAAGGGGGGGCAGGATAACTTTACTACCAGTATTTTTATATACTATATTTGGCCTTATTTAATTCATACCGTTCAAAGATTAAATAAGGCCAGATGTAGTATATAATTATACTGGTAGTAAAATGATCGTGCCCCCCCCCCTGACGCTACGCCACTGTACCCAAACCTAAGGCTCATGCAATCCGGGCTGACTCACGCCGCCATTTAATTTCCCGTAGGACTAGAACGATTGGCCACAACACTTCTAGCCGCGTGGGCATCAATCGCTGATTGGTCTAAGTCGGCAACATAATACTTGATGAGTCATCCTGCATTATATTAGCCCTACCTAGACCGATGATGTTTAGGATGTACGCAGTACGTGTTTCATTTGTTAGTGGTCACAAGCGCTACATACCTCTGCTACGGCCTGTTGTGAAAACTGAGCGCTGCGCCGGCAATATAAGTATATTTTATTCATATACATGAGCGCTACTTTCGACTCCTGCGGTGACTTCCCAAATCAGAAGATCGTCTAAAAAACAAGTACCGTAATTTCCGCCGTATAAGCCGCAGCTCAAAGAGTCGTTTTTCGACCCAGAAATTTTATTCAATAATTGTAGATAAATATTTACAGCGATCTTTTAAGTTACATTTTATAAAATAATATTTCTGGGTCGAAAAACGATTCTTTGAGCTGCGGCTTATACGCCGGAAATTACGGTACTAGAAATATATAGGTTCCATTATCCATTGTTTAAATCAATCCATCGCACTTAGTTTACAGAAGCGTGTGTTTTAAATTAGGGTCCACACAGGGCCTAGTTAACCATTATCGTCTAGATTAGTAACACATCTTTTGCGGCATCGTATTCATCTTTTAAACAGGAAGCTCCACTTGTGGGTGTTACTTTAGCATGTTTCATGATATGACAAAAATATTTTCTCTGTTTGTGTTTATCTTATAAATGAATGTATATAATAATAGTATTGCTTCTAATCAATGTATTTATTATGTCATCATAGCTTTATTTAATCACTACCATTAAAAAAACAAAACAAAGATTAATAGTTTTTCCTTCCTGATAATTAAAGGTCTTTTTCAGAAATAATTAATAATGTACATTGGCTTTATTATTGGCTTTAATTAGTAAATTGTTTAGTTTAAATTACAGCGCCTAGAATACATATTGTGGAAAACGGTTTTACAGTTTTTTCGAACATTATTTTATTCATTTTCGAATTGAAACTGGAAATTCGGAACAAAGAATTTTTACTTTGAAAAGTCACGAAATATCTTCCATTAAGTAACCAAAAGAACATTACAGGGAATTTCTGGTATGAATGTGAAATTTCGGAATTTATAAAAAGCCAAACTGGTAATGCTTTAAAAAGTGCTAAAACATTGTAGGCGATAAAGGTGCAACGATCCGGTACAATAATGGGGCGGTCGCAGCTACATCTGCTTTAAAAATGGATTTTGCTCTAGCAAAAGTAACCGTTACACTATTGACAACATGAACATAATTTCTGTTAATAAAATCATTTTGTATGTGTATATTTTCCATGTAACTGATTTTGAAGTTAGTTTTTTTATCATATCAGGAAACTAATCTTTTTCACTCTTCTAGCAGAGATTCATCCTTTGGTATGCTAAATAGGGATAGTTTCTAGTTTGCTGTCTTGTATCGAGTACTGCAACCAGGCACAAAATAATGCGTATCACGTTTTTTGTCCACGATCAATATCATTTATGTTTCCAAAGCTTATGAAAATCACCAACCAAGTCAAAGGGAATAGGGTATAACTTAATTATTTAAAATATGTACCACAAGCTGAAACGTTTTCTCAGTTTGATTCTTATTCAATATTTGCGTTGAAAAGAGCTAGCAGACACTGGCGTAACCAGAGAGAGAGGGGGGGGGGGTGTCCAAATGCTCTGGAAACCAGTAATATTAGAAAAAAAAATTCCGCTTCAGTATCGCACAAAATTCTCCGATTAGATAAGGCAAAAATATTTTTATAAAATTAGTGGTATCCAAACAATCTGGATCTCCAACCTGTCTACGAGACTGCTAGAAGATGTCGCTGCGATCGACTTGTTATCTTATCAGCATCGTTCTACATTTTTGGGATTCAATTTTTTAGCACTATCTTGTAGTCATTTTCCACATTATGTATTCTAGGCGCTGTAGTTTATGCATATATGACAATGGTTACGGATTTTGGATACCACTATTTTTTTTTCAATTTCTTATTATTATTTAATCCTAGTGTTTTGAATGGAAACTGCAATTGTATAAGACTAAGAATTTTTTTAAATAGTTGTAATCAAAATCTATAATCCTTGGCGCTTGTTTGTACATTTTAGGTTTGTTTTAAAATATATTTTCGTCTAATTTTGTTTATTGTTTAATATGACATACATAGCTACCTTATATGGACTTAAAGGTCATATAAGGACTTACTTTTCGAATAGAAATTTTTATCTTTCTTAATTTAATAATGTCTGTTATTAAATAAGAACATAACTTTTCTAAAATAGTGGAATAAAAATATTTGCAAAAATAGTGAGTACCACTCATCTAAAGAGACTGTATATTGTTATGCAGGGCTTGGCATCTCCTTCACCTCTGCACCGTTATAAGCGGGCGGAGACGGCAGGTTTTAAGCCCTACTGCGATGCCACCGTCAGCAATGATGGTCCCTCGTAAGTACTTGGGCAATACGATGATTACATCTTTTGTTGCTTGCACGTTCTTGTTTTCCAATTCCCTCAAAATGATAATTTCATCCACTTTAATATCGTAAAACTCTGTAATTATTTCCTTAATCTTGATTGTTGGTGTATTTTCTGGCACTCCAAGCAGTATCACCTTTTGCTGTGGTATTGCCTTCTGCACTAAGTGTAGGTGCCGATTAAGGACTTGATGGTGTTGCAAGTCTGTCTGTTGTAGACATGTCCACTCTGTTTCTGACTTTCATGTTACTTCAATGTGATTTCTTTTTTGAGTGAAACGTTTTACGTTTATTGGTGTTGCAACCCTGATTATAATAAATATTAGTCTGCACTGATATGTTTTACGCGATACGCGATATATTGTAGTTGTTTTTCCGTACCGATCTTTATGAATTGTAGTACTAGCCTTATAATTTCTGCTATTAAATCAGACGACAATTTCTATTCAGAAAGAGAGGTAATAAATTTCATTACGTGTAAGTGAGACAATATATTTCGAAATGTGATGAAAGAGTATATTTCATCAAAATACTTATCAACTAACTTCTAGTTGCATAAGATGTTTTAGATTTTAAATTTAAGTTTTCCTGCATTACTCCCGTAGTTGCCAGATGCTTAATTTCTGATTTCCCTTATTTCAAAATAGTAATATTCTTAAATAATCGCAGATTTCGCTCATCAATTAAAGCAAATATTTCTATTTCGATATATTTATACTCAAATATGGGTAGATATAAAGCTATGAAGTATAATATTAGATTCTTTAATACCACTAAACTTTTCTTATTATATTTACAACAAAGATTATATCAAATAGAATGGAATTTATAAATTCTTTGCCTGATAGCATTGAAATTATTTTTTCGTCTCCTCAAAGTAAATATCAAGAACTGATAATGCATTTAGATAATTAATATAATTCATCTACTCATGACGGAACTTCTTTTGTCACTATTTGCTAATTTCCTTTTGTTCTGGAGTATGTTCGAGATACTTCCTTTATAATATTCTTAGAGGAACTTCGTGAAAAGAAATTAATTATTGATCGTACATGTTAAATGACTATGAAGAGAAACACTATTACTCTCGCAATACGAAAATCATTCTGATTGAATCGAATTTTTAGCTATGAATAATTTGTTAGAGGGATTACTGTTATTTTCCTAAATAGCATATATCTGTCTAAAAAATATGTTTAATACATCTACATAAAATGCTATTATTTTCACAGCAGTCACTTGAAACGAGTAGTAAAAAATGTATTTTAAATTTTAATCTAAATATAAATAAACGTGGATATTATTTTTCGGATAAAGGATTTATAACAATAAAAATTATTAAATAAAAATCTAATACTAGTGAAACTTTTTCACTGATCTATTGATGTCAAAACCTCGATCTGTAATTATGACATAAATATTGATCAGATTTATAGCACATACAGGGGTTGTTCAGTCTACATTATATCAACCTTATTTTCAAACAATAGTCTTTATTGCAAATTACTGAAATATTTCCAATAGAAATTATCGACAAAGATGAATTTTGCAACATTTGCAGAAACATAACAGAAACATAAAACAAAGATTTAGCCAAAACAGTGACAGCGCCAACCACAGATACTCTCGTCACAGTTTTGACCAAAAAGTCAAAAATTCTAATATGAGCATTTCAAGATGTGCTTAAATAGCATCTTTCATCAAAATGTTTATGAAACCAACTCTAGTTCTACATTTTGGTTTTTTAATTTTTAGTTTTCTATGCACCTGTTCTTTTCGATCCCACACTTTTATTTAAATTTTACAACAATAGGGCTGTCATTTTCAAATCGGCTTCAATTCGGCTATGTTTTTATTATATTTCCTATGGCTATTTCTAAAAAATTATAGTGTACCTCAAAGGTTAGTAGAAATTTACAATAATGTTTATTATTTAAAAGTGTTGTTATGAAAATAATAAAAATAGTCGTCAGAAGAAGCCAAGTTATTGTATAAAGTGATCCATAGATCACACACACACAAAAAAATGTATAGTTCGAAAAGTTTACACACTTTCACAATACAATTTCCAAACTAATATACAGAAATACATAAAAGTATTTAAGATTCCCCCCCCCCCTCCAAAAAAAAAAAAAAAAAAAAAAAAAAAAAAAAAAAAAACAGTACCAGAATAACTGCATGCACTAACGCCATTTAGCACTCTAGTGGACTGTCATTATTTAACGCTAGAACTACCGAAAAATTTACTCAAGTTTTTAAAAAATTGTTTCACACCAGAAATTTTATTTAAAACTACTTAACTTTGTCATTTAATGTATTTCTGTGAGTTTTATATTTAATTTATTTTAAAAAGAAATTTCTGTTTCGAATCGGAATATATTCATTTGGTAACCGTCAAAATGATGGCTCACGGTAGTTCTAGTGTTAACCCCTTGAAGGGCACCGGTATATTATATATACCACTTAATGTTAATCCCAAAATACCACAATGACACCAGAATTTTAGAATTAAATTTTGAATTTATAAGGTACACGAAACAAAGCTTTTACTTACTTTAAAACAAATTCGTACGTAAGTCTTGGAGTCAATCAATCATTTCAATATTTTAGCTACAAGAGCACTTTGCCCCTGAAGGGGTTAAGCCATTATTTCATGTGACAGAAATTACAACAGAAATATCTTTTGATGGTTTGTAGATACTCTTGTGACCAGACCGAATAAACTCTGAAGGCGAACAGTACGTTAAGTTTATTAGTCCGCACTAGTGGCACTTAACTTTTCCGTGGCTGTTTTGAAGAGCAGGCGAGCATTGCAATGAAACCAGCTACTAATACTTCATGCACTTTTTATCGTTTTAAGTACGGGTCTATTTTCGCGTTTCCACTTTTGAAACATTTCTTATTACTGCAGTGTTTGGTATTCATACAAAAGTTTTCACGAAACTAAAAATATCAAATAAAAGTTTTAAATAAACGGGCTATATTAATTTATTTTTTGTAGATTTTAACATTAGGCTAACAAGAATTTATATTTTACAGGTAGGAATTAATATTTTATCGATATCTGGACAGGGTTGCCAGTTTGATCTCCTTTAATTCAGAAATTTCGATTACATACCAAGAATTCTTGCGTTATTTCATTGCAGACATTTCGTTATTACCTAAAGTAAAAATTATTCTTTCGGAATTTTCTGTATGAATTACTAATTTCTGAATTTTAAGAAAGGCCAATCTGGCAATCTTGTAGCTGGACATCAAATTAGTGTTGCCAGTAGTCTACTTTTTAAAAATTTAAATTGCTTGGTTGCCAGCACTTTTTTGAAATAGTAATATTCACCTTATTTAATGACATATTAAATAAAGCAAAAATAAAGTAGATTAAACTATTTTTAAAAAGTGGTGAGAATCAAACAATTTGAATAAAAAAAAGTAGTCTACTGGCAACACTAAATTAAATGCGAAGTTTTCTGAAATCTGCCACAAGAGGGCGCTATTTGCAACTAGAAAAAATTCTTCTATTCATCTGTACATACTTAATATTAATTGCTTTCCACAGATTTTCTCACTATTGTCATCGACCAAAGCCGACATCTGTAATCCTAGTTGAGCTGTGAACTGTCTTACGCTATTTTACAAAGGGGTGACATAATTGAAATGACACTTGTAGATGGCAAGTATAATCCATGTGGCAGTAAAAGTTTCAATATTAAAAATCCCATGTATTTCTGTACATTTCAGGGAAAACTGCATTATACTACTGTCTATAATTTTCGAATTATCGATTTGTATTTTCCTTTATGATGTTTGCATGACTTGGTATTCACAACAAAGATTTTATCCAATAGAATGACATTTAAAATTCCTTTTCACTAAGTTTTGTAGTGCTTATTCCATCTTTTCAAAGTAAATACATTAAGAGCAGATAATGTATTTATATGATTAATATATTCAGAGACACGAAAAGGAGTTTCCTTTTGTCCCTCATTACGAATTTCTTTTGTTCCAAAGAGTGCTCAAAATATTTGGCTTCTAATATACTCAGAGGAAATTTGCTGAGGAAAAAAAGTTATGCAATATTGATCTTACGTGTTAAAAGATTCTGAAAGAAATCATTTTTGTTATCCCAACACAGAAATCACCCTGCTTGAATCTCATTTATGCATATGAATAATTTGCAACAGGAATTTATGATATAATTCTATTCTGAATAGCACATATTGGTTTATACGTATGCATATATATTAAAGAGATGAATGAATTTTTCTCATAAAGTCACTGTAAATGAAAATTATTGGAAATACTTTTCTGTATAAGCTTATAATCTAGTAAACAATAATCATGAATAATATATTTTAATAAAACATTTTTAACAATAAAATGCTGACATATATGCCTGTTTAGTCATTATTTTATTTTCCACAAACTTTACTTTTTATGATAAAACAGGGTTCGTACGCTTTTATCATAATTTTTTAACAGAATTTTTCTATTTAATACTTAAAGAGTAGAAATTGTAGACGCCGCGTTTAATTGTAGGAATTGTAATACTTTTCTGCATTTAAATAAGGCGAAAGTTTCTATTAAAAAATGTGGTAAAAGTGCACGAACCCTGCAAAAGGGAAAAAAAAATTAAACATCAAGATTTCTACGGTTATTAATGTTTAGCACCACTGTAGCCAAATAGTAATATCCTCCTGAATTAATTGTAGCAAATTGTGGTAAAATCCACGATTAAATTGCTAATACTACATAAAATTTCTGCGATTAATACGGAGTATATTTCTATTAAAAATATTAGTATTCCACAGGTGATCTTTTAGAACGTTCTAGTAAACTGTGCGATACATTTATGTAATCAAAACATAAAATTTTCTCATAAAAGTATTGTATCCATAGAGAATGATAAATCATGTCTGTGGCCTGTTACAGCCCTACTTTTTACTACGTACTGGGTCTAAAAATTTATTTAAAACTTTTTTCAACATTATTAATTTTAATTCAGTGCATTCTAAAGCTGACCTGATATTCAATTTCAAAGGAAATTTTGACTTTTTACAGTTTTATTTGATAAATTGCTACTTTTGCGGGGTATTAAACCATATCTATGGACAGGAAGTTAATACCTTCTATATAATTTCAACAGATAGTAGCGAAAAATGCTTTAGTCTGAAGCTACAGTTCAATTACAGAAATAATATACAGTCTGTTTGTAATTTTAGTATTTGCATAAAGCCTTATTCAACAGTATCATTTCATTCTATATAATATTTTGTGTGTTACAAAAAAAGTGTTCTTAAAAAAACTGATCTGTGGAAATTATTTCCGTATATATCATACTTTCACTCATAGCATCTATGTACTACAGAAGTGTCAAATATGAAGTGTTCCTAGTTGTTTCTTACTACAATTTCAATATATTTATATTCTTCATTGTTAATAACAGGATATTATGAAATTAATATTTCGACTACGTGTCGGGACATATATATATACGTCCCAGTGAACTATGTTTTATTCTACTCGTATCCAAGTTTGAAAATTAATCTCTGACATACATTTGCATCAAGATATTTTCAAGAGAAATATACCACAAAGATTTACTTTTTTGTAAATTGCGGTGCGACAGAATATAAAAATAGTCGCCAGTCCTGTCCCGTAATCAAAGAGTGAAATAAGACGAAGATTGCTATTCATAAATACTGGAAAAAAGCAGCCCATCCTACCGTAGGATGGACATATAACGCAAAAAAAATATTCAATAAAAATATTTTCAAGAATTTGGAAAATACTTAGGCACATTAGGAAAGTTCGAAGTAATATAAAACTATTTAAAAATACTTTCAGAAATTTAAGCAATAAAAATATACATTACCAGGAAAATGATTCCAAAACACAAAATAAGTTTTGTTTTGTGTGATTTTCAAATGTGTGGCATTTTTATTTAAATCAAAGTTAACATTACATTTTAAAAGATCTACCTAAATAAATTCGAAAGTGGATTTAACACGTTAGTTACAGTAGACTTGTCGTGATCGCACTATACAATAACTGCCAATACTTTCAATTTTTTAGAATATCTAGTTCCAAATAGAAATATTAGCTTCATTTACTAATAAAAATTTGCAATTAAAAAAAGAAGATTACTATATAGTGGTACATTAAAAGTGGAAGATGTGGCAGCTATAATATACGATTTTCCATATATTTGTTCACTGCGCATTGTGAATAAAATTTGCTTTGCGCAACTTTAGAATCCATTTTCAATCGGAAAAAAATTGTAAACTTTATATTGCAGTTTAAGAAAACAAATTGTAGAAAAGTGTCATATTAATCTAACAGGTCACGATAATAGGTCGTCATAACCCTTTCAGGATCTAAATAAATATATTGCTAAAATGTTGACTTGATTATATGTCAGCAGATTTACAAGCAAATTGATTTGAAAATAATTAATTTCTTCTATTCACGTTCATTATCAAACAAAATTTTATTAAAAAAATCTGGGTAAGTTTTTACAGTGTCCTACTTTTATCTAAGATTGCTTGTTTGTACCACTTTTTTGAAATAGAAATATGTTTTTTATTTAATGAAAGAGATTAAAAAAGGCGAATTAAACAATTTTTAAAAAAGTGAAAGCAACCAAGCAATCGAAAAAAAATGAAAAGTAGCGGATTTCAAACAGCGTTTCTAGGTGCCATTTAGCAGTATGGAGTTAATATTAAATGGTATAATTACTATACCACCAACCCTTAAAGTACTGCTCATGGAATCAAGAATAATGTTGCCACTTCTGTGCGTTTATTTCTTTTGACTGTTTGACGACAGCCAGCAGCGGATACGGGATTCACAATCACTTTCCTACCAGTATCTTAACGAAATGAATTTCTTCTTTTTTGACCGTAGAACATTCCACGATTATATAAGGTGAAATTTAAATACACGAAAATCTGGTAGTACAGTGATTGTGAACCCCTTGACAAGCCGCCACTGTTTACAACTAACACTTTTTTGAAATAGTGATATACATCTTCTCCAGTCTGTCATTAAATAAGGCTAATAATACTATTGTTAAAAGAAACTGCTAACAATAAAGCAATCTTTATAAAAGAACGCCCAACTGACAACACTCAACAGAAAAGCAGATATTCGTTGCCTGAATTTTATGATGTAAGGAGTAACCATTTGCATCGCTACGTTTAAACATAACACCTGAAAGGATTTTCCAGTATTCGTAGTAATAGTTACAGCTCTATACAATATACGTAAGTGTTACCAATATAAAGCAATTTCTGGGTTTTTTTTACTTATCAGACATTACTGCATAATAATCGAGAATGCTATACATTTTTATAACTGACATTTTGTTGCTATGCCTCATATTTTACAAGATAAGGTTATCAATCTTCCATATTTCTCCACAATGGGGCGCTACAGACATTCTTACATTATAGCGCATGGCTATTTTACAATAGGTAGACACTTGTTCCACATTTTTAGCTTTATCTGTTAAAGAGAAATTGAAATATTCACAAAAAAAATCGACTTCATGTGTACCCCGAGTTTTGAATCAATATCTCCTGTAGTTATTTTTTATTCGATAATGCGTGAAAAAGAGACAATTTCAATGTATCGGATTATCAGAACGGTAATTTTGTTTCAAGTTTTCGATAAAGAGGTTTCTTTTTCGTTAATTTTAATGAGGCTTTTAATTAAAATCTTTCTTAATTAAGGGCCTACATCTTCAAAATTGCAAATCCTGTAGGACCGGATTTTTCCAAATTTTTTACACCAATAACGCCTTGCTGCTCCCGACGATCGCGGAGTTTATACGGGTACAGACAGACAAACAGACGTTTCCGTACATTAACAATAATGGCTAGCTGGCTTTGCCCGCTAGCAGGCCCCTAATTTACATCGGAGCATCGAATCTTGCAAAACCTCGAACCGTATACAACCTCGAACCGAAAGAACCTCCGGCTTGGGTCCCTGCTGCCTTCGGCACCGTGTACTGGGCGTTCTGCGCACGCTCGGGGAAACCCTTAAATTCAACCTCAAATAGTATAAACCTCTCGGCTAGTGTCCCTGCTGCCTTCGGCACCGTATAGCAGCTGTGATGTGCACGCACTGCAAAATCCACCAGTTCAACCTTCCACAGCGAGAGGACGCAATCTGTTCTATACGAACCTGAGGCACGTGTCCCCGCTGCCTGCGTCACTGTACAGAAGCGTTCTGCACACGCACTGTGAAGTTCATTAGTTCCACATTCCACCGCAAGGGGACGCACTCTGTCTTATAAGAACATAACCGAAATTTGTAAAGCTATCGAAATCCAGTCAAGTGAGCCTAACCCTGTCGTAATCGGGGCCATAGAACCCGAGTTAGAAAAGCGCCCCCGGTGACGAAACTTTCGGATCGGAAAATTCTGTCGATGTCGAGTTGATAGAGGAAAACCGCGTTGTGATGAGACCCATAGAAAGAGAATTAGCTGCAAAATCCTTTAGTTCCACCTTCCACCGCAAGGGAGTGTAATCTTTTCTATACTAACATAACTGATATTTTTGAGTCTGCCGATGTCGAGTAGAAGGAGCTATAGACGATCGTGATCGTCTATAACCAGAGATTGGAAAGGTTGTGCAATTCGGAGCTAAAATAGGTAAGTTCTATCGATGTTGAGTCGAATGAGCCAAACCGCGTTGCGATCGGACCCATACAAACCCAGATAATTTGAAATGAAATAGCAAAATCCCTAGCTTTTTCTTTTTTTTCTGTACAAAAATCGAGATTTTACTAAAATCAAAAAAATATTGGCGGAATTCAAAAATCCCTGAAATCTCAGCCCACTCTAAGAAAGGATGCATATTTTTCAGATTTGAAAATCCGATATTTTTATTAATTTTACACAGAGGCGTAGCGTCAAGGGGGGCACGGATCACTTTACTACCAGTATTTTTATATACTATATTTGCCCTTATTTAATTCATGCAGCTCAAGGATTAAATAAGGCTAAATGTAGTATATAATTATACTGGTAGTAAAATGATCGTGCCCCCCCCTGACGCTACGCCACTGATTTTACACCGTCTAATAAAACTTCAATCCTTTTCAAATGCCTCATTTTATCAATTTATCTCTTTTGGCAGATTGCGTCGCAATGTCTGATCAATAATCCGTGCAATTATCAGAACACCTGCAAATCTTTTGCTTCTGTCCTTTTGGAATAGAAATAAATGCATTTTCCATTTTCATTAATGAGTTTTAATTGATATTTTTAAAAGTTACCAATCAATTTTTAAGATTTTTTTGTTGAATTTGCGATTTTTTTATATATTTGTAAATTTTCGTGGACATAGAGTAATTATTTCGACGTGTTTCCCAAAGCGAGCGAATCTAGTGGACATTGATTCTGGCAAACCCGCATTTTTTACAGTAACCTCTTTACTGTCTGTGTCAGTATTGGAAGTTTTGTTAGTTTTTGGCTGAAATAAAGAAAATTTACGGTCCGAAATTAAAAAAAAATTCATATTTGGAATGGCAAAAATCGACTACGTGTGTACCAGGAGTTTCGGAACGATACCTCCGATAGTTTTTTTTTCCGATGCTGCGTGAAAGAGAGAAACTTTCCTTGTCTGGGATTATAAAAACGGTAATTTTCTTTTCAATTTTCGATAAAACTGTAACTTGTTTTGTTAATTTTTATGAGGTTTTTAATTAATAACATTCTTAATAAAGGGCCGACTTCTTTGAAAGTGTAATTCCAGAAGGCCCGGATTTTTTCAGATTTTTCCGAATTTTTTGACACTAGAATCGCTTTGCTGTTCGCTGCGCTAGCAGTGTTTATCCGTGTGCAGACAGACAGACACACAGACGTTTGCGAACATTAATAGCATAGATTATTTTTTTATATAAATCCCAAGACGGAATAGGGTTTTGTTAAATAATGGCCATATATGACACTTCCTGTTTAAAAGATACACCTGGTTGTCACGAATGTCGAAAAACCAACAGATCTTCGAATACCAGGTCAGTTAAAAATATAAGCTACTTCGGATGGATTTTTTAAAGAATCGTATGGCCCCTCGAATTTCACTACCACAAATTTTGAACAGTATATTTCGTTATATTTTTCCGTGAGTAAGGCAAACGGTGCTATCCGAAAATAGTGGTATTCAAATTCAAGTGACATTAACCACCCTGAAAGGTCGATGGTCGCGAAAGGGTTAAAGGTGATTCTTGCGGGGTAAAGATGTTTCAGCTTAACCCCTTCGCGACGAGCGTCCTTTACAGAATTTTTAATCTTTTGCCACCGGTTTTCAAAACAGAAATTTTCATCTAATTGAATCTCATAAACGCTAAGATTTGCATTAGCCGTGCATTTGCCGAGCGTTGCGCTTAGGTTACTCAAAATCCTTGATTTTTCCTACCAGAATTTTAGAAAAAAACTCTGCATATTAATGCTAAGACCTACAATAGTCGCCATTTTTGAGTCATTGCATTGGTTTGGTATTTAGGGGGCTGTGCGTAAAACCTTTAAAAACCTGTTTATCCCTTCTCGCCGAGCGTTGCGCGTAGGTTACTCAAAATCCTTGATTTTTCCTACCAGAATTTTAGAAAAAAAACTCTCCATATTTAATGCCAGAATTGACTAGGAAGAGGGCTCTTTTTTGGAATTCTTGTGCCAAAAGATTAAAAATTCTGTACAGGATGCGTGTCGTGAAAGGGTTAAAGATGATTCTTGCGGGGTAAAGATGTTTCAGTTTAACCCCTTTGTGACGAGCGTCCTTTACAGAATTTTTAATCTTTTGCCACCGGTTTTCAAAACAGAAATTTTCATCTAATTGAATCTCATAAATTCTAAGATTTAATAAGGCAAATCTTGCAATAAAAAACTAGTCGTTGGGGGCCACCGTAATACTTACCCATCATGTATATGTATAATGTAAAATATTAAAATAAAAATGTGTAAACTACTTATAAAATGCATTGCAATTCAAATAAAATCGTGGCTTGATGACGTCATAAAAAGGCTCGATTACTGAATTGCTTGAAAGAGGTTTTTCCTTATAACTCCACAAATAATACTCCTATTAACTAGCGGTTTATTGCATCTGATTAAGCGTCAAATTTCCAATTAAAATATATCTTTGAAGTGAAATTTGGATGAAATACAGGGTCATGAAAAATCGAAGAGTGTGGAAAATAGGATTACAAATATCTCGGCAACTCATTATCCGATCGACTTCATGTTTTATGCAAAATTTATGTTTTTTTATTGTTTTTTATATTTACTACTTAAAATAAACAATTTCGAAAATTTTTATATACCTTTCATCAGAACGAATATTTCGAGAGTCCGAAAAAAAATGTTCCGGTTAATCGAGGTTATTGAAATGAAATAGGCTTCTTCCCATTACTACATACTAAGTACATACCAAATTGCAAGTCTCTATCTCAATTTGTTCGGGAGATAGAGCGTTTACAGACACACAGACACACACACAGACACACACACAGACACACACACAGACACACACACAGACACACACACAGACACACACACACAGACACACAGACGGACGGCAAATTTTTTTTTTTCTAAAAATATGTTTTTTGGAATCTCCAGTGTCTGAAACGTATAAATCCGTCAAAAAAAAATTTTCGATTTTCAAAACGATTACAAGACTTACCCTATACTACGTATGATGGGTAAGTAATAACTGTTAGGAATAATCGAGGATTCTGAGCATCTTATGCGTCACGTATATGTGTCGTTCGTCCCCAAGGGGTTAATAGGAAGCATTGGCAGTCCCAGAGGGCAAGGTTATGCAAACGAATTTTTTCGAATAAAAATATGTGCCTTATTTAAACGGAGAATTCGGCGATTACTATTCAGAAATTCTAATCAGACAGAGGTATGTATAACGCTACCCTCTTTCCTCTGGGTTCGTCAATGATTTATATATATATATATATATATATATATGTATATTTTAATTGTATGGTATACAGCAATAAAAGCAAAAACGTTTAAACATGCTTTAATTAAAATCCTTTATGTGCAATATTTCAGAAAATACTTTTCAAATAATAAATATGCATTTGCAAATAATAGTAAATTTCCATTGACTGAAAATGAAATTATATAAGTGTTTTATGAAATATATATTTTGTGTGACGCAAAATGCAAATTTGTCATATTTTTATCATCACGGTATTTCAGTAGTTCAGTGTAATTCAAAATCTGTAAAATATGAATGTTTCTTTATAAAACAATGTTACAATATGTATACAGGGTGTATCTGAAATGCTTCAACAAACTTAGAGGGATAATAGTACTCATGAAGACGAACAAAAAATGCAATGGAACATGGAGTCGCAAATGACGTTTAACCCTTTCAGGGGGAGTGGTATGTTTATGAAACCACTTAATTTTAATTCCAAAACGCTACAAATGCACCAGAATTTTGCTAAAATCTTTTCCATTTAATAGGTATGTGAAATATAGCTTTTTTCTTATTTACAAATAATTTTTTTGTAAATTCCGGTGCCAGTAATTTATTTCAACATTTTAGTACTAAAAACACTTTGCCTTTGAAAGGCTTAAAGGATGAAAATCAAGAAAATGCGTCTGGAAATGGACAAACTGAGACAAGAAAGAAACATTTCAGAAAATTATTTATTGCACAGAATAGGTACAACACAGCTCGTGATGTACAGAGAAAACAAATATTTTACAATTGTTCAAAGTGTCGACCGCGGACATTATTACACAGAATAGATCTACTGACGGGCACGCTATGTGTAATAATGTCAGCGGTCGACACTGAACAATTGTTGTAAAATATTTGTTTTCTCTGGACATCACGAGCTGTGTTGTACCTATTCTGTGCAATAAATAATTTTCTGCAGTATTTCTTTCTTGTCTCAGTTTGTCCATTTCCAGACTCATTTTCTCGATTTTCATCCTTTAAGCCTTTCAGGGGCAAAGTACTTTTAGTACTAAAATGTTGAAATAAATGACTGGCACCGGAATTTACAAAAAAATTTGTTTGTAAATAACAAAAAAGGCTATATTTCACATACATATTAAATGGAAAAGATGTTAGCAAAATTCTGGTGCCATTGTGGCGTTTTGGAATTAAAATTAAGTGGTTTCATAAACATACCACTGCCCCTGAGAGGGTTAAATGTCATTTACGACCGCATGTTCCATTGCATTTTTTGTTTTACTTCATGAGTACTATCATCCCTCTAAGTTTGTTGAAGCATTTCAGATACACCCTGTATATTTCAAGCTTTTACAACAAATAAAAAGTCGTGTAATATTATAAACATTTTAAGACTAAGTGTTACTTTATCTTCATACTCAATTTGGTAATTTTTTTTCGCAACAAAAGCAAATATTGCTTTTTAAAATGTTCAGAAAAATATTATATTTTTATGATTGCGTTTCCAAAATTAAGTAAATTTGTCAAAACTGTTTAACTCGCAGGCAGTTTATATTTTTTGAAAAAAATGACATGAATCAGTAACTAGCTTTCGTTTCCAACCTTAAACGCCCATGCTTACAAAATTCACAGGATGTCATTTAAAATTTAAAACAATTTCTCCTGGGACTTGTTCATTCGAAATATTTCTTATTCTTCTATTGCTAAAAAAGTCTTTTGCATATATCAGTAACACTTTTCTTTATACAAAAGAAGAACTTTATTTTTCTACAAATTTAAAGTTGATGAATTGACATTTAGTTGTTAAGCAAATAATTTATACGCTTTTTTTATATTCAACGTTTTTAAAGATTGAATTCCACGTTAAATAAAATACAATAAAAAACACGAAAAATTTTAATATATATTTTTTCCTGTATTGCTTGTTTCTGTATAAAAAATGATAAAATGTGTCAAACTGCGATTCAAAAAACTTGCCAAATCTCGGAATTTTTAAGTACAACTAATTTAAACAAAATCTCTATATTTACCGCAGAAATTCTGCAATTAAATATAGAACAAATATTTTTAGTAGAAAATAATCGTATTAAAAATTCAGAGATTTGTCATATCTATATTAAATAAAGCCAATATTATAAATCACATATAGGTATTTAAAATCCGTTATTCATAGAATACCATATTGATAGAATAGCGACCACTTAAAAGAAGGTGCTGCTTTCCAAATATCTTACATGGTTGCAAGTGTTTTAGCCGTATGTTTGGAAAATGTAGTTTTTATTGATAAAAAAAATGCTGAAAATTAACAATATAAGTTTGCAATAAATTACTTCGGGGTTCCATCTTAGTAGAGTATGATACTCTTCTTAGGATGCTTCCTAATGTAAAGGACACGTCGGATATAGGATATCTACAGTAGGAAACTACTTTTCATTTGGATACACCATATACTTGCGTCCACATGATTGCTTGGTTATAGATTAGGACACTGTCTGTAAGTAAAGATTTGTACTGGTTGAATCCCGATCAGTTTCGTAGCCAATGTGGAGGTCCAGACTCATGTTACCAATATTGAAAATTTGATCAAATACTCAAATCAAGATATATAACTTAAGGGTTTTCTTGCCAATGTCTTAGTACCATTTGAAATATTCTTCCTAACAATATGGCATTACTTTAATGACAGGGCTCCCAAATGGTCCGCCAACAGAATACCAATAATTTTTAGCAGAAAATTTCATGGTATATTTCTACAACATTTCCGATAAAAATTACCTCTGTAGGTGGTTTCTGCACAATTTGCAAGAAAAATTTAAAAATAAAATTTTTTTCAGAAAATACTGGTATTCAAAAAGCGGACCATTTGGGAGCCCTGTAATGATATTACTATTACTTTTTTTGTAAATTAGCTATCTTTATTGGAAGCATAAACATCTGGGGCAAAAACGAAACTTGTCACATATGCTGCCACCAAGCGACATTAAAAACAAATTATATGTTGGATATTATAATTTACAATATTAAGCAACAGACTGCAGTGTTAGATTTATTTCCCCAAAAATATGGCTTGGCACTTTTTTGCCCCGACCCCCTCAAATAAGAAAGCTCTTCCTTCAGAAAAAAAAGTAATAAAATACTTTACCTCTTCAGAGGGCTTGGCTTCCTGAAGTCCCTGTTTAAGATATATTTGAAACGCATAAAATTAAAAGGGAAAGCATAATTAAGAATTGCCTTTCACGGGATGTTCGTGGCTCAGAGCCTCATGTTGAAAAATTCTTAGTTCTTTTTATCTTAATGTGTAATTACTTTATATCACTTACTAAAACTCCATTTTACTTTATTTTTTGCAACTCATCAGAGGTAAAGGAATTTTAATTAAATTTCTAAATCCAAGGAGGGACAATGGCTCTATCCTACCCCTCACTCTGCCGGCGCATATAGCATATACTATATATTTATTATATTTTTTTAAAATATTTAAAAATATCATAATCTTAAAAAAAGAATTAAATTTAAAAAATGTCGCTGTAATTTGCTACACCAAATTAAATTTACAGCAGAGTAAGTACTGTTACACAGAAGCGTCGTTAAGGAAATATAGAATATCATAACTATTATACTATTTAGCTTCTATTTTTACGGTGCAGCCTCTTGGTTTAATAAATTAGAGATATATTGTTTTTAAATCTATGTTTTTCTTTCTAGCGCTTTAATTTTTTTTTATAATCTTTTTATTTTATTCTAAATTACGTTCATTTTTCTTTTTGAAACTTCATTTGAATGTAATCTAAGTCATTTTTTTAAATCGGCATTTATGTAGGTAATTGTCTATGTAGACATTAAAGTTGTTGTTTGTCCGGGACGAATCGGGTAGGGCTTGGAACGAATTTTTAGCTTTAATTGAGACAGGACCTGGAATTACATGGAACTGGGAGGAGCATGCGGACCGCTAATGTCAGTGCCTGCAAACTAGCGAAATTCCAGTGTAATATATTGAGAAAGAATCCAACCAGTGTATATGCCACTGTATATGCAAATCATAAACACTGTAGCCATTCATAAGCTATTGTAATTTAATAAGGAGAAAGTTGTGAAAAGAAGAGAATTTGTCGATAGCGGAGGAAAGCCCCTCACATGTTTACTTACCTCCCATGCAGATATAATATCCTGGAAAAGGAAAGCTTCCATTAACTATCTTTTCTATTCTTTTTTCTTTTGTAAAATGTGCATGAAAAGACATTAGATGTCTGAAGGAGGCATTTAGAAGAGTTCCTGAGCAAGTCAACCTGAGATGGTATATTTCTTCTGTCTTCTCATTCTTCTCGAATCATTTTGTGGTTATCGACAAAAGAAAGGGAAGTTTCAACAAAAGAAAGAGTAGTTCACCCAAATGTTAACGGCTCCTGCTCTTGAACTCCCACCTTTAGACATGCTAAGAAAGTAATAAAAGATGAAAGGGATCGCTTTACCACTTCAGAAACTCCGCCACTTAGACCGCTATCTTTTTGCTTTATATATAGTCTGTTGTTCAATATTTGTTTTCGAACCGTTCATTTTTCAGTATATTAAATAGAAAGCTTTACAAGTTTTCATAACTGAAGTCCGATTTTAAGTTAAGAACACTCCCTATAGCCACAAAAATAAATACCGTATATACTCGTGTATAAGCCGACCCCCAAATTCGAGACAAAAACACGATTAAGACCAGTAATTCAAAGTGGTTTTCTGCAACTTATTTAATCTCATTTAATTCTAAATTATTTAAGACGGAGAAAACCATTGTAAATTATTGGTATTAAATGTCTTTTCATCTCGAATTTGGGGGTCGGCTTATACACGAGTATATACGGTATATATCTAGAAGAGAAATGAATACAAGCGGGAAAAACTTCTACCTTACGGCAGAATATAGATTGGCCACCCACGGATTTCATCGTTGAGATTTTTTAAGCCAAGTCTAACTTGTCAAAAAAAATAACGTGTTTGTTAGCATAAGCCAGCTTCTCGTGGTTCATGAGATCTTTTTGAATGAGTTCGCACTTCTTTTCTTTGGGAAACACTTTTTTTATTTTCAAATTCCTCCTTCGTCAAAATGTAATTTTCGACGTTCAAAGATAATGTCTGCATCAATTCAAACCATTGCAGCTCGGTCGCAGACAATGTGACAAATAGAGTCGAATTCTCCACCGTCGCATTGCGGCATACACACGTTTCTTCTCGTTTTCCCAATGAGCAGGTGAATTTTTTATGTTTTTAAGGAATTTGTAGAAATCGTCGTGCTGAATGAGGTCGATCACAAAACTTTCATCGACCAAATTTTCGGCCGTGAGTTTTCCATTCAGTGATTTCTTTTCCGAACGAAAATGTAGATAGCATTATTATGACGAAAGTGATTAAATTTTCTATACGCGTACATCAAATGATCGGGTCGGACTGCCCGTCGATCGGACCGTCGTATTTCTGAATTGGCGATTTTGGTGTAGGTGCACTCCTTTTTAAGATGTCTCACTTTTCCACACTAAATAGTCGGAAAGGACAGTTCTTGGGCATTTTCATCAAAGATTAGTGACTTAGGTATTTGATTTTCACCGGGTGCTAAGCAGATCCAACGGTCGTCGGTGAGCAACGTATGTGTCGCTCTCAGGTCTACTTCTGACTCGTCGACTTCCACTTCTTCTTTAAAATCAACTATTAGCTTATCCATGTCAAAGTTTTACCATATTATTTCCCACTTTTCCGACAAACGCACTTGATAGAGTGCTGATAGAGTTCCTGTCGAGTGAAGTACCGGGCTGCCGCATGGATTTTTTGTGGACTAACGATCGCGCTCATATAGTCTGATTTGTAAGTCAAACGTCTTTTTAACTTAACGTAGACCGTATAGCATTCATCTAGATTGCGTGGCAGGTGATCCACGGTGGAATATAATTTTATAGGCACGTTCCCCACCGAACCCTTCAATTTGAATTGCCATCTGTGAACGGCATAGATTTGCATGTAAGGGATACGAAACGCCACCAGTCGTTCTTCTAACGGATTCAAACATTTTAAGCAGTCAGGTATTTCTGGAAATTCGAAACCGTTTGATATGGTGTACTTGGGAATTTTCAGTTTCATCATATCACCGTAACGCGTTTTACAGAAAGAGCCATCATCGACCATATTTTTATAAAATGTCAGCTTTAGAAATTGTGCGGTCGGTCCTTTAGCGATTAATCTCGATTTCGAAATAGGACGAATCTAAATTTTAAACCATATTCGATCGTAGCAGTAATATTTGTGGTACGGACCATCGGATATAGTGTCAAAACACCGATTGGGTATTATTTGAAATTCTGGTTATACGCAGGCGCAGTTGAGATCGATGTTCCTTTTTTGTCGTTTGACATCGGGAGCATCGAGTGGAGATACTAATTTATTACGTTTATAAGCTCTTTGAAGTGAGATAGCTTCTTGAGCGTGAAAATCGGGATATTAGGTAGCTTTCAATACTAAAAAGTATAAAGCTACCTATTGCAGCCGTTCGGAGGAAAGCAGTTCCCGAAAATGTCGATATATTTTCACCGATCATGACCCCCAGACCCCAAAAGCACCCTCCGTTCAAATGTTGATTTATATATATAGATATATCCATATATATATATATATATATAAATATATATATATATATATATATATATCTGACTTATGTCATACGATAACGCTCGTATTTATAAATCAATTTTGATGAAACTAATTGTGCGTATTAAGCTCACCAATGTCTCGACCGAGTTCGTTGGCCAGCTTGGTCCGGCATTTTGTTTCAAGATGGCGGCCATTTAAAAATTTAACACTAAAATAAATATACCAAAAAAATAAAAATTCAAATTTATTTTTTAATTACGTGTTAGTCCTTGATACAAGGATTCCAGAGCATTTTTTGGTTTACCTCTATCTTAAAAAATGGCTGAGATAGAGCAGTTTGAAATTCTAGGATGGCTGACATTTTGAAACAAAACAGCACATTAACGCCATTACTTGCAAATTATTTTCTTTCATTGTTGTAATAATTTTCCCAATCATATGCATAAAACTATATATCCATATCCGTTAGCGCCAAAATTGGCAAAATTGGCGACATTGGCGAAAAAATTTACAAAATTTGCGACATTTGGCGAAATATCACCAAATTTGGCGACCAAAATAAGTCTTCATAAATGCAGCCAATTTGGCTATTGCTCAATAATTTGGCAATTTTCTTATTAAAATTCAGTATTAACGAATCTTTTGTAAACGTTTCTTTGCATTTTAACTTGCTGTTTTCGTGTAACATTAGCTAAAATTTTAAAACGAAGATATAGGAAAGCTACCTTTTCCTCCCGGTACAGGCCGGAAGGACTTTTTTCTTTTAGTCTGCATGATTTTAAGCATTTTATCACGATGTCTTCAGAGGGAAATGAATTAGGAGGACGACACATTTTAGGCCGCGGAATACAAGCTGTATCATTCCCGTGTTTCTTAATCCAATAGCGAGCAGTAGCATGCGTAATATACAGGGTACGTGCAGTTTCAGAAATCGAAGTATCGGCATAATAAAGAAAGGTAATTTGATTTTTAATATCGTCTGTAACAACCAGCTATGTATAAACGGTGTCGATAAGCTGACCAAATGAACAAGCTTTTTAACCCGTTCTTAACTTAGCATATAAACGCAATGACAACAAACAATTTTAAAATATCTAAATAACAAATAAGAATTCCCCTGTTAAAGTGTTAAGTTCTTCAATAACTATTCAATTTAGAAAAATATTTTTCTACTTCTGTGCAATTTCTTTATGAAATTTAATTTATCATGTTGATATGGCAGCAGACGATAAAACGATATCTTTGGAATAAGGGAATAAATAGAAGAAAAAGTTTTGTTGATGTTTGTGATAAACTGTTTTCCTTATTTTTAAAAAAAGGTATATACATAATTCACTTTTATATTTTAACAGAATAATAAGTCTATTATAATTTGTTACTTATGCTATAGCCAGTATACACGATACACGTCGGGACACATTGCCGTTATAATTATCTTTTTAGGCGTGAAGTTTCGCTATGGTACTTCATTGTGAAGTTTGGTAATTTTTGAAAATCAATATTTGAAAAACGGCATAATCATTAAATTTGAAATTTATATCAAGAAAAATACAATTTTTTACCTTTCTAACGCAGTTTGCCTAACAATTTTGTGACAAATACTTTTTGAGCTATTCATTTTTTCAGTAACTTAAAATGTTTCATTTTCCGGGATTAACCTGTGGCAACGATGGATGGCTGAGACTTTTCATAAACATGAATTTTACTGTTGCCTGAAAGAATAAACCACCCTGTGTGTGGCTAAAACACTAAGACATAATCACATGTATGTTTGCTGTACTTTCTAAATTTCATTACATCTGCGTAAAAAATGTCCAGTTTTAAACCAGAAAGGACAAACGTATTTGGGAAACACTTATTCTAGTCATAATTTTGTCAATTTGAAATTATCGTTATATTCAGGTTCCGATGTATATACCATTAACGCATAAAAAATAACTACGTAATATGTAATTTAATCACTTTAATTGTTTTGTGGCAGGTCAGATTTTATTTTTAAATATTTAAATTTGTAAAAGGTTTTTGAAGTGTCTATTTTTAAGATAAATAATTTTGTAAAGCGTGCTGCTTTTTGATCAAAACTTTTGTCAAGGGTCCTGTTTTAAGATGGAAACTTACTTTTGTGAAAGTTCCTTATTAGGACTAAAAATTTTTCCAGCCAGATCCCAACGAAGATGAAAATGTCTGGGAATCCTAGTTTATTTTTAGTTTCGAAAGTCCTGAAAATTTTGTGACAGTACTGTCTTTACGTGAAATGGGTGATAGTGCGCATACAGTTAACAAAATCTTAGTAAAGAACACAAATAAAAATTACTAGTTTTTAAGTAGTTTGCTACACAATTATCTCATGAAAGCTGATTTAGATGGTTTGCAGGTTGTTTTTGAAGTTTGGTGATTATTACTCTCCTTACAAGACCCCCCCCCAAAAAAAAAATAAATAAAATAAATAAAAAATAAATAAATAAATAAATAAATAAATAAAATTTATAAATAAATAAATAAATAAACTAAAAAATGAATAAATAAAATAAATAAAAATGTCAGTATTTGGATGTAAATCAGCGTTAGTAAAAGGTGATATCTGATTCTTATATAATTTTCTGATAAAGAATTAGTACTTAGTAATACAAGTAAATATTTAAAAAAACATTTGTTTAGCTTTTAAAATATTATTAAAACCACTTATACTGTGTTTGTAGTTATACATAAGGATGAGAAAAATTAATCTTAATAATTATAATAATACTCTTTAAGTAATTCATGCAAAATATATTAGGTTATGACAATTTCGGTTTAAAATTTTTATACAAATTAAATTTAACACCAATTTTTTCAAGTTTCACAAATGTGATTCCAAAAGTTTTTTTCTGATTAACAATTTATCTTATTGCATATTTTATTAATATAAAAAATAAATTTTAGATATCTGAAATAAACATTGAAAAATATTTAGTGGAATGTTAAAAAAATGTTTCGTGCTCTCCTTCATGTTGAGTACCACAATTTATGAGCAGTAATCATCGCCTTATGATACATAACATAATAATTTTCTGCGATTACAGAAGGCGAAAATTACTATTCAAAAATCGCGGTACTCAAACGCAAAGACGATATCAAACCTGCAAAATACTAGATTAAAAGCAGAAAGCGTAAAAATGTTACTATTTCAGCGTTCGCACGCTGTTACCACAATTTTTAATAGAATATTTTGCCTTATTTAAATACAGAAAAGTATTACAAATCCTGCAATTAAACGAGTTGTTTACAATTTCTGCTATTCAAATATTCAATAGAAAAATTCTATTAAAATTGTAGTAAAAGCGTACGAACCATGTACCTTGTGTCCCAAAAATGACTGATGGATTTTAATATTCAATAACTTGCAAACGGTGACCTATATTAAAAAATTCTTGCAGGAGAGTTATGTATGATGTCAGGAGTTTTTTTTTACTGTGATTCTTGATTTTAGATCGAATTTCACACAATATATGGCGCTGACAGCGATTGGCGTTCAGTGGAGGCCGAAACTGACGCCGCTCAGCATTGATGCACCGCCCTCTGACTTATTTGATCTCAGAAAAAATGGGCAAAGAAAACTTTTAGAAATTATTGGGGATGAAGTTCGATGGACCGTTCAAACGCTGAAAAAAAAATCTGCCTGTGATAGCCGTCACAGAGTAAGGAGATTTAAACAGAGAATCAACTCTCATAGACTTCAATGGTAACTTCTTTAACATGGGATTACACATAGACAGTGGCGATATCTGCAGATGACGCAGAAACTACGCCGATAACAGAAGCGAGGTTTCTAATAACGGCTATATATCGCTTTCTTGGCGACAATTGAGGGAAGGGGAAAAAAACGGCGACTGCTTGTTGCTGCTTGTTATTTAAATCTTATTTTTGATATTATTTAACATAGTACAATCCGCAATTATTATTTTTTCAATTGCATGCATATTTATAAGCATATAAAATTCTTCGAATGTTCAAGAAATTAGAATCATTAAATTAACCTTCGTACCCTGTTGAAATTTTACTCAATGTTGATAAAAACATTTAACACCAGTATTTGTTTTTGAAAATGATTTAACATATTTATTTAACGTAGTTTTGTGTAGCATTTATTTACCGTAATTTCCGGCGTATAATCCGCAGCTCAAAGAGTCGTTTTTCGACCCAGAAATTTTATTCAATAACTGTAGTTAAATATTTACAGCGATCTTTTAAGTTACATTTTACAAAATAATATTTCTGGGTCAAAAAACGACTCTTTGAGCTGCGGATTATACGCCGGAAATTACGGTAACTTATTTTTTTTTTACTTACACTGTTACTTTTACTACTACTTTAACTTACATTTACTTAACTTACTAAAAAATCTGGTTTCAATCGAATTAAATAAATTATAGAAGTGGGTCTATTCGACCCATTCAGCGTAGGAAGGTTAAACACGGTGATAGTGTAACAATGATAGTGTAAAATTCTGATGAATTGCTTATTCTTTTAATTTTAGAAATAAACAGGTATTCATCAGCAACGAATAAATTAAAGTGGAAAGTAAAAATAAACGCTTTTAAAATTTGTAATATTTCAAATATTTTAATAATAATAATTTCAAATATTTTAAGCAATTAATTTCTAAATTCTATTAAATTTGTCGGCAAAATTTTAAAAGTATTGGAAATCCATATCGAAAATTTAGCATTCATAATTTTACGTCTAAATCCATTATGTAAACATTCTATTTTCATTTCAGATAAAAACTGAATTTG
This sequence comes from Maratus michaelseni, assembly GCA_963931845.1. Classification (NCBI taxonomy): domain Eukaryota; kingdom Metazoa; phylum Arthropoda; class Arachnida; order Araneae; family Salticidae; genus Maratus; species Maratus michaelseni. The sequence continues at coordinate 165,843,115 of OZ007586.1, forward strand.
AAAAATCGTCTGCATCCCCATAGGAAAGCATTATGGCCTAAAAAAATGTTCTATATTTTCCGAATGAATGAACCAAATTTAACTAAAGGCTATACAGCTAATTCCGGATACCTGGCCAACATACCAACTAAAAGTCAACCTAATCGGACCATTTGTACGGAATACAGAAAAATGGAAACCAAAAACTTTTCGCATCTCCAAAGTGAGCCTTAACAATTCGTTTCGGCAAAAATCTGTCAACACTGAATATATATAAAATATTTCAAACAGTACGGAACTTGAAAAACAAGAACAAACATAACAGATGAAAATAAATCATAACTTACATTTTGAAGAATTATAATGACCTTTTTGATCTTCAAAGAGTAATTTTAATAATAAATATTAATCAAGATTCAAAAATCAAATAGTGAACGCCGAAAATTTGCACTTGTGCAAATGACAACAGCAAAAACTGTCAAGCTGAGTTGGGTTACAATTAACACGTTCGCTGTCAAGCTAAAAATGCCGGAATTTTCATTTTATTTAGAAAGTTCAAATTCATACTAGAAAAAACTAATAGCAATATTTACTTTGTTTTGTTACAGACAAAATTCTTCTTTTGAAATTTTCGGTGCGAATAACTAATTTTAGATTAAAGAAACGTAGATAGCACTACGAGTGTACTCGTAGTTGGCAGCGAACATCTTAAACGGAAATCACGAAAAAAATCGCCAAAGCGTTGATTTAGTTTATAAGTCATCCGCCGCAGTCGCTCTTTTCAGGCGAAGTTGGATCTCTGTCTTACTCTGTGATAGCCGTCATCTAATATTCAGGAGGCGGCGCATCCATGCTGAGTGGCGTCGGTTTCGGCCTCCACTGAACGTCAATCGCTGTCAGCGCCATCTATTGTTTGAAATTTGAACTAAAATCAAGAATCACAGTAACAAAACTCCTGACATCGCACATAACCCTCCTGTAAGATTTTTTTGATATCTGTCACCGTTTGTAAGTTATTGAATTTTAAAATCCATCAGTCATTTTTGGGACACCCAGTATTTGCAAGGAAGATACTACCATTATTTTCAAACCGTAATATTCGGCGAATTAATAAATGAAAATTTATAATCTGCAACAAGCATACTCCAATGTTAAGACCATAGACACTTTAATTTAAATATCCGTACGTGGTTCGAGAAATAAATCTTAACTTAAATGTCCCTTGTAATCTAAAAATTTTTAAAATTTTGTTGCTAAATAATTTTCTAAGTTCTTTTTTAATTTTATGTAAAAAAAAAAACCTTGTTTATTTTAAAAACCATTATTTTACGTTTGACTTATTAGAAAAAATATTCAAGCTTGAAGAACAGAAATGTGAACAGCAAAACTTGGAGCAAATAATTTTCTTTTATCCTATTTATATTCTCTCTTACCTTTCTAAAAATACAAGTTCTTTGAACAAAAGATTCTAAAATAATTCGTATTACATTAAAACTTTTATTTAAAATGAATACTTTTCGGCAAACGTTGCAAAAATGCAATAATTAAAAACTTCGGTCTAGGTTTTGTTTAATCAAAACATATAATATATTTTTCGCATATTTAAAAATTTTATACATTTGCATCTTCCTTTCCAAACAAAAAATGCGTACATCAAAATTAAGTTTTGATTAAAATTTATTGTAAACATAAAGAATGAATTCTCGAACTTTTTATGTAGAGAGAAACAAACTAAAATAAAACAAATGAAAATATAATATGACGATAAGAAATGTTTTATGGAAGGCATTTTTCAGTTTGCACAGCTTGTATTTAATACAGAGTTGCCACATTTTTTACTATTTTGTTTACCATTATTTCCAAACGTCAGCATACTTGCTAACATTACGTAAAATTGTTCAGTTTGACCCAAATCAAATAATAAGTTGCCTGTCCAGTACTTATTTTTTAGTGAGATTACTTCCATTTTTTAGAAATTGTAATATTCGCCTTATTTAATTATAGATTAAATAAGACACAAAAAACGAATTTATCATATCTTCTAATACGAGAAAATCTTGTGTGTGGTTATATATATTTATGCAAACTTTATCTTATAAACGGCTCTAACGATTTTGACGAAATTTTGTATCCTACCGTTTTGGGGCTCCAGAAAACTATTGGTCTAGGTTACAAAATCGAGAAAATTCGATTAGTGGGACATTTTGGGTCACAATGGGTCAGGGTCAAGCTAATTATATCTAAAAAACGGTTCAAACGGTTTTGACTAAATGTTGTATCCTACCATTTTCGGGCACGAGACGACTATTGGGCTGGGTCACATGTTCGAGAACTTTCGATTAGTGGGTTAATTTTGGGTCAACGCGGGTCAAGTTAATTTTATCTAAAAAACGGCTATAACGATTTTAATTAAATTTTGTATTCTACGAGTTTCGGGTACGAGAAAATCATTGAGCTAGGTCACATGTCCGAGAAAAATCGATTAGTGGGTCATTTTTCAGTCAATATGGGTCAAGCTAATTTTATCTTAAAAACGGCTCAGATTATTTAGACTAAATTTTGCTTCCTATGTTTTTCGGTCACGAAAAGACTGTTGGGCTAGGTCACATGTCCGAGAAAATTTGATTAGTGGGTCATTTTGGTCATGGATCGTTATGGGTCAAGCTACTTTTATCTTAAAAACGGCTCAGAGGATTTGAACTAAGTTTAGTATCCTACAGTTTAGGGAACGAGAAGACTATCGGGCTAGGTCACATGTTCGAGAAATTTCGATTAGTGGGTCATTTTGGTCATGGATCATTATGGGTCAGGCTATTTTTATCTTAAAAACGGTTCAGAGGATTTGAACTAAATTTTGTATCTTACGTTTTTTGGGTGCGAGAAAATCATTGGACTAGTTCACATGCTCGAACAAATCCAATTACTGGGTCATTTTTGGGTCACTATGGGTCAAGCTAATTTTAGCTAAAAAACGGCTCAGGCTATTTTCATTAAATCCTATTTCCTACGAGTTTCGTGCACAAGAAGACAAATGGGCTTGGTCACATTTTCGATAAAATTTGATTAGTGGGTAATTTTGGTTATGGGTCATGATATTTGAACTCAAAGCTAATTTTGACCGAGCGTAGCTCGTTCTTCCTTGTTCGTATTATTTTAACACGAAACATACCAACAATTTTTCATTTTTGCAGTTGATAAAAGAATATATGTCAATTCGAACGAGAAAATTATAAAAATAAATAAAATAAAACACAGAAATAAGTTACGTAAAAAAGTTAAACAGATTTATCCCATTAACAATTTCGTTTTCACATTCTCGATAAACTAAACATAGTGTCAATACGAAACTTTTTACGTACTAAAATATTTCACTTGCATAGCCCAAAACTATCTGACAGTTCATTTGTAATAACTCCAAAAGCGTTTAGCTATGTAGCATGCACAATGTTCTTGCCCGACCGTCGTTCTGACAAACTGTTAAGGGGTTATTTAAAAATTCTGGTGTAGAGTATTTTTACATAGATTGAGGAACATTTCTGGTATGTTTATCGTTAAGTAAGTGGTAGTATTCAAGCTATTTGAATAAATATAGGGTTCAGAACAGGCAACACTGATTAAATAAGCATGTTTTAAGACAGAATATGTATTCAATAAAGAGTTCCTTTCGCCTACATAGTATATATTTCGTTTTATTTATGAAGTAAACAGTATTGTTAGAATAATGTTTTATAAATTTTCTCAAAAAGGAAAATTTTAAGCAAAGTTGGAAAAAATAAAAATATTCGTTGAACATTTCTAAAAGAAATTTACCACGAAGGATATTTTTGAAAATATTAAAAAAAAAAAAACAATAAAAATATTGTCGCATGTGGTAATTTCACTTCTGCATGTTATACTTGACAGTGTAACGTAAAACCCTGTGAAAACATATTATACTCTGATAAACATGTATATCTGCCAATCTTCATTTTTTCAAAGTAAAATAAACATTTTGTGATCCGTAAAATTAATTTAATATAGGATTGTCCAATCTACGGCCCGCGGGCCACAGATATTCCCTTTTTTCCGTATAGAATAATTCATCTTGCTTAATGAAAAAATACGATTGAACTATTTAACTGTTTTGCCCGTACTGCGTTCGGGCAACAAGTGTTTGCTTGCTTCGTTACTAAAATCTTTCGGACACCACTAATTTTTAACTGTAATTTTGGCTTTATTAATACGCAGATATTTTTCGATTCTAAAGAGACAGATATTTTAGTACGGAAAAAGTGGTGTACGGACCCTATTTTTAGTTTATGGATTAAAAAAAAGACAATTAAAGGGTTAATAACGTGATGATTGGGAGTGATGGAGGTAATGGCAGTGGCTTTCAGGCAAAATACACTGCTGGTCATCCAAAATGCAACACCATGAAGGAGTCATCCAAACAGCGTGTAATTTGCACCATGCGTTCTCATCGATAGGATATGCAAATAATTCCGATTTCAGCGCACGCGCACATCATAGGAGACTGCAGCGCCCTTTACAAACTGTATATAAATTGAGGACAAATTGCCGTTTTGAAGAATGTGATTTGTTCTCTCGTACGTTTGTTTGTGTGTGCAGCTTCAGTATCCCTCGAAGAAAAAAAATGAGCACTTTCGTGCATGTTTCTGAGTTTGACCGCGGCATAATCAATTCATACAGTGATTGCGGATTATCCTTCCGAGAAATCACTCATCCTGTCAGACGTAGCCAAGCAACAATCATGCGGACTTGGAATCGGTGGATGGAGGAGGAAACGACTGGCCGACAGGAGCGATTGCAATCGTCTCGTCACACCACTTCACGGGAATATAGGCATATTGTGCGCAGGGCACTGATGGAGCGCACTGCCACAACCGCAACCATATCACAACGAGTACAGTCTGCAACGCAACAATCGGTGTCCGTACGATTAATTCTACGTCGTTTGCAGTACAGTGGAATGTCCGATAGGCGTCCATTGCTCCGTTTACCTTCGACTTTAAACCACAGGCATTTGCATTTGCAATGGTGCACTGAACAGCGGAGGTGGGCATCTGAATGTCATTACATTGTATTTTTGCTTCCGCCTTCAGTATCACGATGGCCGGATTAGAGTTTAGAGATACCGTGGGGAAAGGCTCCTACACTGTTGTGTTATGCATTGTCATACTGGTCTTGCACCCAGTGTTATGATGTCGGATGGTATTGGATGACACTCCCGTACCACCCTGCTATGCCTTAAAGGTAAACGTACCAGCAAACACTACATCTCTGAGGTTTTGCAGCCTGTTCTCCTTCCTAACATTCAGGGCTTGTCCGCGGACACTTTTCGATAGGACAATGCCCGACCAAACGTTGCACGCAATGTTCAAGCTTTCTTCTTAGCCAACCATATTGCATTGTTACCATGGTCTGTTTCTTCTTCAGATCTATTGCCATTGAACATGTCTTGTCATTGATTGGAGAACGCCTAACCCGGCATGCCTCACCCGAGGGTACACCAGGCGAATTTTGGCTACGTGTGGAGACATCATGGTCGGACATTCCCCAATAACACATTCAAAGCTTCTGTAACTCAATGCCTCGGCGTGTAGCAACGGTTAATGACAGACGCGGAGGCAATAATTCTTACTGATTTTATCGTCTTCCTGGCCTCAAAGAAGCTTGTATTTCAAATCAATTAACATTCTTAATATGTGTAATCTATGAAATAAATTTAGCTTTGACATCTCTTTTCCTTCTTGGTGTTGCATTTTGGATGATCAGCAGTGTAGATAGATCCCCATTATTTGAAATAATATCTTGTTTCTATGCAGAGTTTATTTCCAATATTTCATATTTTTTAATGTAGCTCAAATTATGTTTATTGGACTCCGGAAGGTTGGCAGCTACGAATATTTTTAAAGCAATGTAGTTGAACTGCGGTCCGCAAGGAACCATTTTTACATTTCAGAAAATATCGCCTTATTTAATTATAGAAAATCTGCGATTAAAAAACGTGAAGTTCCCGGTAAATAAGGTAATTGGAGCGATACTTAAAGAGAAGGACCGCGTGAATCATAAAAAAAAGTTTAAGTGTATATTGTTAAAAATATATTGTTATATGCTTTAAAGGATATAATGCAATAATTTTAGGCGATTATAAAAGGCAAAAATTACTATTCAGAAATTGTGGTACTCAAAAGTAATGACGAAGAGAAAACCTGCAAAATACTGGATAAAAATAAAATTGAGTAAAATATTTACTAATTGCGAGGAATACAGTACAACTATTTCCAATCCGAAAATTTCGACTTATTTCATTGCAGAATTTTTTGCGAATTATGAAAATTAATAATCTGAAACGAACAAAGTTAAGACCGCAAAAACCCAAGTTTACATATATGTCCGTAGTTGAAGAAATGAAAAATATCCTAATTTTACAAACTAATAATTTCAAAACTTTTCTCAAAGTTTAATGGTAAATCTACTTCTGAGTTATATATTAATTATATAGAAATATATTTTTATTTCAATAAACAGTTATTTTGTGGGGTGGTTTTATTACAAAAAATATTCAGACATGAAGCAGAGTAGTGCTAACTGCAAAACATGGAGCAGATAACATAATTTATCCTATTTATAACTATGGTATTTTTCTAAAAATATAAGTTCTAAAAAATTCTTAAATAATGCATATTACATTCAAATTATTTTAACAGAAATATTTTCCGTGAATGCAGAATAAAAACCATTAAATAAAAATTTCCATCTAGTTTCAGTTTAATCAAAGTATTTTTTTTCTGATTATTTAAAAGTTTATTAATTTATATCTTCTTTTCCAAAAAACATACGCGTAATTCAGAACAAAGTTTTGTTTTATACTGTGTGTTAATTTAAAGAAAAACTTCTCAAACTTATTATATAGAGAGAAATGTTTTATTTTTAAAAGAGATGGAAATTGAACATAACAATACGAAACGTTTTGTGGTAGTCATATTTCAATTTACACAGTTTGTAGTTAACACAGGGGGCTACATTTTTATTACTTTGTCTACCACTATTTCCTGACGGCAACATACTTTCCAATTTTATGAAAATTGTTCATTTTAAGTAAAATATAGTGCTGCCAGTCCACTACTTTTAATTTAGATAAATTGCTACCACTTTTTAAAAAATGTCTTATCTAGTGATTGATTAACCCTTTCCGGAACAGTGGTCCCACTCCGGGCACACCAAATTTTATTTCCAAACTTGCATTCGACACCAAGAATATTTAATAAAATTTTGTTTCTACTATGAAAGCTTAAAATAAGGAATTCTCATTTTCTAAAAAAGTCTTTTGTAAATTTCGGTGTCAGTCAGTAATTTCTTATTTTACGAGCATACTTTGTCTGTGCCGGAAAGGGTTACATAAAACAAAAATAAAGCGATTTATACTATTTAACACTGAACATACAAAAAACCGGTCATTTTACCGATAACAAGGAAATATATATTGATTCGAACCAAAAAATATTCTAATAAAATAAATAAACTGTAAATCACAAAGAATTAACCCATTTATGTCCAGCGTCGATGCTTCAGTAAAATGAGAAAAGTACATTTCACACCACTTAAAATGTAATAGGAATTGGATATCTTATTTTACCGAGGAGTCCTCGATAAAATAAGCCACCAAATTTCTATAAAAAAAAGTGGTGTGGAATTCACTTTTTCCCTTTTTACTAAAGCGTCCCTAAATAGGGACGATAGGCATAAATGGGTTAAGTTTAACCCCTTGAAGGGCACCGGTATGTTATATATACCACTTAATTTTAGTCCCAAAATGCCACATTGACACCAGAATTTTATAATTAAATTTTTAATATTTAAGGTAAATGAGAAAAAAGTTTTTACTTGTTTAGAAATAATTCGTTCGTGAATCCTGGTGTCAATCAATCATTTCAATATTTTAGCTACAAGAGTACTTTGCCCCTGAAGAGGTTAAAGCATTTAAATAATTTTACAGAAAAATTTTGTTGCGGCGAAAGTTTATAAAGCTTGAGTAAAATTCCCGGTATGTTTAGAGTTAAAAAAGTTTTAGTATTTAAGCAATCTGAACAAAAAAGCGAACTGGCAACACTGGTCAAATAAGCATGTCTTGAAGCAGAAAATTTATTTATTAAAATGTTCCTTCCGCTTTGATGATATTTCACATGATTTTATACATGAAGTAAACTTTATGGTTCGAATCATGTTTTTATGATTTCGGTCACACTCAGAAAGAATATACTTAGAGCGTGTTCACTACGTGTTAAATTTGTTAGTGCACACTAGTCCCACATCCCTTTCCTGTGGTTGATAATCACAACAGAAATGCGCTGCAGGTACACTGTATCTAACATTTGTTCATATACATGGGCGCCATATTCCTTTTCTCTGGTGAATTGTCAATGAAAAATTTCGTGAGAAAAAAAAGATTAGCTGCTAGTAATTCATAGGTCTAATAATCGATCTCACTGACATTACAGCAGCATGTGTTTTTATGACTTCAGTCAAACTCAAGGCGATTATGCTTAGAGCGTGCCCAGTACGCCATACGTTTGTTAGCACTACTTCTCTCTCATACGGCCAGTGGCCAAAACAGAAGTGCGCTTCAGGCGAAAAATATGATAATTTTGTTCGCATACATGAGCACCACTTACCTCTCGTGCGTCGAGTTGTTAAAGCAAAAGTTAGTTGGAAAGTAGAATTAACTACCAGTAATTCATGAGTTCCATAATCCTTGTCACTCACTTTACAACAGTTTGTGAATTCAATCAAGGGTCAAAGCTTGTTCTAGTCTTCCATTTTAATTTGGATTAATATTTTATAATTTATTTTTGTGATTCTTCTGGTTTAACCCATTAACTGGCAAAACTATGTGGACGGAGTCTTCAATATATTTACTGATATTCGTGTCCCACCAAACATTCTGAAAGATAATAGTTGGTAACTTTAATAGCAAAGTTTTTGTCATTAAACCTTTCACGCTCAAGGGAAATATTTTTCCCTTCTACAAAAATGTTGAAATAAATGATTGACACCGGAAATTATGAACAAATTTATTTGTATATAAGAAAAAAGCGATATTTCACATTCATAATAAATGGAAAACATTTCTATTAAAATTCTGCTGTCATTGTTGAATTTCGTAATTAAAATTTTGTGGTTTCATAGGGAAACCAATGTCCGTTAAAGGGTTAAAGCGTATCACAGAGACATTGTGATATTCTCTTACTTTACACCCACAATAGCTAAAATATTGTGTTGTATTGGCATATTTAGTCTTGGACATCTTATGGTCCTGTAAGGGTTAAATAAAGTATTTTTTAACATATTAAAATAGTGGTGGCAAGGCACGTTTTTTTTTTTTTTTTTTTTTTTTTTTATCATACACTTTTTTTTATGTCGACAACCACTAGTATACTCGTGGTTGGCAGCGAATGGGTTAAATATTTCATTATATAAGCATGTAAAAACTATCAATCGTAAGAGGATGCTATTTTTAATTTGCGAAAACTTTTACATTCATCTGGTCAGGCTTAATATTTAATGGTTTTGAGAAAACTGCACAATTTTAAGTGACGTTGGAATGTATTAAAATATCTTCGTATAACATTGCTGCTAGAAATTTACCACGAAGGATATTTTTTGGAAATAATGGAAGAAAAATAATAAAAAATGTAGTCGTCTATTTTAATCTCACTCCTGCAGTTTTTACCTGACAGTGTACTATAGAACCATGTGGCAACATATTACACTGTTTGATAAATATGCATAGCTGCCAACCTTTCTTTTTTCAAAGTCAAACAAACATACTCTAATCCATATAATTTACTTAGTACATGATTCTCCAACCTATGGGCTGCATGCCACAGAGCTAAATATTTTTCCGTATAGAACACACGATATTTATTGGGAAAATTTCGATTTAGTAACGCGACAAATGTAAGTGAAGGAAGTAATAGCAGTGGTGTTCAGGCAAAACAGTTAGATCCCCCATTACATGAAATAATGAATATGGCTTCTATGTAGAAATTATTTGCAATATTTTATTTTAAAAAATTCTAGTTCAAAGTATGTTTATTTGACTGGAAAAAAACTTGAAGGTTAGTAGCTGTGAATGTGAATATTGTTTAAAGGAAAAGGAATGTGGTCCAATTGCTGTCCGCGAGGGACCTTTTTTACCTTACAGAAATTATCGCCTTATTTAAGCAAAAAAATATGCTGCTAAATAAGGCGAATATTTCTATAGAAAAAATTGCGGTTTTACTGTGTTTGCAGTTGGATCACACTGGCTTAAATGAGCCATAAAGGAAATCCCTTTTTTGGGTATGCAATAATCGTGTCGAAGATATGCCAGATACGAAAAATCCTTTATATTATTTAAGTATTTTTATAATCTAAAAAACATTTTATATCGTATAAACGTTTCAGGGGCAAAGTTCTTCTGTTTCTAAAATATTGAAATTAATGAAAGAGGTTAAAATTTATGAACATATTTATGTGAAAAAAATAAGTATAAGCTTTTTTTTTTCAGGTACATCAATGGCAGCAAAATTTTATTCCAAAATTCTGGTGTCATTGTGGCATTTGAGGTTTAATATGAAATAGGTTATTACCCCACCTTCCTTCAAGGTTTGAAAGTTAAAATGTCTCATGAATTATTCACGTATATTGTAATTCCCTTTTATTTAAGAGATTTGATTTACAAATTCAGCTCAACAATAAGAACAATACTTCTTTTTGCTCTAGATTTCTATTTTCTCTTTTTATTTTTCATTGCTTCAAATATTTTCCGCATGAGTAAAGCATTTCTCAATTTACCGTAATTTCCGGCCTGTAATCCACGGATCACACAATTATGTTTCGATCCAGAAATTTTATTTAGTAACTGAAGTCAAATATTCACAGCGATCTAGACAGTTACGTTACATAAAATAAAATTTCTGGGTCGAAACATCATTGTTTGCTCTGTGGATTATAGGTCGAAAATTACGGTACGTTTATGCGGATTTCAGGTATCTATGCAGGTATTTATGCTGATTTCAGTGTTCGGGGTTCGACTCTGTTACTTTTGTGGCTACCACTACTTTCAAACATAAACATTAATATTTGTGGTTGATTTCTACAACAGTTATAAAATAAAACTTTCACGATGATTATTTTTTTTAAATAGTCGTATCCACAAATGTTACCGCGTCGAGCTTTGAAAAATTATAATTTGTTTTACTATATATTTTGCATAGAAACATTATATGTATAATAAAGTTTCTGTTAATTTCTTACATCTTACATTTTACATACATATCTTGCCAAAAATGTAGCTGTCATATACAAAATATAAATATAGACATTTCTAATATAATTCAAAAAGTAATTTCTAAGTGGGTAATAATTTAAATGACACGATTCTTTAAATATTAACCTGTTTCAAGTTACGTCCTTTCTATTTAATAGTTAATTACGGTACATAATTTCATTTCATGTAGATTAATTCAGCTTTAATACATTAAACCATCTGTAAAGCTTCAAGCAGTAAAAGTTATGTTTAGCACGAAAATTAAATTATAGATAACAGTCACTTACTTTTCGCCTTGCTAAACTGTTTAGAAAAGTTTCAAGTGCGCTGTAAGGCTAAACTTATAAGTTAAATAGATATCATTAACAAACCTTTCAGTGGCTGCATTTTTGAAAACTGTAAAATGCTCGCAGCAAAGTGTAATTTATTCTGCAGTACATTTCGTTGCACTATTTTTAATTAAAAGAAAATTCAGAAAGTTTTTCATTCACGATAACGTTTAAAAAGTAGCTTAATTATTCCTTGAATAAAATCTACGTTTTCTGAATTTATGCATTAAAAATGAAATCTCTTCTGTGGGAAAATATTGATTGTGAAACCACACAAAACTAGTATGTTTTAGCCATCATAAAACCTTTTTTCTATATAAATCGAAAGACACATCCTCTTAGATATCTGCGAACAAAAATTGAATCACAATGTAATCCCATATTCAGATTGCTAAGCGTGAAATTACGTGAAATTCTGTGCATTTAAACTGTTGATATATCTCATATTTCGAACATTATCATCAAATTTCGGCACTCCCTCTTAGATGAGCGCAACCAAATTGACTATCAATCTATTGTTCCTATCACGGAGATTCTAAATTTGATTTATCGGGGGATTCTGTGTAAATAAACAGGAGATAAAAGCAACACCTAAATCGAACAAATTATCGATTTGTTCCCACTCCCCACTAGCTGGGATTTTGCCCAAAATAATAAGCACCAGTTCACATAAGTAATGAACTTCATTTGAAATTTCATCCTATTCAACGTAGTAGTTCGTGAATTAGAGCGACTATGAAATTTGTGTCACATACAGACACACGGACAGACATTTTCTAAAAACAGTTATATCGTGTTCTATTTGTCCTAAAACCAGAGCAATTATACTTAAAACGTGCACAGTACATGTTAATTTTTTTAGCATTCACTTGCGCCGCTTTACTCTTCTGCAGTCGGTTTTCAAAACCAAAGTGCGCAGCATATGCAAACTTTGTTCACATACATGAGTGCCTCTTCCTCCTTCTGCGGCGAGTTTACAAAGGAGACGTTCGTCGCATAAACAGCATACTACATTATTCATAGATTCCATTATCCGCTGTTTAAGTCAACCCACCCACTGATTTGACAGAATCATGCATTTTAATTTCAGCGTTTACCCTTCACCACTGGTGTCGTTTTAGTTTACCGTAATATCCGGCCTATAATCCGTGGATCAAACAAATATGTTTCGACCCAGATTTTTTATTTAACACCTGAAGTCAAACATTTACAGCAATCTAGAAAGTTACATTACATGAAGCGAGGTTTCCGTGTAAAAAAATTGTTGTTTGATCTGCAGATTGTAGGCCGGAAATTACGGTATTATTTTTCAATTTCACTTTGGGATTTTTCTGTTTTACACTTTTAATTTTCCACCATACAAAAGAAAATACCAGTCGTAAGAGGGCGCTATTTTCCACTTGCACAATTTCTTCCATTTATCTGCGCAAGCTTAACATATGAGGGTGTTAGAATGATAGTGGAATAAGTCAATATTTAATAATTTGAGAAATAAAGGGTTTTGTGAAACTTGTCGTATTTCCGTTTCATTGAGTGGTGCATCTTGTTTTGCCTTCTAGCGAATCCCTAAGGGAACTATGACTTATTTAACTGTCACAATGAGTAGAAATTAATATACGTTCAGTGAAAGTATGGTTATCTAGATATTTCAAAAAATTGACTTACTTCACTATCATACTAACCCCCTTATACGATGACTTAGCTTAAAACGTATAAATCCGTTAAAAACCGGAAGTCGAAATTTCTCCTAAATTCAATACTTTCTTCTTGTATAGATCGAAGAAAGTAACAAATATAAGAAATGTAAAACTTATTTCTTCGGAGAGAGATCTTTGTTGTTCAGAAATCAAGGGTCAGCGCAGTTACTGTTCCCGTTAACGATATTCAATAACAATAATCTTCGTTTTAGATTTCTCTTGCAATTTTTGCACAGGGTGGCCACTGGTCAGGGGATTTTGTGGGAAAGTACCGTTATTTTTAGAGAAATCAGCCGAATTTAATTACGCGATTAAAAAAAGCAAATTTTTCTAAAAGAAAATACTGGAATTTTAAGATGAAAAATTCCCTGTTCTCTAGCTACCCTGTTATAGTAATACTATTTCGTTGTCCTTTATAGTAATCTACTTCGTTGCCGTTTATAGTAATCTCGTTTCATTGTCGATTTCTCTTGAAAATGCTATAGAAATCTACCACGAAATTTATTGTTTAGAAATAGTGGTAGCCTTAAAATTGACTAAACAGACCACTAAAAATGCCTTAAAAATTAATTGATTTTAAAATTAGATTAAATCCATAATAGTGTTTTGGTTCATAAATTGTTTTTTTACGTTGAAATTGACCTTATGTTTCTTCGTTCATATTTAACACACACCGGGATATATTAAGTACTCTTTTTAAGAAATTTAGGTAAATGTTAATTGTCGGCGTATAAACTGCGGATCAAAGAAACATGTTTACGCGTAGAAATTTTATATACCGTAATTTCCGGCGTATAATCTTTAGCTCAAAGAGTCGTTTTTCGACCCAGAAATTTTATTCAATAATTGTAGTTAAATATTTACAGCGATCTTTTAAGTTACATTTTATAAAATAATATTTCTGGATCGAAAAACGACTCTTTGAGCTGCGGATTATACGCCGGAAATTACGGTAATATAATGAAACTTATTGGAACAATTTTTTAATTTGGCTATAATTATTAAAAACAATTTCTTGGCCTTAAAATGTTCATTTGAAATGCGTATTACAAATCGAAGTTACGGTACGTGTGATACGGTATAAATATGCAATCACTGTTGCCAAATCCGGTGTATTTTTTATTCAGAAATTCCGAATTCACACCAGAAATGTTGTATAGCAAATATCTTCTATTGTATTTGCAGAATGTCTAATTTTTTATAAAGCTATAATACATATTTAAAATTTCTGGTAGGAATTTTGAATTTCTGAATAAAAATTCGCCATATTTTGCAACCCCTTCTGCAATATCAGAACTCAGAGCGTTTCTAAAACACTTCCTAAAATACAAATTGTTTTTTTCAATGAACTTTTTTATGGTTGCGTGACTGAGTCTGTGGCACATTGTTTTTCACATTAATTCCAGTTCAACTTTACATGTCTATTTTTAGCATTTATTACTTTTATAAGATATTTTAAATAATTTACTTCATGATCTCTTTAAACGTTGGTTTCGTCTTTTGAGAAATATCTGAAAATATAAATTATGAATGCAGTTATGATTAAAATAACCTATTAACTGCTAGAACTATAAGATATATATATATCTTCCACCTTTTCGCTCAAAGTCGTTGGCCACTACAAATTTCGAAATGTAATCTTAGCTTTATTAAATAGCAAATTTTCTGTTATGAAATATGACAAGTTTTTTTAATTCTAAAATAGTGGTAGCTTG
Source organism: Maratus michaelseni (assembly GCA_963931845.1). NCBI lineage: Eukaryota > Metazoa > Arthropoda > Arachnida > Araneae > Salticidae > Maratus > Maratus michaelseni. The sequence continues at coordinate 165,858,149 of OZ007586.1, forward strand.
GTAATTAATTTCTCATACGCATTTATTTTGATCGTTACGACAATGCAACAGCAGAGCGGGTAATGTGCAACACATTCACGATCGCTGACGGAAATTCACGACTTTTGGCTAGCCATAATTCCTACAGTTACATGCTTTTTTATCACTATTAACGAATACTAATATTCTCTTTATGTAATTTTAGAATATCTGTGATTATAAGACAAAGATTTGTATTCGGAAATAGTGCTAACGGAAAGGATGCCTACGTGCGTTATGTTTACATTTTATGTGTCATATTCATAGCTCTCATTTGCTCCTTTTTTGGCACAACTGTTTTTAATTAATAATCTTCACCTTATATCATCGCAGAATTATTCGATTAAATATGGAGAAGATTAATTTTCCGAATTAGTCATGCCAAAATATCGCAGCAGTTGGCAGCTATAGTTACATTATTTCTCAAACTTCTGCACCATATCCATATTAAATGAAATCAGTGGTCTATGCATATTATTGTATCGACTAGAAAAAGTACCATTCATATATTTTTTCATTTATAATTCAGTGTGAGTTCTAATTAACCTACAACTTTGAACTGAAATAACTTGCCAGAGCTTTACTAAATCTCGCAAGGAATGCGGGGAATGAGTGAGGACTTCAGTTCAAAAAGTTACATTTTGAATGATTTATTTTCAATCAGTTTGATTTTTTAAAAATATTCAAAATAAATTGTTTAACGTCACATTCACTGTTTTTCGAATTGTCTTCCCAACCGTCAAATGTAACCAACGTATTTTTTTGTTAAAATTTTATATCTATGTGGTGAAAATGTAACAGGGTGGCTCATGCAGGACAGTTGCCCTTCGCATAGAACAGACTGTGTTTTGACACCATTAACAGTGAGTTTGGAAACCGAGTTATCGCCTGTCAATTGGAAAATGCATTGGACCGAGACACCTCCCTCTGCATAATAGGCCTGAGAGCTGACGCAAAATTGGAGGCTGTCGTAGGCGTAGTTTTCAGCGTTTGTGTGGTCCCTTAATGTTTAAAACCAGTATTTTTTTAAAAGACTTTTTTGCCTTATTTAATCTCATAAAAAGAAAGCGTAGAATACTTCTTTTTAAATTTAAGGTACCGTACAAACGCTGAAAAATGTCCACTAATTTCAGTCGCTATTTTTGTGTCAGAGCGTTGGCTTAGTATTTAGAGCAATGCTCGCACACTCCGTGGAATTTCCGAAGAGTCTGACACCAAAATAAATGGTAAGATAATTTCTATTTAGATTTTTAAACAAAGAATTCATAATCACTTCGCTTATTTAAAGAATTTGCGATACTTTTCTGCAGTTAAATAAGGCAAACAAAACAGTTAAAAATTTGTGGTAACAATGTGTGAACCCTATCCGAGGGCGATGACCAGGATAACGGTTTCGTTATCTTGATGCATTGCATTTGAAAATTAATTCAGCATATACAATTGAGTCGGGGATTGTAGGAAGGAACGAGTTCATATTTTGATATTCCTCATTTTAAGATGGTTTCAATGAGTTTTCATGTTTATTGACCCCATTTTGTCAAGAAGGATATTCAGTTCGGCTACTACTTATCTAAGTTTGAAAGGGAGGAATTTAAAAGTTTAGTGTTGAAAGGCACTATGTGAAAGGCAATATAAACTTCATAACTAGGACTTAGTTCCTCGCAAAATTCACCGATTCAATCCCATGTGATTTCTAACTTTGGGGTCATATCAACTATTTAATTTTTTAAAAAGAAGCTTAACTTAATAAACTTATCAGACTCAAAAATGCCAAAACTGACACATTTTTAAGCATAAAAAATCACTTTAATCTGTAATAAAATATTCACTAGGTTGCGTTCGTTTCCTGTAAGGATTCCCATTTTCAAAATATTATTCATTAAATTCTCTTTCCGCGTTCGTTTGAATTAATAAAATATCTATCTACTATCTGCAACGATTTAAATTTTATTTCAGTTCAACGTTGTAAGTCAATTCAAACTGACAATGTATAAGCACCAAGAGAAATAAATTTGTTAAATAACGCAACGTGTAAGAACAACAAAAAGGCAGCGCATAGTTGTTAAAAAGATCAGAAAGGTTTGTAATGACGAAAAATTGTATTTATTATTTTCTTTTTTATAAAATTTGAACTTTTAAGAATATTGTACGATTAATCTGATAGGAATATTTCTAAAATTTCGTCGTTTGCAGAGACGTCAAAGGCACAGACGTTTTCGTAACGTTAGATCTTCTTGCTTCCTTCTGCCACCACTTTTTCGGATAGAACTTTTTGCGTTGAATAAGAGAGAAATTCTGCATTGAACGCTTTCAGTGACAAGCAAATTTAATTGAAAATAACTACCGTAATTTCCGGCGTCTAATCTGCGGATCAAACAATCATGTTTCGACCCAGAAATTTTATTTTATAAAATGTAACTTACTAGATCGCTTTAAATATTTAACTTCAATTATTGAATAACATTTCTGTGTTGAAACATAATTGCTTGATCAGCGGATTATACGCCAGAAATTACGGTAAAGGCTTTTCATCACGTAAAAATAAAAAGATTCATTTCAAAATTCTGGTTCTATGGCATTTAGGGATTAAAATTAAGTCACTCAAAAATAAATCCTTCAAGGTGTTATACTACAGCTACCATTAATTTTCAGAAAAAAAGTTGTGGAAGTTGCTCCTGTGCCACCTGCCGCTATGCGTATGGTCCTACGAATCCTGAATGTTTAACAACACCGTCCGGCAATAAAAGCCAATACAAAAGTTTACACTCAATTATCACAAAACACTGTTTTTAGAATTTCTGTCATGGTAACTTTTCAACAAATTAACTTATTTAGATTTCATTTTTGAAATAAAGAAAATTGAAACCTCTACAAAAAACTGTACCTGATTAAAAAAAAAAAAAAAAAAAAAAAAAAAAAAAAAAAAAAAAACACTTTTTTTTTTCAAATTATGACAGGCATTATAATGTATTTTTTAGGGTTTTGAATTTTTTATTAAAGTTTTTAAATGTTTTACAAATATGTTCTTTTTCATGTGCAATCGATTGACAAAGTTGTAAGCAATGCAAAGAAAAATGACATATGTGGTATTGTACTCAAAATCATGCTATAACTAATTCTGCAAGATTGATTTTTCGAACTTCCGTTATTGTTTTTTTCAAATTAAAAAATATTTTTTCTTTCTATAAAACATATATAAATAAATGCCTATAGAAGTAAAAATCTAAATTCATTACAGGCTTCCTAATCCACAACCAAACTTCCGTAGATATTTGTCATTTAAAACATCTCTGGTCAATTTAAAGAACGAAAACAAGTGTTTGAGAATATATTAACTATAAATAATATATTAACCCGGGAGGAATCGCGCATATCTAGGGTATGAATAGTTTTTACTTTGTCACCAATAAATACAAACAATAATTCTCAACTTATTTAGTCAGTGACAATTGTTACAAATTGTAGGATAAAATACGCTAAAGATTACTTTTCGAAAAGTAGTGGTGATAATTGTAAATTCCGTACGCACTCGGGGTATGTCATACCCCATGCGACTTCTCCCGGGTTCAGATAGTCGGGGGCACAGAATTTCCATTTTCACTGTCAGAAAACGTTGAAAATTTGTAAAATTTAAAATATCACAACTTCGTAAGTCGAACAAAAATGGTATTTTCGTTTATTTATTTGTTAGTGCAAGAATTGTTTTTAAATATAACTTATATGGCTCAGAACCCGTATAAAAGTTCACATTTTATAACCTATAACAATTTATTTTAACACAAATGGCTTTTTTTTTATGGTGAAGACAAAATATTGGAGACATTTCTGCAACTGAAACTATACCTTTAAATCTAACCGTTTACAAATTGACTATTTGACAACAAACTATAGGGGTTGTTGCTTAAGACATCATCCTATAGTCTGTTTTCTTTATTCATTTAATTTAACTCAGTGAAAATAATATTTGTCAACCAAAAAAAATTGCTTCTGAAACAGAATAATTTCTTAATTTAAGAGAGCTAAAAAACAAATTTCGATTTTTTTACTCCTATCAAAATTAACAAACAGTATAGGATTTAATTTACAAAGTTAGAAAAGGTACCACCGTTATCTTGCATATTAACACTTTGTTGACCGGCAATTTAATATGAAATATGAGTTTTGAAACAATTCAAAGCTCGCCTTTTTCTGAAAGAGGTTTGGTAAGTTCGATTCCTGGATAAATTTATGGAATTTATGTGTTAGTAAGTAGTTTATTTCATACAAAAGAAATCTATTTAACAGAGTCTGACGAAATATATCCCCCAAAATATGATATAAATACATTTTCGTTCGGATAAAAATTTACCAAACTTTTATGCAAGAAAATTTACGTCCGCGGAACTAGGTATTCAGGAGACGCCTTTAGTCAACGATGTATGTTTTAAAACACGAGTATACTCGTCAGTGGTCAATAAAGTGCTGAAATTGTAACTTTCTGATGTTTACGTATTTTCCTTTCTATTAAGAAATTATTATTGTACTTTTAGTGTTAAAAGCAAAAACAAAGATAAGACTCCCTTTAGTCAAAGACCGTTTACGATAAAATCACACCAAAGGTGTCATTATACTCGAAATATTGTATTATTTAAGAATATGAATGCAAGTTTTGAAATACGGGTTTTTTGTATACTTAAAATTGCATCAAATTTGTTTTTAAAATAATACGAAACACAATTTACACCACATTCGAGTATCTTTTATCAGGACTGCTTGGAAAAAAGCATAGTTTATATACTTATTACTAAATCTTAATAGAGTTATAAAAAAAAATAATTTATTAAATGTGTGTACCCAAACTTAAAAAAAAATGAAAAACACATCAGTAAAATTGTCGAGGCAATCAATGTCTCAAATTAACTAACAGAAACTTCCGTTTATCGATTTTTATTAGGCAGAATTTTTCATGAAACTTTCTTGTTTCTCTTTTCGATTTTCTTGAATGTTGTTGAACGCTAGAAGTATACCTTTTTATAAACCTTTTAGAAGTACCACTTCGTTTTATCTCGAAAAATAACGAATTGAATGAACTTTAAGCTTACACACCCATATTTTTGTCAATGTCCATTTTTTATGTATAATTTGATGCAGGTCATAATTATTATACTTTAATATGAATTTAATTATAATATTTATAATTAGAATTATACTTTTGACTAAAACAAATTTCTAGAATATATTTATGTTCATTTAATGTATCTCACTGAAAAAAATAATAATACTCAGCTATTTTGGGGGGAAGATATAAATTAAAGTTTGTCACGTGAATTAAACATTAGTGTCCTAAATTTTTGAGCTCTTCTAACTCCATTAAAAATAAACAAAAATACATACATTATGCACTTTTCCGGAGTAATATGCTCGAAGGAACTCAAATAAAGTGTCAAATGTATGTTTTAGAATTTGAAAAATTGAAGTTGGTAGAATTTTAATAGAGACGACCACTATTTCAAAAATTATATTCTTTTTCTGAAAGAAAGCTGTTCAGAATGTTATGGCACCTTTGATGCGATTTTATCGTAAACGGTCTGCGAATAAAATGCAGGTGTATTTTTTTGTATACTGACTGCACAATACATGTAAAAAAACCCGCCATTATTCTTGTCATTAACAAAAAGTCAACAGTCACGAAATATTTTCTGCTTTTATATATGATTTAATTTCAATGTACATCTATTCAAAAATGTGCCAACTTTAAATTTTTCAAGCGGTAACACACAATTTTGACACATTTTTTGAGTTATTTGGATAAAGGAAGCCCGGAATAATGTGTCATTTATATAAGCTTTATTAATGCTTACACATTTGAAAATAAGATGTGTTAGAGGTTTATCCACAAATTTAGAATAACAAAATTAACAAGATAAAATATCCAGTATCAGTCAATCAGGCAAATTATAGCGGAAGTCTAAGTATTAGAAAAACGAGTGTTATTTAATAGAATATTTCGTGCAATTTCTCCGGTTGCTAATTAGGATTTTCTGACATGTGAAATTAACCAATAACAATAACGAACCTTTAGACCACCGAAAAGTTTAAAAAAAAAATGTTTATATCTCGAAAAATAACGATGGAAATCAACTGTGAACTTACACAGCCATGTTTTGATTATTCTGGTTTCTTGCACTACAAACGTACGTCATAATTCTCTTTTAATATGAATTTATTAATATTTCTCCTAATTAAAAACATGTTTTTAATAGAAAATAAAAATGCCAAGATTATGTTTTGATCCCTTTATTGTATCTCATAAAAAATACATTTCAAACGGATTAAATGAAACAAAATTGCTATTCGGAAATTCTAAAAACGGGCTAATTTGGCAACACAGTTTTTATTCAGAAAACATGGTTAAACTTTTCTGTGTACCCCTTTACTGTATGAGATTTTTTTTACAGTACGCAAACATTTTGAGAAGATATACATTACAATATTTCACGTGAATTTATTGTTAGCACCGTCATCTTTTGACTGTTTCCAACTCTATGAAAAATTTTAAAAAAATTATACTGTATACTTTTCCGACTGGTGTCAAGGAACTCAAAAACAGAGTTATAAGTGCGTGGTACCATTTGAAATATTAAAGTTGGTACATTTTGTAATATGCAGATGACCCGTTATGCAAAAAATACATTTATATTTGAAGGGAAGACAATATTGAGAGTCTAATGTCTCTCTGTTGGGATTTTAGTGCGAATGATGATGATTGCGGAATAAATCCAGTACATCTATTTTTTGTCAAGGATTGTAAAAACACTTCTTTCTTCACAATAGTAAAACATTCTTAAAATAGCTAATTATAAATATTAAAAAAATTTTTGAATAGAAGTTTCTCATATTAGGTTATTAATATTTCTCATAATTAAAAATATGTTTCTTAATAGAAAATAAAAATACCTAGATTATGTTTTGATACCTTTATTGTGTCTCATAAAAAATACATTTCAATCGGATGCATATTGGGAAGATTACAATATTTAATTACAATATTTCAGGTGAATTTATTGTTATCAGCAGCTTTTCAATCTTTCCAACTGTATGAAAATTTAAAAAAAATATGTATATACTGTATACTTTTCGTCTGATACGTGTCAAGGAACTCAAGAACAGAGTTATAAGTGCGTGGTACCATTTTAAACATCAAAGTTGGTACAGATTTTAATATGCAGCTGACACCTTATGCAAAAAACTGCATTTATATTTGAAGAGAAGACACTATTGAGTGTCTAATGTCTCTCTGTTGTGAATTTAGTGTGAATGATGGTGATTGCGGAATAAAGTATATTGCATTTATTTTTGTTATGGATTGTAAAAACTCTTCTTTCTTCACAAGTAATAGTAAAACTTTCTTAAAATAGCTAATTTTAAATATTTAAAAAAATTCTGAATAGAAGATTCATATATTTAGTTTAATTCTTTCTTGATAATTTTGAAAAGTTCCTAAGCTTTAAAGTAAAATTGGATTTTTAAACAAATCACTATATCGACCGCAATATATCTTTTTGACATTAGAATTTGATTTCCTCAAGGTATTAAATTTAGAACAAAAGCAGTTTCATGCATGATTTATGACAGAAATTCTTTAAATCCCAATTTTTAATCTCTTAAAAAAACAGAAATTACTTTTATCGCTTATGATGTTGCGCTGTGTTTCAGGAGAAATAGTTTTTATTAGTTTGTTTCTTTTTTCTTTACGGTAAAGTGATTGTTTACGCTTTCTTTTCTCGCTTGTTTTATGTGCTTCTCTTTTTTTCCTACTTTGAAAATTCCATATTTTCATTCAGTTATAATTGGGCTTTACGCATATAATACACTATATTGCCAAAGGTGATTGGGCACTTGCGATTTTAGACATTTTGTTAACTATCTAGAAAAATACATGAGGATTGAGGAATTAACCTGAAACTGCAGATGTGTAAACAGTATAGTATAGGTTATATATTTCCGTGAAGATTTTTTCACGAAACCCCATAGGGGATTGTCAACAAATTGAAAAAAACGAATATCTTTTGGATAACCCTGTAAAAACTAATGTAGCAAAGGCGTTCAAACTCGAGATTATTAATAAGTGGCTTATTGTAATGTGCTATGTTCATTTGTATGAGGCTAGCATGTACACTCGTAGAGGAATTAAGGTTTTTATGAAAACAGTCCCAAATTTCGCCTACTTTTTTGCTTATAATTTGCAGAGTTCTTAACATAAAAAAAAAGTTATTTTCAGAAAATATGACAAATAACATTGTATATATACTCTGTAATCAGAATTAAAAAATAATAAAAATTAGATGAAAAATGAGCAGGTTTACTAAAAAATATTTCACTGCGCATGCGCGACTGAAATCAAAATATAATATGCATAATGTATTAGCTAAGTATATAGAGCAACTTTTGTGAAAGTCTCAAAATCATAGCTTGAAAGTTCTGAAAATTATCGTCGATAGAATAAGCTCGAAATCCGTTGTTCCAAAAAAGAAGCAAAAAGATGAGGGGTTGTATCAAATATTTGTTGATTAATGCCAAGATAGCGTACACAATATTGCACGTACTTCTTATATTTGGATACAACCCCTCATATTTTTGCTTCCTTTTGGGAACAGCGGATTTCGAGCTTATTCTATCCACGATAATTTTCAGAATTTTCAAGCTATGATTTTGAGACTTTCAGAAAAGTTGCTCTATATACTTAGCTAATGCATTATGCATATTATATTTTGATTGCATTCGCGCATTCGCAGTGAAAATTTTTTAAAGTAAACCTGCTCATTTTTTATCCAATTTTTATTATTTTTTAATTCTGATTGCAGAGTATTAGGTACAGTGTTGTTTGTCACATTTTCTGAAAATAACTTTTTTTATATTAAGAGCCTACACTAGTCACGCGAAGAAACGCTCACGCTAATGTTAAGTCTATGGGAAGGTTATCGCGCGATTTCTCGCTCGCATTTTAATATTTTTAAATGATTTTTTTGCATAGGATAGCTGAGGTCGAACTTTAACGTTGTTAGTTTTTACTTTTTCGATTTTGGTTACAGTTTTTTATATAAAGGTACTTTCAATTTCAGAACCGGTTCAAACCGGTTCCAAAATTTAAAATGTCCGCTGATAACAAATAAACACAAATATACACAAAATAATTCGGTTGCAATCTGTCTATGAGCCATAAATGCTGGAAGTGCGTTTTCAGTTGTGGTATGCGTTTTCAAATTAAACTAATTTGCTGCATATTACTTGAAGTGCGTAAAATCTATAGATCATATACAGAGCTGTACAAAAGAATTCGAGTACATTTCAGTTTATTGAAGGAAATTGCTGAAGGGTACAACAACTTTTCAACAGTGTTATGTATTCCCTCACTGAAATAACTTTTAGCACACTATGCAGTATACATAAAAATATATAGAACATATACAGGGATTCACAAAATAATTTGACTATTTTTCTCTCTATGGGCGGTAAATGCTGAAATTGGTTTTCAAATGTGTTATGCATTTTCTATTTTTATTAATTAATTTATTTTTTTAAATATCATTTTTCACCTTATTACATGGAGAAGTTTTTTTACAGTATTCTGATTATGTTCGAAAATGTTTCATAATCATTGTATAACGCATGGTTTTTCTTTATTGTTTAAATAAAAAATGAGGCAAAGTAGGTAATAATTAATGGTTATTGTCTCTAAACTTACCTTAGAATTTTTGTCTTAAATAACACGAAAAATTGTTTTCTGAAAATGTGGTGGAAGTTTTCTTGTGACGCCCTTGACTCTAAGGCTAAGTTGAAGTCCATATAATCCCAAAAACAAAATAGATAGTAGTCCATATAAAATATTTATATTATGTTACTTTGATAATTTGTTTGACCACCGAAAGACTTCTGTGTATGTGCATTGGAGCAGATATATATACATATAATATATATATATATATATATTTAAAATGAAATATGGAAAAAAAGAAAAACACATTACAAAAATTAATGGTAAGAATACTGAAATCAATAAACGTAATAAAATGATATATGTATATATATTATAATAATCTGATAGACGATAAAGTTTACGCGGAATTAAAAAGGTACGTAATTGAAATATTTGTTCAGTTGTTACATTCTGTGTTGCACAAATGATTGTACATCAGTAGTAGTTAAAAAATAACAGTTTTAATTTTACATTCACAAAAATTATCATTATACATAGATTTTGCGACAGAGAAGTTTGTGCGCAAGCTAATTTGTCATCATCTTTTTTTTTAAAGATTTTTTTTTCTTTATTTAATCCTTTGACCATGAGTCGAGACACACCACGTGCCAGTGTACTATTTGTTATTCTATTCGTTCCGCGTCTTAAAAAATAATCTGTTACATACACATATACTAGGATATTGTAAAGAGAAAACTGCCAGAAGGACCATAAATTGTAAATTATAATACTATTAACTATAAATTCCGATGCGAGTCCTGGCCCGTAATCGAACAGTTAAGATGCTATGCTGAGTTTTTAACACTTTGCAACATAGTTCAAAAGTGGTTATGAATTCGGTTTGTCTGTCCGTCCGTGTGTCTCTTTGTCTGGCCGCCTGTCTGTTCGGCCGTCAGTCTGTCCGCGCTCTAATTCACGTAAATATACTCGGATTGCCATGCAATTGATATATGTTATTAATATATGTAATGACATGCTCGGTATTGAAAATGAAGTATGTAGCACTTATACTTCTTTTATAGGGACAATCAAACTATACCGTTACATTATGGTCTAGGGGGGGAAATCATTTGTAGTATATTTTAATGATGTTAAACTATTTCAAATATATTGAAATTGATATACATTAGTGAATTTCATTACAAGATGTTTACTATCGAATACGGTACATGTAGCACTTACAATTAGTTTACAGAGAAACTCAAAAGAATTCCATTATATTATGTTCTTCGGGGAAAATCATTTGCAATGCATTTTAATCATGTTACACTATTACATACATAAATTATTACATACTATTACATACATATTACATACAAAAATTGATATCAATTTGTGAGGTGCACTAAAACATGCTTTCTGCAGAATATCAAGTGTAAAGCATTTATCTTTCATTTACAGGGCCACACAAAACTATTCGGTTACATAATGGTCTACGGAAAAAAAACTGTATGCAGCGTAATTTAATTACGTTACACTATTTCAACTATAATGAAATTGATATACTTTACTCACATTTACTACAAGATACCTGTTGTATGATATGATGTGCATAGAATTTATCGTTTATTTACAGGGACATACAAAAGATTTCGGATATCTCAAGTATGGCGATAATCGTTGGAAGTGCGCTTTCAGTTAGTATGCGTTTAACTAAATTTTTTCATACTATGTGGTATGTATAAATTCTATAGATCATATACAGGGCTACACAAAAGAATTCGTAATCATTACTGTGTATTAGTGTAATTTTTTTATTGTTTTTTTTTTAAATCGAGCTACGCATTTTGAACGTGAAATATATTTATTATACTAAGAGATGTTTACTGAATATAAATAAAGTCATATACAGGGCTCCACAGAGAGCTGGATACAGGGCCGCTTATATATGATGATTTCTGAACGTGAGATTTCAACAATTTACAGCGTGTTTCTTCCAGAATTAAACTTTAACTATTATGCAGCGTGTATACAAATCTTATGATAATATACAGGCATGTACAAAATAATTAAAATATGTGTCTGTCTATTTTTAGAAACTTCTAAAGGTGAATTTTCAACTGTGTTATGTGTTTTCTTACTAAACTAAATTGTAGCATACTATAGCACGTATATAAAAATCTATAGATTATATAGAGGGCTACACAAAATAATTGGGGAACTTTTCTGGCTAATGTCTGTAATTTCTGAAATCTATTTTTTAAGTGTTTTGCGTTTTGAAAAATTTTTACTTAGGTATATTATTTATTTTTATTAAACAGCGAATGTTTGTTAAAGTTTTCTGGAAGTGTTGGAAAGTGCTTCATAATCTATGTTTGATGCATGATTTTACTTTTTTGTTAAGTATATTAATCGTTTCTTTTCCGAAATCCGTGGTAAGAAGTTTTCTTATGTCCCTCCAGTACTAGCGATACACCAATGTCTTGCCCATATCTAAAATAGTGCATGTTTAGAACATGCAATATTTCATATGTCATTAGTCGTTTGTTAGAGATTCTTTGGATATTAAATTTCTTGGTTCTGTGCAAAGAAAAAAGTGTTTCCGGAAGCACCTTTTCGAAAGAGTGCATAACGTATTTAAAATTCTAAATATTCTAATAAATGAGAATTTTATATGCGTTTTTAGAAAAATTATTTTTTTGTTTGCTTTATACAGCAGGGATGTTAAACTGTGCCGGCATACCCCTTTTTAAATAGACATATTCATCTTAATTAATCGCAGCATATCTGGGCAGACGCATTCCTAGGTTGAGGCTAGATAGTGACGTCATACCACTTTTTTAATAATAAACTTTCACTTATTGAATTGCGATTTCAAGCGATTAAATAAAGTGAAGCTTTCAATTAAAAATATTTATCTTTTTAATATTTTTTTTTTATGAAAAAGAGTATGATGGCCCTCAAAGCCTGTTTGACGTAGTGGTAAAGTTCAACCAGTAACATATTAGAATATTTTTGTCTTATTTCTAATAAATTTTAGCATCTAATAACGGTAAATTTTTTATACTGAAATACTGGAATAAGTTTTTCACTTTGGCAATCGGTCCCTATCTGCCCCCACCTTATTGACGTTCCTGATTTTGAAATTAAATAAGGCAAATATGTCAATTAGAGAATAGCAGTATAACATGGGACAGAGCTTGACAATCCTGTTATACATGACTGACACGCCACCGAGAATACAAAAAAATTACTTTCTTCCGAATAATAAGATATGACTTATTAAACATACACCTTTGAAATTTAATTGAGGTGACAATTGCTCGAAAATAGTTGTACTAAAATTCCAAAAAATAGAAATCCTTGGAGTCATCCTTATAAATTTACATTTCTTATTACTCGGTTTTTATCATTGTGTTTATCACTTCTACTAAAAAGAAAAATATTTTATTACACATAAATGCATCAAAGCGCAGTTTTTTTAATCAAGAGATAACTTTACTGTGCAGTTCAATATTTGAAAGTTTTTGGATAAATATAGTATATGAAATTTATATGAAGAAATTAAGCGTGACACATTATTTTAACTGCTTGTCCCTTTGGTTATAGACCAAGTCTGGCGACTACTTTCATATTCGATCGTTCCACAATTTACCAAAAAAAATTTTGCAGATTTCTCTTGAAAATATCCCAGTATAAGTGTATGACAGATAATATTTTTAAAAAGTGCTAAGAATTAAAAAAAGTACTCCATTGGGACGTATATGTACCAACCTCTGATCAACGGGTTAAGAGTTTTGTCCGAGCAACGCTGGTGGATTTGGAAGTAGCTATACATATACTAACTTGTCCAAATGTTGCTTGTGGAACATATATTTCTTAATAAATCTACAGATTTGTCTGTCTATTTCCCTTTTTTACTGAGAAGTTTTCTAACAGATGAATCTCGTAATTCAGTTCAGATAGTCCAACACAATTGCAAACCGGTTTCTATGCAAGACATTTCAAATTAGGGTGTTTCTGTTTTTTAATGCGGTAAAAGGATCAAATTTTGATTTGATTTGTTCGGTGTGCCATACATTGAGAATGCTTTTTTTTAAATTTGAAACTTAAATAGTAAGGCACAAAATTTAAATATTCACTTTATTCAATGGCCAAATTTGAGTTATTAAATAAGGCAAACATAATTGTTAAAAAATGCTAGTGCCATCGAGACGACGCAGGCCAAAGTTTCAAAAACCTGAAGTATGATAAAATAATGAAATAATTCAACATTTCAGTTCTTTCTGAGTTAATATGACGTTACATTCAGATAAACAAACACAAAATAATAATTAAATATTTCGGAGCAAAGTTATACTGTTGCTAAAATTTTGAAATTATTGAAAGTCTCGAGAATTTAACTACTAACTAACTGAATTGAAAATAAATAAATTATTTACCGTAATTTCTGGAATATAATCCGCGGATCAAGCAATTCTGTTTCAACCCAGAAATTTTATTCAATAATTGAAGTCAAATAATAACAGCGATCTAGTAAGCAATATTTTATAAAAACAAATTTTAGGGTCGAAACATGATTGTTTGATCTGCAGATTATACACTGAAAATTACCGTACTTGACAAATATAATAAAAGCAAAGTTGTATTTAACCGTTTGAGTGCTATGAAGCGCGATAGCGCCGCAATGTATCTGCGGATCAAACAGATTTTGTTTCAACCCAGAAATTTTATTCAATAATAGAAATCATTTAATTTTTATTCAACAGGTGAAGTATTTACAGCGATCTAGTGAGTTACATTTTATAAGACAAAATTTCTGGGTTGAAGCGCAATTGTTTGTTCCGCGAATTATACGCCGAATTTTCAGCACGCAAACGGTTAAAAAAATGTTAAGTGCCATTGTGCAGTTGGAAGTTAAAATTAAGTTGCAAAAATAATGTACCACCGACCTTCAAATAAATATATCTGACACAAAAAGTGGTTATAGATGATTTTGAAAACCAATTTCAAAATTTGCGCCATCATTTGGATGCTTTTATGAAGAAAGCTCCCAATCTACAAAAAATGTAATATATCGATTCATACATATTTTGATAACTAAACTAGCATTTTTCTCCCTTTAAAAATCCTTCTGCCTGTATTGTATAATTTTAAGTTTTGTTTTTTAATAGACTTTCTTGTATTTGCTCAACCATTTTAATACAGAACGGGGCATGTACGTACCAGAGGGATTTTTTTATATTTTCAGTACCAATTTTTAAAAAATATATGCCATAAACTTATACTAGGATATTTTCAAGAGAAATCTATGACAAAGAAAAACATTTGTAAATTTTGTTACGATTAAATATAAAAATAGTCGCCAGTCCTGGCCCGTAAACAGAATGAATGTCTGGAATGGCCATGATCGGTCATTTTTACCGGTACTAAAGGAATATATTTCAATTTGAACCAGAAATGTCTTCATAAAAAAAGTTTTAAAAAATGTTAAATAGTTAAAAATACGAGGGGCAGTCGGAAAATAAGTTTCCCCGTGGCGACTGTGGACAGAGGTGTGTATAAAAGACAAATAATGTAATGTAATGAGACATTAAAGATAAAACAGAACTTTATTTTTCCACATAAGTACCAAGTACATTGAAACATATGTCCTACCGCTTTATAAGCTTCAAAAAGCCCTCCAAGAAAAAATCAGGGCTTTGCACACTTTGCTTCAGGGCTTTGTTGACTGCAACAGCGCCATCTGCTTGATCGCGGTCGACCTCTATCCAATGGTGTATCGGTGTCTTGCACGTTCGCGTTCACCTGCTGTGCCGTCTTTCAACCATAGTCTTTCAACGCTTCGTCCGTATGCAAAGCGCTGATTTTTTCCTGGAGGGCTTTTTGAAGCTTATAAAGCGGTATGACAAATGTCTCAATATACTTGGTACTTATGTGGAAAAATAAAGTTATGTTTTATATTTAATATCTCATTACATTTTTTGACTTTCATTCACACCTCTGTCCACAGTCGCCAGGGGAAACTTATTTACCGACTACCCCTCGTAAATATATGGAGTAAAATATTTTTTTATAAAACTTGAGTAAAATTTGCAATTATTCTAGTCTTAAAGAAAACATAATACATTTTCCTTATGCTTTTAACCCTTTCAGAGAAAAAGTATTTCTCTGGTATCTAAAATGGTGAAATAACTCAATGTAAAATAAATTAAGAAAGAGTTGTTTGGAAATTGGACAAATGCATTTCTTATCGTACATTATAAAAGAATAATTTTATTACAAAATTCTGTGTAACACTTGGCAGTGGGGAATTGAAATTAAGATGCAGATTTTATAAGAATGAGGCAGAAATGGGGGTGTCATTATACACACCATTTTTAATTTTGCCGAAATTTTTATAGTGGTTTCTTCTAATGATTTTAAAAGAAACCTATATATATATTTTTTTTTTCAAAAAAAAAAAAAAAATTGTGACCCACAAAAATTCCTAAAGCGAGTCGCGACCCAGTATTTTTCTTGAATCGACATCTTTCTGTATTCGATTATCTCAGTGCATTGAGCATCAGCCAAAGTAATTCTTGTGTTTATAACATGACCTTTAGTAGCTAAATTAAATTATTTTGTAAATTTCATGGCTGACCTTCAGTGCAACCTGGCAGTTTTCGCCAAACTTTGTCACGGAAAATGAAAAAGTGCCATATTTGAGACCTTATGGTCCCATGCACTGAAGGTCAGCCACAGTTTTGGGGTTTAACTTGTGTAGTACTACTCAGTATTAACTTGATTAGCTCATTTGTTGTATGGCTCATCCTCAGTGCTGCCAAAAAATAGCTACTTTTGTATCTAACGAAACCAAAAAAAGTCCTTTTGGTGACCCTGTATTTCAGTGCACTGAGGGTCAATGTGGAACTTGATAATTGTATTTCATAGTATGAGACCTGTCTTTTAACAGACAATTGACAGAACTTTGGCTAATGGCCATGTCAGCATATAAGGCTTAGTTACTTCAAGACATTGTGGAAATGGAAAATATGGTAACAAAGCATACAATTAGCTGTACAGTAAGTTTTGAAGTAGGAAATAAAAACTCTTGCAAGTTTCCAAATAGCTAAAATAAGATAGAAAGCTATAAAATAGCAGTTTTTATTTTTTATTTTCTAAAATCCACTCTTAAAAAAAGTTGTGACATTCCAAAATTTCATCTTCTCTGAAAACAAATGACAGTCTGTGAGTGGTTGGTGAATGAATGGTTGGTGGTTCCAGGCATTTCAAGATGTCGCTTTGATGAACCCAATCTTGGTTGTCTATTGTTTTAGGCCACTGGAAATTGTTTTTTCCTTTGCTTCCACTGGGCTCCATATAATTCACATGGATCTGATCATCTTTTATTTCAACACCATCACCTAAATTAAAACAATTTTTTTAATTCACCAAGCATATCTTGAAATCAAAATAGGCCTATTTTCAAAATAACCTACTTACCAATGTACCATTCTATGCTGTCTCAGCTGAGCTGTCACATAACTGCCAGTTTGTACTGGAATTCTCTGTTCAATTATAATTCTTTACAGAGTAAATACAGCACAACCATTACCACCTTAGCAACCAGCATTATCCGATTTTTAATACAGGTTGCGATGATCTGAATGAAACTTTGCAAGAACATGTGCAGCAATGTTCAATGTGTCTTAATCACACCTGAAAAGACATATAAAATAAACTTCTTTCTTGAGTGTCTCGCAGTTTTCTTCCTTGTGTGAATAAAACTTAAATGTGGAGAGGAGTGACATACCCCGTTTCCCAAAATAATCCCTTTGTGCTTCTCGATATTTTGTTGATATTCATTTTTGTGCCCAATCTTTCAGCCAGAATCTCATGGCGTTGTTTATTTATGCTGGTTGTCTTAGATGTATTCTGCTGAACACCACGCAATATGTGCCTCATCCAGTTCATCACAAAATTCTCTCCAAGATTGGCATCATAAACCGTCTCGTTTTTCTTAGCAGTATCTTCAACAGAGAACACAATTTTTGAAATTGAATCAAGTTGTTGAAACACATTACAGCATTCATCACAAATTTCACTATGCTCATGTTCACACAAGGACTTGAAGCAGTTATCATAGACATAGAAAAAAGCAAATACTGTGCAATGCGAAGTGCATTGGCAACTCTCTGAACAGTGTTTGAGAGCATATCCGAGTTTCAAATAGCGCTGAGCTTTCTGAAACATAGCATTGTTTTTTTTTGTTTTTTTTGTTTTTTCAAATCAGCAGCACATTTATTTATAATTGTTTGCAGCATTTGGAATCCATTTAAGCCTTCCACGGTGGTGTTGACCATTCCTGCAAGATTGTGTCGTTGACTAGGCTTCAAAACATTTAGGATGTGTAAAAGGGAACTTATTGATAAAGGTGTATAATTAACTTCTGAACAGAATTAATGGTATTGTAAAATAGTGTGGGTTTTCAATGTAGTAAGTATGGCCCGAGGTACAATCTGCTTCTCTCTGCTGTCATACACTAATGTACTTGCACTAGAGTTGCCAAGGCTAGAAAAAACCCGGTTTAAACCTGGGAATAAACCGGGTTTTTTGGGAATAATCCGGGTTTTTTGGGAATAAACCAGGTCTTTTGGGAATAAACCTGGGAATAAACCGGGTCTATTGGGAATACACCCGGGAATACATCGGATTTTTGCAACTCTAACTTGCACCATATGCTATATCTTGAATTGTGCCTGATTCAAATAGATAGTGAAGAAAATGTTCACACTTATGGATGTCCAGTTTCTTCCTGGTTGTTTTTTCAGGGACTTCAAAAGCTCATGGGCCATATGTAGATCTCCATTTCCATGCTTTGTCAACTTCATACTTGGTACATTCGAAAAAATGCATAGTATCACGTTTGGAGATAAAACACTCAAGATTATTTTTTTTTTACTATTTACTGCACTTTCATAGGCTCGTACAATATGCTGAAGTAATTCTAGTACATCGCTTTCGGACTCTGAAGATGGAAATGAAGATGACACTTTATCAAATTCTTTCCCTTGCTCTGGTGCAAAGTTTTCACAAAACTTCTTTTTGAAGTTATTTTTGGCTTCTTTGTATTTACATTTAGCATAATAGATACTTGATTTTGAAAGTTCTGTTACTGGATTTGGAATTTGGAATTTTAGAGGACTCATGTCAGGAGCTGCAGTTTCAGTAAAGGTGTGCATTTGTTGTTTACATTGATCTATCTCTGCCTCATTTATATATAAAGTACCAGCTGGAGGCTGATAATTTGGATCAGCTGTTTCTTCTGAATGGTTCTCATCCGCTATTTCTGTTCCATGGTTCACATTATCAATTATTCTGTGCTTGCTAAATAACATGCCATCCATGGAAAAGATGGAAATATCAAATTCTAATATAAATATACCTTCCTTGATGCCATGCGAACATTTTCTTTTTTTTTAGCAGGATGCATTGTATGATCAGGGTGTGCAACACCTTCTTGATGGCTACCAAAATATACCATACGGTGTCTGTGAAATGCACATTAGGGTGGATCGGTGTTATATGGTGAAAAAAAAATTATTATTAATCAAAACCTACCTATGCGGAAAAGATGTTCTATTGTATGGAGATTAAGAGAAAAATAATTTAAAAAAATAATTTAAAAATTTAATACTGCCGCAAAGAGTTTGAATATTCGGAAAAAAATTGGAAAAACACCTAATTTTGGTTAGATGATTTTTGATTCAAAATAATTGTTTTTATTTTAATCAAAAGATACCTATGCGGGAAAAATATTATATTGTATGGAGATTAAAAGAAAAATAATAAAAAATAATAATTTCAAAATTTAATACTGCCGAAAGAGGCTTGGATTTTCGAAAAAAAGGGAAATTCGAGCTTTTCAGTTTCCCGCTTTATCCTGCCATCCCTCCTAATGTTTGAAGCGCTGTGTCATGGAATATTTCCCACGTCATACGATACGCCCACGTGGCTCTAAAAAATACTGGATGAACGTGTTCCCACCCCCACCGCTCGCTGGCTCAGTTCAAAGCTAGCGGCTTACGGAATCGGGCGCTGTTCTCACAAAGTGAAATAAATTTCAATTTCATTGCGTAAGATTTCTTTGTAAGTGTATTGTGTTGTGTAGTGTACTTTGAATATTATTGCACCATGGCGATCTTAAGAAAGGACATGATTTGCCCTATATTTGGGTCTGGCTGTGATATGCCAACGAATATGCTTCCTACATACGAAAACGTAATAAAGTGCGTATGTTAGCATTCAAAAGAAAACCGAAGCAAGGAAACATTGTCTACATCTACCCTTTCCTCCTCATGTGCAGAAATTGCTAATAAGTTAAACGAGATCTGGAAACGAGCTTCAGTCCCAATAATTGACCACTATAGCATTTTGAGAAAAATTCGATCATACCACGACAAATATCGCGGTCTTCTTAAATCTTACAAAGTCAGAAAAGGGATAAAAGGGATAGCAATCAGATTGACATTTTCTGGAAAAAGGTAATGCTCTATTTGATATATCGGCATGTACTTGTAAATCTTTTGAAAGTTGCTTCTGTAAGAAAGAACGAAAAGTACCAATGAACGAGAGAATTTCTATTAGACCAGCGAACTGAAAGAAAAATGGTAATCGGGTCACTGGATCGGAAATTCACTTTACAAATAACTAAGGCCGAGAGTTGAGTCTATAAATTTGCCGAGAAATGAAAATTAAAACAAGGACGATACGTGGAGAGTAACGATACGTGGATGTAAATTGAAGCGGCGTATGTGCGAGCATACCAACTTTTCTCCATCATCAGCTATCAGTGAAAGCAGGGCCCCAAACGCTGACGGTGTCACTGTCACACCTGTAACGACAAAATTTCCAACCGCAGCAAATACATTGGACCGTTTTGGCATTTCCTGCCGAGCAGACGCTGCTATCGTGTAGGCATTATCTCACAAAGCGATGTATCGAATGTCGTTGACAGAAATAAAATTCGACGTGAACGAACAAAGGCAAGAACCACTATATCGTCTCAGTCAATTTTGAAAGATTCTGACCATGACCAATTTGGTTTATACTTCGATAGACGTAAGGACAGAACTATATCACTAGAAGATAACAGAAGAAAAGTCATAATAGAAGAACAGTTAAGCTTGGTAAAAAAACCTGGTTCCGAGTACATCGGTTCCGTGTCTATAAAATCTGGAAGAGCGCAAATCATTTGAAAAGAGATCGTAATTTTTCTTCCTGCGTTGACAATAGTATAGATATAACAAAATTGGTTGCGATCGGTTGCGACGGAACATCTATTAACACAGGTGTCAAAGGAGGTGTTATTCGAAATTTGGAACTCATTCTGAAGCGTCCACTACAATGGTTTGTGTGCCAGTTACACGCTAATGAGCTTCCACTACGTCATCTTTTCGCGTACGTGGATGGAACCACGACTGGGCCCAGAAGCTTCACTGGTGAAATAGGAAAATTGCTGGTTGGATGTGAGAAGCTACCTGTAGTTTCATTCATGTCAATAGATTGCACACTTCGTGAAGTGACTAACAAGAAAGACGTAAGTACTGATCAACTGTACTTAATGGAAATTTGTGTTGCTATAAACTGCGGACATTGAAGCGAAAGTCTATCGAAGAGAAACTCTGGAAATGTTTGCCACTCAAGGTGGCTTAAAACCGCGAACAGAATTCTCAGGCTTTATGTAGCTTGCGAAAATCCATCCGCGGACTTAGTAACATGAACGACGTTCATCGTAAAACTCTATGCGCCTATGTGGATCAAGATCAAAACGAAACCATCGGTAATCTATGGTGCACAGCATTTGCATCAATCAATTGATCTCTCGCGTTATTTGTCGAGTGATCTGAAGGACGTCATAGACACTGTTATTAGGAGAAATGGGTTTTTGGCATTCTCAAAATATCCTGCTATCGATGTTAACTGACGACAGAACTCACGTAAGGCAATTGGCCCCTTGAAGAATTCTAAAAGCGCGTGAAGTCAAAAGGTCTACTGCAATCCCAAGCATTTCAACGAATAATATACGTATCTTCAATTTACCAGCTTTTGACCTTTGTGCGACGGATTATATTGATTTGATTAAATGGGAAAATGTGACAGAACCTCCACTAACTGAACAATTTAGTGGCGACATGTTTTCAGAAGCAATAGTAAATCCAGCAATTATTCCGGCGGCAATAATATTTACTATCAAGGGGTTTCAGTGCCACACTCAAGCTACAGAACGGATAGTCAAAACATTCACGGAAGCATCTTCTGCTGTCAGTGGACCATATAGAAGAGACGGTTTTATAAAAAATCTCATCGAATCACGAAACATCATGCCAATTTTCAACACCAAACGTTATTATCGCCTACTGTAACTTATACGATTTTATAGGTTTTTCTTTATTTAATAATAAAAGAGCTGTTAAATAAGAGGCTGAAGTTTTTTTCTTGTAACCAAGCAAATGTCCTCTTATTGCAATTAATATTTAAAATTACTAAAATGTATGTTTCATTTAACAAAAATCACTGACTTTTTACCGTAAAAAGACTCAAATACCGTAATTTCCGGCGTATAATCCGCAGCTCAAAGAATCGTTTTTCGACCCAGAAAATTTATTCAATAATTGTAGTTAAATATTTACAGCGATCTTCTAAGTTACATTTTATAAAATAATATTTCTGGGTCGAAAAACGACTCTTTGAGCTGCGGATTATACGCCGGAAATTACGGTACATAAATTTCAAACACCTTGCGGCAGTATTAAATTTTGAAATTATTTTTCTTAATTATTTTTCTCTTAATCTCCATACAATATAACATCTTTTCCGCATAGGTAGGTTTTGATTAATATTAAAACAATTATTTTGAGTTAAAATATCAGTTAACCAAAATTAGGTCTTTCTTAATTTTTTTCGAAATTTCAACCTCATTGCGGCAGTATTAAATTTTCTAATTAATTTTTTTAATTATTTTTCTCTTAGTCTCCATACAATAGAACATCTTTTCCGTATAGGTAGGTTTTGAAATTGTGAAAAAAAAATTCGATCCACCCTAATGCACATATCACACCTTCAACAGTAGAAATGTTTTATTGACTTCTATTACTAATAAGCTGTACTCCAGAAACATTTTGTTTTGGGTAAAATCTAATTTTCCCATTGCGGTAAAAACATAAAATAGTATTTGTAACAATCTTTTTTTTAAGGTGTTCAGTAAAAAAGTTTTACCAAAATGATGAACATAGTTTTTTAATCTTTTTTTCAGTTTGAGGGTGTACATCATTGCACGGAAAATTATTTCTCTAAATATGATTGCTAAGAATTACGATGTTATTTTTTTATTGCTTATGCTACAAGTAAAATTGTGACATTGTAATAAAAGGATATGGTTGCCTACTGGCTAGTTACATATTAAAAAAAACATGACATATAGTGAATAGTTTACAGGCCTAATATATAGCTAATTTGTATGCTTTGTTACCATATTTTCCATTTCCACAATGTTTTCAAGTAAGCCTTATGTGCTGACATGGCCATTAGCCAAAGTTCTGTCAATTGTCTGTTAAAAGACAGGACTCATACTATGAAATACAATTATCAAGTTCCACATTGACTCTCAGTGCAATGAAATACAGGGTCACCAAAAGGACTTTTTTTGGTTTTGTTAGATACAAAAGTAGCTATTTTTCAGCAGCACTGAGGGTGAGCCATGCAACAAATGAGCTAATTAAGTTAATACTGAGTAGTACTACACAAGTTAAACCCCAAAACTGTGGCTGATCCTCAGCGCATGGGTCCATGAGGTCTCAGATATGGCGCTTTTTCATTTACCGCGACAAAGTTCGGCGAACACTGCCAGGTTGCACTGAAGGTCAGCCATGAAATTTACAAAATAATTCAATTTAGCTACTAAAGGTCATGTTGTAAACACAAGAATTACTTTGGCCGATGCTCAATGCACTGAGATAATCGAATACAGAAAGATGTCGATTCGGGAATAATACTGAGTCATGACCCACTTTTTGAATTTTTGTGGGTCACAAAAAAAAATTTTTTTGAAAAAAAAAATATATAGGTGTCTTCTAAAATCATTAGAAGAAACCACCATAAAAATTTCGGCAAAATCAAAAATGGTGTGTATAAGGACCTGCCTGACTCTTATAAAATCTGTCTCTTAAATGGTATTTATATTATACCATAGCCATTGAAATGATTAAAAATTGTAATCCAGTAATTTAAGACTAATATATTTGAATTAAAATTTTATTTCGATATTGCAAATATTACATTTATATATAAAAGCAAGTGTTTTGAAGAAACTTATTTTTGAAACAGTACTATATTACATTCTGAAACAGCAGTTATACAAAATATATGAGAAAGACAATATGAGACAATAGCAAGGTGCGTACACTCCATGGAATTAAAAAAGAGCCTGCCACCGCAATTTAAGATAACACATTTTTTATCCAATAATTAAACTTGAGAATTCGCATTCGCTGCGTTTATTCGTAGAATTTGTAAAAATTTTCTACGGTTCAATAATGCAAAAAATTCCATTAAAATTTGGGATAATAATGCACGCCCGCTGTGATAGAAAATTCACTGAAATATTATACAAGAAAGTGCGAAGGTGTCACTTTTCATATGTATAAAGCAAAGTCTTTCTCACAACAATAATCTATTCTAGAAAGACATTTGCATAAATGACAACTTTTCCGTTTTTGGAATTGCACTATTTCAGTATAGAAATATTTGTTTTATTCAAATATATAAATCCTAGGATTAAATGAGACGAAGATTACATTAGAAATAATAGTACTGATAATATGGGAATATTCGCTTTTATGCGTCGAGAAACTTTGCATCATAACATTTTAAACTTTAAGCATGTGGATTGATTAGTATCTGTATTTGCGCTCAGAGATTTATTATAGTAAGAGGGAACACCAGTATTTTTTAATAGTAATCCTCACTTCTTTTAAACGCTAAATTTATGTCGTAAAAATAAGACAAAGATTTTTATTCAGGAAAAGTGGTTGACGTTTGTCCTAACAGTAATCAAACTCTGATTGCACTGATATTGAAAAATTAAGGTATGGAGTTATTTTTGTCTACTAATTCGCTCACTGGGGTTGAAAAATCGATGCAAAAATTACAACAGTATCATTGAAATTTAAAAATAACAAAAATGTTAAAAACATCCGATTTGACTGATATCTACAGTATGCAGAAGAACCTTTATCAATATGTGGTATACGAGAACAATAGGAACGAGAATTAAACATCTATTTCACATCTTCACGACTGGGAAATTTTGTCTTGAACAAAGGAAAGTATTAAAGAAGGATTCCACGCGAATACCGCGCTTGAATTTTTAATGCTACTTTTTCAAAATAATAATATTTGTGTTGTTTAATTACAGAAATTAGGCAATTAAATAAGGCGATATTTTTAATATACGAAAATGATATCTAAAATCCAATAGTGGTATATTCCTGGAAACTCTGGGTTTAATTTGTTCTGCAATTAATAATGTGCATAGTATGATTATAGGTAGTATAAATTTATAGAATATTAATGGAGATATGAGATGTAATTTTCCAACTGGGTGGAAAATATCTGGGCCAGGATTCAAACCAGGGACCTCTTTGCTGAAACTGTCAAGTCTCTGTCAATAGAGCTATCCCGGACGAATCTGGAGGACCTAATTCACCAAGCTAACCATATTGATCATAGCATCTAGTTTAATATATGAACCAGCTCAACAGAATAAATCACAGGACATGGAACTCCAATAAACGCAGAATACGCTAGAATTTATACAGTAATAATTGAGATACACTTATAATGCAATTGCCTTTAAAAATTCTGTTGGCATTTAGAGGCATTTTTTCGGTACTTTCCGAGAACATTCCACACATGCTCTATTATACGGGTCTTGAACCTTTTCACCTGAACAGCTTTTTATCATTACGCTTTCCGAAATGTAATCTTCGCCTTATTAAATCACCAAGTTTCTAACTTTAAATAAGGTAAATTTTTCTATTCTAAGATGATGGTAGCTCGGCGACCTGCATGCCTCAGGTTTAAACCCCCGTACTCTATTAGACTACGGTACATTTAACGTACTGACAGAAAAATTCTACTGCATTAAGTGGTTCTATAAAAAAAAAGCTGTAAGATGAACGATAGCAATCTCATATATTTACATAAACTCAGCCCCTCAGATACTTTAAATATAACCCCTTAAGTTATAATCGCGTATTTCTTTACGCTCTTTCCGTAATTTCTGTGATTAAAAAAGGTACATATTTCTGTCCAGAAAAGTGTTGCTCAAAACTAAAGGCCATACGCACGCTGCATTAAAATAGTTAGGAAAACTCAAACACGATGGCTGAAAGTAATGTGAAAATTATAGGGAATTATAATTTATTATCAATTCTGAAGATTCTTTCAATTACTTATATTTTAGTAATTCAAATTTTAATATTAATATAACCCAAACCTGATATTTAAACCTATAAATTGTGTATAAAAATAAGAAGAAATGTTAATTTTTATCCGATTTACTCATATATAATGATTTTTGGCAGAAAATAATAATCTGTAAAGTTTCTACTTTCTGATGTGATATGTGTATCCATCTCTGTATGTTACCAAACTGTTTCTTTACCTAAACACAAATATAATATATCTCAACTCATATTCTTTGAATGCCTTAATTTCCTGTCATGCAGTGTTGCCAATTGAACTTAATTTTTCCCAGCTTGCTTGATGTGTACCACTTTTTTACATAGTTATATTTGTCTTAATGGATTCCAAATTATATAAGACGAATATTACTATTTCCCAAAAGTAATATCAATCAAGCAATTTGAATAAAGAACAAGAACTAAAACAATAACTAAATCATAGAACAGATGGATTAATTATGTTGTGCAAGCACGTGCCAGTTTAAAAGAGGGATGGTCTGCCAGGGGACCACTAGCTGCTGAGCTATCACTATTTTCGTTTAAAATAGTATATCGGCCTATTTAATGAAAGGAATTTAGCAAATAAGACGACTAATGTT
Source organism: Maratus michaelseni (assembly GCA_963931845.1). Classification (NCBI taxonomy): domain Eukaryota; kingdom Metazoa; phylum Arthropoda; class Arachnida; order Araneae; family Salticidae; genus Maratus; species Maratus michaelseni. The sequence continues at coordinate 165,884,950 of OZ007586.1, forward strand.
ATTTCCAAAAGTGCTGACAGAAATTTTTCATGGAACATTGTTGGACCCCCCCCCCCCACTGTTTAAAAATATTTTTTTGTTTAAAAGAAACGGTTTAGTTTTTATTTATACATTTGTAAAAAATAGTTTCATTTACACCTTACAGAAATGTGAAAGTTAGTAAAAAGAAAATATAAAATATTTTGTTGAATAACAACATACAAAATTAACCCATTTGCACCATTTTCGTATATGTGCGTGCATTTAAGAAATTTCTTCTTTATTCAGAAATTCTGGATAGTAATTTTTGCTTTATTTAATAAGAGACGTTTCGTGATTACATACAGTAAAAAATCTTCTTTTGGAATTTCCCGTATAGATTCGGAATTTATGAATAAAACACTAATTCCTGAAATGTACGCACTTATGCAAATTAATGATGCAAATTGTTGAAATACTCTGGGAGAAATTCCGACAGAAATGATTATGCGGCATGTATCGACCGTCGTGTTTGAAAATTTTATATGGTTATGTCATAGATGCTAACATTCCGGTAATTTCCTGTTTTTTTTTTTTTTTTTCATGCAACATATTTTTAACCAGAGTGTTTGTTTACTGGAATGTGTTTCGTTTCTATGTGATATTTAATCGACGTAAAAAATGCCTAGTACCATTGTATGACAAAATTTATTTTTTATAATGTAGTGGGAATAGAATAAAAAAATATTGAACTGGAACGTATATTTCCCGACCCGTAGCCAAATGGATGAGTAAAATCACGATCTGCAAATATATTTGTTTGATCTGCGAATTACCGGAGGGTTCGTAGTTGGTCCACATTTGGAACACGTTCAAACATCCATGAATAATTTAGAATTGTATGTTACGACTTATTTAATCCCAAATAAATAGGGCTACTATTTTGCAATACCAGTGGGAAATATGCAATTGTTGCATGTCTACAGACAGTGGCGTAGCGTCAGGGGGGGCACGATCATTTTACTACCAGTATAATTATATACTACATTTAGCCTTATTTAATCTTTGAACGGTATGAAATAAATAAAGCCAAATATAGAATATAAAAATACTGGTAGTAAAGTCACCCGTGCCCCCCTTGACGCTACGCCTCTGTCTACAGAATACAGGTGTGGTTGGTGGCAATGTTATGTTTTATAAAATATTTTTTCTCCTGACGCCACTATTTTGGTGTGCATTTGTATTTTATTTAATAAAGTGTTTAAAAAACTTCGTTTTGAAGGTAATATAGTAGGGGGGTGTCAAGTTATTGCCCGTGTACCACTTATTTACCGCTATTTTAGTACAGAAAATATTTATTTATTTAATGACAGAAACTTTGCGATTCATTAAGACAAATATTAACTTTCGTTATTTGTGGTGGCAAACAAGTTTCAAGCGAAAAAACTGAAGACTTCCAGTTTTAATATAGTGTTTTAGTATGTTTCACATAGGTTCACCAGCGTGAGATAATAAATCATTCATATACACCAAGAGATATTATAACACAGTTTTCTGAATATGCATTTTAATTAATAACAAATAAATATCTGTTTACAATGTTGACTATAAAGTGTAAAATATGGATCAGTTTCCTAATACACTTTATTTGTTTTACACAATATCCTGTTTTCAGTGGCGTAGCGTCAGGGGGGGGGGCACGATCATTTTACTACCAGTATAATTATATACTACAGTTAGCCTTATTTAATCTTTGAACGGTATGAATTAAATAAGGCCAAATATAGTATATAAAAATACTGGTAGTAAAGTGGTCCGTGCCCCCCTTGACGCTACGCCTCTGCCTGTTTTAACATATTGCTGACGGCTGACGCAAATTCACATCTTTTGGACAGGTGTATTTTTTCTAACGAACAGTACTTTTGCATATTATGTGTTACATTATTTAAAAAAAAAAAAAAAAAATTCTTGTTTTTATCATTAGAGTATATAATATGCATATAAATACATTGATGAGTAGCAATACCATTATTGTATTATATTCATTTATTATCAATTATTATATTCATTTATAATATAAACACGAACAGAAAAAAAAAATATTTTTGTTAAATAGTGTAAAATGCAAGTGTAACTGACACCCACAGGTCGCGGCTTCCTGTTTAAGAGAAGAAAACAAGCCGTCACCAATCAGGCGCATTTTTTAGGCATAGGTTTCAAAGAATAAGGTTAATGTCACTTTGAAATCCGTGTCCATAGCTTTCGCGTTTGAGTTTTCTGGCTATTTCTAGGTTATTTTAATGAAAATATTATATTCATATCTGGAAAAAATCTCTAGCTCGTAACACTGCTTGATGTAAAAGAAACTTAACGCCATTCAACAAAATATTTTTCAGAATTTATTTTCTAAAAATTGTTGTTTTAAATAAATATCTAATATATTATTTTAAAAAGGAAAATGCCAACATTTCATGCATGACTTAAAAAATAAGTGGCATTTAATTTTTTGAAATTAAATTTAAAGTAAATTTCGTAATCAAATCTTTAAAAAAATTCCATGCACATGTGAATAGAAAAAAAAATATATATATTCATCTTCGCTAATGTGTATACTTCCAGTTCTAGAGTTTAAAAAACGTGAAAATCTCATTACAGAATGAAAATGAGTTTAGCAGTAAGATGAATAATCTAATGAAGCTTAAGACTAAATATTTGGATGAAGTAAAAAAATCTAATTAAAATTCTGCAGTAAGCACTGAACAGAGGAATTAAGTTTAATATATGATTTAATGAGGGATTCCATGTAAAGAAAATGTTTTAAACAAACCCTTATATTTCATTTCTTTATTATATTTTCCATATTTTTTTCGGAGCATTACTACACAAAAATGTGAAAAGTTAAATTTTATTGCTTGTGATTTCTAGCTCAAATTATATATATTTCTATATATGATAGGTTTATAGAAATGTATCATATTTATTTAATTATGAAGATGAAGAAACAAATTTCAGAATTATACCTGATGCCAGCGTGCAATTCCGCATTAACACACAGGCTTAACATATTTATTTATTTAATTGAATATAAAGTAAGCAGCATGCGTACAGTTCTACCTCATTTTTAACGTAATATTTCGCGTTATTTAACTTCAAGAAAATATTACACATTATGTTAATATGCAAGGGGGGGTTGGTATTTTGCAATTTAGAAATTAAATAGAAACTTTAATATCTTAACAAGTAGTGACAGACCCCTTGTAAATTCACACAACTTGGAACACAGCTTGGAACATAGCTTAGAACACAGCTTGGGTAAGTGAAATGGCTACCGTGCCTGGACTCAAACCAGAGACATTTGGCTAACCTGCCATTACAGTTCGGTTAATGCTTAAATCAATAAATATATCATTCACCTGTGAGTTTCAAGCTGAATTGTGCGCTATCTTCTAGTATCATTCTGCTGTTTTGTTTATTATTTTGCAAAGCTCCGTGCCTACTCGAACGGGTTAGCTTAGAGGGAAAGCATTGCCAAGTTTAGCCACAGGTCCCCGATTTGAGCCCAGGCCTGGTATTCTTTTCACGAACATGTAGAAATGAAAAAGAAGCAAAGGCGTACGAATAAAAAATAGTATTTTTCGCCTTATAAATAAGAAAAAATGTTTTGGGCAGATAAATAAGGACAGAGTTATTGTTGTTTTTCACTGGTTGAATTGTGAACATGCTACATGTGCTCACTAAAAGTTTGACAGTTTGACCTGCTTTATATTTGCTAATTTTGAATTCATCCCGGAATACCTGAAGCAAGAAATTTTTATTTATGTAATCACGAATTGTCTGTCAGTAAGTAATGGAAAATTTGCTATTCGTTATTTCTGGCATGAATTCGAATTTTCTGAATATAAAAGGAGGCCGGCCAAACTCGTATCTCTACTTCCGAATATGGCCAGATTTTAATATAATCATAATAAGTAAAAGAAATATACATCCTTCATACACTGTAATAAAAATAAGTGGTTACTTAAAAATTTAAAATTAAATCTCGTCATATTGCTAGAAGGCAAGTTCATCTAAATAAACAATTAAAAATTAGTTGAAATTAAAAAGTTATTTAAAATATTAATATAACGTTTTCATATAATATAATAAATTATATAATTTCAGAACTTTTTAAAAAAAGAAATCAAATATTTTTCATATATTTTTTTAAATGAACAATGTCTGCGATTTAAAAAATAATAAACAACTTATAATAGAAAAATGGTTCTTAAACAAAAATAGGATTACTAAGTTGGCAAATATAATTTGGAATTTTGACAGTACATAGCAAATTAGAAAATTTAACAGTTAACGTTAACAATAATATCATAAATAATTTTATAGAAACCGATTTTCTAAAGCATGATAAAAAACTTATACTAAGTTCGTGCGAAAAAAAAAAAAAAATCGCTTATCGTAAGTCTGACCCACTGAAAACAACGCATAAGAACAACAGTGGGTAGTAAAACAGTGGAATAAAAGGCATGCAATTTCAGTGCAGATTTGGCTAATTATGTCTTTTTATTATTAATCGCAGACATAAAAGGTTAAATATGCATCTCATGTGATTAGCTTCACCGATTCTGTAATTTTGATATTAACCCGCCAAGTACCTGAGTTAAATTTTTGATAAGTGGTAAGTAAGTTTTGCATGTTGGGACCAGAAATTTAATTCTATTAAATGCATCTTGTTCACACGATGAATCTATTTAATTTAATTTACTAAGTTTATCACTAGAACCGCGATGACGGGTTATTTTGACCCATACCAAATGAGTAGATGTTGATTCGCACCAGAATTTCTTTTCATAAAATAAGTTAAATAAATGCTACCAAAAATAATTTAAACGAATAAGTTAAATAGTTTTAAATGAAATTTCTGGTGGGAAATATTTTTATAAAATTTGAGTAAAATTCCCCGTGGTTCTAGTGTTAAATATTTTTTTCCGGTTTGAAAGACTAAAAAATTCAAAACAAATAAAAATTGGATAAAAAAGTCCCCAATAATGTTAGAAGGGTTAAGTCAGTGATCATGCAGATTGAAATTTCTTATGTATAGATTTTTATTTTGTGTAATTGCTTCAGTGTTTGTAAATACACAGGAGCATTTTTATCTGTTCTGAGAAAGTTATTAACTGCTGAACCGGTTATAAAAAAAGAACCCAATAGTTCTAGGAGGGTTAAGTCAGTAATCTGCAATATGCCGATTGAAAATTCTTCTGTATAGATTTTCATTATGTTTAATTGCTTCAGTGTTCGTAAATACACAGGGGCATTTTCATCTGTTCTAAGAAAGTTATTGACTGCTGAACCGGTTACGGATGAAGCTTCACAATTTTGAAGATACGACAGCTCTTCTTTGTTCAGTGTTCCATAGTACATGCGTAGAAGTCAACCTCAAAATTCGAAAGAAAAAACATGTGATCCCTTTTACATACCGGTATTTCGTTAAAGTAATGTTTGACTTATTTAATCGCAGAAATTTAGTGCAAATTCAGCGATTAAATAAGACTTAGAAAACTATACGAAAACTCCGGTATTCAATTGGAAGGAGATATTATTTCTCTCGATATTGGAGTTCTATTTATACGCGACTATAAACGGTACTTCAATTATCTGCTGTATTTTACAGGATTTCGTAAGTGTTGTTACCCCTTTTAAGCAGGGATGTCAAACTTTGACCGCGAGATACCATAAATTTGTAATAGTAACTGTCGCTTTATTCAAAAGCATAATTTCAGGGAATGTATAAGTCGAAATTATTATTAAGAATTATTTGTTTCTATTTATTGACATACCTGCCCGAAGCAATGTTATGTTTCATTTATAGCTGCTACGTTTTACGCTTTTTCGATTCCACTAAATTTTTACAGAAATTTTGCTTTTTTATCAAGATTTTGGCGATTAAATATGTCAAAATTTATTATTGAATATTACTGATATGAAATAATCATAAATGTTGGCAGATATGATATCGTCGCTACCATTTCAAACTATCCGAATGTGTAAAAATGCATTTTTCATTGCATGTAAAAATGAGCGGATTGCCACCACTAAATTTTATTAGAATTCTGCGCCGAGTAGAAATACTACGGCAATTCGATCTGCTTTTTTTTATTTAGATATCCTAAATTAATACAGGAAATTTTGAGGGAAATAAATTACTTTAAGTAATCGCGAAATGTCTGTCATTAAATAAAGCAAAAATTTCTATTTAAAATTTCTGGTATGGTTTCGGAATTTCTGAATGAAAAAGGAGGCCAAAATGACAACCCTGGTGAAGAATGCAGTTAAAATTTAGTAGTGCCAATCGGCCCATTTCTAAAAGTAATGAAAAATGCATTTTTTCACATTCGATAATTTGACATGGTAGCAACCATATAGTAAATTAATTCACACATACCTATCACATAAATATATACGCACTGCCCTACTACGTTTTGTGTGAAAAATTATCAATTGAAAAATAAGGACTATACCAAACACAGCCGTCTCTCAAGTAGAAAGGAAAAATCATCAGGGAGGGTTTTTTCGCATGTCTTATTCAATTACACGTGATTGTTCTTTGCGCTTTGTTGTACGTTCTGCTGTTTTGCTGTAGTTTATGAATACTTTTTACATTTACTGCGATGCAGAGTTTCCAAGTCTCCGGCTTTAACAATATAGTGCGCTACCAGTATGTTTTTAGAAAAAATGTTATTCTTTTAAATCGCAGAATTCTCCGATCAAACGAAACAAAATTTTCTGAACTAAAATACTGGTATCCAAAAAGCCGGAGACTTGGCAGCTCTGCTGCGATGGAAGTATTATTGCTTCTAAAATAGATCGCAAGCCTGAGACTTCAAAAGTTAAATATTTCCGAAATAAGTTTGAGGCATATAATTTATAACGTGATTATAGATTGTGATGAAAAAGAATGTACAGAGAAAGGGTTCGTACGGTATTACCACAATTTTTAATAGAAATTTTTGCCTTATTTAAATGCAGAAAATTATCACAAATCCAGCAATTAAAGGAGGTGTCTACAATTTCTACTATTTATATATTAAATAGAAATATATTATATTAAAAACTTGTGGAAAAGGCAAACGAAACCTGTCAGAGAGTTTTTTCTGATCCAGGTTTCTCAAACATGAAAACGAGTTAGCATGCTAAGTGGAATTTCTCTTACTGTATACAATATATATAAAGTAGCAGATAACTAAAGCAACCCCGAATTTGGTTCGCAGCAAGAAAAAAAAACTGAAGCGAAAAACTACAGAAAGTATAGATATGTATTCTGTTGGTACTGATGAGTTACAGAGAGAAGTATGAGATTTTTATGTAAATGAAAATCAAGTACCTAGGTTTCCTAAATTATTTCCAATAATGAGAGAGAAAATAAATTTCCCTTGGCAAAGAGATACTTTAAGGAAAATACTCCGTAAAGTTTGGTTTAGCTGGAAAAAAAATCACAAAATAGAAGAAGATTTTGATTAACAGTTATATTCATAGGGAAGTTTAAAGAAAAAGTAAGTTTAAAAATAATATTTTCATAAATTATTTTATATATTAACACTTCATTATAAATTAAAACATTATAAATTGCCGTCCGGATGTCTCGTAAAAATATTTCTATTCGTAAAATGTTGAAATGATTCATTGACAGCAGAATTTAAAAATAAATTTATTCCAAAATAAGTAAAATCTTTTCTTCATGTACTTGATAAAAGGGAATTTTTCATTCCAAAATTCTGGTGCCTATGTAGCATTTAAGGATTAAAATTAAGTTGCTTTACGTACGACATCACTGTGGTGTCGCCGGACGGCAAAGTGTTAAATTATTTTTACAAATATTTTTTCCATATGCAAGTAGCATACACTCCTTGGACTTTCAATAGAGTCTAACACCACTATTTAAGATACGAAAATTTCTATTTAGTATCTAAATTGCGGAATTCGTAGGGGTCACGGTTATTAACAGGAATTCTAAGACTTTTGTTTAGTTAAATAAGACAAAAATTTCAAATAAAAAATTTTAGTAAAAAATTACTTCTATTTTCCAACTGAAATTATGTCAACGTAGTAAAACAAAAATTTTACGTAGTGATACATTTTTTGTGAAAGAACATTTTTTTTTTTTTTACTTTAATAGTAATTTGTTTACATATATGTTTGTTTTTTTCTGTTACCAGTATGTTATTTTAGTTTTTTTAAATATTTTAAATTAGAAATCTGATTGGTTATTGTAAGTATCTATATTTTTAAATTACATAAAATTAAAAAATATATATGAAAAAATATCCCTTTGAATATTAATAAATTCTAAATCTTCAGTGGAATATTCGCACATATCTGCTGGCAGCAATGCCCGATTACATGAGAGGAAAATTTCCAATAGTAAATTTTAATAAAAAATTCTATCTTATTTTAACACCTTATTCGTGATTTTTTTCTTTCGTAAATAAGAGGACATTTTCTATTCGGTTTTACTGGTGGGAGTTCGCCCCTGCTATAATCCGGCCTTGTCTAGCAGCACACATAACATTTAATCGACTATTTCACTTCCGCCATTAAACTGGATGTTTCTGTTTCTATCTAATCGATCACAGCCCCCTCAATACTAGGCCTACGCCCTGACACGAAAATGGCGGCCGTCCTAGATGGATTTTTTAAAAGAATTAGTACGGTCCCCTGAATTTAAACACCAATAATTTCTAAAAGTTTTCTTTGACTTATTTAATCTCAGAATATTAAGGGTGGGGAAATTTAAAAACAATTTTTGGTATTCAAATTGAAGGGACCGTACTAACGCTGAAACAAGTCCACCTACGACAGCCGACATTTTTGTATCAGCGCATAAGCTTAGTACGCAGAGAGCCGTGGATCGGTGTTAAAAGAGTATGCTTCATACATACAAAATTTATCATATATTTTGATCCTTCTTCAGTAGAAAATCTTATTACTGTAAACAAAAAATATATTTTTTTATTAATTTGCATATACACATTCAACCGTTTTTTACATTAAAAGGAAAAACATGCATTTATGAAAATATTCTCATATCATTTTGAAACGGATTTTGTTTAAAAAATCAACGAATTATTTAAACAGAAGAAGAATTGTACTATTTTATCTTTATTATTCCTCTAGACACGTAAGTACATAATCCTAGCAAATAAAGGACGTTACACGTTTGTTACTGGAAAAATACAGTGTCGGTGAAATGCCCATGTATTGACACATTGATGTGATTACCAAAAAATATTTTCCAATACTTTTATTAAATATTTTATAAACATAAATATTTACCTTTTTCCATGAATATATTTCCAGAGAACATTTCAAATATCAGATAAATATTATAAATATTTGATCCAGAAAGTATTATATATATATATTCTATAAGTTTCTGAACTCCTGCTGTTTACGCTTCACTTGATAATGCAGCAGAAAATTAAATTTTGAAAAAAGGAATTCTGGTATTTTAATATTTCATTTCCCTATTTACTGGAATCTCATTTCTTTCTTGAATTAAATCCTTTTTTATAATGATTCAGAAATAGGATTTTTATTTCAATTTAATTTAGACAAAATACGATTTCTCTTATAAAGGAAAGAAAATTAATTTTTTTAACGTATATTTTTTCGCTTATCCTTCAGAAAGAGATACGTTTGTCAATTAAAATTTGTATACAGTGTGCCCTTTTTTGTGTTCGACCGATAACATAGCTCCCAACTGCTACTACTTTGCGCCCCACTTTTTCTGTATAGTATTCTTCCCCAGAAGATCTCTGTGTTTAAAATAAGGTGAAGATTATTACACAAATTTAGTGGTGGCCAAAAGTGGTAGCAGTAAATATAGTGAGCACAAAGTCAAATCCTGAATACAAAATATTAACATAAAAAGGATGTTGAAATTATTAATGTATTTTTTTTAATTGCGTAGCGCTGTTCCTATACTTTTTTATCGCCGAAACAATTGCGTTACTTTTACATACATTTAACCCTTTCAGGCACAAGGTACTTCTGTTAGTAAAATGCTGAAATTATTGATTGACACCAGGATTTACGATCAAATTTATTTTTAAATAAATAAAAGCTTTACTTCACATACATTAGACAAGAGATAGTTTTACATAAAAATTCTGGTGTCGACGTGGCATTTGTTGATTAAAATTAAGTGGGACAGAATTTAAGCCACCATGCCGGAAAGGGTTAAAACCCTTTCCGGCACAGTGGTCCCACTCCGGGCACACTTAATTTTAATTCCAAACTTGCATGCGGCGCTAAGAATATTTTAGTAAAATTATGTTTCTGTAATAAAAGCTTAACTAAGGATTTCTTACTTGCTAAAAAAGTCGTCTGTAAATTCCGGTGTCAGTCAGTAATTTCTCATTTTACGAATAGAATTTGTCTGTGCCGGAAAGGGATAAACCGGGCTAAATAATCTGTTATCAGTGACTCAGTATTGGGAATTACCGTAATTTCCGGCGTATAATCCGCAGCTCAAAGAGTCGTTTTTCGACCCAGAAGTTTTATTCAATAATTGTAGTTAAATATTTACAGCGATCTTTTAAGTTACATTTTATAAAATAATATTTCTGTGTCGAAAAACGACTCTTTGAGCTGCGGATTATACGCCGGAAATTACGGTACCTTCGATGACTATAGCGATGAGAAAGCCTGCCTGGGCTTGTGTAGGGTGATTTTCCGTAATTTCGCGTGTATGCGCCGCACCCTAGTTAAGTCTTTTTCAAACCGGAAATTTTATTGAAAATAAGAAGTCAAATAAGTGCTAAGCAGAAATTAGTCACATTTTATTTAAAATAAATTGTGGTAGGAAATCGAATTAATTGAGGTGCGGCGTATACGCGCGAAATTACGGTTATTCAAAAAGTGTATCTGTCGATTTTTTGTGAAGGACTCAATATCTATGACTTTTCCACTTTCTTTCGAAGAGTCCCTGTAACTTTTAACTATTTAAGTTTTAATTTTTGCACGCTAAGCTATAAAAATGTATTCCTGTAAAACCTATTTTTATATTTCAATCCCTTTGCGAATCCTATATGTTTTGGCTATCAGTAGGGCAAAGCTTTTTCTTGAATCCATTGGATTTTTGTGTAGGACCCTAGGCCTTTCTATTCAAATAGGGCACGTATCCCATTATTTTATCAAGGGTCTCTGTATTTTGAACTTAACACATATTAATTCTCATGTTATATATTTAGCCTTGCTTTAATTTAAAAAAGGGGGATGGGAGGTGTAAATGAACCGATTTTTATGAAGGGTTCTTGTATTTATGCATAATTTCAATTCATTGGATTTTTGGTGAAGGGGCCTAGGCCTTCTTAGTCATAAAGGGAATCTGCCCAATTCTTTTGAAGGCGCTCAATTTTTCATATGAGAATAATAATTTTCATACACTCTTGAAAAAAGAGCTTGCTGCAAAAATACTGGAGCGCTATATAAAAAATATATATAGCGGGCAGAGGAGGGCCCAGTTTAAAAAAATATTAATTATTTTCTTATATCATAAGATTCCTTTAACATACATTTCAATTTTTGTGAAGGGTTTTTTTATTCGATTAGGGCACGTATCTCATTTATTTTATGAAGGACATTTTTATTCGAATAGGGCACGTATCTCATTTATTTTATGAAGGGGAACTGGAATACAGATAATCCCATTATTTTGGGAAGGTAGTGGTAGCAATAAATATAGTGAGCACAAAGTCTCACCCTGATTACAAAATATTAACATGAAAAGGGTATTGAAATTATTAATGTATTTTTTTAATTGCGTAGCGCTGTTCCTAAACATTTTATCGCCGAAACAATTGCGTTATTTTACATACATTGAAAACCCTTTCCGGCACAGTGGTCCCACTCCGGGCACACTTAATTTTAATTCCAAACTTGCATGCGGCACCAATAATATTTTAATAAGATCATGTTTCTATAATGAAAGCCTAAAATAAGGGGTTCTTATTTCTTAAAAAAGCCGTCTGTAAATTCCGGTGTCAGTCAGTAATTTCTCATTTTACGAACAGAATTTTTCTGTACCGGAAAGGGTTAATCAGTGAATCACACTTAGATATTTAACGAAACATCTACCATGTAGAAAAAGTGCATTGTGTTTTGTCCATCCATGAAACAATACCGCCATGTCTTTTCAGCAGGAATTTAGACATAGTAATGGATGCAGTCTTTCAGATGTCATGACTATACTGCAGTGGCATGAAACGTTTAAAGAATCTGGTAGCATTGGTTAGATTTTAAAACATTCCTACCCTAACTGGGTCTAATCGACACATTTCTATAATTCAATACATTCTATTCAAACGAGAAATTGCTTTATACATTAAGTTAAAGAAAAGGCCACAGAACTAAGTTAAATACATATGTTAAATAGTTTTTTTACTGCGAACCGCAGGGATGAGATTTCCTTGCTTTTCTGAATACCATTATAATCTTACAGAAAATGTTTTTTTTATTTAATCGGAACATTCTGCGATTTAACAGAACAATGTTTTTTCTAAGATTATACTGGTATGCATAAAAGCGTAGAAATCTCATCCCTGTGACCACAAGTATACTCATGGTTTTTAAATTTAAAATTACGAATTTGAACCGGAAATTTCGAAAGTAGAATTTTTATTTTAGAGAATCATGAAATGTCTGTAATTAAATAAAGTAAATATTGCTATTAGCACTTTCTGATATGAATTCGAACTTTCTAATTAAAATAAAATACCTGTAATTTCAACCCAGCAGTGAAAGTGTTAAATAAAAATTCTAGTGAGAAATGTTTTTACCAAGGTTCAGTAAATTTTCAACAGGGTGGGAAAGTTAAAAAACAATCGGCCATTTTGTTAAAAATTAACTTTTGATTCACTACTTAAGTTCATGGACGTTTAGCGCCATTTTCCTACGATAACGAAAATATTCGGAATAGGTCTGTGACATGGTAAAATATTTACATTAGTATCTTCAACAGTCTTTTCGGGTTAAAGTTTGCAATCAGTGGGAGATATTGTGCTTACCCTGTATATCTATGCAATAGTTAATTCTTAAACTTTTAGTTTTTAAAACATGGTTCTAATTGCATAAATATTTGAAATGTTGCATATAATTTTTTTAAAATCTATTTACTTCGAAACAATTATTTTTTTTAAATTAAAATTCAAATTTTTAGAGAGACTTTGATTCTATAATTAATATTTAGAAAAACTTCTTCCGTTAACTAACAATTAAAATAGTAAAACTTCCGTTTATGTGCGACTGAAACTCGCCGAGTTTCGATACTTTAAATACTATTATTTACATCTTTTCCGGCTCTAAAAACATGTTTCCCGTGTTTAGAGGCATACAACGGTCAAATTTCATAACATTCAAAATAACATTTTCGGTAAATTTTCGTCGTAGAAATTGAATTTTTACCATAAACGCTTCGTAAAATTAAGATTTTATGAGAAACAAGCATATAAAAGAACAATAATTTCCGCGCATTTTAATACAAACCACACAAAAAATTCCTCTAAATACGTTAGTTACGACTAGAATCATATCTGGTGAACCCTATGTAAGACCTGCTAAAAAGTACAATTTAAAATATTTTATTTCAAAATGTTGAAAATGTGCATTTTTAGAATTGTGCGCATGGCATCTTTTGGACCGTTTAATACTTTTATAAGCAATCTTCATAGATTTATATAATATATCTACATATTAAGCCTGAATCTAAACATGTGTATATTTTAGAATAAAATATATTTAAAAAATAAGGTTGAAAGTACTGCATATGATTTTTTCAGAGTTTATGTGTGCATAACATTTTTCGTAGTTGAACAATATACATACATACGTTCTATCTTAATATATATGTAATCTATAACGGTTAAAAACATCAAATAGTTCCAGAAGCATGGTAAATCTGAAAAAAAAAATATTTTGAAATAAATCACTTTAATATATATTTTTTATAAAAAATTGAAATCTCCAGCGTGTACTGTAATTGCATTAGATTATTATTTAGTCAATAATAAATATCTACTTTATGAAACATATTGTTTAAAAAAATATTCAGACATTCCATACATACCTTTCATGAAATATTGTTGAACGGCAATTTTCTATGAAAACTGCAGAATCCCTGTCCCCTTCTTTTAACATTATGAATTTAGATGCGTGTGTTCCTTGGTAGCGCATCAATAAAAATGTGGCAATATACAGATTCATTAAGCAATTTTCTACAAGTATTATAACACGTAGTTAACCATTTCATTACAGGCTAGAACGGCGTTTATTTTTATATTCACGCATACCACAATTTATAAAAATTCTATGTAGGAGATTTCTATTGAAAGCATCCTAGTATAAGTTTATGGCAGACATTATTTTTTAAAAGGTAATAGAATAAATATATATATACTAGGACGACATATGTCCCAATATTTTCTTTAAAAAATACAAAACTTATTTGAAAAAATAATTACATATTTGGAACTAAGTATAAAGAACATGCCTTTGTAGATGACGTTTGCATATAAAAAGACAAAACACCTGGTAAGTATTGTGCAACAAAAGCACACACACTAACTTTATTAAATAATACCGATATATTAACCCTTAATTGCATAGTGATGTAAATTTCCATCAATGTTTATTTAACTTTTAATAAATAAATCAACTTCTTCGCCACAACTATATTTATATAGAAATATTAATCCAGTAAATTTCCCGTGAACTATGTTGCTGAACAAAGTTAAAAAACTATCTTAAAATTTCTGGTGTCTAATATTTAATATATATATAAAAAAACACAATTGTAAAAGAAAAACTCATGCAAAGAAGGGTTAACACAATGAGGACGGGTGGTTTTCGTCTTTTAAACAGGAAACCTAACCTATGGACTTTATATTTGCATGTTACATTACTTAACAAAAAGATTGTCTCACTTTTTGTTTATATTATAAATGAACGTATTTAATAATGGCATTGTCTCTAATATAACCATGTAAAGGCATAGTACTCCAATTGTAAAAATACGAATTTTGTATATGTTATTTGAGGAATAATGTAACATATGTGAAACGCAAAAGTACCGCACATGGGCTAAATAACAGATGTCCAAAAAACGTGAATTCACGTCTCCCATTCTCAATGTATTAAATAATTTGGAAATCACCAGGTTCGTACAATGTGCCCTCTTTTGCTAGAGCTTTGCATATCATTACTCATCATAAGTGGGCTTGGTAATTACATTTTAATCATTTAATTACCTTACAATACCTGATATACATTTAGTCATAACTGCATTAATTGTAGGAAAATGTGTTATGGGGATTAATTTAAAATGCACAGGTGTTTTTCTTTCAAAAACTGATTTTAATGGACATTTAAGAGACTGGAAATATAAGAGTACCTTAATTTCCGGCGTATAATCCGCAGCTCAAAGAGTCGTTTTTCAACCCAGAAATATTATTTTATAAAATGTAACTTAAAAGATCGCTGTAATTATTTAACTACAATTATTGAATAAATTTTCTGGGTCGAAAAACGATTCTTTGAGCTGCGGATTATACGCCGGAAATTACGGTAGTATGCCCATTAATATTACTATTATAAATATATAAATAAACGAAAAAAAACATTCTTTTTATAACTACAAATATTTAAGAAAAACTGTGTAAACTACTTATACTTTTCCGGACATCGTTGATCCAAGGACTCAAATCAAATGTCGGTTATCAGTACTCGATTGGTATCTACGTCGTTTTATACGAATTTGTGATACAGAATTAATATAGGTTGATCACTCTTGTATTTACATAAAAAATAGTTGTATCGATGTAGTCTGGTCACCAATATTTTAAGTAATAGTCTTCGCCTTATCTACTTGGAGAATTTTGTGAGATTAAACAAAGCGAAAATAACTTTTCAAAATTAGTGGTATCCAGAGCATATGGGCTTCCACCATGGATACTCTTCTGACTATGAGTAAAAAAGTAGAAGAGAATATTATATTCCCCAGGAGCGACAAAGTAATCTTTTTATGAAAAAGGTGCAATATATTACGAATAATGATTTTTCCTAAGAAACATACAGTTTAAAATATCTGCAATAAATCAATTTAATGGATATAGAAGATACGAACGCACATAATCATGCGAGATTTACGAGAATTTTGATCATACCCATAACTTGGATTACGATTTCCCAGAATTTGAAATAAACCAAATATAGAAGTGTAAGACAAATATTTGTCTAGCTGTGCTGAAAGCGATATCCCCAGAGAAAATGAAATGATATCCCCACGGGATGTCACTCGAATTTTAATAACTCGAGAAAAGCATAATATTCCTATCACGTATGAAATATTTTCAGAAGGAAAACATTAACACACTGTTTTTAAAAATTCCTTTCACGCGTGGAATGTTATTGTTATGGCTTAATAGACTCGAGCAATTTGATGGATATTTGAAGATATAAATTTTTAGTGTTTTACAATTACCGTTAAATTAATTTAAATACGATCTAAATCTCAAACGTTCCTTGGAGATCTTAATTTAATTTTTCTATATATGTGGATTTACTCTTAATATGTATTTTTAAACCCTATGAAGATTTCATGAAAAGTATATAGACTATACATTTTCCGGGCTGCGTTGATCTATGGAATTCACTTTTAGTTTCAAAAAGTGTTTGCTACCATTTGAAAAATCGTAATTAGTGCATATCGTAATATGTAGATGACCCCAGAGGCGTAGCGTCAAGGGGGGGCACGATCACTTTACTACCAGTATTTTTATGTACTATATTTGGCCTTATTTAATTCATACCGTTCAAAGATTAACCCCTTCAGGGGCAAAGTACTCTTGTAGCTAAAATATTGAAATAATTGATTGACACCAGGAATCACGAGCGAAGCTTTTCCTCATGTAGCTTATAATTTCAAAATTTGATTATAAAATTCTGGTGTAATTGTGGCATTTTGGTATTAAAGTTAAGTGGTATATATAATATACCGGTGCCCTTCAAGGGGTTAAATAAGGCGAAATGTAGTTTATAGTTATACTGGTAGTAAAATGATCGTGCCCCCCCCCCCCTGACGCTACGCCACTGGATGACCCCTATTTTAAGTGCATTCATATTCCGAAAAAGCACTATATTTCAAGTATAACGTCATCTTTGGTGTAGTTTATTGCACATGGTCTGCGAATAAAAACATGTGTATCATTTTTAAATATTCAGGGTTCGCCCATTTCTACCACAATTTCAAAAAAAAAAAATTCGCCTGATTTAATGCAGAAAAATATTGCGAATTCTACGAATAGACGAGGTAGTTGCGAAGTCTGTGTTTTAAAAATCAAGTAGAAATTTTCTGATCGTTAGTAGTTGTGACAGTCTACTTGGAAATTCCAAAGAGTGTGCGAACCTTGATATTGCGTGTATTTATTTCGCGGCCAACAAGTTGAAATACGGAGGAATTGTTATTAATTTAGAACAAAATAATAAGATATTTGCGTTATAGATTCAGCTCAAATCCTGAAGGTACTTTCATAACCAAAAACATTGCACGTGGTGTACCAGAGTTTAGAGTACTTTTGGAGAAGGTTTATCTGTTCCTCGTTGTTTAACCCATTTGCATCATTAGCGCATATATGCATGTACTTCAGGAATTTTTTTATTATTTTCGAAGTTCCGATTCGAAACCGGAAATTCCTGAAGAAGAATTGTTACTTTATATAATATCGAAACGTCTGTCCTTAAATAAAGCAAAAAATTCACTAATATACACTAAATATACACTAATCATTCAGATAGGTTAACCCATTTACAGACAAATTAGTACATATTCTGCAAAATGTTGAAATAAATGAATTACACCACAATTTACGATAAAATATATTTCAATCAATTAAAAGCTTTTATTCGAATATATTATGACAGTAAAATTTTATTAAAAAATTCTGGGTGCAAATTGGCAGTTTGGAATTAAAATTTTTTGTTCGCGCCATGTAGACACCGCCCTTGAAATGGCTAGAAAATTAACCCCTTGAAGGGTACCGGCATATTATATATAGCACTTAGTTTTAATCCGAAAATGCCACAATGGCACCAGAATTTTATAATCAAATTTTGAATTTATAAGGTACATGAGGAAACGATTTTACTTATTTTAAAATAAATTTGTTCGTGAATTCTAGTGTCGATCAATCATTTCAATATTTTAGCTACAAGAGTACTTTGATCCAGAAGGGGTTAAACAATATTATATTCATATTGAGTCAAATATAGACTTCGTTACAGAATGCATACAGTTCTACCACAATTTTCACTACATTTGAACGAAGACAAAATTACAAATTCTGCAAATGTTGGGTTGTTGAAAATGTCATAACACATAGAATTCAAATTGTACGCTCTCTGCTACATTAAATTCTTGTAGTATTATTCGACTTATTTTATCACAGAAATTTTTCGATTAAATAAAGCTAAGAATACTGTAAGAATTTTGTGGTAGTAAATAGTGTACAATTTGGCATCTATGCGTGATGACTTTCTTGACAACAAAATACATAAGATGATTACGAATTTTGCGATTGAAATAATCGGATTCAGGTTCCTCTAAGCGGGATGGCCTAACGAATGGCTAAAGCTCTACAAGCCACAATCAGTGGGGACAACCACTATCCAAGGAGCCTAACCAAGAGGCAGGGCCCTGCCAAACCCCCGAAGAAAGCCGGAATCTTTAAACTATTTATACAAATATAAATATATACAAAACAGAAATAAATGAAAAAATCAAATTAGTGACAATATAAGTCTAAATTAAAGTATCTTTAAATTAAAATATATTTTAATAAAAAAAAAAATTAAAGTTGAGATTTATACTAAAGTTAGTAAACAGACTTCTATTAAAGTCAATAAAATCACATATCACCAATATCACATAGACTCACCAGAGTCACTAAGCTTCTATAGGAGCAGATTCTGCTGCATTTTGAAATTGGAACAAATTGGATAAGGGAATTGTACTGGGCTTACTAATATGATGTGCTGGCGTTCGATTCATGTGACGTTCAGCAAATATTGTAATGATGTTCTACTATGTCACCATGTCCACCATGTGTGTTATCCGATGTCCACCACATACACATAATGGAGATAGCGATTTGTCAAAAAGATGTAGATACGAAAGAAAAGGGCGATGTTTTGTAGCGAAGATGTAGATGTTTCTGTGATGTAATGAGAAGTTCTCAAAGACCGACGGTAAGAGTTGGTATGTGTACCGTCCAGTTTCACCATTGTCCCATTCCTCCAGGAGTTTTTGTTGATATTGCATCTGAAAACATCTTTTAAGATGCGAGTAGGGATTTGGGAAGAACCTTTCCTGCGTTAACTTAGTCTCCTCCTAATCAAACAGTCAACCATTTCATTACCCTTATTTCCAGCGTGATTTTTAACCCATTGAAATGATATACTTTTCTTAGTTTTCTGTAGATGGGAAATTATTCCCGATATTATTAGACTTTTTGAATTGATATCCTCAAGTGCTGTGAGACTTGATAGTCTGTCTGTGTATATTGTGAAGCTCGTGAAATTGGTCGCTTCCGCCCATAGGATGGCGTCTTCTATAGCTAAAAGTTCAGCTTGATATACATAATTTTCACTTCTTAATTTTATGTAATGGGTATAGATGGATTCGTAGTCTTTAAATGCACAGAAGGCGTAGGCTGTACTGTGATCAATTCTTGAACCGTCAGTGAAAATCTGAATTTCTTTTGGGGCTTGAGAAGCATCATGATGGAATAAATAGTCCTTTTAGGGAATTACTTGCGTAGTTAAATTTTCCGATAGATACATTGATGGGAGATGGTTAACAGTTGAAATGTTCAGTCTTAAAACTGTCCCAATGTGGCTACATTTTCCATTTGCAGTACCAGCGGAATAATGCCAGTTAATACACATTGCTCCTCTGTCGCTGTTTTCCGATAGGCTCTCGATATCAATAGAAGGCATTGAGCCTGAACAGACGAGATTGCACGCAAGTCATGATATTTCTACAGTCTATAGAAACATGTTGATGCAGCATTGGTTAATTGTTTTTTCTAAAATGATCTTATAGCAAATTTTTAGAACAGACTTATTTATACCCTATTCGCACAGCTGCGAATTTCAAGCGATTTTGAGTTATTATATTTAATTCTGTTCTTTTTTCTATCTATGTAGTAAGAAAGAGAGGGTCTTGTCTAACATTATACCCAGATATGCTATAGGCTTTTCTTTCTCAATCTTGTGACCATCTAACTTGAAAATTGGAGCAATTCTAGGTATCTCGGCTTTCGGAGATTAAGTATTTTACATTTATTGTAGGACATTTTCATATCAGGTAATGTAGCCCACTTTCTCACAAGATGTAAAACTAATTTACCAGTTTCCTCTAATACTCTTCTTGAACTGCTATTGTGAATAAGTATAATGTCATCTGTGTATGTAACAATTGTTAGGCCTTTTGAGCACAATAGGCGTAATAAGCCATTCAGAAAAATACGCCAGAGGAATGGGTGCATGAATGAACCATTTGTGCAGCTACGCCGAAACCAATGATCTTTATCAGGCCTCCAGTTTGTTACTGCGCCTCTTACTGAAAGAAATAAACTAACCGTGTTGTGATTGAAATAATCAATAGAAAATTTCTATTCTGAAATGGCAGTGAAAACGGTTGATTACTTTGCTCACTTAACAACAGCTACCAAGACTAATTTGAGTAGCGGCTCGTCAGGTGCGCTGTCCAACTTTACTACCAGTATTTTCATATACTAAATTTGGGATTATATAATCGTGGAATGTTCTACGATTGTATAATTCGAAATTTACTCTGCAAAAAATCTGGTCCTAAAGAAGTGTTGCCAGTGGGTTACTTTTTTTTAAAATTCAGATTACTTCAATGGCGCCAGTTTTTTGAAAAGGTATAATTCTCTTTGTTTTCGCTCTATTTTGTCTGTCATTAAATAAGACGAATTTTACTTCCTCAAAAAACTGGTGTCAATCAAGAGAACGGAATTAAAAAAAAGTAGCCCACTGGCAACACTGTCCTAAAGTGATACTGCACCTTTTGATGAGCCACTACTGCCTGATTTTATTTAATAGCTTCTGCTGTTCATACATGCAGCGTAAAGTTCTCCTAAATTCAGCATGGATGTCAGCACAACTGTTCAATCATTTTCAGAGGCATACTATAAGAATAGTACACGTTATTGATAGTAACCAGATGTGCCGATTTGTTTTCGCGAAACAATAGGTCTCTAAAAATTAGGAAACTCTTGGAAAGTTTAGGGTGACCTGAGACGATGATAATGGCGGTATGATCTTCAATTGTATATAAAATGACACTGTAATGGAAACGTATAATTCACATGCAGTGACAGTTTGGAGAACAGACAGTGAATTTAACGTAATAACTTCGAAAGAGTCAGTACTACGTACATTGTTAACTAAGCCTCAATATGTAAAACAGAATCTGTTTAGTACAAATATCTTTTGGGATACGCGTCACATACAGTATAAAGCATTTTTTCAACTTCCTGTTTTATCCCTTGCCATTATGATTTAATTTGATGATTTTTCATTATCCCTCATAACAGAAGGATTTTTTTCCACTAAAAAATCATGGACGCAAAATGAGATGATTTACTCAACACTTCAAATACCTTTGTCTTTTTTCTACGCCTTTATGATCCATAAGTGACACAGATTGACTATTCCAAAAATCTGCGTCAATCTGTAAAAAAGAGACGCCTTTTGGGTTATCTAATATTGCTTTCTGACGGGTATACAAAACTTAATAATGTAATTATGGAAACAGATTTTAACTTAGTGCTGCACGACGCTTTTGCATGAAAGTTGATTGCCACCACAATATTCAAGAGGTAATTATTGATTTATTTAATAAAGAAGAAGATTATTGAAGTCCCTGACCTTAAATAACCCGAAATTATTTATGTTTACATGGTGGTATCTTGGTAGACCGCGGCCAGCGGTTGTGCACCCCTACAACTATTTTAAGGTTATTGTGTTATTTTTATCGTACATAATTTTAATCACGACTTGCACCAAAATTTTTATAACAATATTTTAATTTTAAAACTTTGGTGCAGGAAAGCAGCAATATTTCATTTTCTTATTTTCAGATAGTTTTTCTATCATTCTGGTGTGCAGTCAACATTACAGCAACTCAATTATTAATTTACTCAATTATTAAGAGTTAATAAATATATATTAAATTCAGGGTTCGCACAAGCCTTCCACAAATTTTTAATAGTTTTCTTCGCTTTATTTAACCGCGGAAAAATATTTCTAATTCTGTGAATAAAAGCGATGGTTACGAATTCTGTGTTTAAAAATTAAATAGAAACTTTCTTATCATTAATAGTGGTGCCAGGCTCCTTACAAAATATAAGGAGTGTGCGAACCCTGTAAATCGAGTAGAGAGTATGATTACCTCGCATAATCGCATCATTTTAAAAAAGTAAAATAAATGCCTGTCTGACATGTGATTTTTTAAATTATAGTCATATAAAAAATAGCCAAAGGAAGAATAATGCATACCGCTATTTCTAAAGGTAATTTTCAGTTTATTTAATCGCTGATTTCTCGATTATATAAGGCAAAGTTTGCTATTATAAATAGCGGCAAATTTTGTTAACTTTACACTTATGATAGTATAAAAAAGTAATTAGTGTGCAGGTTACGTTTAAAAAGAGAAAAATGTTCTTCAGGAATATTTATATCTATATCTAGTGTATACAATCCGCATGCCGCAGATATACTTTTATTCTGGTGTAGACTAGTACTCCTTATTAAATGACAGAAAAAGCGACATACAGAACAGAATAGACATATAGTTAGAATGCGATTAAATAAGGCGCTGGTTTCCGTTGAAAAATAGCAGTGACAAACTTTTTCCATGCAGAAAATTTCGTCATCCCCGATACTTGATTTTCTATGCTAATGTAATTTTTTCACTAAACATTCGAAAATAAATTGTTATCTTCTATTTCGACTACCATGAATTTATTTCATTTTTGTTAAATACAATTGATTAATACGTGAAAAATATGTGAGGCATATGTTAAGAGATAAATTTAATCTTTGTATTATTAAAATGAACACATGTCTGTTGCAGTTAAGTTTTGATGTTTGAGATTATTTCAATCTTGTAACAACGGAATTTCATTAGGTATTTCCGTCTTTTCTTGCTTTTAATTTTTAGACAACGAAAGTTACTCGTTATAGAAATTGAAATAATTGTCTTGAAGGAAATGTTCCCAGTTTAAACTGAAGGAGCACTTATATGAAATGGATACGGCGTTTTCTAAAATATTTAAATTCTGCATAACTAAGTAGCACATTAGAATTTTAGCGATTAATCACAATAGGAAATCGTTTAAAGAAGTTTGGAGAACTTTATTATATTCAAAATTTATGCAATTCCAATATACCACATAAGTCTCGAAACGTCAGTTTTCAGGATTTGTGAAAGTTTTATCAACTACATTAGTAGTGAAATGTTATAAACGTAATTAATTATCTCTAAATATTTTCTGTTTTATGAATGTTATAATGTTGTGGTATTAGCATATTTTTTTCTATAATATTATATTTAATTTTAATAAATAATACTGAAATGTTTATTCTTTTTCCTGCACAAACATTATACAAATTATCTTTGTTTAAACTATATGTTTTTAATAGGGTTCAGAAGTTTCGGGTGAAAATCGATGTACTGCAAAATAGTTTAAAAATTTTAAATTTATGCGATTCCTTCGTCCAATAAGTTTTATTTAAAAAAGATTCTCCGTTTTCTATGAAGTAAAAAAGTAAAAATTTATTCTTCTATGACCAGAAATAAGCGAGTTATGATACTTAGAATTTTGTGAATTTTCGGCCATTTTATATCACTAAAACTGGAAAAACGTGCTTTAAGTGCTAGAAAACACTGAAAATTCATAGAGTTCATAGTATCATATATAGGTACTTTTTTTACGCGCAAAAATTTAATCTTTACCATGTAAAAAGATTTTAATGGTTGTCGGTCCATTTTAACAAAAAAACCAAGTCTATACTTACTCCCCAAATTTATTTCAAACATTCTGTTCAAAGTCATTTTAATTAAAACGCCCGTTGGCAGTGTAAAAAACGATTGTATATACGTTACAATACAAAAATAGCAGGCTTTTGAAACCTGATACCAATGCTACTGTGGAACGTTGTAACATTTTAAGGGGGAATTTCACTCACGCGGAAACACCCGCCCACTAATGTTAACCCTATGGGAGAAATTCGCTAAAGTATGCAATTTAATATTTTTAAACGATTTTTTTTAATTGTATAGATGAGGTCGATTTCTATTGTCGTCGTTTTTTAATTTTTCAATTTTATTCGCAGGCTTTTTTTTATTATTATTTTTATTAGAATACTTCCATTTTCGAAATCAGTTCCGAAAGAGAAACTATTGTAATAAAAAAAAATCGTAAACAAAAATCGAAAAAGCAAAAAACGGCCTTTGCAGAGATCCACTTCAGCTATCCAATGCAAAAAAAAAAATCATTTAAAAATATTGAAATGCAAACGAGATATTTAAAAAAACTCATCCTATATTATTAAGATTAGTGAGCGAGTGTTTCCGCGCCAGTAAGTAGTCTCTGAACCAAAAGTAACTGTCCTCCCCCTCTCTAATTTTTGTTTTCTCGTTGAAGAGCGGTAGTATAATTTTTATACCACGTAATTTTAATCAAGATTTGTAGCAGAATTTTTGACCAAAATTTCTTTATTAAAACGTTGGTTCAAGAAAACAGTAAAATGTTCTTTATTTTAAAATAAAAATTTGGGAAATTTATGGTGTGAATGTAACATTACATAAACAGTACTACTTGCCTCTGAAAGGTTCAAATGATCCCGCATTTAGAAGAGGTAAACATTTGAAGATGCAAATGTAAATTTCACCTAACAGTCTTTAATTTCTCAAAAAATCCTCCGATTTAAATTTTTGTTTCCACGGAGATTCATTGAATGGACCCATACATACTCTAAGCTTTTTTTTGTTATTATTATTCAAAAGAACAAATTTAAATATGAAGATTAATAATAAGCTCATATTTAATAAAATATAAATTATAAACTGTATAAAGTTTTGATAAACAGGATGGACATCGTCAAAAATTGGAAAAGAGACGTAATTTTAAAGTTCATTTCAATCATTACTAGCTGATCCCCGCCCGGCGTTGCCCGGACCCGTGATAATAAATTTTAAAAGAAACATCATTTTTTATTATTTTATATCTTTAACCGGATTTTGTATGAAATTATATTTTAAAATGAAAAATTCGCTAAAAAAATATTGATATTTAGCGATGAAAGTGCTCTTTTTCTTGCTACGTAGGGTCGTTTCATAGTTTTAAAATAAAAATTTATTTTTGTCCTAACTCTTTGAAATCTATATTGATGATAAACAGAACGGTTTTACAGCCCGTTATATCCAAGCTCTCTTTAACTTTTTGCAAAAGAAATATGCACATTAAGTAGTGGAAACACGAGTTCTTAAAAAAAAGCTTTAGCTTTCAATCTCAGAGCAAAAATATAATAGAAGGTCTATGCTTTCAATGGAATGGTGACTTTATTATTTTTCAATCAACCCTTTTCAATCCCCCTAGGCTAAACAGATGAGGGCTAAACCATCAAATTTCCACTTCTTGAGGAGAGAAACGTTGGCGCATGCGTAAAGAGACGATATTCGTGTTAAATTTGACAGAATGCTCTTTTTGTTTTAAATATATAAATTTACCGACATGTAGCGAAATTTTAAATTTCGAAGTCTAATGGGACATTCCCTTACCGTTCAAACACACGGAAGAAAAATGAAAACAGCAACCAGAAATTTTATGCGAAAGAACATTTTAAGTAAAATTTGAGATATTTTATACATAGATTGCATTTACAATTTTATTGCTGTACTTCTTGAAGTTTTCCTGTGCAATCTCAAATTATTTTTCCTACATTTTTGAATATAAATCTAATTTATTTTCATCATAAATCTATGAAGGTTTAATAATATATCCAAATAGATATATTACTAAATTCAATTTTTTTTTTACCGTACTTTGATTCTGCGAATTATTTAAAAACTTCCTCTTTTATAATACAAGACAAACAGTAAAATTTTCATTTATGTGCGACCAAAATTTACCGAGTTTTGATAATTTGAACTTTATGATGATGACCTGTTCTGGCTCTAAATACATGTGTTTTCGTTTTTAGGTATTTCATAAAATTCAAAGTATCATAATTCGGTAAATGTTCTATTGAAGAATTTTTACTGTTTTACTTGTTAGAGAACGAAGATTGTTTTTTAAATGTAACTTAGAGGAAGCATGGAGATAAAAATTAAATTTCGAGGTTTTTTTTTTTTTTGTAAAATAATTTTTGACGTAAATGAATTTTCAACAGATAACAACATCTGAAATATTTTCACAACTGGAAATGAATTTTGCTTTTTGTTAAAAATATATAGTTACACCTTTTATAACGAGTGAATAAAAAATGATAGAACAAACATTAAACTCTTCAGGGATAATTAATTCTATTGCTCTATTATCAAAAACTTACAAAAATTAACAAACAGTTTCAGTTAAAACAAAAACAAAAATACAATTTTAATTTATTTTCTCGTAAATGATAAATGCAAACTTTTATTCAAAATTATGAATGAAATTTTAATTAAATTGAAGTTGTATAGTTAATGTACCACAACCCTTCAAAGTGTTAACCCTTTTAGTGCGGGAGTCGACTAATGTCGACATCTACGTGTTGGGTGCTGTAGACTACATTAAGCGTCGACAAAAGTCGCCTAGGCATTCACGGCGTGTATTGTGCTCACTGTAGTGCGTCATGGGCTTAGCAGTGATGACGTATTGTGCCTGCGTAGTACCAGTAATTTGGCTATAACCAAAGCCACTAGCATGCTTTTCGTATAACCATAAGATGTGATTTTTAGTTTTGTATTGGGCAGTTCGGAAAGTCGTGTCCCTTTGGGAAAATCAATTCGTACCGGAAAGTTCTGCCCGGTAATCAGATAAATAAATCGCGTTTTGGTCAAAATGTTCCGCACAGGGCGTTAACCCCACCCTCCCACAAAAAATTATAATAAAAAAAAGAAAAGAAAAGAGTAAAATTCACGCCGAAACAAAAGAGTTTTCTATACGAAACAAAAGTCGTAACCTACTACATTATTCAAAATACAGATTGTCGCAAAAGTGTATACGTATCTTTCATATTTTATTTAACAGAACCTTTCGTCTTATTTAATCACAAAGAAATATTAAAAATTCTAATCCTGCGATTTAAATATGAAATAGAAATTTTACAGTCTGATATTGTGAGTGTACACTCCTTACCAGGAAACCACGCCATTAGTGCAATAATGAAAAAAATCTAAATTAGCAGCAATCAAAAGGGCATTAGGAAACGTGTTTTTGACGCATAAATCATTTGCCATCGTCTCCCCGTTATCGAGATATAATGTCTTAAAATTTGCTAATTTGTTGATTTAATAGGATGGAAGGGGGAGTCGATAAAGTTTTCAACGTAACAGCATCATCAAACTCCAGTCACTTGTCCATTTTCAGCTTAATACCCAGCAATACTCCGAAATGATTCGCTATGCTTGTTACAAGTTTGTATTAGTGCAAACTCGGCCACTTGCATTTGAAACGCCCTTGCAATTTTACTTTTTGCAAGAGGTGGATCATTGTAATCATTGCACTAGTCTTAAGTTCATGAAATTCTCTTGGTGCCACGATTTTCTACGCATCAATCATTTTTGGTTCAGTGACATATTTGACAATAGCATTTTTTTACTGGCTTCTATTATTTTTATATTACTACATTTAAATATGTTTTGTATTTTATATTAATTTGATTATTAAAATTTCTGAATCAAAACCACGCCTTTACCCCTTAATTAAATAAATAAATTGGCAAATTTTATGACTTTATATCTCAATAACAAAGAGACGAGAGTAAATGATTTATGTGTCAAAAAACACGTCTCATAATTCTCTTTCGACTACTGCTTACTTAGATTTTTTTTATTATTACACAATGGCGTGGTTTCCTGGTTAGATATTCTAACGCATGTACGCACGTTGTGTTTCACTCCCATTTTAACTTAACTATTTTTAAAATTTAAATAAAGTAATAATAAATGAAAGGCGATCATGAACAAATATACCTTCTTTTGTGTAAAATGCAATCATATAATATAAAAGATGTAAGTGTACAGCTTTTTGCAACTAGATTGGCTGAATTGTCAATTACATTCAGAAATATGGAATGTCTAATTCAGTGATATTTGGATAATGATTGTAGTCACATATCTTGGATTGAAGTCATTACTAATTCTCTAATTATTTTAAGATTTCTCAAAATATATGTCAATATTAATCAAATATCTTTAAAATATATTCATTATTTTCAAATTTAGGAACCAAAATCCGAAATCAAATTTGGTTGAAACATTTTGTATTTTTACTGAATAATTAGATGTAACCATATTTCTTTAAATAATAATTGTTTGTACAAGTTGTAAATTTCCAACTGGACGAAAAATGTCCGGGCCAGGATTCGAACCTGGGAGGGCATAATTCATCCAGTTAACCTTATTGATCGAAGCATCTGGTCGGATATTTTAATCTAGTGTATTCCGTATCCAGCGTTTACTGGAGTTCCATTACCTGCGATCTTTTCTGTTGAGCTGATTAAAATATCCGACCAGATGCTTCGATCAATAAGGTTAACTGGATGAATTATGCCCTCCAGATTCGACCGGGATAGCTCAGTGGTAGAGCGTGGCGGCTTCAGCCAAGCGATCCCAGGTTCGAATCCTGGCCTGGACATTTTTCGTCCAGTTGGAAATTTACAAATTGTATGATTACTTTACCCATTTGAAATAATTGTGTTAAAAAAATAATCTAGTGTATTCCGTATCCAGCGTTTACTGGAGTTCCATTACCTGCGATCTTTTCTGTTGAGCTGATTAAAATATCCGACCAGATGCTTCGATCAATAAGGTTAACTGGATGAATTATGCCCTCCAGATTCGACCGGGATAGCTCAGTGGTAGAGCGTGGCGGCTTCAGCCAAGCGATCCCAAGTTCGAATCCTGGCCCGGACATTTTTCGTCCAGTTGGAAATTTACAACTTGTATGATTACTTTACCCATTTGAAATAATTGTGTTAAAAAATAATCTAGTGTATTCCGTATCCAGCGTTTACTGGAGTTCCATTACCTGCGATCTTTTCTGTTGAGCTGATTAAAATATCCGACCAGATGCTTCGATCAATAAGGTTAACTGGATGAATTATGCCCTCCAGATTCGACCGGGATAGCTCAGTGGTAGAGCGTGGCGGCTTCAGCCAAGCGATCCCAGGTTCGAATCCTTACCCGGACATTTTTCGTCCAGTTGGAAATTTACAACTTGTATGATTACTTTACCCATTTGAAATAATTGTGTTAAAAAAATAATCTAGAATAATTGTTTGTTTTACGTTGGCAACAAATGTTGCGGATTCTGGTTAACAGCTTTCTATTTATAAAAAAAATGACTTCTTTAATAGGAGAATTAAATAAATTAAAACCATTAAATAAATCATACTTCTGTATATAAAAAAGTGGTATTGAATTTCCGTAACTCTTGTCGTTATAGAATTCATTGCCATCTGCAAAAATTTCTCCAATCTTTTTATAATCCCCCTATATACCGGGTGATTATAATTAAAGTTACGATTTCGAAAATCGATAATTTTAAAACTACTGGTCAGAATGATTTGATATTTTAGCAGAACAATCGTGAGGCAATGGAATTTTGTTTGACGAAGGAAAAAAATAGTTCCAAATTGTGCCGATAGATGGCGTTGTCAGGGTAATGTCAGGGGAAAGACTAAAAATGTATTCTTGAACCCTTTCCGGCGCGGAGTAAATTTGTTTGCAAAATGATGAAATAATAGACTGGCACCTGAATTTACAAACGAATCTATTAGTAAAAAGAAACTTGCTTATTTTTCTGGTTCTTAATGAAAGGAAAATTTTAATTAAATACCGGGTGATTATAATTAAAGTTACGATTTCAAAAATCGATAATTTTAATTAAAACTACTGGTCAGATTGACTTGATATTTTAGCAGAACAATCGTGAGGCAATGGAATTTTGTTTGGCGAAGGAAAAAAAAAGTTTCAAAATGTGCCCATAGATGGCGCTGTCTGGGTTCACATTGTCTGAAGATATGCAAATTACTAATACGTGACATGCGCAACGCAGACATAGCAACCATAAAAATGCAGAGCAGCAGCTCTTTGCCTGAATGCTTCATCATGACTCTGACTATGAAGGATCGCGCTCTGCTCTTGAAGCTTTTTTATAAGAACGATGACTGTGCACTTACAGCTATTAGGAAGTTTCGGACATTAAAATCCATAAAAAAAGTCCAATAACAACAAATGGTCTGCAAAAAATGATTGCTAAATTCGAAGAGACCGGTTCATTTGACGTTAAACGGGGTAGAGGAAGGAAACCAGTTTCAGCTGCGGCAGTGGAAGATGTGGCTACAGCATTACAGGAACATACTGACAGTGATGCTGGAATCAGCAGTGCAAGGGGGATTGGCCGAATGCTGGATATGCCGAACAGCACGGTGCGTAAAGTCCTACGGAACGTCTTACGCTGTTATCCGTACAAGATAACTCATGTGCAGAAGTTGCTACCTGCTGACCTGGAAGCACGTCAATCTTTTGCACTACAATTTCTTGCCCGGATGGAAGTGGACAACGGATGGCCATGGCACATTCTGTGGTCTGACGAAGCCCACTTTCATTTGCAAGGTTCTGTAAATACGCAAAATTGCAGGATATGGGTGACCGAGAATCCGTCCCAGCTACAGCCATTACCTCTTTAGTCTGAAAAGGTCACTGTGTGGTGCGGAATAACGGCAGCGTTTATCGTCGGTCCATTTTTCTTCGAGAAGATCACACCTGCGGATCCCGTTACCTGCACAGTTACTGGCAAGCGGTATGAAGCACTTTTGCGTAACCATGTTCTTCCGGCACTTCAACAGCGTCAGTGTGTGGATCGCATAATATTCATGCAAGATGGCGCTCCTCCGCACATTGCTACTACTGTGAAGCAGCTACTGAGTGATAATTTCGGAGATGATAGGTTCATAAGCCGCCATTTTCCAACAACGTGGCCGCCACGTTCCCCCGACTTAAACCCGTGTGATTTCTGGCTTTGGGGGTACCTGAAGAATGTTGTTTATAGCGGACGGATTCAGAATCTAGCCGACATGAAGGCAAGCATCACACAACACACCCATTGCATTAGTACAGATACCCTCCGATCTGTTGTGGAGCATGCCGTTTTGCGCTTCCAATTAGTAGCGGAACAAGGCGGAGGGCATATTGAGCAACTTATGCCTTAATAATCAGTAAGGTGTTTGTTCCATGAAGCTCTTTTTTTTTTTCATTTTTTGTCATTATCGCTGTCGTCGCTGTAAACACGTAGTCTTGTCTTTTCGCTAATAAATTTTTAGTAAATCTCTGAACTCTATTTTTTTCCTTTTGGCAACATCATTCCTATGTTTAACCCTTTATCGGGCGGTGGTCACAAAAAAGGACACCCAATTTTAAT
The DNA here is from genome assembly GCA_963931845.1 of Maratus michaelseni. Classification (NCBI taxonomy): domain Eukaryota; kingdom Metazoa; phylum Arthropoda; class Arachnida; order Araneae; family Salticidae; genus Maratus; species Maratus michaelseni. The sequence goes on from OZ007586.1 coordinate 165,916,671, forward strand.
TCTAAAACTGACAATCGGCACCAAGAATGTTTAATTAAAATTTTCCTTTCATTAAGAACCAGAAAATAAGCAAGTTTCTTTTTACTAATGGATTCGTTTGTAAATTCCGGTGTCAGTCTATTATTTCATCATTTTGCAAACAAATTTACACCGCGACGGAAAGGGTTCAAGAATACATTTTTGGTCTTTCCCCTGACATTACCCTGACAACGCCATCTGTCGGCACAATTTGGAACTATTTTTTTCCTTCGCGAAACAAAATTCCATTGCGTCACGATTGTTCTGCGAAAATATCAAGTCATTCTGACCAGTAGTTTTAAAATTATCGATTTTTGAAATCGTAACTTTAATTATAATCACCCGGTACATGTTTTTTGCATAACATTTAAAGAATTAAGGAAGTTTAAAGATAGATCCATAGCGAATAAAATGACACTTCTTTAGTTTACTTCTAATAAATGAAGATTTTTGCTATTTGTTAGTTTGTTTAACCTTTAAACTACCAAGTTTGTAAAATATAAAATACTGATCAGGGTCCTTCCGGTCTGCTGGATTTGTATATCAATATTTCCGAAGAGCAATCTTTACGATATTTATTAACAGAATTTCTGTCATTATATAAGATGATTATTGCCACACCAGATCTTCTAACTCACGGTATTTTTGATTACCACTATTTCCGCATGGTAATATTTTTCTTATTTAATTGCAGAACTTCTGCTTTAAATAATGCATTAATTTCTATCCGAAAATAGTTGTTGATTGCTTTTAAATTGGGAAATAGCTGTATACGTGTTTGTTGATTTATGATCGATTTTCGTACAAACGAACCAGTTGTAATCGAACCGGGTTGTATGTCGAACAGACAATAACTGGAAAAACGTACCCTAATTTCCGGCGTATAACACGCGGCTCAAACAAGTCTGTTTAAAACCAGAAATTTTATTTCCTTAAAAAAAGGTGTAAAGTAAGATCAAAGTAGATAAATGTTTCTTTTTAGAAGTAAAATTTATTGTCGTAAAGAGATTTATTTGAACCCCTGCTTTTACGAAGGAAATTACGGTACTTTTAATTTGAATTTATTTTATATATTAAAACGGTAATTAGTTGCTATACGGCATTAAAACTAGCAATTTGAAGTAGTTTCATACAAAAACAACTTCGAAAACCTGTTGTTAGGCATATACAGAGTTTTATAAAATGGACTGGACGTTTTAAAAATACGTTAACAAATATAAAGTTCGTACGCTTTTACCACAATTTTTAATGGCATTTTTCGCTGTATTTAAAGGCAGAAAAGTATTACAAATCCTCCAATTGAACATGGTGTCTGCAATTTCTGCTATTTGAATATTAAAAAAAAATTCTATTAAAAATTGTGGTAAAAGAGTACGAACCATGAAATAAACGGTGAAAGAAATTGAAATTATTCTTATAAGAGATCAATGGCTACAAACTCCAATTACTTTACAATGTTTCTTTGTTTTAGTTTTAAATATAATACATAAATGGTGCTTCGCAGTCGCAAGCTGTTAGAGTATTAAAACCAACATTTAAAATAAAGCAAAGTTTACTTAGATTTTAACCTTCATATAATTCATCTGTTAAAATGTCAAAAATGCGGTTTGCGTTTGAATTAGCCAGACTTTTTTTTTAGCATAATTGTAGATTTAAGAAATTCAGAGCAATCTATATATGATGTTTCGATGTATAACTAGAAAACGCAGTCAATAGTTTCATAATTTCATAAATTATACTCCTGCAAGAATAACTTCAGAAACAGTCACCGTTTATTTTATTTATTTTTGAAAAAAGCTCAGTCATTTTAAAGACACACTGCATAAGCATCATAAAAATAACAGGCAGTGACGTACAATGATAAATAATATAAGAAAAAAAATTAAGCAATACCGTAGTTATGAAGTCCTTTGATTTCTTAATACCAATATTTACTAATATAATACATTTATATCATCACAGCAATCTGCGATTAAAAATGGAAATTTTTCTATTAGGAATTATTGACATTTAAATATCAGGAAATTTTCAAGTGCGTATACTCCTTGGAATTCACAAGTTGCTTATCAATTCTATTGCAGACACCGTTGCCAGGAAAATACTAAAATTTTATTTTGAGTACCACTAATTTCGTATAGAATTAGTCGCTTTATTTAAAACCAGAAATTTTGAGATTGTATTTTAAAAATAATAATATATGAAGATAGTAGAATCAGAAATAAAATTTTAGTATTTTCCTGGCAACCCGAATTTTATTTAACAAATCTTACCAGGAAACCACGCCATAGTGTAATAATGAAAAAAATCTAAGTAAGCAGCAATCGAAAGAGAATTATGAAACGTGTTTTTTGACACATAAATTATTTGCCCTCGTCTCCTCGTTATCGAGATATAAAGTCATAAAATTTGCTAATTTATTTGTTTAATTAAGGGAAAAAGACGTAGTTTTGATTCAGAAATTTTAATAATCAGATTAATATGAAATAAAAAACAAAGTTAGATATAGTAATATAAAAATGAAAGAAAATGTTATTCGCAAGTATGGCACTGAACCAAAAAATGATTGAAGCGTAGAAAATCGTGGCACCAAGAGAATTTCATGAACTTAAATCTAGTGCAATGATTACAATCATCAACCCCCTCCGAAAATAAAATTGCAAGAGCGTTTCAAATGCAAGGGGCCGAGTTTGCACCAACCTAGACTTGTAACAAGAGCAGACAATCATTTCGGAGTATTACGGCGTACTAAACTGGAAATGGACAAGTGACGGAAGTTTGATGATGTTGTAACGTTGAAAACGTTAACGACTCCTCCTTCCACCCTATTAAATAAATAAATTAACAAAATTTAAGACTTCATATCTCGATAACGGGGAGACGAAGGCAAATTATTCAAGCGTCAAAAACACATTTCATAATGCCTTTTCGATTGCTGCTTATTTAGATTTTTTTTTCATTATTACACTAATGACGTGGTTTCCTGGTTAGTCTAATACTTTCTTACCGTAGGGGAGAGCTGCAAAAATCTGGGTGCTAAAGGGCTGATTTTCACCACTAAATATTATTAGTATTCTTCCTCAAATTTTACTACTATACTTCGCCTAAATTTTATCAGTATTCTTATTAGGTGAATAATACTAAAAATTTAGTGGTGGGTATCGGCCCATTGGCGCCTAGATTTTTGCACCCCTAGCCTAGGCTATTATAATATACACTCATGATTGTGAAAATTGCAACACCATGACGAAATTATGCAAATTTAACCACACTTACAGGAAATGTAAAGTGAGGTAAGACATGCAAATGATTAGAATTGCAAAGCGATTGCGCAAGCGCGGAACGAGTTTTGGCTCCTTATCAGTCGCTTGTTCCAAGTATATAAAGGACTGTAAAGATGCGCTGAAATCCGTTTATCTTCCTCTGTCTGCTGTAAACGTTTCATTGGTGGTCAATATACCTCGTCAAAAACGGAGGAAGTCATACCAACAACTTACGGAGTTCGTACGAGGCTGCATCGTCGGTATGCTAAAAGGTGGATTTTCTTATCGAGAAATCGCAGCCCGCACGCAGTGTAATGCCACAACAGTGATGCGTGTTGGGAAGAAATGGACAAAAGAGAATCAAACAAGGCGAAAACCTGGCGGTTGGTCTCGCAATAGCACAACGGCACAGGTCGACAGACAACTCATCCGCATGGCTGTGACGGACCGCACATCGTCCTCTCGTGTGTAAGCACAACGTTGAAGCACAGCTTCAGGTGTTTTGTTGTCTAGCTCTACAGTTCGTCGCCGTCTGCTACAGCATGATCTGCGTGCAAGGATTCCTCTATGCAGGATTCCCCTGTCGCTGAATCACAGACGCCTCCGAATTCAATGGACTCAGAAACACAGCGCGTGGCGTGTCCAGTGGCAACAAGTTGCTTTTCTAATGAATATCGCTACAATCTGGAGTACAATGCTGGAAGAGTACGCTTCAGACGTTACAGAGCTGAACGTCGACTCCCACCATAGGCGTAGCGTCAAGGGGGGGGCACGATCACTCTACTACCAGTATTTTTATATACTATATTGGGCCTTATTTAATTTATCGCGTTCAAAGATTAAATAAGGCCAAATCTAGTTTATAATTTTACTGGTAGTAAAATGATCGTGCCCCCCCCCCCTGACGCTACGCCACTGACTCCCACAGAGTGTTATCCAACGTCATACCGTACAAACGCCTGGCATCATGGTGTGGAGAGCTATTGGGTATAATTGTCGATCCCATCTAGTGCACATTGCGGGCAACCTTAACAGTGATCGCTACATAACGGAAATTGTGGAGCCAGGGGTCGTCCCCTTCTTCGACGCATTCCGGGTACTGTATTTCAGCCGGATAATGCCCGTGCACAAGTTTCTCAGACTGCACAAGCCTTCTCCAGTGCACAACAGGTTTCACTTTTTCCATGGTCTGCTAATTTCCCGTATATGTCTCCCATCGAGCATGTCTGGGATTTCATTGGTCGGTGAATCGCTCGTACAATTGTTGGGGAACACAGTAAGACTGAACTTTGACTTCAAGTCAAAGCCATCTGGAATTCCATTCCCCAGGATTACATTCAGAACTTGTATGATTCAATGCCACGACGTGTACAGGCTCTCATCGCTCAGCGTAGCGGACAGCAAAGTACTAATTTACGACGTTCTTTTTGTTTTTCTGTCTTGTAAATTTGATCGTTTATTTGTACCGCTATCAGTAATACGTGGAATAAGATTTCATTGATTTCTGACAATTCCTTCATGGTGTTGCAATTTTCACAAACATGAGTGTATAATAGCCTAGGCCTTTCTTCCAATAATTGGAAATCTTTCTGTCATTTATCGCAGAATTTGAAATATTTCTTGCGAATAAAGAACGAAAATATTCTTGTCGATAATTGTGATGAAAATGTACGCACCCTGGGATTATGCCACATTATGCCCCATTATGTTTAATGGGCAATAATGTGGGGATCAGTTTAACAGAATTCCATCGAACGCAGCAACCAAAAACATCTACTTTAACCCTTTAGAGGGCGGTGTCCACAAAAAAGGACACTAATTTAAACTAATTTTAATTCCAAAACTGACAAGCGACACCAAGAATATTTAATAAAATTTTTCCTTTTATAAAATACGGGAAAACAAGCAAGATTTCATTTAGTAATGAATTCTTTTGTAAATTCTGATGTCAGTCCATAATTTCATCATTTTAAAAACAGACTTACTCCGCTCCGGAAAGGGTTAAAGTAATTTCCCCGCCCCCTACACCTCAGCGCTGACACAAAAATGGCAACTCTCGTAGGCGGTTTATTTTTAAAACGCTTGTACGGCCCCCTGAATTTACACACGAGTGTTATGTAAAAGTTTACTTTGAGTTATTGTATCTCCGAAAATACGGCGAAGAAAACTTTGATATAATATTGATACTGAATTTCAATTGACCATACAAACGCTGAAAAAAATCTGCCTACTGCAGCCACATTTACATGGCAGCGCTCAAACGGGAAAAATGTAACTAATAACAATATCCAATTACGTCATATTCAGACGCAATTGCATCTAGAAGACACGTACATTGAATTAAAATTTGAAAATGGAAAATTATTATAATGTTTTCAAGAACTTTTTGTATATTTTTTCCTGTTTCTCTAATTTATGATGGTTTTTCTATATATTATATTAAAGTTCGGTGAAAATAAAAAAAAATAACTATACAAAGATTTAACAACGAAATTTATATATATCTATATCTCTCTCTATATATAAATATATATATAATATATAAGTTTCTTAATAACTTAAAAATTCTAATACCTTGTGGGCAAGTATTTTAGTTACTGGCTGAGATAAAAAAAAAAAAATTAACTAGAGGCATTATAAAAAAAGTTAAGCAAATGCACATCAAAGAGAAATCAGCTACATGCTATTAAGAAATATTTTGGATTTAGATTACGATTATGGAGGCATGGAATATAAAAACTAAAAAAGTCTCATGATCCGTTCGTATGGCGCTAAAGCATTCTTGTCATTCTATAGAAAACTTTAGGGTTTCGCTTTGTGGCACTTAATTTTATAAAGAATGTTTTTCTTAAGATTTTTGAGGTTTTACGTAAAATAACTAATTTCAAATATATAACGTAATTGTGCCTTAATAGGATGATATTTCTGATACGTTTGTCACATTTAGGGTACATTTCGCATTTTAGTAAATATAAAATGTCAAATAAAAACAAAACAACATTGATTATTACGGTTTTAAATCAAAATTTCCTTTATTTAGAAGAAATTTAATTACTAAATATTATCTAAGGAAAAATTTATCATTGTCACATTTGGGTCATTTTTGTCACAGTAATTAAAACTTAAAAGAAATGTGCAAATTACCTAAATGTGACAAATCAGTTTATGCATACCGGTTTATCTGAGTTGTCAATACAGCATGATAAGTAAATGAAAATCATTTATTATTCTTTAAAACACTTTCTAACTTTGACAATTAATAAACAAATAGTAAAAAATGAATGAGCAATACAACATTAATGTTTCATAAACAATATTTATTTCTGTGTGCTATACAACTATTTTATAAACTAAATTTCTTATTCTTAGAAATTCCTGGAATGCTGTAGTTATTCCTGGTATTCAACAATTGTGTTAATGTCATAGTTGCCAATTTTTTTTTAAAGACAAGAGAATATACATTGAACAAAACTAAGGATCAGGGTCCATAAGCCGTGTTTTTGGCCCATGAAATAGGACTAAAACTTGATTTTGTTATACTGACTTAATTATTTCAGTTTTTAATATTTGGAGGTATATCCTGTACGATTCCAACAATAGTTTTTGCATTTTGTTCGAATTTATATGACTTACACAAGCTCAAAGTTCGTATTATTCGTAGTTTTTGATGAAAAATGCGCAATTTCTCCTGATGTTACCTCAATTATTTATATGAGCGCAATCGCGCAACACTTTCTTCTTTACATATATTATAAAATACATCAAAATGTACAATATATATAAAAATAAAAGTGTTGCAAAGCTGCGCTCATAGTAAAATATTAAAAAACATATTAAAAATTGAGGTAAAATTAGGAGAAATTGCGTATTTTTCATCAAAAAGTACGAATAATACGAACTTTGAGCTTGTGTAAGTAATATAAATCCGAACAAAATGCAAAAAATATTGTTTAAATCGTACAGTATAAACCTTCTAATATTAAAAAGTGAAATAATTAAGTCAGTATAACAAAATCGAATTTTAGTCTTATTTCATGGACCAAAAACACGGCTTATGGACCCTGATCCTTTGTTAATGAAAAGTTTGTGTTTTTCTACAAATTTATATATTAAGTTTTTGTAGTTCATAAAATTTCACATTTTAGTAGTTTGGATTTTTTTTTTTTTAAACCGATGTATTGCCATGTATGTATACTTTTATTCGTTTCTTAATGTATTTTATCTCACCAATCTGACAACTTCCAAATTTTGGACAACTCTTTAATTCTCCTTATCTATATCAGATTTCACAAAAGTACCTTGAAACATTCACTCTGATACTCATCAAATTACATAGCTTCTAAAGTTAATATTATCGTTAGACTTACACTCACTATGCAGTTGAAGGGGATTGTGCCTGTCCTTCTCTGTGTTTTTTACTCGGCCACTTAGGTATGGAAGATGACCGCAGCAGAGTGTTTGGCCGACTCACTTTGACTGCTACAAGAGTAGTCTCAAGCCATCGGTCGCAATGAGCTTTTGACGCGGTGACCGCACATTCCCCGTTGACCGGTTTTTCATGCTTTTTCCATGTGTGTCACAATAGTTCGGGTCACCGATTCGTAGTCCTTCTTGAAGGCAGTCTCTGCACTTTGCGATATGGGTGTTGGCCGTGTCTATTGTCATTTCTTCGTACCTGTGCGAGCGTTTTCGTTGCAGCGGTCTTACCATCTAGACATTTTGGGTGGCGCGGGTTCCATACCGCTTTCCTCGGGGATGGCGCCCTGCTGATTGCTGGCTCACGGAACTTCTGGAGGGATTTGCTGTCGCTTCGGCTGAGTTCCGCCCAGGTTTTAGTGCCGATTTGGGATCATTCTGATCCTGGTACGGTTTCACTACACTTTACCATTATACTTTTCAAGCCCCATTTTATCCGATAAGTCACTGGAATAACCCCACCAAAAGTCCATACATTTAATTGTTATGTTGGGTGAGGGATACTGTATTTCCTATAGGCTGGTTATGGTGGGACAACCAGCTTTAATATCCTCGGCGACTTGTTTAACTTCTAGGACTCTTTGGTAACTTCCTTATGAATTTTGTTAGCTAGAAAGTACATAGGAAACCATATTTAAAACTGGTAATGGAAATTTATTAACCCTCAATTGCATAGTGATGTAAATTTCCATCACTTTTTATTTAACTTTTAATAAATAAATCAACTTCTCCGCCACCACTATATTTATATAGAAATATTAATCCAGTAAATTTCCCGTGACCTATGTTGCTGAACAAAGTTGAAAATCTATCTTAAAATTTCTGGCGTCTAATATTTATGTATAAAAACACAATTGTAAAATAAAAACTCATGCAAAGAAGGGTTAACTCTAGAACTGAGACCACAGGTCATTTTGACTCATACCAAATAAATATATTTCGATTCGAACCAATTTATTTTCTATAGAATAACTTGAATTTCAACCGCAGAGGGGGGGGGGGCAAAAAGTAAAACAAATAAGTAAAATAGTTTTAAATTATTAATATGTAGTAGGTAAATTATTGTAATGTATAAAATATTTTTTTTTAAACTTGAGTAAACTTTTCCGCTGTTGTAGTATTAAATAATTTTTATTTATAACATATTTAAATTACCTTTAATAAAAAATACGTATGATCAGAGATGATTTTCAGAAGTGTCAAGTTCTCACTAATCATCCCTAATATATGGGTTAATTTAACAATGGTTTAATACGTTTCGCACCAGAATTTCTTTAGAAATTAAACTAATTATACAGGGTGTTTCTAAACTCGTCAAAGCAATTAAATATTAAGCCAAGTCAGATAAATGGGAAACTTTTCGCAAGTTGAAAATAGCACCATCTAGCGGATGGTATGCTTGCATTCGGCACCAAGAATATTTTAATAAAATTTTGCCTCTAAAATTAAAGCTTAAAATAAGGAGTTCATGTTTTCTAAAAAAGTCGTTTGTAAATTCCGGTGTCAGTCAGTAATTTCACATTTTACGAATAGAATTTGTCTGTGCCGGAAAGGATTAATTGCATAGTGATGTAAATTTCCATCACTTTTTATTTAACTGTTAATAAATAAATCAACTTCTTCGCCACCACTATATTTATATAGAAATATTAATCCAGTAAATTTCCCCATTTTTTTCTTTATAGTTTCAGCTTTAATGTAAAAGATCCCAATAATTAGCAAGCTTTTAAAGGAAGTGCAAAAACAAAACATCGATAAAAATCGTTTAAATATCGATATAAATAAATCGTATCGTTTCTCTGCGACCCACTTCTGTTTTGTCCTCCTTCCGCAGCAGAGGTTTGGCGCTAGTGTGTCGCTAACAAATTTAACACTATCTGACTGGGCTTATTATTTAATGGCTTTGAAACTCATGGTACAAATTTTAATGGTAGGCAGAGCACACAGTAACAATCATTTATTGTATAGGAATGTATGGGACCAAGTGATACATTAAGGTAAAAACACCAGGGGGGCAATTAGGCCCCTTTTTTAATTTTCAAAATTTCTCATTCATACCAGGAAATTTTTATGCTATCCTTTTCTTGACATTTCATAATTACTTCACAATGAAATTCTTCTTTGAAAATTTTTGGAAAATTTTAAATGCTTTTTGTTTTTAATGGCGGAAGTTTGGACATGTTGTACATCTTCAGAGAACGGCTCTAGATATAACTAATGACAGTTTAACATTGAGCCCCATGTTTCCTGAAAAAATGCCCTACCCACAATGTCTATCACAATTTACCTACCCATTGCCCCTACCCACAATATTGCGGATCCGCTACGTGTTTTTTATTCAGATTGCCTGATTGCCACCGGTTTTTTGAAATGGTATAATTAGCTTCGTTTTCGTCTTATTTAATATGTTATTAAATATGGCGAATATTGCTATTTGAAAGCAGTAGTGGCAATATAGCGAACAAGCAAAGCTGCTTGAACACTGGATTCAAGCTTCATCCATTAACCCTTTTAGGGGCAAGCACTTGTGCTGATGTAACGTTGAATTCCCACCGGAATTTACGAAAGAATTTAGTTCAAAATAAGAATAAGCAATTTTTCAACTTTTTCTCGTCAAAGTTAAAAAAGTAAAATTAAATTAAAAGTTTCTGGTTTGAATCGGATTAAAATTAGGTGGTATATAATATATACCACCGCCCCTCAAAGGGTTAATCATATTTCTTAATTGTTTGCGTATATACAGTGTGATTCATAAATATCGAAACAATAGGTTATCTCCTTAAATATTGCCCCTAGGCACATACTTCCAGTTGCAAAGTTTCATAAAAAAAGGTGCGAAATTTTATGAGATGAGTTGCAACTCCATGGGGGGGGGTCTATTTGTTAAAATACAAAAATTAAATTTTTATACGGTCCATGTAGGAGAAAATTTCCAATTAGAAAATTTGTCCTTGTCCATTCCTAAATTGAACAAAAAAACTTCCATCTTGATATCGGCAAAATTCACAGAGATATTAACTCGCGAAGACTCGCATCAGGCCTCTCAGGCCCGGTCATTGCAAAACTATACTGCAGCGAAATCACCCCTTCAACCAAAATGGACCTGTTTCACGGTAGCTGCGTTGAAGGTCACCTGCATACTGAGCACAGGCATTTCAGGAATGTAGGATCCCCCTTTTCTGAGAAAATACCGGTTCCGGCCCCAGAGGACCGGATCGAGCGCTCGCGTTTTTCATTCCAGATTGTAAATGTGAAGAAAGAGGTTGAAAAATGTATCGCTATTTAAGCTATGACGATGAAAGGAAGAGATTGCAGACCTTGTTAGCTGAGGTTTCAACTGATGAAGAATCTATTAATGAGGAAGAGGAAGAAGCATATGACACAGAACAATATAGTGACCATCAGTCAAGTTCAAAAGAAGATTTAGATTCATCAAGTGAATCGGATATTATTCAATTCGTTGACTGCTATATTGGCAAAGATAAAATAACGAAATGGAATAAAACATAACCAAGACGAAATGTCAGAACTCCTGCTCACAATATTGAATCAAAATTGCCCGGCAATGTTAGTGATGCAAGGAACGTATCCTGCCCTATGGATTCTTGGACCTGTTTGAAGCATATTAATGGACGAAATGGTTAAAAGCGAGAATTTCCGTGATCCGTTTGCTTGGCGTTATCACACTGGGGTCATTGAAGAGAAAACGTTACTCTTTCGGTCCATGGAATGCAATTGTTTGACAATATGTGTTTTAAACGGTTTCAGTGATTTGATTAGAATAACACATTACAAACATATAACGTGATTTTGCCTAAATGCAATGCGTTTTCACATACGTTTGTGAAATATAGTGTACATTTCGCATTTATTAATAATAACATTCCAAATATAAGCAACAAGAAAAAAAAAAAAACATTATTTATTGTATTTTTAAATCAAAATTCGTTTGTTTTGATGGAATTTGAATATTATTTGTAATTTAAGCAAAAACAAATCATTTTCACATTTACAGTAATTCAAACCTAACTGAGATGACCAAATTACATAAATGTAACAATAAATTTATGCATGTAAGTTTATCTTAATTTTATTAATTTAATTCATATAAGCTTTTTTAAGTACATAGAACTTCATCGGTTATATTAAAATCTAACTGCCTGTTTGTATGTCTCGTTTTCCTCCAGAATATTGATTTTGATAATAATTTGTTGTTTCTTATTTTAAAACAGGGGTGCAAAAATCTAGGCGCCAATGGGCCGATTCCCACCACTAAATTTTTAGTATTCTTCGCCTAATAAGAATACTGATAAAATTTAAGCAAAGTATACTAATAAAATTTAGTGGTGGGAATCAGCCCATTGGCGCCTAGCTTTTTGCACACCTGTTTTAAAATATGGAACACAGGGTAATGAAATTAACAACAGTTTTCCGCATGGATCCTCGAATGTCCTTCAAGATATCAGAATTTTAAAGTTAGAATTAGTTTCCGATATATAATTCTTTTGCAACGCTTAACTTAATAAACACTTGTTTAATGCTGCACTTGCGAAAAAAAAAATAAACAATTACCGTAATTTCCGGCCGCAGCTCAAAAGCTTCTCTAGCCCCAAAGAATACCGTAATTTCCGGCGTATAAGCCGCAGCTCAAAGAGTCATTTTTCGACCCAGAAATTTTATTCAATAATTGTAGTTAAATATTTACAGCGATCTTTTAAGTTACATTTTATAAAATAATATTTCTGGGTCGAAAAACGACTCTTTGAGCTGCGGCTTATACGCCGGAAATTACGTTATTCTTTGGGCGATATTGGGCGATAGAGAAGCGATATTGCAAACGTACATAAAACACAATACATATATATATACAGGGTTCGTACGCCTCCTGGAATTTTGCGACCAGGAAATTCTTCGGTACCAGTATTTTCTTACAGAAAATATCTCCTTAAAAGAAGGCAAAGTTTCTCGAGTTTAACTTAGATTTATTTTTCTATAGAAAAAGACTGGTAACACTCCTGGAAAATTCCCTGATCCGTACGAACCCTGTATATATATACAGGGTGTTCCGTTAAAGGGGTCCAATATTAATAGGGGTAATAGAGGAGATCACATGGAGCATAAATCAGTATATAAAGCCTTGTCGGATCTCAATAGTTTTCAAGTTACAGCAAATAGAATGAAAATTCGGAAAATTGTAAAAGAACCGTCATTGCTAAACTATCGATAATGCTACATAAAAACGAAGCACATATTTAGAAAGAGCAGAAAAAAACCTACAAAATGACATCAATTGTATTAAAATAGCAATATTTATTGACGAGTTACAAGCCCTGAAACAGTGAAAAAAGTACGAAATCCAATATACATCAAAATAGTTAATCGTTAATTCCAAAAAGACAACTCTAGCTACAACAAGGAAAATGTAGTAAAATTTGGTCCATTCCGAAAACTTTCGAAAAAGCTTACAATGAACCATATCGGTTTAATTGTGTGAGAGAAATTAATCAGTTTCTTAGTTACAACTCCGCTTTCTTTGACACTAGCAAAGGTTAAACTCCGCCCATCACGATTGGAAACACCGCCTTTTTAATTACTCTCAACTATACATTTTCGATCATGCTTCTTCTGAGATGCAACATTTTTAATTATTCAAGAGTTGAATGAACCAAAATAACTTTACAATAATAGTCTACATTTTAAAGTGGTCTTTTATTGATATAAAGCTTAAGTTAAATTCCTTAAAATTAAACTGGTGGTGAAAATTCGGAAATAATTAAAAATATTGCGATTTGTAACTATGCAAGAAGTTTCAGTACATGTTTTACATGGACAATTATTGTATGTATATGTGCATCATAATTTATGATAGGAAATAATAATAACAAATAGCATAATAATTTTATTAATTATAAATTTAAAAAAGACACTAAATTTTAAATTAATTCATACAAACTTTGTAATTTACAATTTGAGTACACCACAGTCTGTGACTTACAAAATACTGTGCCAAAAAGTGTTGAAAATAAAAGAAAAATGACAAATAAAGAATTACATTCCACGTACTTTATGACATATGTGAAGCATAGTCTTGTGGCCTGCGCTGCACAGTTCAATGTCGGAAGGCAGACGAACGGACATTATTATAATAGGTGTTCGAAGTTGCGCCCATTAACAGAATCGCACAGCCGACAGCGACGTCGTAAAGATTGGCGAACACGCCGAAAAACTCCGACGGAGTTGGGAATGTCTCCTGCAGCGACAACGATTCGCGCTAGTAAATCCTCCGGTGTATCCACAGGCGTTTCATACACCAGCGATTTAAGGTGTCCCCAAACAAAAAAGTCTAACGGATTGAGGTCTGGAGAGCCTGCAGGCCAAGCAACAGGTCCACTGCGTCCAATCCATTTCCCAGGATATGTTGAATTGAGGTGATTGCGAACACCTATGAAAAAATGTGCCAGTGCGCCATCGTGCATAAACCACATATTGTGGCGCAATGTTGCTGGCACATTTTGCAGTAACTGCGGTAAGATATCCCGTAGGAAAACCAAGTACGTACTGCCATTGAGTACATCTGGGAGTAAATATGGTCCTATGAGATAATCGCCGAGGACACCTGCCCATATGTTCACACTGAACTTTTGTTGTGCGTTCGACGGGAAAACAGTGTGCGGATTTGTATATGACCATGTGTGCATATTGTGCGTGTTTACCACGCCCTCTCTCGTAAATGTTGCTTCATCAGTAAATAAAATATTTTCCAGAAATTGTGGATTATTTTCTGTTACATTAAGCAACCAGCGTACGAATTCTGTCCGCTGAGCACAATCTGTTACTGATAACAGTTGTACCCGCTGCACATGAAAGGGGTGCATGTTTTCTGCACGCAGAACACGCCACACACTTTGGTGAGAAACACCGACTTCAGACGCAGCAGCTCGTGTACTCGTGGAGGGGTTATCTTTAAAAATATTCAGTACATCTTCTTCCATTGCAGGTGTTCGTACATGTCGAGGTTTCCCTGCATCAATGCTTGCTGTATTAAACGATCCAGTCTCCCGTAATCGTCTATCGATTTTTATGAAGAGTTTCGAACTTGGGCAACGTCTCCTTGGAAATTGCTCACGGTACATGCGCTGTGCTAGACATGCATTTCCATGAGCCCGTACATCAGATGCATGTCCGCATATTCTTCGTTAGAGTATTCCGGCATAATTATTATACATCAACTTACTACAATCCCACTTACAACAGCCTCCCTTTAACATAACGCTCACTGATGACTGCTGTTTTATTACACTTTTCTTCCTATACACATAGAAAATTTGCATAAAAAGTACTTCTTCTTCATCATCCTGAAAGTTCATGGAGGAAACGCAGCAGTCACGGAGTTTGCTTTAAGACAAGGCGAGAGCTGCACAATATGTCATTCACTTGACCAGACTGAATAATGAAAGGGTATTGATAGAGGTTGATCAGAAATGTATAATTGAAAGATATTAAAACGGGGTGTTTACAATCGTCATGGGTGGAGTTTCGCTCTTTCCGAGCGTGCAACAGTACAGAGTTGTAACTAGGGAACTGCTTGATTTCTCCCATACAATTAAACTGATATGGTTTATTGTCAGCTTCTTCGAAAGCTTTCGGAATGGACCAAATTTTATAACATTTTCCTTGATGTAGGTAGAGTTGCATTTTTGGAATTAACGATTAACTATTTTGCTAAATATTTGATTTTGTATTTGTTCACTGTTTCAGAGCTTGTAACTCGCCATTAATTCTCAATATTCTAAAACAACTTATGTCATTTCGTAGGATTTTTTCTGCTCTTTCTAAATATGTGCTTCGTTTTTATGTAGCATTATCGATAGTTTAGCAATGAGGGTTTTTTTACAAATTTCCGATTTTTCATTCTATTTGCTGTAACTTGAAAATTATTGAGATCCGGCCAGGCATTATATACTGATTTATGCTCCGTGTGATCTCCTCTATTACCCCTATTAATATTGGACCCCTTTAACGGAACACCCTGTATACATATAGATCCTATATAGAAAACAATGGTGTAAAACACAGTTAAATAGAAATATTATTTATGATAGCGAACTAAATTTTCTGAGAAATATTTCTAATACATGGAAATTGAGCAAAACTAAATTCAATAATTTAATACTGGGAAAAACTCCTGAATGTATTATTTTACTCATAAGAAATATTGAACATCTTCCTAAACATCATATTGAGAATTTCAAGGAATTAAATATAGATCAGATCACGGAGCTGAACCTAAAACCTAAAGATTTGGGTACGTGATGGTAAAAACCGTTCTGTTTAGAAGCTATTTTTGTTTTTTTAGTAAAAGTTCGAAGTTTTACATCTAACAAATTGATTTCAGCTATTTTTATTTTTAAAAAGTGGTTACTGGTTACACTGCAAACGACATATTTCGTCGATTAAATAAGTCAAATTTTATTATTAAATTTTAGTGGTAAGGAAAAAGCGTAAATGTTGGCAGCGATGGTTTATTAAACTTTTTATTACGGGGTTGAGACACCGTACATACTAGCGACAATTTTTTTGGTCAATTTGCACCACTTGTAGAAAAAGAGCTGGACTATTTTCAATATATATCTACCACAAAGGAAATATTTTGTAAATTGTCGCACGATTGAATATATAAATAGCCGCCAGTCCAGGACTGTAATTAAAAAGTTTAATTAATTTGCATATACATCTTACTCAAATATATACATAAAAAATATAATATATTTTTATCTACCTCCATTATAATATCTTATTAATGGCAGTTTTTCTGAAAAAATCTTTTAATGTGCTTGCATATATACACTCAACCATTTTTCATATAAAATGACAAAATATGTATTTGTGAAAATATTCTCATATCATTTTGAAACATATTTTGTTTAAATAATCTACGAAATATTTAAACATAAAAAGAATTACACTATTTTAGTTTTATTCCTCCCTAAATACGTAAATAGGTAATCCTAGAAAATAAACGACGTTACATATTTGTTAGAAAAATGCTGAGTTAGTGAAATTACTATGTTTTTGACACGTTGAAGGGGAAGCGATTGCCAAAAAATATTTTCTGATATAGCTATTAAATATTTTATGAACATAATATCATATTCACTTCCATGCATAATTTTTTGCGAGAGGAAACTTCATACATCAGATAAATATGATAAATATTTGATCGTGAAAAGTTTATATATATATATATATATATATATATATTACTGTATGTTTCTGAACTTCTGCTGTTTACGCCGCACTGGATACGCAATACTTTAAAAGCACTTCGAAAAACAGCAGAAAATAAATTTTGAAATGAAATCCGAGTATTTTAATATTTCATTTTATTATTTACTGGAATTTCGTTTTTTGCGCGCAAAATTCAAACGTTTTATTATTTCAGAAATAAAAATTTATCTCTATTTGATTTTGACAGAATACGATTTATCTTATATAAAAAAGAAAAAATCAGTTTTCCAAAAATATATTTTTGTCTCTTGCTCTCGGTAATGTCAGAATATGGTCAATTAGTATTTGTATACAGGGTGTCATTTTTTATTTTTGAACAAGAGCATGGACTCCAAATTCTACAGTTTTTCGCCGACACTTTTTCCGTAAAGAATACTTCGCGTTATTTAATTGCACATTTTTACGATTAGAATAAGGCGAATATTCCTACACTAAATTAGTGGTTGTCAAAAATGGTAGTACTTCATAGCTGGGTCAAAATCTCATGTGTGATTTTTGGCTGCTGATTTTCTGCTGATATCTGATTTTTGAAATTCTCATATTATGCTCATTTTGAATATTTAATAACCACTCATATATTTCAGAATAATAATTAGTAGATCCGAACAAACTTTATTGACAAATAAGCATGATTATGGAATTATGACAGTTTTTATCAGACAAAACACAAATTGTAAGCGACATAATTGACAGGGACATTAGTGACATTTTTGCAATTTTGCCATTTTACTTAAAAAAGAACATTTTAGGAATATTGTATGAACTATTTTCAAAAACATATCAAACCTACGATTAAATTGCTATATATTGGTTAATCTATAAATATCTATATATTTAAAACGAAAACAAAATTCTGTAAAATTCCAAATGCTTTTCCACACGAAAAGGATCTCTTTGCGCATGCTTCAACATTTTTTGAAGGCTTCTTCCTTTAGAAACGGGAAACCAGATTGATTATCCCTCACCTGTTTAGCCTAGGAGGATTGAAGAGGGTTTATTGAAAACGGATTGAGCCGTACCATTGCATTGAAAGCATAGATCTTCTCATATATCTGAGATTGAAAGCTAAAGCTTTTTTTTTAAAGAACTCCTGTTTTCACTACAAAATATACATATTTTTTCTCGAAATTTTAAAGAGATCTTCGATACAGTTATATTTATAACCGATTGAAATGTGAGAGAGTTCGGAAGAAGAGAACTATTTTTTTATTGCTATGTTAAAGGAGCAGACGCGAAAACAAAAAAAAAAAAAAAAACAAAAAAAAAAAAGAGAGTAGAAAACATTTCTTTTACAACTAGATAACAGTATTTTTTTACGGAATTTTTATACGGGCTATAAAACCGTTTTATTTATCATCAATAAAGATTTCAAAGAGTTCGGACAAAAAGAAATTTTCATTTTAAACTATAAAATGATACTACGTAAAAAAAAAAAAAAAAAAAAAAAAAAAAAAAAAAGAGCGATTTTATCACTAAATATTAATATTTTTCGTGAATGTTTCATTTAAAAATATAATTTCATACTAAATTGAGCTAAATATATAAAATAATAAAAACAGGATTTTTTTCATTTAATACTACGGATTCGGGCAGCGCCGGGTGAGGGGGGGGTCAGCTATTCAATGTTTAAATTAATGATGGGGAATGTAGTGGTGGTTATATATATATATATATATATATATATATATATATATAATAAAGATACACTTACTTTTTCCCCAAAGTTTTCAATCCAGAAAATCTTGTTAATGAACAACCAGCAAGCAAAGCAGACTTATGAATAGTAATATGTGCTCCTATACGGGAAACTACATTGAAAATGCTGCATACTTTCATCTGGTGGAAATAGGAGGTAATTCATAGACCAGTAGGGAATAAAAAAGTGAGTGACACAGCTTTAAACACAACAAAATCAAATAATTCACATTTCACTCATATTAAAATTATATTATAATGCTCCATGACAACCATATTTCTAATAAATGGATTGGTTTTTCAAACATTTTGAATAGTTATTGTTTGTTAATTGTTTTAATGATCAAGTTATTGGTTGGGAACAGGGGACATTAGTGACTTTTGCGATATTTACATCCTATTTTAAAGATTAAAGATACAGATTTTAAATGTAGAAGTAATATAATATTGTACAACAATCACAGAGAAACATTTTAACATTAAATGAGAGTTTGTAATGCAAAGCAGTGCCGAGAGATATACTTGGGACTGAGAAATTACACTTATGAGATTTTGGCTAGCTATTTAATAGCAAATTCCTAACCATTAGATTTAGAGGTATATTTACAATTGCTAAAATGTTTCAAATGTTCTTTATTATATAAATCTATTTACGTCAAAATAGTTAAGTTACGAAATTAAAATTTTTATGTGGTTCCTTAATTTTATCTATAACAATAAAGAAAGATAATCAATATTTATGAACTATCCAATAAGTAAAATAGTAAAACTTCTCTCTTTATATGACCTGAATTTATCGAACTTTGATATTTTGAACAAGACTCCCTTAATAGATAAGACTTGACAATCCGGAGAAAGTCTATGGGAGAAAATGTCCGCGGTAATTGCCACTTATTAATTGACTTTCTCCGGAAAGTATCGCCGCCTGGTGGATACTACCGCAGATTTGCCAAGTCTCCGGCTTTTTGAACACCAGTATATTTTTAGAGAAAATGTTGTTCTTTTAAATCCCAGAATTCTCCGATCAAACAAAACAAAATTGTCTGTACTAAAAAACTGGTATCCAAAAAGAGAATAGAAAAATCTAGCAGCTCTGCTACCGCATAGCTGCCAACTTTTACGCTTTTTTCTTACCACTAAAATTTAATAGAATTTTTTTCGTTATGTAATCACACGATCTTGTCAATTTAATAAGATAAAATTTTAGTGGTAGGAATTAAGCGTAAAAGTTGGCATCTATGCTACCGATACTAGTTCATAAGCAAATGCATAGAACAAATGGAGCTGTGAAAAAATTTCATGTCGAAAATACTTCTATTACTAACGATTGATGGCGCTAGTAGCAGGAGAATATAGCGGTCAAAGGAAACTTGCTGATTGTGAGGCCTGATACTATGATAAGGAGGCCTTGATTTGGAAATTTTATAATTTTCAGCTTTTCCGACTCTAAAAACATAATTTTTTTCCGGTTTTAAAAGTTTCATAATATTCAAAGTATCGTTATTCTGTACATTTTGTCGCACAAGTAAGGGACATTTTCTTTTTCAAAATGTAACCTATAAGACTCATGGATATAAAACTTACATTTCGTAAATTTTTACAAAATAACTATTTTCACAAAAATTCTTTTTCATGTAATGAAACACAACATTTGAAATATTTTTTCAATTGTAATTGGATTTTATTTTTTGTCAACAATAAGAAGTAACACTCTGTAAAAAATGTGATTGCAAAACGGTGGGACAAACTTGAAACTGTTCAGAGCTGAGTAAATCTGTTACTGTAATATTAAAAAGTCACAAAATTAACGAAAAATTTAGTATGAAATTAACTAAATCTTTTTGTAAAGATAAAAATTGTGTTCAAATTTATGATACAAATTCTGATTATATATATGTTATATAAATGACGTACCACCACCGTTTAAAAGCTTAAAAGGTGGTAGTTTAAACCACAGCAAGCAATTTTTATATATGAAACCAAGATCGTAATACACTAGTTAATTCAAAAATAGTCTCCAGAGTGCAAACAGTTCTTCATCATTTAGAAATTTTCTTTTTATTAAATAACAAAAAAATATTAATAATTATCCAATTTAAATATTAAATGGGAAATGTTCAATCTGAAATTGTGGTGGTTGTCACTTTGAAATTTCTAAGGAATGCGCGCACATTACGTTTTTAACGCCAATTTGAACATAATTTAACTAAAATAAAAATATATAAAATACTTTTTAAATAGACGTACCTTACTTTATATAAATGAAATCATATAATGAAATATTATGGAAGTTTTCAGCTTTATCGAACGTAAAACTGTATAATCTGTAATCTGCAAAAGAAAATTTAGAGCTTCCATTGCCATTTGTAAAAGAATTGTACTCACTTCTCTAGAACGAGAGTCACTATCAACTATCGAGATCTGCTTAGATTTCACAAGACAAAAAGTTAATGTGAATCAAATACCTTCAAAATATCTCCATTATTGTTAAAGCTATAAACAAAAAATTCGCATTTTGATTTGTGTTAAATACCTTGTATAGTCACTGTATATATGAATTGTGACATTACTTTTCTATATAATAATTGTTTGTTTTACATTCGTATCAAGAGTTGCTGAATCTGAATGCCACATTTTCTTTATTGAAAAATATTACTTGTTTAATCAGAGAAGTCTGACATTAAAAAAGTCATACTTTCGTGTAAAGAAAACATGGTATTTAAAATCCATAACTCTCAGTCTCTACGGTTTAACCCCTTGGGGACGAGCGACACGTATACGTGACGCATAAGATGCTCAGACTCCTCGATTATTCCCACCAGTTATTTTTTATTGTAAGCTTTGCCTTATGTAATCCTAGCATTTCTGCGATTCAAGTAGGCGAAAATTTCTGTTTTGAAAAACCGGTGGTAGAAGATTAAAATTTCTGTAAAGGACGCTCGTCGCGAAGGAGTTAAGTGTGTATTCGCACCTCTTAAAATTTGTCTAGTCGTTGTAAGAATCATCCTGTATACATATTTTTTCTATATTAAAAAATTAAAGAAGTTTAAAATTGGATTCATTTCGAGTGAAATAAAACAATTTTCGCTTACATCCATGAAGATTTCATTTACTGCTTGCTAAAATTCTTAATATTTAAACTACCGAGACTGTGAAAAAGTAAACACTTACCAGGGTTTCCCACGGGTCCTTGAAATAGTGTACCAGTATATCCGAATATCAATCTTTACATAATTTATTCTCAGAATTTCTGTCATTATACAAGGCGAGCATTGCCCTACCAGATCTTCTAACCCTCGGGATTTTTGATTACCAGTATTTCCGTAGAGTAATCTATTTCATATTTAATTGTAGAAATTCTGCATTAAATAAAGCGTAAACTTCTGTAGGAAACTATTAGTTTGCCGCTCTTCTAGTTGGAAACAGTGATATAATTTTTTGTTGAATTATAACCGACTTTAATTCTGGCTGACAAGCAGTGGCATCAGAGACTGCTGCAACACTTTACTACCAGCATTATCATATAATACATTTGCCCTTATTTAATCTTTGAAGGTTGTACCTATAAAAAAAGCCAAATTTAGTATTTAATAATACTAGTATTTAAGAGCTTAAGCGAAAAAACGCTCAAGCTAATGTTAAGTCTATGGGATGGTTCTTGCGCGAATTCTCGCTCACATTTTAATATTTTTAACCCTTCTTTGCATGAGTTTTTCTTATACAATTGTGTTTTTTTATACATATATTAAATATTAGACACCAGAAATTTTAAGATAGATTTTTAACTTTGTTCAGCAACATAGTTAACCGGAAATTTACTGGATTAATATTTCTATATAAATATAGTGGTGGCGAAGAAGTTGATTTATTTATTAAAAGTTAAATAAACAGTGATAGAAATTTACATCACTATGTAATTAAGGGTTAAAGGATTTTTTGCATAGGATAGATGAGGTCGATCTCTAACGTTGTTAGTTTTTACTTTTTCGATTTTGGTTCCAGTTTTTCTTATATAAGGGTACTTTCCCTTTCAGAACCGGTTCCAACCGCTTCCAAAATTGAAAATGTCCGCTTATAAAAAAAACTGTAACCAAAATCAAAAAGTAAAAACTACCAACGTTAGAGATCGACCTCAGCTGTCCTATGCAAAAAAATCATTTAAAAATATTAAAATGCGAGCGAGAAATCGCGCAAGAACCTTCCCATAGACTTAACATTAGCGTGAGCGTCTCTTCGCGTGAGTAGCGTATGCTCACCGCCCCCTGAATACTAGGCCTGCGCGCTGAAAAAAATGGCGGCTGTCGCAGGTGGAATCGTTTGTACAGTCCCTCGAACTTCAACCCCAATAATATCTAAAAGTTATCTTTGACGTATTTGATCTCCGAAAAACAAGGCGAAAAAAACTTTTAGAAATTATTGGTGTGGAATTTCGAGGGACCGTTCAAACGCTGAAAAAAAAATCGGCCTGCAACAGCCGCCATTGTTGTCAGCGCTCAGGCCTAGTATTCAGGGGTCGGTGAGCATACGCTAGTCACGTAGCTAGTAAGTGATGTCCGATGCCCAGGTTCTACGTCACTGGTGTACTGTCCTAATGTATCAGGATCATTTGTTTGTCAGACAATTAGTGACTGTAAAATTGTACATTGAAATTAAATATACATATTACACATTAAAACGGCATATTTTACTTCTAATTTTTAATTAGTTTGCATTAACCACTGTCCCCTGAATACTAGGCCTGCGTGCTTACAAAAGTGGCGACTGTTGCAGGCGGATTTATTTGGGGGGGGGGGCGTTTGTTTGTTCCCTCGAACAACATAAAAATTTTGGTGTGAAATATGATTATCAAGGTTGAGTAAAACGTCCAATAGTTCTATGGTTAAAAGTAACAAACTCAAGTGCTTTCATACAAGAAAATCTACTTTTAGGTATATACAGGTGATACCAAAATGTACAGGTCGTTTTAAAAAGAAAACGATAACAGCTGTTGACATTATTCTTACAATAGGTAAATAGGTTAAAAAAGGAATGTCTTTGAAATAATTCTTTATTTTAGTTACAAATATAAGAGAAATATGACTCTAAGCTGTCTCTAGCTGTGAGAGCATTGAAACTAACGTATAAACCAATTTTCAAACTTCATTTAGTTAAGCTACAGCACCTAGTGTGGAAAACGGCTACAAAATAGTACTAAAAAAATGAATCCGATAAATGTAGAACGATGCTGAAAAGATAACGGGTCGATCGCAGTGACATCTTCCAGCAGTAGCGTAGACAGGGTGGAGGTCCAGAGGGTTCCGATACCACTAATTTTATAAAAATAATTTTACCTTATCTAATCGGAGAATTATCTGCGATGTTGAAGGCGAAGAAAACTTTATAACATTACTGGTTTCCAGAGCATTTGTACACCACCCCCCCCCATCCCTCTCTGGCAATGCCACTGTTTGCTATCTCTTTTCAACGCAAACATTGTATCAGAATCGAATTGACAAAACGTTTCAGCTGGTGGTAAATATTTTAAATAATTAATTATACCCTATTTCCTTTGAATTGGATAGTGATTTTCATAAGCATTGAAAATATGAATGATATTCATCATGGTCAAAAAACGTGATACGCATTCTTTTGTGCCTGATTGCAGTACTTGACACAAAACAGCGAACTAGAAACTATCCCTATTTAGCATACCAAAGGATGATTCTCTGCTAGAAGAGTGAAAAAGATTAATTCCCTAATATGATATAAAACTAACTTCAAAATCAGTTACAAATGAAATACACACATACAAGAAGATTTTATTAACAGAAATTATGTTCATGTTGTCAATAATGAAACGGTTACTTTTGCTAGAGGTAAATCTAGTTTTAAAGCAGCGGTCGCTGCGATTGCCCTATTATTGTGCGGCACCGTTCCACATTTATCGGCTACAATTTTTTAGCACTTTTTAAAGCATTACCTGTTTGGCTTTTTTTAAATTCCGAAATTTCGCATTCATACCAAAAATTCCCTGTAATGTTCTTTTGGTTATTTAATGGCAGATATTTCGTGAATTGTGAGAGTAACAATTCTTGTTTCAGAATTTCCGGTTTGAATTCGAAAATTTTGAATTAAAAACGGTAAAACCGTTTTCTACAGTATCTATTCTAGACGCTGTAGTTAAGCTGTTTGAATGGCAAAATTATTTGTGTGTGTTTTGAAATTACAAGGTCGTTTTGATTATGATTTATATTTTAGTCAATGAAGAATCATCTTTTAATAATATTTTAACTAAAAACTAGAAAACATATTAATGTAATTCGTAAATACACATTATGCTTCTGCAAGAACAACTTCAATATCATTCACCGTATAATTTTATTTAATTTTTAAATAGCTCAGTACATTTTAGGCCTCCCTCCATACGCATTATAAAATTAAATAGGCTGTTAAAAGCAATAAATAAAGAAAACAAAAAAATATTAATAAATATTCTGATCTCTATTATTTTCAGTACCACTATTTCCCAATGCGAAATTTAAGCTTTATAAAATCAGAAAATTCTGCGATTAAAAACTGCGAATATTAATGTTAGGAAACACTGGTATTTAAAGATTGGGAGACTTGCAAGGTTCTCCTTGAAATCTGCAAGGACTCTAGTAATTCTATTTGATATAAGAAATATTTGCCAAAAATTTTAGTCTTGCGAATAAATAAGGCGAAAAACTCTTCGAAAATTGGAAGTACAAATCTACCCAATTGCCCTACTGGTTAATATGCCACATAATTTAAAAAGTTTTACGTAATCCCATCTAACGGAAAACAGCTACTTTAATTTAATTATTGACGTACACCAATTACGTCTACTGAAAACGCAATCGTTACTTCAATCATAGGATGCAGGTGACCCGTAAAAACGAAAACGGAAAATCTATTTTAATGTTTTCATGTGCTTTTTGTATATTGTTTCCACTTACTATGCTTTTCAATGGATTTTTTGTAATTAAAACTTTTAAAAATTTTTCATAACAAGTAAATAGTGACAGGAATTGAAATTATTCTTATAAGAGATAATTGGAGTAAAAAAAGAATTTCTTTGCAATGTGACTTTGTTTTACTTTAAAATATAATCGATACCTGACGTTGTCCTGTCTCATACTGTTAGCTAATGTATAAAAATAGACCAATCATTACTCAGCTTTTAACCTTCGTTTATTTTAGCTCTTGCAATGCTAAAAATATGGTTTGCGTTATGAAAATAAAATTTTGATTTCAGCATAATTGTTGCGACGAAGATTTATAGTCACATACTGTACTTAATATTAATTTATTATCATCATTTTACACTCTCTAAATAATAATAATTTTTTAAAAATCTTACCTTTAAATATTGACTTCTGTTTCAGTTAGCAATAGTTTATTCTCAGTATTTTGACCTTTGACAAAATTAATCTGTTTTTCATTTTATATACACCGTTTATAAACATTGAGACAGATTCATGGTCTTACATCCTTAATAATATGCTTAGTTGCACCTTCTCAAACCACTCTTTTTCCCTTCCAAAAAATAAGAAAAAAAGAATTTGGGATTCATGCCGCCTAGTAACAGTAGATATATGTTTCACGCTCCTACAATCTTTGCACTATTAAGCAGCTACATTTTCCCAAATTTCTTTTCCTTTTACAATTATAATAACTGCATATAGTTGTTTTGCAGATGTGTCCCTTAACACACCCAATGAGGCCCAGATTCTTTCATCTTTATCATGATGTCTTTTTTCATATAAAGTAGAATATATTTTCTCTTTTCCTTCCTTAACCTTTCGATTACGGGCACGACTGGTGATTATTTTTTATATTCATTCGTACCACAATGTTAAAAACATTCCTTTTTGACAGATACATCTCGAAATTATCCATGTATAAGTCTATGGCAGAGATTATTTTTTAATTAGTGGGACGAATATAATAAACATATAGTCGCTGGGACCCTATATAAAAAGTATAAATTTCAGGTACACAAACTTTTCACATAGCAACCCCTACAACGGCTACCCAAGTCATGTCTGTACTCCTATCTTTTGCGGTTTTAAAATTCCTACTTGGCCATTTTTTAAGTTCTATAGGCTAACTAACTATAAAAGGCCAACTATCTCTCAGCTGCGTCTCTGCCCACTTCATCTCGCCAAAAACGATATTTTGTTTGACTATTTTGTGTATGCTAATTCCTCATTCAACATCACTTCTATTTCTGAGTGAGAAGAAATATAACTCTCCCCTCTACGATCTTACTAAAAACAGCGCCTGTATGGTCCTTGCAATCACAATGGGTACCTGTCTCGTTTTCTACACGACCATTTTATTTTCGCTTGTCTTTGCAATTAAAGATATGCTGCTTTGGAGTATTTAATATGCTTATCAGTTTCTTCTTACAGACGTGGATTCAAATATTCCATCACTGCATTTATAATTATTGAGCGCAACATGTTCTGCAATACCATCGGCTGTGAGGTTCTGGTGGGAGAGATTCTGTTCATCTTGTAGACAGGTGGTTCTGGGTTCTAGGTCAACCGCAACCATTAACCTAATCGTTCGGAATTTTTCGTGGTTTTTTTCGAACCTAGGATATGTTTTGCATATATACGGATTAGGTTCCCTTAGAAAGACCCTTACGTAGGGCACCCCCACCCTCGACATATATCAATCGCGTAGGTAATCGACCGTAATAAACAACCACAAGAACAATATGTTATATTGTGCAACTGTAGTTTCAGGCAATGTATATCTGTCTATTGATTATACTTTGAAATAAAACTGGAAAGTGCAGTAAAAATGTTCGTAATTTAACACATTAATCTCCGGCATGGATAATTTAAATAACAGTAAACGTTCATTTTTCCTGAACTTTAAAATATATCTGTCCCTTTTAAGACGCACATCTTACGCATTATACATCTAAACATGCTTTTAAGAACAGTATTTAATCATAATAATAATAAAAAAAAGATTAAACCATATCGAAGCTCTCAGGTTTAGCCATGTTTCAGTACTACTATTTCATCATGCAAATAATAGCTGTATACCATCACAGAATTCTGCGATTAAATAATACGGATATTTCTATTAGGAAATAGTGGCAATCAAAAATCGGAATACTTGCAATGTGACCGAACTCCTTGGAATTTCAAAGGATTATGGCACTAATATTTCATATCAAAAATATTTGCCGAATATTTTTTATTCCGATAAAAAGTATTCCTGTAATTTATTACAGAACTTTTAATACTTTCCTGCAAATAAATAAGGCGAATATTTTTTTTTTCAAAAATTGTAGTAAAACTGTACGTACCTTGGGCTTGGCACTGATGCCAAAATTTGAAGAGTTCACAGAATTCCACGTAACGCAACCAACAAAAATAAGAAATCTACTTTAAATCACTTCAATGTGTAGCACAGTCCAACTCCGTGTGTTAGACACAATTGTGTCTTGACACTTAGTCAACTTCCTTCTGTATACGAAATTGAAAAAGGTCGTTTATCGATTTCAATTACTTTTTGTATATTTTTTCCAGTATCTATAATTTTCAATGGATTTCTTTTTATACAAGTTTACTGAGGATGTAAACGTTCTTAACGCCTTGCGTAAAAAAATCTATATTGCTAGCTTAGAATAATAAATTTTATTTTAACCAGAAGCTCTAATAAAGAAAGGAAATCGGGTTAAAAAAATAGGGTTTTGAATATCATTCATTATAGAAAGATGCAGTATAAACCAGAAATTCTCGATATCCATTCATATACACTATTAACACATTCCAGGCATTCTACAGTAAGCGTTACTTTTTTAGTTTGTCACAGTCAATTTTTGGCAGAATGTACTTTTTAGAAGGTTTTAGAGGATTTACTTAGAATAACACATTACAAATATATATTGTCATTGTACTTAAATGCGATACTATTTCTCATAAGTTTGTCCCATTTAGGATATTTTTTGCACTGTAATGCCAAATATAATAAGCAAAACAAAATTGATTATTATTCTCTTAAATCAAATGTGTTTTTTTTTAAGAAATTGAATTATTATGTGTAATATAAGCAAAAATATCCCATTGTCCCATTTAGATCATTTTTGTCACATTTACAGTAATCAGAAGCTAAATGAGATGTCCAAAGTCCCTAAATGTGACAATTTCATTTATGCATGTCATTTTATCTCAATTTTATTAATTTAATTCATATCAGTTTTTCAAAAACTTAATACTTCATTATAAATAAATAACAATTCATTTATAATTGAAACTTTTAACACTTTTCATTTTGACAATTAATAAACAAGGCGTAACAAATTAATAATCAATACAAAAATATTTTCCCTAAAAGTATGTTCCGTAATATGTGCATTACATAACTATTCCATAAACAAATTTTTTATGAATAGGAATTCTTGGAACGGTGGGGTTGATCCTGGAATTTAACAATTGTTTTAATGTCATAGCTGCCAAACTTACGTTTTTTTTTTCAAATCAAATAAATTCACGTTTATAATTTTCCCATAAGAATGTATAGTAATATGTGCATTACATAACTATTCCATAAACAAATATTTTATGCATTTGAATTCGTGGAACAGTGGAGCTGATCCTGGAATTTCATAACTGTTTTAATCTCATAGCTGCCTTTTTTGCAAATGAAATAAATGTAAGTCGAAAAAGTAAAATTTCAAAATGCAAAGTTTACTTTTTCTTCGCTGTCATTTATTAACTTATTTTATTTTATAAAATTTTGGGTTTCAGTTGATCTAAAACAAAATTGAAAACTGGCAAGTAATGTCTAATTCTATTCAGTTAATAAAGATATTTATCACACTGTTCTGGTCACTTACAAATTATGTGACATTTCATTACCACTGTCTTTACTTCAGACTTTTTATCTATATAAATAGTAACAACTGTGCATTGAAAAATTCACCCTTAAATTAAATAATTAAATAGATGCTAATCTTAGTATTAGCATTAGACGCTTCAACTGGCATTTTATCAGATGTTCTACTAGAATGACTGCCTGGAAAAGGCCATCTATTGACTTGACCATGTAATGTTGCAAGAGAAATATATTTCCAATGGGATTGTTGTGATATTACTCGACCAGCTTTCACACCCTTGAGAGCTTGTTTAACTTCTGCTCCGAATGCGCCCCTAACTAAAGAGAATAATTTTGAATGTTTATATTGTGTCCCATATTTCTAGGATAGGAGGAAAAGCATATTTGAATTGCACGCTACCCATTGGATTGATCCATTGTTCATAGAAAATTATTGTTTGCTTAAATATTCACCGATATTATTACACACAATCTTTTACGATGTTTTATGAAGCCATGAAATGTGTATGTTAAAGGTAAAGCGGACTTTAAAATTAGAAAAAAAACTGAAAAACAATATATATATTTTCGAATTATAATAGTTTTTTAACCACAGCTTCTGACTGCAGAAAAAATTCGATTACTATAATTTTTAGTAGAATGATGATAATTTTTGTGCACGTTCAGAGAACAACTGTTTTCCCCGTAACAATTTAAAACACGCTTTGCATAGCTGTCAAATTTACGTTTTCTATATACCACTAAAATTAAATAGTAAATTTTGACTTACTTAATAGCCAAAATAACGCAAATAATGTAGATATTCCCATTAAATTTTAGTTCTAATAAAAAGAGTAGAATTTGGCAGCTATGCTTTTGACAGCGTTGTCGGATTTACTCCACCTGCAAAGAGTTATTTTTGCTGACTCATTGGCTTTTTTTAACATGTTTATTTATTATTTTGTGGAGTATATTATTTAAAAAACATATACAAAATGTACATTAAAATTTTATTTAACACTAGATCGACACTGAGCCGTCATTTTGACGGTTACCAAATGAATATATCCCGATTCGATCCAGAAATATTGTTTTTAAATAAATTAAATAGAAAACTCACAGAAATGTGCTAAATGATTAACCCCTTAATCGTCGCGCTCTTTCAGTGTAGGCTACTTTTACAAAAGTCAGATTGCTTGATTACCACCAGTTTTTTTAAGTAGAAATGTTCGTCTTATTTAATAGATAGATAAAATAATGCGGGAATAAAGCAAATAAGACTATTAAAAAAAAAAAAAAAAACTGGTGTGAATCAAACAATCTGAATAAAACATGCGCATACTACGCTGCCCGTGAATGTCTCGGGCACGACGATTAAGGGGTTAAGTTAATTAATTTTAAATAAAAATTCTGGTGCAGAATAATTTTATAAAACTTGAGTAAAATTTCCGGTAGTTGTAGTGTTAAGAATGCAATTGGATCATTCATACATTACACTTACAAGGTTGAGTTAATTTTCTACTTTTTCTGCGTCAAAACGTTTATGTAGAAAATATTCTTTAAATAATCTGTAATATTTTAAGATTTTAACTATCAGCTATTGTCAAAAATTTATTATGTTATTAGAAAAAACTTTGCATAGTCAATAGTAATAGAAAATATAGTTTTAGAAATTTTAAAATTCTAAAATTTCTTCTTTTGAAAACATATCCTGTAGTTTCACGTTATTTCAAAAAATTTAGTTTTATTATAATTAAAAAAATATATAAATAATTATATACATTTCTAGAAAGAAAAGTGGTGTGTTTTCATATATTAAAAACATATTTTTGATTATTAACGGTTACAGAGTTGCCAAGTCTCCAGCTTTTTGGACAGCAGTATTTTAATACAGAAAATGTTGTTTTATGTAATCGGAACATTCTGCGATTTAAAAGAACAACATTTTCCCTAAAATAATACTGGTGTGCAAAAGCCGGAGACTTGGCAAGCCTGCGGTTAACATATGCTACATGTCAAAATCTTGATTTTTCAAAAATACCAGATATATTCAATAGTGGACCTGCAAACTGGCTATATTTATCATAATTGCTTAAAAATATAGAAAATAAGTCATAATTGATATTAAAATTTTATCACATACTAATAATGGTTTTAAAAAAAAGTATTATATTTCATAATTCATTTATACATGAAAACCTGTTTTTCTCAGATTGAAGATTTTCATTGTTTTCATGGTTTTAAAATGTTCCATGCCCATTTCCCTTTTTCCAATTTTGTAGAAAATTTTCACAAATGCTTCCTATAAATGTATAAACATGTAACTAAAAATAATGTTCTTTAACGTAATTAAAATGTTTAAAAATTAAAAGAAAAAAAATCTATAAATGTTTAATAAATGTTGTAGAAGTCTAAATAACTTAATTTTTAAAATCTTTTTTTTGAAATATACGAAACAAATATATAACTTTTATGCATAAATTCATTACCGTGGAAGAACTTTGAATGTGTATGGAAAAATGGAATGCACACAAAGCATTTTGAATAGAGCTAATTATTCGCGATTTAAAATTTATAATTTTGATTATTTCCAGAAACATAAAAAAATTTAATCCTAATTTGCATATTGATATCTAATAACACTATAAAGATTTGCTGTAATTTTCAAAATACCCATTTAAAAAAAAAAGCTGATTTTGATGGCCCACTATATACTTAATCATTTGACATACGTTATTAAATTATCAACCGAAGAATAACTACTTACGTACTTACACTACTTATGTGTGTACACTTATAACACTATGTTAAAATTCCTAAATTTAGCATTTCAACAAAGTTCAATTATTCACAAATTCTGCTTTTAACAATAGTTCAAATTTAATATATGAAAATATTATATACAGGACTGCGCGGGTGGCTATTTTTTATGATATGCGTACCCCTATTTTAAAATATATTTTCTTTCTGAAAGATTTTACTTTGTGTTTGTTGTAGAAATATATTACAAGGATTTAAGAATGGAAAAACTGGTACGAAATCTTTGAAATATAATAAAAATTTAGTCGCCTGTAGCACCTGTGTACTAACGCTCACCTTTGTACATCTGCAGAATATCTCCCAGCATGAGGCTTGTATTTGTAAAATGCTGAAATGATTGATTCGCACCATAATTTACAAACTAATTTATTTGAAAATCAGTAAAAGCTTTTCTTCATTTACTTAATAAAAGGAAAATTTTCACTCGAAAATTATTCTGCCAGTGTGGCACTTAGGGATTAAATTAAGTGCTACAAAAAGGAATCACCGCCCTGCAAGGATTTAATGAGACAATTTGTTACTAATAGGCCTATAAAAAATTCAGACACCAAGATGCGATAAAATATTTAGAACAATTCCAGTAAACAACGTGTGGCATTTTCATGCGCCCAAGTCCGGTATGACTAAACAGATACTTAATTTCATGAGATTGATAAGGTTATTTGATATTAATAATTTCTCTTTCGAGATTATTCCAAACATTTAGGAACTTTTGTCGGAGTTTGAAAAATAAGAGTCATGCTACTCTTAAAACTTCAAAAAATTCGATATTTCTTGGAATTTGTACATGAAAGAGTGACATTTTATGCGTATTTTGAAACAAACTGTTTAAAAAAAATCCTTCAATTATTCTAGTTACAAATAAAAATATGTAAATATATAAAAGCATTTGATTATCAGAAAACAGTGATTGAAAATATCATTCACTTATAGTTGGCAGAATACAAATGTTCAGTTGAGATTTTCTGAGGGCCTGATTCTGAAACCTATCGTTAAAATTCGATTTTGAAGAGAGAAAAAGAGAGTTGGAAATAGTTGGCCTAGAGACCTTTTGAAAATAGTTGGCTTTTACGAAAACAATCTTTCAACCTATTCTACACAATTTTATAAGGAAAGGCCATCGACAAACTCCTGCTTTGAATATTTAGTCACATCTGTGTATCTTTTTTTGCATAAATTTTTTGTAAGAATTTGAAAGAAAAAAACAAGTATTTATAGCACATTATAAATACTTGTGTTGTATAATGTATTTTTTATATCTGTAGAAAATTTTAAATTAAATCCAAAAGTAGGACATGTTTAATAATACGTGAACCTGGAAACTTATTTAAACTTATATCTTTACTAGAAGAAGGGTTTCTATTGTTCTCATAAAAAATGGCAAATCAACAACATAAAATGTGCGATAAATTTGGATTTTCATAATATTTTAAAAATAATGCATATCATAAAAATTATTTTTAATATTTACTCACAAAATAACGCACTACAAGTATGTTAGAACAGTGGTTAATTTTATGTTTAAAGAAATCTACTTAAAATTGATTTATCTCAAACTGAGTTTTTCAGAATTGGGCACAAGATAACGCTGAAACTACTTGATATTTTTTGACGATTTATATTATATCTATATTTTAAGATTTCACCTAAATATGTTTATTGTTTCAACTACAAAAAAAGAAGAAAGATAAACTAAAGATGGTGCCATTAGATTATTGAGAAAACAATATACAATACTTTCCACTTTATTTAACCTGTTAACCGGAGAGTAAATTTTTATTCAACTAATATGCCTGATTACCAACGGCCACAATTCCAACAGTAAAAAAGAATAGAATTTTTTTTTTGCTCATTCATGGCAGTAATTTTGCATGAATTGGGCGTTTTAATAAGAGGAAAATTTCTATTAAAATTTGTGTTGGTGAAAATAATGAGTTCAAAATATTATGGTCGTGTACGAAATATTTCGTCATACCCTGTTAACAGATTAAAAAAAAAACTTCGTTAAAATATAAAAATGTTTACCTCCAGTCTTAAAATAAAGATATCATCTATAAATCCGTGGGTATTTCTCGTAAAAAATTACATTAAGATATCTTACTGTAGTGAATTGCTTATACGCGCCATTTCAAAATTTTGATTTTTAAAGTATTTTTTCAAACAATGCTTCCATCATGATCACTTGATTTGATTATACTCAGAACTAACGTAATAACAGGAATGTTCTATACAGTTCGTTTTGAAGTGCGCAGACAATGATGTCCTTCTGATGCACGCAAAGTCATTAAATAATAAGCCCAGTCAGATAAATGGGAAACTTTTCGCAAGTTGAAAATAGCGCCAACTAGCGGTTGGGAGTGCTGCATTCGGCACCAAGAATATTTTAATAAAATTTTGCTTCTAAAATTAAAGCTTAAAATAAGGAGTTCATATTTTCTAAGAAAGTCGTTTGTAAATTCCGGTGTCAGTCAGTAATTTCACATTTTACGAACAGAATTTGTCTGTGCTGGAAAGGGTTAATTGCATAGTGATGTAAATTTCCATCACTTTTTATTTAACTTTTAATAAATAAATCGACTTCTTTGCCACCACTATATTTATATAGAAATATTAATCCAGTAAATTTCCACCTTTTTTTTTTCATTATAGTTTTAGCGTTAATGTAAAACATCCCAATAATTAGCAAGCTTTTAAAGGAAGTGCAAAAACAAAACATCGATAAAAATCGTATAAAATATCGATATAAATAAATCGTATCGTTTCTCTGCGACCCACTTCTGTTTTGTCCTCCTTCCGCAGCAGAGGTTTGGCGCTAGTGTCGCTAACAAATTTAACACTATCTGACCGGGCCTATTACTTAATGGCTTTGGATGCACGAGAAATATCAAATATTTAAGATCTGGATGCTCCCCTTACAGCAGCGCGGCATACCACCTATTTTTAATGCTAACTTTCACTTCGTACAAATGCAGATTTTTTGAAGTGATATAAGGCGAAATTACTACTAAAAATTTCTGGTTTCCACTGCCGTTATCTGAGATCCCTGTATAAGCAATATATTGGGTTGTTCGGAAAGATCTTTCCGTTTGGGAAATTTGGTTCGTACCGAATTCTATCATTTAATTATTAGATATCAAGTCTGATATCTAATGTATAATAATTGACGATCAGAATTTTCTGGTACGCATTGGTTTTTCCAAACGGAAGGATCTTTCCGAAGAACCCAATTTATAACATTAACCGGCATAGTTGGGAATATTCATGCTTTTGTTATACAACTAAAAGTTAATAAATTTGTTTGTCTTAGTTAATGGCAGATTTCGACAATTAAATGTGTAACTATAAAATTTTATCGTTAAGAGAAAAGTGTAAATGTTGTTAGCAACGGTTTTTTAAACTTTTGGTTACGGAGTTGGTCACATCGCGTATTTTGTTTCTTAAATTCGTACCACTTTTTGAAAAATTATTTACCATGCAAAACTAGTATCACAGAGGAAATTATTTGTAAATTTTGGTATAATTGAATTTAAAAATAGCAGCCAGTCTGTCCCTACGAAACTGGTTAACCCTTTAACGGGCGGTGTCCACAAAAAAGGAGACCTAATTTTAATTCTAAAACTGACAAACAGTACCAAGAATATTTAATTAAAATTTTCCTTTTATTAAGTATCGGAAAATGGGCAAATTTTTATTTGCTAATAAACCCGTTTTTAAATTCTGGTGTCAGTCCAATATTTCATCATTTTACAAACAGACTTACTCCGCGCCGGAAAGGGTTAATTCGCATATACCTCCTACTCAAATATGAAGGTTTGCTTTATAAATGCTAAAAAATACAATATAGTTTGTTCCACTTTCAGTATAAAATCTCATTACAGCAAGTATTTCTAAAAACAAATATTTTTATTTATCTTTATATAAACACTTAAGCGTTTTTCATGTAAAAAGTCATAACATGTAAATATAAAAATGTTTTCGTATAATTTTGAAACGGATTTTGTTTAAATAAGTTGGGATATATTTAAGCAGAAGAAGAATTGTACTATTTTAGTTTTAAGAAGCAGAAGAAGAATTGTACTATTTTAGTTTTTATTTTAGCTTTGTTTATTCTTCCTCTAGATACGTAAGGAAATAATCTACGACGTTTCATATTTGTTAGAAAAAGTATGAGTGGGTGAAATACCTATATTTCTGACACGCTGATGTGATAGTCAAAAAATATTTCCCAATACTTTTATTAAATATTTTATAAACATAAATATCATATTCACCTATATGCAAGAATTTATTGCGGGAGGAATTTTGATATTTCAGATATATATGATAAAAATTTGATCAAGAAAGTATTATTTTTTGTAATTTCTGAACGACTGATGTTTACACTTCACTTGTAAAAGCATCAGAAAATTAAATTTTAAAAAGCAATCATTGTATTTTAATATTTCATTGCCGTATTTACTAGAATTTGATTTCTTATGCATAGAATTAAATCATATTTATATTGTTCTATAAATACTAATGTTATAAAGAAAACTGCTTTTTATAAAGTGTATTTCTCTCTTGCGCTCGAGAAAGTCAGAATTAAATCAATAAATTGGTCAATTACATTTTTTTGCAATGAATCCGTTTTTATTGTTGACCAATAGCTTATGTGCTAACTGCTATGGATTATTCCCACCACCTTTTAAGCATAGCCTTCATCGTTTTATTTAATTACAGATTTTTGCAAATAAAATGAAGCTAAGATACGAATGTACTGGAGGAAAAGGCGGTAGTAGTTTATAGCTATGCAATAGCTAATTCATTAACCGTTAGTTTTAGAGGCAAAAATGTTTCAAATGTTGTTTTTCATTATATAAAAACCTATTTACGTTAAAATAGTTAAGTTACGAAATTAAATTATTAATATGGTCCTATAATTTATATTTAGTAAAACTTCTTTTAATAAAACATGTGAAACAGTAAATCTCCATTTTAAACATAAATTGGAGATTAAACTCACCGAGTTTTGATACTTTGAGTTTTATAATTAATAAGCTTTTCCGGCTCTCAATTTGTTTTTCATTTTTAGTGTTTTAATAATATTCAGTGTTTCATAATTCTGTTTTTGTCGTAGATCTGTTTTTATTATTAGAGAATGGGTAAAGTTTTTTTTTAATGTAACATAGAGAACCCAGCGAACAATTATTTTCAAATTGAATTGTATTTAGCTTTTGGTCAAATAAAAGAATAGATACCCTGTATAAAAGGGATTAAAAAAAGATGGACAAAATTTTAAACTCTTCAGGAGAAAATAATTATGTTGCTGTTATGTGAAATCTCACTAAAATTAACGATTTTTTTAAAGTAATATTTAAATTATTTTCTCGGAAATGATAAAAAGGAACCTTTATTCAAAATTATGATAAAAATTTTGATTAAATTTAAGTTAATAAATAATGTGACACTGTAGTTCAAAGGTATAAAAGGTGGTAGTGCATACCAAAAGAAACAATTTTAATACATGAAACCAAATTCGTAATCAATTTCTTTATTCAAAAGTACCGAGTTTCTTCAGGGTGACTACAGTTGTATTACAAATATTTAATAGAATATTTTCAATATTTAATTAATAAAAAATTTTACAAAATCGACGATTAATTAAGGTTATTTATATTTCTACGCCGCACGTTCTCTTTAACTCCAATTCGAAAATAAATATCTTTACGAATTTCAGTAAAATAAAGATATATGAAAGCCATTTCCAACAGACTTACCTCGCGTTGCGTAAAGTAAAATGATGTCATGAAAAATACTGGAAGTTTACTACATTTCGGTAAGTGAAACTGTATAAACTCTGAATAACATTCAAAAACATGGAGCGTATAGTTCAGCGCTATTTGTATAAGGATTGTAGACACTTCTCTTGGTTCATAGTCATTACCATTTCTCGAGATAAAACGGATGTGCCTTAAATTCGTTAAACTTATCATTAAAAATCATTAAAAAGGTAAAATTATATATTTTTAAATCTATGATCGTGAATAATGTCATATTTAAACATAATGATTACTTGCACTACCATTTAAACAGATATTATTTTACTTTAAAGCACATCAAAGAGCAGTCTACACGTCCAAAAGCCTCAAAAAAGCCTTTAAAACAACACAAAAATAGTCAATATGTCAGAAGGGTGTATAAGGATGCAGGATACGCCACCAAAACAATACATACTTTTATTAAAAAAGCGAATTCAAGATATGATAGGATACAACCAACTCAAGAAGAAATGAAATTTACAAATTCAATAACGTTTATAAAGGGTATTTCCCTAAAATTAAAAAGAGAATTAAAGAAATTCGGAATAAGTACTCCTCCCATCACCATTTCCTAAAAATATTTTAGCCGTATCTAGTCGGAGAATTTTCTGCGATATTGAAGGTGAAGAAAACTTCATAATATTACTGGTTTCCAGAGCATTTGGACAACCCTCTCTGACTACGCCACTGTCTGCTAGCTGTTTTCAACGCAAACAACGTATAAGAATCGAAATGAGAAACGTTTCAGCTGGTGGTAAATATATTAAATAATTAAATTATATCCTATTTCTTTTGACTCGGATAGTGATTTTCATAAGCTTTGAAAATATGGGTGATACTGATCATGGCCAAAAAACGCGATACGCATTCTTTTGTGACTAGTTGCAGTACTCGATACAAGACAGCAAACTAGAAACTATCCCTGTTTAGTAAAGCAAAGGATGAATCTCTGCTAGAAGAGTGGAACAGTTTAATTCCTTGATATGATAAAAAACTAAAAAAATTAACTTCAAAATCAATATACATCTGAAATATACACTTACAAGAAGATTTTATTAACATAAATTATGTTTATGTTGTCAATAGTGAAACGGTTACTTTTGCTAGAGGTAAATCTATTTTTAAAGCAGATGTCGTTACGATCGCCCTGTTGCACGTTTATAGGCTACAATTTTTTAGCACTTTTTAAAGCATTACTAGTTTGGCATTTTTAAAATTCCGCATTCATACCAGAAATTCCCGATAATGTTCTTTTCGTAACTCAATAGCAGCTATTTCGTGACTTCTTAAAATAAAAAATCCTGTTTCAGAATTTCCGGTTTGAATTCGAAAATTTTGAATTAAAAACTTTAAAACCATTTTCCACACTATGCATTCTAGACCCTGTACCATGGGCATGGCAACTATGCCACATACATAGCTACCAACGTGTACGGATTTTTCTTAACATTAAAATTTAATAGTAAATATTGGTTAATTTTATTGCCGAAACCTAACGATTTCTAACGATTAAATAAGTAAAAAATAATTATTACATTTTAGTCTGAACAGAAAAACGTACAATTGGGCAGCTATTCACATTATTTTTAAATTTTAAACAGTATCTCATCTAAAGCAAATACAAAAAAATAGCTACTCTAAATTTATCCAATCAATTACTCTCAAAAATTGAGTCTAATAAAGACGAAAGAATGCCTTGAACAAATGCAAAAATGCTTGTAAATCCCAAACACGTTAAAGATCTTCTTATGGTTTCAAGGAAGTTTTTCATATTATTTCCAGTTGCTATAATTTGCAACGGATTTTTTTCTTTTATATAAAAGCTTGCTGATAATGTAAAATATCTTAACACATTGCTGAATAATACATATATTGCTAGCTTAGATCAAAGAAATCTGTTTAGGACTAGAAATTTTACTAAAGAAAGGTAGTCAAATGCATCCGAAAGAGAACAATTTTTCAATTCGAATTGGATTTAGCTATTCGTCAAAGATAAGAAGAGACAAGCTGCTTAAAGAGTGATTGAAAGAATGTTGTACAAACATTAACCTCTTTCATGGTTCGTATGCTTCTACCACATTTTTTAATAGAAAATTTCTATTCAATATTGTAATAGCAGAAATTCCAGGCGCTGCGTTTAATTGTAGGATATGTAACACTTTTCTGTATTTGAATAAGGCGAAAAATTATATTTAAAATTTGTGATAAAATCTTACGAACACTATTTTTAGGAGCAAGTAATTATGTTGCTGTAACGATAAAAACTCAGTAAAATTAACAAACAATTTCATTAGGAAATAAATAAATGCAAATTACTTATAATAAAATCTGAAGGCAAGAAAGTGTCTGCAACCATTCAGGGCGGGACCACTCTGTAGTTACGACCGTAGTTAAACACCATGTTCGGCTTAATGAAAAACCTATGCTAACATATGATACCTAATTGATAATATCTTTTTACTTGAAATCATGTCTGTTCAGCATATTTTCACTTTAAAAGATGTGTATCATATCCTATTATAATGTTTTAATTTCTAAATTAAACATCCAAATTAAACATCAGAATCCCAGATATAAACAAAACCGAACAATAATGTTTTGGCCAGTTGCGAACAATATTGTTTTGGCGCCATCAACCGGCTTTAAAATGTACTTTTCTACAATACAAATTTTTCAATAATAAAATCTTCATACTGTTTGTATGAAGTCTTATGGAAATGGAACGCAGATCAACAATCCGTCATTTTTGACGGTGGTTATATATACTAGCTTCAAAGTTACTGTATTTAATTTTTTACAAGCATAAGAAATTAAGTTTAGAAACAATTATTCAAAGCTTTTTTTTGTTTATTCATAAGGTAAAATATCCATAGAAACTTTCCACATTATGTTAATCTTTGATTTTATTATTTTTTTAATGTCATTTTAAACATTTAGTAAATTTATGATTTAAAAAAAATTAGTTAATTTAAATCAATGATTTTTAAAAAAATCAGCTGATTTAAATCATGATTTAATCACGAATTTAAATCATCTGATCAAAATCGCTGACAACTAGATTGTTTTGGCGCCATCTACCGGCTTTAAAATGTACTTTTCCACAATACAAACCTTTCAATAAAAAAATCTTCATGCGGTTTGTATTAAGCCTTATGAAAATGGAACGCAGATCAACAATCTGTCGTTTTAGACGGGGGTTATATACTAGTCTCTAAATAATTTTTTTATGAAGAAAGAAGTAAAATAATATTTAAAATTATGCTGCCAATTTTGTTTAAATTTATCAGTGTGCGTACAGGTTCTAGCACAATTTTTAATTGAGATTTTCTCCTTATTTAATCACAGAAATATATTACATAATATTACAACGATTAAATAAGGTTATTGTTAATTCTGAGACGGAAATAATAAATAGGAAATTTATTATCTGAAATTGTGTCGGTAGACTTCCTGGAATTTCTAAGGAGTGTCACAACTGGTTTCCAGAGCATTTGGACTCCCCCCCCCCACTTCTCTGGCTACGCC
Organism: Maratus michaelseni; assembly: GCA_963931845.1. Classification (NCBI taxonomy): domain Eukaryota; kingdom Metazoa; phylum Arthropoda; class Arachnida; order Araneae; family Salticidae; genus Maratus; species Maratus michaelseni. Next base: position 165,958,390 of record OZ007586.1, read on the forward strand.
ACTGTCTGATACCTCTTTTCAACGCAAACATTTCAGCTGGTGGTAAATATTTTAAATAATTAAATTATACCCTATTTCCTTTAACTTGGATAGTGATTTTCATAAGCTTTGTTATTTTTATAATATTACTGGTTTCCAGAGCATTTGGACAACCTTCTCTGACTACGCCACTGTCTCCTAGATCTTTTCAACGCAAACAGGGTATAAGAATCGAACTGAGAAAACGTTTCAGCTGGTGGTAAATATTTTAGTGAAATTAAATTATACCCTATTTCCTTTGACTTGGATAGTGATTTTCATAAGCTTTGTATATATGAATGACATTGATGATGGCCAAAAACGTCATACACATTCTTTTGTACCTGGTTGCAGTACTCGATACAAGACAGTAAACTAGAAACCATCTCTATTTAGCATATCAAAGGGTGAATTTTTGCTAGAAGAGTGGAAAAGATTAATTCCTTGTTATGATAAAAACTAACTTCAAAATCATTTACATCTGAAAGTTACAAGAAGATTTTATTAACAGAAATTATGTTTATGTTGTCAATAGTTCAACGGTTACTTTTGCTAGAGGTAAGTCCATTTTTAAAGCAGATGTCGCTGCGATCGTCTTTTTATTGTACCGCATCGTTACACATTTATCAGCTATAATTTTTTAGCACTTTTTAAAGTATTAACAGATTGGCTTTTTTTTTAATTCCGAAATTTGGCATTCAGACCAGAAATTCCCTATAATGTTCTTTTGGTTACTGAATAGCAGATATTTCATGACTTCTGTAAGTAAAAATTCTTGTTTCAGAATTTCCGGTTTGAATTCGAAAAAATTGAATTAAAAAACGGTAAACCGTTTTCCACACTATGTATTCTAGGCACTGTAGCATTAGTAAAGAATGGAAAACAATACATACTGAAGAGGAATAAGCCACATGTCATTAAAACATATTATTGTTTTGCATATAAGTATCGAAACTTGCAGTATAAAAATGAGAATTCACGTGATCCGTTCGCATAGTATCATAGGCATCCGTTCGCATCATAGGCATCCGTTCGCATAGTAGCATAGGTCACATTCCGGACATTCTACAGAAAGCCTTAACTGTTTCGATTCGTGGTAGATAATTTTTGGCAGAATATATTTTTGAAAAGGTTTTAGATGATTTACTTAGAATAATTAATAAGAACACATTACAAATATATATTTTCATTAAACATTGCGCCTAACTGCGATGCGATTTCTCATATATTTGTCCCATTTATGATATATTTCGCATTTTAATGAGTATAAAATTCCAAATATTAGCAAAAAAAGATTGATTATTATGTTTTTAAGTTAAAATTTGTTTGTTTCGAAGAAATTGAATTATTATTTGTAATTTAAGGAAAAAATATATCATTGTCACATTTAGGTCATTTTTACCATAAATACAGTGATCAGAAACTGAATGAGATATCCAAACTTCCTAAATGTGGCAATAAATTTTATGCAAGTCCTGTTATCTTAATTTTATTGATTTAATTGATATCAGATTTTTAAATAGTTTATACTGCATTATAAATAAATAATGAATCATGTAATATTCAAACTTTAAACACTTTTAATTTTGAGAATTACTGAAGTAAAAGTAACAAATCAATGATTAATACAGCATTTTTTTTTAACAATGATTCATACTGTGTGTATAACAACATTTTAAACAACATTTCTTTATACTTAGAAATTTCAGGAACAGTGTAGTTGTTCCAGGAAGTCCAAGGAAGTCCCGCCTAGGTGAGTTACATTTGCATGTTACATTATCAAGAAAAATATTTTCTCACTATGTGTTTATATTATAAATGAATGCATATATGGTATTGTCTCTAATCGAACTATTCATACGCATAGTACTCTAATTACAGGGCTCCCAAATGGTCAGCTTTTTGAATACCGGTATTTTCTAAGAACATTTTTCTTTTTACATTTGTCTTGAAAATTTTGCAGGAACAACTCGGAAGGTTATTTCTATTGCAAATGTGGTACTCACCTACCACGATTTTTTCTTTTAAAAAAAAATACTGGTATTCAAAAAGCGGACCTGTTGAGAGCCCTGCAGTTGTAAAAATTCGAATTTTGTGTATGTTTTGACCTTGGGTTCTCCCCAGGATGCTATAGGGACGGACATTTTCTGTTCCTGAGGACATTCTAGTGACATTTTTTTGCATTCACCAGGATGCCTGGGGTGTGATATTTTTTTATTGTCAATTTTTCTGAGGATGTCCTGAGGAAGCAAATGTAGTATATGGGTAGCACCAGAAATTTAAATTTCAACGCATACTAGTTTCGGTAGCATTTAGCATACCGTACTCAGTGCAAAGAATGGCGGAATATCTGATAGATATATCATGATCAGATATATTGGAGACGTGCGGATTCTAAAAAAAGGTTTATGGACCAATAGGAAAACAAGAGACTCCAGGCAACATCCAACAGGAAAACAGGAAAAGGAACGGGCTCAACTGAAAGGTTAATTGAGCAATAGGAGAACTGGAGATTCCGGGAGAACAGCCAATAGGAAAACAGTATAGGGAATGGAAAACAAAAAAAGGAAAATGCCGAAAAATAAAAAAAAAGACTTTTATGTAATATTTCCAAAAATCAGATAATGGGGGAATACCGAATTCACAATTAACAATATTATTAATTATTAGCAAATAAAAGAATCACCTTTTTTCCCTTAAATCTGTTACTGGTTACAAAAAATCATAGAAATTCTCATGTATGAATTATAGAGGTTACAATAGCTTATTTCAATAGAGACAGGTTTTTCGTGGCCCGAAATGTAATTCACTACCCTGTAATCCTTTTTTGCTGAAATATAAATATTTAATAATTTTAGTTACCTTGTCGCGTGACTGTTGCACTTGTAAGCTTGGTAAGGCATGCAGAACAGTCTAAAATCTTGAAAATATAATATATTCTCAGAAAGAAGTAATGATATTGTTTGCACCGAAATTTCCAAGATAGTGAAAAATGACCCTATTTATATTTAGTAAAGAAAACTTTCTTCCTTTATTCTGCTGAACATATCATTATTATATCACACAAATGCTTTGGAAGTAAGTCAAATGTTTCCCTAGTGATACACTTTAACTAATTTGTTTTGTGTATTTTTTTTTATTTTCTATTGTTACCAAGTAACAATGTAAAGAGATGACAGTATTATTTCATCTTTCAAAGGTCATTAAATAATTTCAGTACTTTTATATATCTTTAACTTTTTTTTAATTTAGATTTATTTGTCATTCTTACAGATACTTTATTTCATGAGATTCCAGTTGCAACCGCTAGCAACCTAGCTACCACTATGTCCGAATAATAATAGTACTTCATTTATTATGTTAATCATAATTTTAATAATTTAAGTCATTAAATAAGGTGAATGTTACTATTCGCAAATAGTGGTAGCTCTTCAGTCCAGGGTTGAGTTGTTGTAAACTTCAGTTTTATTTATCGTTCTCCAGTTATAATTTTTTTTCTTTTAGTAATTGTTTGTTTGGAAAAGTGATTTTTACGTACAATATATAAATTATAAAAATCCAAATACATTTTCTAAAGCAATTATGTAATTGAGAAGTAGTTGAGAAGATAATACTCTCAAATTTATTTTTAACAATTTATTTAATTTTTTTTTCACATATGCACAATACCCTAAAGCATATTAAGTCTGCAAACCAACACAGTTATACAAGTTCATTTTCAATAAATCTATTTATTTAGAAATCCATTTGTGCGTAGAAAAACAGTAGAATTTTTTTTTTAACCTTTTGTTATATTTGAAACTCTCGCATTATTTTGTCATTTAATTTTTTTTCAATTCTGTTATTAAATGTAATTACTTAAGAACACTTAGAATAGCTTTAGTAATGTAATTAACGTATTTCAATTTAGTTTAACTAATTAAGTTTACATTACTAAATGTATTTTTTCCTGAGAACATATTTGAAAAAGCAAATATTTTATTAGCAAGTTTGACTTCATAACATAAGAATGAAACTAGAAATTTCCAATTGCATGCGTATAAAACCTTTTACGTATTTGTATATCATTTAAGATTAATAATTTAAAAGTTTTTAGTTTAAGATATAACTTTAAAACAAGGCTAGCACGATTTTCATATCGAATAATTGTCTTAATTTCATGACAGAATTTTTGCTATTAAATACGGCAAAGGTTTGTATTCGTAAAAAGTTAAGGCAAACTGTTTTCACAAAGTTTTGACACCCCTGTTCCAGCTTTGAATACCAGATCAATGCACACAAAACTGGTAGCTGTCGTAGATTTTTTTCAGCGTTTTATCAGATCCTTGAATTTGAATACTACTAATTTCTAAAAGTATTCTTTGTCTTATTTTATTAGATTAAATAAAACGCACATGCTTTAAATAAAATATTGTATTACTGTACTACTGTGTTATGTTTTTCCAGCCAACTATAAATATATATACTTTTTCTAATTTACAAGCTGGAAGTAGATTGATTTCTAGATTTAGTTCTCGTTATCTGCAAAGAATTTGAATTATGAGAGAACTGTGAGATACTTTTTTTTATATAAAATAAACATATTCTTAAACATTTTCTATGCCTTCATTTTATATTATATTTCCTCAAAAATATAGAATTAATTATTAAACAATATTTTCACTACATTAAGTAAACCTTTTAGAAATGTTTTTAAAAATGGGATCTATTTAATGTTTAATTTTCTGATTTTAATTCACAAGGCTACTCCTCTGTTTGAACACCAGTTTGAATACCACTTTCTGCAATCTATAATATACTTCTTATGTAGATTTATCTTTAAAATATTGTTAAAACTTACCACGAAGATTTTTTTCAATTGAGAATGTTGTAAACACCTATCGTAAAAGTTTCTTGGAAATACCAATATTCCTTTAAATATAATTTTTAAGTGGTATTTAAAAAACGGACCCGTAGGATCTCAGAATACAAATTTGTTGCTAAAACAGTAAAATTTTTAATCGGAGGGAGAGACTAATTTCCAGAGCAAGTGTCATAATGGGCCGCAGGTGTCAAATCATTAAAACTTCCACCGCTAATTTAAATTTTTTTTAATTGATCACAGTGATTATTATATCGTCGCTACCATGTGAAACTATCGAATGTGAAAAAATGCATTTTTTATTACTTTTAAAATTAGGCCGATTTTCACCGCTACATTTTATTAAAATTCTTCGCCTAGTAAGAATACTAATAAAACTTATGTGAAGAAAGTGGTTTCCAGTTTGGCATTCTTATGTATTTAGAGATATCGAATTCATACCGGAAAAATTGAGAGTAACATTTTTGCTTTAAGTAATCATGAAATGCCCGTCATTAAATGAATCAAAAATTTCTGTTTGAAATTTCTGGTATGAATTCAAAATTTCTGAATAGAAAAGGAGATCAAACTGGCAACCCTGCATAAAAAATACTATTAAACTTTAGTGGTGTCAACCGGCCCATTCTTAAAAGCAATGATTTTTTTTTTCACATTCGATAATTTGATACGGGAGAGACGATATGTCTGAATATCTTTTTCGATCCCGTGAAATCGGTGCCTATATAAGGGATCTCAAATTTTATTCCAACAATTTGATAGTCACCACTAATTACGAATAGTATAATTTTTTTAATGACAGAAATTTTACTAATTAAAACGTCGAAGATTTGTATTCGTAAAAAGTGATGAATGTCGCCTTATTAATTGTTGATTTTCTATCATAAAATAGGATATATATTACTATTTGGAAATTGTGCTAACACTGCTGTACGCATGCTACAGTTTAGAAGATATTTGTTAAAAAACAACCTAACTCTCACACATACACTTTTGAACATGGATATCCAATATGTGGTCTATGGTCCGACGAGCCACTACTATTTTCGTTAAGTAAAATTAGCCCTGTTTAATAATGTAAACTCTGCGATAAAATCAAGCTAATATTAGAATTCTGAAATAATGGAAGTTAAAGCATGCACCAGTACGTATCCAGTAAATATCGTCAAACATTTTATAAAAATATATACCGTGATTTCCGGCCTATAATCCGCGGATCAAAAAATTATGTTTCGACCAGTAAATTTTATTTTATAAAATTTAACTTATTAAATAACTATAAGTATTTGATTTAAATTATAATTAAAATTTCTGGGTCAAAACGTGACTGTTTGATCCGTGGATTATAGGCCGGAAATTACGGTACATGGTGAGAGCACAGTGCCCAATCAATTGACCAGACACCCAGTAATTGACAAATAAGACCGAAAAGTATATAAATCAAAACATAATATACTGATATAGGAATTTCCATTTGTATGTAATGCTATGTTAACTTTGATTGGTATACAAGCCAAAATCAGCACATTCGGGCATTAATTTTTATTTTATGTAGTTTTGTGTCATTGGTCAATTACTGCTTCACCCTCCCTACAATAAAGGCTCCCAGCCTGTGGACATCATATCTACCACTATTTTCGTACAAAATAAATCGTCGTATTAAATGACAGAAATTTTGTGATTCAATAACGTAAAGAAATTTATTCGGAAATAGTAGTGACAAACGGTTTAGAGTCAGAAAGTTTGATCAGTGTTGCCAGAAGATTACTTTTTTAATTGAGATTGTTTGATTCACACCATTTTTATAAATTAGTGTAATTGTCCCTATTCTCGCATTATTTAATCTGTCCCTAAATAAGGCGAATATTTCTACTTTAAAAGATTAGTGGCAATCAAGCATTCGTGATTTTAAAAATTCGCCTACTGGTAACACTCTTTGACCATCCCTGCTCTATGACACTATAGAGAAAATATCTTTTAAAATTTAAAATTCAGTTTATATAATATTTCCGGTTACAGTCGCATTTATTGGAATTCCCAAATGGAGACTTACTGAAACTAATATCTCATCGCTACCATGTCAAACTATCGAATGTGAAAAAATTGCATTTTTCATTTCTTTTAAAAATGGGCCGATTCTCACCACTAAATTTTTTTAGAATTCTTCACCTAGTAAGAATATAAATAAAATTTCTGCGACGACGGTGTTCCCAGTTTGGCTTTCTGATTTATTTAGAGATGCCGAATTCATACCGGAAAAATTTTGCTTTAAGTAATCACGAAATGTTCATCATTAAATACATCAAAAATTTCTGGTATGATTTCGAAATTTCTTAATCGAAAAGAAGACAAAACTGGCAACACAGGATAAAAAAATGCTTTTAAAATTTACTGGTGACAATCGGGCCATTTTCAAAAGTAATGAAAAATGCATTTTATCAAATTCGATAGTTTGAAATGGCAGCGACGATATATTTATTTATTTATTTATTTTAGATATCTATTTATGGAAATTATTGCATAACTAGCAAGCTACGCCCGCTACGCTGGTCAATTTCTTTTAACGAACCTTTAATCAAACAAAATATTGACATTTCATAAATAACTTTTATATTTTAACAGAATAATAAGGCTACTATAATTTGTGACTCATGCTATAGCCAATATACACGTCAGGACACGTCGCCCTTATCATTATCTTTTTACGCATGAAGGTTTCGCTATGGTACTCCATTGGAAAATTTGGGAATTTTTGAAATTCAGAATTTGAAAAACGGCATAATCATTAGATTTGAAATTTATATCAAGAAAAATACAATTTTTTACCTTTCAAACGCAGTTTCTCTAACAATTTTCTGACAAATACTTTTTGAGCTATCATTTTTTTCAGTAACTTCAAATGTTTCATTTTCCGAGATTAATCTATTGCAACAATTAGCGAAAAACCCAATCGTCAGCAACGCATAGTTTTTTATTAAATGTTGGAGCAGGGATTGTCACCACCAATTTGCCACCATCACTTTTGAAATCGGTTCCGTGGTTCCAGAGATTCCACAGAAATTGTAATTTAGAATGACTTCAGAACGCTTTTCCCTCATTTCACCCATTTAAATTTCGATTTTTTAAAAATTTATTCTTAGAGAGCATTTACATCTTATAAGTAACTACAATGCTAAATTTCAAATTTCTTGCCCCTTCAGTATAAAAAGTCGCGATTTTCGAACATTTTTCGATCCTGCACCCCATTGATGTTAGTGGCACCGACATAAAATATAGCCCATGTTGGAGTAGGGATTGTCCCCATAAATTTGCCACCATTACTTTTGAAATCGGTTCTGTAGTTCCAGAGATTTCATAGAAATTGTAATTTAGACGGTTTTTAGAACGCTTTTCGTTCATTTCACACCTTTCAAATTTCAATTTCTTTTTTATTTTGTTCTTAGAGAGTATTTACATCTTATAAGTAACTACAATGACAAATTCAAATTTCTAGCTCCTTCAGTATAAAAAATAAAAATAAAACTGCCCAGTTAAACTGAGGGCATTGAGTTCACAGGCTATTCACACTAATTGTATATTATACTCTTATTTCAAAGAATTTGAAATAAGGCCGTCGAAAAATAAAGAAATAAACAATATATTAAGGGGGGGGGGTCATCCCCCCGTTACCCCCCTCATAGTTAACTAATGAACCCCTTAAACTAATCAGGTAAATCTCTAATTACAATGAATATATATACAAAATATGAAGAAAATCGGATAATTCTGCATGAAAAACCCATTTATATAAATTAAGGCGGGATTAGCCCCCTCCGTTCCCTCCCTTTATACTTAACCAATCAATCCCAAAAACTAATCAGGGAAGCGTGTTAACCCAATGAACCTATAAACAAATTTTGAAGCAAATGGGATAATTCTGCATGAAAAACCCATTTATATAAATTAAGGGGGGGATTAGCCCCCCCCGTTCCCCCCCCCTTTATACTTAACCAATCAATCCCGAAAACTAATCAGGGAAGTGCCTTAACACAGTGAACCTATAAACAAAATTTGGATGAAAACGGAATAATTATGCATGAAAAACCCATTTATATAAAATAAGGGGGGATTAGCCCTCCGTTCCCTCCTTTATACTTAACCAATCAATCCCGAAAACTAATCAGGGATGCGCCTTAACACAGTGAACCTATAAACAAAATTTGAAGGAAATGGGATAATTCTGCATGAAAAACCCATTCATATAAATTAAGAGGGGTATTAGCCCCCCGTTCCTCCCTTTTATACTTAATCAATCAATCCCGAAAACTAATCAGGGAGCGTCTTAACCCAATGAACCTATAAACAAATTTTGAAGCAAATGGGATAATTCTGCATGAAAAACCCATTTATATAAAATAAGGGGGGATTAGCCCTCCGTTCCCCACTTTATACTTAACCAATCAATCCCGAAAACTAATCAGGGATGCGCCGTAACACAGTGAACCTATAAATAAAATTTGAAGGAAATGGGTATATTATGCATGAAAAACCCATTTATATAAATTAAGGGGGAATAGCCCCCCCCGTTCCCCCCACCCTTTATACTTAACCAATCAATCCCGAAAACTAATCAGGGAAGTGCCTTAACACAGTGAACCTATAAACAAAATTTGAAGGAAAACGGAATAATTCTGCATGAAAAACCCATTTATACAAAATAAGGGGGTATTAGCCCTCCGTTCCTCCCTTTATACTTAACCAATCAATCCCGAAAACTAATCAGGGATGCGCCTTAACACAGTGAACCTATAAATAAAATTTGAAGGAAATGGGATAATTCTGCATGAAAAACCCATTTATATAAATTAAGGGGGGTATTAGCCCCCCGTCCCCCCCATTTATACTTAATCAATCATTCCCGAAAACTAATCAGGGGAGCGTCTTAACCCAATGAACCTATAAACAAATTTTGCAGCAAATAGAATAATTCTGCATGAAAAAACCCATTTATATAAGAACTAAAATAACTTCTTAAAACACCATAAAAACTTTAAAATGCGCTAGGCCTTTCGAAAGATCTGAGTCTTTCTTCGTCAGGCGCAAAAAGACGTGCGTCTACTATGAAAGCAGCAGCAAGACTGAAATGAGAGGTAAGGGAGAGGAAACAAGCTGATGCAACAGCCAATAGGAAAGTTGAAAACAACAGCCAATAGGAAAACAGAAGACAACAGCCAATCACAGAAGAGTAAAAACAAAACAATTGAGAATACAAAATAGAAGGGGAATAAGGAAGTAAAATAAAAAAAAATAATAAAAAAAAATTAAAAATAAAAAATAAAATAAAATAAAATAAAATAAAATAAATAAATATATAAAATAAAATGAATAAATAATAAATAAATAAATAAATAAAACTTAATTTGAAAAAAAAAAAAAAAAAAAAAAAGGAAACACATGAAAATTAAGAATTAAATAAGTAACCAAAATATATAAATATATATAAAAACAGACTAAAAATAATTAATACAAAATAAATTATATGGAAGTACTGAAGAGGTTTTTCCAAGCAGCAGAGAGCATTGTGGAATCGGATTTATCATTAGCAATAATGTTGCATCAGCTTGTTTCCTCTCCCTTGCCTCTCATTTCCGTCTTGCTGCTGCTTTCATAGTAGACGCACGTCTTTTTGCGCCTGACGAATAAAGACTCAGATCTTTCGAAAGGCCTAGCGCATTTTAAAGTTTTTATGGTGTTTTAAGAAGTTATTTTAGTTCTTAGTGTTTCACACCAGTTTCAACTTATTTTATTTTTCCATTTATATAAATTAAGGGGGGGGATTATCCCCCCGTCCCCCCCCTTTATACTTAACCAATCAGGGAAGCGCCTTAACACAGTGAACCTATAAATAAAATTTGAAGGAAAACGGAATAATTCTGCATGAAAAACCCATTTATATAAAATAAGGGGGGATATGCCCCCGTTCCATCCTTTATACTTAACCAATCAATCCCGAAAACTAATCATTGAAACGCCTTAACACAGTGAACCTATAAACAAAATTTGAAGGAAAACGGAATAATTCTGCATGAAAAACCCCTTTATTTAAAATAAGGGGGGGATTAGCCCCCCGTTCCCCCCTTTATACTTAGCCAGTCAATCCCGAAAACTAATTAGGGAAGCGTCTGAACACAGTGAACCTTTAACTAAAATTTGAAGGAAATGGGATAATTCTGCATGAAAAACCCATTTGTATAAATTAAGGGGGGATTAGCCCCCCGTTCCCCCCTTTATATTTAACCAATCAATCCCGAAAAACTAATCAGGGAAGCGCCTTAACCCAATGAACCTATAAACAAAATTTGGAGGAAAACGGAATAATTCTGCATGAAAAACCCATTTATATAAATTAAGGGAGGCATTAGCCCCCCGATCCCCCCCCCTTTATACTTAACTAATCAATCCCGAAAACTAATCAGGGAAGCGCCTTAACTCAGTAAACCTATAAACAAAATTTGAAGGAAAACGGCACAATTCTGCATGAAAAACCCATTTATATAAATTAAGGGGGGGGGGGGGATTAGTCCCTTGTTCCCCCCCTTTATACTTAACCAATCAATCCCGAAAATTAATCAGGGAAGCGCCTTAACACAGTGAACATGTAAACAAAATTTGAAGGAAAACGTACATTTCTATGAAGAGTTATCGCATTACGTACATACATACATACAGAACCGGCTGGCAAGCTGTCAGGGCTTGACAGCCAGTTTGATAGCTGAAAAATGGCAATTTTAGAACGTTTTTTGCTCCTGCACCCCCTGGGGTTAGTGGCACCGACATAAAATATAGCCTATGTTGGAGCAGGGGTTGTCACCATAAATTTGCCATCATCACTTTTGAAATCGGTTCTGTAGTTCTAGAGATTACCCCCTACAAACAAACAAACAATCTTTACTCCTTTATAATATTAGTATAGATTAGCGCTATATATACAGTGTCGTAGCGTCAGGGGGGGGGGGCACGATCATTTTTCTACTAGTACAATTATATACTACATTTAGCCTTATTTAATCTTTGAACTTTATGAATTAAATAAGGCCAAATATAGTATATATTAATACTGGTAGTAAAGTGATCCGTGCCCCCCTTGACGCTACGCCTCTGTATATATATATATATATATATATATATATATATATATATATAGCAGCTCACATAAATGCAAAAAATCTATTTCATTAAAAACATGAATACTCAAATGCATAAACTTAAAGTAGGTGTATGCTTAACAACAACACTATTAACTAGAAACAACAAAATGTTTAAGTTAAATATCCAAACATTAACATTAAAATACCCACGTAAAAGGATAGTCTTTTCTCGTCAGTGGGTGGAAATGTGTAAAACATAAACAAACTTCACACCCACTACAAAATATTTATCAACTGCAGATTTCCAAAGGCGTATCAATCTTACATTCCACTAAAAATTGAAAAACATAATATACATATTATTTTAAAAATAAGTTTCGCAGCTTATATATTAAAACCTTATATACATAACTTAAAATTAATTAATAAAAAAGATAAATTCAAATAATATTTGAATAGAATTGTTAAACACTAGTTTATAGAACGCAAGTTGAATACGTCTCCACCCACCCAGACCCGCTAGCGGAAACAATAAGAAATATTTAAAATATTCTCTTCCGTAACTTGAGCTTCGACAAACAACCCTCCCTAGGGAATAAATAAGATAAATTTTCTTTCCATAATAAAAAAAAAAAATCATAAGCCATCAGTTCCATTCCTTGGCTCTTCTTTCATTTCGAACCTTAAGAACAACCTTTTTTTTCAAGACAAATGGGAGAATGGGGACAAACTATTCCTGTATTGCTGCTAATCTATTTAATTTTTATTATAAATATAAATATACTGTTCATTGTAATAAAAGTTTAATTTTTTAAATATATCGATGATATTTTAATCTTTTATTTTAATTTCAATAATATACTGAAATATATTCGGATTGTTTAAACCCAAACAGGGCAAATGATGAGGATCACTATGCAGATTGTTTGCAAATTTATTTTTATATGTTTGACAATAACTTGAAATTCAATTTGCCTGATAAAAGAAATTGTTTAAATATTTTCACCCTGAGTATGCCTCACTGGTTTTCTAATTTACATAAAAAATTATATTAATATTGTTATTAATCAAATAATTAGATTCATAAAATTCCGATTAAATACGACGAAGGTAGTTAAGGCGTAGTTTTTTAGAACATGAAATATGGATAAATGTTTTAAATCAAAAACAATAGTAGAAAGCAAAAAAACTGATACAAATTCTTTTCATACATACGTAACAAAATTTGTATTACCGTTCTTTTAAAATGTCACGCAGATTACCATAAGAAGTTACTGGTGTATCTGAGGCCCGTGGTTGAGTTGTTAGAAAAACTTTATTTATCATTTTGTAGGCTGGTGTCATGGCTGGGCACATTACAGCTTAATTGGGCGTTTTTTCGAAACATGTGTCTAAATTGTATTGTAAAAACTTCATTATATCCCGAAAATGTATTCTACATATTTACTAGGTTTTCACTTTCTTATATCAAACATGCTCACTAATTTGCATTATAAGATAAAGAGACACATTCTGCTTCATCGAGTACAGAATGTATAGAGTAAAAATAAAAAGTACCGTTGTTTTTCTCTGTAGAAAAAACTAGCTTAAGAAAAATATTCTATCACCAGGCTATTAATATGTAAGAGACTCAAGTTCCATGTACAGACTGCGGAAAACATATTTATTGTGTCTCTAGTGGCGTATTCTGGAAAGTGTACCTTTCTTTCCGAATATAATTATTCACATTATTCCTTATCAGAAATATTTTTTAAATTCTTCGATTAAATAAGGATATGATTGTTATTAGGATATATTTATGAAGTGGTATCTTCCTCTGGCTCTACTCTCTTTACGCGACCTGGAGTACATACATTCCTTTAACCCTTCTTTGCATGAGTTTTTCTTTTACAATTGTGTTTTTTTTATACATATATTAAATATTAGACACCAGAAATTTTAAGATAGATTTTTAACTTTGTTCAGCAACATAATTCACGGGAAATTTACTGGATTAATATTTCTATATAAATATAGTGCTGGCGAAGAAGTTGATTTATTTATTAAAAGTTAAATAAAAAGTGATGAAAATTTACATCACTATTCAATTAAGGGTTAAATTTCCAAAGAGTATGTCACTACTATTTAAGATAAGAAATGTTCTATTTAATATTTAAACTTCGGAAATTTCAATCCCTAGATTTAGTGAGAGCGTTTGTAACATTTTCTGCGTTAAATAATACCAAAACTTTTATAAAAAATTGTAGTAAATCTGTTAGCACTTTCAGAAAATTACGATTAAATAAGGGATATTTCTTTTTAATATTTATTCTGCTCTTTAAAAATAGTGGTATCTAAGCAGCGTAAAAGTTTGTAGAATATCGTACGAGAAATAACAAACGAAAAAAAACCTCATTTTATAGAAGTGAGTTAAAGCGACGTTATTTCAATAACTATGTATCGATTAAAATTAGTACGAAAATAAAATATAATTTAAAAACATTAATTGACTCCATTCTCTTTCACTTTCTGGGAAAAGAGGAAAACAGCATTTTAAAGGAACTGAACTTATCATTAAAACTCAGGCGGAATTGCATTCTGTTCAAATCCAACACAAAAACAAATCCTACGTCTCCCAAAATACACAGGAATTAAATCTCTGCACAAAAAAATAGAATGCCAGTAAATACAAGAATGAAATATAGAAATAAGAGAGTTTCTTATTCAAAATTTGATTTTCGTATCCTTTATCAAGTGGAACGTAAACAACAAGATTGTTGAATAGAGAAGAAAAAAATATACATTATTTTCTGATTCAAATATTTATCAAGATGTACGTATTACTCCGGAAAAAAATCATGCATGTAGGTGAATATGATATTGGAGTATCGAAAATATTTAATAAAAATTATTCGATCATTTTTTTTTCGTATTTTGAACAACGTACCAAACACATGGACATTTCACCATTTTGACTGGGTCATTTTATGAAAAGTACATAATGCCATTAATTTGTTAGGAATATTTCCTTCTGAATATCAAGAAGAAAAATACTAAAAAATATCGTTCTTAAGCACAAATATTTCTTAGCTTATTTAATTAATATTCATTCCCTAATATTGTGAAAATATTGTCATAGATAGATATTACCTTCTTATTTTAACATAAAAAAAGCTGAAAGTGCATATGTAAATGATTAAATTTTTTAAACAGTAGTTGAATTAATAACAGTTCACGCTGAAAATGGATCAAAATACCTTAACGTTTATAATGTTTATGAAATAAGAGAAGCGAACTCGCCGGATTTTGTAATACTGCTTTTCCGGAAAGACATTTTTTGTTTTATTTAATCGCCGAATTTTGCATTAAATAAGCGAAAACTTCACTTCAAAAATACCCATATGAAGAACATGCAGAAAGTTAGTGACTCTGGAATGAAATAAATACATAGAAGTATTTCAATTAAATAAGACAATATGGATATTCAAAATCCGCAGGGTTATGCAGCTGTGCATATGTATGTACATCAATCATATGAGGCATTCAGAAGCAAAGTGGACAATGTCCATTTTGTCATTCAACCAAATTTGAGAAGAATTCCTTTTTCTAGACAGTGATTTGATCACTGTCCTAAAAATCTAAGTCATGGGTTGAAAATGTGAGCAAAAAATTGCATTAGTCGTCTATGATACTGCAAGAAATTCGCAAGAAACCTTTAACTTAGTCCCGCATATCTTGATAATGTTTTATAGAATTTATACAATTTGATTCTAAATGCTACATATATGCGCAGTGTTACCATATCGGATAATTTGATACGGAAAATGTCTACTGCATTTTCTGTCTAGTAATCTTCGCCTTTTTTTAATCACTCAATGTTTGTTATTTATTACAGATAATATTGTAGCTACCATGTCAAACTATCAAATATGAAAAAATGCATTTTTCATTACTTTTAACCCCTTCAGGGGCAAAGTACTTTTGTAGCTAAAATATTGAAATGATTGATTGACACCAGGATTCACGAACGAATTTAATTTAAAATAAATAAAAGCTTTTCTTCATATACCGTATAAATTCAAAATTTGATTATAAAATTCTGGTGTCATTGTGGTATTTTGGGATTAAAATTAAGTGGTATATATAATATACCGGTGCCCTTCAAGGGGTTAAAAATGGGCCGATTGTCACCACTAAACTTTATTTGAATTCATCGCCTAATAAAAATACTAATAAAATTTCTGCGAATAATATGGTTACCAGTTTGGACCTTCCGTTTTATTCAGATATGCCGAATTTATACCGGAAATTTGAGAGAAAAAGTTTTACTTTATGCAATCCCGAAATATGCTGTCATTATATAACGCAAAAATTTCTGTTTCAAAATTCTGGTACGAATTTGAAATTTCTGAATGGAGAAGGAGATCAAACTGGCAACCCCGGTGATGTTGCAAGCCTGAAACCCTATTAAAATTTAGTGGTGATAATCGGTTCATTTTTAAAAGTAACGAAAAATGCATTTTTTCACATTCGATAGTTTGGCATGGTAGCGACGATATTACGATTTTGAAATTAGGGTAGATATTTTGAAAACTAAAGCCCCCAACATTGTAACACTGTATGAATTTGAAAAAAAAATTACTCCACAAAAGAAACAGAATATTGCTTTACATTATGTTATTCTAGTTGTTGTAACTATTATTTGCAAAAAGTATTATCAAATCACTCTTTGTGAGCAGTAATATTTACATTAATTTATGACAGAATTTTTTAGATTATTTAGGGTGAAGACGGAAAAAGTAGTTAGCTCTGTGATGTGTGTTGTATTCAGTAAAATTTGTTTTTCAAACACCTCTATTTTTCAGGATTCGTATGCTTTTAAAACAAATGAGGGGTTCGAGGCAAGAAAGTGCCAAGTCACATTTTTGGTGAAATAAATATAACATGGTAATATGTTACTTAATATTGTAAATTATATTCTGTGCATATAATTTGTTTCTAATATCACTTGGTGGCAGCATAAGTGACAGGTTTCGATTTTTCCCCACATGTTTATGTCCCGAATGAAGATAGCTAATTTACAAAAACACATAATAGTAATATCATTAAAGTAATATCATATTGTTACTAAGAATATCTCAAAGGTTACTAAGACATTGGCGAAAAAACTTTAGCTTATATATCTTGATTTGGGTATTTGATCAAATTTTCAAATTGAAATAACTCAGAAGTTCAAAAATATGGCTTGGCACTCTCTTGTCTCGACCCCTTCAATTGTTCAATAATTTTCTTCTCATTTAACAGTCAAATAGCGCAAATTGCAGACGCCTGGTTTAATTGCAGGATTTGTAATACTTTTCTGCATTTAAACAAGACGAAAAAGTCTATTAAAAATTTGTGTTAAATTCGTACGAGCCTTGTTTTTTCTATTGTAGTTCCATTGTTGAAATAATTTACTGCAGTAAGATTTTTCACAATTAAGATTGTGATTATTCATAGTAAGATTTACTCAAGCAGGTCTTCCTTTCAGATACTAATATTTTCAAACAGAACTACTCTTCGTACATTTCTATCGCAAAAGGTAGGGAAATATACCACGAATATTATAGCTGGGAAAAAGTAGCATTCAAAATATAGAACAATAGGAAAAGTGTTTCGAAATGAAAAGGGAAACAAAGATTGAGATGTGGATAAAAAAAGGCTAAAAATGGACTAATTTAGCTCTTTAGTATTTTACGGCACCAAAGTACCATAAAGTGATCGAGCAAGTTGCATGAACCGACGCAAGCGCACTCACATGCATTTGGTTCGAAAACAGTCGGGGAAACATATTTTTAACTTTGGGCAGAGGACAAAAGACTGGTAATATATTTTATTAATACTCAAAACCTATTTTACATGATTGATTTTACTTTTTCCTTTCGTTAACATGTTTTCTGCCATCCATATATTGATGCCTTGCAAATCTAGAGGATATGGCGTGATCTGGATTCGCACATTTTCATTCAAAATATCTACCAGACTTTTAAACAGCAAGATTTTTTTAATCATAAAATTCCTGCATTTAAATAGAACAATTACTCTTCGAAAATTCTAGTAGGCATTTTGAATGAAAGAAAACCAGCTAAATTGGCTGTACTGAACCGAACATCGTATAAGGAATATATTCAGAAATACATACGACACCCGGAACGTCGTGTGGCAGTATACGTATTAAAAAAGGGCATATAAACTTATATACTTGACACAACATTATTAAATAAAGCATTTAGATCTATGAGGAAATGCATTAGATTTTCCAATTATGGTGTTTTCCGAAAAGACCAATTATAGTTATTACTAATTTTTTATTAATTATAATTTTGACTGGAAAGTTTTGGAGATTTATTTTACACTATTATCTTTTTCAGAGTGCTGAACACGGATTTCAACTTTGTGACCGCGTTACTTGTGTGTTTAAAAAATTATAAGCTAAAAAATATTAAAACTTTTTTATTCCACTTTTTTCCTTTGTAATTTTGAGATATGTAAAGTTGCCAGAAAATTTTATTACTCCAAAATAAACTATAGAAATTTTCCTTTAATTTTAATTTAAAAAGATTTTTTTTCTCATCCATTTCAATTACCAATTGAAAGGTCTTAGAAAAGTTTTAAAAAAGGTATTAGTGTTTTAACTGTGCTACAATTTGCATCGTCATCATTTACACTTTTAATAGCAGTAAAAAATTGATTGAAATGAGGTGATTGGGAAAAATATTAACCCTTTAACAGATAAAGCATTTCAATTGCTAAAATGTTGAAATAAATGATTGACACCGGTAATTATGAACAAATTTATTTCTATGTATAAAAAAAGCGATATTTCACTTATATAATAAATGGAAAACATTTCTGTTAAAATTCTGCTGTCATTGTGGAATTTCGTAATTAAAGTTTTGTGGTTTCCTAGGTAAACCAATGAACGTTAAAGGGTTAAAAGAAAACACTCCAAAGCACATCTGCCAACTTTTACGCTTTTTTCTTACCATAAAAATTAAATAGTAAATTTAGCCTTAATTAATTGGCAAAATCTGCGTTTAAATAAAATAAAAATCTTTATACAATTTTCGTGGTAACAAAAAAGCTTAAAAGTTGGCAGCAATCCCAAGCTAGAGCAATACGTCAATTCTCATTTTCCATATAAATTGAATGAAGTAATAAAACTTTCGACTTAGTTAATTGCGAAATCGTAGAACGAAATTTCTTGCACCAATTAAATGCATTATTTTATCATTGAATGTCCTGGATTTTGAAAATCCTCTTCATTACAAGGGTCATCATCAGTGATTTGTTCTTCAGAACTTGAAGACTGTGAGGAGAAAGTAAGTCTTGGCAAAAAGGTGATGGAACTCTCATATTTATAGTCATCTTCTATGAAGACGTGACCCGCATAGCATGCACAGTCACAGTGACGTCATTGTGACGTCACTGTGAGTCACGTACGTCACGTCACATCTGTGACCAAAATGCCACCACTTTGTAACGTCACACTGTGAACGTCTTGGAGATCTAAAGAAAACTTAAAATAAACTTTATAACATCTTATGGCATAAAGAAAATTACTTTTTGACAGATTTAAAAATTTTTGTGACGTTGCAATGACATCACTGCAAGTCACATAAGTCACGTTAAACCTATGACCAAAATGCCAAGACTCTGTGACTTCACGGTGTGATGGGAGAGTGAATTTGGAAAAAAAAACTCATAAAATATAGATTTGAATTATGTCATGTACCTAAATCATTAATAAAAATATTGTCACACACTATTTAAATATATTGAGTATTTCCAAAATAAAATAATAAATAAATATCTGTCTACATCTATGAGGCAGATAATTTTTTACAATTTTGATTACCATTTTCAGGAAATTTAACAAAATACACTATATAATACACAGGTAAAAATCCTTAAATAGAAACTTAGTTACTTATCGAGTTATAAGCAATTCGTGTCACGTGACGACCAGTTTTTCTCCTGTCTTTCACTGTCACGTCAGATATTCAAATTAAAACGCCGACTTTGACATTCTTTTCTGAAAGATCTTCTGCTTTTAACAAAAAATGGAAAAGGTTTTTCAATAACATAGTTTCTGAATAAAACCACGGGCCAATTTCGTGTATTTCCGAGCAAAAATGAATTAAAAACATGTTATAAAGTATATGTCATTCCTATAGCAATTTATCCAAAACTGGCCAGTGCTTAGTAAGATGTCACTTCTATTAAATATATTGCTCTTTTCGATAGAGTGTAAAAAATGAAAAATTTGTACTTAGGAAATTTGATTGCAATTTAAATTTATATCGAAATTACTTTATAAAGCCTATTAAATCAATTTTTATTTAAAATTTATCTTTACTTTTGACGTCTAAAGCAAATGCAATGGATTAAAAAATATATAAAAATGTAATTTTTTACAGCTTATTTCTAAGAATACAAAACTCTCTCATATAAAAAAGAATATTATAGCATCATTCGAAGTTCATTTTTCAGCCATATAAATTATAAAGCTTTTGAAATGTCTTTATTTAAATTATTTTCTTCCTATATCATTTGCGGTAAAGTTGGAAACATCTGCTAGTTGTTATTTTGTTGTATTTAAACAATACTGCATATTGAAGGCAGACAATTTTTTCTCATTCGAAGTTCGGATTAGCGTGTGTTGCGTTCTTTTAAGTTTGTAGATTTATACTGTGTAAGTAAATTAACGTTTTAAAGTGAAAAATCTCCATTTTAAAGTAAACCATCCATTTTAACATCTCCCTGTGTCTAGCCGGGTGCGTTCATAAGGCCTGGGTGATATTTGATTTCTCAGATCTATGAACACACCTCTTCTGCTGGAATTATTTGAAAATTATTGTAGTGGATTTACAGTCTAATTTTTTAATGAAAGGGAAGCAGATAAGGAGCATTCAATCATAACCCCTTTACCTATAGATCAGCAGGTAACTTTTAATGTCCTCTTAGTTTTGTTAATAGTGCATGTTTAGTACTAGTACATTTAATAGTGCATTATTTAAAAGTTAAGATGTTTAAATTTTCTTTTAAAAAATCACTTGTATTAAATTTTATCTTTAATGTTTTAATTTTTTTTTAAATAGACTGTTTGGAAAAAAGCTTAAAGTATTTACTAACAATATGTTTTCTAAATGTAAAGTGTTATTTAAAATGAGGAATTTGTGTAATATTTTGCGTTTATTAGTTCAATTTTCATAGTTATTCATTATAATTAAAAACATTGCAATTTTTAAAACTATTGATATTTGATGTGTAATTTGATAATTTCGTTGCTAGTGTAGGTTTCCAGAAATAATTTTCCGGTATATTTGAAAACAATGTGACAATTTAATGCATTGAATAATTTATTTGTCGAGATATGTCAATGTTAGGTGCACAGAAATAATAAATATTGATGAAACAATAAAATAACTGTTTAGTTAAGGTAATTTTTCCAGTCGTGTTATCGAATGATTTTACTGTAAAAATTGATATTTAAGTTCTGCATTTAGTATTCAATCAAAAACTATAAATAAAATAATTTGTAAAGAAAAAAAATATTTTTTTTTTTTTGGCATTTATGATCTTAAGTTCTATATTTCATTTACAACTAAAACTGTTTTACTGCTTGATACAATGTTTATTATTTAATAATATCGCACAATAGGTATATCTATTATTTAAATTGATTCCTAATATAAATTTTTCAGAATGCCTATTTTAAAATGTATACTTATATTGTCTTTAAAGTTGTTCTCAAATCCAAAATAGCTAATTTCTGACATATTTCTGAATTCATGTTTATTCGGAAATATATGAAATTGGCAGGTGTTCTTATTCAGAATAGGGTAGATGTGCCAGTAATGGACCACCTTCCAGTAATGGGACACCTTCAATGTTTTTGTTTTATAAAAAAATAATCAATAAAATTTCAGCTTTTTTTATTTCATTAATATGCTATCTTTAAATTCTAGTTTTAAATACAATCATAATATCAATTATCTATTACTTTTTGTGAGGTGTCCATTACTGTAATTTAGGGTGTTTTGATTTATTTCTGTTATTTACAATTAAATTTCGATTCACATTGGGAAATGTGACTATGAGCACGGTTAAATATTGTTGGTAGGTAATATAATATTAAAAAATTTTGAATATAACAATTATAGCTATTAATTAAAAAATAATTTTTAAAGAAATTCCTTAAGGGTGTCCATTACTGGCACATCTACCCTATATATAATCGAATGGCGTTATCCATTTTTTGGTAACGGCAGATGATGTTTCAGAAAACACTATCAAAGTCGGTGTTTTGAACCAAATTTCCGACGCGCAGCGTCAGAAACGGGCAAAACGTGACCGAAATTGATCTTAAGTATTACATTTATCTAAAAATAGAAAACGCTATTCATTCCAAATAGCTTTAATAATCAGGCATGCAAGTGCCATGCGTTTAAAAGTTTGTTCATAAATGTGTCAGAAAGTTTCGTGACACAGACGAGGGGAAATATGGCAAAGTATACACATTTAAACACTTCAATACTAAACAGCAAAATAGCATAGTTTTAATTATTGTCAATATTTTTGGTGGTTACATAAAACAAATGGAAGTAGAAGTTAATTTAAAAAGTTGTTATTTGCACAATAGAATTTCATATTATTGAAATATTTACTTTTATTATAATTTTTAATGGATTTATCTATTATTTTTATATTAGCATGCGTTTTTTACATTTATAATTTTCTTGCTTAACGGCTACATTAGCCGGTTTCCCAATCAGATGCAAAGTTTTAATTTGAATACGAGTTGCATCAATAAAAATGATTGCCTATCCAATCCTTATCGTCGATCTTACCCGTATTTGGTGAAATCTCGTTATCCGAATCTATGCGATATCATTTATCAGGTTCGGTCGGGTTGTGGGCCTACAGATTTTTTGTTGTTGTTGTTGTTGGGTTAGGGTAAGAATACGGGTTGAATCGAAATATAGTTTCAGTCAACCATCATTCATGTTCAAGTAGACATTCAATCATGTTCAAGACGTATATAACTGGATTCGTGTATTACTCTAGATCCGAGCTGACATCAGAAATTGTATCATAACACAATTTCTGATAAAATCTGGTTACTCGGTCGTATGCAAGATTCTATTCCAAACAAGACTTACAGTAAAAACATTATACCCGACTCGGGTCAGATCGGGTTCACGAAAATCAGGTCACACGATAACTAATCCAAATCTATTCTGTAACCAAACAAATCCAAAAAGATCGATCCGAAGTTTCTGGATTGGATTCGGGTAAAATCTGGTCACCCGACCCGGTGCAGTGTCGTCACAAACGTCACAAACTTGAACCATAAAAAATTTTTGATCCGAACAATCTGCATAGGATTCGGGTAAAATCTGGTCACCCTATCCGATGCAGATTCGTCACATTATTCACATTGAAGTCGCACGGTGACTTCACAAAGTAGTCACATTGTGAGGTCAGAGAAAGCCTTGAAAACGGCCATAACGACCTCGCACTTAGGTCACAGTGACTTCACATCGACGTCACTTGACGTCACGACGACGGTCACAAAGTCACAGTGTGATTTCACAGTGACGTCGCTGTGACGTCACCATGCCTTACGGGGAATGATTTCGCAACGGCCATTACAGTTTAGGGAGAGAAGCTAAAATATAGACCAGTTTTTTTTATCCACAGTTTCCGCGGCCGTTTTTATTACATTTGAAGAGATCTGTAGAGGCTTGGGGCTTCTTTTTGTTGAAAAGGTATTATTGGTATGATGCCGTTCTTATTTGTTTTCGACCCCAATTCTGCAGCTAATTTCACATGTCCCAGCCATTGCTGTACTTGTAATTCCCTAACTGAGTGCAATCGATAGCGTCAGGGCGTGATGTATTACTTTTCTACCAGTATTATTACTTATTAAATTTGGACTTATGTAATCATATAACGTTCAAAAAGATGAAATAACTCCAAAATAATAATACTGGTAGTAGGGTGATGAAGCACACGTTGACGCTACGGCAGTGCCGAACACATACAACGATACAAGAAATGGCAGACCAGAATTAGTGTCAGACTCTGAATCAGTGTCTGGATTTTCGAATACTTCAAGTACCGTAATTTCCGGCGTATAAGCCGCAGCTCAAAGAGTCGTTTTTCGACCCAGAAATTTTATTCAATAATTGTAGTTAAATATTTACAGCGATCTTTTAAGTTACATTTTATAAAATAATATTTCTGGGTCGAAAAACGACTCTTTGAGCTGCGGCTTATACGCCGGAAATTACGGTACATTTTGCAAATCTGAATTATTTTTCAACAATTTCAAGAATTCCATTTTGCCCTGTTTGTATAAAGTATATCTGTCCAACCTAGCGTCCGCTGCATACCAGTAAAACCTTACAAAGATTTCTGCCTGATTTAATAGATGTTATTCGGAGATTATTTACGACAACTACTTCTGCAAGAATTTTCTAGTGTCAGGTGCTGGGTTGGACAGCCCTGTTATACAACATACATGGTATCACATACGCTAAAGGCGTGTAAAAAAATAAGATTTTCTTGGCTTTGACATGTCGACTTCATTCATTAATGAATAGATCTTAGTTTTTTTTTTTCATTTTCCTAGTTAACAAAATATACATTGTGAAAGTGCAAAGGTCAATTAGGTTCAACAGCAGGTGTACATCTGTACCAAATATTATCACGATGTCATGTGCTGTATTTATGGAAGTATTGGTAATAAGTGTGTCGGTATTACCTATTGCCTGCTTGCACACTATATTTGCAGCGCCAAATCAAACATGTATTATGCATTTGTAGTGTGAATATTTATCTTTTCAAAACATTGATTTTTCAGTTTCAACTACATTATACAGGTTATCCGAGGTGAATGCTCTAATTTGAACATTCTGTAATATAATATGTAATCGTCACATTAAAAAGATTGAAACAACAATGGATACGCATAGTTATGATGTTTTGTTTGTGCAATCACAACCATTTCTACATGTGCCCCACGAGTGGAACGAAGGCTGTCTATAGAGGATGGCCAGTGAATTGGACCACCTCTCCCAATTCATCTTTGTGGGAATTCGGTAGTCAATGTGTTTCGGAATCCCAAATGCCAGTGTGGATGTGCTCCATCCTGCCAATGGACACCAGTTCTGCATATTACCACAGATTTGTGATTTTTCAGAATTCAAAGTCATTTTTCAATTGCCAATTTTTCCGATTTTCCGCACCTGAAATAATAATTATTGCTATTACATAATGTAAATTTTCACATCCAAGCTACCATGTACCACTTAACAAAATTGTCTTGCTTGTTTACCTAATTGTGTAATTTATTCAAATTGGAGCGTTTCGTCTCGGACACCCTGTACATTTGTTAACCCTTTCCGGCACAGTGGTCCCACTCCGGGAACACCAAATTTTAATTCCAAACTTGCATTCGACACCAAGAATATTTAAGAAAATTTTGTTTCTACAAAGAAAGCTTAAAATAAGGAGTTCTTATTTTCTAAAAAAATTAAAAATTGTAAATTCTGGTGTCAGTCAGTAATTTCTCATTTTACGAACAGACTTTGTCTGTGCCGGAAAGGGATAAACGCTTATAAATAACAGAAAAAATATGACTTACCAGATAATTTAAAACCTGTGCATGCTTGTATCAAACATTTTTTATGAAATAATCTGCACTTCCACGTACTTAGTAATAGCGCAGGAATATATTATTGAAACATAAAGAGAGTGCAACTATACCCTCTCTCTAAAACTACAGAACCGGAAATACTCAGACAAATTTCTGATGCAAAAGCCTGTTACTACTCATTACTGGCGAAAGTAGGGATTTTAACTTAAGATGGTAAAATCACAGAATAAGAAAACGGACAATCCAACACGTCAAAATGACGTTCTACGTTGTCATTGCAACATTGAAAATCTAATCTGAAAATTGGTAACAGTTTATCTCAAAATAGGTACCATAGACCATTTAAATATGTAAATTATCCATTTCAGAGACACAATGTACCTATTTCGGAATGACGTTTGCGAAATGATCTGAAATACATATGATTTTATCCAAATTGGACTTTGGATAACATTTTAAACAGAAATTCGGTATGAGACTAATTTGGAATAGTGCTCGTTGTAGTTTATTATTTAGTTAGTTAGTCATACATTAAACATACTATGGCATAAACCTGTATGCTATTGGAAATGTTAAAGTAAGAATAAGTGTCTATTTGCAGTCGGTACCCAAATACTTGATGATGGAAAACATTTATGTGTTGAAGTTGATGTTTATCCCCGCTATAATTTTTATGCGTTAATTTAAAATTAGTACGGGGTGTTCTATTTCCTTGTAGTATAGTGAAAAATAGCTCGTATAGAAATTTCAAGCTCATAAAATTGATACCTTATCTAAAAATAAAATAATTTTAATAGTTTAATTTTCAGAATGCATATTAGCAAATGTGAAGCTTCGAGAAATTTTAACTTTATTTGAAAATGAAGAACAGTTTTTGAGAAATGGAAACATTGGTATCACCATGTAAGAAATGATTAAGAATAAAATTCTCCTTTTATGGTTAACCCTTTCCGGCACAGTGGTCCCACTCCGGGCACACCTAATTTTAATTCCAAACTTGCATTCGACACCAAGAATATTTAATAAAATTTTGTTTCTATAATGAAAGCTTAAAATAAGGAGTTCTTATTTTCTAAAAAAGTCGTTTGTAAATTTCAGTGTCAGTCAGTAATTTCTCATTTTACGAATAGACTTTGTCTGTGCCGGAAAGTGTTAAGCGAATTTCATTATTATGTTTTCGTATTAAAGTGTTTAAGAGGTTTCGAATATATTTTAACAAATGGGCTGACAAAAAATTCGCATGATTATATTTGAAATATATCATTTTGCTGGGATTTTTTTTTAAATTTCAAGTGTAAAAATATAATGAATTTTATTCAGAACTATTTTATGTATATAACAGCTGACTCGTTGAACATTGTCTAGGCCCGTGTTATTAAACTTAAATATACGTAATTTCTGCAATGAATTCAGATATTTTTCTCCCGGAGAGATTTCGTGTTTGGGGTCCCACAGTCTACTGCAACATACACCTTAAAAATTTCTATGATTTTATGTTTTTAAACGAAAATCTATGCAAACGAATCTAAGAGTCCGGGCCTTGCTGCCTTCGGCAACGCATACCCATTGCGTGATACGCACGTTCAGTCTATTTGGAAACAAACGCCGAATTGTGATTTTATATTTTTAACGAAGATTTTTCGAAACGAAGCTAGTTTTGGGTCCCTCGCTTTCTTCCGCAACCGCAACATACACCCAGACGTGCAAAGCTTACTATGATCTCTTTTTGCAAACAGAACTTGAAATTGCGTGATTTTATATTTGAAATGAAAATCTTTCCAAACGACTTACACTGTAAAAAATTCAAAAATCTGTCCAGTCATTGAAGCATTTTATACATATCCGTTATTTGATCGTATTAGGAGGCATTCTCAGTGGTCGGAAGTGAGATATATTAGAATTAAGTAACACTTTTCTATAAAAACGGTTAAATAACTGGACAGATTGCTGCAAATTTTTACAGTGTACAGTTGGAGGCTAAGCTGTTTTCGGCAGCGAATACCGTCGAATTTGTATAATTTTACATTTTTAAACGAAAATCTATCCAAATAAACCTAGAGAGGGAAGCTGCACTGCATTCTGCAGTGTATACTGGGCGAGCTACGCACTCTCCAGTCTTTTTTTGTAATATATCCTCGAATTTGTGTGATTTTATTTTTTAACGAAAAACTTTCCAAAGAAACTAATTGTCCCCTTTAGAATGATTGCCGAATTATTTTCTGACTTTATATATATTAAAGTTTTATTTGTGACCAAAAATGCCTGACGAAAACGTAAATAAAACAAAAGCATGTAACCAACATATACTGTTTTTCTCTCTTTAAATGGAGAAAATTGGTAATCAAAATCGTCGAATTCGGTGAATTAGCTATAGAGATATTAAATTATGACATTTTAACAGGACGATGAAGAAAACCTCACCGCTCAATTCCTATCTTTCTCGATTGATGCATTCAACAAAATATGAACCCCCATGCAAAAACGAACAAAACATGCTCGTGTATTCCTTTTAAAACGTAAAATGGTACCTTCTAATGCACTGAGGAAAAACAAAGTCAGAGGTGATTGCAAAAAACGACATAAAATATTTTTGACTATTTTTTAATTATTAAGATTTTTTACCGTTAATGCCGGAAACATACCCCGAATATGTGCGTACTTAATGCTAAATACTACTGTTCTAAAATAAAGGAGCTGAAAAATTGGAGAAGTTGGCAGTTATGTATGAAATTGTACAGGGTTAGTGAAAAATATGTTACCAATTTCAAACTGATCTGAAGTATGTTACACTTCTTTAAATGTAGCAAAATTTATACTACAAAACATTATGTATTATTCATATCTTAAATGAAAAAGGTTTATTACTTTAGTTCACCAATAAATGTAACTGTTCCAAATTTCAAAGAAAGCATAGGTCGCCAAGTGCTGGATATTTGGCCTGTCTCACTGCACATGCACATAGGTTTGGAAATTGGGTTTTATATTCACTGCAAGTTATTCACAATGAAGTCAGACGTACTGAGTATTTTTCGTTAGCATACAAAACATTTGTGTGAAGAGATATTGGGCACTGAAATGTATTATTTAAACATGGAAATTTTGGATTAAACAGAGATAAGTATTACTTTTAGGAAACGCGGTTCCCTGTTGACTTTTCGAAACATACTTTCATTTTATTTAATTGACTTTCAATTGAAGAGTTCTTTGCAAAAAAAAACTTTAAATATTTATTGTTGATTGTACATGTCTTGTATTTTATAGAACTTCAATTAAAACCAAAATATTTTTCTCTGTTTAAAAAATGCCCCGTAAAACATTCTATGAATATTCTTTTTCCAAATTTCTTTACATTTTCAATTATTGTTTCACTAAAGATTGTAAAACGTTTATACTTATTTATTGAATCCGTAGAATACACTACATTAATCAACAAACAATCCAGTTGATTAGTGTCGATTATGGTCACAGTCATGGTCAATTACATAGGCACAGCATCAGGGGTTTCACAGGCAAACTTCTAACAACTTTTTCCGAATAGAATTTTTCCCATGATTTAAGACAAAATTTCTATGTTTTTTAAAAATAAATCAATAATTATTTTTCGGAAAAATGGCAAGAAATTTTCTCCCCCCCTCCACACACTCACGCACCTGACGCTACTCCTTTGATCATTAAATACTTTCTACTTTACAAGATAAACATTTTATGCAATTATCATTTTTGACAAGAAAAACTTTTTTTCTCCTTAAAAAACAACAGTCAATATAAAAAATGCAATGTATAACTATTTGTAGTATTTTGATTTATGCTCTAGAATATCTCAACTTTTATCAAAAAGATGCGCTCATCCTAATTTAAAAAATAACTTCTTTTTATATATATCATTTAACCTTCGCTGTTTTCCATCAGCTCTTTCTGCATTTTTTATGATTTCTTATCTACCTTTCGTTTTTCTACATATTACTTATTGTATAATTTTTTTTTAAACATTAGTTAAGCATCTTTTTTCGAGTATTCTATTTTTTCTATAATGTGCATCATTTTTCTTCTGCGCGCATTGTATTTTGATAAATTATTATTATTTATTGTAGTTTTACAGTAGTGCATATGCAAGTACAGTATGCATGTTTTAAATAGCTTGTAATATTACATGTAAATTCCAGTTATATTTTTTAATTTGCTTTTCATTAACATTAGTAAGTCATTCTTGCAACAATACACGTTTTAAAAGCTTTGTGATGAATATATTGCCTAATTGAATTAACTTCAATAAATAACTTCAATTTTCTGTATTAGCGTAGATCCAAGATTTTACATTATTTAAATTCATTTGGTTTGAACACTTATGCGCTTAGATCAAAATATAAGCAAATGGAGTTTAAATTATATTTTACATATTTTCATTTATGTGTAATAGAAGTTGAAAGAGGGTATAAACACTCACAAAACAAACTCCTATGTTAGAGGGTGGCGCGGTCACTTTTGTGGATACCATTAATACCAACAAATACCTTACCTGGTGTAACATTTGCAAACATGTTATACAAACGGCTAGATATTTACAAAGTATAAAAATAATCATGTTGGTTGCAGGAAATTAGGCTATAGCCGGATAAGCATGTAAAACATGCCTTTCATTACATTTTCCTGATCTTTTTTCAGATATTGCTGTTTATATAACAATAAATTTGCCCTAACATCACTTTATAAAAAATAAAAATAAATGTTTTTTCAAGTTACATAAAAATACATTTTCTCAAAAACTACACCACGTAATTTTATGATATTAAAATATGTCTCCCAGGGGAAAAATCGAATCCGTACTCTACTTATAAATCCATCCTCTGTTGTACTACCGAAATCCTTGATGAGCGCAGTGTTGCAAGTCCGCAACTTTTTTTAATTAACTTGTCTTGATTTCCACCCTTTTATTTTAATAATAGTATTCGCCTTATATAATGACATATTAAATAAAGTAAAAATAAGATGAATAATACTATTTCAAAAAAGTGGTGGCAATCAAGCAATTTGAATTTTAAAAAAGCAGCGCACTGGCAAAACTGAAAGGGTTGTTGGATAATATTTATGCCACTTAAATTTAATCATGAAATGCCACAATAGCGTGAGAATTTTAGAATGAAATTTTCTTTTATAATATATGTGAATAAAAACTTTTACGTATTTTCAAATAAATTTGTCCAAAATTCTGACATCATTCAATGACCTTTCACCGCCCCCTGAATACTAGGCCTGTGCGCTGAAACAAATGGCGGTTGTCGCAGGCAGAATCGTTTGTACAGTCCCTCGAGCTTCAACACCAATAATATCTAAAAGTTATCTTTGACTTATTTGATCTCCGAAAAACAGGGACAGGGATGACCACCTCGGGAAACCCGGCGTGAGCCTTAGAGTTATAGTGCAATCCCGAGGAGCTGAATCTCCGAAAATCAAGGCGAAGAAAACTTTTAGAAATTATTGGTGTGGAATTTAGAGGGACCGTTCAAACGCTGAAAAAAAAATCGGCCTGCGACAGCCGCCATTGTTGTCAGCGCTCAGGCCTAGTATTCAGAGGGCGGTGGACCTTTAACAAAAAAGAACTTTAGCCCTGTAAGTGTTAACAGCAAACACGCAACGGCAAGCACCTTACCGAACAAAAATCTCTATCGATTCACTTTTGCAGTAACCATGCGTACATCTTTAAGGAAACGCATATTCATGATCTTGTGGTATCACGTGGCTTGCCTACATAGCTTGTGTAGATGTTCAACGTATAACATTACTAAAGTTTTCCGGTTAAAAATTCATTGTAGCATTTAGGAAATCACACAAAATAAAAATAATTCATCATTCTTCGTTCCATTTCCAACTAGCGATCGGCAGAATGAACTTTTTGTTATTCGAAAGAATTATTTGGGACTGTGCAACAGCATATTTGTCAAACTTCGTATTTCTTTAACCCTTTCAGGGGCAGTGGTATGTTTATGAAACCACTTAATTTTAATTTCCAAACGCCACAATGACACCAGAATAATGCTAAAATCTTTTCCATTTAATATGCATGTGAAATATAGCCTTTTCCTTTTGTAAATTCCGTTGTCAGTCATTTATTTAAACATTTTAGTACTGGAAGTACTTTGCCCCTAAAAGGGTTAATTAATTACTACTAGAAATTCTGTAAAAAAAGAAGCGAAAGAATAGTTGCCAATATCCGCTTCTTTTACAATCAATTAGTCACAGAAGTATTGCCAAAAAACAATACCGTATAAGTACCGATTTTGTTCTTAATTTAAATCTAATTAAAATAAGAAACATATTTTTTCTTATACAATTTCTGGTAGAAATTGATTAAAAAAATACGAAATTGGGCAGTTATGCTTTTGAGCATTTCTGAATGATTCATTCAGATATCAAAATCATTCATTCTGCACATCACAAGTTCCAACAGTGTCAAAAATTCAATAAATATTTTAGTTGTACAGTCGGTGTAAAAAAAAAAAAAAAAGTCGCAAACCGTTTACGATAAATCCCATCAAAGATGTCTTTAGTCTCGGAAGAATGACTTTTTTCAGCGAATAGATTCAATTTCTGAAATAGGAGTCATCTACATATTAAAAATTGCACCAAATTAGATTTTTCAGATGGTGACACGCACTATTGATAATTTATTTGTCTTTTGGATCAAATGAGCTCGAAAAAGTATATAGTTCTTGTAATTTTGTTAAAGAATCATGGAGTTAGAGGTCAAAATTTTAGAATGTTAATGTTAAACTCATGTGATAAACCGTAGTATTTATCTTCCCCAAAATCAACCGATTAAAACTTTTCGTTTTGTTAAGACATAAAATACATATATTTTGTTTTGTAACATAATTTGTATGTTTTGTTAAACCACAAAATACAATATATGAGATGCATCAAATTGACCCAAACTACAGCGCCTAGAATATATAGTGTGGAAAACGGTTTTACCGTTTTTAAATTCAAAATTTTCGAATTCAAATCGGAAATTCTGAAACAAGAATTTTTACTTTAAGAAGTCACGAAATATCTGCCATTAACCCTTTAGCGGGCGGTGGTCACAAAAAAGGACACCTAATTTTAATTCCAAAACTGACAAACGGCACCAAGAATATTTAATTAAAATTTTCCTTTTATAAAGTAAGGGAAAATCAGCAAGTTATTCTTTTCTAAGGAAATCGTTTTTAAAATCTGGTGCCGGTCCATTATTTCATTATTTTACAAACAGATTTATTCCGCGCCGGAAAGGGTTAAGTAACGAAAATAACATTATAGGGAATTTCTGGTATAAATGCGATTTCGGAATTTGAAAAAAGCCAAACTAGTAATGCTTTAAAAAGTTCTGAAAACTGTAGCCGATTGAAATGCAACGATGCGGTATAATAATACGGCGATCGCAGCGACATCTGCTTTAACAATAGCTTTAGCTCTAGCAAAAGTAACCGTTTCACTATTGACAACATGACCATAATTTCTGTTAATAAAATCTTCTTGTAAGTGTATATTTCATATGTAACTGATTTTGAAGTTAGTTTTTTTATTTTATCAGGGAGTTAATCTTTTCCCCTTTTGCTGTTTTGTATCTAGTACTGTAACCAGGTACAATTGAATGCGTATCACTTTTTTTGGCCATGATAAAAATCATTCATATTTTCAAAGCTTAAGAAAATCACTATCCAAGTCAAAGGAAATAGGGTATAATTTAATTATTTAAAATATTTACCACCAGCTGAAACGTTTTCTCAGTTCAATTCTTATAAAGTGTTTGGATTGAAAAGAGATAGCAGACAGTGGCGTAGCCAGAGGTAGTTACAAATGCTCTGGAAACCAGTAATATTATAAAGTTTTCTTCGCCTTCAATATCGCAGAAAATTATCCGATTACATAAGGCAAAAATATTTTTGTAAAATTAGTGGTATCCAAACCATCTGCACCGCCACCCTGTCTACACCACTGCTAGAAGATGTCGCTGCGATCGACCCGTTATATCTTCAGCATCGTTCTACATTTACCGGATTCAATTTTTTAGTACTACTTTTTAGCCGTTTTCCACACTATGTATTTAAGGAGCTTTGGTGATATGAAGATGACTCCTATTTCAAAACTTGTATTCGTATTCTAAAATAAAGACAATATTCCTATTCTAATGACGCCTTTGGTGTGATTTTAATGTAAATGGTCTTCAATTAAAGGCAGGTGTATCTTTTTTTTTTTATAATTAATGCACATGCAGTTCTTCAGAGCCTGAAAGTCGCAGCGGCGAGAGATAACCAGTATTTTTCAATCGGTAAAAAAAAATAGGTATTTTTCAATAGGTCGTTTGCAAATCAAAAATTCTCTGCTTAAATAAGTGAGAAATTTGCTATACTAAAATACTAATGGAAGTTTACCCTGTGGTAACAGGGTTCGTATGCCTTTACCATAATGTTTGATAGAATTCTCCGCCTTATTGGTCCATTTACCACTTACAATTCCCAAAGAATATGGCACCACTATTTCAATTTGGGGATTTTTTATTTGATATTTAAATCGCAATATTAACAATCACTTTATTTAACTGCATTTTTTGTAATATATTACTAAGATTAAATGGTGTAATTCTATTAAAAAATTATCTCAGAATTGTACTAAACCTTATATATTATAATAGAGTTGTACAACCGTTCAAAATATTTGCCACCAGAATTTCCGAAAGAAAATCTTCGCCTTATTTAATCTCAATATTTTTGCAATTACATAACATAAATTATTCTGTACTAAAATTATCCTAGATTGGTGAAGCGTGGGCCATAGGTGCAGCAAACCTAGTGTAAAGTATTTTGAGTTCATTAAAGAGAATCTAAATTGTATATTGTAATTTTTCAGTAGACGGTTTAATATTACCATATTTGTAATTACAAATATATCATTTATACGCCTGCACTTCACAGCGCTAATAATAAAGAAGACTCAATCTATTCTTATTTGAAGCTACAGGTTACGATAGATGCAACAAATATTTCTGTGAAATCACGAATGTTTTTCATTTCATTACTTTGGTTCATTGGCTATCCATATATTTGCTGAATATTTATTAAGGAATATACAAAATATTTTACATATTTTCATCCTTGTTGAAAATTGCTGGAAGGAAAATTTTGAACCTGGTTTATTATAAGTTCCACGAAATTCATTTATCTTACTTTAAATTTAAATAATTGTAAAATACATTTTAAAGGATATATCGTCCACACCCTTTTGAATTAGGTAGACATCACAAGCATTGTAAAATAGAAAAATATATGCCAAGTAAATATTTATCAAAATTTGTTTGTATTATCTACTTATTGTAAAATTAATTTCCAGACCAGGTGTTGTTAACCTACGGTCCGTAGAGATACCACAGTTTTCGTATAGAAATTTTTGCGTTATTTATTGACAGAAATTTTTCAATTTAATAAGGTCGAAGATTGTTATTCGGGAATACTGTTGGCAAACGATTTGAGGCAAAATGTTTAACACCTTTGCGACGAGCGTCCTTTACAGAATTTTTAATCGTTTGCCAACGGTTTTTCAAAACAGAAATTTTCGCCTAATTGAATTTCAGACATGCTAAGATTTAATAAGGCAAATCTTACAATAAAAAGTAACTGGTGGGAACAATCGAGGATTCTGAGAATCTTATGCGTCACGTATACGTGTCGCTCTTCCCCAAGGGGTTAAAGATATACCCCTGAACTAATTTAAGCATCTCCGGTTATCGTTTCTGTCATATGTACAATTTTTACATAATTAAACTGACAGTACTCAATGTGTTATGTAGCGAGATGTAATTTCGAGGATGGAGCCAAAATTTGTAAGATTATTAAACAAAATCGGCGACGAAGGATTCCACAAAAAAAAAGCGCCACACATCACCTAGCGGTAACTTTTAAAACTATTTGTTTTGCGGAATACTTCGTTCCCCATCGTCTGTAATCATCCTACAAAATTTGACTCCATTCTTGCAATTATATCGCACTACAGAACACGCTGAGTACTGTCAGTTTAAGTATGGCCATCTTGTATATAATTTCTAGGCAAGTAGTGTCCAACTGCGTCCCGTGCACAACAAACATACCCCTAATTTCGTATAGATTAAATCGCCTTCTTTAATGACATGCATTTTATATGAGGAAAAATTCAATTCATAAATATTGTTTACAAACTGTTTTCAGGAAAAACGTTTGAATATCCCTCTTCTAGTTCATGGAATGTACTTAACCCGGGAGAAGTCGTGTATACCCGGGGTATGAATGGTTTTTACTTTGTCATGAATAAATACAAATAATAATTGTCACCTTATTTGGTCATAGACAATTGTTACAAATTCTGCGCTAAAGTAAGTCCACGATTACTTTTCGAAAATAATGATGACAGTTGTAAAAACAGTACTTACCCTTGGTATGTCATAGCCTCAACGACTCTTCCAGGGTAAAAATATGTTGAATAAAAGAAGACTCGACTGCGTATCCAGCGCACAGGTGAACAATGTTGCCAGCGGGGTACTTTTTATTTAAATTCAGATATCTTGATTGGCACCACTTTTTTAAAATGGTATACTTCGAGTTGTCTTCGCCTTATTTAATCTGTCGTTAAATAAGGTGAATTTTACTTTAACAAAAAATTGGTAGCAATCAAGAAAAGTTAATTAAAAAAAGTAGCCCACTGGCGACACTTTTGGTAATTAGCAATACATATAACTAAAATTACTTTACCGTTTTCCAGGACTTCTTTAATATATTTCGCTTTCCATCGAACCTTGTTTCCACGAGCCAATTAACCCTTAAAGGCACAGTGATCCCACTCCGGGCACACATAATTTTAATTCCAAACTTGCATGCGACACCAAGAATATTTTAATAAAATTTTGTTTCTATAATGAAAGCTTAAAATAAGGAGTTCATATTTTCTAAAAAAGTCGTTTGAAAATTCCGGTGTCAGTCAGCAATTTCTCATTTTACAAACAGACTTTGTCTGTGCCGGAAACGGTTAATGAAAATAGCTACATAAGATCATATGTGCGTCGTCATAGTAAAGTTCTTTGGAGATAAAGGAGTTACTTATAAATCCAACGCATTGTCCTCTGCTTCTTTAATGCGTTCCAAAAGAATTAATGGCCTTACATTCTTTAACAGTTATTTTTTTAAGAACCTATTTCATATATTTGGGAAAAATTTTATGCGATTGAATAAATTTTGCTCTATACAGGTTTATAAATTATAAGATTGGATGAATAAGGTATCAATCAGAAATTCCATGATAAAAAATGAACTTTTCATTTTCGGCGAAATGAGCACATTTGAAATAAAATCGCGAATAATTCGAAATATGGTGTACGAATTCCGAACAAACATTATTGATAGGTTAAATTTACTACAATAGGTAACAAAATTTAGTTTAGATTGTTTTTGTGTGTAGGTCGAAATCGTTACCGAATTTTACTTCACTTTACTGCTTGAGAAGAACTGCTGAGACTAGGAACCAAGTCTGTAGATTATACAACATGTCTCTTCCGGTCCCCTTTATTGAGGTACTAGCAAGCTACGCCCGCTACGCTGGTCAATTTCTCTTAACGAACCTTTAATCAAACAAAATATTGACATTTCATAATTCACTTTTATATTTTAACAGAATAATAAGGATACTATAATTTGTGACTCGTGCTATAGTCAATATACACGTCAGGACATGTCGCCCTTATCATTATCTTTTTACGCGTGAAGGTTTCGCTATGGTACTCTATTGTGAAATTTGGTAATTTTAGAAATTCAATAGTTGAAAAATCGCAGAATCATTAGATCATTTTTCTTTAGAAATTGTTCTTAAAGCGCATTTAGATCTTATAAATAACAATCATGCCGAACTTGAAGTTTCTAGCTCCTTCAGCACCGCAAAAATCGCAATTTTAGAACGTTTTTCGCTTCTGTACCCCCCTCGGGGTAGTGGCACCGACATAAAATATAGCCTATGTTGGAGCAGGGATTGTCACCATCCATTTGCCACCATCACTTTTGAAATCACTTTAGTAGTTCCAGACATTCCATACAAATTGTAATTTAGAATGTTTTTAGAAAATTTTTTGCTTATTTCAGCCTTTTAAATTTCGAATTATTTTAGATTTTGTTCTTATAGAGCATTTAAATCTTGTAAGTAACGACCATACAAAATGTCAAGTTCCTAACTCCTTCATTATTGAAAATATCATAATTTTGGAACGTTTTTCGCTCCTGCACCCTCTGCGAGCAGTGGCACCGACAAAAAATTTAGCATATGTTGGAGCAGGGACTGTCACCATCCATTTGCCACCATCACTTTTGAAATCGGTTCTGTAGTTTCAGAGATTCCATAGAAATTGTAATTTAGAATGTTTTTAGAACGCTTCTTCCTCATCTCACCCTTTTAAATTGAGAATGTTTTTATAATTTGTTCGTAGAGAGCATTTAACTCATCAATCCCGAAAACTAATCAGGGAAGCGCCTTAACACAGTGAACCTATAAACAAAATTTGAAGGAAAACGGATATTTCTATGAAGAGTTATCGCATTACGTACGTACATACATACATACAGAACCGGCTGCCAAGCTCTCAGGGCTTGACAGCCAGTGTGATAACTGAAAAATCGCAATTTTAGAACGTGTTTTGCTCCTGCACCCCCTGGGGTTAGTGGCACCGACATAAAATATAGCCTATGTTGGAGCAGGGGTTGTCACCATCAGTTTGCCACCATCACTTTTGAAATCGGTTCGGTAGTTCCAGAGATTACCCCCTACAAACAAACAAACAAGATTTACTCTTTATAATATTAGTATAGATAAAGAAATTACAATATCCCGCCGCTAAACACGAGAGATGGCGGGGTTGTGAACAATATATATCAATATATGAATATAACTGGAAATTGGCCTTACATTTGAGAAAATATAAGAACACAAAATAATATTACTGGAAGATCCGGAACTACGCGAATTTCTCCGTTCAATTAAAAATAATAAAGCATCTAATAAAATATCCAAAATCTTAAGCTCATATGCACTCAGACCTGTCTTTTTCTGTCCTTCTCAGAATTTACAGACCTTTACGTGGATAAATTTCCCTATCCATCGCCAACAAATAAACAAACACAGGCATACACACAGAGACAAGGACTATATTTTATTAACACTTTACCTACCGGCCGTCGATTATTGGACATTTTCTCCCCAGCGCTTACCGACCGATCGTCGATTAATCGACTTTTGACCTTTCTGTTAGATTTGGTTAGGTTAGATTGACAAGTAGCAAGCAGCAAGCATTCTTTTTTCAGATAATCGGTGCTTTTTTATAAGCTTTAGCCCTTTAGAACAGGTTTCGCTTGTAAATACTGCAACGTTCCATTACACAAAGGTGACTGTTTCGAGCGCTATCATAGTTTAAAAAAATATTAAACAACTTCTTTTTTCGACAAATATTGTTATATGGATTGGGGTATATTTTATGTAAATAATAAACTGAAAACGACTGTAATAGATAAAATAAATATTGTTTAACACTAATATGATTAAAGTAAAAGATTTTATTAAATTTTGTTACCCTAGAATTACACGAAGCGTACAATTTTACCAGAGTTTAAGAAAAGCGCATATATTCCCGCTGGTCAGTCTAAGCCGAAACCAAGCCGATGTCTCGGACGATCTGCGGCTGACCGGGCGGTGAAAGGGCATAGTATGTTCGAACCGCTACCGGTCGGTAAAGTGTTAATATAGATCTGTAATTACGCAACCGCGTTTGACTTTATCGGGTCAATTTAGAATAGTATTTAAAGTTTGTGACATACGCTTTGTGTAGTACTTGTTTGACAGCTACTAAATGCTCTTTACTTTAGCATGTCATACAATTTCTTCTCTTCATTTTATAGAATCTAAGTAACACGGTTATTTTTAACTTAGTCTTGTAGTTAGCACATAGCTGCTACCCAGTAGCGTAGCGTCAGCGGGGGGGGGATGGTCATTTTACTAGCAGTATAATTATATAATACATTTGTCCTTATGTAATCTTTGAACGGTATGAATTAAAAAAGGCCAAATATAGTATATAAAAATACTGGTATTAAAGTGATCGTGCCCCCCCCCCCTTGACGCTACGCCTCTGCTGCTACTAATTTAATCAGAGTTTTCTGATACTAAATAAGGCGAAGATTAATTCGAAAATCATAGAAATAGTCGGCTGTGTGTTAGTCTAAGATTGTGGTAATTTTGAAAATAATGATAATCCTACAAAAGGCTTATTTTTTTTTAAATCTTGGCCTACACCCAGGATCAAAAGGTGCTAGCCATAAAAGGCGGACATTTTTCAGTGTCTTACGATTTCTTGAATTTGGATGCCTTCTTGAATTTTGGATTTTTTATTCGATGTTTTATTATTTTAAAATGAACGGAGAAGTTTGCATAGTTCCGGATCGTCCATTAACCCCTTAATCGTCGTGCCCGAGACATTCACGGGCAGCTTAAGTTATGCTTGTTTTATTCAGATTGTTTGATTCCCACCAGTTCTTTAAAATAGTGAAATTGGCTTTATTCTCGTAATATTTTATATGTCTGTTAAATAACGCGAATATTTCTACTTAAAAAACTGGTGGCAATCAAGCAATCTGAATTTTTTAAAAGTAGCCTACACTTATCGGGCGCGACGATTAAGGGGTTAATATAATTTTGTATTATTATCTTCTCATAAATATAGTTTTCGTTATATTAATATAGTCATATCTACTTACCGTAATTTCCGACGTATAAGCCGCAGCTCAAAGAGTCGTTTTTCAACACAGAAATATTATTTTATAAACTGTAACTTAAAAGATCGCTGTAAATATTTAACTACAATTATTGAATAAAATTTCCGGGTCGAAAAACGACTCTTTGAGCTGCGGCTTATACGCCGGAAATTACGGTACTACCCTGCCATCTCTCGCGTTTACCAGCGTTATTTTGTAGTTTTTTAAACCTCAATAAAGAGGGCCGGAAGAGACATGTATGCTCTATAGACTTGGTTCCTAATCTGAGCAGTCTTTCTCGGGCAGTAAAGTAAAGTAAAGTTACGCCCAAGATCAAAAAGTGCTAGCCGTCGAAAACGGATATTTTTCAGTGTCTTACGCTTTCTTGAATTTGAATGCCTCTATTTCCGAGTAGTTACAACAGCCTTAATTTTCAGCAAATAAATAAGGCAAAGATTACTACTTGGGAGTAGTGGTATTCAATTTCAAGGGAGTGTACAAATACAGAAAAAATACCTCCGTCAACAACCAACATTTTTTGAGTCAGCACTTTGGCCAGGTATTCAGAGGTGAATCCCATATGTGATATATGTCAGCACCATGAAACATACTTCTTTATCTATGTCTTATGGAGGTAGTAAAACTATCTGCATTTTTTTACAAAAAGTAATATTTCTGTAGGTTTTTATTCAATTTTGGATAATGTAGAGAGTTTCTTAAAAGTCATCCGACTTCAAGAGACTATTTATTTTAAAATGATAATAAAAATGGGTCACAAAATGCAAGACAATTTGAGATGCATAAAGTTTTGAAAAATTTGTTTTCAAATATTCATTTTAATGAACACCTACAACGAAGGTAATCACATACCTGAAGTTTAGATTAGTTAAATTAGCGTCCAATAATGTTGATCTCAATGTACATCTCTAAGCGTCAAAAGGATTTTTGAATTGTTACTCTGAAATTCGTTTATTCATTTCTAGTTATTGCACTTTCAGTCCGGATGAAAACTTTAGGAACACAATTTTTTTTCTCTTTCTTTCCGAGTTTTCATTAAATGTCAGAGTACTTAAATCGAATGTATTCGTATAAAGCAGGGGTGTCAAAC
Organism: Maratus michaelseni; assembly: GCA_963931845.1. Classification (NCBI taxonomy): domain Eukaryota; kingdom Metazoa; phylum Arthropoda; class Arachnida; order Araneae; family Salticidae; genus Maratus; species Maratus michaelseni. The sequence continues at coordinate 165,999,971 of OZ007586.1, forward strand.
TGTGGCCCGCTGTACACCACAATTTTTAAAAAGAAATAGTCGATTTTTTTATCGCAGAAATTCGATGATTAGATAAGACAAAGATTACTATAAAATTTTAGTGGTATCAGGCCGGCCACAGTTTGACACCCCCGGGTATAAAGTATGGCAGCACAAAATTTTCCCTAAAAGTCATTTACCAACTCAATTATCTAACTCTAAGTATACCAAGAAATGATCATGTGACCGGTACCAAAGCTGAAAAAATAGTAAGCGTACCAAACTAATACTAGAATAGGGGCGCAAAATTGACACAACTGCTTACTTTGCGGGCGGTGTTAATAATGCCAATGCACGCGCTTTTAGGATGGCGTCATTAGATATGACAAAATCTACCATCTGCGCATTCTCCTGAGCATATATTGTGAATCTTTACCCACTCATGGAAGACGCATCTTCATTACCAGACTTATTGGCAAATATTTTTGATACAGGTTGTTTCGATAAAACATGTACATTTTAAAACGTTCATAATATCATTTTAGTTTTGATAGTAAAGGTAATACTAGATAAGCATTATGTAAGCACTATCGCCTTTTCATTCGAAACTAAAAATATATAGTGAATGTTTTTTAAATATATATTTTTTTATCAAAACAAACTGTATAAAAAGTATTTTGCAATAAATATGGTAAACAAGATACATTTTCCATGAGTGAGCAAATATTCACAATCTATACTCTTGAGAATGCGCAGATGTTTGATTTATAAATAATACTAAATATTATTTCATTTAGACGTAGTTAACTTATTTATTCATTTTATTTTAATTTATCTGAGTCCAATTAAAAAACGACATTTCAAAACTAAATCTTTATTCCACGCATCTAACCAAACGACATTTCATTCTTCTTACAACAAACTGTTCCGTTGCCGTTCACGAAACAAATTACAATCTACTTTAAACAACTATACCGTAAAATAATTAATTGCAGACGATATAAAAATATTTCAGCATTAATTTCAACAAACGGGTTGAAAATTATTTTATAAAGTGTGGTAACTTTGGTGGCTTGAAACCCACGTATTTTGATAGATTGAAATTTTATTAGACCTATTTATTTCAACATTTACTTTCACTACATTATAACTACCGTAATTTCCGGCGTATAAGCCGCAGCTCAAAGAGTCATTTTTCGACCCAGAAATATTATTTTATAAAATGTAACTTAAAAGATCGCTGTAAATATTTAACTACAGTTATTGAATAAAATTTCTGGGTCGAAAAACGACTCTTTGAGCTGCGGCTTATAAGCCAGAAATTACGGTAATATTTCCATATTTATATTAGAAGCAAACAGAAATTATATAAATCTGTTGATTATTCGATCACAAGCTGTAAAAACAATTACTGAACGTCCAGTAGTTCAACCCCTTTCGCTACGTGGCGTACTACCTTCATCACTGGCGTAGCTACATGTTCAGCGCCCTGGAGCAAGTACAATCAGATCACCCCCTTCTCAACCAGAAAAGTTTGCCCAAAATTTGTTTTCAGGTTTAAAACATATATAATGCAGTAAAACATCCTGCCATAAATGAAAAGTTTGCATAATGTTGATAGAAGGAATGCCATACAACTATATCTGCTAAGACAGAAACATGTCTAAAACGGAATTTCACCCAGTCCCTTGCGATTCCATCTTAATAGACTTCATTGTACTTATTTCAAATTAATACATTTTTTTGGTATAAAACACAACCTTTAATGCACATGCAAATGCACTCATTTGTGCTTTTGAACGTTCTTTACAATTTCATGAATTCTGCGGCATAAAGCAATAGATTTATAATGTATATTATCTTAAATAAAAAATTTTGATAAGTCAAGTTCAAGGAATACTATAGTTTCATTTATCTAATTTTTAGCTAAAACAAAATCGGAAAGCATTGAAAATATATTCCGTTTTAGACAGGTTTTTGTATTAGTAAGTATAATCACATGGGGTAAGTATGATCACGAAAAATTTCTGTAAAAGACAGGATTCCGCTTTCACAGGTTTTACTGTCTATTTTATATATTTAAAAAAAATGGCAAATGTAAAAAAAAAATATTTATACAAATAATTTCGTTCCTTTGTAATTTTGCGCCCTTATTAATCTCTTAATCTCGCGCCTGGAGCAATGTGCTGCAATTGCTCCACAGTAACTACGCCCCTGACCTTCATTGACGTGACCTCGAATTTTATCTGACGGACACCTCTGCCATACATTTTTGTAAGCTTTCTATGTATGTTGTTTTGACAGGTTTTGCCAAATGAATATATTTCGATTCGAAACAGACGTTTCTTAACAAAATAAATAAAGTATAAATCCCACAGAAATAAGTTAAATAAAATTTAAATATACTTGAATAAAACTCTGGTGTGAAATATTATTTTATAAAACTCGAGTAAAACTCCCGGTATTAATAGTATAATTAATTTTATGAATAATTCGATAACACGCGAGCTACAGGTTACGTATACCTAATGCATATTAAAATAATTAAATATCTAGTCAACTAATTTTCTCTCGCTTATAATGAATAGAGACGCAATAACTTATGTTAGAATCATAAAAATTGTCTAATAAAACTTAAGGTATATTAGAAAACTTCAGGTATATAAGGAATAAAGTATATTAGGGTACTCACGTGTGTTTACTTCTGAATACTTCCATTTTTGTTAAATAATCTTTCCTTTATTTAATAATAGTTTCCTGCCATTATATATAGGAAAAATAAGTTTTCGAAATTGTGGTACTCAAACTAAGCGACCGTACGCACCTTGTAGATTGTTAAGCATTTTGATAATATATATAATGTGTCTTTTACCAAATGAAGAACAAATTAATGTATATTAGTCTTTTGTTGATAAAAATTACTCAGAATCTCGAATAAATGTATGTTTAGTTCCTAAAAGATGTTATAAATGTATTAGCAGAATAACAGTTGAGATCAATGTAGAATATTTCTCGTCCAGACATTTTATTTTCCTTTCATCATAAACAGAATCGTAATACAATCACGAATATAAAGTAATTGTGAATAAATTAAGTTGCCGTCTTGGTATGCACAAATCGATTTTTTTCTCACAAGATTAATTATCTATGTAAATAAATTAATAAATTATATAGCTGTTCCGACATAGTAATTATTAATATGATTTTGTTATTTGAGTTTCCAAATTAAACCAATAAAATTCCCAGATAAGTCTTTATTCAAAATACAATCTGATGGTTTATTATCTTGCTTAAATTTTCCTTTTTAACCTATAACTCTGATTTGTATTTTACTTAATAATCATCATCAATTAAAAAACTGTCTTTTTCCAATTATTTTATTGTATACAAAATTTACATATACAGTTTGTAAATTTTGGCTGCGATTGTGTTGTAGTTTACAGTTAACATTTGTGCATGAATGATAAATCGTTTGTATATTTCTTTCAGTTTCGCAAACTGCACAGTGTTGCCAATCTGCTACTTTTTTAAAATTCAAATTGCTTCACTGCCGCCACTTTTTTAAAAAGTATTATTCAACTTATTTTTACTTTATTTAGTCTGTCATTAAATAAGGCGAATATTACTGTTTATATAAAGTGGTGTTAATCAAGAAAAAATAATTAAAAAGTAGACGTCTGGCAACACTGAAAATTCGTAAGGATCCGTGGAATTTTTCTCACGGTTCTTTTGCAAATATATTATAATTAGGTTATTACTTATCCATCATACGTAGTATAGGGTAAGTCTTGTAATCATTTTGAAAATCGAAAAAAATTTTTTGACGGATTTACACGTTTCAAACACTGCAGATTCAGATAAACATATATTTAGAAAAGAAATTGCCGTCCCTCTGTCCCTGTGTGTGTGTGTGTGTGCGTTGCGTGTCTGTAAACGCTCTATCTCCCGAACAAATTGAGATAGAGACTTGAAATTTGGTATGTACTTAGTACGTAATAATGGGAAGAAGCTTATTGAATTTCAGTAACCTCGATTATCCGGAACTATTTTTTTCGGACTCTCGAAATATTCGTTCTGATAAAAGTTATATAAAAATTTTCGAAATTCCTTATTTTAAGAAGTGAATGTAAAAGAAAATAAAAAACATAAATTTTGCATAAAGAATGAAGTCGATCGGATAATTAGTTGCCGAGATATTTGTAATTATATTTTCCACATGATTTTTCATAACACGGTATTTCATTCAAATTTCAATGCAAAGATATATTTTAATTGTAAATGAGGCGCTTAATCTGACGCAGTAAACCGCTAGTTAATATGATTATCAATTTTGTAGTGATAAGCAGAGGCGTAGCGTCAAGGGGGGCACAGATAACTTTACTACCAGTATTTTTATATACTATGTTTGTCCTTCTTTAATTCATACCGTTAAAAGATTAAATAAGGCCAAATGTAGTATATAATTATACTGGTAAAAAAATGATCGTGCCCCCCCCTGACGCTACGCCACTGGTGATAAGGCTGTTTCTTTTACGCAATTCAGTAATAGAGCAATTAAAGTTTATGACGTCATCAAGCCATGGTATTATTCGAATTGCAATACGTTTTATAAATAGTTTACTCATGTTTATTTTCATATTTTATATTATGCATATCCATGATGGGTAAGTTTTACGGTGGCCCCCAACGACTAGATTTTTTGTCGTTACTATATACTGAGAGGTTTCAGGATTTGGATTTGTAATGGATTACTATTATAGGGAAGTTCATCAAGTTCCCTTGTGCTCTCTGACACGTGGAGATGTACAATGGAGCACTCTTTAGACCTGAAATTTTTTACCAGGCTATGAAGGTTTTGCAATAAGTTTCTTTTCGATCTTCTTCCTTTGAAATAGTAATAATCATGAAGTCTATTTTAGTTATTTAACTTTAAGTAATGCTTGTTCCTGGGTAATGTTCCCGTTACAGATATATTTTGAATAATTGTATACGATTTGCAGTTTAACGTCTAGAGAGAAGTCTTATGTATACTAATAAAAGAATGTTTCACTCTGTGTGTCTGTCTGTCTGACTGTCCTCCATTGCTAGCGAAATTTATCTCACATAGAAGTGTGCAATTTTGAGTGCGGATAGTCCAAGGAAGGTCCTAATGCACTTGAGGCTCAGATTTCTATTTTTTTAAGATCCAGGCTCCCCGGGGCCCCTTAAATATTTTTGCTCTAAATTGTTAATAACTTAAATTATTTTTATCCGATCTCCTTTGTTTTGAGGGTCCTGTTTCTTTTCCCTTATTTCTACACTCCAGTTAAGACCCTGAGGTCTGATACGGGGCCCGTTGAAGTGTTTGCTTCCGAAATTTTTAATAACTTGCCCCCTTATAATACGATTTTCTTCGTTTTTGGGGCCTTTTGTCCATTTAGTTGTTCTCCTATTTCTGCATTCCAGTTAGGACCTTTGATCTTAGGGCCCTGTTAAAAACTTTCAGCTGGACCCCTCTGGGCCCCTTACTATTGCTTCCTTAAAAATCGTCCAATTCACTAGCTTTTTGTCGAACTACTTCTTAGGATTTTCAGCTACTATATAAACGACAAAATATTTCTTGGACAAGAGCCCCTCTGGGCCCATTTAAGTTTTTGTGCCCTAAATTTTTAATAATTCGCCCCCTTTTTATCCAAACTTCTTCGTTTTCAGGCCTTTTTTCCGTTTGGTTTTTTCCCATTTCCACATTCCAGTTAACACCCAGCGACCCGGTACAAAGAACCGTGATTTTTTTTCCCTTAACACTAGAACGACGGAAAATTTTACACAAGTTTCATAAAAATATTTCACACCAGAATTTTTATTTAGGACTTTTAACTTAGTTATTTAACTTATTTCTGTGCGGTATACATTTAACTTATTGTATGAAGAAATATCCGGTTCGAATCGACATTTTTTCTTTCGATATGGGCCAAAATGGCAACTCACCGTAGTTCTAGTATTAAATTGTTAATAACTTGCCTCATTTTAATCCAATCTACTCCGATTCTTTCTCTATTTATTTATCCCCCTATTTCTACATTGTAGTTAGGACCCTTCATCTTAGGGTCCTTCTCAATCAGCTGGCCCCCTCTAGGTACCCTACTATATCTCCCTTAAAAATCGTCCGATTCACTAGCTTATTTTTCTATCAAATTCTTAGGATATTCAGCTACTACATGAATGACAAAAAAAAAAAATCCAACAAGACCCGGGCCTCCTGGGCCTTTTTAAGTTTTTGTTCCCTAAATTGTTAATAAAATGCCCCCATCTTCCTCGTTTTGGGGCCTTTTCTCTACTTAGTTATTCTCCCATTTCCAAATTCAAGATAGGATCATGTCTCCCCGGGGCCCGTTCCGGAGATCTTGAACTGTTTGTTCGCCATGCATTTTTCACCCCCCTAATTGTGTCATCCTATCGATGCATAACTTTAAAGATGAGTCTTGGCTCCTCTCCCCGTGTCACCAAACCCAAATTTTTATTGTAGCCCTAGGGTCTTTTTCTAGCATTTCTTTAATATTATATTCTAATGATATTTTTATACCCTATGCTTAATTTTCACTAATTAAAGATATAAAGCGCTAAGTACTAGGACCTTTTAAGATGTTTTCTTAAAAACCTGCTCAAAACTATCAGTTGGCCTCTTTTGGACCCCCTACTGTAGCTGCATTAAAAATCGTCCGATTCACTAGCTTTTTTTTCTATCAACTTTTAGGACTTCCAGCAACTACTTGAACGACAAAAAAATTTCTCTAACCTCAGCTACTACCAATTGTGAATATTAATCTCCTTTTTGTGGCTATAAGTGCAACTTCTTTAAAACTGAGCCGATTCTTTAGCTATTTTCTTTAACATAGTTCAAGATTTCTCCAGCTGCTTTATGAACTTCTAAACATTTTCTTTGACCCTAGCTATCACGTATTTTTATGTTAATCTTCTTTTTGGCATGAACTTACATTTACTAACGACAACCTCAAATTAAAAATCGCATTACTTTAAAAGATAAGTGGTTAAGTTTAGAGAGGGAAAGATTTTATCCCTGAAATAAATATCACGTTAATGTTAAAGGTAATTCATTAAATTTACAAATGGTCACCTTCCACTGCCTGGGACGCATTCTTTTCTCGAGTTCGATGAGACCGATTTCAGGATTTGGGTCATTCGACTTGATATAGAAAACTTGAGTTTTTTAAATTTATTATCACGGGACCGGGCAACACCGGGCGAGTCAGCTAGTTAAGTATAAAAGTCAATCATGTTGTTCCACTGCTCTTTTCTGGGTATCAAATAAGCCTTTGAAGTGGTGCTTTAACAAACTGTTGTTACTGTTAAATAAGTGGCATGTCCTCTTTGGAGGCTAACAGCCCCCAGAGATGTGTCAGGAGGGATATATTATAAAAATATGGAATATGTGCAAACTTCCGCTAGTAGAAATTAATAGTAATTTTCGTCTTATTTGATGTAAATCTTGTTTTTAGAGATCTGTTGTAAAATTCATATTAGCAAAGCTATTAATCATTAGATAAAACTAGTTTCCTACGTCTTATAAAATCTTACATGAATGTATTCTTTTCAAAACGAAGTAATAAATAAATATATCTCAATAAATTGTTATAAACGATAGTAAGATTTTATTTTGAAGCTCAAATATTTACTGTACTCAAAGTGCGGAAATTTCTTAGAAGTGACAAGAAGTATTACACAACCGTTTTGGACTAGAAATTTTCAATTTAATAGTTAAATCTCAGAATTTGTAATTGCCTTACTTAATCACAAAATTTGTAATATTTTCCTGTGAATAAATATGGAGAAAAAAATTATTCAATAATTGTTGTGGAACTGGACGCAACCTGTGTACTACAATCACTTATTTTAAAACGATTATATATTATATACAGTTAGATTGCCCTTTACAATTAAAGCTCTGACTTTTACTTTTAAAATCTTTTTCATTTAAAATAACCTCGATCATTATCGACTCATTCTAAATATTTTATATCGTTAAATACAAGTGGACCTAAATCTTTGCAATAAAACAGCAACTATTTAAAAATTAAATCTAGTTTTCTGAATATACTAATAATGCATTTCTAATTAGAGTGGAATACTTTAATTACCGCTATTTACACGGCTCTCATAAACTTCCTTTCAAAAATACTCCATTTACTGTAATTCCCCATAGGTATTAGCCGCAGTAATCATTGAAGTATTGATCATACTTTTACGATGCCCCAAGGACTAGATTTTTTGTCGTTACTATATACTGAGAGGTTTCAAGATTTGGATTTGTAATGGATTACTATTATAGGGAAGTTCATCAAGTTTCCTTGTGCTCTCTGACACGTGGAGATGTACAATGGAGCACTCTTTAAACCTGTAATTTTTTACCAGGCTATGAACGTTTTGCAATAAATTTCTTTTCGATCTTCTTCCTTTGAAATAGTAATAATCATGAAGTCTATTTTAGTTATTTAACTTTAAGTAATGCTTGTTCCTGGGTAATGTTCCCGTTACAGATATATTTTGAATAATTGTATACGATTTGCAGTTTAACGTCTAGAGAGAAGTCTTATGTATACTAATAAAAGAATGTTTCACTCTGTGTGTCTGTCTGTCTGACTGTCCGCCATTGCTAGTGAAATTTATCTCACATAGAAGTGTGCAATTTTGAGTGCGGATAGTCCAAGGAAGGTCCTAATGCACTTGAGGCTCAGATTTCTATTTTTTTAAGATCCAGGCTCCCTGGGGCCCCTTAAATATTTTTTCTCTAAATTGTTAATAACTTAAATTATTTTTATCCGATCTCCTTTGTTTTGAGGGTCCTGTCTCTTTTCCCTTATTTCTACACTCCAGTTAAGATCCTGAGGTCTGATACAGGGCCCGTTGAAGTGTTTGCTTCCGAAATTGTTAATAACTTGCCCCCTTATAATACGATTTTCTTCGTTTTTGGGGCCTTTTGTCCATTTAGTTGTTCTCCTATTTCTGCATTCCAGTTAGGACCTTTGATCTTAGGGCCCTGTTAAAAACTTTCAGCTGGACCCCTCTGGGCCCCTTACTATTGCTTCCTTAAAAATCGTCCAATTCACTAGCTTTTTGTCGAACTACTTCTTAGGATTTTCAGCTACTATATAAACGACAAAATATTTCTTGGACAAGAGCCCCTCTGGGCCCATTTAAGTTTTTGTGCCCTAAATTTTTAATAATTCTCCCCCTTTTTATCCAAACTTCTTCGTTTTCAGGCCTTTTTTCCGTTTGGTTTTTTCCCATTTCCACATTCCAGTTAACACCCAGCGACCCGGTACAAAGAACCGTGATTTTTTTTCCCTTAACACTAGAACGACGGAAAATTTTACACAAGTTTCATAAAAATATTTCACACCAGAATTTTTATTTAGGACTTTTAACTTAGTTATTTAACTTATTTCTGTGCGGTATACATTTAACTTATTGTATGAAGAAATATCCGGTTCGAATCGACATTTTTTCTTTCGATATGGGCCAAAATGGCAACTCACCGTAGTTCTAGTATTAAATTGTTAATAACTTGCCTCATTTTAATCCAATCTACTCCGATTCTTTCTCTATTTATTTATCCCCCTATTTCTACATTGTAGTTAGGACCCTTCATCTTAGGGTCCTTCTCAATCAGCTGGCCCCCTCTAGGTACCCTACTATATCTCCCTTAAAAATCGTCCGATTCACTAGCTTATTTTTCTATCAAATTCTTAGGATATTCAGCTACTACATGAATGACAAAAAAAAAATCCAACAAGACCCGGGCCTCCTGGGCCTTTTTAAGTTTTTGTTCCCTAAATTGTTAATAAAATGCCCCCATCTTCCTCGTTTTGGGACCTTTTCTCTACTTAGTTATTCTCCCATTTCCAAATTCAAGATAGGATCATGTCTCCCCGGGGCCCGTTCCGGAGATCTTGAACTGTTTGTTCGCCATGCATTTTTCACCCCCCTAATTGTGTCATCCTATCGATGCATAACTTTAAAGATGAGTCTTGGCTCCTCTCCCCGTGTCACCAAACCCAAATTTTTATTGTAGCCCTAGGGTCTTTTTCTAGCATTTCTTTAATATTATATTCTAATGATATTTTTATACCCTATGCTTAATTTTCACTAATTAAAGATATAAAGCGCTAAGTACTAGGACCTTTTAAGATGTTTTCTTAAAAACCTGCTCAAAACTATCAGTTGGCCTCTTTTGGACCCCCTACTGTAGCTGCATTAAAAATCGTCCGATTCACTAGCTTTTTTTTCTATCAACTTTTAGGACTTCCAGCAACTACTTGAACGACAAAAAAATTTCTCTGACCTCAGCTACTACCAATTGTGAATATTAATCTCCTTTTTGTGGCTATAAGTGCAACTTCTTTAAAACTGAGCCGATTCTTTAGCTATTTTCTTTAACATAGTTCAAGATTTCTCCAGCTGCTTTATGAACTTCTAAACATTTTCTTTGACCCTAGCTATCACGTATTTTTATGTTAATCTTCTTTTTGGCATGAACTTACATTTACTAACGACAACCTCAAATTAAAAATCGCATTACTTTAAAGGATAAGTGGTTAAGTTTAGAGAGGGAAAGATTTTATCCCTGAAATAAATATCACGTTAATGTTAAAGGTAATTCATTAAATTTACAAATGGTCACCTTCCACTGCCTGGGACGCATTCTTTTCTCGAGTTCGATGAGACCGATTTCAGGATTTGGGTCATTCGACTTGATATAGAAAACTTGAGTTTTTTAAATTTATTATCACGGGACCGGGCAACACCGGGCGAGTCAGCTAGTTAAGTATAAAAGTCAATCATGTTGTTCCACTGCTCTTTTCTGGGTATCAAATAAGCCTTTGAAGTGGTGCTTTAACAAACTGTTGTTACTGTTAAATAAGTGGCATGTCCTCTTTGGAGGCTAACAGCCCCCAGAGATGTGTCAGGAGGGAGATATTATAAAAATATGGAATATGTGCAAACTTCCGCTAGTAGAAAGTAATAGTAATTTTCGTCTTATTTGATGTAAATCTTGTTTTTAGAGATCTGTTGTAAAATTCATATTAGCAAAGCTATTAATCATTAGATAAAATTAGTTTCCTACGTCTTATAAAATCTTACATGAATGTATTCTTTTCAAAACGAAGTAATAAATAAATATATCTCAATAAATTGTTATAAACGATAGTAAGATTTTATTTTGAAGCTCTAATATTTACTGTACTCAAAGTGCGGAAATTTCTTAGAAGTGACAAGAAGTATTACACAACCGTTTTGGATTAGAAATTTTCAATTTAATAGTTAAATCTCAGAATTTGTAATTGCCTTACTTAATCACAGAATTTGTAATATTTTCCTGTGAATAAATATGGCGAAAAAAATTATTCAATAATTTTGTAGAACTGGACGCAACCTGTGTACTACAATCATTTATTTTAAAACGATTATATATTATATAAAGTTAGATTGCCCTTTACAATTAATGCTCTGACGTTTACTTTTAAAATATTTTTCATTTAAAATAACCTCGGTCATTATCGACTCATTCTAAATATTTTATATCGTTAAATACAAGTGGGCCTAAATCTTTGCAATAAAACAGCATTTATTTAAAAATTAAATCTAGTTTTCTGAATATACTAATAATGCATTTCTAGTTAGAGTGGAATACTTTAATTACCGCTATTTACACGGCTCTCGTAAACTTCCTTTCAAAAATACTCCATTTACTGCAATTCCCCATAGGTATTAGCCGCAGTAATCATTGAAGTATTGATCATACTTTTACGATGCGAAGGAAACATTCAATTTCATAAATTTAACATAGCGTTCAAGTATTCTGGAAACTTTTTTGTAGCGCTGTTGTTTTATTGGACCATTAAAAATTAAATTTCTAGCTTATCATCAGCGCTAGGTATAAATGTGTAACACAAAATTTATTCGCGTATGAAGCTTAATTATTTTATACGTTTTATGCTGTATTCTAAAATGTATCAATTACGCATATAAAATGTACATAAAATCAATATCACAGAACATTTTATGAATATTTCAAAGAAGAACTTTTATATAAAATATTTTAATAAACTGTATTAGTTGTTAAAGTACCGTAATTTCCGGCGTATAATCCGCAGCTCAAAGAGTCGTTTTTCGACCCAGAAATATCATTTTATAAAATGTAACTTAAAAGATCGCTGTAAATATTTAACTACAATTATTGAATAAAATTTCTGGGTCGAAAAACGACTCTTTGAGCTGCGGATTATACGCCGGAAATTACCGTAATTTCCGGCGTATAAGCCGCAGCTCAAAGAGTCGTTTTTCGACCCAGAAATATTATTTTATAAAATGTAACTTCAAAGATCGCTGTAAATATTTAACTACAATTATTGAATAAAATTTCTGGGTCGAAAAACGACTCTTTGAGCTGCGGCTTATACGCCGGAAATTACGGTACGGTAAATGATTCACTTTAACTTTTAAAGTTATATTTGGTTATTAATTACTATAAATACATAAGATAATTCCATACGTGAAAGTACGGATTTTGAATTTAACTATTTTCTAATATTAATTCACTTTATTTGACCTTAATCGCAGAATTCTGCAATTAAATAAGAGGAATATTATTTTTCGGAAATAGTATTATTCAGAAACACCACCTAGGAATTTATATTACCGTAATTTCCGGCGTATAATCTGCAGCTCAAAGAGTCGTTTTTCGACCCAGAAATATCATTTTATAAAATGTAACTTAAAAGATCGCTGTAAATATTTAACTACAATTATTGAATAAATTTTCTGGGTCGAAAAACGATTCTTTGAGCTGCGGATTATACGCCGGAAATTACGGTAACTTAATTTATCTTAATGAGTTTAAATAAATGAGTGTTAAAATTTAAACTAAAATAACCGTATGGGGACTACAAAGTTTCCCAAAAGTCTTTGACATATTTTAAATTCAATAAAAGATTAAGCAATTGGCGTACAAGAGTGCAGTTTGGACGAAAATGCTTTTTATTATCCAAAATTTTGTTTAAACAAACAAAACAATTAGTTCCAAAAATTATCATAGGTGGTGCTGCTCTTGGAAAGTTATCGAATAGTTAGAGTGCCTTTATACATAACAATGGTGAAAGACGCCAAATGCGTATGTATATTTTTTTCCAAACTGTGGCAACCCACATTCCAGAAATTAACAATACTCGTCTATCAATCCTCATGCGTTTCATCGAACTCAGGAGGGCAAGTATTGTTAAGTTCTGGAATGTGGGTTGCCATAGTTTGGACAGAAACTGCGCACACGCATTGTGCGTATTTCGTCATTGTTATGTATAAAGACATTCTACCTAGTCGATAACTTTCCAAAAGCAGCGCCGTCTATCATAAATTTTTGGAACTAATTTTATTATTTGATTAAACCAAATTTCAGGTAATAAGAAGCATTTTCGTCCAAACCGCACTCTCGTACGCCATTTGCTTGATCTTTTATTGAATTTTAAATTGCATCAAGGACTTGTGGGACACCCTATACTATTCAACTACAATAACAGTGCAAATCTCACACTATCACAATTTTTGAATACCAGTATCTAAGACGAATTTTTTTCGATCAAGGTTTTACAACAATTGCTTCAAAAATTAACTTACTGGTAGGTTTCTATTAAATTTGTAAGAAAAATCTAAAAACAATTTTTTTACTTTTAAATGTTGCGTTAAAATATCGTACCGTGTAGGAGATCTGCAATAAAATTTACAAAAAAAAATTCTGCAATTCTCTTGAAAAAACAAAACATATTATATTCTCTCGTATCCCAAATACAGTATGCGTAACGTTTTACCTAATTTTTTTTTTTAATATAACCGCTTTTTGTGATTATATAATCGCTGAAAAAGATTACGAATTCTTCTTTTAAATAAGGTGGTTAAAAATTCTACAATTTAAATATTAAATACCGTAATTTCCGGCGTATAATCCGCAGCTCAAAGAGTCGTTTTTCGACCCAGAAATATTATTTTATAAAATGTAACTTAAAAGATCGCTTTAAATATTTAACTACAATTATTGAATACAATTTCTGGGTCGAAAAACGACTCTTTGAGCTGCGGATTATACGCCGGAAATTACGGTGTATACCTTCTAATCAGAAATAATGGAGACAGACTCCTTGGAAATAACACCTAGACTATCCTGGTATCGCGAAAGAGTAAAGAAAGGGGTTGAAAAGAGTTTACGAATTCGGATTGTCTGTTGGTCTGTCTGTCCGTGCTCTAATTCGCGTAAATATAGTATGATTTCCATGCAATTCATATATGTTATTGAAGTTTACTATGCCATGTTCGATATTGAAAATTAATTGTGTAGCACTTATACTTTTTTACAGGGACTCTCAATGGAAGTCCGTTACATTACAGTGTATGGGGAAAAATCATTCGATGTTTATTTAAATGATTTACACAATTTCAATTATTCATGCAATTTTAAACTTATTGAAATTGATATATATCACTGAGGTGCACTACAATTGGGTTACTATAGAACAGGGGTGTCACACTGTGGCTCGACAGATACCACTAATTTTTTTAAAGAAACAGTCGGCATGTTGAATCGCAGAAAATCGATAATTTGGTAAGGCAAAGATTAGTATAATATTTTAGTGATATCCGTCGGGCTAACAGTTTGACACCCTGCGATAGAATATGGGCTGAATAGCTCTTATAGTTCCTTTACAGGGACACTCATAAGAACTCCGTTATATTACGTTCTATGGAGAAAAATCGTTTGCAGTTTATTTTAATAATGTTTCATTATTTCAAACATATTGAAAGTGATATATATCACTAAGGCGCATTACAAGAGGCTTACTGTAGAATATTGTATGTATAGCATTCATTCATCATTTACAGGGACACACAAAAGAATTCGGTACTGTCTGTTAAAGATAATAACTGGAAGTTCGTTGTCAGTTGCCGAACACGCTTTTAAAGTTAACTCATATTTTGTTTAATACTTGGTGTGTATAGTTTCTATAGATTATATACAGAACAGCATTAAAATTCTCGAGTACATTTCCGTTTATTGACTTAAATTCCAGAAGGTGAAATATAAACTGTGTTACGCGTTTCCTAACTGAACTAAAATTTAGCATTCTATGTAGCATATATACAAATCTATAGATCATATACAGAGCTGCACAAAAGAATTCGGATATTTTTCCGTTTATTGTTGGTAATTCCTGAAATTGGCTTTTAAAATATGTTAAGCGTTTTAAAAATTGTTTACTTAGATATCATCTTTCACATTATTAAATGGCAAAGACTTGTAAAATTATTTTGGAAATGTTGTAAAGAGTTTCATAATCTATGATTGACGCATTTTTTTTTTCTTTCTTGTTATTCATCTCTTGGCGATTACGTGACGTAGAAGTTGCTCAGAATTCTTAAATATTCCTATCAGCCCTTCGAAATTTTAAGCAGTGTACCTATCTTGGAATTAATATGTAGAAAGTTTTAATTATAGTCATCCGACGATAGTTTGGTAGGTGTACGTCATAGTTGCCAAGTCTCCGGATTTTTGCACACCAGTAAATTTTTTAGAGAAAAGGTTGTTCTTTTAAAATCGCAAAATGCTCCGATTAAATAAAACAACATTTTCTGTTCTAAATTACTGGTATCCAAAAATCCGGAGACTTGGCAAGTCTGGTGTACGTATATAGTAAATTTATATAAAATTATTAGTTCACCCATAGATGCTAGTATCTCTTAATTATTCTGGAGCCTCATCCAAGACAAAAATGTTCAAAACCGGGAAGTGTATATAAGAAAATGTGTCCTCTTTCTATAAGATACATATTAGAATTCATTTTAAAGATTTAGTTAGATAAATTTTCCGATTAATAAACATGTTTGACTTCCACTGCGTAATAATAAACACATTGACGGACAGTAGGAACAAGTGAAGTTCGAAAATTGACAGTATATGTTTTTGTAATTTTTAGAATATTAGAAGTATAGTTTTACTCTTTCTGCTTAAATAAACTTAATTTTGATTAATTCAGCACCTTTAATTAGGTTGCACTACTCCCTTCACTACCACGTCAGGGTGGCTAGTGGTCAGGGGAAAATACAATAAAAAAATTTGATAAACACCAGTATATTCTTATAGAAAAATTTATGTTGTTTATTCGATCAAATAATCAATTTGAATTTTTCTATAAGAATATACTGGTAAAACTCATTTTTTTACTGTATTTTTCCCAGACCACTAGCCACCCTGCACGTGCATACTGAAGCTGCAACTCGTATAACAGGTGGAAAACGAACTTTAACCTAAAAAATTGTTTCCAAAACATGACACTGGGATTCTACTTGTACGCCGGTAAATGCACATTTGTGCTGCTATAGCCGTAGTGTCTAAAAACGACCTTTTCGTTTTGGGCGGCTATAGCCGTCATGCCACATTGTGAACTTCGCTTTGCGGCTATAGCCGCAAGTGTCCGTCAACGTGTTAAGACATGTTGGCATCTATGCTTATCCCATTATAACCGCAATTATTTTTCTCTTAAAAATGGAACAAAACTCATTTCACACCACTTTTTTGAATAGAAATTTGGTAGATATTTAATCGGGGAGTTTTTGATAAAAAAAAAAGTACTCTGCTTCAGAATTACTGATGTGCAAACTACAAAATGGTATGAGCTGTGGTGTTGCTTTAGTAATTCTCTGATCTGTACGAACCTTCTACATGTGTTGTAAACTGACTTACCGTAATTTTCCGTGTTTAACCTTTCTTTGCATGAGTTTTTCTTTTACAATTGTTTTTTTATACATATATTAAATATTAGACACCAGAAATTTTAAGATAGATTTTTAACTTTGTTCAGCAACATAGTTCACGGGAAATTTACTAGATTAATATTTCTATATAAATATAGTGGTGGCGAAGAAGTTGATTTATTTATTAAAAGTTAAATAAACAGTGATGGAAATTTCCATCACAATGCAAAGAAGGGTTAAGCGGTGGCTAAATTAAGTCGGTTTCAATTTTATTTAATAAATAAAGTAAAGTAAGATCAAATTAGAAATAGGTTATATTTTTTAAATTAAAATTTCTGGTCGGAAACACTTTTATTTGAGCCGCGTCTTACACGGCGGCTATTACGGTACTCAAAATAATATAGAAAGTTTGATCAATTTTTCTCGTGAAAAAGAAATTTACGCATAACAGGCTGTACATGGCTTGAAATTCAGTATGTTCGTTTGCCGCTACCATGTCAAACTATTGAATATGAAAAAAATGCATTTTTCCTCACTTTTAAAAATAGGCCTATTGTCACCACTAAATTTTATTAGAAATCTTAGTCTAGTAAAAATTTAATACAACTTCTGTTTCGAACAATGAAGTTTGGTCTTTATTTTTACTGAGAGATGCCGAATTCATACCGGATATTTCCGGAAATTTTTTTCACTTTAAGTGATCACGAAATGTCTGTCATTAAATAAAGCCAAAAATTCTATTTGAAATTTCTGGTATGGATTTGAAATTTGCGAATAGAAAAGGATGCCTAACTAGCAACCCTGCTGAAGAATACCGTAATTTCCGGCGTATAATCCGCAGCTCAAAGAGTCGTTTTTCTACCCAGAAATTTTATTCAATAATTGTAGTTAAATATTTACAGCGATCTTTTAAGTTACATTTTATAAAATAATATTTCTAGGGCGAAAAACGACTCTTTGAGCTGCGGATTATACGCCGGAAATTACGGTACTATTAAAATTTTGTAGTGACAATCGGTCCATTTTTAAAAGTAATGAAAAATGCATTTTTGTACATTCGATAGTTTGAGATGGTAGCGACGATATAACCTCATTGAAAGAAATACTCTGAAACCATTTGCGTACTGAGTGGATAGAAGGGATCTACAAAAAAGGGGGTTATGGCTACTACCATTTTTGTACGGAACATTTCACTTTATTTAATTGCATGATTATGCTATTAAATAAAGTGAAAAATTTTGCACCCAAATATTGTTATCCATAAACCTCTCTTCGGACAACATCACTGATTTTAAAGTTTGATTGTATTTTTTTGTAATTAATAGTTCTGTACAAAAATATACAAACTTATCTTCAGATATCCTGCATTCCAAGTATGAATGGGAGAGTTATCAAGCTGAAAAAAAGAAACATGTTCTGTGCAGAGGCGTAGCGTCAAGGGGGGCACGGATCACTTTACTACCAGTATTTTTATATACTATATTTGGCCTTATTTAATTCATACCATTCAAAGATTAAATAAGGCTAAATGTAGTATATAATTATACTGGTAGTAAAATGATCGTGCCACCTCTGACGCTACGCCTCTGGTTCTGTGCTAATATTAAAATAATATCTTCAACTATCGTAATTAAGCTTTGAGCTAGCAGCAATTTTTGAGCTAATTTTATAAATTTATAAATTTTTGTGCTATGGAATACAGTGTAGTTGGAGGGTGTCTTCGTAAGTCAGGGTCAGAATGCGTATGTTTCTTACCCTTTTGTACCTCTATCTTGGAATAAAATTTATTCATCGTCTTATTTGACTGCTGAAAATTTGTAATAAATTCTGGGATTAAATAATGATCGTTGGAAATTCTAAGGAGTTTTCGAACTCTGCAGTGTTAATCTTTTGTAAGTCATTATTTCTGGGTACTAATTTTTACTTTTTTAAATTATTGACTTCTGGGTTGGAATACCGCCATCAGCGTGAATTATTTTCTGCTACTAAATAAGGCGAGAATCACGATTTGAGATAGGTGCAGGGATGAGATTTCTCCGCTTTTTTCCATACCAGTATAATCTTAGAGAAAACGTTGTTCTGTTAAATCGCAGAATGTTCCGATTACATAAAAAAAAATCTGTAAGATTATACTGGTATGTAAAAAACCGGAGAAATCTCATCCCTGGATAGGTGATACTTAAAGCAATAACCGAAGACACAGTGTAACAGTGTTCAGTGTGGATAGTGGTCTTTACCACTTTACTTAATTACTAATATTTTCGAATAGTAATCTTCTTTTTATTTCAACAACGAATTATTTTATGAAATAAGGCGAAGGCACTATTCGGAAATAGTAATTATCAAACTTAAGGACTGTTTTATATTCAGTAAAATCTTAATCGTTTGCACTCCACTGACACCTATGCGGTGACATACTAAGTTTAATCCACAAATGCCACAATAGCGCCGGAATTTTGAAAGAAAATTTTCTTTTTGTTATTTATACGAGCAAATGCTTTAACTTATTTTTAAATAAATCTGATCGAAAATTCAGGTGCTAATGTGACATTTTGGTATTAAAATTAGTATGCCACCGTATAGGTGACAGTGGAGTGGGAAAGGTTAACCCTACAGTGCATACTGTAGCCAATTGGCAACACTTTCTATTTAACTTTTAATAAATAAATCAAGTTCTTTGCAACCACTATATTTATACAGAAATATTAATCCTGTAAAAATAACGTAAATATGCTCCTAAACAAAGCCATTAAATAATAAGCCCAGTCAGATAAATGGGAAACTTTTCGCAAGTTGAAAATAGCGCCATCTAGCGGTTGGGAGTGCTGCATTCGGCACCAAGAATATTTTAATAAAATTTGCTTCTAAAATTAAAGCTTAAAATAAGGAGTTCATATTTTCTAAGAAAGCCGTTTGTAAATTCCGGTGTCAGTCAGTAATTTCACATTTTACGAACATAATTTGTCTGTGCCGGAAAGGGTTAATTGCATAGTGATGTAAATTTCCATCACTTTTTATTTAACTTTTAATAAATAAATCAACTTCTTCGCCACCACTATATTTATATAGAGATATTAATCCAGTAAATTTCCACATTTTTTTTTTCATCATAGTGTTAGATTTAATGTAAAAGATCCCAATAATTAGCAAGCTCTTAAAGGAAGTGCAAAAACAAAACATCGATAAAAATCGTGTAAAATATCGATATAAATAAATCGTATCGTTTCTCTGCGACCCACTTCTGTTTTGTCCTCCTTCCGCAGCAGAGGTTTGGCGCTAGTGTGTCGCTAACAAATTTAACACTATCTGACTGGGCTTATTATTTAATGGCTTTGCTCCTAAATAAAGTTAAAAATCTATCTTAAAATTTCCGTTGTAGAATTCTTAATATAAGTATAAAAAACTAATTTCTAAAAGAAAAATTCATGCACGGTAGAGTTAATATTCTCTGAAGGAAATTTTTATCATCTGTACAAAAAGGTTTTGCTTTTAAAAATGCAGTAATTTTAATTTTGATTTTGATGCTTTTATATAGTGTTCATTTCGTTCCTACTATGTTTATTCCACGACACTGTTTTGATAACTGCAAAATATATTAAAAAATTTTTTAATATATATATATTTTTTTATCGGTATGAAATGTTTTTTTAATGTAAGCCCTATACATTTATTTATAATACAAATTTTTTTTTATAAAATTTCAATTTTTAAAATAATGAAGTATTTATAGAGTATGGAAAATATTATTGAATTGATAAAACAAATCTAAATTAAGAACAGCTTTGTACAAAGGATTTTTCAAAATAGCATTTGACAATAAAAATATGCATTTGATATGAAAATTTAGAATTTTTCTTTTGCATTTCTTTGGCAACTATCATTTTTCCAACTTTACTCAAAACTTCTTTCAAATGAGGCCGAATTTTTCAAATTCTTCCGTCGTAACACAGGAGAATAAAATAAATCCATTCGTAAATGTTGAGATTTTGTAAGACTAGGTGCGAATTTAAGTGTCATTTTCTGGATCATGATATTGATTACCAATACTTGGAAATTTACATATATTTTAAAGTATTCACCGTTACTAAGAATCTATATAAAAGTAAAAGTAAATTTTACTTGGATGGATATATTTCTTGTTTTAATGAAACATTTTATTTTTAACCTGGGAATTGTCAGGGATACCCAGACAACAAAAGGGTTTTATTTTGTCACAAATATTTCGAATTAGTAAACATCTCCTCATTCATTCGCAGACAAATTCTGTGATAAAAAAATCTCATGATTTTTATTCGAAAGTAATTGTGACAAATGTAAATATTGTACGCTTCCAGAAACTGTAAAACCGACTACTCCCGGGATAAATGCAATACATTTGTCAATACACTAAAAATTGGATTGCACTACATTTTTGCCTGAAAGACGTTTGCCACCAAAATTTTCTAAAGGTAAATTTCGCATTATTTATTCCCAAAGTTTCTGTCATTGTGTAAAACAAATTATTCTATTCTAAAACAGTGGTAGCTTATTTGTCCGCAGGTGGTGCAGCTACAATTTTAAGGAATAATTTAAAATTTTCTTTTTATTTTATTGTGAATGCTAGTTTTTTTTTTTAAATAGAAAATTCATTTTTATATTCATATGAGTGTAGGTCAGTAATTTCCGTCATGTATTTGGCGAATTGAAAGGTTTCTAACCTAATTTGGATATTTATGTACATTGTACTATTACATATTACATAAGAAAAAATAAATCGGTCAAGTACGAGTATAACTCGCGCTCCAATAGTTCCGTACATTAAATTTATTAATTAATAAAGTCCTACTACCCCTATTCTTTTTCCATATTTTTTCGGAAATAGGAGGAATGGGGGGCATATATTTCCGGTATACATTCGACGATATGTCTGAAAATATAATACCTAAAATTAAAACGAATATAGTTTTGAGTGCGATGTTACGAGACCTCTAGAACGTATCCTACACGTAACATAAAAAAAAATTCTTTTTTTCAAGTAATTTAATTAATATCTCGGCTAATTATCGAATATAGTTCTGGAAAATCATTATCAAATATCCTTGGAAGGTTCTGCGACAAAAGATATCTCGAGCGCCCGTCAACTTCCCCGCTGACTGCAAGAAAATTAATTTTTGTGCGTAACAGAAAAGTGCGTTTTTCTGAAAGTCAACCATGTCTAGAAAAATCGCTATAGTATTTCTGCAAGGCCTAAATACACTCCAACTACCCCTATTTTTTTCACAATTTTAGTTTCAGTAGATTTTAAATAGAGAGGGGGCATATTCTTCCAGTGCATTTTCGAAGATATTTCTGAAAATATAATATATAAAATTAAAACAAATATATTTTTGAGTTCGATATTACGAGATCTTTCACACAATACCCCACACGATATACAAAAAGAATTTTTTTTCATATAGCTTAATTAGCCCCATAATTATTTCCTAAACATACTTGTGAATGGCTAACAATTTGAACATATGTGGGTATAAAGGCTTTACAACTTTCCCAAATTTTAACTTTCCACGTTCCATAGTTTACGAGAGAAAGGGCTGTGACAGACAGACGGACAGACACACATACCTGCCAACATCGCACTAAACTTCCGTGCAATGTAGGTTAATTTAACCACGGTTAAACACGTATCAAACCAGAATTTCTTTTATGAAATGCAATACAATAAGTTTTACGTAAGAACATGATATATGATTACGAAAGAACTAAATACCGTAAATTCTGGCGTATAATCCGCGGATCAAACAATTCTGTTTCCACCCAGAAATTTTATTCAATAATTAAAGTCAAATATTTACAGCGATCTAGTCAGTAACATTTTATAAAATAAAATTTCTGGTACGAAACATGCTCGTTTGATCCGCGGATTATACGCCGGAAATTACGGTATATATTATTTTTCAGATATATTTTCTGGCTAGAAACGTCTTTAACCTGGATCAAATTAACTTACATTGTACGGAAGTTTAGTTGAAAGTTGGCAGGTATGGACACAAGAGTGATCTTATATTGGTTTCGTTTTTACTTTTTAAGTACGGAACCATAAAAAGTTAAAACATATTTTCAAATTTTGATCTACATACTCACACTTTACAGATCGGGTACACCAAAAGTTCGTTAAAACTTTAAAAATTTAATAAAAAGAAACAAATATTGCTAACTATTTGCGATTTACTGGAATGGGATTAGAGAGAGATCGGATTTTTTTAATAACAAAAAATGAATATTTGGTAATACATAGTTACCGGTCCACGGCGCTAGGATGCATACATTGTTAAAAATGTTGTGCTGGGTTGTACCAACGTTTGGTGCTGCAGTACCTGCAAATATAAGATAATTAAACACAGCACAATTTTTTAACAGTTTAATATGAAGCAGATGTATGCAAATTAGGCTTATAGTAAAAGATATCCTCAAAGCCTCTGACATCAAAGCCTCTGACAAACTTCATTTTAGCAACACATGAAACTCGTCTTTTTCTCGTATTCAGTCATTTTGTCCTGCAGAACATTCGCAATGCGCCTGTTGCGGATGTCTGTCATAAAGCGTAAAAAAACAAATCACTATGCAGAAATTCCGGTATCTTTGTGTTTTATTTAATAAAAATTGGCCAACTTGGCCACTGTGCAAAATTTCTGAACTGATGATTTCCCATATAAATTGTGCATTTGAAAAACATGAACACAAAAAACTGTAAAATGGTAATATAAAAAAAAAACGCTGGAATATATTCCAGTAAAAAAAAAAATACTATCGTTATTTTATCTGCTTGCGCAACAGTCATTTTGTGGACATAATGCGTTAAAATGAAGTATTGAGTTGTTCGGACAGTTCCTTCCGTTTAGGAAAACCAATTCGCAACGGAAACTTCTGCCCGTCAATTATTAGACATTAGATATCGGAATTAATGTCTAATAATTAAACGATAGAATTTTCCGATACGAACCAACTTTCCCAAACAAAAAGAGCTTTTCGAACAATCCAACAGTTTAGAACTAGAATGCCCACAATTTGACTTAAGTCATAAAAATGCATTTGAAAACAGAAATTTGTTTTAATAAAATGTAAATTATTTCTGTGCGACTTATGATCTACTTCGCTCTAATATTTTGGGAGCGTTTCTTACACTTTTACACATAAATTAATTTTTATTTAACACTAAACATAACAACAACTAGACATTTGACCGGTACCAAATGAAAGTATATCGATTCGAACCAGAAATTTCTTTATAAAATAAAAAAAATCTAAATCACACAGAAATAAGTAAAATAACAGCTTAAATATTTTTAAATAAAAACTGTGGTGTGAAATAATTTGAGAAAACCTGAGGATGTGTAGTATGGATATCGTCCCTAACATGTCAAACTATCGAATGTGAAAAAATGTATTTTTTATTACTTTTAAAAATGGGCCGAATTCCACCACTAAATTTTAATAGTATTCCTCCCCGTCTGCTGCTTTTTCATTCTGAAATTTTGAATCCATACCAGAAATTTTAAATAGAAATTTTTGCTTTATTTAATGACAGACATTTTGTGATTATTTCAATTAAAAAAAATCTCAAAATTTCTGGTAAGAATTCGGCATCTCTAAATAGAGAAGAAGGTCAAACTGGCAACCCCGTTATTTACAGAAATTTTATTAGCATTTTTACCAGGCAAAGTATTCTAATAAAATTTAGTCGTGACAATTCGTCCATTTTAAAAGTAATGAAAAATGCATTTTTTCATATTCGATAGTTTGACATGGTAGCGACGATATAACCTAAATTTTTAAATTAAGTTTTTATATTTGCCCAACATTTGTCTATTATAATATAGCAGCACAGTGTTTCCAGTGGGCTACTTTTTATAATTCGATTTTCTTGATTGCCCCCAGATTTTTCAGAAAGTAAAATTTGTTTATTTAGTTACAGATTAAATAAGGCTAAGGCAAGGCGAATTATATCATTTCAAAAAAGTGCTACCAATCAAACAATCTGAATAAAAAAAAGTAACCCACTGGCAACACTGTATCAGCATCGAATTTCCAAATGTTCTTTTTCATACTTAAAAAAATTAACTTTCTATTGCGTTTTTGACATCTATAACTATATTATATATAACATAAATTAATTTATATTTAACACTAAACCTAACAACAACCAGACATTTGACCGGTACCAAATGAAAATATATCGATTCGAACCAAAAATTTCTTTATAAAATAAATAAAATCTAAATCACACAGAAATAAGCTAAATAAACACCCGTAACAAAATCACCCGCAAGAGAAAATTAATATATATAACACATCGGCTGACATCGGTCTGGCACACAGATGGCACTGCAATCGCCGAACCGATACTTTTTTTAGTAAATACTAACCTTTAAAGGGTAGCAGAAAAAATGTCATGAAGATTCGCCGTGTGGATAAAACGTTAGAGTGGTTTCAGTTGAACGACATTGTCGATAAACAAAAAAATGGATAAACAAGAATTCCAGAATTGTTATTTGATAGAAAAAAACACCGTTCAAACAAAAGTTTGGCTTGATAAGCGTTATCCGGACACTGCACTAAGTAAATCAACGATTATTGACTGGTTTACTGAATTTAAACGTGGTCGTACGGACATCAGTGATGCACCACGCAAAAGAGGTGGTTAATCCAGAAAACATGAAAAACGTCTACAAAATCGTTTTGGAGAACCGTAAAGTGAAG
The DNA here is from genome assembly GCA_963931845.1 of Maratus michaelseni. NCBI lineage: Eukaryota > Metazoa > Arthropoda > Arachnida > Araneae > Salticidae > Maratus > Maratus michaelseni. Next base: position 166,025,480 of record OZ007586.1, read on the forward strand.
TTGCAGGAGATAGCTCAGACTCTAAAGATATCCAAGGAACGTGTAGGTTCTATTTTTAATGAACATTTGTCTATGAAAAAGCTGTTGTCAAAATGGGTGCCGCGCGTGTTGACTTTTGACCAAAAACAACAACGAGTCAAAGATTCTGAGCTCTGTTTGGAGCTTTTCGTTATAAAATTATTTTATTTATTATTAAATTATTATTATTATTTATTTTTTTAATATTATTATTAAATTATTGTTATTATTATTAAATTATTGTTATTATTATTAAATTATTATTATTAAATTATTATTATTATCTTTAAATTATTATTATTTATTATTAAAGTTGTGTTATTTATTAACGTTATAAATTTATAAAGTTATAAAATTATAAAGTTATGTTAAAAAGTTGTGTTTTCTTTATTAACACGGGAGCTTATCAGCCCATGTGTTATATATATATATATTAATACACTTCACTTTCTTTTAAATATATTTTCAATTTTTCATTATAATAATTTTTTGTACGTTTTGATATCCATAATACGGGGAAGTACAAGAAAAATATTTTCTCTGATATTTTACCATCAACTTATCAAGAATGTCAATTAATTATAGATTTTCAATATATTTCTAAATGTATAAATTTCGCGTGAAATGTTGATTAATGAAATGCGCTTGTTCCAGCGATCGACATTTAGAACAAGCATGATATGTCATTAATGCATTTTTGTAAAGTTAAAATCAATATTATTGATAATATTGCATAGATCCTAACGTAAACACAACAGCGGTTTTTTGAATAGAAATATAGATTTAAGTGTAAGTGAACGGATTCAAATAATTTTCCTATCATTTTAATAACAGAACACGATTTTATTTTTTGGTCTAATGACGTTGTTTTTGGTACTGTTTCATTTGCTTTCATCGTAGCTTCGATATTTTGCAGTGTTGCTCGAATTGAGGATTTTTTTGTTCAAAGTATATTTTTACTTTTCTTACTATATTCTTACTATATTACTATTTTTAATACAGCCTGTCTGAATAATTTAGGTATACTCTAAATTATTATAATATTATTGAAAGGAGAAATATATGAAATAATTCCCTATTAAATATACGAAAATGTAATTGAAATGAAACATAGCAGAGATAAAATAGTTTCATCTGCATTATTTATTAAAAATATAAGCCTTTTTATATATATATTTTAAAAAATCTGTCTCAAATGTTTAGGCACATTAAGAACACGTTAATCAATGCTGGATTGGTTTCACCAAACTAACCGCCCCTACAAAGAAACCCTTTCCTGATTCGCATTTCTTCAATTTACTTTTTATTTATTTTTTTATACCGCTGACCAGGCCCCTACCTGCCCGGCTTTTGCTTAGCTTAACGAGTTGATACCTGGCAACGGGGCAAGGATTCGCCTGCTCTCCGATTGGCGAAGATGTGTTTGTTAAATCTATAGGCCGACGTGGCTTCAGTGCTTCTTGTTGCTTTTTCTTAGTTGGATTGTTGCTATTTGATTGTGGCAGGTTCAGCACTGCGCAGTGTAGCGAAGGCATGTCGGACGGATGTGAGATGCTGGGATATTTATTATTTCCTCGTTGCATCGCTCATCCATACGTCATGCAATCGCTAATGTCTCGTAATTTAGAACCTTGATCTGATGATCACCTGACTAGGCACTCCCAGAGGTGTAATTCACAGGTAACGTGGAGGTCTTTACACCCACGACGGATTTTACATGCACCGGGCGCTATTGGCGTACATGATTTTCAATTTACTTTGGTTATTTACGATGCCGAAAGTTACGGAATTCACAAAAGACTAAATGTTAAAGATACTTAGGATGATTTACATTCGTTATTAAAATTTCTGGAAAATTGAAATCAGGGTTATACAGAGCACTTGTTAGCAATAACAATTTAGACCTGAAGCCAAGCTGCTGGAGTAACAAGTATTTAGAAATATCAAAATATTGCAAGATTCTTGTAAATGCCAATTATGTCCATAATGTAAATTAAAAATACTCTCTCTGTCAATGTCTCAAGGGACACAATACATAGACGCAAAAGAAAGTGGAAGAACATTATTTTAAAGAAAATGCTTTGTAAACTGATTCTAAAATCACCATAAATAGGCCAGAAAGGATTGATCCCGAACGTACATATCGTACGGTGGCAAGCGGCTTTCAGCGGCGAAAATAAGTGGAATATGGATTGTCTTGGTGGCTGGAATTGGTCCTGGCATGCTTTCAGGAAATAGCCACGTATTTTCTATGTTTCTATATTTTTCAAATGTTAAAAATCATATCCAAACTGCAATCATTATATGAACAATCTAGGAAGAAAAAATTTAACCCTTTTTATGATAAAAAGTTTCTACAACTAGTTTGGCTACGAATTTATTTTAGAGTCCTTCGCAACTTTTTCGTTTATTTATTGAATGATCGTCGTATTCCTATTCGCTCTGCTATATCTCACATATACTAGATATTTTATACGTGAATCTACTTAAGCGTTTAAGGGTACAGTGGACTTTGAAATTCGCGAAATTTCATCAAAAAATCGATTTTTCATTTTTAATGTAAAAATTATATACATAATCGTACCTACCAGATGCAATTTTGTTTTTCAAATATGTTGATTTTTGCCGGAGTTATAGCCATTTTAATTTTAACAGCTAATGCGCCACGCCTCTTTGCTTACATTTCCGCCATTTTTTCTTCTTTCTCGTCGTAGGTATACGTAATTTAAAAGCTGGGAAATAATGCTTACATGATTTTCTCGTTCTTACTCCCTATAATTTTCATAAACTATATATATTTCTTTATATTTGGCAACAAAGTATTTTAACTGTGACCTAACCTGGTTGTTTACGCGTATGTTTACCTCGTTTGTTTTCGTATGTAAATTTCGTAACAGTTCTTTCTGGTTGTAATTTTAGTTTAAAAAAAGGTTCTCTTAAGAACAAGAACTGCGTGTTGTTAACAAAATTGTTTTTTAGAATTTTTTTCTTAGGGTAATTTACTAAATTATGCTTTTAATTTGTTTGGTTTCTATATGCATTTGTAAACATGCATTGCAACAGTTCAAAATATCGAAATCCTAAAAGCCGACAAAAAAAAAAAAAAAAAAAAAAAAAAAAAAAAAAAACTCGAAAATTTTCTAAGCCTCTAAATAAAAAATTTAAAATTAAATTAATCAACAATTTCTAATTTTCCAAAATAAATACATTTCAACCAACATCGTGTTAGAGTACACGCAATTTCCCACGAAATAATAAAAAAATAAGTACTCTGACATTTTCTAAGTCCCCAAATTAAAAATTAAAAAATAAAATTAATCAAATTTCTAATTCTCCACATATAAAACTATTTCAACTCATATCGTAGTCTAGCACACAATTCTCCGCGAAAGAAAAAAAAATACCGTAATTTCCGGCGTATAATCCGCAGCTCAAAGAGTCGTTTTTCGACCTAGAGATATTATTTTATAAAATGTAACTTAAAAGATCGCTGTAAATATTTAACTACAATTATTGAATAAAATTTCTGGGTCGAAAAATGACTCTTTGAGCTGCGGATTATACGCCGGAAATTACGGTACTCGGAAAATTTTTAAGTCCCCAAATTAAAATTTAAAAAAAAAATTCTACTTCAGCAAAATAAAACTATTTCAACTAACTTCATGTTAGAATACACTCAATTACCAAAAAAAAAAAAAAAAACTTTAAAATTTTACAAGTTCCCAAATTAAAATACATCAAAAAATTCCTCTTATCTTACAGTCCACCTCCACCTCCACCACTCAGGACCGGCACGGTCATCTCCATACCTTCACCAGAGGCGTAGCGTCAAGGGGGGCACGGACCACTTTACTACCACTATTTTTATATACTATATTTGGCCTTATTTAATTCATACCGTTCAAAGATTAAATAAGGCTAAATGTAGTATATAATTATACTGGTAGTAAAAGGATCGTGCCCCCCCCCCCCCTGACGCTGCGCCACTGACCTTCACCACAGTGTACCACCTCCACAGTGCAAGCTGGCAGGTGGCGCAAAACCCCCATTATCATGCTACTCAAAACAAACAAAACTGCTATATAAGTTATTAATTATATTATATATTTTACTTGTACCGGAAATTGTTTCAATATATATTTTTACAAAATTTACGAACAATTAAATCATTAAAACCTGTTTTTCTCAGAATAAATATTTTTACGGGTTTCATGACTTTAAAATGTCCCATGCGCAACACATTACTTTCAGTTTTATTGAAACTTCTCAGCAATGTTCTTTATACCTGTGTAAATATTTGTTACTAAAAATAAACTTTATTACACGTATTTAAATTTGAAAATTTAAGAGTAATATAAAAAACTTGATTAAATTTTAATGAAAAAATTGAAAAATTCAATTTAAATGAATTTTTTAAAGTTTTTTTTAATATAACTTGCTAAAATTTGGTAGTAAGTTTTGTTTTTGTGTATTCAAGGATGATTATATGAGATTATTGTAAATGTGTCTAAAATCTGATTGTGCATGGAGCATTTTGAAATCTGGCAATTTTAAAATTTTAAAATTTAAATATCTCAAAAAAATTTTAAGATATTTTCAACAAATTTTCTGTACTAAAATATTGGTGTCCAAAATGCCGGAGACTTGGCAACTCTGATAGTAAATAAATATATATCATGACATTTTAAATTTCAAAATCAGACCATAAATATTTTATCATAATGGAGAACAGAAAGTGAGCTTTCAGAAAAATAGTTATGATGGGAAAGAATGGGTACATAAAATTGATAAAATTGTGAATTTTGAAATCCTTCTTGTGATTGTGTTATCCACAAAACTTTAGTGTCTGAAACATTTCTTCTATTCTTTACGTGTTATTACAATCAATTATAAAATGTGTGTCAATTCTATCAATTGTAATAACAAGTATGAGAGTATCTTCAAGATGTTTTGAAATACAGACGATATCAGGGATGTAAATTGACAAGGAACATCAAATACGTCTGTTTCATAAGCTAAATTATGTGAAATAACTAATTATTATTACGGACTGTTTTTCTTCCTCCATATGAATAGAATCTCCCTCAATTTTTTTTTAATATAAGAGATATGTGTTACAACAAGGGTGTCAAACTGTGGCTTGCCTGATACCAAGAAATTTTAAAAGAAATAGTCGATTTCTTGAGTCGCAGAAATTTGATGATTTGTTACGGAAAAGTTTACTATAAAATGTTAGTGGCATCCGGCGGGCCACAGTTTGAAACCCCTGTGTTACAATGTAGGTAGAGGGTATATCGTGATTTTACATATGATTCAGTGGATCCTTGCGAATAAATGATTGGGAAACACTGCAATAGAACAAAATGTACTTTATTACACGGCATTTGGAGCATCATAGAGGCACCTGAGTGGAGATTTCTACACGACAATGGTTCAATCCGCAACTCACATAGTGCGAAACTGTGGCTTTCCCTCCAAAATGTTAACGTTTAAGATTGGCCAGCTTTAAGCTCGAATTTGAAGCCAATTGCAATATTTGACGTATCTTAAGTCGTGAACACCGAGCCGTGAACACTAAGCTTACGTGCTGAACTAAATGGCGTTTGTCGTAGACGGATTCTTTTCGGTCCCTCAAATTTGAATACTAATAATTTCTAAAAGTTTTCTATACCTTATTTTCTTGAGATCAAATAAATCAAAGATACTTTTTAGAAATTACCGTAATTTCCGGCGTATAATCCGCAGCTCAAAGAGCCGTTTTTCGACCCAGAAATATTATTTTATAAAATGTAACTTAAAAGATCGCTGTAAATATTTAACTACAATTATTGAATAAAATTTCTGGGTCGAAAAACGACTCTTTGAGCTGCGTATTATACGCCGAAATTACTGTACTAGTGTGAAAATTCAGGGGACTGTACAAACGATTAAAAAATTCCGCCTACGACAGACGCCATTTTTGTGTCAGCCCGAAGGCCTTTTATTCAGGGAGCTCTGGCGTTAAATCCACAAGAATAAAAAGCAATATCACTGCTAAAGCACTAAAAGTGGTTATTGAAAAAGCATGGTACGCTCTATCACCAATAATATTTCAAAAACTAATTGACTGAAAGAAAACACGATTATTTAAAATTATTCGAAAGCGGAGGAATACAATTAATAAATAGCGTCATGTAAAAGTTTTAAAGGAATTATTTATTTCCATTGTTCCTAAACTTTTGAGACTGTACATTTAGAGACTTTTATCATTTATCTAACACGAGACTATTGGAAATTTTACTCAAGTTTTTTAAAACTATTTCTCACCAGAAATTTTATTTAAAACTACTTAACGTATTTCTAACATTGAACGTATTTCTGTGAGTTTTATATTTAATTTATTTTAAAAAGAAATTTCTAGTACGAATCGGAATATATTCATTTGGTAACCGTCAAAATGACGACTCATGGTAGTTCTAGTGCTAATCAAATATATGATAATATACCCATTTGTTTATTTTGATATCATTTCTTTGAATGATTTTACAGAATCTGATAAGTAAATAATATATTTTGTTTAGTTTTGTATTGTTATTTAATAAGTGACATTTTTATGTTGTGGAAAAATTTTTGAGACAGACTGTCACCGCATAATTCACTCCAAGGACTGTATAGTATTACCACAAATTTTTCGCCTTATTTATCTCCTTCGTGTCGAGCGTCCTTTAAATATTTTTAGTCATTTGTCACCGTATATTAAAAATAGAAATTTTTGCTCAATTGAATCACATAAATATGCTGAATAAATAATCCAAAACATATAATTCAAAATTGCTGGTATGAATATTCAAGGATTCTAAACACTTTTGGTCATGAATACGACTCGTGAAGGAGTCAACTGTAGGAAAACATTAACAATTTTAGAATTAAATAAGTTGAATACGTATTCTCCGATTTAAATACTAAATCGAAAATACCTAATCTGAAATATTGATGGTATACTATTTGGAAATTCCAAAGAGTAGATGCAATTTGTTAATCACAGAAATGTCCAATTAAATAAAGCTATGAAAACGAGTTAGAACAAAGTAGTAGATATTTGTAATAAAAAATTAGCTAATTTTATTTATATTATATTGACCTCCGAGGTTTGCTAAAAGGTTTCAGACCCGCAAAATTGGGCTTAGCAGTTTTGAAAACAAAAACAAAACTTTATCACAGACATAAAAAAAAAAAAAATATGCAATTGTTTCGGCAATAATCCGCATCACTTTAAAAATCCAAATACTGTATAAAACAGTCCAGAAGCCTTGTTTACGTACCGTATGTTGCGGCCTATAATCCGCAGTTCAGAAAATTCATTTTAGACCCAGAAATTGCATTTGATAAAATGCTACTTTCTAGATCGCGGAATTTACTTAATTTCAATTAGTAAATAAAATTTCTGGGTATAGTTGAATTATTTGAGCCGCGGATTATAGGCCGAAATATACGGTATATTGTGTTCTTATATTTCTACAACCAACCAGCAACACAAATAAGTGTAAGAACAGAAAATGTCGATTGACTGGTTTAGTATTCATTTAGGTTAATTTTCTAAACTGACGTCTATATTTTGTAGATATTTCGACGGCACGTGCACGTAAATCATTATAAATTCAGGAAATATTTGAGAAGGCGGTCTACGACAACAATACGTTTATAGGCATATTTCAGACTTTGTAAATGAAAATTGTATTTAATCTGAACTTATGTGTTTTGTGGGTAAAAACTGAAAAGTGGATATACATTAAAAATGATATTGTTATTCATTGTTAACCCTCTCGTGCTTTGCAAACTTATATGTTATTGTATTGAAAACGACCCCTAGCTAACTGTGGATACACTGTTTTCATTTCTGTATCACATGTAAACATCATATAAATCTCAATATGTTTTTGAAATACATCAATATGTATATGTAGCTATATCCTTTCCATTCATTTCAGAAATTCGATTTTGAAAAAAAAATAGTTCTACACGAGAGAACATTTTCTCAATTGTTTTCTGTTTAAGAATCTAAACAAAAACATGAGCAAAAATGTTTCTTTACTTTTTACGCTCTGCTAATAGTACGTTCACACCATATATCGTAATTTCCGGCGTATAATCCACAACTCAAATAGTCGTTTTTCGACACAGAAATATTATTTTATAAAATGTAACTTAAAAGATCGCTGTAAATATTTAACTACAATTATTGAATAAATTTTCTGGGTCGAAAAACGATTCTTTGAGCTGCGGATTATACGCCGGAAATTACGGTATTTATGAAATTTCACCCCCCCCCCCCCCCCACCACCTCACAAACCATTTTAAAGCTATTTACAGCCACTAGCACTTTTTCTATCTGTAGAGATTTACTTCAAAGTTCGTATTAACTTATGCGCATGTGCGCACTTCCGATTTGTTCATATCTCAAACATAATGACGTTCAATGAGTTTAATCAGGTGAGTTTTGCTGTGTGGGGTAAATGGCGTACTACCTCAAAAATTGAGGGTGTTAGAATGACAGCAGAGTAAGTCAATATTTAGTAATTTGAGAAATGATGGGTTTTGTGAAACTTGTCGTATAGCCGTTGCATTAAGTGGTCCAACTTGTTTTGTCCACTAACGACTCCCTATGTGAACTATGACTTATTTAATTGTCGCACTAAACAGAAATTAATATATGTTCACTGAAAATATGGTTACCTAGATTTTTCAAATTTTTGACTTACTCCACTGTAATTCTAACTCCCTCAATTGAGATGTGAGATATCTTTAAAATCCAGTGTGAACGTAGTATAAAGCGCACAAAGCTTATCATATCACAAAACAGTATAAATAACTGTTAATAATATTTTTTTATAGCTTGTAAACTTAAATCGTGGTTGTTTTGTAATTTTGTAATTTTGTAATAAATATAAGATTTAAAAAAAAATAAACAGCGTTTTTAAATTAATTTAAAAAATATCATATGCTCTTGATATTCTATTTAAAATACATTTTTACTGGAAAATATGATTTTTCTTCTTTTTAAAAATAATTCATGAAATCAAAGAGTTAATGTAGTTAATACCAAAAATTTATAATTTTTTCTAGCGCTCTGAGAGTTTTACAGAATTTTTGAGGCAAACATATAATTACTTTATATATATATATATATATATATATATATTGTAAGGGGTGCTTACTCTTCAACTACAAAATTTGAATAGAAATTTCCATGTTATTTAATCGCATAAAAGTATTACAATTCTGCGAATAAAAGTGGCGATTACAAATTCTGCGATCTAAGTAATAAATCGAAAAATTCTAATCTGAAGTATTAGTGCCATACATTTGGGAAATTCTAAAGCGTACACGAAAATAAAGTATATTTAAAGCATCTATTTCTGTAAAGTCACTACTTTATATGACACTTTCCCAAATACATAGCTGTAATAAACATGACACGTAGACGTAGCTGTAAAAATTTTGTATAACCACTATTCCCGCCAGTACTGCCAATTTGATGTCCTTTAGTATTCAGAAATTCCGAATTCATTCTGGAAATGCTTAAAAAAATATTTACTTTAATTTATCTCGAAACATCTTGTTTAAATAAAACAAACATCACTATTCGGGATTTTTAAATAAATAAAGTAGGACGCCAAACTGGCAACCCCGATTTCCAAACGTTGGGTTATAATGAATACATTTTTGGGGTGTTATTTACTGAAAACAAGAACACAGTTATAACCGGAAAATTATATTGAGAACATAAAACTGTGCATTTTATTTAGATGTATTCTTTGGTTTCAAATTGCATTAATTCTTGTTCGAGAAAATGGGTAGTCTAAAGCGACTGCTCGTGGAATCTGTAAAGCAGGTTTGCGTTTCGTGTTGTCGCGAATTTAACGTTCCATGACAATAGTAACGAGGGATGCAGTAGACACCCTAACCAGGAAACCACGCCGTTAGTGTAATAATGAAAACAATCTAAATAAGCAGCAATAGAAAGAGCATAATGAATGGTGTTTTTGACACATAAATCATTTGTTCCCGCCTTCCCGTTATCGAGATATAAAGTCTTAAAATTTGCTGATTTATTGATTTACTAGGATGGAATGAGGAGTCATTACGTTTTGAACGTAACAACATCATCAAACTCCAGTCACTCATCCATTTTTAGTTTAGTGCGATGCAATATTCCGACATGATTCGGTATGCTTGGTACAAGTCTGGGTTAGTGAAAACTAGGCCTCTTCCATTTGAAATGCCCTTGCAGTTTCGTTTTTTGCAGGAGGTATACCATTGTAATCATTGCATTAGAATTAAATTCATGAAATGTTCTTCGTGCTACTATTTTGTATGCTTCAATCATTTTTTGGTTCAGTAATATATTTGTCAATAGCATATATATCTTGTTCAAATTATATATATTTATATATCTTGTTCAAATTTTCAATCGTTAATAAAATACTTTTTACTCATCCACTCAAGTTCAAATACATTTTTTAAAGTTGTTGTTAATACTGTGTTTTCCAAATATTAATTCATTAATTAAATTTAATTAATTAATTTCAGTTTTATATGTTGGAAAAAATATCAGCACGCAGCCGACTTATTTCAGACATTAGTTCCATTTAAAAGCAGTCACTCACAAGTCTTGTTAGCGCAGTCGGTTAAGCTCTGAACTCGTAACCACAAGGTCTCAGGATCGAGCCTCGCCTGGGACGGAAGGAAATTCTTCCGTACTCGAAAATAATTTTTCTTATATAAAATATTTAGCAGGATATAAATTTAGGAATAAATACCGTCAGCGGTGAAGCATGTAGATCGCTGGAAAAAAAATTCTTTTTGACCTAAGTAGGAATTGACTTAATTTTTTTATATTACTTGTTGTATTACTATATCTAAATAGGTTTTGTTTTTTATATTAATCGGATTATTAAAATTTCTGAATCCCAACCACGTCTTTTCTCACTAAATTAAACAAATAAATTAGCAAACTTTAAGACTTTATATCTCGATGCCGAGGAGACGAGGGAAATTATTTATGTTTTAAAAACACATTTCACTATGCTCTTTCGATTGCTGCTTACTTAGATTTTTTTTTTCATTATTACACTATGGCGTGGTTTCCTGGTAAGTACTAGTACGATGTAGCTAGACCAATACTCTTTTTTGTTTGACAGCCACCACTATTTTGAAATAGTACCATCCGCTTGATTTTCAACTTAATTAATCTGTTATAAAATAAGGCGAATATTACTATATCCAAAAAGGAGTAGAAATACAGCAATCTGAATTAAAAGAAAGTAGCGGATTAGCAACACTGTCTAGTACAGCAGTGTTCCTAGTTGGATGAGTTTTTTATTCAGAATGTTTGATTGCCATAACTTTTTTGAAATACAAATCTTCGCATTATTTCATCTGTTATTAAATAAGCAAAGTATCTATTTTTAGAATGTGGTAGTAATTAAGGAATTTGAATAAAGGAGAAACCGGCACAATGTAATAGAAGAAAAAACCTGTGACTGTTGCACATAATAGCAAACATAACCATTTACAAAAATGGTTTGGTAAAATTACGAAATGGCGATTTTATTATACCTACACAAGGATTGTACGATTTTACCACAAATTTTTAATAGAGTTTTTCTATTTAATATTTAAATAGCAGAAATTGTAGAAACTACTTATAATTGGAGGTTTTGTGATACTTTTCTGCTTTTAAATAAGGAGAAACATTTTATTAAAAAATTGTGGTAAAAGCATTTGAACCCTGTTACAGAATCACTAACCGTGTTTTTCTGGCTGTATTTCTTTGATAAAAAAATTACTATAGATCAGAAATTAGAATGGTTAAAACAAAATTGGATGTATAACACATGTGTGGGAGGAATATTTAAAATTAAATTTTATGTGGGGGGTGTCAAAAAAACAATGAACCTGCCGTTATTCGCAGATATGTCGTGTATACTCCGTGTCGTATTATAGTACCGTGTCGTGTATACTCCGTGTTGTAGCCTCCGTCATATACTCCGTGTCTAACGACACGGATTCTTGTATTTTTTTAAGAATATATATTCATTTTTTCGAAATAAGGGTTGCCCACATATTAAAAACTACAACAACATCGATTTTGCAAATGGTAACACTCACTTTTGGCATATTATTTGGGTTTTTATTTATTTGGTTTAAAATTACACCAATATATCTTTCATATAAGCATACATGCCAACTTTAAACTGAACTTCCACACAATGTGAGTTACTTTGATTCAGGTTAAAGACGTTTCTATCTAGAAAATATATCAGAAAAATAATATACATTAAGTTTCATGTTCATACGTGAAACCAATATGATTGCATTTCTTAAAAAAAAAAAAACGGTTTGAAACGTGTTTCACCTCGGTTAAATTAACCTACATTGTACGGAAGTTTAGTGCGATGTTGGCAGGTATGTAAAAGGATAGTTTATTTTAGAATAGAAATTTTTTAATCTATTTTCTGGCAGTTTTCGTATTTTAGAAATTTATACAAAGGACAATGGCGTTCTAATCCGTCTTAAAATCGAAAAAAATGTTTTACTAATTCTGCAAATAGATGATCGGTGTTTTGGAATCGGATAAAATGGCAATCTAATTCAAGCACTGTATGAATACTGTACCTAAGAAAGTTACGTAATCAATTAATGAAGATTTGTTTCTCAAATTTTTAATTCATAATCCTGAGCACACAAATTCCTTAACTGTTAGCGAACAGAATTTGAATACCGAAAAAATACATACACTCAAATTATTTTAATTTGACAACATGAAATGCTTAAAGTCTGATTAGGGGATTCACAAACATAATACATTATTATTTAATTTTGTAATATTTAGAAATATTACCTATGAGTTAAAAATAAAATACCTTCATACAGTAGCGCAACTTGAACAAGTGATATAAATAAAACCAATTAAAAATTACATAACATGCACTGGTTGACAAATAAATACACTGGTAAATAAAAATTTAACGGAACCATAATTGCTAACGATCAATATTTCCGAATTTATATCAATATTTCTGAATAGTAATATTCGGCTTACGTAATACAGATATTCTGAGTTTAAATAAGGCGAAGATCGGAACTCGAAAAAAGTGGTATTCAAAGTCCCTAACACTTCGCACTTAGATGAAATCCATGTTGAAACCTGTTTTCGTGATATAAGATATATTAAGATTCTCTATAAAAAATATAAAACTACACCTAGTTTTCTTAGTTTATCAATTTATTTACGTTATTTTCAACTATTCTAAACTCATTTTATAAAGGTTTTATTAAAGCTCTTTAATGGTATTTACTTTTTCTTAAAGAGAACGCTTTCTCTCTCTCACACTCATCTTACAGGAACATTAACTATTTCTACTTTCACTTACTCAGCTTAAATGTTTGAGTATAAAATGATTATAATTCCAAGCATAAGCAGACTGTCTAATGCCACTTTAGAAAATTAAACTCATGGAGGAATAAGACTTTTAAATGATTGAAATTTCATAGTGTCTGAGTCCTTATCCGATGAACCAACTGATTAAATCTATTTAAACTTGAATAAATTGTCAGAGACTGTTAAAAAAATAATAAAAATAAACTCTTATATTCCGACGTGTGTACATAAATAAAATTTGTAGATTAAAATATATATATATATATATTGAATAAGTTGAATAAATTATCAATGACTGTTAAAAAATTAATAAAAGGAAATTCTTATATTTCGTCGTGTATACGTAAATAAAATTTGTAGATTAAAAAATTTATATATATTTAAAGCCAAAAAGGCATTTATAGAAACTAGAAAAATATCAACATCTAAAACTAGCAATTCATATGACCTGATTGTATAAGAACAACATTTTCAGTTATTACATTTATAATGAAAAGTAAGAAAATTTTAAAAGAAATAGTCATTAAGAGGAGTTCATCAAGATGGTAAAAGACAAGGCTGGTATGTTTAATACATAAGTTTGGACCGAAATGGTTTCGACCGGTGGGTAGATTGAACGCCACACCGTAGAGTATTTGAACAAAATCCTAGCCAAAATTACGTGTTATGTGTTTTAAAGTTTAAACCATTGCTATTGACTTACCATTACTAAATACATTTAATTAGTGTTATGTATAGATAAATGTATGCATTTATTTAAAAAGTTAATATATAATGCAACGTTTACATAATTGTTTACTGTTTATAAGAGAAAAGTAACTGTTGATAGGTTTGTGTTATTTACAAGTAATGTTTAATTAAATGTGGTTAATTTTACTATACATAACAGATTAATTATTTATATAAACCCATGTGTATAATATATTTATTACTTTCATTTAATATTTAGCAAAGTTGAGTTTCTATACTATGGAAATACTGGTTTTTGATTGTTTTTAATCGATTACCAGTCCCCCACAAAAAAAACACTGATGTCTAAAAATGGCAAAATATGCAGAACATTTTTTTTAAATTATTTTCTTTAAAAAATATAACCCATACGATTATAATTCAAAAATGTCCCACAAACTCAGACACAGATTTAAAAAGCTTTGAATATATTTCATAATATATTTCCAAAAATTATATATAAAAATGCTGTAAAATAACTCATTTTCAAGTTTAATTATTTTGTATTATAAGAAAAATAAAACTCTTTAAATACACATGCAAAAGTATACATTTAAACTCAATAACAGGATTCCCACTGGTACGTTTTTTGAAAACCAGTACTTTTTAAGAAAAAAATTCGTGGTAGGTTTTAGGAAACAATTGCATCAAAAACGGCCTTCTAGGTACGTTTCTACTAAATTTATAAAGAAGATTTTTCTTTAAGAAAAAATGGTATTCAAAAAGCGTATCAAGTGGGAGCCCTGCAATAAAAAACTGAAACATAAAAAAAAGACCGTCTTCGCACAAAGAAACTTTCACTTCAACTGAGGCTAGGAGCCGCCGAATATGACTCATGCTCCTGGAATAGACATAGACCGACACACTTGTTAAACAGCTATTATAAAGTATACTTTTTACAATTGTTGGGCAAATTTTAAATTTTGCCTTTTTTGCCGTGATTTTGCATATTACTGGTATATCTACAGAGCGCAGTGGAGTTGCTTTAAACTCTTGTTCAAGAATATTTACAATATAAATGTTTGCAAATATTTATGTTTTGGTAGCAAGTATGTCATCGCTATTTTCAAACAATAGTCTTGAACAAGTTGAATGGAATATGAGCGGAAAAATTTATTTATATTTGTCTTAAATTTAAATACTTATAAACATTTTTTGAATCGAAGTCAAAATCAGTTGAATAATTTTTGGGCTGCGAAAAAATGTTTTCCTGGGAGTAGATTTCATACTGCTAGATCAGAAGTGTTTTGCGCAGAAAACTGCAGATAAGAATGACTTCGAATAGAGGGTACTTTAACAGAATATATACGTAAGCATACAGTGGCGTATCTAGTGTGGGTGTCCACTGATATCAAAAAGTTATTTTTGTCTTGCTTAATCGCTGACAATTTTGCGATTAAATTAAGCGTAGTATATGTCTTTAAAATATTGGTGTCGAGACTCTAGATGCCAACCCTTCTGACGCCTTTGGAAGAATAAATGAAACGTAACTATTGTAGCTAGTTTTTGGAAGACCCCACAGGATTTTGTACTTTATGGCTTCCATAATTTTATCTATTTACGACACTCTATCTATACACAAATGCTCACCGAATTATCTGTTTTCGATATAGGTGCATCCCCTTGCAGCTGGGTTTCAACGCTAATTTATTTCATTTTACTGATTTTTTTTTCAACATAGAACACAACAATATACGATATATGGAAATCACCCCAATATCAAAGTAAACGCATTCGTGGCCACATAATTTTGTTTTATAAAAAGTAAGCATCTCTTACGGGCATGGTACTTGATTAAGCCTAAGGCGCTTAATGTAATGACGGGATGACTCACGCCGCCATTTTATTCCCCGTAGGAGGAGAACGATTGGCCACGCCGCGTTGCACAACAATCGCTGATTCGTCTATGTGGACATCAAAATGCTTGGTGATTCATCTTGTATAATAGTACACCAATTTAGCCCATTAACTGCAAAAATTAAAAGTATAGGTTTTCAACTTTATCCTTGAAAGTCGTTTGCCACCCCGAATTCTGAAAAGTAATCGTCATTTTATTTAATCGCACATTTTCTAGCATTAAATAAGGTAATTTATTAATTATGTTATAGTGATGCATAGATAGGTAATTTAAGCATGTGCGCTTATTTTGACCGTTGCGTCAACGCAACACCACTGGGTAATGTGCTGAAAAATCTATTTAATGTGATTATATTTACACTTACAAAAGTGGAGATATAATACTGATATTGTTTCTAATTTATGAATTTATAAGCACGGTACATTGGTTTTATGATAACGAATATTAAGTATATTTTTAAAAAATAATGTAACATCGATATTATAAAAATAACGCCTATAGGAAGAATTACGGATACACAAATGATGTGCATTATTGTATGTTTTCGAGAATTAACTACTTACAGTTTCGTATTTATGTATGAACTTTTAAGAACTATTGTATAACCCCTTGCAGGGCACCGGTATATTATATATACCACTTAATTTTAATTCCAAAATGCCACAATGACACAGAATTTTATAATCAAATTTTGAATTTATAAGGTACATGAGGAAAAGCTTTTACTTATTTAAAAATAAATTCGTTCGTGAATCCTGGTGTCAATCAATCATTTCAATATTTTAGCTACAAGAGTCCTTTGCCCCTGAAGGGGTTAATGGATTTTAGTACAACAAAAACAAAATCACGAAGTAAAAATGATTTCACTAATGAGTGTGAATTGTATTTCAATATTAGTGAAACATTTTATTAACATGAATATTATAGAGCTTCCAGCACTTCAAATTTTAGAGTACTATTTTTTCCGATTACCGCATTTTTCGGCCTTTAATCCGCGGCTCAAAAAATTCATTTTAGACCCAGAAATTGTATTTGATAAAGTGTTACTTTCTTGAACTCGGAATGCACTTGACTTCAATTACTAAATGAAATTTCTGGGTCTAAACTGAATTATTTGAGCTGCGGATTATACGCCAAAAAATACGGTAGTAAACTTTTTCTTATGTATTCTCAGATTTTCTGCGTCAAATAAAGCAAAAATTCCTATTTGAAAATAGCGGTAGTAAAAAAAAATTAGACAAATATCGCTATTGAAAATAGTTGTATGTGACACGTCAGCTATCTATATTATAAAGGACAAACGTTTCCATGCGTAACGCTGACGTCATTTTGCGAATCGCAACACTTGACGACGAAATTTTGGTTTTGCGATTTTTGTTACTGCAATATTTTAATTTCTAAACATCGCATATTTTTTTATTTTTACACTATTATATAATGGAAAAAAATTGAATTTCAAATGCAATTTGTTTGAAAACTGTATCGCAATTTACTCATTTATTATGGTATTTAAATTAAATTTCAAGCAAACTACTAAGTAATAACGAAGTAAAACAAATTAAAACAGTAATTAGATAATTATAAAAGCTGATAACTTACATTTTCATATATTTTAGCATTGATTTTTATCAGGTTACGAATATCATCATTTTTCGAAAATTAAAAAAAAAATAATCCTCAGAATATATTTTGTAGATATAATTAAATCTTTCATTCTATATGAAAAAGAATGTCATTCAAGAAATACCAAATAACCTTTCCAACCTCAATATTTTATCCTCATTTTCATTTAATCAATATTTTAATAAACCAATTATAAATAATATTTACAGATTTTATTACAATGGCCGTCTGTTTGCTCAAATCCTTACTCAGACAGAGACTCTAAACAGATTTTCTACCTACACTATTTCAGAAACTAAATAGATTAACACAAACTAATCCTGGCTGTCCAGCACCGATAGTCCTTAACTTTGTTTATATTTCATTAGTGATTTTCCTGCTCGCAACCGAACGAGAATCGACTGAATTTTTTATCAAACTGTTTTTTAATTCACGTCTAATAATAGATATTTAAATACTATGTAAATACGAATTTGAAAGGATATTAGAATGAAATTTCATAAATTATCTGTTAAATTTTCTAAATTAAATATTTTGATTATTAATCGAATAGGTACCTAGGATTATGATTTTTGAAATTTACTTTTCCAGTTTGTTATGCTGGACATAAATTAACGCCACATTCTAAAATTAAATAAGCATAGGTGCAAAATCTGAGAAATGTTTAGTGTCACAGTTTTATAATGTAGATATTCGGTTTATTTAATTGAAGAATTTTACAATTATTTAAAGGGAATCTATTCAGAAATACTCAAAAATCGGAAGACTTTGCAATTATGAATAATGTAAAGATTACTATTTGGAAACAGTGTTTTTCCAAATCAGTAAGCCTTGGCATCTATGTAAAACATAATAAAACTATTTTACACTCTATATTAATAAAATGAAGTATTTGTGCCCGTGTGTGTGCGTACCTGTCTGTCTGTGGGCTGACAGAAGCAGGAATATATATCACGTCGCCAAATTTGTAAATTTGGTTCCAGATGAAGGATGCCTGTACTCCTCAGAATTTCAAATTCTTGTATTAGATTTTTGAAATCTTATATTGAATGAGGATTCTCGTTTTTGTTTTCAATTTACCAATTTCGCCGGCGATTTTGAGGCTGTCGTAAAAACAATCCGATTTCAATCTTTTACACCAATATATTAAATTTTGTCATATTTTAAATAATTTTTATTTAGAATTCGGACAGCGATTTTAGGATTTTTTACATTTTTTGAAGTCATCTTTCGAGAAAAACTTAATTCCTTTTTTTAATTAAAATATTTTGTACGAAACATTTGTCATTCAAAGTTAAATGTTATACTTTTGTACTGAAACAACATTCGGGCAACGTTTAAACATTTTTGAATAACATTTCAAAAAATATCATTTAGAGCTTTTTGCGAATTTAGAAATCAATCAATAGGAATACATTTTAATTTCGCTTTCTCTAAAATGAAAAATAAATACTTCCCTATTTCTGCAAAGCAATATATGAATGGTGAATATTTACATGGCAAGTGGCCGAATATTTCAAATTAATTTTTTTGCGAAAGTATTTTTAAGTATTTATTTTGTTCTGTTTCAAATATATGCAATTATATATTTTTAATTGGGTTATTTTATAGATTAGTTTTTATTACGAAAGAATTTTTTAGTGTTTATTATTATGTTGTTATAATATTATGTAATTATTTTTTCCCAATGAGTTATTATTTAGACTTTTTTTTTACTTCATGCTTTTTTACGATTTCGTTTATTAACGAAATAAATTTCCTTTTCGATATCCCGAATTAACGTAACATCCCGTTATAGTGTATCTTGATTTAACAGTTTATGAGGCACGATTGAATACTGATTGCCGTATTGGCAAAGAGACCCGTTAAAGTGATATTTGTTTTAACGACTTATTACTCTCAAAATGCAGAGTACCTTTTTATACTGTCTGTGTTTTCAATGGTTTTTCGAGGACGCTTTCTATTACAGGGCACCGAGCCCTGTAATAGAAAGCATCCTCGTTATAGTGATCGTCATTTCAATGATTTATGACTACGGAAGTGCGTGCAAAATTCTTTATATGATTCGTTGTTTTACACGTTTCTATTTTCAAACGCTTTTTTTATATGTTAAAATTGCAAATCGTCAAATTAATCCCGAGCAACTCCGTGCGGTCAGCGGATTTGTATTTTATTTTTCATATATGTTAGTAGCTTCTTTGTCAATGCTATTGTGTTTAGCTGTCCACATTTGTTAGTATTGCTATTGGGTATAGTTAACTTCTTCTTATGAAACTGCAAAATTCAGCGAGTAAAGTAAGGCATTTCTAGACGATTATAAAGGGAGACTTTATTTCAATCTACATATTACACACATGTTTTTTTCATTTAAAATTTTGGATGGAACATGGCCCGTTGACGCCCACAAGTGCATTTCTCTCATAACGTAGTTGTATCTAT
This sequence comes from Maratus michaelseni, assembly GCA_963931845.1. Classification (NCBI taxonomy): domain Eukaryota; kingdom Metazoa; phylum Arthropoda; class Arachnida; order Araneae; family Salticidae; genus Maratus; species Maratus michaelseni. The sequence continues at coordinate 166,045,570 of OZ007586.1, forward strand.
TGCGATCATTTCAAATATATTATTCCTGGCCCACTAACTGCAGCTGTCATTTACGGTGATTAGTATATAAGGCCCAAGGTCAGTTTGTGTTATAGACCAATATTCTTTGGAATAGTATTGGAATATCCATACACAGTGCATATAACCGCCAGTGGTCGTTTGGCAGCAAAGTATTAAACTTTTAATAGTCGTTAAATTAGTTATTTTGCTCTATAAATTTAGAATACATTTGTACATTAACAAAAAGTTTTGAAACAATAATAATGATAGAATACATTGTAACTTATGAAAAGTTTATTGAAATAATTACAGTTTACAATATTTCAAAAATGATATTTCTACAAAGTATAAGAACTAGAAATTCATATTATAGAACATTTTTCACATTTTATAGACACATGTAGAAGGATACTATAACCTTTTCATTTCTTTCAAATTACTTTCATAAAATTATACCGAATCAAAAGATAAATAATTGTAATTAATTTATGTCAGGGATGTCTAACCTGAAAAAACTCTGTGATTAAATAAAGTGAAGGCTACTATTCTGAAAGACGTCATTTGTCAGTTTTGACAGTGGACACCCCTGATTTAGTTTAAATTCACATTATTAAAGTTAAAAATAAATAAATTGTCAATGATGATATACATTAATAATAATATATAGTAATAATAATATAAATAGCAATTAATAATGTATAAGTAAAATACAAAAATATATTTATAATGCAAAAGGAAGTATGTACTTCAGTACCTTTCTTTGCATTTTTGCTGTTTTAGCATATAAAAATATGAGAGACAGTAGCTAAATGTCTTTCTACACTTTATATTTAAAATTTACGGATTTTTTTAGTTCAAAATTTTGAATTAAATAAATGGATGAATGGATTTTCAATAACCAGGAAGACGTTTAACTATGGTTTATCCATTTGATAGAAAACTGCATTTTATGCTGATTTTTGGAATATTACTTTAATATATACTTTCCTAGATCTTTGATTACGGGATCGGGACACCATACGTCCCAGCGACTATTTTTTATTCTATTCGCACCACTTTTCGAAAAATAATCTCCACCATACACTCATACTATGATATTTTTAAGCAATATCTACCACAAAGAAAATCTTTTGTAAATTATGGCACGATTGAATATAAAAATTGTCGCCAGTCCTGGTCCTTACTCAAAAGGATAGTTCCGCGGATTTATTATCGATTCCATTCAGTTTTTCATGTTTCTAACCAAAATTATACTTAATAAATGGAGTCTAATATGTACAACGTAGGCAAAGCTGGATTTTATTAAATCAAATTTCTTGTCCAAAAGGTGAAAAACATAAAACTGTAAAAAATAATCATATATTATTATAAGAGTTAAGGGGACCGTGGACCTTCAGTTGGGTTAAAATCGACTAAAAAATCGTATTTCTTATTTTGGTTTATTACTATACTTCAAATTTAACTGCAATTTGCAAAAAAAACGCATGCAATTGCAAAGATTCCTATAACAGTTATGAGCATTTCAAATTTGACCCCGTAATTGAGTTACACTAAAAAATAAAACTTTAAATCGCGTTTTCTATAAATGAGGATTTTCACCGAGTTAAAATATTCAAAATGGTCCAGGCGTCTTATGTTTTGTCAAATTTTCATAATATTAAGTATTATTGTTAGCAGTGTGCTATATTTCAAAACTTGGTATTAATATGCAGGCATTACTGTACATAAAAGGAAAATTTCGTAGTTATATAACATTTTTCATTGAAAATTGAAAAAAAATGTAAATATTGGAAGTTTTTATTAATTTTTCTCAATATATTGGTACAATTTTAAAACACATACCAACTTTTGTTGCAGTAATATAAAGCTACCATTTAACAAAACACCATGTTCCAGAAACCAAATTTAATGCGCATGGAGCATTTTTAATTAGAATAATTAATTAATGTATTTTAATTAATAAATTAATTAATTATACACATTTTTGAATAAAATTGCTTAATTTACTTATAAAATGTATGAATTACTATGTGTGCAAAATTGCAGTACAATCGAGTGAAAAATGAAAAAAATGCTTTTGAACGTCCACTGTCCCCTTAATGAAAACATCTTTGAATGAAAAATATCTATATTTGATGTAATTTTAAAATGAAAACACGTGGCACTAGCATCATTTAATCTTTTTGATGACGCATATATTAAGTTTTTTCAAAAGCTTCTTTTAAATTATTTGCAATCTGTAATGTGCACAGTTCTTTATGTTTCAGGAAGGTCGACCAAATTCAAACCGGAATTTCATTCGAACACGCGTTTCGAGTGTGATTACGGGATGAGGGTTATAGTTATAGATATATTTCTCAGGGACATCACGTGGCTAGTCCAGCAATTATTTGACCACTAAAGCTGATTTTAAGTTACCATTAGACTAAATGTGTTGGAAATATATCAGTTGTTCAACGGATTATTTTCTAATTTATTGCGAGAAAAGTGTAAAACCTATTAAATGATGCCCAGAACCATAAGCGCAGCTCCGAAACTTTTGAAAAATCCAGGTAATCATAAATTATCTTACAAAAATCCAGGTCTTTGTTTAGCAGAGAATGTTTATGAAAGGCTATAACATATTGGAATGAAGGCCCATTTTCAAGTACATCGGGAGTAAAAGTCAATATCTCGTATCTGTGTGACTGATGAAAACATCCATATATTGTGTATCTCATAGTAATATAACATACTCCTACCGGTTATTAGATCAGAATTTTTTTTATACTGACGGACAAAATACGATTATACTGTCGACCCTGTATATATGGTAAGTTGTTACTCAATGGAAATTCAAAGAAATGGGCGGTTTAACATTTGGAACATACTTTCTACACGCTTTAATGGTCAAACTGCAACTATAACATGTTTGGGCCACCCAATGAAACTTTTGGATGCCATAAATTTTAGCCCTATGTAGCCAGATATTCATGCGTTTGTGCGCAGTAACCACTCATCATGAAAATATTTCGTAGGAGAAATGGCACCAAAAAATTTAAACATCACTATTTCGAAATAATAAACATCGTGGTACATTTCTATTGCAAATGTTACAGAAATTACCACGAAGATTTTTGTTCGGATATAGTGTTTTTTGAAATTTGTGAGGCATGTCTACCGCGAGTTCAACATTATTCATAGTATAATAATATAATGAGAAAATTCCCAACCTGCTGAAATAAAAACATTTTAAATCACTGTATACAGTAGAAAAATAACCAAGAAGGGCTTGCTGAGGCTAAAGCCATATGGTAGGCCTCCCTGCTTGGTAGAATCTGAATCTGTAGAAAAATAATATTACTATAAAATTTCGTACCTCACTTCAACAAATTTTAAAAACAATTTTCATTTATATTTGTTCGATCCTTCAATTATTGGCATGTACCCGGTCTGTTCTTCACTATGCATTGTTCCCAGTTGGGCTACTTTTTTGTATCCAGATTGCTTGCTTTGGCACCTTTTTTCAAATTAAGTATTGTCCTTAATTAACTCTATATTACACGAATTTTTACTTTCGGAAGTATGTATTTATAGTTATATTTATGTTAGATACCAGAAATTTTAAAGAAAAATTCTTCGTCTTAATCAATAGAAGACATCTCCCGCATTTTTCGGCCTATAATCCACGGCTCAAAAAATTCATTTTGGACCCAGAAATTGTATTTGATTAAATGCTACTTTATTGAACTCTGAATGCTCTTGACTTCAATTACTAAATAAAATTTCTAGGTTTAAACTGAATTATTTGAGCCGCGGATATACGCCAAAAAATACGTTATTGTTACATAAGGGTAATATTTTTATTTAAATATCGTGGTTACATGGAACTGACATTGTTTATTAAAATATACATTTTAATTCATTCATATATGCACCACTGTACAGTATATGGTTAATAATAGATAAAAGAATATTTGAAAAATGCGAATATTACAATTAAAAATATTAATAGCAGGCAAGTAATCTGAATAAAAATAAGTATCTCAACTGGCAACACTGTGACAATGACCTTTTTCTATACACTTTTGAGGCAGCACGATGACATTAATAATGATAATTAAAAGAAAAAGAAAAGAAAAGAAAAGAAAGAAAGAAAAAAAAACTTCACGACATGGGCACTGTAAAACATGCGGAAGTCTTAAAACTATATTATAAAATTTATTTTTGTCTTATTAAATATCAGTATTTCTGTATTAAAATAAAGAAAATATTTAATTTACAAATTGCTGCTGAAACAGTCTCATAATTTAAATGATTTTAATTATGGGTTTCTTACAAAGCAGTTTTAAAAATACATTTTTGATCATCAAAGAAACTTTTGTTGAAACTTAATATTTTATTCTTAACAGGAACACAACCTCTAATATAAAACATCCTATAATTTGCAATATTTTTACATTTTACAATAGTTTTCACTTAATATACATTCAGACACTTACATATATAGACATCATAATTTGTACATAATTTTGATTTTCTAATAGCGAAAATAAGTACAATATAAAAACGTGGAATATATACCTAGGCGATAAACTTGAGCTTAGTGTTTGACACTTTAAAAATAAAGTAAATTTAATGATTTATTTCATTCAAAAATCATTTCACAAAGACATCCATATTTTTGGCACTAGTACACACTAATACCTTTTATAATATGATTTGATGGAATTGAAATTGTTGTGTTCTCATATGATAGTTTCATTGATAAGTTTGATATATGAGAAACCACACTGACATTATTGGATATAATTACAAATCCACTTTAGGGTCTGCATCATGTCTTGGGCTGATGATCGTGCAACTTAAACATCTAGATATTTTAGGATTAATTACAGCGTCTCCATTGTTAATTACAGTTTGGGGAAAGCAGCTACTAGCAGTTTGAGTTCCACAGTTCCGACAGTGACTTTTGTCAATTGTAATAGTCATCTGAGGTTTGAATTTATCATTGAGTATACCTGAAAAAATAAAATAAAATAAATTATTAATTCTTAATAAATATTAAAAGTGAAAGAAATACAGGGTGATTACAAATAAATATCCCAATTTTGAAGGGTTATATCTTCTGAACAACAAAAGGTAGTGTTCCATATAACACATCGAAGTGAGTGAGAAGTTATGAAGTTCTATAAATACCGAAAGAAGAAGAAACACGTGCCAGTTTGCGCCTTCAGTAGAAACACAAACGACATCCGTTCTGTAGGAGAATTCATCCCACACGGTTTTCAGCATGTCGGGTGTTACAGTTGCAATAGTTGTAGTTATTATCGTTTTCAGTTCAGCAGTGTCAGCTGGTAGAGGTGGAAAAAACACTTTATATTATCTGTATCTCGGCAGCAACTGACAGAATAAACTTGCAACAAAATGCCGATTCACTTTAAACCAGCCGCTAGTTGCGCCATCTCACGCCAAAAACCGAACCTTTACATTTATGAAACTTCATAACTTCTCACTCACTTCGATGTCTGAAATGGAACACTACCTTTTGTTGTTCAAACGATGTAGCCCTTCAAAGTTGGGATATTCATTTGCAATCACCCTGTATATTATTTGTAACACCCTTTCATTAAACATATTCGAGGGAATATTTAAGGAAAATTCATATTATAGAGGGAAGTGGGAACACGTCTGAATACCATAAATGTTTCATTAATTAACAGGAAAAGAAGTTAATTTAAATAAGAAAAGAAGGGTGTGTGAATTGTGGTACTAATTTATATTAACCCCTTAACGGCTGTTTTTTTTACACCAAAAACTAAAAATAGGGACATTACATTAATTTTTCTATACTAAAATATTTGCCTTTTGTAATTGAAAAATATCTACCAATTAATAAAGCGAAAAATGCAATTAAAAATTAGTGGGGGTTTGAAAGCTTTTAGCAACAAAACCAGCATACTCTTCTTGCTCGAACTTAGTTCGTGCAAAACAGTTAAGTGGTTAAGGTAAAAAAAATTTCAAATTCCACACTTGATAAAATGCTCATAATGTAAGCCATTTATTCTGAATACTAGCTCCATTCAGTTAGTAACCGGAAAATCTATAAACACATTAAAAGTAAAATAAACTTAATTTTTATGAAAGAAACATGTATAGGTCTTTTTCGGTGTTTCAAGCTGATTTATTTTCTGAGGATGTAATTGATACCACAAAGCACCTTGAGGCCATCTAAAAATGTATTTTCTCAATATCGCGAAATGTACTTATAGGAATCTGTTGTAAATTCACATAGACCATGTTTACGACAACGCTGATTCATTGTGAGTAAAAATTAATGACGATCGTAATTTATATACAGGGTGTAACTGAAATGCTTCAACAAACTTTGAGAGATGATAGTACTCATGAAGATGAACAAAAAATGCAATAGAACACGGGGTCGCAAATGACATTTAACCCTTTCAGGGACAGTGGTATGTTTAAAAAACCACTTAATTTTAATTCCAAAACGCCACAATAGCACCAGAATTTTGCTAAAATCTTTTCCATTTAATATTTATGTGAAATATAGCCTTTTTCTTATTTACAAACAATTTTTTTGTAAATTCCGGTGCCAGTCCATTTTCAGACGCATTTTCTCTATTTTTATCTTTTAAGCCTTTTAGGGGCAAACTACTTTTAGTACTAAAATGTTGAAATAAATGACTGGTACCGGAGTTTATAAAAAAAATTGTTTGTAAATAAGAAAAAGGCTATATTTCACATACATATTAAATGGAAAAGATTTTATCAAAATTCTGGTGCTATTATGGCGTTTTGGAATTAAAATTAAGCGCTTTCATAAACATACCACTGCCCCTGAAGGGGTTAAACGTCATTTGCGACCCCATGTTCTATTGCATTTTTTGTTTGTCTTCATGAGTACTATCATCCCTCAAAGTTTGTTGAAGCATTTCAGTTACACCCTGTATACATTTTTTAAAATATGAAAATTTTCAAAATAAAAAATTATGTTTCTGAATATAAAAAAGTACCTAGTTTATGTTTGGATCGTTCATTGTGTCTAATCAAAGAAGAAAATTTTCAAGTGGATTTTGTTTTTTGTAAAAATATACATTAAACATTGTCACATGCAGAGGCGTAGCGTCAAGGGGGGCACGGATCACTTTACTACCAGTATTTTTATATACTATATTTGCCCTTATTTAATTCATGCAGTTCAAGGATTAAATAAGGCTAAATGTAGTATATAATTATACTGGTAGTAAAATGATTGTGCCCCCCTGACGCTACGCCACTGGTCACATGAATTTAACAATACATTCCTTCAACTTGACCTCTGCTAACTCTAAGAATATTTAAGAAAAATTGCATAATCTACATAATTTTCTTGGATGGATTTATCCAAAAACTGAAATATAAAGTTAAAAGTGGGGGCTATATTTTGAAAAAAGAAAGACACAAAATTTCATGAAATTCCTATGATTACTTTCAGAGAAATTAATTAATTTAAAACGAGCATATTTTAGGGGCTGTATCCAAATTGAAATTCGGAACTCGATTGTTGAAATGGTACAGAATGCCTAAGTCACTTCTATTAATATATTATTTCTTGACAATGTGACCATTTTACTCAATATGTTTTGGCTAATGTTATATACGGTAAAATCCTTTTCAATATTCATTTTATAATGTTAAAAATAGTTGAATTATCCGATTAAAAATACAGGGTGATTATAAAAAATACTATCCCGATATATGAGTCCATAACTGTCATACCGTTCACAGAAACTGAATGAAATTCTGGCCTAAAGTATTTTGAGGTATGCGCTCAAGAATCACGTGAAAAATTTGGTGTTATTTAATGGGCGAAAATTTATGAATACATAATGTATAATATTTTCTTGGCAAATATAATAGTAGGAAAAATCGTAAGCTTTGGCAGCTATGCAAATGGAAAACCAGTAGGACCCTGTAAACGGACCATTTATATAAGTATATGATTTTTTTTTCAAGTAGAAAATCATTCAAATATAGTATACAGGTGACTTGTGTACCAAGTGCCACAATGTGCTAAAAGTCACTGACCGTATTTAAAATAATATTTTAATCTAAGTTTTATTATTTATCTGGGTGAGTAGCAAAATACGTTTTAACAGTTTCCAACATACTTGAAGATTGTTTGTGAATTTGGTTTGTCTATCCGTTTGATTCGCCGTCTGTCAGCTTGTATGTCTGGCCGTCTGTCTTTGTTTTAACTCGCGCATAAATACTCAAATTCTCATGTAATCCATACATTTATATCTTTAAAATGGCATATTCGGTATTGAAAATTATGTGTGTATTAAAAATTTTAAAGTTTTGCTACAAGCCAAATTTTCAGCATAAACATGCAGCCACAGCTCCCGAGTTGCCATTTTGATATTTTATTTTTTTAAATGTATACGTACACCTTCAAACCAATGTTCATTCCAATGTATAGTTTTCTCAAAAACAAATTATCAAAAGTCAGTTATTTTTGAGTTTACGAAGTAAGTAACGTTACCCCTTAAGGCAAAAATATACATATTTCTTAACAGCTTTAACTCGCAATCACAACTAATCTGCAACAGAGTTATGCTAAATTAAAACTTATTTTACGCAGCGAAGTCAAATAAAATGCCATAGTTCAATAAAATCCTCTAACTTCAAAACCGAAGTAAAGATATTTTCAAAATTGTATGATTTGATTTTTGAATTCAAGTATTCTGAAATGTCTTTATACAATCAAAAGAGAAAATGTCTGCATGTTCTACATAAATATGCTCTTTTATCAATCTCTCGTCTTACGAAATGCTATTATAATAATGAAATGTTGCATACATATTACGCCTATTCTGTGCAGAGTGATAATCTTTATAATGCCACGTGAAATTTTTCAATTTCTATATGCTGTTCTTTTTATCGAATGTATGGTTTATCAGTAACATTATTTGAAACTTTCCAGACAAAATTATCACTTTTTCATGTTTTATTAAGAATTATTCTTTAACTTATTTTTTAAGTTAATACTTAGAGCAGCTGTCCTCACTGCGTAGCCCGCTGAGATACCAATTTTTTTTAAATAAAAACTTCAACTTCAGAATTTCTATTATTGAATTAAGGGGGTCCGGGACAAATTTAAAAAAAATTATTTATTGAGTTAAATTTTTGAATTTTTTTGTGATGGTTAACCATATCATTTGTAAACAAAATCACATGAGAAAACTTCTCATAACTTAAAAAAAAAAAAAATTAAAATTTGTTAAAAAAGTGGGGTAATTTAAAATTGTTATAACTCGAAATATTATTTGTATAATTTCATTTTTTTTCATTTAAATAAACAGAAATATATAAATTTTAATTTTGATTCAGTATTTAAAAAATATTATTTAAAAAAATTAAAAATATTTAAAGTAAAAACTTAAAAAAAATTATGTAGTTAAAAAAAAAATCATATATTCAAAACTAAATATCTTTTTTTTTAATTTTCTAAATCAAAATTAAAGTAAAATAGCTGAAAAAGACATTTTCCAAGTTTGAACCATTTATCTTTAACTCTTTTTGACATATAACGATTTGGAGACGAGAAAGCGTGAAAGAACACATCATGCAGAAAAACGCAAAAACGTTTCCGTGAGAACCACTACTTAAAAGCTACATTTTAAACCCGGGAGAAATCGCGCATATCTAGGGTATGAATGGTTTTTACTTTGTTTACAATGGTTGTCAGCTTATTTAGCCAGAGACAATTGTTACAAATTGTAGGATAAAATACTCTGAAGATTACTTTTCCAAAAATAGTGGTGAAAATTGTAAAAACCGTACACAATCGGGGTATGTCATACCCCATGCGACTTCTCCCGGGTTAAAACAAAAAATTAATAAATCCTTAAACGTCATTTTAAGCGGATAGAAACAGAGAATTTTTTAATACAATAAAATATTTTTAAAAAATTTCAAGATTTTAAAACGCAAGATGTCCCGGACCCCCTTAAGCGAATATTGCATTTGCAAATAGTGGGGACTGAATACTTTTCACAAAAAGTAACGAGCATTAATGTCTTTGTCGATATAATCCTTCCAGTAGGGGTCTTGAAACTTTCTGCTTCACATTCGTTTGTCACCATAAATTCCAGAAGGTAATCTTCGTCTTATTCAATCGAAAAATTGCTGTCATTAAAGAAAGCAAATTTTTTCTGTACTAAAAGAGTTGTACTGTTTTATTCCGCGGGCCACAGGTTAATATCTCCTAAATTAGAGGGTTCTCATGCATGCTTACTTTTGAACACCAGTATTTAAAAAAGGTAATTTTTTCCTTAATTATTCGCAAGATTCCACGGAAAAATAAGACGAATGTTACTTTACTACAATCCAAGTTATCAAAAACAGGCACTGATACTAACCTTGATTTATTAAACAAGAACGAAAAATCATGCGTCAAGCATAGATTATGAAACATTTTCCAACACAGCCGGAAAACTGTAAAGAAACTTCGCCGTTAAATAAGATGAAAGAAGATATATAAGTAAACTGTTCAGAAAACCTATACCACATTGAAAAATACAGTTTTCGCAATTACCTCCCAGTGTCAAAAAAGTAGTCGAACTATTTTGTGCAGCCCTGTATATGATCAATAGATGTGGATATATACCATGATAAAATTCAGTTCGATTAGAATATTCGCATTTAGCAATTTTCACCAATTGATGAAAATGCACTCGAAATCTTTTGTACAGCCCTATAAACGCCTGTAGCAACCCTGTAGCATCTGAAGACTGTTGTACACATCACATATTAAACTAAAGGGCAACTTAGAACTCACTCGTAGCAATTACGAACCGTAAACGACAGTGTATCTTTTTCATTGCGTAGCCCTGTATATGCATTTATTTATATTCCACAAATTTCTATTAGAGTACTAAATATAGTTCAGCAGGAAAATGGGTAACACAATTGAAAACTACCCTTATAATCACTTCACTCCCATAGTCTGTAATACTTACGGATTCCCTTGTGTAGCCCTGTATATGAACAACCGAGTAGTAAACACACACGTACTATGAAAAAATTTTGTTAAACTTAAAAACGCAAACCAAAGTTGAAAACGCACTTATCATACAGACTGTAAATATCGCACATGTACTGTAACCGATATCGTTTGTGTGTCCCTGTAAATAAACACAGTGCACACCATACTTTAAAGAGAGCAATTTATAGTGCACCTCAGTAATGCATATAATTTTCATTATGTTTGAAATAATTAAATATCGCTAAATTACACTGCAAACGATTTTTCCCCATAGAACAATGTATAACAGACTTATTTTATTTGACATTGTAAATGAATAATTAATGCTTTGGACACCATATTCTACAGCAAGGAACCTATAAACAAAATTGGAAGCAAAACGGTTATTTCTGTCAAGAGTTATCGCGTTACGTACGTACATACGTACCTACATACATACATACATACATACAGAACGGGCGGGCAGATAAGCTCTCAGGCTTTGATAGCCTGTGAGCTAAAAAAAGAAAACTGCCCAGTTAAACTGACGGCATTGAGCTCACAGGCTATTCACACTAACTGTAAATTATATTCTTATTTCAAAGAATTTGAAATAAGCCCTCGAAAAATGAAGAAATCGACAATATATTAAGAGGGGGGAACCATCCCCCGTTTCTCCTTCTTATAATTAACCAATGAACCCATAAAACTAATCAGAGAAGCGCCTTACCACAATGAACCTATATACAAAATTTGAAAAAATCGGATAATTCTGCATGAAAAATCCATTTATCTAAATTAAGGGGGAGTAGCCCCCCGTCCCCCCTTTATACTTAACCAAAGAACCCCCAAAACTAATCAGAGAAGCGCCTTATCACAATGAACATATATATAAAATTTGAAGAAAATCCGATAATTCTGCTTAAAAAACCCATTTATCTATATCAAGGGGGGTTAGTCACCCCCGTTCCCCCCTTTATACTTTACCAGTGAACCCCCAAAACTAATCAGGGAAGTGCCTTACCACAATGAGCCTATATACAAAATTTGGAGTAAATTGGATAATTCTGCATGAAAAACCCATTTATCAAAATTAAGGGGGGGTAGCCCCCGTTTCCCTCCTTTACACTTCACCAATGAATCCCCAAAACTAATCAGGGAAGCCCCTTACCACAATGAGCCCATATAGAAAGTTTGAAGAAAATCGGATAACTCTGCATGAAAAAAATCATTTATCTAAAATAAGGGGGAGGATTAACCCCCCCCGTTACCTCCTTTATACTTAACCTATGAACCCCCAAAACTAATCAGGAAAGAACCTTATCACAATGAACCTATATACAAAATTTGAAGAAAATCGGATAACTCTGCATGAAAAAAATAATTTATCTAAAATAAGGGGGGAGGATTAACCCCCCGTTACCCCCTTTATACTTAACCTATGAACCCCCAAAACTAATCAGGAAAGAACCTTATCACAATGAACCTATATACAAAATTTGAAGAAAATTGGATAATTCTGTATGAAAAAACCATTTATCCAACTTAAGGGGGGTTAGCCTCCTGTTCCCCCCCCCTTTATAGTTAACCAATCAATCCCCAAAACTAATCAGGGAAGCGCCTTATCACAAGGAACCTATAAACAAAAGTGGAAGAAAATCGGATAACTCTGCATGAAAAATTCATTTATCTAAATTAAGGGGGAGGATCCCCCCCCCGTTAGCCCCTTTATACTTAACCTATGAACCCCCAAAACTAATCAGGAAAGAACCTTATCACAATGAACCTATATACAAAATTTGAAGAAAATTGGACAATTCTGCATGAAAAAACCATTTATCTTAATTAAGGGGGGTTAGCCCCCCCCGTTCCCCCCTTTATAGTTAAACAATCAATCCCCAAAACTAATCAGGGAAGCGCCTTATCACAAGGAACCTATAAACAAAATTGGAAGCAAAACGGTTATTTCTGTCAAGAGTTATCGCGTTACGTACGTACATACGTACATACATACATACATACATACATACATACATACAGAACGGGCGGGCACATAAGCTCTCAGGCTTTGATAGCCTGTGAGCTAAAAAGCATGTTTTAATGCTTCTCATACTCATATATGAATTCCATCATGTTTCAAATGGCATAACAGCCTCAAAATGCATTTGAAACGATTATTTCCCATTGACTGTAATGTAACGGAATAAGATTGACTCTCCTTGTTAAAAAACTAAAAGTGCTACACACTTCAGTTGAAATACGGTTCATTGCTATACTAAAGGACAATAACATACAAAAATTTCAAGGCGATCCGAGCATATTTACGCGAGTTAGAGAACGGACAGACGGCAGGCGGCAGACGGCAAGACAAACCGAAGTCATAAACACTTTTCAGCTAGGTTAGAAAGTGTTAAAAACCGGGAGTTACATTGCATTACTAAAAGCTTCGGTTACTAATTCTATGTGAAATGCTTTAATAGAATTAAATGAATTGGTATATTTTTAATTCACTTGTCAACCAACAGTATTCACAAAATCGGTTTTAATGATGCAAATGTTTTTCAGATCACTATACATGCTGATTATTCTCAATTGCTATAATTTTTTACCGCTATTTCGTGATATTAATCTTCGCCTTTGTTAAACGCAAAAAATGAGATTTAAAAAAGGTGGGGATAAAAATTTTGAATAGCGATAATAAAAAATCGTAGCAGTTGGCAGATTTTCTTATTCTACGGCAGGTATTCAAAGAAATCGAAATGGAACGCTTCTTAAATAATTTATATTAAAGAAATGGAATTTATTATATTAAGTTACTAAAATACGTTAATTTGTTTTACTATGTCATAGAAATTCTGTTTAGTAACTTAATATGAATGCATATGTAAAAGTTAATGAATATTATCATGTGGGTATAACGTTTATATGATGAACAAAAATAACATAAAAGTTATACATTACTATATCATTAGCAGCTTTAATAAATACTTCGTACTTTTACGGCAGTTAGTTTAACAATTCAAAATATTTATATCATACTGTATTCTTTATATGCATAAATGAACTAACACGGTGCTAATGAAACTTATCTGGACAATTAATGAAAGACGGAATAAGAATTCTAATAAAATTACCCTCATGATTTAGATTTCCTATGTTTGTTATTAAAGCCTTAAGAGTACGTTTTTTTTGGTTAAACATAATAAAGTAATAAGAGAGAAAATCATGGCTAAAATAACACGTTTCTGAAAAGTAATATTTGCCTTATTTAATTGAAAAGTTTTGATCATTATATAAGGTGAAGATTACTATTACAAAATAGTGGTATCGAAAACCTTTGAGGAATAGAGAATGGTATTTCTTCTAGCAAGTATAGTGCACGACGTTTAATGAATTAATAAATACATAACTGCCAAATCCTGCAATTTTTTGTCATCACTATTTCGGAATAGCATTTTTTGCTTTATTTAATCACAGACTAACTTTTACGTGTTCAGTGTTACCAGTGGGCTACTTTTTTTAATTCAGTTTTCTTGGTTGCCAGTAGTTTTTTGAGAAAATAAAATCGCCTTATTTCATGACAGATTAAATAACACGAAAATACGTCGAATTATACGATTTCATAAAAGTGGTGCCAACGAAGCAATCTGAATTTAAAAAAAAAAATCACCTCACGGGCAACACTGTAAGTGTTGAAAATAGTTATGAACTTTTGAGCTACTGCTCATGCAAAACAAATATTTTTTTCATATATTACTATTGCAAACGTTCAAGAAATATACATATAAATATTGTGTGCTGCAATAATGGTAGACTAAGATTAATTGTGAAATATTATAAGCAAAAAGCTTTGTCGGGATTCATTCGACAGACAAACTTTAAAGGTTAACTTAGGTACAGTAATTTCCGACCTACAACTTACAGAACAAATGTATAGTTTCTTATATTATAAATACAAGCTTCGTACCAGAAATTTTATTTAGTAAAACATAACTGAGTTTTGTGCTGTACGGATTTGATTTCATTTCTGAATTATAATATCTGGTGTAGAACATTTTTATTTGTTCTGTTGATTATATGTAGGAAATTGCGGTACACTTTAAACATTTTGTGCTTGGGAAATTGTATTGTAGGAACTACATTCCTTAAAAATTACAATTACACATAATAAATAATAATGAAGGATTTGCAGATTAGCCTATGTCTGATCTTTTACATGAGTTTATGAGCTACGAATATGTCATATATGAGTGCTTAAAATACTACTTCATTATAAAAATAAATTAATGTGATGAAGACAAAAAAATAAGTATGATTTAATTAAAAAAAAAAGTGTAATAGGGAAACTTTTTTTAATTTTTTTTTTCTGATTACAGTATATGAGTAGTATATTTGTTTTTCATTTCAAAATAAAATTCATAAATTCATTTCATAGCAAAGTTCATTAAATCATATTTTATTAAAAATAAAAGTTTAACCTACAAATTAGTCTTTCAAAATTAGCGCAGACAGTGAGCTTTGTACCAAGTACTTTAGATTAAAAAATGTTTTCTTATGCTCCGTCAATGGGATTTTTTTTGCTATTTGATGATACATAGTCGTCAACATACGACTGGTCGCATTTACGACGAGGTGGTAAGTGAATCTCATTTGTACTCGGAAAAAGTTTATAACATTTCATTTATAAAATGTTATTTTTTATTTCTTTAGATTTTTTACGAAAATGCTTTTAATGTATTTAGATTTTTATGTAATTTTTAGTGTTAGCATAGACGTCGAACATGTCAGTCAGTCGGTATTACATGTCAGTCAGAAAGCTGTTGCCAGTCAGCTATTTTTTTAAGTTCAGATTTCTTGATTGCACCACTTTTTAGAAGTATAAATATTCGTTTTATTTAATGACAGATTAATCAAGGCCAAAATAAGGTGATTATAGTATTTCAGAAAGTTGTAGCAATCAATATATCTCAATTTTCTTAAAAAGTAGCGAACTGGCACCATTGAGTCAGAAAGGATGTCGGTCCTTCACCAAGTGTACTAATAAATCATTTCAAGATTTTTGAGGTTTCTGGATCCTGTGTAACCTAAGGTGCGATCAGAAAGTTTCCGAAATGAATATAAATCTCTTCAACATCAGAAATTATATTTGATAACATGAAACTTATTTCTTTGTGATTAATATTGGCCTTTACCTAATAGGTAAAATTTTTGACTTACAGCAGTTTTTTTTTTATAATCTGCTGATCAGTGGGGCCAATTAAAGTTTCCGTTTCAATTGTTTGATTACTAGCACATTTTAAAAATAGTAATATTCACCTTATTGAATGACAGAATAAAAAAAACAATAAAGCGAATATTACTGTTTCAAAACAATGCTAGCAGTCAGTGAATCTAAATTAAAAAAAACTCAACTACAACTGCAGCATTCTATTCTACAGAGTGTCCAACAAAGGACACCTTAAATTTAAAATTAAATAACTCGTAAGACGAGATCGATAGAAAAATAAAACAAGTAGTATGTTTATTTTGAAAGCCGTAAGAATCTGATGCAAAAATTTCAAAATTAGCTACAAATTTTGTCAATAGGTGGCGCTGTATTCTGTAGTTACAGTACTGAATCCAAGAATTAGGCTTCAAACTGTCCTTTGGGAGCGCAGGTTGCAATGGCATCACAATCGATTCAAAATGCGCACTATTTGCATCACTAAGATGGCGCAAACAAAGATTAAAACTTTCAGTCACCCTGTTCGTCACCTTCAGTCACCCCATCTTTCATTCTCGTTTGTGCCACCTTAGTGATGCAAAAAGTGCACATTTTGAATCGATTGTGATGTCATTGCAACCTCTGCTCCCATAGGGCAGTTGGAAGCCTAATTCTTGGTTTCTGTACTGTAACTACAGCATACAGCGCCACCTATCGACATTTTTTTAACTTATTTTGAAACTTCTGTATCAGATTTTTACGACTTTCAAAATAAACATACCACTTCTTTCATTCTTTAATCGATCTCCTCTTACGAGTTATTTAATTTTAAACACAGGGTGTCCTTTGTTGGAAAACCTGTAAGTACATTACAAGATGTTTTGCATCAGTTTTGCCAGTTGATCAGGTTATTTTATTTAGATTGCTACCACTTTTTTGAAACAGTAATATTTGCCTTGCGTAATCTGTTATGAAATAAGGCGAATATTACTTTTTCCAAAAAAGTACTATCAATCAAGCAATCTACAAAATAAAACCACCCAACTGTTAAAGCTGTTTTCGATCGCACTTCGTAAAACGACAAATTTTCTACATGACTATATATCGTCGCTACCATGTCAAACTGTCGAATGTGAAAAAATGCATTTTTCATTAGTTTTAAAAATTGGCCGATTGTCACCACTAAATTTTAATGGTATTATTCAGCAGGGTTGCTAGTTTGGCCTCCTTATGAATTCAGAAATTCTGATCTCACACCGGAATTTTCAAACAGAAACTTTTGCTTTATTTAAAGACAGACATTTTGCAATTACTTAAAAGTAAACTGTTATCTCTCAAAATTTCCGGTATGAATTCGGCATCTCTAATTAAATATAGAGCCAAACTGGCAACCCAGTTCTTCACAGAAATCGTATTAGTATATTTACTAGGCGAAGAATTCTAATTAAATTTCGTGGTGACAATCAGCCCGTTTTTAAAAGTAATGAAAGATGCATTTTTTTAACATTTGATAGTTTTACATGGCAGTGACGATATATTGGGTTGTCCGGAAAGTTCGTGCTGGTTGGGAAAATCAATTCTTACCGGAAAATTCTGCCCTTTAATTATTAGACATTAGATATCAGAATCAATATCTAATAATTGAATGATAAAATTTTCCATTTCGAATTGATTTATTCAACCGGCACCAACTTTCTAGACAACCCAATAGATATTATAACACAGTTTATGTAATTCCTTTAGACAAGGAGTGTCCAAACTTTTTTCCTAAAAAAAGTTTTACACCAAGTTTTTCAAATACAAATTTTCGCCTTATAATAACGCAAACTGTCTGACATTATAAAAGACGAATAATTCTGTTCGCATATAGTGGTATCTATGAAGCCAGTGGGCCACAGGCCCCACATCCCAGCTTTAGACTATTAATTTTCATGAGCCTTAATTTAAAATTTAAAATGTAATAGGAAACTAAACTGAAACGTATATTTTAATTTTCACCTGTCATTTTTTCTATTACAAGCGGTATATTCTATTATTTCTATTATTATCGTACATATGAAATTACAAACTATAAAAAAAATGTATATTATTCTTTGTCCTCACGTGGCCAGATATACGATAATTACAGCGCCTAGAATACATAGTGTGGAAAACGGCTACAAAATAGTACTAAAAAATTGAATCCGATAAATGTAGTACGATGCTGAAAAGATAACGGGTCGATCGCAGCGACATCTTCTAGCAGTGGCGTAGACAGGGTGGTTCATACCACTAATTTTATAAAAATATTTTTGCCTTACCTAATCGGAGAATTTTCTGCAATATTGAAGGCGAAGAAAACTTTACAATATCACTGGTTTCCAGAGCATTTGGACCCCAACCCTCTGGCTAATCCACTGTCTGCTTGCTCATTTCAACGCAAACATTGTATAAGAATCGAACTGAGAAAACTTTCAGCTGGTGGTAAATATTTTAAATAATTAAATTATACCCTATTTCCTTTTACTTGGATAGTGATTTTCATAAACTTTGAAAATATGAATGATATTGGTCATGGTCAAAAAACATGATACGCATTCTTTTGTGCCTGGTTGCAGTACTCGATACAAGGCAGCAAACTAGAAAGTATACCTATTTAGCATTCCAAAGGATTAATCTCTGCTAGAAGAGTGGAAAAGATTAATTCCCTGATATGATAAAAAACTAACTTCAAAATCAGTTACATCTGGAATATACACTTACAAGAAGACTGTGTTAACATAAATTATGTTCATGTTGTCAATAGTGAAACGGTTACTTTTGCTAGAGGTAAATCTATTTTTAAAGCAGCTGTCACTGCGATCGTCCTATTATTGTACCGCATCGTTGCACGTTTATCAGCTACAATTTTTTAGCACTTTTTAAAGCATTACCAGTTTGGCTTTTTTTAAATTCCGAAATTAGACATTCATACCAGAAATTCCCTATAATGTTCTTTTGGTTACTTAATGGTAGATATTTCGTGACTTCTTAAAGTAAAAATTCTTGTTTTAGAATTTTCGGTTTGAATTAGAAAATTTGAATTAATAAACGGTAAAATCGTTTTCCACACTATGTATTCCAGGCGCTGTACGATAATGATTAATACATATATATCTTATGTATGAGATACACACATTCCGTAGTAGCACGTATCATTTAAAAATATCCAAAATCTGGGTACATTAGTTTAAATTCATTTTTAAAGCACTTTATAAACGTTGTCGTTGACCAAATGTATTCGTTCCAAGAATTAAACACGCTGAGCTGCCAAATATTCCGCTATTTGGGTACAAATACTCTCGAAAACAATAAATATTCAGTTTATTTAATACCATAATTTTGTTGATTAAATAAGAGGAAGAGTACTATTAGGATAAAAAGCTAATCAAAAATTGGAAGGTTTGGCTGCTATGAACAGATTATATAATCTAAGCAATTTAATATTATAAAATATTAAAAAAAAAAATACTTTTTTAATTTGGTTAATCTTCGCTTTATTTAATTTCAAAATATATGCGATTAAAAACGGAAAAGATTAGTATTCGAAAATAGTGGTACTTAAAATTAAGAACTGCTGCGCACCCTACACTAAAAGATTTTACAAAAGAAAAGAAAAAAAACGCTAAATTTAGTGCTGACTGTAACTGATTCACTCACCCTATAAAATATTTAATCCTACAACGTGTAATTGGAACTAAAACTCCATGGAGCTAGAGGTCTGTTTTTTGAGGAGAATTTATACCTTAGGGATATTTTGTGAATGATAGGTTAATTAATTTCTTAACGTAATGGTTTTTCTAACATTAAAAATGAAACATATATAATTATTCTTGGGAAATTAGCTAAAGTTTATTTAATACTAATTAGAAAAAAGTTTTATATGGCTTAAACCAAAATGTTTAAAAAATGCATTTTGACACTTTACAGTTTCTTAAAATAAGTTATTTTAGTAAATTATTTAGTATTAAAAAGTTACTTTATGAACAAATTTAAAGGATGCTAAATAAATGAGGCAGACTTTTACACATAAATTACCTTTGTACCTGAAGGGTAGATAGCCTAAACCTTAAAATAAATACATTTATGTTTACCCAACATGTATCTATCGTCATATAGTCGTGTCTAAAAAAATTCAATTTATGTCACACTCACGACAGAAAAGTAATATTTTTATTTAATATAAAAAGGATAATGCCATATCACGATAGATAAATGTTGAGTAAAAATAAAATATTTAACTTAAAAATTTGGGCTTTAAACAATTAAAATGCAAAGGTAATTCATATGTAAAAGTGTCAGACACCTACACAACGTACTCATCGATTGCGCGAGGAATTGTTAACCAGAGTGAGATAAAATATGGCCGTTCCTTGAACACCCTTTTAAAACTGTTACGTAAAAACTTTATTTTTATCTGAAATTTATTATGTGTTTTCTATAATAGTTCATAGGTGCAAAAGAATACGGAATGTGAATATCGGTATTTCTGAGCATTACTTTTAGACTTATTTAATCGAAAATTTTTGCAATAAAACAAAGGGAACATTACTAATTATTTGACTCACAGTATTCTCATGCAAATTTTTTAAGTGCATTTGTAATTATATAAATACGTAGCACCTATAGTCGTCATCTGGTTCTTCCGTCTGTCCATCTGTCCGCATATAACAGCGCAAAAACTACCCAACCGAATGGTTTGAAATTTAATAAGTACTTATATATATTCGGGACGTACATAGGGTCCTTCGGTATATTAAACTTCCCGAGCCCACCATTCCCGCTCTTTGGTGTCTTTAATTTATGCATCTTTACGCTGAAATTTGTCCGGTATCAATCAATTTTTGTAGTTTTTCTTTTCTATTGAGAGTCTCAGGCATACGGCTCGCAAGCAGGGTTGTTTGGTGGTGCTCTTGGCCGCTTAGCAGCGGCAACGCTTCGCGCAAGAGAGTATAGTAATCGGGACGTAGGTAGGGTTGTTTGACGGAGCTCTAGGCCGCTTAGCAGCGGCAGCGCTTTGCGCAAGAAAGTATACATTACGGGACGTAGCAACGGTTGCGGACGCAATTTGGACGCTCATCGTGGAGGTTGACCCACCCACCCAACCCCAACCGCCTTCCGAGACAAATATATTCGGGACGTACGTAGGGTCCTTCGGTATATTAAACTCTCTTATCGCAAGAGAGTATAATATTCGGGACGTAGGTTTGGTTGTTTAACGGAGCTCTTGGCCGCTTAGCAGCGGCAGCGCTTTGCGCAAGAGAATACGGGACGTAGCAACGGTTGCGGACGCAATTTGCAACGTTGCAAATTGTTTGTTGCTGAATTTTGACGAGTCATTTCAAATTTTATGAAAATCGAATCCAAACTTAAGACGATATTAATAAAACTTTTCTTTATTCAGGTAAATACTATCATACGTAATCTGTATAATAAAAGCGCAAGTGATGTGACTTAGGAAAACAAATACTGGCTAACCACATCTTTTTTCATATGGCAAGCGGCCATTTTTTTTCAAAATTATTTTGCCGAATAAAATTGCATATAAACGTTACATTTTTAAAAAGATCGTTCCAAAAAATTGTTTTCTTGAGAGATGAGTTATATTAAAAAATGTATAGATTCTGAAATAACTTCAGTGGAAATCAGGTTAAACGCCGAATATCTCAATTCATTACAGTAAATAAACAAAAGACACTCATTCATTGTGATTCATAGAAATATTATACCATGAGGAAATCATTCGCAAAGCAAGATCTTCATGGTAAAATTTGCAGTGCTGTCTTGTGTCGAAAAAAAATTAGTACCTGTAAACGTGGCATACGTAATAAGAAAAAAAAGCATGCTCATTTCGCTCATAACAGACGATATAATTCATTTCACTGATATAATAACAACTAGTCGCACACGTCGAATTTCGTATGAATTTCGTATGAATAAGCTTATGAATAAAATAATAATGTAATGAAAAACGAAAGTGACTCTGCAAATTTAAAGCACGATATTCACACAAACATACTCAAAAATTTGCATATGAACATCACTTTCCATTGAAGTCCTATCTCAGTAAATATTTAGACAATTACGTCATTTATTGAAAAATTTGGGAAAATTTAAATTTTGTTTTTGAAAATTCACGTTTTAAAAATTATATCAGTTTCCATAAGCAGACGATTTAGCTTTTAATTCCAGGGTATGTGGAATAAAAAATTTGGAAAATAAAATGACTCTCACGAAAATATATAGGAAATATTACCTTAAGAGTCATTTAACCAATTGTTTTAAAATTTTCATTAAACATTTATTATAATTAAATGGAAATGATGTAATTTTCAGAAATATTTTATTTTGTGCATACCAAAGAAATAAATATATAACAGAAGTTCTGTCTATTTAAATGCAAGGATAGGTGTCAGTGAATATGACGTCCTTCTGACACAAGGTTAGTAAAATAATTTATATTCAGGGAGGAAAATTAATCTTTTGTTGTCCGAATGACGTCATTTTCTTCATCGGAAAAATTTCATTTATCATATTACTTCTTATGATAGATTATTTACAGTTATGTTATTTACATAGATTACTTAATATTGTTTCTCAACATATAATCTGTATTATGCTCTTCTGTGATTACTGCATAATTAAACGCAATCACTTTACTATGTTTAAATTTTATGAAAAAGCATTGAGATTCTTCTTTTACATTTGACGACATTTACACTGATGGAATCACGCTTCTGATTGTTGGAATGTGATAAGGAAAAATAATCTTACGTTGTTAGAGATACCATCTTAACCCACTTGTCACTATTTTAAAGAAATTTCATAAAAAAACTTTTAAAATTAAAAATAAAATATAAAAATGGGAATATTTAAAAAAAAATAGCTAGAGCGGGTACATCTGTAAATGAGAAGCTTCCATTTTAAAAAATGTTTATCAAAATTAGTTCAGTGTTAAGTTCGAGGCAGATGTCTTCTGTTTTAAATATATAGATATATTTTTTTACATTGTAAAACTAGTTATAGTACGAACGCACCTCATTTGTCACGTTTAACGTACAATTTCCAACTTTGTTGGCACATAAACGATGTGACTAGCTTAGGTTTTCCATGTTTTGTTTTTCTTTTCTCGTCATTTGATGGATTTTGTGTGTATTTTTAAAGAAATTTGTAAAAGTGTGATGTTTGATTTTTTTCTGTCTGTCCTCACAATTCATTTTGTGAAATACGTGAAGAAAAGATTTTACATATTTTCGAATACATTTGTTCGTAAATCCGTGAGTCATTTAATCATTTCATCATTAGCAAACATAAGTACTTTACCGCTGAAAAAATTAAAGCTTTAGCACCGACATCACATTGGAAACCTAAAGATATTTCTTTTAATCAGATCTATCGCACCTTAAATATGAGACTATCTGCTTTAATTACAGTGTACAATAGAACAAAATAAAGAAAAATAAAGAAAAGTGCCAGTTAAACTGATGACATTGATGAGCTCACAGGCTATTTACACAAATTGCATATCATACTCTTAATTAAAAAAAAATGCTTCTCGAAAAATAATGAAATCGACAATAAATTAAGGGGATGTATTAGCCCCCGCCCCGTTTCCCCCTTTATACTTAACCATTGAACCTCCAAAACTAATCAGGGAAGCGCCTTATGAGAATGAACCTATATACAAAATTTGAAGCACATCGGATAATTCTGCATGAAAAACCCATTTATCTAAATTAAGGGTGATTAACCTCCGTTCCCCCCTTTATACTTAACCAATGGACCCGCAAAACTAATCAGTGAAGCACCTTATCAGAATGAACCTATATACAAAATTAGAAGCAAATCAGATATTTCTATCCAGAGTTATCGCATTACGTACATACAGAACCTGCGGGAACTTTAGCTCTGGGGATTTGATAGCCTTTGATCTAATAATAAAAATAACGCAGTTATCTTGAGAAATTTTGCTTTTTATAGGATATATGTATGCATTCTAAAACAAATGTTTAAGAAGCAATAAGTGAATCGCGAAAAGTATTTATTTTACTATTTAGTTAAATTAATTATTATTTAATGCATGATTATCATTTGCATTTTGGGACATTTTATAAAATATTTTCTTGATTTATATTAGTATAAATATATTAGAATAAGGGCGTTGAACACGCATGCCAGAAGTATAATCGCAACCACATTTTCAGGAAAAATATTGTTAGACTTACTTAACCCCTTGAAGGGCGCCGGTATATTATATATACCACTTAATTTTAATCCCAAAATGCCACAATGACACCAGAATTTTATAACCAAATTTTGAATTTATAAGGTACATGAGAAAAAGCTTTTACTTATTTTAAAATAAATTCGTTCGTGAATCCTGGTGTCAATCACTCATTTCATTATTTTAGTTTCAAAAGTACTTTGCCCCTGAAGGGGTTAAAGAAAGAAAAGCGAAAAAAACTATACATGAAAAGTAGCAACAATTGTCTTAATGACAGGCGGCTTTGGCCGTTCCTGTATTAGAGTATAAAAAAAAAAAAATATTATCATCCATTCTTTTTTCGGAAAAAATCCTAATTTTAATGACTTTTTGCATTAAAAAATAACACTTTAATTCTGGTGATCATCAATCATATTTTTTATTTTGTGTTGTTTTTACAGGGGTATTCATCATAATGCTTGACAAGTATTTTTTAATAATCCCAATTTGTAAGAATTAATCTTTGTTAACCCTATGTAAAGAAAATATAAGTGTAATGATTTTGAACTTGAGATTGCGTTAGCCTATGCGTAAACATTCAAGAATATTATTTTTATTCAAGAATATTATCAAGAACACTGTGTTAGCCATTAACACTTTGAGAGAAAAAGTACTTCTGCTGATACTATGTTGAAAAATTTGAGTTACACCAGAATTTATGAACAAATTTATTTGAAATTAATTAATAGCTTTTCTAAACACATTATATGACAGCAAAATGTTATAAAAAAATCTGGTTGTAGGTTGGCAGTTTCGAATTAAAATATGTGTTCGATCCATGCAAACACCTCCCTTCAAAGGTTTAAACTATGTCATAGAATATCACTTTAACCCTTTCCGGAACAGTGGTCTCACTCCGGACACACCTAATTTTAATTCCAAACTTGCACACGACACTAAGAATATTTTCATAAAATTTTGTTTCTATAATGAAAGCTTAAAATAAGGAGTTCTTATTTTCTAAAACAGTCGTTGGTAAATTGCAGTGTCAGTCAGCAAATTCTCATTTTACGAAGAGACTTTGTCTGTGCTGGAAAGGGTTAAAGGGAGGTAGGATTTATTTTCTACAAATTATTTTTAAACAAGATTTGCTCCAAAATTTGTGAATTTTTTTATTACAGCTTTCGTGAAGAAAAGCTGCGAAGTTGCATTTCCTTCTATACTAATAGAATTTTTTGAAAATTCTGGTGTGAGTTCATCATTACAGAAATACAATTACTTGCCCCTAAAAGGGTTAAGAAAATAATCTGTAGTATAGTAGCAATATGAGACTTATCACATATATCGGACTGCCAACTCTCCTGCTTTTGTGTACCACTACTTTCGAAAATAAATTTTCGCGTTATTTAATCCAGAAATGTTGCGAATAAATAAGATGAAAAAACTATTCTACAATACTGGTATAAAAGCTTTGGAAGATTCACAGCTCTGCTTATAATTAATTCCAGAATTAGACAATAATTATAATCAATCGATCGCAGTAGACCAAAACGGTCTATTGATTTTTTTATAATAAAAAAATAAATGAGAATTATCTTTCAACTTCAGACCAAGAACTATAAAAATGTCAAGAAACAATAATTGCGTTCGCTGAATGACACCTTAAAAGATTAAGTTGGCAGCTAATAAAAAACAAGAAAACAAACTTTAAGGAGGTGAATGGTGTAAAATCTTCAGAATTTGATATTTATTAGCTTTGTTAACCGGTGACGAGCATACTTGTCAATAATATAGCGGGTTTTTTTTTAATTCAAACTATCTGATAGAATATTTGAGTAGTAATATTGATTTATTTAATCACGGAATGCCTATGAATATATAAAGCAGATATTAGTGTTTGAAATTTCTAGTCCATATTTTGAATAAAAAAGGGCAATAAATTGGCAAAACTGTCAATCTAAAATGTGTGAAATTAGAGGTCTTTACATAACTGTCGATTTTCATGCTATTTTCTTACCACTAAAATTTAATAGTAAATTATGCCTTACTTAATCGCCGAAATCTTCGATACAATAAGACACAAATTTCTATAAAATTTTAGTGGTGACGTAAAAGTTAAAAAGTTAGTTGCTATGACTTTCATCTTTGTTCCGTGGGCCACGAATATACCACATTTCTTTAATTCAAACTACTACTTATTTTAAGGATCGTAGCTCCTTTGATTTTCCAAGGAGTACGACACCATAATTTTAGATTAAAAAAATGTCTATTTAGTATTTAAAGAGAATTTGCAATCACATTATTTAATAGTATAATTTGTAATATTTTTTTGCGGTTAAATAATTCGAAAAATAGTACAAAATAGCTCTTACAACTGTTTATGAATCCTTATATATTAAAGCAACAAAAGAAAATTTCAGTGCAAAATCGGTGTTTCTGCGCATGATTCAACTTTTGTTGAACGTTGAATAAAGAAGGTAATAGAAATAAAAAGAATCAAGAGGGTTCGGGAAAGAATAGCTCGTCCATTGCCTCACTTCTCGCAACCGTAGCGCTCCTACTACGACTTCTACTTATGCTACCCCTTCCTCGAGCACCATGGTCGTGATCGATGAGCCTTCTTCCACGTGCTTTCTTTGACAGCAGAGGACGGAAACCACATTTCTTCATACTAGAAGAATTGCGGTCGTATTAACTTTTTTTAAATATAGCATTTATGGATTTGAAAATTATGCATGTATTCGTATTTTTCGCCACCGAATCCAAATATCTAATTTTCGTAACAGTGAGCTAATTAGAAGCGGAAATATCATTTATATTTTAATTAATTGATTTGCTTTCTTAACGCATCCTTTCAGAGTCGAAACGCCTGATTTCAGCGCAAGACATTGAGTCTAGTTACCGAAAGTTTTAAAAATTTTATACTGCCAAATTTCGGGGCCCTATGAAATTTTTAAATGCATAAAATTTTTGGATCTGAAAATTATGCCTTCTTGCTTAAAGTGGGCTGGGAATTCAGAGTTTCAAAAAATTTTTGAATTGTGTCAAATGTGTCAAAATCGCAGAAAAAAAACAGAGTTTATAAGCTTTTACCACAATTTTTTTTTTAAATTTTTCACCTTATTAAAATGTACAAAAGTACTACAAATCCAGCAAATAAAGGAAGTGTTTGCATTTTATGCTATTTAAATATTAAATAGAAATTTCTAATTAAAAATTGTGGTAAATAGTAGAACGCTTAAATCGCATTAAAATCGCTAAAACTTTAAAACTTGCAGAGGAAACAAATGCTATATTGAGCTAATATATTAAAACAGGATTCCTTTAATGAATTTTGAAAAATTGATGTACAAAGAGAAAAAACGCTAAAAATCACATATAAAAATTAGCGAAAAATTAAAAAATTGCTCTCTGCAATCCACGTAAACACTATTAAAATGAGAACATTTTCTATATCGGGCTAAAAGATTACAACCAGATTCTTTTTACTAATGCAAAGCTGCCACTAGCGACAATTTTTATATTCTATTTGCACCATTATTTAAAAAAAATAATTTTTTTAGTATATTTCTCTTGCACATGTTGTCAAAGTTTATATCAGAAGTTTTTGTTTTCAGAAAGTGGTGCCAAATAGAATTAAAAAATAGTCGCCATGGCAACCCTGTAATGTGGAAAAATCGCCTTGAAATTAAACAAATGGATAAGCGTGATCGAAGATCGCGCAAAGGGTTTCGATTAATATTCCTTTCAAAACACTTTATCCTTTAATAAATCCAAATAAATTTCATTTTCCAAAAATAAAGTCTCATGTTTTTATAAAGTAAAAATTTACCGGTCTATTTTTTCGTTTTTACGACTATCTGAACAGGCCAGATAGCGGGCGAAGCCCTCTAATATACACTGTCATAATAATATCTGTGATGTAGACTAAATGCGATATTAAACAGGGAAGTAGTTTGCCACCCCTCACCCTTTCTTTATTAACAATTCGTTTTACATTCGCATTATTAATTACATCATTGTCTATTAACATTTTATTTCTTTTTTTCTATTAGGCGGCTCTGCCCCCTACGAACTACGTTCGCCAATTACCGTTCTAACACCGCAAACTCTAAAAGCACGCTAATTTGATTAACTCTAAAATGTTTACGGAAGATTGAATTATAATTAAGCAACCAGTGGCGATCTGCTGTAATCGGGTTTCCATTCATTTTCTTTTCACTGAGGTTTACTATCAACTTCTCTTACTTATCTACTCATCTTCTTACTTATCAACTGCTGTCGAAAGATCTAACAATTGTTTTCAAGATTGATTAATTAACATCAATGAAACATTTGAAAATCAACTTGTGTAAAATGGCTACGTAAATAATGTCGCTGCATCGGTGAATTTTATAATGATGTTATAAAAAATTAGGTATTTATCCGGTATCCCCGTCGACATATATCCAAAAACGAAAAAAAAAAACTGTCGCCAAAATATAGGGAAGAAAAGTGCGTTATCGTGGCGTCACATTCAATTGACATCAGATGCGTTACACGTGTTTGTTATATCACCGAGAGATTTTTATTCGACATTTATCTGTATTTTTAATGATATTTTACCCATTCATTAGTTATTTCATTAAATTAAAAAATAATAACGACCTTAAACGGCGCGCCATGATATTAAAATAGAAAAAGTTTTGAAAAAATGTTGCTATGTATAGTTACGCCGTTTTTATTGACGTCATAAACACTTATCCATCAGCCGATGGGAATAATTAAGAAAAATATTTTAAATAAATAAATATATAATATTACTTTTTTATCTCTTTTCATTAATGTATTATAAATTTTATTGTTTAAAGTTACTGATAGTTCACACTTTAGTGAGTGGGGCTTTGGATTCCAATGGCAACATTCTTCCATTGCATTTTTGGGCATTAGAATTTGCAGAATAATTTGGCGATAGTTTTTTTTTCTTTTCTTTTTTTTAAACGGGAAAGTTAGGAGTAGTAAAGAAAATTGTTTTCAGTAAGACTTTTTAAATGTATCGTTTCCAAAATTACGTAATTTTCAAAGTTTTCTTCATATTATTAAGCTGAAAAATATTTAATTGAAGGGAAATATTATTATTTAAGCTGTTTTAAAATTTTCAATAATAGGTAAATTATTTTGTCGAAATAAATTAATATCTCTTGTAAATATATTTTTATACTGAAACTGTTTGGAAATATTGTTATTTGAGCATTTTAAATATGACGTAAGTTTCCCTATTTAATGCTTTGAACACGTAATAATTTAATAATTTCTCTTTTTAATGTTCGCACGCATGTATATTTTTTATTACGAAATTTTCTACAATTACAGATTTTAACACCTGATCCTTTAATTATATTTTTACTGTTTTATGTCTGTTTTTTATAGTCACGTGTAAATGCTTTTTTAATTGAAAGATAATATTATTATGTGCTCTATTTTACAAATTGGCAACAATTCAAATAAATTCTGCGCTTTAGTTTAATGTTTTTATCAATTAATGAGTTGGTTTTTAAGGCTTTAATTAATATCTTGCGTTAATGAAGACGTTTTCAAAATTTAATCATTTTCAGCCTGACAGTAGGTTTTCAACCGTAAATACACAAAATTTTAAGTCTCTAACTTATACAGTTTTTGAGAACTGACTCTGTGACGGACAGAGAAGCAAGACGAATGGGGTTTCGTGAGATGAACGAAACCCTAAAAAGAAACGTTAAAAGCCCCACAAAACATTAAATTAAAAGGATTTTATTAAAAAAATTCATAAACTGGCCTGGAGGTACATAATTTCTGATATTCGTGTATACCTTCCTGCTTAGAACAAAGCAAGCAGTCACACACACACACACAGACAAATTTCTATCTTTATTATTATAGATAGTTGGTGTCTACACACGATTTATGCATTAATAAATAATAAACAAACAAATAAAAATCTTTTAAAAATGTACAGTAATTTAAATAACACAGTTTCCTTTACATAGTTAATGAAATAATTTATACAACGTTTTATTTTTAGAGTAATATACTTCTTAATCAATTAGCGTAGTTACAAAATTAAACTCAAATTCACAATTTTATTATTTAATTGCTCTGATATGTCTAATAAGTATTATAACAAATATTTCAGTTTTATTATTTCTTTAAAACATTTTTACATTTTGTGAAAAAATCACATATAGCAGTGGTTTCGAACAACGCAACACCAAGTCTCGGATATACCAGTAATATTTTAGAGAAATATTCGCCTTATTTAATCAAAGAAAGTTAATTCATATGCTTTGATTAAATAAGGTAAAGATTACTTAATTATAAATTTACATGTGTGTCTGTGGCCAGCGGTTAAAATTTTGGAAACCGCACTCTAACTCGTATAAATAAACTTGAATTGAGATGTAATTTTATATTTTAATGTGGTTCACTATAGAATAATGCAGATGGAATACGTAGCATTTATAGTTCGTTCTCACAGACACACAAAATAATTCCGTTACATTATGGACAATGGAAAAATATCGTTTCGATGCATTTTATTTAAATTTCTTATTTAAATATTTCATTTAATTGTATAAAAAAATTAATTTCCCTAATAATATTCTGTAGCGGAAAGTGTTTCATAATTTATTCCTGATGCATGATTTTTCGTTCCTATTGCACTTAAAAACGATCGTAAATGTAAAAAAAAAATAAATGAATCGAGAATAAGTAAATGAATTGAAGGGAGTGTTATTGAAATTTGTGTTAAAGCTTGCGTGATATGTTTCTGTATTGCCTTCAAATGCTCTGCACGAAACTTTGGACATGAAATGACTTACAATATTGTTTTTTCTTTTTATTTACAATAGCAATGGATTGTTCTAAAAGGTTCTTTTCGTTTAGTTCGACTTATTAGCTTTTGAAAATACATGACGTGCATTATTATGAATGTTTTTAATACATTTTCTTAAGAGTTTACAAACTGAAATCAGGTGTTTCTCAAGATTGTTTTATGCTTTTGAAAATCAAATAATGTAACATATATCTAAGAGCCCTAAAAACTTTAGACAGGTGCATGTTAAGTAATTATTCATTGTATGTTTATAATACAATAGTTGTTTAGCATTAATCACGGTTGATTAAACTGTTAAATACACTTAAAAAATTTCATTATATTATTTTCTTGATATGTTTCATAAAGAAAGGTTGGTGTTTCACCCATATTTTACGGCTCATTTCTAAATATTTGTCGATATATTTGCAAAACAAAAGAACAGTTTGTCAATCTAAATATTGACACATTGGGAAAATAAGATATTTTTCTATGTAAAAATACTATTTTCGAATCACTTTGAAATATTTCTGTAAGACAGGGTTCATACGATCTTTAAATTTGAGTCCCATTGTTCCCGAATAGTGATCTTCGTCTTTTCTAATTGCAGAAATTACGATTCTGTGAATAAATAAGATGAAAATTACTATTTGTAAATAGTCATTCTCAAATTCAAGGACCTTACGAATGATATATAAATTTAAAATAAATAACATTATGTAAAAAATACAAAGGTGCCACTGGCGACGATTGTTATATTTTATTTGTACAAAGTGTACCAAAAATTAACCTTTGTGGTAGATATCTCTCACAAATGTTGTGAAAAGACACAAGGAAGATTATTTTTTGGAAATAGTGGTACTGGTAAAAAATGAAAATAGTCGACAATGACATCGATGAAATAAAGGTTTTTATTTTGTCAGTCTTTCTCGTATACATCACTTCAATATTTAACAAGAACGAAAAATCATGCATCCGGCATAGATGATAAAATACTTCCCAACACTAACAGAATACTATTAAAGAAATTTAATTTTTTCATACGATGAAATGAGATATCTAAATAAGCAATTTAAAATACACATAACTCAGTAAAAATCCATTTTCAGCAAGTTCTTCCCAAATTCGAAATTTTTCGTGAAGCCCTGTATATAATCTTCAGGATTTCTAAACAACACGTAATACACTAAAAATTACATATAATTGCATATCACAGCGAAAAGAGCACTTCTAGCTATTACCGATCATAGTCAGTTCTTTAACCGAATTTTCTCGTGTGTCTCTGTACACATACAATAAATACTACGCACTCCATAATCTATAGAAGATAAGTTGTATTGAACCTCAGTGATCCATTTAAGTTTCATTACGTTTCAAGTATAATAACATGTTCAAAACACACCGCAAAACGATTTTCCCCCGTTGATCCTAATGTAAAGGAATTATTTTGTGCGTCCCTGTAATTGAACTATAAATGCTACTAACTGTAAACTCCGGCAAAAACATGCTGTAGTCCACATCAGTAACGCATATTAATTTCATTATGTTTGAAATATCGTAACATCAATAAAATGTGCCTCAAACGATTTTTCCCAAAATACCATAATGGAATGGAATTCTTTTGTGTGTCCCTGTAAATGAACTATTAATGCTACACACTTCATTTTCAATACCGAACATTCTATAGTAAAATTCAATAATATATAAAATTTTCATGACAGTCCGAGTATATTTCGAGAGTTACAGCACAGACGGACAGACAGACAAACCGAAATCATAAACACTTTTCAACTATGTTGGAAAGTGGTCAAAAGACTAGTGCGATTTTAAAAGGCGATTAAAGGTTTTTTCTGTTAATTACGGTACATATATGTAAATATAAAAATCCGTACAATATAATTAAGCAAAACAATCTCTTTAT
Organism: Maratus michaelseni; assembly: GCA_963931845.1. Taxonomy (NCBI): domain Eukaryota; kingdom Metazoa; phylum Arthropoda; class Arachnida; order Araneae; family Salticidae; genus Maratus; species Maratus michaelseni. The sequence goes on from OZ007586.1 coordinate 166,078,755, forward strand.
TTGATTTACTTAAGAGTAAAACTTCAGTTTAATTTAACTATTGTTAAATTTTAAAAACGAAAAATAAATTACATTTAAAATTTTTAATCAATTTGTGCATGATTAATGTTAAAACGAATACAATAAACTTACAAAAAATGATTTTTGTGTAATACGATTTTTATTCCATAACTGCCAACCACAACAATTTTTTGTCACCACTATTTTAAATAAAGCAAACTTCCCCTTATTTAATCGCAGAAATATGCGATCAAATATGGCGAAGTATTCCTCTTCACAAACAGCGATGACAAAATATTGTACCAGTTACCATATTTTCTTATAGTAACAAAAAGACAAATATAAGTCTAAATAAAAATACTGACATGTTCATTTAACGGAGTATCTTAATATATGATAAGCAAATAATTGCCGTTAAAATTAATCTAGTGTAAAGTTAATTTACAGTGGTTGAATTCTATTCAACATTTTATCTTGTGTGATGTCTAAATTAAATAGTCTTATTTACACTGACATTTAATTTTAAAATATTTAACTACACTTAAGAAATAAAACAAATCTTATGAAAATTCGCCTGTGCTTCTTTTTGACGCATGCTGTTGTTTCTTCTTCAAATAAATAATATTCTAATTCAATTAATGAAGGGCTCTTACATACATCTATATCTACTACATTTTCACCTTATTCATGGCTCCCAAATGGTCCGCTTTTTGAATACCGGTATTTTCTTTGAAAAATTTTACTTTTAGTTTTTTATTTACCACATTCGGAGGTAAATTTTTGCGGAAATAGTGTAGAAACCTACCATGAAAATTTCCGTTAAAAAATATTGGTATTCAGTTGGCGGACCATTTGGGAGCCCTGCTTATTTAATCACAGAAAATCTGCAATTAAACAAGATAAAATATTTTGTAGGAAATTAGTAGTTCCATAAGATGAAACACACTCTAGTACAGTAAAAAAAATATTAAAAAAGAAATTAGAATTTATATGTTCTAAAGCAAAATAATAGTTATAACGAGACACTTAGAACATTAATATATATATATTCTTAAATATTGAATTTTAAACTTTAAAATACTATACATTATGTTGAGTAATTGTTATGATTCATCTGATTTAAAGATAAGATTCTTAGAAAAAGTGCAAAAATATTTATCATGTGTTAACATTTTTTATCGTACGATCAATAACCAGACGTGAACAAAATCGAAAGAATATATAATTATACTATAAGAATAAAACAATTTCATAATATAACATACCATCCGTTGCATTCCCTGCATCGAGTTTCGTAGATGATGACGTAGGATTATTGTACTTATCTGCATTCATGAGTGACTGCCTAATATTCTTCTCAGGGTGAAGAAGTATAATGTATAGTTTGTTAAAGAAAAGACAAACTAGAGTTACAGTTGCACTTAAACTTATTGTAGAAGACATCATAAATGTATTGATTTCTACATGAGATGATGTAGTAAAGTATATAGGTATAAATGCTAGCCATATTATACATGTTGTGTACATTGTAAAGCCAATAAATTTTGATTCATTAAAAGCCTCTGGAATTTTTCTCGTTAATATTGCATAAACCGTGCATACAAAAATTAGAAACATAGGATACCCAAATGCAATGATATATGTAGCGTTTACAGCAGCTGCACATACTAATTGATTTTCATCTCGTGTACGATAATAATGTATAGCTTTGGGTGGTTTAACAAGAAGCCACAAGGCAGCTATTACTAATTGCACCACTGCAACGCATCCACAAACGAAAAGTTGAGATTTTGGGCTTATACAGCTTGGACGTTTCGTACTACGAGCACCAGCATTAAATATTCTTGCAATACGATTAGTTTTTGTGAATAAAGCACTATACACAACTGTAAAACATGAACCTATTCCTACTCGTTGAGCTGCGCATTTTAAATCCGTGGGTTTCTCAACTAAAATAAATGTCATGCTATAACACAGTAGAATACCAACTAGAAGAACATAACTTAATTCTCTACCCGATGCTTTCACCACTGGAGTATTATTGTACTTGATAAATACTATCATAGTGAATAATGTTGCACATATTCCTAAAGATGAAAATGATAAAGCACCAATTGCCCATCCGCTGTCAATACGCATATACCTAAGAGGAATTTCAACACATTCCGTCTTATCATCATTAGGAAGAAATCCCAGGGGACATTCGTAGCACATACTGTCAAAATTCAGAATTTGATATTTTGTGCACATAAGACAATGCCAACAACATTTTTCACCTTCAACAAACTTTCTGGCTTCACCTTTGCCGCAAGGTAGGCTACAAACAGAAGATGGCATGGCAGGTTCATCCATTCGAAAACGTATGTCTGAAAAATTCAGTTCGAGTTCTCCATTTTCATATATTCCAACTTGAACCCACTGGTAATTGCCGGGAGAAACTTGCTTGAAATGAATTATATTGTACCGCGCTGGTCCGTCTCCGTTTTCAGAAAACTGGAATTTGTCCCCACTTAGACCTGCAAAAAAATAGGAGCATTTAAAACGCATAAAGAAACATATTTGGAGAAATCATTAAAAAATTAAATATGTACATTACATCATCATTATCATTGTATAAAATTCAATAATTCATTTTTATTAAAATGTTTTTAGTTACCATTATAATTTTATTTTGCATAACTATTGAGTTCGCCACAATGTGACAAGCAATTACAGCGAAATTAATAAAATTGAAATATGTTATTTTTAAATTAATTTACAGTCATAAAATTTCTATAAAATAAATCATGAATATCACATAGAAAGATAGACAATGACTGAAAATTTAAATTAGCACTAGTATGTCAAGTGTCGCAAAACATTTTTTTCTTTAGAAATACCGTTCATGGTTTGTAATTGATACGTACTGTATTCTTCTGATACTTTAAATTAGGTTTCTTAACCCTTAATTGCATAGTGATGTAAATTTCCATCACTGTTTATTTAACTTTTAATAATTAAATCAACTTCTTCACCACCACTATATTTATATTGAAATATTAATCCAGTAAATTTCCCGTGAACTATGTTGCTGAACAAAGTTAAAAATCTATCTTAAAATTTCTGGTGTCCAATATTTAATATATGTAAAAATAAAATATATAAAAGAAAAACTCATGCAAAGAAGGGTTAAATCTGTTGCCCGCAGCCGTCGGTAACCAATCTACACAACTTCGGAACACAAAATATTTTCCTACTTAATTTTCAAAACTTTGCGATTAAAGAAGGCAAAAATTGCATATCGGAATTTTTGATAGCGACAGACTTGCAGGCAAAATGATTAAAGATCATACATTAACTTTTATTGCAAAATATTTTATTAAGAATAATTAATTATTTTCTGTATTCTATTTAGAATGAAAGAGATCTGTATAAGGATATGAATATTGAATATACCGATAATTTTATAAAAGTATTTCACTCTAGAATTTTTATTTCAAACTAGTTTAGGCTTTTGCTTAACTTATTTTTGTATGATTTAAAGTTTATTTATTTTATTAAGAAATTTCCAAATCAAATCGAAATATTTTCATTTGTTACATATCAATAGATCGGTTTGTGGTATTTTTAATGCTAAGAAAAATTAATAAATTTAAAAAGCAAATTTTATAAATTAATAGTTATTTTTCTAAATTATTTAACTGAACTTATCCTTTATGAACAATATTTGGGTTTGCCAAAATAAATACGTTGATTAATACATTGATACCAAATTTGATTGCCAATACATTTAATAATATATTTTCCTGCTGGATCACGTGTAATCTTAACGAAATTTTACAGTATTTATACGTAAATTTATTTATAGAAGCAATTTGATTCTGTTTTCTGTAGTCATCTTTGCAATAAAGTTCCAAATGTGCTATTTTGTACATACATATGTATTTGAATAGACAGAGTGTTTTTGTATCTATTACAGTGATTTTCGGCGTATAATCCGCGGGTCAAACAATTCTAGAAATTTTATTCAATAATTGAAGTCAAATATTTATAGAGATCTAGTGAGTTACATTTTATAAAATAAAATTTCTGTGCCAAAACATGACTGTTTGATCCGCAGATTATACGCAGGACATTACTGTACATAGCTGCGAAATGCAACATGTTTTTTCTCACCACAAACTTCGAAAAAAAAATCCTCACTTTCTTTAATAGCAGATTAAATACGATTAAATATTGTGAACCTATTCATTTGAAAATACGGGTGGCAAAAAATCGCAACAGTGGGCAGCTATGCTTATATAACGGATATGGATTTTACAATAATAATTATTATTTATGTATATTTTTTCCTAAGAGTTTCTTTTAGCACTATATGAATGCACTTAATTTTAATTTTTTATTAATAGACCAGGGATGAAAATGAAAACATAGATGCAAATTTCTGTCGTTTTGGAAAATCTCTTCTACTTTCCGTTCGTATTCTGCGTCATATTTAATAGCAGAATTGCTGTCATTGAACAAAATGATTATTTCTATTCGGAAACTGTATCTCTTAGCACTTTCCGGTAGACAAATTCTGTTCATAAAATGAGAAATTACTGACTGACACCGGAATTTACAAATGACTTTTTTAGAAAATAAGAACTCCTTATTTTAAGTTTTCATTATAAAATAAAATTTTATTAAAAAATTGGTGCCGCTTGCAAGTTTAGAATTAAAACTAGGTGTGCCCGGAGTGGGACCACTGTACAGGAAAGGGATAAAACGGAAGATTTGGTAGATTTGTAATAATAATGTAGTGACGAATCTGATTTCCAGATGACAATCACTTGTTAAAAAATGTCACCCATTAAAACCAGAGTGCTTAAACTGCGGATAGGTTAGGGCTCGTTAAAATTATTTAAGAATAGTAATTTTTGCCTTTTTTTGTTTCACCGAAATTCTAAGATTATGAAATAAGGAGTTTATTATTTGGAAAAAGTGGGAGCCCATTATCCTCATCTTGGATATTCTGGTATCTACAATCGTAGGAAAAAAGGATTACCCGTATTCTAACTCTGCTCAAAATGATCGTTTAAAAATGAAATTGGTCTAACATATCATCTATAACGTATACTATTTAATGCTATTCTTAAATTATGATTTTCGGATCGCCTGGCTACGTCTAAAATTGTAGCAATCTTTAAATTTTTTAAAGCTAAAACCGAATTTTGCCATCATATTTGGAATCTTCGGTATAGATTACCTGGAATACCAAACAGCTAGCCATTCGTTAAAGACGGTTAGGAATTACTGAGATTTGAAATTTGGAATGCCTAAAGTTAATTCATTGTTTTGTCCAAGACTCCCTTATCATAGATCAGACTTGACAATCCGGAGAAAGTCTATGGGAGAAAATGTCCGCGGTAATTGCCAACTTATTAATTGATTTTCTCCGGAAAGTATCGCCGACTGGTGGATACTACCGCACAGTTGCCATGTTTCGGGCTTTTTGAACACCAGTATATTTTTAGAGAAAATGTTGTTCTTTTAAATCCCAGAATTCTCCGATCAAACAAAACAAAATTGTCTCTACTAAAAAACTGGTACCCAAAAATATAACAGAAAAATCTATAGAAAAATCTAGCTGGTCTGCTACCGCATAGCTGCCAACTCTTACGCTTTTTTCTTACCACTAAAATTTAATAGATTTTTTTTCGTCATGTAATCACACGATCTTGTCAATTTAATAAGATAAAATTTACTATAAAATTTTAGTGGTAGGAAAACTACTAGTTCATAAGCAAATGCATAGAACAAATGGAGCTGTGAAAAAATTTCGTGTGATTTCGTGTCGTAAATACTATTACTGACGATTGATGGCGCTAGTAGCAGGACAAGTATAGCGGTCAAAGGCAACTTGCTGATTGAGAGGTCTGATACTATGATAAGGAAGTCTTGGTTTTGTCATTGAAAAGCATATTGCAATGCGGGTATTTTTTTTTAAAGCATAACTCAAAATCTAACTGGGAATTTAAGTGCAGAAAGAGATGGGAACTATTTAAGCATCGTAAAGATTTGTCATATTGCTATAATAGAAGAGATGGCTGCATAGAGGATGTTTTGAATGTTACGCGGCACGAAATTATCGTTCTAGTACAAGATACGCCCTGAACACATCGCACAGACACCTACCCAGATCACGCGTTTATTAAACCTCAAACATCTAAGTCATCACTTTGTGACAAGCATGTATTCCACGGCACGGAGGGGGGCTTGTAATTTTGGATTATAATATTAAGCTTCTAGATATTCGTTTCTGTTTTTAAAAAAATATGAAATTCAATTAATTTTTTTTCGAATAATAATTAAAAAATATTTTTTTAATTAATATTTAAAAAATTTATGAATTTTATATGACACTATCTCATATATAAAATGATATCGTGATGAACCTGTATGGAAACCTATACTATTTGAAATTATGAATTGTTTAACAGTAAATCATTTCAAGCAGGTTCAAATATACGCTTAAAAATTTACACCTTGTTTCCAATGTTGCCAGCAGACTATTTTTTTCTAATTCAGATTTCTTGATTGCCACCACCTTTCTGTAGTAGAAACATTCACCTTATTTAATGACAGATTAAACAATGCGAGAATATCCGAATTTTATTTTTTTTTTAAGTGGTGGCAATCAAACATTCTAAATAAAAAAAAAGTAGCCCACTGAAAACACTGCTTGTTCCGCCGAGTAGACTTTGAGTTATGATTTAAAAAGTGCCCGCATTCCAATCTGCTTTCATTCAATCCATGTGGGATGGTGTGGGCATATCTAAAACTTTTATACATAAAATAATATTGTACTAAAAGTGTTTAAAGCTAAACATTCATATTATTTATTTTTTATAATTTTCTAACATTTCTGTACACTAATAAAGAAGCGCTTATTTACAAGACTTCGTTTTCGTATTTAAAAATAATTTTTTTTTGCTGTGGGTTAGATAATTTTAACACCCGCAGCGTCCAAATAATAATTTTTTTAAGTATGATAATGATGATATACAAAATAGATGCTGCGATATTAAGATATATAAATATTGTTTTTGCATAAAAACATTGAATCTAAATGATGTGACTTTAACCTTTTAACCCTTCTTTGCATGTGTTTTTCTTTTACAATTGTGTTTTTTATACATATATTAAATATTAGACACCAGAAATTTTAAGATAGTTTTTTAACTTTGTTCAGCAACATAGTTCACGTGAAATTTACTGGATTAATATTTCTATATAAATATAGTGGTGGCGAAGAAGTTGATTTATTTATTAAAAGTTAAATAAACAATGATGGAAATTTACATCACTATGCAATTAAGGGTTAAGTTAGTGCTATACACTGCGGGGCCCGTGTTCCGCAGAGTTCCCACATTATGTAAAACGAAATTTTTGCCTTACGTAATCCCAAAATGTCTGTAACTAATTATGATGAATATTACTTTTTGAAAGTAAAGGTGTCAAAAGAATTTCCGCATAACGTAGTCAGTACCACTGTTTTAAATACAAAGCTAATTTATGTAAAAATGTGCAAAATTGTCCCCAAGTCTTTTAAAACGATTAAAAACAAATTTAACATTCGGCGTTCCCATTTTAAACCTTAACAATTCCTAAACGACTTGTCCGAATGACATCCCATTTGGCATACGAAGGAAAAATTTACCAAAGATGACAAATACGATGTCAAATCTAGGTATTAGCTACGGAAATTTGAAAGTTTGTTATGATTTCAATATGTAGAAGAACACCGAAGCATAATTTAAGTATAGCATATTGCTAATATTGAAATAAGTAACATTTTAATACGATGTTTTGCGGTAGGGTTAATCAGAGAGTAGCCTATTTTTTCCGTACTACATATGTTTAACTACAAATATACATTTACGAAAATATGAATACTATATTAAAATAAATAATACTTCAGGTAACAACTGGTACTTAACAAAATCTTTTTGTTTGTTTGTTTATGTCAAATAATATTATGTTTTAAATGTCCGAATAGTAACTTTTAGATACAATAAAATAAGGACTCGGTTTCGTTTGACAAATTATACATTTTTCTTTTGATCTAATTTGATCGAAAAATTATAATTAGAAAGAAATTAAAAATAATCAAAATAATTTTATCCATATGTCCATCCATGAAAAACTTTAAGATTTTCCTTTCAGGACGGTCATCATTTAACGACTTTCAAATTTTTGATACCAGTAATTTTGTATAGTATGTTTCGCCTTATTTAAACCGAGAGAAGTCGCATGGGGTATGACATACCCCGAGTGCGTACAGATTTTACAATTATCACCACTACTTTTCGAAAAGTAATCTTTAGCGTATTTTATCCTACAATTTGTAACAGTTGTGACTGACTAAATAAGTTGAGAATCATTGTTTCTATTTATTGGTTGCAAAGTAAAAACTATTCATACCCTAGATATGCGCGATTTCTCCCGGGTTAATAAAGAATTGTACGGTTAGACAAGGCAAAGATTACGACCCAAATATTCTGGAAGGGTTGGCCTACTGTTTAATTCAGAAATTTATATTTCACACAGGACATTCCGAAAGAAAAATATTACTTTAAATAATCACAAAATGTCTGCCATTAAAGAAATCCAAACATACTATTCAGAATTTCTGGTATGGTTTCATAATTGCTTAATAAACACGGAGGCCAATGTGGCAACCATGTATTATGTTACTAAGAATTAATATCCGTGATATTCGTCCTGAAGGGGTTATATCAGGTTTTGAAAAATCCCATTTACTAAATCGCCGTCTTCAGATCCTAGTTACCCTAGGGTCAAAGTTCCACCCTTTTAAAGAATAGAAATTTTCGCAATTCTTAATTCTGTGTTTATATAAATTGCCAAACATTTTTACGAAATACTGGTGGAAGTTTTCTCCTGTGGTAATCAGCCTCCCAGAAATTCAGAGGTTGATTCAAATTTCAAACCTTGTCACAGAATTTAACTACTGCAAAAAATAGCATGTACTTACCTTGACGAAGTATGAGTCACTCAATAAAAACATTTCTAATACGAGTCTCGTCTTAGACTGGAACGTAACAGATAATCAAAATTAACTATATACTTACCTTTAAAAGAAACATTTTTCAAGTAGCTAAGTAAAGTAAATCCATCTACTGGGCGCATTTTAGAGCAAAGTCCTGGAATTCCTCGACACAAATCTTTATGCATAGATTTTAATGCATGAGCAAACGCCAGAACAGCATCGCTCACAAACTGCAATTGTCTCTCTGCTTCATAACCATTTTCACTCGACATTACCTCTTGTCCAGTGCAAAGATTTGGCTTTTGATTATATGGCGTCACAGTGCTATTTGGCCATTTGCAATCGAAAAAGTGCTCCCAAAATTCAGTAAACCATGGATTATTTGGGTTATTGTCAACAGTTAAATTTAAAAAGTATTCTTCAAAACCAGCAACAGGGTGAGCACGTGGTTGCACAGAAAGTGTTCCTTCCACTTGATCTTCATTACCTTCGAAAACTAATGCTCTAGCACTCCATCCGTCACTTCCAATCCAAGAGAAACTTCCTGTAGCATTATTGCGACGGACAGCCCTCATGACACCAGCAACTTCTTGATCTGAACCAAATATTATGACTCCTGTAAAAAAAGGTATAGATATATTTAGGTATGAAAAAAACGGTGTTTAAGTAGCCTAAATTTAAAAAAAATCTATTTTATAAAATTTTATAATAGGAAAAAATTTGACATACTTTATTATAAGTATTAGAGTATTTAATCTATGTTTTAACACTCAATATACCAGGAATTTTATTCAACTTTCATAAAAATATTTCACATCAGAATTTTTATTTAAAATTACTTAATTTTTTTATTTAATTTATTTCTGTGTGCTTTATATTTTTATGTATTTTGTGAAAACATTTCGTGTTCGTATTAGCATATTTTCATTCGGCATCGATCAAATGATTGGTTGTTGATAGTGATAGGCATAATGAATTATTCTGATAATCGAATGAATAATTCGATCAAGTGCAGAAGCATAGTTGCCAAACTTCGTATTTTTTTAACCAACTATTACCGGAAATTTTGCAAAAATAAAAACATTGTTGCCAGCCTGCGTGCTTTTCTTTCGGTCAATAAACTGCCGATTTTTTTGTTTTTTATGGAGAAATTTCTCATTTATATATGGCTGTTACATTAATTCTAATCAAAGTAAGACACTTTATTTAAATAAAATTCCAGGTAATAATCGATTAAAAAAATACAAATGTTGTATGCTATCACTTTTTGCATGCCCGAATGATTCATTCGAATGTCAAAATCATTCATTCTACCCACGACTAGTTATTCGCATGTTTAGTGTTATATAAATCACATGTAAACCGTAGATATTCCTACATACCAGTCTGCAGACACAATGTTCATTAGTGAATATATTTTTTAACATTTAAAAACAAGTACGGTGTCATTTTGCGCCAGGGTGGCAGTCGCGTGTACCAGCAGGCTATATATCACCACTAATCTCCAATAGTATTTTTCGCATTCATTAATAGCAGAAAAGAAAGAAATTAGCCTTGGGCAACCGCCATTATTTGAGACCGCGGGTGGACTTCAGGCAGCTTTTTACAGACTACAACTGCGCTTGGTGTCGTTTACAGGGATTTTAAACTTATATTTTTCTGTATAAATTGATGTTCGAAATGTGTTTTTTGTATTATACACTTTGAATGAAATAAATTATTTAAATACGCACTTTGTTTTTGTAATACCACATACATATGTGTATTTACAAACACATCATAGGAATCATTTGCTGTCAAATTCTGTAAAACAATGTCGTAGGTGTGATATGAAAGAATAAAAACGAATTTCTATATTTAAATTTTTTTAAATCACCTTGTATAATGGAAAAATATCGTCGAAAGTGGCAATATCGACGATGTTTAGGCAGACATCGTCGATATGGTATTATAACGTAAGGGAACTGATAGAGAATAAAGTGAAGATGTTTAAAATAACTTAATACTGTATCATGTTTTTTAGTGCATTGTACTGTAAAATTCTACATCCTAAAGCTAATAATGCATAACAATAAAGAAAAGTTAATTTTTGCATTAACCCCTTAACTCAGGACTGTCCAAACTGGTGCCGAAGGAATAAAACTACTTTTTAAACATATATTCATCATATTTTATTGTCAAAATTCGGTGATGAAATATGGTGAGGATTTCAGGTAAAATTGGTGGTTATCGCGGGCATCAGGTTTGAATGCTCTGCCTTAACTGTTTATTTTGTTACATATTAAATTGATTGAGGACATAAATAACGCTCTAAGTAATGATGCAAGCAAACTCTTCTTGTACAGTCGTGGAAAGAAAAACTGGACACCCCCCCACTAACTCTGCAACAAATTATAGTAGAAGGAAGTGACTGGTACCAAACGATTGGAAATAAAGTCTACTTTTAAATTATGTATCTAAAATTTGCTTAAGGGGCCATCTACATATTAAAACCATCCTAAACATTATTTTTTTCAATGGCAACACCCACTTTTGACATGATATTTTAAATCTTCGGTTCAAACTATGCCTAGATACAAAATTTTAAGTCATTCGGATGATAAGTTTTCGAGTTATAAACATTCAAATTTTAGAGCTTCTAATGTTAAATTACATTTTCATATTTTTATTAATATCTCCTGAAATTAAAATCCTAATGTGCTAACGATTTGTTTGGTTATAAAACTCAAAAACCCAAACATAACTACGTTAAATTTGTAATTTTTAAAATTTTATAATATGAATTATGAATTATGAAATTAATATTCGAAAAAATTATGAATTGTAACGTACAATTTTTTTGATGGATTTATATTTATTATGTCCTGCTTTATGTGCATTCAAAATTTCAAATTTTTCTTCCAAGTAGTTTTCAAATTATGCTTAAAAAACGGCAAGATGCTGCTTTAAGGGGCCGTCTATGATGTGCATTAAAGCATACTTTGAACAGGGATGGGAGCGCTCCGTCTCGAAATCCCGATTGACACCACTAAATTTTAATAGTATTTGTTACCTTATTCAAGGACAAAATTTCTGAAATTCATTACGTTGGAGAATACTATTAAAATTTAGTGGTAAGAATCTATATTCGGGTCGGAGCGCTCTCATCCCTGTTTGAGAAAATATTATACTCATAGGCTGGGATTATAGTGACTTGAAGAACTTAGAGATTAAGTCTGTCTTTCAATATAAACAATGCGTAAACCGTATTTCAATGCTTCGCGTTCTTACGTTAAATTGAAAGCTAGCTTAAACTGAAGCGTAAGTGAATGATCGCGGGAGCACAACAAACCTGAAAACGACCTGTGATTGTAGTAAGATATAAGATAGCGAGGCACCAGAACCCCAGCCTTTATTAGTATATATATATATATATATATATATATATATATATATATTTCTTTTACTTTTTCAATGTCTGCTTTAAAATTTTTCATTAAAATTACGTAAAACGTATTTGCATAAGATGTATGTTTACGTCATTTATGGAAAATAGTTTCGCTTTTATTTTTAAATTAATAAAGCTCATTTTTGAAAAATATGATCAGTTCTACCTTAGAAAAAACTTAATCATTTTTGTTACCTTTAAATTGATTTATAGCTTCTTTTCCAGTCTAATAAAGCTATATTGTTTTTTCTGCAGTATATATGTTTGAAGTGAAGTTTCTTATAAATGCATATGCGTAGAGTATTTGCTGAAACAAAATGGCCCCACAATTAACTGAAGCAACGAAAGGCCAAATGATCGGCATGTGGCAAGCTGGAAGAAATTTTCGTTATATAGATTTCGTTATATATTTACATATTCTAAAATTATTTTAATTACAAATAATCTTATGGTTTTTTAACCCCTTCGTGACGAGCGTCTATTACAGAATTTTTAATAATTTACCACCGGTTTTTCAAAACAGAAATTTTCGTCTAATTGAATCTTGGAAATGCTAAGATATAATAAGGCAAAGCTTACAATAAAAAATAACTGGTGGGAAAAATCGAGGATTCTGAGCATCTTATGCGTCACGTATACGTGTCGCTCGTCCCCAAGGGATTAAAATCGGATAATTCAACACTTGTTAACATTATTTTACCGCATATAACAATAACCGAAACTTATTAAGTGAGTAAAATAGTCATATCGGTAAAACATAATACATTAAAAGAAGTGACATTCTGCAGCATTTCAACAATCGAGTACCGAACTTCAATTTGGATACAACCCCTTAAATATGCTCATTATAATGTAATTAATTTCTCAGAAACTAATCGTAGGAATGTAATGAAATTTGGTATGTAGGCATAGTTTGAACTGCAAATTTCAAATATGTTGTTAAATTTGGGTCTTGCTATTGAAAAAAACAAAGTTTGGGTGTGTTTTTATATGTATATGGCCCCCTAAGCAAATTTTATATACATCATTTAAAAGTAGACTTTATTTCCAATCGTTTGCTACCAGTCACTTTTTTCTACTATAATTTGTTGCACAGTTAGTGGGGGGGGGGGTCCAGTTTTTTTTTCCACGACTGTACGTTGGTTGTACGGGCAAAACTTTTAAGGGATTAACTTCTTATTTAGGGCATGGTACTTTGTGTCAGGTTGTGCAACATTGATACAGCGTAATACAAATCTCGTCGAATATTGCTTATACAATCACATATATTCTGTGATTAAATAAGGCATATATAGCATGTACCAGTATTCTTAAATAGTGGAAAGATGCTTGCGACTTGTTGGAGAGCCATGATTTTAGTGCATGATGGAATATATAAAAGGCATTCTAACTACATTTTGCGTGATTTTCTGAGAAAAACTAACAAAGAATGAACATATATTAATCTTGAATAATGCAAAATATTTTTTGACGTGGTACTTTACAACATCGGTTCGTTAAATGTATTATGAGCATAAAATATTTTGTTTATTTTAAATGAACGTTATTAAACGATATCCAAAACAATTTATAAATTTGTTGACTTTTCAAAATGCGTTTGTATTGGCTAAACGGTAAATATGATGAATATCCATATGCATCAAAATGTATGTATAATGTTCAGATATCAGTTACAAGTGCTTACTCAGTAGAATCTATATAGCTGTTTCGCTAATGAAAACGTAAATATTGAATACAAATCCCTTAGTAACATATACATCCTATGAATTCCTAATCGTGAAATCCTAAGTAGTTTAATTCAAGTATCAATAACTCCATTTCATTATAGATAATTAATATCGATATTATTGAAAGATGCGATACTTTAATAATGTATCACTATAATCTGTGAAATTTTAATTACGATGACCAATATGTTTATAAGAGCCAAATATAATAAGAAGCTAAATATATTAAAGTTTATAAATTTTCAGTGATGGATATTTGTATCAATTAAAAATGGTTAAATAACTATATTAATTTGAGAAAAGTAATTACCATTTTTTTACAATTTTGAATGCACATGACTATACAGACTTGTCAAAATTAAACTTAGTCAACTAAGAGGTTATATGTAAGATGTCTTTCGTGTCATATTTACTGGAAACTAAAACAAGGAACAATATTTTTCGAATTCATAGGAATATACAGGTTTGATGAAATTAACCCTTTTTATCCTGACGGTACTTATAAGTATCACTTTAACCCCTTCGCTACGAGCTTCCTTTACATAATTTTTAATCTTTTACCACCGGTTTTTCAAAACAGAAATTTTCGCCTAATTGAATCGCAGAAATGCTATCATTAAATAAGGCAAAACTTACAATAAAAAGTTACTGGTGGGAATAATCGAGGATTCTGAGCATCTTATGCGTCACGTATACGTGTCACTAGTCCCCAAAGGGTTAATAAAACACCTATATATTCGTAATATGACCGTTTTTCCTAACTGTATTCTCAATGGCACAAAGAGTGTATTTCTGACAGCAGGCAGGAGATGGCAAATTCAAGCACATATCCTGTTTCTTTGCATTGTAGGGATTTTACATTTGCCACGCTACATTCGAAATCCATTTTGCAACAGAATTGACATGCATGTTGTTCTTCATTTGAGTAATTTTAGTGGTTTATTACCGGTTATTCAGTACTATTATTTTCTATTGTTTTCTATACTCTACAGGTGAACATTTCCTATATTTTAAGTTATATATATTATATATAGTATATTTGAAGTTTACTATTTGAAATTTACTATTTTATTTTATATCATAGGGTAAAAAATTTATGGTGGTTACAGTTGCATAATTAACCACTAAAACACTATAAAAATTATTTTCCTCTTTCCTATGTTTATTCTGCTCCAAAACTTATCCAATGATGCAAAAATACAATTAAAATGTAGCTGGAAAATTAATTCAGGATATAGAGGGTTAAACTTCCTCAAATTAGAGAAAGGCTGTCTAACCCTTGGGCTTCAGAGCAACCACTATTTTTATATAAAATTATTCGCCTTATTTAATGATGGAAATTGTACTAAATAATAAGGCGAAGATTTTTTTCGCCAATATTAGTACGCAAACGTTTTCAGGAAAAATGTTTGACACTGCTAAATTAGGGGATTGTAACAGATGCCCTGATAATTATATATAATTTTGACAAAAACAATTTATAAAAAATATTCTTCATATAGTCGCTACCATGTCAAACTATCGAATGTAAAAAAATACATTTTTCATTAGTTTTAAAAATTGACCCATTGTCACCACTAAATTTTATTAGAATTTTTCGCCTAGTAAGAATAATAATAAAATTTCTGCAAAGAGCAGGGTTGGCAGTTTCGCTTTCTTTTTTGTTCAGAGATACCGAATTCATACCGGAAATTTTGAGAAAAAAAATATGATATGTAATCACGAAATGTCTGTTATTAAAGAAAGCAAAAATTGTATTTGAAATGTCTGGTATGGTGTCGAAATTTCCGAATGGAAAAGGACGCCAAACTGGCAACCCTGCTGAAGAATAATTATTAAAATTTAGTGATGATAATCGGCTCATTTTTAAATGTAATGAAAACTGCATTTTTTCGCATTCGATAGTTTAACATGGGAGCGACGATATGTACTTCTGTTGGAAAAATTCTTGTATTACACTAGCGGCGTATTCTTAATATTGGAAGATCATCGTGGAAAAAATAATAATTTTGTGTTTCGAAGTGAAGATTTTTTACCAGCTAATTTCAAACCTCTTTCATGCAGCGTGTTTAATTTTCTTTCATAAGATTCATTGTTTGCAAATATTTAATCTAGACTCCGTTTAGGTAAATAACGATCCACAAGATATACACCGTTGCTTATAGGCGACTTTTGTACAATGTCTTCAATAACACATGAACACCTAATAAAGCTGCTGATGCATGCGTTTTGTTCGTGAGCAGAGATTTTTAATCTGTTCCCTTTAAAAAAAATTACCGATAGTTGGGAAATCAATGTTTTAGAATTACTGTAATGTAAAGCATCCAGGAAGCTTTTTATATGGCAAATATTATCATCATATGGTGTTTTGTGCTCAATTTGTAACGACTATATCGTCGCTACCATATCAAACTATGGAATATAAAAAATGCATATTTCATTACTTTTAAAAATGGGCCAATTGGCACCACTACATTTTATGTCAATTCTTCGCCTAATAAAATTTCTGTGAAGAACATGGTTACCAGTTTGGCCTCTCTTCTTATTCAGCGATGCCGAAATCATACCGGAAATTTTGAGAGGAACATTTTTACTTTAAGTAATCACGAAATATGCTGTCATTACAGTGTTGCCAGTGGGCTACTTTTTTTAAATTCAATTTTCTTGATTGTCACCAGTTTTTTGAGAAAGTAAAGTTCGCTTTATTTAATATCAGATTGAATACGGCGAACTATACCATTTCAAAAAAGTGGTGTCAATCTAGCATTCTGAATTTTAAAAAAGTGGCCCGCTGGCAACACTGTGTCATTATAAAAATCCAAAATTTCTATCTTAAATTTCTGGTTTGGATTCGAAATTTATGAATGGAAAAGGAGACCAAACTGCACCTCTGGTGATGTTGCAAACCTTAAACCCTATTAAAATTTAGTGGTGAAAATTGGTTCATTTTTAAAAATAATGAAAAATGCATTTTTTTACATTTGATAGTTTGACATGGTAGCGACGATATGATGAAGTCGCTTACAAAATTAAATTTCCTCAGATGCAAGCTTCAAGTACATTATTGTACAACTTTCTCTTCTCAATCAGCGGAGTAGAAAGGGTGGGACTGCATATAACCTGTATACCACTAATTTTGTTAAGTTTTATTCGCCTTGTTTCATCGCAGAACATTCTCCGATTAAAAAAGGCAAAGAATATTTCTTTAAAATAGCTGTATCTACTGTCTCTGTGTCTTTGGCTACGCAACTGGTCCCAGTAACAGTATACTATTTGTTTGTTCAGAAAAGAAACTTAACGTCGCCTCTCAATAACAAATCGAACGCAGCAACAGTTACATGGTATGAAGATCACTTGCACCAAGTTTGACTTCACTTACTCACACCTAAAAACGTATATGATGCATCTATCAGACATTAACCTCTGGACCATGACATTTGCCCCAAATCTAAATACTTCCAACCAATATAACGCCATACATACAGTGACGCAGCTAGGGTGGTGGTCCAGAGGCTCGGGATATCACTGTTTTAAAATAATTTTCTCCACTTTATGATATCGCAGATTCTTTTGTGATTAAAGAAGGCGAAAATAAGTTTACGAAATTAATCGTATGAAGAACAACTGGATCACTGCTTACATAGCCTATTGAGTTGGGAAAGTTTAATTTCAATAACACCATACATCTAAAAGAATTTTAAATACATTAAAAATATTTTAAGATTTTACTTGAAAATGGAATTTTTTGATAGTTTCACTGGAATTTCCAGCTACATGTCTTTCATTTTAGAATGACTATACGTACACGAACACAGAGCTTCCAAACCTCCGAATTTTGTGCAGTCACCGTTTTCTAATGTTAATCTATGTGTAATTAATTGCCCAATTTCTGCATTAAATAAACCAAAATCGTCAATTCAAAAAGCGATTGCCCTTTGAAGGGCAATAATATTTTATGTGAAGCGGGTACTATGCATCTTTTAGACAGTAAGATCCGCCTGCGTGCGTTACTCTAGCATGTTTCAATATATAACAAAAATATTGTTCGTGTTTGTATTATAAATGAATGTCTGTAACATTGGTATCGTTTCTAATCAAAGTGTTTATATACATAGTAGTCTAACTGTAAAAATACGAATACTACGTATGATTTTGAGAAATAATGTAGCACATAAAACACAATAATGCCGACCGTAGGCGGTATTACATATATCCGTGTTCCATATAGACGTGTTTTCAAGTTTCCCGCTGAAGATATGTAAATCACTTAATTTTAATTCCAATATACCACGATGCATTCGGATTTTGCTGGAAATTTGCCTTTATAAATTAAGTGAACAGAAATGTTTATTTATTTTCAAATAAATATGTTTGTAAGTTCTGGTGATAATCAACCATTTAAACATGTTAGCAACTGAATTACTTTGCACGTAAAACAAATAGCAAACAAGGAAAAAGAGTTATAGAAGTAAACACTATTTCGCTGAAACTTTTACTCCAGTCTTAGAAAATGTTTTCAAGAAACTAGATTAAGAAAACAAAGGGCTTAGAATAAATAAGTCCGGTTTGCGGAAGATATTTTTACTTTCGATAACAGCTCGGCGATGTTAAAATATGTGGCAGAAGCCAGCATTAAAGTGAGATTCAAAATAAATTTGTAAAAGACAAATTTGATGTTAAATTCATTTGCATGCAAAGAAAAAAGATCTTTACACTAAGATGCAGAAAGTGCCGAGTTATTTCTAACTTGCATTGGAAAGAACATCGTTAAGCCGCATAATGAATGAAATCATCAGAACAATACAAACTGTTTGGATTGGTTTTGGGAAAAATAGTATTATTCTTACAAGAAAAAAAAACTATTTGATTGAAAAGAAATCTGTTTAACCAATGTGTTTTACCTGCAATAACTTATGAAGCAGAAACTTAAACGATACTAAAACGAACGGTACAAAAAATACGAACATGACAACGTAGAATTGAAATATGTATGCTAGTCATAAAAAGAATAAACTCCATACGAAATCAGAAGCATTTTCTTGACATCATCCAGAGAATTAAATGGTTAAAATGGAAATGGCCTGGGTACGTTGCGAGAAAAAAACAGAATAGACGTAGTACAAGCGCCCTACTGTGATATTCAAGAGATGTAAAACGTCCGAGAGGACGAACTCAAGTAAGTTGGCGCAACGAAATCAGAAAAAAAGGCTGAAGTTAATTGGATGACTAAAGCACTAGACAGGAAAACAAATGCAAAAAGCTGGGGAAGACCTACATTCAGCAGTGGATTGAAAACGTTTGATGATTGGGATGATATATATATATATATATGATACATTATTAAATCTTCCTTCGCGATATTTCTCTGTTTTATGCTAAATTACCACCAGTTTCACTAATTCCTTATCCCCTAATAATATCTATCGTTAATTATATTAAATACCCCTTAAATTAATTATTATTTTGCCCGATTTACTAAAATTTAAAGCTTTTAGTTATTCCTAAACTATATCATGTCTGTGAATTCGAATGTTTTTTGAATGAATGCCATTTTCGTTTCTCTTTCCCAGATTTTTCGCCCCTTGGGCTATTTTTACTATAAAATGCGTCCGCTTAAAATTGTCACAACGCTTTAATCTATCGTTCTCATTGGTTGTGACGTAGATTGTACGCGTATTCTTTATTCTCGCATTGGCTAGAGTGCGCGCGAAGTCATGATTTGCTATTTCTCTGCCTGTTCCAAAAAGCAGGTGTACGCGATCTTCAGACAGATTTTGGCCGAATTTTCAAGTATTAAACAATTCTCTGGCTGTGCGTTTGACTTACCATGTATTCCAAATGATTTAAAACTACTTTGTTCTAGAGTTATGTTCGATGTGTTTTAAGAACAGCTTGTGACAACTAATTACTTTAGAGATGGTACTGCCCATTTAAATCATGTGTGGACTGCTTCCAAGATGATTGTTAAAATAAAAGCATGGAATTATGCATCGCCTTGTTTTTTACATCTTGGAGAAAAATACACTGTTTTAATTCATTGCCTTGTTCAACCATTACACGACTGTATCCACAGTATTACACTTCGAATGGCCGACTGTCTTCTCTGATATAATGCTACTTCAATTATATAGAGTTTATCGCCAATCTCAATCTTCCATCGCATCGATTTAAGGTATTGCATTTATTGTGATATTTATATGAGACAAAGTATTAAAAAAACTTTTTTGATGTATGTTTAAATTTAAAATCATGATATCAATTTAATTTTGTAAAAATCCTTTTATAATATCTTATTGAAATATTTAATGCGCTTTACACCTAATAATTATTTTCTCGAATCGACTTTACTCTCGCATGCTGCATCAATCCGGGCACAAAATGGTATATATTCTAAAATATTAGACATGATAGTATTATGTATTATGGTAGTAAATAAACAGATAAGTACTACTAGATTTAGTAAATGCAGTAAACTGCACAAAATGAATGCATTTTTTCTCTGTATGTAGTATCATACTTTTGTATGGGGCATGAGTAAGGTATTAATATATATTTAATAATATTAACATGACAGAAATTTCTAAATCCTATTTTATGCCCTGATATGTGATAAAATGTTACTAATTACAAAACATTACCTCTAGCACTGGGTTTTGCCATTATTCTTTTAACAATATTATTATAGTATGATTCTCCTGCTACACCAGAATCTTTCGTTAGTCTCTCCTTCACAGCAATGCAAATATCGTTTTTCAAAAGCAGCTCTTCCAAAACAGTAAAAGCCTGAAATGTAAACATTCAAAAAAATTAATCGAAATAAGTAATATATTTCTATTTTATACGACTTTATAGAGAAAGTCTTGAAAATGTCTTTTATTTGATCTTTTTATTTAGATATCTACTAGAGTTTCCGAAAAGTAAAAATCGTCCTATTTACTGACAAATTAAATTAAGAGTTTGTTACTATTTGAAAAGTCTCTTAGATGTGATATCTGAATAAAAAAATAATTCACTAAATTTACAACACTAAATAAAAGGCAGGAAAAGATGAATACAGTGCTACACTCTTAATAAATTGACTTAAATTGACGGTTGTTATTTTTTTAAATTCACTGATTTTTTTAACCCATTCGGGACCAGGGGTGCATATATGCACCCTCAAAAAGAGCATACAGAATTTGCTTTAGGCACCAGTAAAAAATAAAAGTAATATTAGCTTTCTCTAATTAGAGCTTTTTTGAGATAGTTTAAGTAAAGGTAGCTTTTTTAAAAAAAGTGGTGCCAACCAAATAAAATTTGTGTAAAATCCGCCGGTCCCGAAGGGGTTAAATGAAGAAAATAAAACAGAAACCTTAACAATATATACCGCATATTCCAGCATAGAGCTCACACGTTTGATATAAGAAAATTGATCAAAATATGTATGTGTGCGTTATAAACCGGTTATAAAAATCAAGTTTAAAAATTAAGAAAAAATAAAGTTGATTATAAGAACTAAGATTTCTAATTTAATGAACATGCTATTTATTTCCAAAAAGAATAATATTAGCTATCAAATGGCATGAAAATTAATTTATTATTATACTTTACAATAATATTAAGTTTATTTTTACAATGTATATAATGAAGGTTTCTTTGCAAAGACGGGAGTACACGTTATACGACGAATATACCTAAAAAAAAGAAAAATGAAGTCCAAAACTTTAGGTGCACGTTAAACGTAGAAATATACGGGAAATGGATTTATCTTAACAATTTTATACATAAACAGTTCGTCATTTTTTATTGAACAAATTATGCTTTTATTATATTCAACAAGAAAATTTTCAAGACATTTCGAAAATTAATTTATTGTTAAAATTCAGATACCTTAGATCGTAAAATACTCACTTTTTAAAAATTTCGGAACGTTTCGGGAAATTATCCTGAAACATTTCGCTTATTTTGCCAACATTTTGAATTTCTTTATGTCCCACGTCAATTACAGCAATAATTCGTGTAATATTTTTGATAGGTCTCAACTTTTCCGTAAATTACATTCTGCGCTTGCGTTCTGCATGTTTTATGTTCCATTAGCCATTTTGATAACTAAAGAAGAATAAAAAAAACAGCTGCCTTCGTACTTAGAGACAAATATAATCTGAACAAGTGCCATTCTTTGTTTGGATATCAACCGATAAAATAAGTAGCTAATTTAAATCTTTTTATGCTTCATTATTTGAATTTTCATTTTATCTGTAATACAAAACATTAAAATGTATTTGCTTAAATAAGTCACCGAATAAAAAAAAGTATATTGGTTGTTGAAAATTGGAATGTTTTACTACTTTGTTGTGAAAAGTGGCAGCAAAAAGTGATGACATCTTAATGCCACCACTTTTTTCGGGAACCTTCCGGAAATTTTTTTACAGTGCCGCTCTGAAACGTAACTTACATATAAATATTTAATCCTGCATAGTAAGTAAATAGTAAAAAATGCTAATGGTTGCATTGATTGACTCCTCTTTTTATTTAAATTTGCTGAATTAAAATAGTCTGGTTTCTTCCAGAATATATTGATGTCAATAAAATAAATTTTGCAGTTGTTAGTATTTGAATTATTGTTGAAATATGACAAAATTTTGAAGTACCTTTATCAAAACGAAAAAAAATCTTAATATTTCATAAGCCACATTAGTGAAAGCAGCTGACATTCAGAATCTCCTTTGAGTTTATATCAGTTGTGTCAAACTGTGGAGCGTCGGATACATCTATTTTTAAAGTATCCTTCGAATTATTTAATCACAGAATTTCTGCGATTATATTTCTCTTGAAAAACTAGGGTTTCCCGCGATCCACAGTTTGAGACCCTTGCTTTAGTAATTTAAACAATAAAAATATCACTATTTAACAATTAATCTCCTTTTTGATAGTACAATCGTAAAACTAAACATGAAATACTTCAGAAAGTTTGCTTGGACATAGGAAGACCAACAAACAAATTATATCAGGTTTGTACAAACTAATTCACGATAGAACCACAGATGTAGTAATATTTCGGAATAGAATAATTCGCCTTATTTAATGACAGAAACTTTGATATTAAATAAAATGAAGTAATTCTTCTTTTTTATTTCAATTTGTTGAATTAAAATAATTTGGTTAGTTCTAGAATATATTGATGTCATTAAAATAAATTTTCCTGTCATTAAATTGCACCATTTATATTTTGAAATAGTGGTGAAATACGGTGTTCAGACAAAAGTTAAGCTTTTAAATCGGGTTTTAATCATTTGAATTGGCACTGATGATGGAGCATTAGGGGTTCCGAAACAGCTGTTTGCCAATTTATATTTTTTATTTGTGCTATTTCACGTTGTTCATTTATTTTTAATATAACGGCACAATGTTAAATCCACCTTTTTAGAAAAAGTGTGTTCCCCTAGAATTACATTAAAGAAAGTATGTGTACGAGTATACGAGACGTATAAGTTGTGTACTGTACTCAATTTCCCACAGCAGTAATTTTTAATATAGTAAAGTTCAAGTTTCTTAATAGCAAAAGTTCTGCGAATAAATTAGATAAATATATCTATTTGAAATTACTGGTGCCAAAGAATAAGATTTTTGTACTGGGACGCACGTCTCAATCTAGTTAAGAAATTATTATTATAACAATATTTGTTATTATTTGTAATGATAATTAATATCATACTTTTTTTGTTAAAAATACTTTTAACACATTTACAGGTCCAACATGTTATAGGTGCAGCCATGGAAAAAAGTATACTCCTAACAAACTCTGACTTAAATCATCGTAAATAAATGTGGCTGCTACCAATTTATTAGTAATAACGTCTACTTCTTAATTTACACTTAAATTTTGCTTAGGAAGTTATCCTTATATAAAATTTGTAACAAACATTAATAATTTCAAAAGTAACACCTAACTTTGAAATCATATTTAGAATATTTGGTAAATTTTTACATTCGGATAATAAACGCAAAATCATGCGATCAAGTAGTTTAGAAATTTTTCAGGTTTGATCCCTTGAAGAGCGTTGGTATATTTTTATACCATTTAATTTTAATCACAAACTGCCAAAAACTGCAGCAGAATTTTTGAATAAAATTTTGCTTTTATAATACACGTCAATAAATGCATTTAATTATTTCGAAAGTAACTTATTCCTAAATTTTGGTGGTAGTAGATCATTTGAAAATTTTAGTAACAGGATTACATTGCCATCAAATGTAAAAGTTTTGAACTGGTATTTTTTAAATATATTTTATTCGTTTCAATACAGATTGCTGTGAGTTATAGTTTCTTAAGCATAACTCAAAAATTTCTTGGCGGAATAATCTGTAATTTTGAACTCGCTTATTTGAAACTTCTAACCGATTTCTTATTTAATTCATGGGTTACGCTTTATATTATTTTCGAATAGGAATTTCAAAATATATAGTGTTTGAAATTAGGGGGATAGTTTACCCAAAAACTGATCAAAAAATCGATTTTTGTTTTTAAATATTAAATGAAAGCTTGTTTAATTCTGAATATTTTGACACCTCATTTTAAACCATACGACAGTTACATCGCGAGATATAATAAATGTTGTTAACCCCTTCGCGACGAGCGTCCTTTACATAATTTTTATTATTTTACCACCAGTTTTCCAAAACGGAAAATTTCGCCTAATCGAATCGCAGAAATGCTATGATTAAACAAGCCAAAGCTTACAATAAAAAATAACTGGTGGGAATAATCTAAGATTCTGAGCGTCTTATGCGTCACGTATACGTGTCGCTCGTCCCCAAGGGGTTAAGACACACAGCGCAATTCCCCACACAAATGAAAATTTTAAACGGTTTTTTCTTCTTGTTCATATTTCCTTCATTTTAATGTTTTAAAAATGGTAAAGCTTTTTTTGTATTTTAGATACAGATTTAAAACTTTTTGTACACATTCTTTATTATATATGTGACAAATGTGCGAATGGAATTAGCCTTCAGATTTTTATTTTTTTTTACTTTTTAAATAAAAGCATATGGAAGTGTGTTAGATTTCATCGTTTTATACTGTATATATCAGTAAAAAAATATATTAAATGCAATATTAGATGTATTTAAAAATCTATGCGCAGGATTGTGTAATACACATTAGAAAATATAAAACAAAAAAAAATTGGGCAAAAATATTAATATTTAAAAAAGTAGTAGGGATTTTAAAAAGTTCAAAATTTAAAAAAATAATAATTTTTAATTAAATATGCAGTTATTTTTTTTCTTTTCATAAAAAGTACTTTTTTTTGAGCATTGAAATGCACTGGGTTCAGAATTTGAACCATATTTTTTAAAATAAAGAAAATTGTTGAAAAGGAAAACTGTCCCCATAATATAGAAAAAATATGTATAATTTCAAATTTTTAACCGAAATCGATCTCAAGAAGCTTGAAATATGCACAATTTTTGAGTCTTGAGTTTAAAATCTTGAATGGCCCTCTTCCGCACACTATGGGCACGCTACTTTGTGGTGCGGTTTTTCTCTCAGCTTTACATTAATACTACTCAAAAATTTAATGTTATACAGTAATTTATAAATTATTTGGAAGTACATTGTTTTAGTGGGAAATGTACTTGCATTCATTCATGCATGCGAAATGCCAAATACATTATGTGAAAATCCTGTATTTACTTCAAACAAAAAATGAAATTAATAGGAATTTGCAACACAAATGAACATGGCGTGCTTCTAAAATGAAACTGAGGAGTACATTTGCATATATAAAATGCATTGTTTCCGATGTTGAAATTTCTGATTAAATTGTATTTAATAATTATTGTGTTAAATTAGAATTGTGTTAAATTATAATTGTAAACACTTCTAATTCAAGGAGTTCTGATTTGCTTTTAACAAATTCGGGCACAATGTATAATATGTATTATGTTTATATGCAAATATGTTTGCATTGTTAGAGGTACCATTTGAGTCGTTCTAATTCAAATGAGTGTTTATTAACTTTTGTTATACAAATTTGATAGTAATGCATGATGTGAATTTGCATTTCCATTTGGTCAATGGGCATTTTTATGATATTTATGATTTCTTTTGATAAATTTGATATCTGTTTTGTATTCTGCATAGTTAAGTTATTATTATCTTACAATTGACCATATTGTGAAGATTATATGGAATATACTACTTAATTACTTGAAACGTTTTACAAAATCTTTTATTACTGTTTTTGGACTGTTAAAATCTGATATAAATAAAATGAAAATAAGTACTCCAGTGAAAAGTTTCGAAATACTGCGTGCCAGCGGGCCATTTGTCACCAATGATTTCATATAGTGATCGTTGATGATTTTTCGCGTAATTGCTTCATTAACAAAGCACTACTGTATGAGGAAAAAACTTTAAAATTTGTTGTAGTAATTAGTCGCTGGTACGCGAGTTCTCAGCCTCTGTTCTAGTGGTATTGTTTGAGCATTTAAAAAAAAATGTTAGGTTTAAAAAGAATCCCATACTATATATACTGAAAGAATATTAATCGAAAGTTATAGATTCTATCCCGACAACACAGCTTCCAAACATTTTGATATTTGAGTTCCACTATTTTCGAAATTTATTTAATTTTTTTTAAATCACTAATTTCTGACATTAATTTACTCTCTCACCTAATCCTCATATGAGTCTCCTAATTTAATTTATAAATTCAGTATTTTAAAAACCGTAAAGTTCATAGTCTTCAGGCCATCAGACTTTTTAATCAGGTGGGTAATTTGTTTCTCATTTTTAAGACATATATATGGAATACTAACACATTAATATGTTTTACTATTAAAAATATATGTTATAAAATGAAAAACATGGAAACTCATACTAGTGACAGTCGGAATGGATGGTCATGATATTCGAATCATGGAATCGATGATCATGAATCATTCGGGCATGTGCAAAAGCATAGCTGTCAAACTTCGCATTTTTAAAAATCAATTACTACCAAAACATTTGTATAAAAATAAGTATTTTATTTTAATCATAAATAAATTAAGAGCTACTTAAAAATAAGAAACTTCCCTTTAACCTTCTTCTATCTTTACAAGAAGAAAGTATTGGATTCATGAAAATTCTCGACTTCAAGTTTTCGACAAATTTATACGTTTTAGAAGGTCTTGAACACGATTTGACAGTTTTTAGAAAGTGTCTGTCTGTGAGCCTGTGACTCTGTGACTCTGTTTGTCTGTCTGTCTGTCTCTATGTGACAAAAATTTTGTGGGCGCACTATCTCAAGAACTAATGCACGAAATGTAATAAAACTTTATATTCAGTTAGTCCCTGATATATGTTGGTGCTGATTGGTTTTTGGTAAATATCGCTCAAGAGGTGGCGCTGCTATGCTGCATTTTTCGCGATTTCTGCAATAGCTGTATCACAAGAACTAATGTACTTATTTTCATAAAACTTCAAATTGATTTAGAACTTGACATACATAGACGCTGATTACGTTTTGGTGTAGATATCCCAACAGGTGGCGCTGCTATACCATTTTTTCATGATTTTTACGATAGCATTAAATAAATAACAATTTGTAATAATTTGTAATAATTATTAGTAAATAAATAATCCATTTATAATAATGATTATTACAAATTATTAAAAACTAAATTATTTTAAATTATTTGATATATAAATTATTGGGTAAGGCGGATGATTTTGTTACACTTTTTATGATTATATTGTGAATATATTATGAATATATGTAATAATCTGGATTACCACTATGTCCGTTTTTTTTTTAATATCACTTTTATCAGATAAAAATCTTCATTTTAGATACTTTTACAAAATTTGCAATAAGTTACCCGCAAGGTACTTTTTGTTCTAAAATGTTGTAAAAGCACGAAATATTTTCTTCGGAAATACTGGTATTCCTAAAACGGCCCAGAGAGAGCCTGGAATATATATTTTTCGTTTTTTGCTTAATGTGTACACATTAACTGTCGGGCTCCCTACTGGTCCATTTTATGAATACAAGTATTTCTCAATCAAAAATTTCGTGATCGGCTTTTGTAACATTTTCTACAAAAATACCGTTTCTATAAAATGCAAGAGGGAAATCTAAAAGGAAAAGTTTGTTTAGAATAGTGGTATAGAAAAAATGGGCCGAGTTTAATCCCTGTAAACGCTACGTAATGGTTGTTCTCTTCGCTAAGTAAAAAAAAAATCTCTATATATAGAAGTCGTTCTTGTTATGTGTGTGTGTATATTCCTTATACACATCTGCAGTTTTTGTCCGATTTGAACGAAAACTGATGTACATACGTTTTAGAACACGATTAAAATTACTGTCAACTTTAAAATTTCTCTGACCATTCTCTACCACTTTTTTCAAAGTAAATTTTCCAAGAAATAAAAACACATTTTTGCGTATTTAAACTTCATGATTAAATTTATTTTACATAACACAAAATCTTCTGTCAAATATTGACATTTAGAAATCAAAACATAGTACCGTAATTTCCGGCGTATAATCCGCAGCTCAAAGAATCGTTTTTCGACCCAGAAAATTTATTCAATAATTGTAGTTAAATATTTACAGCGATCTCTTAAGTTACATTTTATAAAATAATATTTCTGGGTCGAAAAACGACTCTTTGAGCTGCGGATTATACGCCGGAAATCACGGTACGTTTTTTCAGCTTCAGCTTCATTCAACCAAGGAGGCATTTTTAAACTTCTTGGATTTAGGTATATAATAATTGCATTAAAAGAACACATAATAGTATTTTCCATTAATTAATGGGTGTTAAAAAAGGGGATCATGATAAGAAATATATTGCTCTTCTTGTCACCATACGAGGAATATCCATTTGGTTTCTTTACTTTGTTTACTTTTTACATGTATATACTTTATTACAATAACCTTTATTTAAATCAATTATTTAAAATACATTTTGCTTTTACTTACCTCTGTTTCCTTCCCAAATTGTATTTTCGTTTTTACCTCACGTAGTCATTATGTTTTCATTCCGTTTCTTAAAGTCTAAACATCGCATATGTCTCCAAACCCATAAGTCACGACCTCTACCACCAATCTCTCTCTAAATGTCTCAGTTCTAGTATCCGACACTAGATAGCGTCGATCATCTCCAACTGCTGCACATCACTCCTGTGTTCTCTTGCAGCGATGTCGTCTTTCCGGGAGAGTTCAACACGTTGCGTGGGATCATGCGTAACTGTCCAATTTTCGACTGACTGTTTTTGGATGAAAGGCGATCTCTCACCCTCAGTTTTCAGCTTCGTTTTGTATCACCGTCTTGTGTTGTTCATATGGTGTGTCGTCCTCGTAACTAACCAGTTATGATGTTGAAATAGGAAAATAATGTGTGCGTTGAATAAGTCTTTAATTCATCTGTAATATTCTTAAATAGTACCCTGATACAAAATGCAGCAACCTGGAATGAACTCTTACGTAAGCCTGTTTGGCCTCCGATGAACTCTACTTTTGCAATTAATGGATTCCACCGCTTCAAGGCTTTTAGGGAAGCCCAGTGTGATGGCTACCCTTTGAGATACATAAGCTGTGGAGGGATCAGTCATGTTTCATCTCTGCCTTTTATACTACAAGTTCCCGTCGGCTGTTGTCTTTCATTGATGTGCTTACTTATTATAATACTTCCACTCAGCAAAGTTCCCTTCTGATCCAGCATTGCAACTTTACTTATCACAGGATTTTCATACGATATGTAACACATCCACCTGTTGTCTGTTCCTGTTATTAAATCAGTTTTATTTATGCTCTGGGCCATCTAAATATAATTCAACCTGTGTTTTCAATAGTCATTTACAGTGTCACCACATTACCAGTTATGAAGCCGTTTTTAAACCATCCTATCTTATGAAAGTAATATATTGTTTTAGTCAAGACTTCCTTATCATAGTATCAGACCTCTCAATCAGCAAGT
Organism: Maratus michaelseni; assembly: GCA_963931845.1. NCBI lineage: Eukaryota > Metazoa > Arthropoda > Arachnida > Araneae > Salticidae > Maratus > Maratus michaelseni. Next base: position 166,108,888 of record OZ007586.1, read on the forward strand.
TGCCTTTGACCGCTATACTTGTCCTGCTACTAGCGCCATCAATCGTCAGTAATAGTATTTACGACACGAAATCACACGAAATTTTTTCACAGCTCCATTTGTTCTATGCATTTGCTTATGAACTAGTAGTTTTCCTACCACTAAAATTTTATAGTAAATTTTATCTTATTAAATTGACAAGATCGTGTGATTACATGACGAAAAAAATTCTATTAAATTTTAGTGGTAAGAAAAAAGCGTAAGAGTTGGTAGCTATGCGGTAGCAGACCAGCTAGATTTTTCAATAGATTTTTCTATTATATTTTTGGATACCAGTTTTTTAGTAGAGACAATTTTGTTTTGTTTGATCGGAGAATTCTGGGATTTAAAAGAACAACATTTTCTCTAAAAATATACTGGTGTTCAAAAAGCCCGAAACATGGCAACTGTGCGGTAGTATCCACCAGGCGGCGATACTTTCCGGAGAAAGTCAATTAATAAGTTGGCAATTACCGCGGACATTTTCTCCCATAGACTTTCTCCGGAATGTCAAGTCTGATCTATGATAAGGGAGTCTTGGTTTTAGTAATAGATGTTTCTTCATTATGGTAAGTAGTTACTGTTGTGAATATTTTTCAGCTATATTTGATTTATTTAATTTATGTTTAACGCTTTAATAAATATGTTTTTGGTTTTAAACTTTCTTTCAAACATCATATATATCATTATAGTTTATACCAATAATATAATTAATGTACCGTTATTTCCGGCGTATAATCCACGGATCAAACAATCATGTTTCAACCCAGAAAATGTATTTTATAAAATGTATCTTACTAGATCGCTGTGAATATTTGACTACAATTATTGAATAAAATTTCTGGGTTGAAACATAATTGTTTGATCCGCGGATTATACGCCGGAAATTACGGTAAGCGTTTTAATTTTAATTTTTCATATCGGTTCAGGGGCGTTCAGCCATAATACTTTTTTCTTCTGCAAACTCATATCTGATTATTTTAATATATCTTTTCAGTTTAATCCTTTAACTTAAATCCATCAGATCAAACATAAAAAGGTTTATCGGGAAAAACTGACGTATTTTTTTTTCACGTAAAACATTTATTTTAATTTAAAAAACTAATATATTTTTTATAAGTTCAACAAAGTGGCGATATTTTTATTTCACCAGCTTCGAAATTATTGTCCAATTCTTAAAAGAAAAAAATATTTTTGAGAAATAATGTTTTACAACAAAAATCAGATAACTTCAAAACGCAAATTTAGCGAATCCTGTTTAAATTGTGAATATAATTTCTTAGTTAAATTTAATATTTAATAATATTAATGTTTAAAATGTTTCTATGAGTACAATAATATTGGATTTCTTTAAGCGCTTTCGTGTTTTAAATAGATAATTTGTATGGCATGCACTCAAGTAAAGGCGTATTTCTCAACAAATTGTAGGCGAAATATAACAATACTTGCAGAGTTAGTAATTCATAATGTATTATATTTCCTACATATAATGTAATGTATCCCAACTATTTGAAAATTAAAGGAAATTTAGCGTAACTTCATGTAATTTAGCTCAACGTTTTGCATACGTTAAGTTGAGTAGACACGCAACAAACCAGTTTGTTGACAAACATGCACATTATCTAGAAATATAAATGCATACATAAGTACATGATTCATGAAATGAAAGAATTTTTTTAACTAGACAAGCATCAGTTCATAAGAAGAACTATCCCTGGTGAAATTTGCGTCATATTTTAAATCATGTGCCAGTTTTCATTAAAAAAAAATTCGTATTTTATAGCAATTACACACTGTAGCATAATTCCTGCAAAATGTATTGGTCACCAAAATATAAGTTTAACATTCTTTTACCGTACAATATTCCAGAATATTAAATTTTGGTAAAATTTAATAAGTATATTAAAGTCGACGTAAAAGTTGTTAGCATATGCAATTTTCATTGGAGAATAGGATTTGCCTTTGACATAGTTCATGTGAAATTCCAGGAAGAGTAGACGCTACTAATTAAAGAAGAAAATTCCCTTCCTATTTTTTAAAGGTCCCATGATTACGGAAAGAGAAAGAGAAAAGCCAATTAAAAATCCAGGTATTATTAGTTATCTTTTTCTGACACTTATATAATTCCTTATAATTTTAAATTATTTAAATCTATAATTAAAATATCTCTGCAGGGTAATTAATGTTTGTTCTCATTGGAATATATGCTTGTTAAATTTGGAAACTTCCATAATCTTATACTACAACACAAAAATCAATATGACACTGTTTATCCATATTTAGGGTGCTTTTTTAGATTTTTTCGCCATTGAAATAAATAAGCAAATCTATTGCTTAACAAATGAGTATTTAGGCTTTGAAAGTCTTCGGAGCGTGATAAACATTTGGATATTGTTGACAGATCTACAGCTGCTAAAAGTGTAGCACTGTGAAATAAAAATACAATACATATATGATGGATAAAGTTTTTTTTCTACTTATTTTCTTTATTAGCCACACACAGGGTGGCTTATTCTTTCAATCTCTATCATTTTTCATGTTTATGAAAAGTCACAGCAATCCATCGTTGCCACAGATTAATCTCGGAAAATGAAACATTTGAAGTTACTTAAAAAATTAATAACTCGAAAAGTATTTGTCACAAAATTGTTTTACAAACTGCGTTAGAATGGTTAAAAATTGTATTTTTCTTGATATAAATTTCAAATCTAATGATTATGTCGTTTTTCAAATATTAGATTTAAAAAATTACAAAACTTCACAATGGAGTACCGTAGCGAAACTTTTACGCGTAAAAAGATAATGATAAAGGCATTGTGGCTCGACGTGTATCGGGTATACTGGCCATAGCATGAGTAACGAATTATAGTAAACTTATTATTCTGTTAAAATACAAAAGTGAATTATGTATATACATTTAAAAAAAAAAAAGAAAAACATTTTATCACAAACATCAACAAAATTTTTTTTTCTATTTATTCCCTTATTCCAAAGATATCGTTTTATCGTCTGCTGCCATAGCAACATAAATTAAATTTCATTAAAAAAAATTGCTCAGTGGTAGAAAAATATTTTTCTAAATCGAATGGTTATTGAACAACTCAACACTTTAACAGGGGAATTTTTATTTGTTATTTAGATATTTTAAAATTGTTTGTTGTCATTGCGTTTTTATTCTGAGTTACAGCTAGTTTATTTATTTTTTAAATAAAAGCCGTGTGTGGCAATCTATATTCGGCCTTATAGCAGAATTTCCCCCTCTTGTTTTTAAACTTTCATTCTCCTCCACGTTTTAATTTTGTTTTTTAAATATCTTATAACTTCAATTTGTTTTTAAAGATATGAAGTGTTTTGGAATAGAAACATAATTTATGTTGATTTTTAGATTATGTTAATCAAATAAAAGTCATATCTAAAGTAACATGTTAATTAAAAAAATTCCTCAATAATATTCACCAATAGAATCTCTTAAAAAAATATGCTTCGACACGAAAACTTAAGTCAGTTTCTATGAACGGGATAAATGTAAAATAGAAAAAATAGAATTGCTAAAATAGAATAAGAAAGAAAAAAAAAATATTCCACACTTAATCTTATTGAAAAATTATGAAATTTCAAGCTCATGAAATAAATTTAAATGATCATATATATAAAAAATCCCTGACGGCTCGGCCTACAGGCACAGGTAGATTTCGAAGACGCATACCGTGGGGCGCCGGTTTGTTGGGAATAGCGGAAAAAATGACCTTTTTGCCATGATGTGGCAGTTGGAACCGCCTACTTCGAAACCTAACTTGTTTGCAGGCGGAGCCAGCAGGGATATTTTTTTTTGCTATAAAAGTTGGTCCTATAAAAAAACTTGTCAATATAAAAGTTTTAGATAATATTAAGAGGATTTATAATAAATTTAAGCGGATTTGAAATCTTGGGAATTGACGAAGTTATGATTTTTTTTCTTCTAAAACCCCCCTTCTCCCCCCCTGGGGCCATTTTTAATTATATCAAAAATCTGTCATACATAAATTTTCGGCCCTTCTCCTAGAAGTAATAATAACTTCAAACGGATTCGATACGTATCATAATGAAGAAATTATGGTTTTTTTTTCTGTTTTCACAAAAAGCACCCCCATCCCACCACCCCTGGTTCGATTATGCCCATTAACGAACTTGACCGAGATTTTATGTATCAGTTTCGAAAAGATGCGGGAGTTGGAACCGCCTACTTCAAAAAATAACTTCTTTGCAGGCGGAACCGGCAGGGATTTTTTTCTTTTTAATTTTTTTTTGCTATAAGGGTTGGTCCTATAAAAAACTTGTCAATATAAAAGTTTTAGATAATATTAAGAGGATTAATAATACATCTAAGCGGATTTGATATCTTGTGAATTGACGGAGTTATGATTTTGTTTCTTCTAAACCCCCCCCTTCCCCCCCCCCTTGGGGCCATTTTTAATTATATCAAAAATCTGTCATACATATATTTTCGGCCCTTCTCCTAGAAGTAATAATAACTTTAAACGTATTCGATACGTATCATAATTAAGAAATTATGGGTTTTTTTCTGTTTTCACAAAAAGCTTAGGACTGTTCTTAGGACTTGTCGGGAAGGCAATAAGTTTTATAAAAATAGTAATAGTGATAATGAAACTTCTGTTATCGGAACCATTGGAAATATATTTTATAAAGTACACAGAAATATTTTCAAAAATCTATTTTTTGTTATACAGCTTCAAAAGTTATGATTTTTTAAACATATTTTTCATTTATTCCAAACGACATTGTTTTTTAAAATAAATCTTTATTCGAATTTAACAGTCTAATAGTATAAATAATCATTAACATTGCTATTGCGTATTTTTTTAATAGATGCCAAGCTCCCACTAATCTTCCGTTATAAGTGTGTTTATTTGACCCAGGTTCAATACGTTCGAACCAGAAACTCTTTTAAGAAATTCAATTGAATGAAGTAATGATTCAACTTAAAACATTTAAATTAAATAAGTCAAAGATTCATTAAACAATTTTCTAGTTTTAAAGTGGTTAACTGGTTCAAATTAATCTACATATTACGGAGGATTAGTGTCAGGTTTGGCAGCTATGTTTTTGTCATGGGAAAACATAGTTATCTAAAATATACTGTAAAATTTTCTTATAAATATGTGTGTAGTATTCTTTAAAATAATCTTAATTGTATCTTAAGATAAATGGGAATTTTTTGTACAAATTTCGGCTTGTGCAGAAATCTAAAATATGTACAGACCCCTGTCTAGATAATGAATTAAATAAAATTAAGTGCATCGCCCATGAAAATGGTTTTTTTCGCATCATATCAATAAACCCGACCTGAAACATAAAGTGCATAAAATAAATTTATATCTCTAATAAACTTAAATTTTGTAAATTTCGCTGAATACCAGATTTGTATGAGAGACTAGGAAATGCGTTAAACAAATTTAATATCTGTACCCTAGAGCCAAACTGTCGTAATCAGAAATTGAAGTTACAGGAAGGAGTTACTTATTCACCTGGAAGCTTTTAAAAAGCATTTAAAAGTTCTATTAGGATCCAATCTTTGTTTAAAACTTTAAATGCATTTTTCGGCATCATAAGTTTTTTTCAGCATTTCTCATCTTTAAATTTATGTAAGTCCTCTATAAATGGTCCAAACTTGTAATACATCTTTTTCAAATATTTTACTTAAATTTTAATTCGGAAAATTTGAAAAAAAATTATTCACTTTTGAAAATATGATTTGTTTAAAATAAGTTGTATATCTTTTTTTTTATTGCTATTTTAAATATTTTTTTTCAATTAATATTTTTCAAAATGCTGAATGAAAAAATTTAAAACTTATATATTTCTGTTTAATTAAAGGAAAAAAATTCAATTCGACAAATAATATTTCGAGTTATAACAATTTTAAATTACTCTGCATTATATGTATATATATATATATATATATATATTGTAAGAAGTCTCATGATGTGATTCTCTTTACAAATTATATGGCTAATCATCACAAAAAAATCAAAATTCTAACTCTATAAATAAATAAATAAATAAATAAATAAATAAAATGTTTCCGGGACACCTTACAATAACATTGTTTCTTGAATTACACGCATTTCAATTTGTGTCTGATCCCTTGAAACCTCACGAATTATTAAAACGGACATATCTCCCTGAGTTTTGCAGTTATCAAGATGGATTTTTTTTTGTTTAATTCAGGAATGTATAAGGAAAAATTTCCTAATTGGAAATTTTATCCTACGGTGGCCGTATAAAAATTTAATTTTTGTATTTTCTCAAATATACCCCCCATGGAGTTGCAACTTATCTCATCAAATTTTGCACTTTTTTTTATGTAACTTTGCAATTGGTAGTATGTGTCTAGGAGCAATATTTAAAGAGATAGCCTATTGTTTCGATAGTTATGAATCACACTGTATAAGTACTAAAATTTTTTTTTTTTTTTATCTTGCACTCTTTGTGTATAACTTTCCCTTTATTATGCAAGGTTGTAGTTTTGACCTTTTTGTAATTCAAAAATTCCAAATTCATTCCAAAAATTTCAAATAAGAATTCATGCTTTATTTAATGACAGTCATTTTGTTATTACATAAAGCAAATATTGTTTTTCTGAATTTCCAGTGAGATTTCAGAATTTCTTAATTAAAAAAGAGCCAAACTGAAAACCCTGTTACTATGTGCCCCACAGCTCCGCTTTATGTCTTCTGGTATTACAGCTCATGATAACTAAGCCTGAGACGACAGCGATAATTTAAACATTTAAAAACATCATTAATATGTACATTTTAAAAGTTTGAATTTTATTCTTTTATGTTTATTAACGTCTTTATACTAAACAAAAAAAATAAGTCAATTCCTACTTTTTAATCATAAATATATAAAATAAACCCGTGCAGCATTAATGTCTCACGTTATCTTTATTGAACATTTTTTTATAATCATCGTTGCGGTATTTTATTTTGGTGGCATCACTAATTTAAGGAAAATCTTTCATTTCATTTATGAAAACAATGGGAGATTTTTTTCCCATATAAAACTAAAATTAAGTAATTAAATTTAATTAATTAATTAATAATTAAAAAAACTGTATTAAAATCCAGTGTCATCCACTACAAGTTTAAAAATATATATTTGAACTTGAGTGGATGAATAGAAAATATTTTATTAACAATTGAAAATTTGAACAAGATATAGAAATATATAGAGAGTGTGAGCTAATAGTAGGAATTGAAAAATACATTTAAATCAATAAAATTTTGCACCATTTTCGAAAAAAAGAAATTTATATAGATTCCAAGCGCTTCATCGCAGTTATTCCACATTATACTCAGGAATAGATTGATCTGTCATATATCACTACCTGACTTATTCAAGCCAATGTGCTCCAAATTTTTAAAGATTAATCGTTACTGCGATCGCTGCATTTTTAGTATATGGAATATTTAACACTGTACAACATAGGGTGAAACCCGCAGTAATTGACCCTTTAAGGACTTTTTCTTCTACAAATCACTATTACAAAGTTTTAAATCTAGTTTATACTTATCTTTGTTTTTGAAAGTATAGTAGGCTAATTCCATGCATGAATGTAGTGCAAGTCACATAGTCGCAAAAGTTTATTGTTCTTGGCCAACGGTATTTTTTTTTAAAATGCTTCACTGTATTTAATTGTAGATATATACTAGCCAAAGCCATTAAATAATAAGCCCAGTCAGATAGTGTTAAATTTGTTAGCGACACACTAGCGCCAAACCTCTGCTGCGGAAGGAGGACAAAACAGAAGTGGGTCGCAGAGAAACGATACGATTTATTTATATCGATATTTTATGCGATTTTTATCGATGTTTTGTTTTTGCACTTCCTTTAAAAGCTTGCTAATTATTGGGATCTTTTACATTAAAGCTAAAACTATAATTAAAAAAAAAAAAGTGGAAATTTACTGGATTAATATTTCTATATAAATATAGTGGTGGCGAAGAAGTTGATTTATTTATTAAAAGTTAAATAAAAAGTGATGGAAATTTACATCACTATGCAATTAACCCTTTCTGGCACAGACAAATTATGTTCGTAAAATGTCAAAAAAAATGACTGACACCGGAATTTACAAACGACTTTCTTAGAAAATATGAACTCCTTATTTTAAGCTTTAATTTTAGAGGCAAAATTTTATTAAAATATTCTTGGTGCCGAATGCAGCACTCCCAACCGCTAGATGGCGCTATTTTCAACTTGCGAAAAGTTTCCCATTTATCTGACTGGGCTTATTATTTAACGGCTTTGATACTAGCGGATAGGGACAGCTTAAGAGCCTACTCTAGTAACGCGAAGGAACGCTCCAGCTAATGTTAAGTCTATGGGAAGGTTCTCGCGCGATTTCTCGCTCGCTTTTTAATATTTTTAACCCCTTGAAGGGCACCGGTATATAATATATACCACTTAATTTGAATCCCAAAATGCCACAATGACACCAGAATTTTATAACCAAATTTTAAATTTATGAGGTACATATGGAAAAGCTTTTACTTATTTTTTAAAAAAATCGTTCGTGAATCCTGGTGTCAATCAATCATTTCAATATTTTAGCTACAAAAGTACTTTGCCCTTGAAGGGGTTAAATGATTTTTTTTTTTGCATAGGATAGCTGACGTCGATCTCTAACGTTGTTACTTTTTACTTTTTCGATTTTGGTTCCAGTTTTTTATATAAGGGTAATTTTGCTTTCAGAACCGGTTCCAACCGGTTCCGAAATTTAAAATGTCCGCTTACAAAAAAACCGTAACCAAAATCTAAAAAGTTAAAACTAACAACGTTAGAGATCGACCTCAGCTATCCTGTACAAAAAAAATCATTTAAAAATATTAAAATGCGAGCGAGAAATCGCGCGATAACCTTCCCATAGACTTACCATTAGCTGGAGCGTTTCTTTGCCGGACTAGCGTAGGCTCTTAATGCAAGAATGTTAAAACTTCGACTGCCTTTTGAAAATTGAGTGCGCATGCGTGAACTAGAGAGTAGCATAACTATATGGGGGAAAAAATATAAAAAATCCCTAGCCGACTTCGGAACGTTGTTATGTTGATGTTCGTTTCTTTAGTACTTAACCATAAAATTATTTATTTGATTTTGATGTTACTGCCATAAAGAATTATGGAGAGTTTTCAGCATACATGTGTAAAATTTTAAACATTATAAAGCACTGTAAAGTAAAATTTTAATCAGGAGATTGCCCACACTTATCGTATTTAAATGAGTTATTTTACAATAATAATAGAAATAAATTTGTAATTGTTATTAATATCAAAATTTACTTTTATTAAAAATATTCCATTTATCATGAAAAACATAAAACAACCAATAAACATTTTTAATTTTAAAAAATTGAAAAAAAAAATTGAAAAACAATATTTAAATAAGTATTTTTATTTTAACAATAAGTATTAATCTGAAATTGTTATTAATGTCAAAATTTACCATTTATCATGAAAAACATATTGCAACCTACAAAACATCTTTAAATAAAAAAGCAGAAAAAAAATCTGATGAAAGCGTGGGATTCGAATTCAAACTATCTAGGTGCAAGATCAGCGTCCTAACCATTCACCCACCAAGCACACAACCGCACAGCAACAAAATATTTATAAAAAACAATGTTCCGAAGTCGGCTAGGGATTTTTTTTATTTTTTCCCCATATCGTTATGTTACCCTCTAGTTCACGCATGCGCATTGAATTCTCAAAAGGCAGTCGAAGTTTTAACATTATTGCATTAAGCTGTCCCTATCCGCTAGTTAGATATATGGGGTTGAATAAGTAAAGTTTTCCTTTACTAGGGTATTGGTTCTCAAACACCGCAGCCATTTACATATCTGTGACTGCCACTACATCCACGTGTGGAATTGTTCAGTAAAGATACATTAAAAAATATATTGTTTACAAAATTTTGAAAAGATTATAATTTGAATTACTCAAAAATAATTTTTGCCATAAATATGGTCAATATTTCCAGTAACTGACACTATCGCTTTTTAGAAAAACTAATAGCTGAAAAATAAGTAATAACAGTTAATACAAATAAGTTACCACTAGATGACATTACGTTGCAGAATTTTACAAAAAAAAAAATGCTTATTTGAGTTAGATTTCTGCTGAAGTGTCAGTTGCTGGTTATGTGTCAATAACTTGGGGTTTCACCCTATTTGAAAATTGTTTATGATTTCGGTTTGTGTGGCCGTACGTCTGTCTGCTTGACCGGGATTGAACTCGCGTAAATATACTCTGAGTCCCATGCAAATGATATATGTTATTGAGGTTTACTATGACATCTTTGTAATAGAAAGTTAAGTGTGTGGTATTTGCAGTTCGTCTACACGGATTCTCAAAATAATTCCGTTACATTATGGTCTATGGGGGGGGGGGGGTCGTTTGGGATATGTTTTAATATGTTACCCTATTTCAAATATATTAAATCTGATTTACAACACTTAGCGGCACAACAAGATACTTACAGCAGAATATGGCGTGAATAGCATTTATCGTTCATTTACAGGGACGCATAAAAATTCGGAGATACTGCTGTCTAAGAGCGATAATTTCTATATTAGCGATAATGTCTATGAGCGAAAATGTTATAGTTGTGGAATGCGAATTCTCATTTTAACAATTTTTTTGCATATTACTTGGTGGGTATAAAGTCTATATATAATAAACAGGACGCCACAAAAGAATTCAAATACATTTTGTGTCATTAACGGAAATTGTTTAATGGGACTTTTCAACTGTGTTATGTGTTTCTTAACTGAGCCACATTTTAGTATACTAGGAATATATTTAAAAATCTGTAGATGATAAACAGGACTTTACCAAAAAATTCGAATACTTTTCCGATTATTGATGGTCATTGCTAAAATTTGGTTTTTGACACGTTCCAACATAGTTGAAAAGTGTTTAAGAATTCGGTTTGTCTGTCTGTCTGCCGTCTGTCTTTCCGTGCTCTATCTCACGTAAATAAGTTTGGATAATCATGCAATTGATATATGTTATTGAGGGTTTCTGTTGGCATGTTCGGTATTGAAAATGAAGTGTAAAGCACTTATAGTTTTTTTTTATAGGGACACTTTAAAGAATTCCGTTACATTGAGTTCTATGGCGAAAAATCATTTGCTATTTATTTTAATGATGTTACACAATTTCAAACATATTGAAATAGATATATATCACTAAGGTGCACTACAAGAGACTAATTATAGAATGTGGTGTGCATAGCACTTATAGTTTCTCTACAGGCTTACTCAAAATAATTCCGTTACATTACGGTCTATGAAGAAAAATCGGTTGCAGTTTATTTTAATAATGTTTCACTATTTCAAACATATTAATATTCATATATATCACTAACGTGGATTACAAGATGTTTACTATAGAATATTGTGTGTATAGCTTTCATCGTTCATTTACAGGGACACACAAAGAATTCGGTTAAAGTACTGCTTATTAATAATAATTGCTGGGAATGCTTTTTTCAGTTGCTGAACGCGTTTTTAAATTTAACTATTTTTTTGTCCATTACTTGGTGTGTATAAATTGTATTGATCGTATACAGGGCAGCACAAAAGTTCTCGAGTACATTTCCGTTTATTGTCGGAAACTGCAGAAGGGAAATTTTAAACTGTGCTACACGTTTCCTGATTGAACTACAATTTGGCTTTCTATTTAATATATATACAAACCTATAGATCATATACAGGGTTGCACAAAAGTGCTCGGATATTTTTCCGATCATTGTTGGTAATTCGTGAAATTGGATTTTTAAATATATTATATGTTTTCAAAATTGTTTAGTGAGATATCATCTTATACACCTTACGGTAAAGATTATCAAAATTATTTTGGAAGTGATGGAAAGTGTTACATAATCTATGCTTGAAGCATGATTTTCCATTAGTTTCCATCGTTATGAGTTTTCCAAAATATATACTTAGATATCGGCTTTAATCTTATAAGCGGTGAAGGTTTGTTACAGTATTCTGAATGTTTCATAATCTATGCTTTTTAGTTGCGTTCGTAAGTATATAAATACGTTGCACCTATAGTCGTATCTGTCCGTCTGTCCGTCCGTCTGCATATAACAGCGCAAAAACTATCTTACCGAATTGTTTGAAATTTAATATATATTATCGTTCCAGAAATTTGTCGAGTCATTTCAAATTTTATGAAAATCGAATCCAAACATGAAATGATATTAATAAAAGTTTTCTTTATTCTATTAAATCCTATCGTACGTAATCTATACAGTAAAAGCGCATGTCCTGTGACTGAGGAAAACAAATGCTTCTTTTTTCATATGCCAGGAGGACATTTTTATTCAAAATATTTTTTTCGAACACAATTGCATAAAAGTTACATTTTTAGAAAGATAGTACAAAAAAATTGTTTTACTTGAGAGATGAATTACGTTAAAAAATGTATAGGTTCTGAGATAACTTCAGTGGAAATTAGATTAACCGAATATCTCAATTCATTAGAGTAAATAAACACAGGAGATTCGTTCATTGTTAGCAGAGGCGTAGCGTCAGGGGAGGGGGGCACGATCATTTTACTACCAGTATAATTATATACTATATTTGGCCTTATTTAATTCATACCGTTCAAAGATTAAATAAGGAAAAAATTTAGTATATAATTATACTGGTAGTAAAATGATCGTGCCCCCCCCCCCCCTGACGCTACGCCACTGATTGTTAGTTCTAAAAATATTAAACCATGGAGGTAATCATTAGCAAAGCAAGATATCAATGGTGAATTTTGCAACGCTGTCTGGTGTAGAAAAATAATTCGCATTTTTAAACGCGGCATACGTAATAATAAAAAAAAAGGCATGCTAATATCTCTCATAGCAGACGGTATAATTCATTTCACTGAACTAGTCATTTTTTGAAACTAGTTATAAAATGAATGCACCTCATATGTCACGTTTAACGTACAATTTCCAACTTGTTTTTATTCATATAGGCCAGTGTGGTCCAACAGCGCCCACGTGAATTGTTATTTTTTCACTTTGTTATTATCACTTTGTTATTTACTTTCTTTTTGATTTTTTAACACTTTTCAACAATGATTAAAGTTGTTTGTTACTTTGGATTGTCTGTCTGCAATCTGTCTGTACTCTCAGTCTCGTAAATGTACTCGGATTTCTGTGTAATTGATATATGTAATTGATGTTTACTGTGGCAATTCCTCCAATACAAATGGTGTGTGTAGAATTTATAGTCTGTTGACAGGGACACTCAAAATAATCCCGTTAAAATATGGTCTAAGTTAGAAAATCGTTTGTGGTGTGTTTTCATGACGGAAATATATTTCAAAGATAATGAAATTTGTATTCATTTCAGAGGTTTTCCGCAGATTGTGGAGTACAAAGAAATCAACGCGAAAAAAAGTTTCTCAGAGTATTTTAATGATGTTAAACTATTTCAGACATACTAGAATTTATATACGCTTTTGTGTTTCACTACAAAAGGATTATTATAAAACATGTCGTGCATAAAAGTCAGCGTTCATTTACGTGGTCACAGAAAAAAATTCGGTTACAATACTGTCTACACCAGTGGTTCCCAACTTTGAGCATACGCTTTAAAGAACCAATCTGATTTTTAAAAGTGGAATTCATTACCGTAATTTCTGGTCTGTAATCCGCGGATCGAGCAATCATGTTCAGACCCAGAAATTTAATTTAATTTTTGAAGTCAAATATTTATAGCGATCCATTAATTTAAATTTTATAAAATAAAATTTCTGGGTCGCAACATGATTGTTTAATATGCAGATTATACACCGGAAATTGTGGTAATCCATTTTCTGATATTTATTTCAGTAGTAATGTTGTAGACAAAAAAACGAAAGTTAAATACGGAAAATTAAAAATAACTGAAAAAATACGTTTTTATTCAATTTTTTTTAATCAGTTCAATTTTCTGGTGAATATTATATTTTAGCATTTTTTACAACTTTTTCCACTACTTTTTATATGAATCTTGTATAGATAACTGCTAAATAATATGTGATCTGAAGAAACTTTTACACATGAGGTAACTGAAGCATATACTTAGAGCTGACTTTTATAAATATATTGAACGTCCAAAACATTTGAAATATCTAAACGAGGTACTATCAATATTATAAATCTAATAAATTCCCAAAAGTGCAGAACAGAAATAAATTGATTAATAGAGCATATCTGACAACTTTCCAGTATATTTTTAATCATAAAAATGTATTTTGAATTCTAAAAATTATTAAATTAGATACGTCTTGTTTCTAAGTGATAGTTATTTTATTTCAATTTGAATTCAATTGAATCAGTGATTTCAAAACTACGCTAGTCCAAGCTATAAGATTTTTCAAGAATCAATAAAAACTGTGCTGAGCACGAATGCTTGATGTTTTAGGAACTTTTCTGTTCTCACTATATATTTTAAATCTTTAAGTGTATTTGTCCTTATCAATTATTTATTGTGTAAGAATTAAAATAATAAATATGTAAAAAAAACAACTTTCAATCTATGTTGTTTTTGCAATTAATGGTATTTAATGCCCCGGAAATGATGCAAAAAAGTGATAATCCTAATTTTATTAGATATTTGACAAAATAGATATAAATAATTTATATGTGCATATTACCGTTAAATGTTCGCAAAAATTTACACACCAAACATTTCCGAGCGATGTATTTTGTACACCTTAAATCTATGCTAAATGTCTAGGAAAATAAATTAATCATTTAAGATTACTTTAAAGTGATATACAATTACCGTGTAGTACAGGATTATTCAAAACCCTTAACATAGACATATGTGACAATATTTTCGATCAATGCGCATTTGTATCATGAATATTTAAATTTGTGAGATCCAATGGTGTACAAAATACACCAGTGCGAGTAATTAAGGGTTGACATTAAGTACAGAGGAGCCAAATTTTAGGGGTTTTTAATACCTCTATTTCCGAATAGTAATATTCAACGAATTAAATCTGAGATTATGGAGATTAAATAATCCAAAAATTACTTTTATGAAGATTACGAAAATATTGGTATTTAAAATGTGTAACCAGTGGTAAATATTTATTAAGGCACACAGTAGTCATAATTAGCATCGTGCTCGATCACATTTTCTTCTTGTTACGTTGTTGCCCATTAGAACATGTATTAATACTGCTATTGATAAACGTTGTTTTCGTAATAGGGGAAGGCCGGGCAAAGTGGCCACTGTGGGCAAAGTGGTCACCCGATACAATGATGTCACCAGACCAAACCATTGCATGGTTTGTGGTCAAACTATTTCTTTTGTTGGCAGTGAGTAACCAGACAATCGCTGAACAAAGTGGTTCCATGTTTTATAATTTTAGAGGGAGTTTTCCAGTTTTTGAAGTTTCTGATCTAAGGTAAGTAAGTGACTTATGTTACATACAATTAACAATAACCTCTTGTACTTGCATTTATTTATTGAATGTGTAAGGAAAGAGCATGTTTTCAGCTTCAAATTGGTGGGTGCGTGATCGCTGACTGTTCATTAGTTTCCACTGTAGAACATATTTTCTGTCAGGTTTCCCAAACGGGCAAAGTGGTCATGCAGGGTTGCCAGGTTGGCCTTTTTTTAATTAAAAAATTTCTAATTCTTACCAGAAATTCTGAAAGAAAATTTTTACTTTCAATAATCAGGAAATGTCTCTTATTGAATAAAGAAAATAATATTGTACAGAATTTCTGGTATGAATGCGAGATTTCGAAATTGAAAAAGGCCAAACTGGCAACCCTGTGGTCAGAGTGGTGGCCGTTTGATTGGATCAAGTGATGAAGGTTTGATCAGTTGCAATGTTTGTCACCTCAGGGCTCATGAGGCATGTTCGCTTCGCGAAGAAGATGACGTGGGGTTCATTTGCGAAAAATGCAGTGTTTGAATCTGATTAACCATTTTTTATATGGGTTTGTCAAACTCTTATTGGATTTTCATGACATTTTCAATCTTTCATTATGTTTCATACAATTTGTTATGACAATAAAAATGTTCTAATAATTTAAATAGTGTTTTCAATCTTTTTTACACTTTTAAGACAAAGTGACCACTTTGCCCGACCTAGACGGGCATTTTGACCTTTTTTGGTAAAAAACATATTCTCACTTCCACTTTATTATTTCGTAAAAATTATAAATTCCCTTACACTTCTAAGTAGTCACTCTAGTTTTATGCAAATTGTCAGTTTTGTATATGTATTTTAAGGGGTAACACAAAATCACAAAACCTTAGGGTGACCACTTTGCCCGGCCCTCCCCTAAACGAGACTTTTGAATAGCAACATATACACTGGCGAGAAAAATTAAAGGAACAACCATAAAAAGGTGCTTTATGTTAATTCTCTTACGGAACTTCAATGAAAGGTGATTGGTTAGTAACTCAATGTCAACGTTATCACGTAGTCCAATTAGATTAACCTTATCTACAGAAAAATGTGCAAATTTTTGAGCCCGTTCTTTCGGCACGTCTGATAAGGAGTTCACGTGGGTGAGTTGAAGTCTAATTTCAAGGATTGTACGTGCAGTTCGATAAAACTTTTGCTTGTAGTAGGTGGAACATGTCGTCCAGAAGACATTTGGCCGATTGTGAGAAGTGGCGTGCGAGAGGTAAAATGGAGGGAGGACAGAAACTGACAGGGGTCCGTAAACCTTTAAAAATAGCAAAAAACGTTATGTCAAGAATCTGGAAATGGTTTATAGACACTGGTAATGTGCACAGACAACCAAGTCAAGGGCGAAAAGTACCACAGCAGGCTCTCAGGACCGTTATTTGGCAACGATTTCTAAAAGAAACAGGCAACTGACGTCTGTTCAAATTGTATGGGTGTTTGCTCAAGCAACAGGAACTCGACTGTCCAGATGTACTGTGAGTGACAGACTGCATAAAAAAGGGCTGTATGCAAGGAAACCCATGATTTGTATTCCACGAACTCCGGCAGGGAAATGCGCTGGTTAAAGTGGTGCAGAAATCATCGTTATTGGAGTATCACCGACTGGAACCGAGTTATCTTTAGAGATGAATCTCGATTTTGTTTGAAAAGGGATTCCAGACATGTTACCATATGGAGGGAGAAAAACACACGCAATAAGGATGCAAACATCCGTGAAAGGCATCGATACAAAGTCCTGGAATCCTGGTATGAACGGGCATCATTTTGAATGGCCACAAAGACCAACACATGTATGCTAGTGCAACTGTGAAAGCTGGAATATACAGAGATGAGGTTCTTGATCCTCATGTCAAGTTGATTAGAGGTGCAATCGGTAATAACTTAATGGATGATAATGCGCATCCACATTGTGCTGCACTAGTGACTGATTATCTTGAGGGTGAAGGAATCCAGCGAATGGAGTGGCCTGCATATTCTCCAGATTTAAATCAGATAGAACATATGTGGGACGCAGTAGGACGCCGACTTGCATTTCGGCAACCCCCACCTAACACTCTCCAGGAGCTTCTAAGTGCTATTCATCTTGAATGCACTTTGTTGCCGTAAGCACTTCTGGATAATCTAATCCACAGTATGGAAAATCGCGGTAAAGTTTGCAATTAGGTCAAGGGTGACCCCATACCTTATTGATTTTTCCTGTGTGTCTCTAAAATGTTGTAATAGTACAATTTCCTTATCCCCTCTTATATCACACATTTTTATGTTTTTATGAAATTTCATTTTTTTACAGAAATAGGGAGTTCTGCATTTTGATTATATGTCAGGCATGACAAAATAAAGATCTTGTGCAAGTTTCATGTTCTTATCTGCAAAATTATTCAAGTTCCATGAGTTTCTATAGTTGTTCCTTTAATTTCTCTCGCCAGTGTAAATAACTCGATGCAGTTTTTGTTTATACAAGTGGGCACTACGTTCATGCATACGTTTCTAAAAAAACAGTGGCGTAGCGTCAGGGGGGGGGGGGGCGATCCTTTTACTACCAGTATAATTATATACTACATTTAGCCTTATTTAATCATTGAACGGTATGAATTACATAAGGCCAAATATAGTACATAAAAATAGTGGTAGTAAAGTGGTCAGTGCCCCCCTTGACGCTACGCCTCTGAAAAAAAAAACACACATTTTGAATAAAAATGGACTTATGTAGTTTTGAAATCACCAATTATGGAATAAAATGTATCTTTAAATCATTTTAATTTGATATGAAAAACCGCACTAATTTAGAAGCTATGAGAGGGAATTTTGTCCCTTGCTTTGATGTCGATATCATACACAATATGTAAACATACTTTATAACATATACATTTATTAATTTAAAATCAGTTTATGCATAGTGGTCAACTGAGGATAATTTGGATGGAAAAGCTCACTAACCGAGACATGTATAAGGAATGGAAAGAAATCTCGCCACTTTAAATTAATTAAAACAAGAATCCATAAATAATTTTTGTGTACAGTACATGTCTAGACCTATCTTTTTTCGCAGAAATGTAAGTAAAAAATATGAAACGATATCTGAAAAAGATGGATGAGGGTGAATGTAGAATTTTCTGCAATTTTACTAGGGCTGTTGAATTAAAACGTTGAACGTAAAAGAAAACTGCGATGGATCGAGGTTCTACTCAATTGTACTCTTCGCAGCAAAACATTATTGTGCGAAAATTTTCATTTGTTCTTCATGAAATACTAAGATCAATTATAAAATTTACCACTACCAGTGTTGGAACAGTGGCGCAGCAGTTGGTCAGTTCTCACCACTAAAATTTAATAGTATTCTTTGCCTTAAAATTCTCTGAAACTATGTCATTAAATAAGACAAAGGATACAATTTAAATTTCACGGTGTCATTGATTCTCTGCTTCGGGACTATTCCACCACTGCATTGCTATATAATTTAATTCAAAATTAAGAGACTCTTGACGAAATGTACTGAGGATAAAAATGCGGACCATGTAAAGCTTTTACATATTCAAAATGTAGTGGAAAAGATGTATGGTTTCGTTACATTTGTGTTAAGAATATCATTTTTGATAAGCTAAGAATATTGTTAAGGGACTTGCCATTGATAAGGTACTTGCAATTTGACTTCCTCAATACAAAAAATGTTCAATTGTTTAAATAATACGAATAATATCATAAGAGAAGATTGGCAGCAGACATAATTTATAGATAAAAAATGTAAAGTTATACTATGAACTCATTAACTTAAAGATTTAATGGACTTTAACCTTTTCCGGCACAGTGGTCCCACTCCGGGCACACCTAATTTTAATTCCAAACTTGCAGACGGTACAAGAATATTTTAATAAAATTTTGTTTCTATAATGAAAGCTTAAAATAAGGAGTTCTTATTTTCTAAAAAAGTCGTTTGTAAATACCGGTGTCAGTCAGAAATTTCTCATTTTACGAACAGACTTTGTCTGTGCCAGAAAGGGTTAAGGGTTTATTTTAACTAAAAAAGGAAGAGCGAACGCTCAGGTCGCCTTCAACCAACATAATTTCTTCCTCACTTCAGTTGAGTTCCATTTCACTTTCAATCGAGAGGAGTTCACGAAGCCAATTCTCAATTTTCAACAATAAACAACGGTCACACTCAAATTATTTAGATACGGCAAAATAGTACAATTTAAACTTACCTTATTTTCCGGCCTATAATACAAGGAACAAACAACCATGGTTCGACCAAGAAATTTTACTTAATAAAATGTAACTTAGCAGATCGCTGTAAATATTGGACCTAAATTATTAAATAAAACGTCTGGGTCGAAACGTGATTGTTTGTTACGCGGATTATAGGCCGTAAATTATGGTATCAACTGTTAAGAGTAGTTCCCTCCAAGATCAATGCACTGTTGTAGGGAAATTTTCCAAAGATTAAATGCCTCATGCCATCCATGTCTTGAAATATATGAAAAATATGTTTTCATAGAATCATGAATCACATCATCGAAATAACAATGACGATCACGTAAATTTGCTTTTAAATTAAAAAAATAGTCAAAAGTCATACATAGTAAGATCAGAATGATAGAATTAATGTTCTATCACTTTGATGTTTTTATGTTCAAGAAATTCGCCTGTAATCCTTGATGAAAGAGGAGATGCATTGTCATGGTGAAACACGAATTCCCTAACATTCTTCTCTTGATCTTGAAGAATGTCTGGCAGAGTGGTGTACCAGTTAACTGTAACGGTCGTCTGCTCCTATAGCTTTATGGATTTTACCAGCCCTTTACTTCTTTAAAAAACAGCATACATTACCTTTTTCATTCGCAGGGCTGACACTGGCGAATAGATTTATATTCTATTTCGCACCACTACTTTAAAAAAATAAATTTTATAGTTTTGTGTTTTCCCCCCTTGCGCATGTTGTCAAAGTGCATGTGAAAGATTTCTGTTTAGAGAAAGTGGTGCGAGATAGAATTAAAAAAATAGTTGATAGTGGTAGTATTGCCTGTTGTCTTTTCAACACTATTGGCGCGGAATTAACTTCAAATACCATACTTTACTTTCTTGACGTGTTGGAACATCAATAAAAGTTTTTTACGTCTAACACCAGTTATTAGTTCAGATATAATGCAGTAACTGACATTATTAAATTACTTTACGGTTCCCTTGCGGAACCTCATACACTCAGCTATTTGTTATTCTGTTAAGTTATGTTGGAACCAACGACAAATTAAGTTTTTCATATGCAGTTCCTCATGAATAATTTTATGTATAGCTACAGATCAAATGCTTAGTTCCTTCAGTATCGTTTGGTAGGTACAGCGATTATCATCGGTTAACATTTTTCGTACAGGCGACACATTTTATGGGACTACAGCTGACAAAATATGTTGCTTTATGTTCTTCAGGCAATAGAGAATTACGATAACTTCAGTAAACCATCTCAATACAGTGGCACAAGATGGAGCTTCATTTTCTTATGCTAATTCTAGACATTGAAGGCATTCTTCTTGATCGAGCCTGACATTAATATCATAGAAAATCATACAGGGTTCCCGCAGGTCAAGAAATTTCCCTGAATTAAGGTCAAACAATATCAGTGTTTACTTAGAGAAAAACGCGCCGTATGCAATCGCGCACATAAATCGAGTTTTTATATAAGGTTTTCTATCGAGTTTTTCGATAAAAATATTCCACAGGCAAGGTCCGTAATTGGAAGGTAAACGAAAAAATCTTCAGTAATATAAAAGCTTTTTATAGGGGAAATACGAAATGAAACGCTGGCTTCTTTAAACAATAAAAAGCTTATGAAATACTAATAACTTCTTTCCCAGCAACGCCGGTCTGTTTTTACAACCAGCAGCTGGAGAGCAAAGTAGCGCTAGTGTGCATTACACAATTTAGCACCTACTCTGCACACTCTGATTTGATACCACTGACTAGTGTAAAGCCCTGAGTAATTAGCTGTACAGAGTTCCAACTTTGCCTCAAAAGAGCACTAGTCATAGCCCCCTGAATACGGACCCCACCAGTGGCTGAGAGGTTCTGCTCTCAAAGCTGATAGACGGGAGGTGATGTCGCGCTCGTCGACCTAAACCGTTCGGAGTTTTCCGGGGTTTTCTTCGAACCTTGCCGTAAATACGGGTTAGGATCCCTTAGAAAGATCCCCACGGAGGGCACTTTCCCTTAGGGCCTATATGTCTCAAGTAGATAATCGTAAGAAGATAATCGTAAAGTAAGTAGTAAAGTCGTAAGTAGATAATCGGCCGTCATAAATCAACCAACCAACCAACCCCCTAAATACAGGTCCTGCGCGCTGACACTAAAGTGGCGGCTGTCGCAATCCAATTTTTGTAAGTGTTTTTACAATTCTCTTAATTTAGACACCAGTGATTTCTAAATATTTTCTTTGACTAATTTAGTTTCAGAAAAATATGGCGTAGCATTTAGAAATTATTGGTATAAAAATTCAAGATTCTGTCAAAACGCTGAAAACAATACACCTACGACAGCCGTCATTTTTTTGTCAGCGCGTAAGCCTAGTATTCAGGGGGCGGTGTACTAGCGGTGGATGACATAAGTCCAACTCCTCGCGTTGGCGTTTTTTATCATCGAATTGTAACCCTATTCCTGTTTGACGTGCTTTGCTTCTGTCATTTGCACATTGCAAAATTTCCAATGTTCGGATTTTTGATTTTCTGATTTCGGTATTGTTAAAATAATTTTTAAAGAACGAAGAATTTGTTTATTTCCATTATTTAAAGCCTTCAAAAATAAAGTTAAATAAACTCTTTTCAATGACAATTTGTGTCACTTTTTATGTTCATTTGGATTTGCATAATACAGTGTGTATGTTAGAGATGAAAAAAATACTGTTCAAAAAGTACTGTCTGAAATTAACTAAATTACGATTCAATACAGCACTTGTTTTAAGTTTATTTTTTGTGTCATTTTACAATTATCTTTATATTAATTAAATAAAAATTTTAACTGTACATATAATATATAATAATGTCTAGATATTTAGCTATATTAATTAAATTATTAAAAAATTATTATATTGAATCTTGTGTATAAAATCTCAGTAATTAATTTCACTTACAAATATACATGTTTTTTTTTTTTTTTTTTTTGTCAAAGTCAATTTGTAGTAAAACATATATCCTCCTCTCTGCTTTATAAGCATTGAAACTAATACCATAATTTCCGGCGTATAATCCGCAGCTCAAAAAGTCGTTTTTCGACCCAGAAATTTTATTCAATAATTGTAGTTAAATATTTACAGCGATCTTTTAAGTTACATTTTATAAAATAATATTTCTGGGTCGAAAAACGACTCTTTGAGCTGCGGATTATACGCCGGAAATTACGATAAATTCTCATTACGCAGAAATATAGAAGTAAATGGTGAAAAACTGAAGATATGCTGTAACTCTTTCATTATTCATTAATCTCAATTATCCGTACCAACCTAATCCGTAGTTTTGATAGGTATAAGGTGTACAATCAATTGCAAAAGTGTTTTAAATTTTATTATTGAATATTAAGAATTTTTAATGTTTTATAGTGCGTTAGCAATAAAAATGGAAAAATACGCTTTAATTCGTTTACAGTTCATAAAATTCAACTATCCTATCTTAACATATTTTTCTTGTATGATAATAGGGAATTTATTTTCTGTGACAGAACATAAAGTACTTTTTCTAAATATAAATTATACGATTAAGGGACAAAAAAATTAAATGTGTTATTTTCACAAAATAAATATTTTAACTTTGAATGGATTCTGCAATTTTTGCATTTTAACCCTTTCCGGCACATACAAAGTCGGTTCGTAAAATAAGAAATTATTGACTGACACCGGAATTTACAAACGAATTTTTTTAGAAAATAGGAACTCCTTATTTTACGCTTTCATTATAGAAACAAAATTTTATTAAAATATTCTTGGTGCCAAATGCAAGTTTGTAATTAAAATGAGGTGTACCCGGAGTGGGACCACTGTGTCGGAAAGGGTTAATGGGTTAGACAAGACAGAAGTTTCCAATAAAAATTACTCATATATAAAATCAGCGCTTCTGAGCACTGTTACGTATGCGTGACGCTCGTCCCAAAGCATTTACAAGAAGTTATTCTTATGAACAGTTTTCGATTGGTCGTCTGACTGCTAACAGTCGATGACCAACTACCTCTAGTTTTAAACAGATTTGCATGGCCCGTACTGTTAGTACTTTGTATTTTTATGACCTTCAAATTGTTTTCTAGAAATTAGTGGTATAAAAGATGTTTTTAAAAAGCAGGATTTTATGAAGTTACGTCTATGCTAAATTACATTATACCGGATCAGATTAAATTATTGCATTGAAAATGCTAATCTGTTGTATTCTGATAAAATTATTCTCGATCAATAAATATAAATAAATTAAAATTCTCTAGCGAACGAATCTCAAGTAAATCCTAGATTAAAAATCATTTTAAAGGTTACGATTTATTATTTTAAATATTATGTTACTTTGAATATTTGTTTTGATATTACATTGTATTATTCTTTAAATGAGAAAGTTACATTTAGTCTGATTATTATATTAAATGTACAACACAAGATATATATGACTGATTTTTACTAAGCTCCCTTTGATGTTAATTAATGCGATTTCGATTTCAAGTCTCAATAAACGTATTCATTCGATTTATACATTGTTAGAAAACTGTGTTTTAGATATTTTTTAATATATGGAAAATATTATTCTAAGAATGATGTAATTAAGAGTGTTCATAAGACAAAAAAAACAGCATGTAACATCGGTAATTTTGATTTTAGAGAAACTGTCCAATATCAAACAAGATGTTGATAGAAACTTTTCCGGTTGCATAATACTTTTTTGATAACTCAAAGTATATTTCAAAATTAATGCTGACATTCACATATTTGCCAATGTCCGGCTTTTTTTATATGAATAAAAATATACTTCAAATTAGAAATTTATCTATGAAATGAAAATATGTAGATTTCAAATGACAACCTTATAGAAGCAATCAGAGTTCGTTTGCTTTTACCACAAACTTTTAGTAGAATCTTTCGCCTTATTTATCTGTGGAAAAGTATTACAATTCCTGCAATTAACGATCTGCTATTTAAATATTAAAATGAAAATTTCTATTAAAAAATTGTGGTACAAGTGTATGAACCCTGACAAGTAATATTTAATTAAACTAAATTTCTAGTTCAAAGCAAACTTTTAAAAAAAGCCGGAGGCTGTCTAGTATTCATTCAGTAATTTTGTTACATTTAATAAAGCGAATTCTTCTTAAAAATAACTAATGATTTATAGTAGGTTATATATTTCACACAATGTCTCTGCTTTTGTTCTACTTCTATTTTCTTGCGTATTTTTTTACAAATACGGATTCTACATTATGTGAAATGTAAAGGTTTTCAGAGAATGGACAATAATATTTATATATTATGTTGTTTCCAAGGTATTTTTAGCAAAGTGTATTCAGATTTTTATACGTACTAATTTTGGCTTTATTTTAAATATCGATAAATAGACAGAAACTTTTATTGAAAAATAAAAAATATAATCATGAAAAAATTACGTTGAAATTATCTTTTTGGAAGCAAAGTTTTATTCCAAAAGTCTGTTGCTGTTGCGACATTTATGGATTAAAATTAAGTGGAGCTATTATCCCACCACCCTTCAAGTGGTTAAATGAAAACTAGAGATTCAAACAAATTCAAAGAAAGATAGAAAGAAACTGAATGAATAAATATGTTAAATTGAATAAAAACGGGTATTACTTAACGTTCTTTTCACTGTCATGTGCGAAAGTAACTAAGCGATTTAAAACTGCATATATATTTAGGCTGGAAAAGAAATTGTGATGTCAGTCATTTTTATACAAATTCAAATTCAAAACGTAATATAAAAAATGGTTATTGCGAGGCAAAAATTGATTTTCTCTTTGAAAAATGCAATTTTACTGTGATGTATCGGAAATTTGCTGAGGTTTTAGGCGTATATGAAACATTTTTCAAATGTTAGAAAATATGATTTTATTAAAAGTCTTTAACTTAACTAAAATTTTAATTTCTAAAACAAGCTATTCCGTTATATTCTTATTCAAAATACTGAAATATAATTACACTTGTACGAGTAGTAATTTTCCCATCTGAGCAAAAATGTGTCCAGGCTGGGACTCGAACCAAGAACCTTTGGCTTCAATTATAAATGTTCTTGCAGTTGAACTATCTGGACGATATCCCATTCAACACAATATTCGCTCAAAACAACCATTTGGTCATGACATCTGGACAGTTATTTGCAACAGAACAACACAATAAACAAACCGCAGGAAAAGGAACTCCAGAAAAGTTTAGATGAGTAATTACACTTTAATTATTTTTTACAGAATCAACTGATTGGTTAATAATTCATACGAGTAGTAATTTGCCCATCTGAGCGAAAATGTGTCCAAGCTGGAACTCGAAAACAGAAACTTTGACTTCAATTGACAGTGATCTTCCAATTGGGCTATCTGGACAACATCCCAGCCAGCACAATATTCGCTCAGAACAACCATTTGGTCATGGCATCTGGACAGTTATTTGAAACAGCACAACAGAATAAGCCGCAGGTAAAGGAACTACAGCAAACTATGGATGAGTAATTACACTTTAATTATTTTTAACACAATCAACTGATTGGTTAAAAATTAATGCGAGTAGTAATTTTCCCATCTGAGCGAAAACGTGTCCAAGTTAGGACTCGAACGAAGAACCAATGGCTTCAACTTCAAATGCTCTTCCAATTGAACTATCTGGACCAGTGGCGTAGCGTCAGGGGGGGGCACGATCATTTTACTACCAGTATAATTATATACTACATTTAGCCTTATTTAATCTTTGAATGGTATGAATTAAATAAGGCCAAATATAGTATATAAAAATACTGGTAGTAAGGTGATCCGTGCCCCCCCCCCCCTTGACGCTACGCCTGTGATCTGGACAACATCCCAGCCAGCACAATATTTGCTCAGAACAACCATTTGATCATGACATCCAGACAGTTATTTGAAACAGCACAACAGAATAAGCCGTAGGTAAAGGAACTCCAGCAAACTATGGATGAGTAATTACACATTAATTATTTTTAACACAATCAACTGATTGGTTAATAATTAATACGCGTAGTAATTTTCCCATCTGAGCGAAAACGTGTCCAAGTTAGGACTCGAACGAAGAACCAACGGCTTCAACTTCAAATGCTCTTCCAATTGAACTATCTGAACGACATACCATCCAACACAATATTCGCTCAGAGCAACCATTTGGTCATAACATCTGAACTATTATTTGAAACAGCACAACAGAATAAGCCGCAGGAAAAGGATTTATTCGGTTGTGCTGTTTCAAATAACAGCCCAAATGTCATGACCAAATGATTATTACGAGAGAATATTGTGTTGGTTGTTATGGCGTCCAGTTAGCTCAAATGGAAGAGCATTGCGAATTGAAGCCAAAATTTTTGGGTTCGATTCTCAGTGTAGACTTATTTTTGCTCAGATGGGAGGATTACTACTCGTAAGAATTATTTATCAGTCAGTTAATTGTGTTATAAATAATTAAAGTTTAATTTCACTTGATTATTTGTCAAAATTTCCTTTTTCATAAAACTTTGAACGGAAAACTAGAGATAAAGATAACGTCAAAGAAAGCAAGAAAATAAACTGAATTAATGAATATGTTGGAACGAATAAAAGCAAGCATTATTTGGGGTGCTTTTTATTGCTATGAGACCACAGAAGCTGTGTGAAAGCAATTCCATTTTTAAGCGGTTTAATACTGCGTATCTACTTAGCCCTGAAAATAAATCATGATATCAGCCACTTTCATACTAAATGTAATGCTCCGGGGAATTCAAAACATAATAGAAAAAAGTTTACTTCGATGCAAAAACTCATTTCTCTTTCAAAAATTCAATTTTAGTATGTTGCATAGGAAACTATCTGTGATGTTTAGCTTAGATGACGTTTTTTTGAAATGTAAAAAATGAAGTTGTGTCATTGATATAAGTGTTTGCTTAAGAAAACTTTTAATATCTAGAACGAGCTATTACGTTATAAATATGCTTTGTGAGTGCAATAGAGTCATAAAACATTAGAAAACATTTAAAGTTTATGACCACTGTTTTCATTTCTTAAGAAAAAATTCCCTTTCGATGTGCGTAAAAAAAAGTGACTTAAAAAAACTGAAAAGCGTTTCATACAAGTTTTTATTGATCTACGTCCAACGGTTAAAAACTGATGTATAAACATTGTATGTTTTATATGCGTATTTTAGAGGTATGCTTCGTAAACTTAAGAATAATATATTTAAAAGAATCCATGATAAATATAATCGTTGCAAATAATATTTTGTGAAAATTAAATCAAATGAAATGTTTAATTACTTAAAGATTTTTATACATTTTTTTTATCTACGTCCAAAGATTAAAAGCTGATGTATAAACATTGTATAATTTATATGTGTATTTTAGAGGTATGATTCGTAATGTTTAAATATAATATATTTAAATGAATCCATGATAAATATAATCATATCTACTAAACTCCCGTTTTTTAAACTCAAAACATATTCACTGTCCCACAAAAGTAATTTTAAAATAACTTTAAAATGTTACCTGTTTAATTGTGGTACCGTAATTCCCGGCCTATAATCCACGGATCAAACAATTACGTTTCGACCCAGAAATTGTATTTTATATGATGTAACTTAAAAGATCGCTGTAAATATTTGAAGTCAATTATTAAGTAAAATTTCTGGGTCAAAACATAACTGTTTGATCCATGAAATATAGTCTAGAAATTAAAGTACTTATTTGATTTCATTTCTTAAAAAAAAAACCCGTTCAATGTGTCTAGAAAAAGTGACTTAAAGAAAACTGAAAAGTTGGCAGCAATGATATCGTCGCTACCATGTCAAACTATCAAATATGCAAAAATGCTTTTTTCATTATTTTAAAATTAGTTGTTTGCCACCACTAAATTTTAATAATATTCTTCAGAAGGGTTGCCAGTTTAGCCTCTTTTTTATTCAGAAATTTCATACTGATACCAGAAATTTTTGATTTATTTAATGACAGACCTTCCGTGATTACATAAAGTAAAAAATTTCCTCCCAGAATTTCCGGTATGAATTCGGCATCTCGCAATCTAGACGAAGGCCAAACTACCAACCCTGTTCTTCACAGAAATTTTTTTAGCATTCTTACTTGGCGAAGTATTCTAATAAAATTTAGTGGTGTCAATCGTACAATTTTTAAAAGTAATGCAAAATTCATTTTTTCACATTCGATAGTTTGATATGGTAGCGACGATATAACAAATCGGTATTAGTCTAAATTTCCAGTACATTGCCCCAATAATTTTTAAAACTACTCTAAAAAATGTTTAAATGATAGAATTGAACACCGTGCCGATTTATAAAGAAACGATCAAACAACGTGACAAAATCACTAATGAAAAAATAGATATTAAAAAAACGGTGTGAAGTAGACAACTGTTTCTGAGCTTCTTAAGCTCCATAATCAGTAGAATGGTTAAAAATACAAAAAGCAAATGCATAAACACATGTAGGGAGCAAGCAATTTAGCTCGCCATGAATGGTGAAATCAGTGGCGTAGCCAGGGAGGGGGGTCCAAATGCTCTGGATACCAGTAAAATTGTAAAGTTTTCTTCGCATTTATCATCGCTGAAAGTTCTCTGATTACATAAGACAAAGAAAACTTTACAAAATTAGTGGTACGAAGAGCATCTGGACCCCCACCATGGCTACGCCACTGGGTGAAATGGCGGTAAGTATGAAATCAGCCGAGAAAAATTTTTTCGGACGACGTAACCAAGGAGAGGATTGAAAAGTTAGTGCCTAGCTAATTCAGAGAGACTTAGGAAATGCATTAGTCTGAAAGAGAGTTTCGGAGGAGGGAGAGTGGGATATAGTGAATTACAAAAATGTAATCCAGATTTTAGAAAATTTGGAAATACTTTATAAATCATTTTCCAGACTGTTAGAATTCTTCCACATGCGGTCGAAAAATTCCTCCAAATCGAGGTCGTATATTGATGTACATTTCTTATTTGAAATTGTGGTTTAACAGAATATTAATTCTATGGCGCCATTCATACCACGGATTTTCGACTCCACTGTTTTCACACTTACCACTATTTTACCCTGGACCATAGTCTGAATTGCTTGCTCTTTAAATTTTTTTATTCCACTTCTTGTATTTTTAACCATTGCACTGATGATGGAGCTTATAAAACGTTGTTTATCCCCCTCCCTTTTTTAAGTATCCAGAATATCATTTGTGTTTTTGTTACGTTTTCTGTTTTTTTTTTTCTTACTACATTTAAGATAGATTAAAATATGAAATACTAATTTACGTAATATTTTTATATGATTTATAACAATGCCCTATATCCACGTGTATAATTTGACCCTCGAATTCGAGATCAAAAACAAGTGAATGCCGGAATTCCCTAACTGATTTATTCGGAGTCATAATTTTTTCTCTAGGAAATAACGCTAAAATAACTATTATTAAATGCTGTCATTCAACCTATTTTTGCTGTAAAATTTTGGGGTCGACTTATACACAAGTATATAGTGTAACTATAAGTGCTTCGACATTTGTATGCCGTCATGAGAAAAAAATCTGTAGTTGCAAATAAATAAATATCTAAATCTTGGCTGGTCCAATTAATTCAATGTTAATTGTGCTCAGGTGTTATGAATAGCACAACCCCCGAATATAATTTTTTGCCTATTTTAATCTCAGATTTCTATCATTAAAGAAGATGTATTTTACTATAATAATAGTGATATTTAAAACAATGGAACACAATTACCTATGCATATTTCTCAACATTCTCCACTTTCTGCTGCAAGTGAAATGGCATATTTTTCTCAAATATTTTAATGAAAATATATAGACGAAAATAAATTCAATGAAGAAGAGAAATAAAACTGAATAAATGAATAAAAACAGGTATAACTTAAGGTCAAGTTGAATGCCATGAAATACCAGCATCATTTTTCAATCGATTCTATTTTTAAGCGATTTAAAATGGAGTATATATTTAACCTGGAATAAATTATAGAGAATAATTAGAAATATTAGAAATAAGATATTAGAAATTATTAGAGATATTAGAAATAATATATAACATCATTCACTTATATCCAGAGTTCGTAAAATTATACCGCAACCTTTGAATAAAAAGTTTCATATTTGTTTTTTCATTCGCAAAAAATATAACAAATAAATCGATTAAAAAAGGTGATAGCAAATTCTGCGATTGAAATACTAAATACAAAATCTCTATTGTGAAATATTGGTGATATACACGTTGGAAAAACACATTCTAAGGATAGTAGGCATCTTGACTTTTATACTACCGTGTATACTCATGTATATGTCGACACCCTGAATTCAGAGGAAACACAGGTTTAATATCAGTATTTAAATACAGTTATCGTCACTTTATTTAATCGAGGAATAATATTATTAATTTTTTGATTAAATAAAGCAAAATAATAAATTTGAAAAAAACGGTGTTACTTGTTTTTTCTCTGGAATTTTGGGGTCGACGTCTACACTAATATGTATGGTAAATTTATTGCCCAAGATTAATTCAAAACTTAGCATAAAAAAGTTTATTCTAATGCAAAGTTTTCTTTTTTCTTTCATAAATGCAATTTTACTGTGATGTATACAAAATATTCTGTGATGTTTATATTATTTTCGAGTGTTTTCAGCTATAATAAAATGCGATTTGAATAAAGGTTATTCACATAACTAAAGTCTGAATGTATAAAATAAAATGTCATATCAATATTGTCATACAAGTTGTCATAGAATTTTTATGTTTAATTTTTAATAGTATAGCACAAAAAATAAGTATCAATGTTCTTTTTATTGCTATGCGGGCACGGCACCTGTTTGAAAGTAATTGCATTTTTAAACGATTTTAAATTGATTATCTACTTTACTTAGAGAAGAAATCATGACATAAGCCACTTTTGTACTAAATATAATACCCAAGAGAAATTCAATCTTAATATAAAAAAAGTTTATTGGGAAGAAAAAATTGATTTATCTTTCAGAAATGCAATTTTGCTGTGATGTATAGGAAATTTTCTATGACGTTTAGTTTAGATAAGAGTGTTATCAAGTGTAAAAAAAAATATGTATGTGAATAAAAGTCTTTCGCTTAGCTAAAAGTTGAAAATCTGAAACAAGCTGTTATATTAAAAATATGCTTGTAAGTTCAGAACAGTTAAGAAATATTTAAAAAATCATTTTCTAAATGATTTCAAACATAAATTTTAATGTATTATTTTTAATATGTTGGTATGAATAAAAAAAATGTTATCACTTATAGAAAAAGAGTTATCACTTTTAACCCTTTCAAGAGCAAAGTACTTCTGTTGCTAAAATGTTGAAATGAATGTCAGACACAAGGATTTTCAAACAAATTTATTTCAGAATAAGTAATTTTTTTTTTTTCGCGAAAATTATAAAGCAAACATTTATGCTGAATTTATGGTGCCAATTCTGGTGGAATTTAAGAATTAAAATTCAGTGGGATATAAATGTCCCACCACTCTTCAAAAGTTTAAATGCCATGAGTATATATACTGCATCTGTGTTTTAACTTACGTGCAAAAATCCCACTTTTTAAAAATTAATAACATGTTCTTTGAATCAGAAATTTTATTTTAAGGCTGACATCAAGTAATTTTCCCATATGCACCAGACAGAAGAAACAAACATTTAAGTTAATAAATTTTATGGTTCAAAGTATGTTTTTTCTTTAAAAAAGCGAGAGGTTGGCAAGTATAGTGGAAGTAATTTCACTTTTAAACAATTTTAAATACAGTATCTACTTCACCTGGGAAAATGTATAATGACTTCAGCCACTTTTATACTATATTTAAATTACCGTAATTTCCGGCGTATAAGCCGCAGCTCAAAGAGTCGTTTTTCGACCCAGAAATATTATTTTATAAAATGTAACTTAAAAGATCGCTGTAAATATTTAACTACAATTATTGAATAAAATTTCTGGGTCGAAAAACGACTCTTTGAGCTGCGGCTTATACGCCGGAAATTACGGTAAGTGTTTTTTTCTAGAATTTCATATACGAAAAAAATGTTTATATCTGTAGTGGGTATGACATTGATGTCACACTCGTAACAAAAACATTTTTTTATGAAATTGATAGTCTATAACATAGGCCCTGCTTTATTAAGATAGATAAATGTTGCTTAAGTATAAAAATATTTATTATGAAAATGTTTTTTTTAACATTCTAAGTACAAAACTAATTTAGTTGAAAAAGTGTCAGAAATATGCACGTTTATTGTTCGTAAAATTTTATCAGTTAAAAAAATTGATTTCTGAAACAAAGTATTATATTTAAAACCTTCTTAATTTTTTAAAGAAATGAAACATACTTTGAAAAAATAATTTATTTAGTGAATGAAATCAACTAGATTGCAAAGGTCTACCACATAGAAACAAGACAAATTATATTAAATATATTTTCTGTTTCAAAGTATGTTGTTTTTATTTTAATAAATATGGATGTTGGCAAGTATGAAATATTTAAAATAGGTGGATTGAACTTTGTGCCGTTATATTAAAATAAATGATCTACGTAAAAAAGCACAAATAAAAATATTTAAAATGGTAAACAGCTGTTTCGGAGACTCTAAAGCTCCATCATCAGTGCCAAATTTAAAAGATTAAAAACTGATTCAAGTTTAAGCCATGTAAGCTTGCGTCCCCGCACGCGACCAAGATAGAATGGCGGTGAGTTTTTCAAAAACAACAGCGGAGTGAGGAATCACATGTGACATAGGAGACCAATAGAATCGCTCTGCCAGACTGGACGTGTTTAAGTACGGAGGAGAAAAAAAAAATCATTTAATTCATTCTCTTCGATTCCCCCTCCCCTCTTTTTTCTTCTCCGTACTTAACCCTTTCAGGGGCAAGCAATTATGTACCTGTAACGTTGAACTCTCACCGGTATTTACGAAAGAATTTAGTTCACAATAAGAAAAAGCAATTTTTCAACTTTTCCCGTCAAAGTTAAAAAAGTAAAATTTAATTAAAAGTTTCTGGTTTGAATTGGATTAAACTTAGGCGGTATATAATATACACCACCGCCCCTCAAAGGGTTAAACTCGTGCAGGCTGCCCGAGCGCTACTATTGGGCTCCTACGTCACATGTGATTCCTGACTCAGCTGTAGTTTTTGAAAACACTCACCGCCATTCTATCTTGGTCGCGTGCGGAGACGCAAACTTACATTGCTTAAACTGTTGAATCAGTTTTTATTCTTTTAAATTTGGCCCTGATGATGGAACTTTAGGGGCTCCGAACCAGCTGTTTGCCATTTGATATATTTTTATTTGTGCTATTTTACGTTGATCATTTTTTTTAAATTTAAGTATGAAATATGCTTAAGCGTACAGTTCAAACACAGAAAGTTCAGACGATCATTTTCTCAATCATTTCAAATGGATTTTTTAATGTTTAATTTTGAACATGGTGACAGGGACAAAATAGATATAGCTTAAGGTTCTTTCTATGACATAAGGCCACGCATCTGTGTGAAACAAAGCCATTATACAGGGTGATTTTTTTTAAAGTTGTGAAAGTAAAAGCCTATAACAGAAGAACCACTGATCCAAATGACCTAAAATTTCACCAGTATACTCCCAAAGCAATGGGAATTTTTTAAACGTGGTTAAAAAAACTTAAAATCGCACCGACAGATGGCGCTGTACATGCAGTAAAGTTGGCAATAAAAACGTGACGTACGCACATCTCGTGTTCATTATTCTACGGAAATCCTCGCAATGACTGCGCCATTGACGGACCGTGCGTTGTTAGTGAAACTGTATTATCAGAATAATGACAGCGCAGCAACTGCTCTTAGGAGATTTAGGACACTTAAGAATTTAAGAAAATGTCCAATGACGACAGAGAGTCTACGGAAGATGTTTTCTCAAAGTACCGTCGAATGTTTTCCTCCCACAGACGATATTCTTTGTTTCTGCTACCTTACAGCGCCATCTGTCGGTGCAATTTTACGTTTTTTTAACCATGCCTAAAAAATACCCATTGCTTTGGGAGCATACTGGTGAAATTTTAGGTCATTTGGATTAGTGGTTCTTTTGTTATAGTGTTTTACTTTCACAACTTTTAAAAAAAAATCACCCTGTATGTTAAGTCTGAGAAGATGAATGGAAGAAATATTTCAAGTTGAAAATTGCGCTCTATTATGACTGCTTGTTTTTTTGCATACTAGAACAGGAAAAGCTTAAACCAGAAAAAATCGCAAAGTAAAATTGCGAACTATTAATCGAGATGAATATGGTTATCCCCGAGAAATGTCGGACTTTAAATTAACCCATT
Organism: Maratus michaelseni; assembly: GCA_963931845.1. Lineage (NCBI taxonomy): Eukaryota > Metazoa > Arthropoda > Arachnida > Araneae > Salticidae > Maratus > Maratus michaelseni. Next base: position 166,143,899 of record OZ007586.1, read on the forward strand.
TATGCAAAGCGTCGATGCTTTAGTAAAATGGGAAAAAGTGCCTTTCACACAACTTTTTTTTAATAGAAATTTGGTGTCTTATATTATACAGGAGTCCTCGATAAAAAAAGACACCAAATTTCTGTAAAATAAAACTAGTGTGAAATGCACTTTTTCCCATTTTACTAATGCGTCCCAAAATTGGGACGCAAGGCATAAATGGGTTAACCCTTAATTGCATAGTGATGTAAATTTCCATCACTTTTTATTTAACTTTTAATAAATAAATCAACTTCTTCGCCACCACTATATTTATATAGAAATATTAATCCAATAAATTTCCCGTGAACTATGTTGCTGAACAAAGTTAAAAATCTATCTTAAAATTTCTGGTGTCTAACATTTAATATTTGTATAAAAAAACACAATTGTAAAAGAAAAACTCATGCAAAGAAGGTTTAAAAAGCACGCTTCATTAACCCATTAAAGCCTACTGGTACCATATGGTATCGAAATAGCTGCCATCCATTTTGTTATTTGTATACCAGTATATTTTGAGAAAAATATTCTCTTTATCAGATGACAGAAACTCCGTAATATAAAATCTAAAGTTGCTACTTTGAAAAATTGGTATGAAATGCAATTTTTGCATTTTAAAGAGAGAAATAAATCCAGCTTTAATGGGTTAAAATCAGCGGGATGGGTGGACTGAGTTCTTTCAGGGACCAAATACTTCTGTTATGAACATTTTGAAATGATTGAGTGACACCAGGATTCATGAACAAATTTGTTTGAAATTAAATAAAATATTTTCCTCGCGTACATTATAAAAACTAAAACTGTTTTTCAAAATTCTGCTGCCATTGTGGCATGTTGGGATTAAAATTATGTGGGACAGAATTTAACCCACCATGCTGGAAATGGTTTAAATGAGGCATAATGGAACCTATGAATTACTAGTAGTTCTTGTTTTTTTTTTCGATTTTGAGAAGAACTTCTGTTTTGAGACCTTGCCGCACGATTGGAAAGTGGCTCTGGTGTATTTGAACGACATTTACATATGGTGCGAACGCATCTCTTTTGACAGACGGTCGCAGAAGAGGAAAATAGCGCTAGTGAGCACTAACAAATTTAACTTGTACTGCACACGCTTTGGTATGGAACTAATTTAAATTTGATCCGATTATAAATTAAGTATCTACCGTAATTTTCGGTGTATAAGCCGCTGCTCAAATAACTCTGTTACCTACCAGAAGTTTTATTTAATAAAGTGTAACTTTTTTACTTGGTAATTATTTGTATATATTGAGTAACATTTACGGTTTGAGGCATGTTTAATTTCCCTCGGGTTATACACCGGAAATTACAAAATTTTATATCAGGGTTCGTTCGCTCTTACCACAATTTTTTAACATAATTTTTAGCTTTATTTAAATGCGAAAAGTATTACAAAACCTGAAATTAAACTAGGGGTCTGCAATTTTTGCAGTTAAAATAATATTAAAATTCTATTAAATATTAAAATTCTATTAAATATTTGTGGTAAATAGTACGAACTCTTTTATATGAAAATAAAACATGAAAACAACCACTTTTATATTACATTTAATGCGCCGGAGGAACTCTTAATTTAATACAAAGAAATTTACTGCGATGCAAACTTTGATTTCTCTTTCAAAAATGCAATATTTTCTGTGAAGAATAGGTATCTTTCTATGATGCTTTGTTCAGATAAGAGACTTTTCAGCTGTAAAAAATTATAATTTGGATAAACGTTGCGTTGTTCGTTTAATAAAATTTGAATTTCTAAAAGAAGCTGCTATATTAATAATACCATTATTACAGTTCAGTCATGATTCAAAAATAATTTTCTCACTAATTTAAAACAGAAGTTTTTAATGTTTAATTTTTAATATGTTGGTATAATATATATATATATATATATATATATATATATATATATATATATATATATATATATATATATATATATATTTATATATATATATCATTTAAGGTTCCTTTTAATGCGATGAAGACACAGAATCTGTGTAAAAGTAAGTCCATTTTCAACGACTTAAACTGAGTACCTACTTTACCTAGAAAATAAATCATGACATCAGCTACTTTTATACTAAACTTAATGCTCAGCACGAATAGAAAACTTAAGAAAATGTATTGCGATGCAAAAATTGATTTCTCTTTCAAAAATTCAATTTCACTGTGATGTACAAAAAACTTTTTATGATGCTTATTTTAGATGAAAGTGTTTCAACTATAAGAAAATAGTATTTAAATGATATTCTTTAACTAAATTAAAATTTTAATTTCTGTAATAAGCTATTATATTAAACATATTTCTTATGCGCATAACACATTAATGAACATGGTATAGACGACGAGGCAAATCATGAAAACTTCCACCACTAATTTTAAAATGTTTTTTTTGTCTTAATAAGTCAGATTTATTAAATAGGACAAAAACACTTTTCAGAATTGTGCCTGATTGCCTATTTCGACCCCGTGAAATCTGGGCTTTGTTCAGAATTGGGCAATTCAAAATCACATCTCTATCTCATACGAAAAATCGAATAGTATCACATTTGGAAACCCTAACAAAACTCAGAAGATGCCCACAATATAAACTCAAAGAACGAAACATAAAAACAGTTAAAGTAATAAAATACCTACGAGTTCTAATTGATCAAAACTTGTCATTCGTATCCCATTTAGCAAACAAACGCCAAGAAATTACCAAAATTACACAAAACCTTTATAAATTCACTTCAATTTCTGATCGTCTATCTGCCCAGTTCTTCAAGGTCTGGTATTCCTCGATTTTACTGCGAAAATTAGCATATGCAAGCTGAGTCTGTTTTCCGCGTATGACGCGGTCGCACATTGTTCTTCATATATTGGCAGCCCAGAGAAAGGTGCTCTAGCTGATCACACGTGCATACAAAAATACGTCTACGACGGCATTGCTGGCTCTGACTGGCTTACCGCCGTTTGACCCCCATCTTGAAGCGGAAGCAGAGTTTGCCAGGGTCATAAGACTCGGAATATCCTCGTCTCATCACATTGCCCCCACTTATTCAACTAAATTCTCCAAATATCTATCATCTCCCTTACTTAATCAACTTCAAAATTACCCAACTAGAGACTATATGGGGGATTTATATATTTACACAGATGGGTCAAAAATGATGCAGGTACAACCTCGGCTTTCTGTGTCTTTAACAAAAATACTCATGTTCATTCATTGAAAGCAAGTCCTGACCAGGACAACTCTGTTTTCAAAGCCGAATTCTACGCAATTATGATGGCGATCTGCTGGGCTATCCAGGTGGAAGACTCAGAAATTTTAATATCAACAGACAGTCTATCGGTTTCTTGGCAATTTCAAAATTTTATATAGACCTTTATTTAATACAAGAAATAATATTAGAATTGCAATCCACACTTAAACTCTTTTATTTTAACTGGGTCAAGAGCCGTTCCGGCTTTTTGGGCAATGAACTGGCGGTTCAATTGGCGAGATTGGCTACAAAAGACACTATACTACCCTTAACATTTTTACCGATACCACTATCAACGTTAAAAAAGGAACTCAAACAAGAAATGCAACATAGTTGGCAAATACGTTTGTCCACAGAACTGGTTTGTCGACACACAAAAGACTTTGTCCCTGATGTCCCACAAAGCGTACAGATTCAAAACAGATACTTACATTTATACTTAACAAACCATGGACCCTTCCAGAAACATCTATAGGCAATAAATAAACGCGACTCACCACTTTGTATCTGTGGAACTGAAACAGCATCATTACATATTACTTTATACTGCACATTAACGTCACATTTCTACATTAAAAAAACACAAAACATGACACTAAAAGATTGACTGACTACCTGTTTGACCGACCGAGTCTTCTGCACTGTATAACAGATTGCATTAAATTCATAAAAACAAATGAACATTTTTTCATAAGCCCTCTACCCTACAAGCGGGGCGGATCGTCATTGTTCTGGGTACCTATGGGCAGTCCTGATCTCAAGAAAAGATAATCATTAATGGCTCTTGTATGCCATAGTGAAGATAGTGTAATATTTGTAATTATTGCTATTACATAATCAAGAAAAATGTACAGAATATTGTACAATTTAGTGAAATTATTGCCAAATCTCTATTAATTGAAATATCCCAATAGTGCTATGAAGTAGTGTAAAACTCAATGAAGTTCTGGAAAATGCTCAAAATGAATATACATGTTAAATAACCAAGAAAATTTTCATAAACAAAAATGACTTAGAAAAATGTCCAAAATGTACTATTGTCTATATACAGGGTGTTTCACGAAGGACCGCTAAATTTGAAAATAAATAATTCTGAAACGTTGATAAGAACAATCATGAAACCAGTGGTATGTTTAGTAAAAATATCATAATAATCTGTTACAGAAACCTCAAAATTTTAGTTAAAAATCGCGCCGATAGATGGCGCTGGAAGCAGCATTACGGTAGAGATCCTACATAAGAGTATCTTATGTGTCTCTTAAGTAGGATCTCTACATTACTGATCCCTATAAAGAGAGAAAAAAGGCATGGAATCCCGACCTCATCCCCTGCGACTACGTTTTGTTAGATACACTGAAAGACATTGTTTACAGCCAAAATACTTTATCACTCAACGGGCTGTAGGAGGCTACTTGTCAAGCTTGTGTGTCGATTTCCGATGACACACTACAGGGAGTCAATGACAATTTCATTCTTCGTTTGTAACATGTGTGTTGGGTGAAAGTGCACATTTTGAATAGCTTTTGATGTGATACAGCCTACTTAGGGTAATGCCGCCTTCAGTGCGATCTATCGGCACAATTTGTTACTAAAATTGGGAGGTTTCTGTATCATATTTTTACTGTTATTTTAATTAACATACCACTAGTTTCATGCTTCTATCTATCATCGTTTTGGAGTTATTTATTTTCAAAGTTGGGGATCCTTCCTGAAACACCCTGTATGAGTTTATAACACAGTCCAGGGTGTCTCAGCGTAGACAAAAGCAACAGATTGAAACAAAGTCATATGTAACTATGTAAATGACTCTTTAAATACTGTAAACTGTTCAGGAAAGAATATGATAAGAAATAAACATTGAAAACGTAAATAATTGAACATGTCACATGTAACTATGTAAATGACTTTAAAAACTGTAATAAAAAAAAATAAGAATTCAACGCATTGTATGTATATCAAAGTAAACATTGCACTTATACTCAAAAGCGAAAGCTGGCTTCCCGGAGGAAGCCATCCCTTGTAAACGGGGGACTTTATACGATAATCGAGGCGAAGGAAACTTTACCATTTTACTGGTAACAAGCGCATTTAGACCCCTTCCCTGGCTATGCCACTGGTGAGCAGTATTATTATTTTTTTAATGTCATGAGAACAAACCATCTATGTGAAAGGTGTTTAATTTTTAAACAATTGAAAATTGAAAATCTACTTAGAATGGGCGTAGCGACAAGAAAGGGACAGAACAGACACAGTTCCAACACTTTCTAAAAAGTAATTTTCGGTATATTTAAAAACGCAGAAATTCTGTCTCAAATAACACGACAAATTCTTTACGCGAAAATGGTGCCCGTTTGCCTGCCAGGCCCCTTCCCTCCTGACGCTCTCCTACGCTACTTAAGACTGAGAACGAAAATTACGAAATCAGACTTTTTTACACAAAATGTAATGCCCAGGAGGAATTTAAAACTTAATATCAAAATGTTTATTGCGATGTAAAAATTGATTTCTTTTTCAAAGATGTAATTTTCCTGAGATGTATTGTGAACTTTCTAAATTGTTTAGTTTAGATCAATTTGTTTTAACTGTAAAAGAAAAAGAAAGACTTGAGTAAAAATCATTCGCTTAAATGAAATTTGAAATTATAAAACAACCTATTATGTCAAAATATGCTTTATGCACAGAGTACAATCATGAATTGTGTTGAAAATCATTTTCTCAATATTTTAAAATAGAATTTTTAATGAATGTAACAGCATGCAAAATTCACAACAGTTTTCGCATATAAAAAACTACGTTTTTCACTATCACTTTATAAACAAAGAAAAATAAATAAAATTGAAAATTGTTCTGTTAAAAAAAACTCCTGCCGTTAAATTTAAAGAATCAGATTTTTTTTTCGTAAAATATATAAGATATTACGAGTATTTATAAAAGAAATATAATGTATATAAGACGAAATTCCTTATATTAGGTATCTCAAACTGTGGCACGCGGATAAATTTTTCTTCTCAAAAAATCGTCAACTAATTTAATCGCATAAATAACGCGATTAAATATTAAATTACAATATGTACTAATTCTAAAAGATAATGGTTTTCAGCGCGCCACAGTTTGACACTTCTGTCTTACCATAAAATATATTCCAAAAAACTTTAAAATATATACTAAAAGACTTTAATTGCTTAAAATATTGACATGTTACGATTTATTCACTCAGTTATCGTCATAACACATAAGAACCACAAACACAATGTACCCAAAAATTGGAATGTAAGATCAGTCCCTATAATATAGGGAAGATACAATGCCCTCTACAATTTTAACGCAGCTCTTTGTTCCATCTGTAGACTGCTTCTTTATGTTATTCAACCTTTCTAACCAAATATTAGGAATATGAAATGACTTTTGTCTTATACATAAGATACAAAACCCGATTGTCAAACAGAAGTATAGATTAATCCATTTGTTCCGAGAAGTATTTCTGCTTGTTATTTGTATTTTAAACACTCAACACTTTCATTTGACATCTATTATTATTGCTTGAGTACATATTTAGCATTTATTTTTAAATTATTGTGTGTTTTTTGTCTGTGCCGTATTCTGAACAAATGCTGCATGTGCAAACTTACATCTGTAAAAAAGAACAGTAATTTTAGCCATATTTATATGCGATTAAAAAAAGCGAAAATTAATATATATATATATATATATATTACTGCTGGAAGTTTGAACATGTTCTGAATACGGCTGCAGCGACAGAAAAATTCGTGATTGCCTGTGCAGCCAGAAGAAAATGAAGAGAAATGAAGAAAAATGAAAAATGAAACAGAAAAATGAAAAGCAATTTCGTAAGACAACAGCAAATCTAGTAATTATAGAAAAAAGTAAGTGCAATAGTTGATAGTTAAAAATAAGTGGGTTGAGTATTGACGGCCAATTATCTACACTTGGGATATAGACCCGGGGGGAGTGCCCTTCGTGGGGGTCTTTCTAAGGGAACCTAACCCGTATTTACGCATGGATAAATCCATGGCTCGAAGAAAACCACGAAAACTTCGAATGATTAGGCCGACGGGCGCGATTGGGATCGAACCCAGCACCTCCCGTCTACCAGCTTCGAGAGCAGAACCTCTCAGCCACTGGTGGGGCAAAAATAAGTGGAAAAATACTATATTACAGTTGCTTTCACATTCTATGTATCAGACAGGGTTGCAAATTAACGAATTATTTTAAACACTTTGAGGGGCGGTGGTATATTATTTATACCACTTAATTTTAATCCCCAACGGACCTAATTGCACAGGCATTTTTGGAAAAAAATTGCTTTTATAATGTACTTGAATTAAAGCAATTGAAGGGTTTACTGCAAAAAGAGAGAGAGGAGGTAACTCCAATTATTCAAGTTTGTAGAACAGTAAACAACGTTTGAAAATTCAAAATTCCAAGTTTTGTGAAATTATTATTTTTGGTGAATCTTCTTAATTGTTCTTATATATTATGACAGTATTTTCACTCAAAAATACATTTTCTAGATGACATGGCGCGTGTTGGATTGTTTGTACTACCTCTTTCTTGCCACAAAATAGATGTTCCGTCTACTTCTAGGAAAAATATTTCACAACACAAAATACAATTTACTATCATATTTAAAGAAAACTTCATTATATCATATTTAAAGAAAACCTCAACTCAAATCTACCATATAATTTCGCTTTAAAAACAGAAAATTACATTTTTCAATCATTATCATTCGACCCAGAACTAAATAGTATTTCTTCTTCGGAATCACATATTATCTTTCAAAGAATATAACACAGTATAACAAGGATAAACACTACCGTAATTTCCGGCGTATAATCCGCAGCTCAAAGAGTCGTTTTTCGACCCAGAAATTTTATTCAATAATTGTAATTAAATATTTACAGCGATCTTTTAAGTTACATTTTATAAAATAATATTTCTGGGTCGAAAAACGACTCTTTGAGCTGCGGATTATACGCCGGAAATTACGGTATAATAATACACAATACGTAAGAAACTAAAACTCCATTGTTTATAAGTGCTGAATAACCTTCCCGTAAACAAACCACGCCAGTTTTTTTGGGGGAAAACAGGAGGTAGCTCCTGGAGCTACCTCTTTATTGCAAAAAACTAAGGAGACAGACAGCTCCATCTCTTAAATAAAGGCGAGAACTAAAAATCGGAGCTACTTCTTTCTGGCACCAAATGAAAGAGTTTTTTTTTTTTTTTTTTTTTTTTTTTTTTACAAGAAGATAGTACATGTAACTCCAAATTCCTTCAAAATGCATCTACCTCTTATTGCAGCAAACCCTTTAATTAGACATTTTCAAATGAGTTTGTTCGTAAATTCTGGTTTGCATGTAATTATTTCAATATTTTTGCAGCATATTTATTTAGCTTAAAATAGAGTTCATCCGGAGGTATATTATTTATTCCACTTAAATTTAATTCCAAATTGCCAAATGGTACCCAGAATGTTTGATTGAAATTTTGGTTTGATAATGTCAAGAAAATATTTTATTTATTTTCAAATCCATCTGTTCATAAATTATTAAGTAACTGACTTACTTCAGCACTTTAGTTACGGAATTCCGTTGCTCTTGAAATGGCTAAATACCACTATCTAAAAATAACTAACTCCCTTCACATTATGTAAATCTAATATTCTATTACTGAATAAGGAAGATATTACTTTTCAAAATATTTGTACGAATCCTAAAACTACATGTTGGAAACATTAAACTTCAACCAGATTAAATGGGATAAATATATTTAAGACTAAAACAACTGACTGTACCGTGTAGAAGATTGTACAGAAGAAGAGTGCGTGTAAAGAAGAACTGCGAATTTCTACGAATGTGTGCCATCACTAATTTTGAAAAATAATTTTCATTTATTCAATTTCAGAAATATGCAATTATATCAGTAGTTAAGCGAAATTTTCTAATACAAAATAGTTCTGAGAAAATGCATAGAATTTTGACAATCTACTACACGAATCAAAAGATCCCGCCGCAGCAGGTTTTGTGTTAAATTTAAAATATTTCTAACAAAGAAATATTTGTTAACTTCGAAACTTAAGACATAGCTGCAAACTTTAATGCTTTTTTATTTCTTCGAAATTAAACGTTATTACATATTAAGCCTGAGCAGATGAATGAAAAAAAATATATATATAATATGAAGATTAACCTACAGAATTGTGATGGTAAATGAATTTTTGACAAAGAGATTGAAGATCCTATCATATATTTATGCCAGTAAACAGTGCCTGCCCGGTCATTTAGATCTTTTGTATATCGCAATTGTTTTGTAACAATCTTCGCTTTATTTAATGACTTAAATCTTTAAATAATGCCATTAAATTAGGCAGCGATTACTATTCGCAAATAACAGTTTTTTGCGCATATTAAGATCCTTAATTTGTTATATTTGAAAAATGAAGAGACAGTTAAAGAGAGGGTGTGTAAATTTTTACGAGAATTATTTAATAATTTTTTTCGCCTTCTTTAATCGCAAGAAAAACATCAACGTTTCTCCAAATTAAATAAAACGATCACAAATTTTTTTCCATTTAAATACTAAAAAGAAATTTTATAGTATGAAACAATGGTTCCAGAATTTTTGAAAACAGTAAAGAGTGAACGCACCTTGGTTAAGAGGTTTAACCCCTTAATCGTCGCGCCCTTTAAGTGTAGGCTACTTTTTAAAAATTCAGATTGCTTGATTACCACCAATTTTTTTAAGTAGAAATGTTCGTCTTATTTAATAGACCGATAAAATAATGCAAGAATAAAGCCAATAATAATATTTTAAAAAAATTGGTGGGAATCAAACAATCTGAATAAAACAGGCGTAACCTACGCTGCCCGGGAATGTCTCGGGCACGACGATTAAGGGGTTAAATATTTTAGACAGATTTGATGAAATTTGAGTAAACATTAACGTTACGAACCCTCATTCTTTTATGTTTATTTTAAACATCTGTAATATATTTTATAGTTACGAAAGATATATTCAAAGTGGATTACATATTGAATAATTAAAATATATTTCTTGTTTCAATTCACGTTTCCATCATAAGTTATTAATAACAGGATATTAAATCTAAGAAGTTTTAGAAATATAACCAACGTCTAAGCTGATGTGTTCTGCATGGGTTTGATTTTACGCATACTGAATCTAATTTATATTGATTAGATGTGTAATAACACTTTATCACTATCACTGTCACCAATGTCACTGCCAGTTGTGACTCTTTATGACATAATAAATTGAATGTACCTTTACTTAGTGATAGTTATCTCAAGAGTATCTATCTACCCGTATCGAACAGGAAGTTTAAATGATTTAATCCGAACATGGTGAGACATTCATATATTAAATTAATTGTAATTCTAACTTAGGTGTTATTACGGAAAGCTACCTTGGCAATTTAAAGTTTATTTTAAGATTATTTATTTAATTTGAGGTATAGTATTTTGAAAAGTTAATCAAATTTGATGTTTTAAAATAGGGGTCTTCAAACTACGGCCAACGGGCCATCACCCTCCCACAATTTTATAATAGAAAAAAAATGTCTTATTTAATGACAGACACTTTGCGATTAAACAAGATGAAAATAACCTTTCAGAATATGTGGTGACAAACGGTTTCAAGGCAAAAAGTTTGAAGACTCCTTCTTTAAAGTAATTTAAATAATGAGTACTAGAAAGTTTAATAGCAAGTTCAAAATTTGGTATTAAACAGATTATTTATGAAATACAGGGCTGCCATGGACTAATGATTTTTTTGGCCACCACTGTTTCACATTTTAAATCATTATTTTAGGCTTCTGCTAATCTTCCAGGAAGATTATACTTGTGTGAAAATTGTGGTAGAGAAAATAATATAGAAATAGTTGCCAATAGAAGATCTGAAAATAGGAATAATAATTTTACAGGATATTAAAATTACACAAAAGGTTAGATAATTGCACAATTTAGGAACTCGTCGATAATGATTTTATATAAAATATTTTTGTTTATTTAACTTCTAAAAATAGTTTAAATAAAATTATTGGTTAGTAATATTGTGACATTTAGATTGTTACGTTTATTCTTTAAACTTTTTTTTATTTGCTGGTGTCAGTTCACATTTTTACGGGTATCATTAAAATACATTGAAAAAAATTTTTAAATAATTCAACTGCTATATTTCTCCAAAAGTCTTAAGCATATAATGTATTTGAAACACTTAATAAAGATCAATTTTTTTCCGCATATAAAATCTCCCATTACTCGTTTTAAAAAGTAAACTTTGCGTTGTTCAGAATCCTCACACTTTTCATCTTCACATCATCACACACCATTCATCACTTATTTCTGTCATAAACAAGGCAAAAATTACTTTTAGATAATACTGGTCTAAGGTTGACCGTGCAATAATCAGATTCTTATCAAGTTTCACAATTATTGAACATATTTGAAACGTATATAAAAGAATAAAAGAGTACACTTTTTATTTACCAGAATTTATGCCTTTCCTTTAGTAATTAGACATAGATTTATGTAATATTTTAATCAGTTTTTAGCTCACAGTCTATCAAAGCCTGAGAGCTTATGTGCCCGCCGGTTCTGTATGTACGTACGTATGTATGTACGTAACGCTATAACTCTTCATAGAAATATCCGTTTTCCTTCAAATTTTGTTTATAGGTTCACTGTGTTAAGGTGCTTCCCTGATTAGTTTTCGGGATTGATTGGTTAAATATAAAGGGGGGAATGGGGGGGGGGGCTATTCCCCCCCTTAATTTATATAAATGGGTTTTTCATGCAGAATTATTCCGTTTTCTTCAAATTTTGTTTATAGGTTCACTGTGTTAAGGCGCTTCCCTTATTAGTTTTTGGGATAGATTGGTTAAGTATAAAGGGGGGACGGGGGGCTAATCTCCCCTTAATTTATATAAATGGGTTTTTCCTGCAGAATTATTCCCTTTTCCTTCAAATTTTGTTTATAGGTTCACGGTGTTAAGGCGCTTCCCTGATTAGTTTTCGGGATTGATTGGTTAAGTATAAAGGGGGGTAACAGGGGGCTAATCCCCCCTAATTTATATAAATGGGTTTTTCATGCAGAATTATCTCATTTGCTTCAAAATTTGTTTATAAGTTCATTGGGTTAAGACGCTTCCCTGATTAGTTTTCGGGATTGACTGATTAAGTATAAAAGGGGGGAACGGGGGGGTGGGTAATCCCCCCTTAATTTATATAAATGGGTTTTTCATGCAGAATTATCCCATTTGCTTCAAAATTTGTTTATAGGTTCATTGGGTTAAGACGCTTCCCTGATTAGTTTTCGGGATTGATTGGTTAAGTATAAAGGGGGGAACGGGGGGCCAATCCCCCCTTAATTTATATAAATGGGTTTTTCAAGCCAAATTATCCGATTTTCTTCAAATTTTGTATATAGGTTCATTGTGATAATGCGCTTCTCTGAATAGTTTTGGGGGTTCATTGGTTAAGCATAAAGGGGGAAGGGGGGGCTAATCCCCCTTAATTTAGATAAATGGGTTTTTCATGCAGCATTATCAGATTTTCTTCAAATTTTGTATATATATATTCATTGTAATAAGAGGCTTCCCTGATTAGTTTTTGGGATTGATTGGTTAAGTATAAATGGGGGGGAGACGGGGGGGGGGCTAATCCCCCCCTTAATTTATATAAATGGGTTTTTCCTGCAGAATTATTCTGTTTTCTTTTAAATTTTGTTTATAGGTTCACTGTGTTAAGGCGCTTCCCTGATTAGTTTTCGGGATTGATTGGTTAAGTATAAAGGGAGGGAACGGGGGGCTAATCCCCCCCTTAATTTATATAAATGGGTTTTTCATGCAGAATTATCTCATTTGCTTCAAAATTTGTTTATAAGTTCATTGGGTTAAGATTAAGACTCTTCCCTGATTAGTTTTCGGGATTGATTGGTTAAGTATAAAGGGGGGAACGGGGGGGCTAATCCCCCTTAATTCAGATAAATGGGTTTTTCATGCAGCATTATCCGATTTTCTTCAAATTTTGTATATATATATATTCATTGTAATAAGAGGCTTCCCTGATTAGTTTAAGAGGTTCATTAGTTAACTATGGGGGGAGGTAATGGGGGGATAACCCCCCCTTAATATATTGTCGATTTCTTTATTTTTTGATGGACTTATTTCAAATTCTTTGAAATACGAGTATAATATACAATTAGTGTGAATAGCCTGTGAGCTCAATGCCCTCAGTTTAACTGGGCAGTTTTCTTTTTATTTATATATCTTAGAATAATTTATATTAAAATGACTAATAGTGTATGAATACCGTAATTTTTGACGTATAAGCCGCGGCTTAAACAAGTCTGTTTCCGACCAGAAAAAAAATGTAAATTGTTTCTACTTCGTACTCGTTTGAATTTATTTATTAAATAAAATTTCTGGTTTGAAAATTTATTTAATCCGCGGCTTATACACCGTAAATTACGGTAGTTAAAAAATAAGTGCTTAACGTAATTTCTACAGGACACAAAGCTACCACAATTTCCGAATTCACCTTATTTAATGAGAGAAACTCTGTGATTAAATAAGGCGAAGTTTACTATCAGGAAAAACTTTTGACAAGTGATCCTTACTGGAAAGAAATACACCATAGTCTTTGAGTTGGAAGGTAAAAGATGCGGAAATGATGAATGAAAATGAATAAATTAGACAGTGGAAATCCAGCCTATTTTGGCGGAAGAATAGGGTAGATAACTAAAAAACAGAGAAGCTGGGATTCTGTAATAGTCAAAAACCATATATACCATAATATTACAAATCATTCAGTCATTATAGATAAAACTTAATTTATTCTAAAATTACTAATTCCCACTACAAATTATAATGATAGTAATATATGAATTGTACTGTTAACAACGGTTAAAATGCGTCGATTTTCTTTTTTAATTTTACGAAATATGTCAGATATATTTCGCAATTTTTTAAGATATACAAATTAGCGAACAAAGAACAAATTATATTTTTAATCCAACTTTTTATGAGATAATAATTATGAAACCTCTCAAAATATTGGAAATGGTTATTTCGTTAACGGAATTGAATAGTTAAAATACATAATAAGAGCCGAGTGCGTCGAGACTTCATGCTTCTTAATTTTTTACTTAAAAAGTTACTTAATTTTTAACTTAAACACGAAATGCAGGATGTTTTTACTCTACTGTGCTTCATAACAATGCTACAAGCAAAACAAGAAACATACTGGAGATAGACCAAGATCGGGTGAAGAAATTTTCTTAATAATTTAATAAAGGTTTAAACATTATAAAATTCCAATATTAGATCATGCAGATCTCACCGTTTACTTAATAGGTGATATGACAATTTAAAAGACACAAAGATGTTAAAATGTTTACAAAAAGATGTTAAAAAGCTGTTTTACTGTCCTTAATCAGCTTACAGGGCAGTTAAACAGCTTTTTAACATCTTTTTCTAAACATTTTAACATCTTTGTGTCTTTTAAATTGTCTTATCACCTATTAAGGAAACGGTGAGATCTGGGACAGTTAAACAGCTTTTTAACATATTTTTGTAAACATCTTAACATGTTTGTGTCTTTTAAATTGTCTTATCACCTATTAAGTAAACGGTCAGATCTGTATGATCACATATTGGAATTTTATAAATAAAGCAAGGTGCAAATTGCATTTTGCCCTATGTGTTTTGATTTCTGGTTGAAACATTTATAAGGCAATTTATCCTGTCATGTCTGAAACAAGTAGGATGACCCAGTGTTGCCAGTGGACTACTTTTGTTTCTTAATTCAGTTTTCTTGATCGGCACCAGTTGTTTGAGAAAGTAAAATTCGACTTTCTAAATGGCAGATTAAATAAGGCAAAAACAGTGCAAATTATACTATTTCAAAAAAGTGGTACAAATCAAGCAAATTGAATTAAAAGTGTAGTCTACTGGCAAAACTGGGATGTCCTGGAAAGTTTCCAGTGGTTTAAAATACGCTAAATATTTTTTGATCTTGCAAAATGTTGGTCAGCAACTTAAGTACCGTAATTTCCGGCGTATAATCCGCAGCTCAAAGAGTCGTTTTTCGACTCAGAAGTTTTATTCAATAATTGTAGTTAAATATTTACAGCGATCTTTTAAGTTACATTTTATAAAATAATATTTCTGGGTCGAAAAACGACTCTTTGAGCTGCGGATTATACGCCGGAAATTACGGTACTTCCTAAAACGTCCGCTTTAAAACCCTTTCCGGCACAGTGGTCCCACTCCGGGCACACATAATTTTAATTCCAAACTTGCATTCGGCACCAAGAATATTTTAATAAAATTTTGTTTTTATAATGAAAGCTTAAAATAAAAAGTTCTTATTTTCTAAAAAAGTCGTTTGTAAATTCCGGTGTCAGTCCGTAATTTCGCATTTTACGAACAGAATCTGTCCGTGCTCGAAAGGGTTAAATATATTTAACCCATTAAATCTGGTTGACGTTATAAGGCGTTAAAAGGCGAACCCGTTAAAAAGCGGTTAGTCCAAATTCGAAAACTTATTTTTACTTTCAAACTGCCAAGTGGTACCCAGAATATTTTAATAGAGTTTGCTTTTATAAAGCACGTGAATAGTAGTAAGAATTTACTTTCTAATAAATTTATTTGTCAATTCTGGTGTCTGTCGGTCAGTCAACAAGTTTACTAACAGATTTATTCTGCGCCTGAAAGGGTTATTATAATAAATTTCACATTTTAAGAGCCCTATAAAATATGTGGAAGTTGTACCACTATAATGTAAAAGTAATTTTTGTCTAATTTAACATATTTATTTCTATCATTAAATAGAAAATAATAAAAGAAAATACTGTTAACTTTCCATCATAACTTATAGGGCCAAAGAAAAATATGTTTTAAAAACACAATGCTAGGCGATTCTGTCTGCTACATGAAACGTTTAGCACAAGGAAATTCTGTACATAGAAATCGATGCTTAATTTCAATTATATTTAATAATAATTGGATAACTGCCAAATGCTACGATTTTCATTCGCCAGTATTTCAGTATAGTAATTTTTGCTTTATTTGATCGCAGTTTTCACCGATTAAATGAAAAGAAGATTGTTTTCGAAATATACTGTTGGCCAAAATTCGTAGCATTTGCGAGATATCTAATTATTTCCCTTATATTACTTAGCTATCAGCTGTTCTATGGATCAATGCAATTGCAAAAACACACATTTGAAAATACATCTGTGGGAGAACAATACATGTGCAAATGATATAAGCCTAAATTGGGGGTCTGAAGTAGTGCGCTACAAGTAGCGAAACTGCAGTAGACTTTACTTTTATGATAGTTTGTACTGCAGTGCGCTACATTTTGAAAATTTTAGAGTAGCGAGTAACGCGATTAAAACCGATAGAGAGTTTGTAGAGAGAACCGACGATACTTTTTCGATACTTTATCAGGAAAATGTGCCTTTCTACAAATCATGTGGCCGCAACTTGTTCTTTAGAAAAAAAATTTGCTTCTACGGTAAAATTTGCAAATCTCAGTAGGAAATCTCAGTTGCAATGTACAGCAACGCATCGCATGAAGTTATATATTTTCCGCATTTACACTTGCTGTTACACTGAAGTACTAACCCAACAAAGGAATTCATTTTCTTACTGGGAACACTTGTCTAGTTCTTCGTTAGTCAGTCTTCTTGTTTTAATGTCGGGTTTCACATTATTTGTAAATGCTTTATATGCAGATTTTTTTAATGTTTGCATTTAGAGTTGTTTTTCTGTATTTTTCTAGATTATAAAATCTGACATCTCAATTTATTACCGTAATTTCCGGCGTATAATCCGCAGCTCAAAGAGTCGTTTTTCGACCCAGAAATATTATTTTATAAAATGTAACTTAAAAGATCGCTGTAAATATTTAACTACAATTATTGAATAAAATTTCTGGGTCGAAAAACGACTCTTTGAGCTGCGGATTATACGCCGGAAATTACGGTATGTCTACTATGCAATTTAACATATTACATACAATTAACATAACCCAATTAACATGGGGAGTTCAGTAAACAAATCTATTGGTAAATGACAAGGGTAATTTTATATCCCAGTGCAACAATTATTATGAGAATAGTAACTAAAATTTATGCAGTGGTATGATTGCATATAAATATACATATACAAGAGCAGCCTTTCGTTATATCACTCGTTTATATATGTAGCTCTGATTTTATGCCTCCCAAAAAAATAAACTATAGCTTTAATACCATTTTTCATGCATATATATTGTAAGGCAAGTAATATAATCATGATAAAAACCTGATTATACAAATATTGGTACATTTTTACATTTTGAGATGTTCTGAATCCGTTTTAGCTATTTTTACAATGATTCCATATGTACGTATATATTTTTGTATGTATTTTATAAACATATATACATAAATATGTTCATTGTTTCTCCTACAAAAAATATGCAGAGAGAAACTACGAGGAAAACATATACAGTACATTTTACATTATTTAAAAAATATTTATTTTGCTAAAATATACACATGTTTAGACTCAGTCTTATAATTGTGATATAGTCTATATATCCCTGAAGATTGTATTTAAAACTATTAAATTGTTCAAAAGAAAATTTGCGCGCAATTTAAACATTAACGTTCAAATGTCACTATATCCTCGACAACCAATTTTTTTTATTGTCCAAATTTGTTGTTTCCAATGTCATATCGGTATTTTAACACAGACAATTTTGCATTATCAAAAATCAACATCTCACTAATTAACTAATGCAAAAATATTTGTCAGAAAAACTGGTGACGAAATAATAATAATTTGAAATAACAAAATTGAACAATAAAAATTGATTGTCACAAATATGACGGAATTCGTTCAGTGAGACTTAAATTAAGCTCATTTTCAACATTTTGAAATAAACAACTTTAAATTATTCTTTTAAGCATTGCTTGCATTGCACTTGATATGATTAAATTTGTAACTTTTGTCATTATATAAAATTTTTATGCGGTTTGTTTTGAAATGCGCAGACAATGTTTCTCTTGCATGAACAATTGCTTCGAAAAATCAAATTTTCTTAACATTTAAGAATAGCAAGACTCGCTAAATATGTAAATCATAAAGTATAAATAATAGAATTTTCAGTAACGTAAAAGGGTTATTTTTAACAGGGTTCTTATGGCTCCTGGAATTTTGAGTCCAGGAAATTCTTTGGTATCAGTATTTTTTACGGAAAATCTCTCTTTAAAAGAAGGCGAAGTTCCGCAAGTTTATTATAGATTTATTTTTCTATAAAGAAAATACAGGTAAAATTCCTGGAAAATTCCCTGATCCGTACGAACCCTGTTTTAATAATATAAATGTTAATTAAATAATCAGTTTTACTATAAGTTTTACATATTCCATGAAACGTTTTTATACTCTCTTAACCCATTAAATTACGGCAGTATAATCTATATACCGTTTAGTTTCATCACCAAGCGGTAAAACGGGACCAAAAATCTTTTAATAAAAATTTCCTTTTATAAAGTGAGTGAAAAAAAATATTTTTTAGCAAACTCTTGTGTCATTTAATCTTTTCAACATTTTAGGAATTGATTTACTTTGCCCCTGAATGAGTAAAACTAATTAACTTCTTGGAGATCCAATCGCTAGCGTTATAAAAGACACTTCTAAGAAAGGAATGCAAAAAAAAATTTCAAAAAATCCAAAATAGTACGAGAATTATGGTTTTAAAATTTACCTAATACCGTAATTTCCGGCGTATAATCCGCGGATCAAACAATTCTTTCAACCCAGAAATTTTATTGAATAATTGAAGTCAAATATTTACAGCGATCTAATAAGTTATAAAATAAAATTTCTGGGTTGAAACATGATTGTTTGATCCGCGGATTATGCGCCGGAAATTACGGTGTTTAAATAAATAATAAATTTTTCACATTTTGTCAATAAATTCTTTTTTTTCTTACGTAAATCATTTTCCTTCGTAAAATCTTCTAATAATATGTGAAAATGTGTAAAATACTGAATATTAAAAAATATCCAACTTGCATAGTGTCCAACTTGCTAAAACCTTCGATTACAGGCCAGGACTGGCAACTATTGTTATGTGCAATCTTACAAAAATTTACAAAATGTTTTCTTCCTGGTAGATTTTTTGAAAATATCCTAATATAAGTGTATGACAGAGAATAATTTTCCAAAAATGGTATGACTAGAATAAGAAATGTCCCACTGAGACCAATATGTCCCTAGCTGCAATCAAAGTGTAAAACTTTACGCGGGGGTTCAGACAGCATCTGTCCACGTTTGCATGTAATCTCGGACACATGCTGTCCGATCCCCTGTGTAAAGGTTAATAGGGACTCATATCCGGGCCAGGAACCTGGGATCTCTTGGTTGAAGCTGCCATGCTCTACCAATTGAGCTATCCCGGTCGAATCTGGAGGAATACCAGTTAACTTTATTGATCTTAGCATCTGGTGTGATATTTGAATCAGCTCAACAGAACAGATCGCAGGTAATGGAACTCCAGTAAACGCTGGATACGTGATTACACTTGATTAATTTTAACACAATTATTCAAATTGGTAAAGAAATCATTAGAGTTGTAATTTTCCAACTGAACGAAAAATCTCCTGGCCAGGATTTGAACCTGGGATCTCTTGGCTAAAGCTGCCATGCTCTACCAACTGAGCTATCCCGGTCGAATCTTGAGGGCATAATTCATCCAGTTAACCTTTCTGATCATAGCATCTGGTCTGATATTTGAATCAGCTCAACAGAATAGATCGCAGGTAATGGAACTCCAGCAAACGCTGGATACGTGATTACACTACCAATTTCTTTACCAATTTGAATAATTGTGTTAAGATTAATCTAGTTAATAGGGACTGTTTAGAAGAAAAATATATGCTAGTAAACGCTTTCATTTAAAAAAAAAATACAAACGATTCCACTAATAATTGTTATTATCTAACACATACTTGAACTCAAATGTTTTTTTGACTTATGAAGGTTATTACGTTCTGTAACGCAACATAGATAAGCACGGAGTCATAAAATGGCAATTTCTCTGTTTCGGAAAATGCAAGCAATGATTTTCCCATTTTACAGGTTCCACAAGCAGATCCGTAAGAATTCTGATTTTCATGAGCCAAAGATCTTTATGTGAGTAATTATAAAACCTTTATCAAAATGAACGAGTTATGAAGGGTAATGCGTTCTTTAACGAAACATTGTTACGAATTCATCAAATCTCTCACAGTCTGCTAATTAGGCAGAATAATCAAGTATAGAAGTTCCCATGTGCTGGAAACTTCTCTCACACCTTTCTGCTAAGTTACAAGAATGTCGCCGACTACAAAAGCATAGATAAGCTTCTATCAATCTTGTCAACGGAAACTGCTCAGACAGCAAAATAAAATGGAAGACCAAAGAAGTTTTCTCTGATCTAACCGTCTTCATGGGAGGTCCTCCATCGTGGGAACATTACCCCGTGAGAACATTTAGGATATCAGTAAGACCTCCCAAAAGAAAACCTTATCCAATCTCTTAAAAACTTAATCTTATGACGTGTACTAAAACTTCTTTGATTGGTGAACGGGGAGGCGATGGTTCGAAAAGGGTGAGGAGACAAAAGAACGAGGGGACAGAGTCGGAGTTGTCGAGAGCAAAGCGTGGCGGAAAAAGAGAGATCTCAGGAGATTCCCATCCTGGTAGGAACGGAGTTTTTGCTGACACATTTTCGAGGAGGGAAGGCTATCTCTCTCGAGTCAACCAAAGGTGGATTGAACATTCACGAAGGGTGAAAGAGAACCCTAGTTAGACTTTCAAATACGAATCTCTGTATATTACTGGACCATTTTCATTGTTTGTTATTTGATTGTAAGTCGAACGAACTACGCTGAAAAAAATTGTTGTGAAATAGTGTAACCTTAAGAAATTTCGAGAACGACTTTAATAAAATTCATTTCGAAACAAGTACTGAAGTTGGGAGCATATGAAAGCAAATGAAAAGGTTACACGCTACCACTTTTCAAAATACACAACATCGTGGAATAATCACAACATATATAACAGCGGACTCATGAGATAGCAAATACTTTGTAGCTGTATGAACGAAGGTGACGTTTAACCCTTTCCGGCACAGACAAATTATGTTCGTAAAATGTGAAATTACTGACTGACACCGGAATTTACAAACGACTTTTTTAGAAAATATGAACTCCCTATTTTAAGCTTTCATTAGAGAAACAAAATTTTATTAAAATAATCTTGGTGTCGCATGCAAGTTTGGAATTAAAATTAGGTGTGCCCATAGTGGGACCACTGTGCCGAAAAGGGTTAACATTTTAAGCAGGGATGAGATTTCTCCGCTTTTTTGCATACCAGTATAATCGCAGAATGTTCCAATTAAATACAAAAATATTTTCTGTAAGATTATACTGGTATGCAAAAAAGCGGAGAAATCGCATCCCTGATTTTAAGGTTCCCACAAACAGACTCGTAAGGTTGCTTAGTTCCATGAGCCAAACAATCGGAAGACAGTGGGTACAAAACCTTAATAAAGATGAAACACATCGTTTTATTTACTCACAAGGAGACCGCCAAACATGGTGCGCACAGATTTTGATGATTTTAAGGTATGTTATAGAGGTCAAACCCCGAACTATCCTGGTCAAAGGTTTCCTTCAAATGGCCCCTTAGTTTTTGAGAAATTCGGGGTTAAAGTTCAGCATACGTTTATAATACCGTAATTTCCGGCGTATAATCCGCAGCTCAAAGAGTCGTTTTTCGACCCAGAAATTTTATTCAATAATTGTAGTTAAATATTTACAGCGATCTTTTAAGTTACATTTTATAAAATAATATTTCTGGGTCGAAAAACGACTCTTTGAGCTGCGGATTATACGCCGGAAATTACGGTACCCAATAGATTGCTACTTCGAGCGAGGTCTCTGTGGTGCAGCGCTAGCATGCGGGATTTCTCAACGCAATGCAAGGGTTCTGTCCCCTCTTATGCCCTTTTTTTTTTTTTTTTTTTTTTTTTTGGCGCATTGTACGTTTCAAGCAGAAGTGGGAATTCTACGTTGAACTTTTTTATATATATTATTATTATTTTTTTTTTCCTAATAAATTATAGAATGTTTCATAAAATCTTATAGCTTTTCTGCAATTATTAAACTAATATTCTATTTACGAAACTCCAAGCTAATTAATGTATAGATTTATTTATTTATTTATTATTATTTACTTTTTTATATTTTAAGCACAGTTCTGAAAAAATACTTTTTTTTTCTTTTTCTTTTTTTTTTTTTAAATGTTATACAATTTTATTTTGTATAACTTATACAAAATAATTTTCACTTCGAATCTCCCAAACGTATGTGAGATTAGATATTTTCAAAGAAATAAAAAAATTTTAAAGCAGTAACACTTATATTTAAGTTTTTTCCAGTTGTATAAATATTTAGTGCACTCTAAATACATTTATCATTAAAGTTCAAACTCAATATCATTTTTCAATTGCACAAAAAAATGACAGATTACATTTCAGATTTGTTTTCAATCTAACAAGTAAAAACACTGCCAATATCACGCACAAAAATTTAATTGGAAAAGCAAAAATCGTCTGTAAATGAGAGATAAAATTTGCAATACATACAAAAATATATATATTTTTTTAAATCGTCTGCTGCGACTTTCATGGAAATATCAGAATGAAATTATTTTCCTTGGCATAAGCTTTTTTTGCAGCCAGTTGCAATGTTTGGAGTAATGCTGTATATAGGAAAATTCTCTAGATTGTAATATAATGGAAGGAACAAGCACTGATATTGACAATTCTGGCTTGGAAGAAAAACTAAAATATGAAGTAACGAATGCTCTAAAATATTGCGAGACATTGTTAGAAAATGATAATCTCTTTACACATTCGCCATCTGTTAATATTTCTAGTGCTTCTATAGCAATGGCTGAAGAATTCCATAGCTCAATTTTAGACATATTGGACTGTCGGCAAATTATTTATTCAGATGAATTGATAATGATGAATGAAAAAGATGAACATAACGAATTTACAGAGGTATATTTTGTTACTTTACCAAAAATATTCATTATATTTATTGTTCAATAAAAAAAATCGAAATCAAATAATTTAATTTTAATTATTTATTTATGTAGTGTCCGGGATTTCACGAAGATGAAGCGAATTTTGTGTATGAGGAATTTTCACCCAAACCACGCGACTATATCCCATTGTGGTACAAAAAGAATGCGGTTGCTTTAGCTGAAGCCCATCCAAAAAGGAGTTTAAAATCATTGCAAGCTAAGGGAGCAAGTCGCTTAAAACAAAAGCATCTCCTACGTAGATGGAAAGATGATGTAAATCGTGGAGGTACTTATTTTGACAAATGGAAAAGCATCGATTATGAAACGTATGAAAGATTTGTTGAAGCTCGAAATAATATGGAACAGGTAAAACAAAACGAAATTTTTCAATTACTGATGTAACTGCAAAAAAATTGAAAACTATTATATTAATTTATTAACTCATTTTTTATTACTAATATACAGGTCACGACACGGACTTTACAACACTGGCAATGAGTGCGGCTGCTTGTTTTCAGCCGGATGATTTCCATTTCCTTGCAAGTTCCAGATGGGTAGAAAGATTTAAAAAGAACCATCGGATAAGACAACGTAAAGTGACGAAATTTGTCAGTCACAAAGAAATTACAACGATTGAAGAAATAATGGAAGCGGCTGAAAGATTCCGTGTACAAACAAAAGTGCTAATTAGTAAATTTGACTTGGATTACGTAATTAATACGGATCAAATTGGATGCCAGTACAAAACAACCTACAACAGATCACTTGCTGAGCGAGGAGCTAAATCAGTGTTTGTCAAAAAAAATTTGAATAAATTAACGCATTCTTACACAGCACAGTACTCTCTTACAGCATCTGGAATTGTTTTACCATTCGTGTTCATTTGCTTACGTGAACAATCTGGAACATTTGGTCCAATTGTTCAAAAGAAGGTAAGTGAATTGAGGGCCACGTTTAAGAACGTAATTATTACGTGTTCAAAATCCGGTAAGTTGACAAAGCAAACCTATGCAGAATATTTAAAAACTTGTCTTCTTCCCTACGTTAAGAAAAATACTTTTCTTTTGATAATTGATTCGTGGGGAGGTCAGACAGATTCGACAATCTATGATGAGATTTTCGAAAATGAAAATGGGGAGGTATCATGCATAAAAAAAATAATTCCACCAAAATGTACCCCTGTTTGCCAGCCATGTGATGTCTATTTTTTTCGCCAAGTAAACAATTTCATGAAAAGGTTACAAAATGCAACAAGTTTGCTAGAAAACCAGAGGGAAATATCTTCACGAGAAGATATTATAAAAATACATTCAATTATATTACATCAATTTAGCTCCCCTCACTTCCGCCCTATGATAAGATACGCAAGGTCTGCATCAAAATTAATAGATAGCAGAGAAATTTTCATAAATCTAAACGATTTATGCTTTCCAACAACATTG
The DNA here is from genome assembly GCA_963931845.1 of Maratus michaelseni. Taxonomy (NCBI): domain Eukaryota; kingdom Metazoa; phylum Arthropoda; class Arachnida; order Araneae; family Salticidae; genus Maratus; species Maratus michaelseni. The sequence continues at coordinate 166,168,792 of OZ007586.1, forward strand.
TTAAAAAAATCATGTTCGTGTAAAAAAGTTGCTTTTATAAATTGTGCTGTTTGTAATGTAATTTTATGTTTTGAATGTTTTTACGATAAGTATCATCCAACTAACTGTGTATTTACTAGTGATGATTAAGCATTTTTGTTTCTCATCTTTTAACGTATTTTTGACGTATTTACCGCAAATTAAGTTTTAAAAAGCATACACACTATATTCATTTACCCTTTTTTAATGTATTTATCGTAAATCAAGTACTAATATATACATATATATTAAATTTATTTATGCTTTTCTCCAACAATGTTAAAAACATTCATGATCATGCAAAAAAGTCGCTTTTTATAAACTGTGCTGTTTTTAATGTCATTTTATGTTTTAAATGTTTTTACAATAAGTATCCTTTATTAAATGTGTATTTATTTGGACTTATACGGGTGATAATTAGCATTTCTTTTCCAACTTTTAATGCATTTTTTAATATATATAAAAGTAGAGTATTTAAAAAATATATCTAAGTTAATTAAGGCATTCTTCCAACATTGTTAAAAAAATTTCATCTTAAGAAATTCTTTTTATGGCGATTTTTAATGCCATTTTATGTTTTGAATACTTTTGCGATATATATCACCCAATTAATTCTATATTTATTTAATTAAAAATGTCAATGACGGTAATGATAAACATTTTTGTATCTCATCAGTTAAGATGTTGCAAGATGTTTAGAACGAATCAAATAATATTAAAAGGATATATTATTTTGTAAATGTTTTCCTCATCAATTACTTTTTTAAAAAAAATAGAAAATGCAAGTAAAAAAAGTATGTATTATTTTATAACTATGATAAATAAATAAATAAATAAATAAACATAAATGCCAACAATAATAGTAAGTTAAAAAAAAGACGGGACTTCTAGACTTTAATTATCTTGGATTTTCGTCGACACGAATATTAGTTTAATAATTGCAGAAAAACTATAAATTTTTATGAAACATTCGAAAATGTAAATATAATTTATTATGAAATTATAAAAAAGTTCAAAGATCCAGAATTCCCACTTCTGCTTAAAACGTACAATGCGCCAAAAATTTAAAAAAAAAAAAAAAAAAAAAAGCATAGGATGGGACAGAGCCCTTGCATTGCGTTCAGGTATCCCGCATGCTAGCGCTGCACCACAGAGACCTCGTTCGAAGTAGCAATCTATTGGGTTTTTCAAACGTATGCTGAACTTTAACCCCGAATTTCTCAAAAACTAAGGGCCATTTGAAGGAAACCTTTGACCAGGATAGTTAGGGGTTTGACCTCTATAACATACCTTAAAATCATCAAAATCTGTGCGCACCATGTTTGGCGGTCTCCTTGTCAGTATAGTTTTCCGGTTACAACCAAGCATTTGTGTTTAAGAAATCAATCGAATTAACCCTTTGACAACGGGTCGAGAAATATGCGACCTAATAGACTTTTTCTTAGTGTCTGATTATGAACCTTATCGCTACATTTCGATATAGAACACAGACATTTCTTTCTACGGCAGCAATTCTTTACTCCATTCTTTACACTTTTATAAGCAAATGCCACCAACAAAATTGTCATCTGAATTTTTAGTTCTATCTGTGTAATTTTTCTCCATAAGATGCTTGTAAGTTTTTTGTCAGAAAATGTATGTATTTATATCCTAAATTTGATCATATTTCAATTGACTTATAGCAAATATTATATTAAATTCATATAGTGGAAATTTTTATTGATCTGTAAACCTGTAAAAACTGTCTAAACACATAATAATAAAGAGAGGGATTGGTTTCTATAGTTTTCATAGAAAAGCGCCAGTCAATAATATTTTATGCAAGATATCAGCAGAATTTCTTAATAATTTTATAAGAATATGTTCCTTAAAGTATAATTTATAGTTCTCTAGAATATATATTCTAATGCACTAGGATATTTCAAGTTTTAATGAAATGCAATTTAAAGAGATTTATCACAAAATGGCTATTTTTAGAATTGAGCAAATGATATCTCTGTAACTACTTTAAATCATGTTTTTGGACGTTATCAATTAAGCATATTGTATCCTAAAACTAAACCTAAATATGTTTATTGTTTTCCCTACAAAAGATATGGAAAGAGAAACTTCGAGGAAAACATATACAATATTTTCAATATTTTTAAAAAATAATTTTGCTAAAATGTTTAGGTTCAGTCTTGTAATTGCGATAGAGTCTATAAATCCTTGAAGATTGCATATAAAAATAATAAATGGATAAAAAGAAAATTTAAGCATAATTTAAACCTTAACAATCGATTGCCACTATATCCGTAATAACCAAATTTTATTGTTCAAATTTGCTATTTTCAATGTAACACGAGTATTTCTACTCAAAAATATTTGCCTTATCAAAACTCAAAATGTCAGTAATTAACAAATGCAACCAGATGTTTTTGGAAAAAGTAGTGCTGAAATAATTAAAAATGGAATTAACGAATTTTGAAAATAACAAGTACGTCAAACGTGACAAATGAGGTGCGGTCTTACTATGACTAGTTTTATAAATATTCAGATATTGGTGCAATAGCTGTTGCACTCATACGCAAAAATGCACGAATACAAAATTTATTTTATGTGCAGATTTTCATATTATATATATTAATTTTATTTTATGAAATTAAGTTTCAAAACACTTTTGAAAAGAGTTAATTACAAATATCCAATAGAAGACAATGTATAAAAATCATTGTTATTATTTCCGTGAAATGAATTATATCGTCTGTTATTATTATATGATTAATTTCCGTAATAAAATAAGTACATTTTAAGTTGGTAACATTTTATCTTTTGTTGATATTTGCTGAAAATTCCGTTTGAATGTTTCAGAACTTAAAATCAATATTTAAACTATTTTTCCATTTAATATCTATATCTCCGGAAACATCTATCCAAACGACTGTCGGTAGATTATACGATTCCTACAATTATAAAATTTTAGTATAGAAATTCGCTTTTTAAATTCAGTAATACGGAAATAATGTGACTTCATCTTAAATAGGACGTAATCGTCATGACAAACTAGAATCATTACCTATGATGGGATATAATTGAATTAATTACGTACGGTAGGATTTAATAGAATTAAGAAAACTTTTATTAATATCTTTATAAATTTTGATTCGATTTTCATAACATTTGAAATGAAACGACAAACATCTGCAACTATTATATATATTAAATTTCAAACCATTCGGTTGGGTAGATTTTTCGCAGATAGTTAGACAGATGGACGAACCAGACGACGACTATAGTTGCTACGTATTTATATAATTACGAACGCACCAAAAAATTGGTTGTCGCGAATATGGCGGCATTCGTTCGATGAGGCTTAAATGAAGCTCATTTTCAACATTTTTAAATAAACAACTTTAAATTATTCTTTCAAGCAATGCTTACAAGGCATCACTTGATATGATTCTAGTTCTAACTTTTATAATTAAATAAACTTTTGTATACGGTTTGTTTTAAAATGCACAGACAACGTTTTTCTTCTATATAAAATTTCTTCAAAAAATTTAATTTTTTTAACATGTAAGAAAAGCATACTGCTAAACTTATTAAGGTGCATTTCCTAAGATTAAGGATATGATTTTCAGAAATATAAATTGCCTATTTTTAATAATATAAGTGTTAGTTATATAATTACTATTCCTGTATTTTTTCATATATCATTAATTTTTATTTATTTTCTCTTAACCCATTAAAGAACGGTGGTAAAATCTTTATATTAGTTAGTTTTAACTCCAAACGGCAAAACGAGACCCAAAATATTTTAATAAATCTTCCTTTTACAAAATGATTGAAAAAATGTTATTTATTTCCAAATCAATTTCTTAGCAAGATCTTGAGTCATTCAATCTTTTCAACATTTTAGCAACAGATTCACTTTACAACTGAAAGGGTTAAACTAATTAACACTTTGGACATCCAATAGCTAGAGTTATAAAAGATACTTGTAAGAAAGGGATGCAAAAAATATTTCAAAAAAGCCAAACATGTACGATAAGTAGGGTTTTAAAATTGACTTAATATTAAAATAAAATATTTTTCACATTTCGCCGCAATAGTTGGTTTTTTTTCTTTATCGAATCATTTTTTTGTAAAACCTTTTAATAATGTGAAAATGTATAAAACTCTGAAATTTAAAGTATGTCCAAACTGCATATGGACAACTAAACCTTCGATTACCGGCCAGGCAACTAGTGTTATGTGCAATCGTACTCAAAGTTACAAAATGTTTTCTTCCTGGCATATGTTTTTGAAAATATCCTAAGAACTAAAAATATCCTAGTTTAAGTGTATGAGAGACAATATTTTTCAAAAAGAGGTATGACTAGAATAAAAAATATTCCACTGCGACGTATATGTCCCAAGCCGTAAGCAAATTGTTAATAGGGAGTTGTAGAAAAATATATTGTAGTAAACGGTTTGATTTAACCCCTTCAGGGTCGCTTAATATTTGAAAAAACCATCAAAAAAGTACCTAGGTTTTTTATTACAGAAATTGAATAATTATAAGGTTTCTAAATAAAATATACAATTAGTTTTTTTTAACGCAAAAAAACAATATCTTATAGAACAAATTCACATTTGTAGAAAAGCCATTATGCGAGAATTCTGAGTCTCAACACCTTAAGCACCGCTCCCCGATAAGTGTAGGCTACATTTTTTTATAATTCAGATTATTTGATACCCACCCCTTTTTTGATGTAGAAATATTCACCGTAGTTTACGGCAGATAAAATGATGCTAAAAAAAGGTCAATTACACTATTTTTAAAACACTGGTGGGAGTCAAAGAATCTGAATTAAAAAAAAATAGCCTACACTGCCCGTGAAAATCACGGGCGCGAGAATTAAAGGGTTAAATTTTCCTGGTTTCAGAAGTTTTTTCGAACAGTTAAATCTTGAGCCCGGAAATATGACGGGCACGAGAAATAACGAACGACACCCCAGCCCGTGATATTGACGGGAGCGAGAATTAAGGGGTTAAAATAGAAGACAAACGATTCCAGGAAAATACTTATTGTTATTTAACACATACTAGGACTGAAATGTTTCTTAAACTTATGAACGCTATTGCGTTCTGTAACGCAAAATACAAAAGCGCGACCTCATAACACAGCAAATTTTTTGTTGGAGATTTTTTGCATTTTAAAGATCCCACAAGCATTCTCGTAAAAGTGCCCATTTTCTTGAACCAAAAGTTCCTATGTAAAAACGAATGAAACCTCTTAAGAAATGAAACACATCGTTTTATTTACTCAGCATACTTTTCCGGTTTTAACCGAGCAATCGGGATTAACTAATTAAGCGAATTAAACCTTTCACTACGGGTCGAGACATATACGACACAGTAGACTTTTTTTTTTTTAATTCTATTCATGCCACTTTATCTAACATTTTATCTGCCATATACTTAAGATACGATACTTCATAGTAATATCTACCACAATTATTTTTATTTAAATTTTGGCACAATACATATCCTTATATACAAATAAAGTTGAAACTAGCGGCCTCTAATGGGTCTCCCGTCGTAATCATTTTTACAAAAATTCCGCTCAGAAATTATTCATATTTAAATGGGGACTTTATTTAATTAATATTCTAAAGAGAAGTTTTATGTTTGAAATTCCTTCTACTTCTGTAGATTTAATCATGCAATTGTCTACATTCTGTTGTGAACTCCTGGTTTTTATGGAACCAATGTATGTATGACAGTTAAAGGGGTATATAAATCTTAAACATTGAAAAAAATCCATTTCTAAAGTAACATGTATATGAAAGAGCAATATTTTCTGCGTGTTTTAAAACAACTCGCATAAAAAAATACTTCAATTACGCTAAATTTTCCTAATACGAGTGATTGTCAGTAAACAAGGATTAAAATAGGGGCTGCACAAACTATTTGCCTAAAAGTTGAATGCCACCACATCATTCGACATATTAAATAACAAAGTTTCTATTATGAATTAAATCGAATTATTCTGTATAAAAATTATTGTAAACTTATCGACCCGCAGGCAAGTGGTTGTGTATCCCTAGATTAAAAGATCACCGCCTCATGCAGTTATTGCTGTCACACCGCAAAATTTCAGCTGAAATTTCTTATTATTTGAAGCGAGACGTTGGTTTCTGCGGTAACAAGTCTCTACCCCATTCTATACCCTTATATAAAACAATGCGATCGGGAAAATTGTCTTTTGAATATTTAATTCCACCTGTGTAATTTTTCTTCCATTAAACTTTTGTAAGCTTTTGATAGAAAAAAAAAATTATATCATATATTTTATCAGATTTCATTTTACTTTTAGAAAATATTATATTAAATCCATATTTTAAACATTTTTATTGATACGTAAACCCGTAAAACATATCTTAGCATATAATATTCAGAGTAGAGGGCAGGGTATCTATTGTTTTCATAGAAAATCGCCTGTCAACAATATTGTATCCAAGATACATGTGGAATTTCTTAATATTTTTAACGAATATGTTTGTAAAAGTATATATTTATTATTTGCTGAAACATAATTCAATACGCTTATACTAGAGTAGTGAATACTTAAAGTTTTAAAGAAAGATACTTTAACGGGATTTATCCCAAAATGAGATTTTTCAGACTTTCACGCAAGATATCTCTAGAACTACTTTAAATTTTACATTATATTTTTGGACGTTATAGACAGAGGTGCCAAGCTCTCATTAATATTCCGTAATATGTGGGTTAATTTAACCCAGGGTTAACACACTTCGCAATAGAAATTCCATACAAACATATATGCTTTATGATTGCTCATAATGTGAATGTCTAAACACTATGTACATAATTGACCGTATATGAGTATAGGTATTAGCAGACACCTACACTCAATACTAGCGTGGGCGAAGTCTTTAGCAAACCAATAGCAAAAACTGTGACATCCGATGCAGATTTGGAAACCGCTGCAAAATTTTAAAACCCTGAACGAGCAGATTCTGCTTCTTGCGAGTGTAATTATTTTTCAAACTCCAATTGTTTCTTTTTGCTTTTGCGTTTAGCTTTAGCTAATTAAATTTTAAAATGATCACATTTGCATAGGTGCCAACCTCTCATTAATATTCCGTAATATGCGGGTTAATTTGACCCAGGTTTAACACGTTTCGCACCAGAAATTTTTTTAAGAAATGAAATTAAATAAATTCCACGAAGAAACCTGAAATTAAAAAAATAAAGATTTATCCAAAGATTTTTCTAGTTTGAAGCGTTGTTAAACTGGGTCAGATTAAACCACATATTACGGAAGATTAGTGAGAACTTGGCAATTCTGGTTATAGATTATATGTATATCTTAAAACTGAACCTAAATATGCTTAATTTTTCATTTACAAAAATACGTAAATATGCAGAGAGAAACTATGGCAAAACAATTTACACTGTATTTAACTTTATTTATAAAATATAAATATTTCTAAAATACACGCATGTTTAGATTCAGTCTTACAATTGATATATACCGTAATTTCCGGCGTATAATCCGCAGCTCAAAGAGTCGTTTTTCGACCCAGAAATATTATTTTATAAAATGTAACTTAAAAGATCGCTGTAAATATTTAACTACAATTATTGAATAAAATTTCTGGGTCGAAAAACGACTCTTTGAGCTGCGGATTATACGCCGGAAATTACGGTACTCTATAAATCTTTGGAAGTTTCATGTAAAAATATTACCGTAATTTCCGGCGTATAAGCCGCAGCTTAAAGAGTCGTTTTTCGACCCAGAAATTTTATTCAATAATTGTAGTTAAATATTTACAGCGATCTTTTAAGTTACATTTTATAAAATAATATTTCTGGGTCGAAAAACGACTCTTTGAGCTGCGGCTTATACGCCGGAAATTACGGTAAATGTCTTAAGTGTAACGTTACGCGAAATTTAACACTTAACGAATGAATGCAGCCATATTCGGGATAACGAGTTTTTATTGTTAAAATATACTACAGTAATTTCCGGCGTATAAGCCGCAGCTCAAAAAGTCGTTTTTCGACCCAGAAATTTTATTCAATAATTGTAGTTAAATATTTACAGCGATCTTTTAAGTTACATTTTATAAAATAATATTTCTGGGTAGAAAAACGACTCTTTGAGCTGCGGCTTATACGCCGGAAATTACGGTAATTTAAATTTTACACAAATATTTTTGTTCAAAACTCTTCACCTTATCGAAATTTGATTCAGAAATTAATTATGATAAAAACAAATTGTGCGAAAAAGTAGTGTCAAAAGAATAATAAATGGAAACAATACATTTGGACAAAAAACATTGGCTGTCGCGAATATCGCGGCATCATTCGATAAGGCATAAAAGAATCTCACTTTGAAGATTTTCAAATACGGATTTAAATTATTCTTTTAAGCACTGCTTACATAGGGATTACCTGATTTGATTGTGAAAATTTTTTTAAAAAAATTATGCGATTTGTTTAAAAAAAATCAGACAACGCTTCTTTTGCATATAAAAGCTCATAAAAAAAATCAAAACTTTGGAATATTTAACAATATTATGCTCACTTTTCGTGTTAAGATGTGTTTCATAAAATTAAGGGTAGCAGTTTCAGTAATATAAATTGTTCATTTTTAAAAATAATATTGTTATTTATTTTTTACTGTGTTTTTTACAAATGTCATGCCATGTTAATTATTTTTTGTTAGCCTATTAAACACGGTGGTAGAATCTTTGTACCATTTAATTTTAATTCAAAACGGCCAAACGTGACTCAATTTTTTAATAAATATTTATTTTATAATGTACATAGAAAAAAAATATTTCCAAACAATTTGTTACTAAATTCTGGAGCCATTCAAACTTTTCAGCATTTTAGTAACAGAATTATTTTGCACAAAGGGTCAATCTAATTATTATTTTTTAAATTCGATCCCTAGTGTTGCAAAAGACACTAGTAACAAAGACATGCAAAAAGTATTTTTTAAAAGGTAGGAGAAGTAGGATTTTCAAATTTACTTAATATTAAAAAAATAATACATTTTTTTCACTTTTTACCACAATAAATGCATTTTATCTTGATTAAATCATTTTCCTTCGTAAAATCTTTTAATAATATACAAAAAAGTTATAATGCACTGATATTTAGAAAAACGTTCAAATTGTATAGAGTCAGCTAAAAACTTTAAATACGGACCAGGATTGACGATTATTTTTATGTGCAATCATTAATTAAATTTAAAAAAAAATCTTTCGCGTAGATTTTCTTGAAAAAATGCTAGTATATGTGTATACAAGGGAACATGTTTCAAAAAGTGATATGACTAGATAAAAAAAAATATATATATATTCCACTGGGACGAATTTCTCCGAAGCCGTAATCAAAGTGCTAATACGGAGTTGTGGACAAAAATATGCTAGTAAACTCTTTCATTTGAAAAAATAATATATATTCCAGTATATACTTGTTATTAACTAATACATATTAGTATTCAACTGTTGTATTCGACCTACAAAGATTATTGCGTCCTGTAATACAACCTTCACATCTGCGGACTCAAAGCCGTAATCGAAGTGCTAATACGGAGTTGTGGACAAAAATATGCTAGTAAACTCTTTCATTAAAAAAATAATATATATTCCAGTAAATACTTGTTATTAACTAACACATACTAGTATTCAACTGTTCTATTCGACCTTCAAAGATTATTGCGTCCTGTAACCAGGGGTTGCAGCGTCCTATATTTTTTTATATATTTGATACCACTATTTTCAAACTATAAATTTCATGGTAGATTTCTTTAAAATGTGCAATAGAAGGATACTGTGAATATTATATTTGGAAAATAGTGGTAGGAATTATTAAAAAAATATATAGGACGCTGCGATCCCTGTGTAACGCAACCTTCACATCTGCGGACTCAAAACATCGAAAATTCGTTCTAGCTGAAGTTTCAGGCAACATTTTCTCATTTTTCTGATCCCACAAGCAGCCCAGTTAGACTGATAATTATTTTGAACAGAGATAGGCCTGCATCCACCGAACAGAACTTTCCTCAAAATAAAACATATAGTTTTATTTTCTCAGTATGCTTTTCCGGTTATAACCCATTTTCGTGCTTATGCAGTCGAGCAAATTAACACTTTAACCTTCCTACCCTGAATGGGTCGAATCGACCCATTTCTATAATTTATTTAATTCGATTGGAACGAGATTTTTTTCATAAAGTAAGATAAATAAATGCTACAGAGAACTACGTTAAATAAATATGTTAAATCATTTTCAAAAACAAATTCTGGTGTGAAATGTTTTTATCAACGTTGAGTAAAATTTCAACAGGGTACGAAGGTTAAAGGGAACTTTACGAGCCTATGCTAGTCACGCGAAGAAACGCTCAAGCTAATGTTTAGTCTATGGAAAGTTCTTGCGCGATTTCTCGCTCGCATTTTAATATTTTAAATGAATATTTTTTGCATAGGATAGCTGAGGCCGCTCCCTAACGTTGTTAGTGTTTACTTTTTTTTATTTTAGTTACAGTTTTTTTATAAGCGGACATTTCTAATTTTGGAACCGGTTGGAACCGGTTCTGAAAGTGAAAGTACCCTTATATAAAAAACTGGAACCAAAATCGAAAAAGTAAAAACTAATAACGTTAGGGATCGGCCTCAGCTATCCTATGCAAAAAAATCATTTAAAAATATTAAAATGCGAGCGAGAAATCGCGCAAGAACCTTCCCATAGACTTAACATGATGAATTTATGAATAGATGAATGAATATTTATGAATAGATTTTATGAATAGAATTAATTAGTAGATTGTATTCGCAATCCATTATTACTTATAGCTTTGTTATACGATTATTTGCAGCTTATTTGTTAAGGGATGGTCATGTTTTTTTCTAGAACTGTACAAATATATAGATTAGACTATTTTTTCCGTATCATGCTATTTTCCAGAGAAGAGCTGTCCAACCTAGCCCTGGCATAATGATAGAAATTTTTTATAGAAATTTTCACCTCATTCAATCGCAAAATTCTGCGGTTAAATAAGATGAATATTAGTCCTAAAAATTAATGGTATTTCGTAGACGCTAGATTCGACAGATCTGTTCTATGATAATTGCTGAGTTACAATCGTGTAAGTTTATGGTGTTTCCTTGGGAAAAACGCTTAGTTCAACAAGGTTTCGCAATGTTCCCACTCTTGAGTACCACCATTTCCGAATAGTAATTTTATTTCATGCCAGGAATTCAGTGAAATGATAAGACGAAGATTGCTTTCCAGAAATAATTGTACTGAACCTTACGCCTGTGTTCACTCTTTGCTGAGCAGAATGATAGGCCATTGTTGGCAAATACTTCACTGCCCATTGGCGACAAAGCAGACATTTGTAACCGTTGTCCAAGCATGAGATTGTACAGTTGTTGCTGTGTGAAATAAAGATAAAGTGTCAGTTCAAGTATGCGGCTTATAGAATCGCTCACTGTGGTATTGTTTATAAATATTTCTTTTAAATCAATTTCACAACGCTAGTAGTACTTTTCAATTTATATAATAATTTTTGAATAATTTGAATATATTTCATTATACTTTTATATTTCATAAAGCTGCTTTTCATGGGCTGTTTTTGCAGCTATTACGTATTATTATTTAAGGAAAATATAAATAACAATAAAAACATGTAAAACTGTTCTTACCTGAATTCCATATGTTGATTCCTCGTATAGTATTGATATGTAAGTCCAGTTTAATCTCTGAACAATTTGAACCATCGCATCAGCTTGATTTAAATCAGAGGGCACTGTTCTTAGAAAATATTCAAATCTGTTTTTGTTACTGAGCTCTGGACTAGTCGAAAAAAAGCTAACCTAAATATGAAAATTAAAATTGTGTTATATAGCACGCTAGCATATTCAACATCGAGTTATTTTACACTTTCAGCGTAAATTATTTTTTAAATACCTGCGGTATTTTGAAGAGGCGAAGGAGGTTTGCTACTTGAATTGATGTAACACTTGAAGCTGCTCCTAACACTCCAGATATTTTCTTGTGTCGAATTGTTGGCGAAGAACCATCTGGGCACCGATACGATCCTTCGTCAATGTTACTCATAGATCCTGAAACAATACAGTTGCTGTATACAGAGTATTTACAAAAAAACACATTTTTATTAAAAATAAATTAGTACAGAAAGCTCGTTCCAAAAAAGGTTTATCCATCTAGATAATTAATGGATAAATGCATGAACTTATAATTAGTTTTCTTTTTACATATTCTTTTGCCTTTTGATTTCGAAGCAGGGACGCCGTAAGTCCCAGCGACTTGTTCGTTATCCTATTCGTGACGCTTTTTGAAAAATAATCTCTGTCATACACTTATCTAGGGTATTTTCAAGAGATATTTTCCAAAAAGGAAATATTTTATAAAATGCGGTACCAGAGATTATATATATATTCAAAATTCCTGGCCCGTAATCAAAAGGATAAATTTTACTAGTTGGTTACATTCTAAAGTCATCTAAATGTGATCTCAGCAATTCTACTAATGTTTTGCCATTGCAAACGTATCATAAAAATACCGTTTATTATTATTTTTTAAAGCGTCTAAGTGTTCCTTTCAAAATACTTGCTACAACATTTAATAAAATTCTGTGCTGAATTCATGATTAGATGATGGTGGAAACTGGTGATCTTTCACCAACTATGTACTAAAAGTCTTGTATTTGCGTTTCACAGACACTATAGTGTGATCAAAAGGTCGTACAATCCTTGAAAAATATTTTGTTTAATAAAATACAAACACGATTCAACCTTCAAACAGAAACTTAATTGAAAGGGTAACAATACTGAGACATAAAACTGAGCGAAAATTAACATTGCTATAGGAGGTATTCAAAATGTGACATTTTTTCTCAGATACAAAGACATATGCGTTTTTTTCCAAATTCGAGGCGTCTCTTATCAATGTTGGAACACTTAATTTTTTAATCTTATGTTCAATGTTTGTTTTCAGGTCAGCGATGGAGTTTGGATTGTTCGCAAAAACATTCCACACTAGCCTATAATTTAGAATAAAACTCCTATGTTTGTAGCATATAAGTACAGTTTTAACTATGAAATTCTGCATGTTTATATAATTAATGGAAAGTTTGAAAAAAAAGTCGACAATTTATATTTCTATAGACCAGAAATTTTTTTGTTATTGTGAGTTATTTACAGTTATTTAAATAAATAATCTACTATTTTTCACAATGAAATAAATTAAAATACATGATATAAATCTACAATATATTATTTAAATTTTGTTTCATTATCTAAACATTTAAAAATTTCATGACTTATTAAAAATATGCTTTCATATTTTAAATATGACTTTTTTAAATCTCGAATTTTTTAGTTTGAAATTAGAATAACTGTCTACGTAATAATTACATTTAGCGATTCAAATTATTTTTGTTGTTTCATATGTTTTATAATACAGCTTAATTATATAGATACAATTTAAACTCTGAAATTTTGCATGTTTAAATATTTATTGAAAAGTAAAGTCATAATAAATAAATAAATAAGTAAACAAAAACAAAATAGACAATTGACTCCTAAATCCTAGGCTACTATGAATAACAAAATTTTGCTTGTTTTAAAATTTATTTACTATTATTTACATAAATAAACTACTATTTTTCACAGTGAAATAAATTAAAATATACATTACATAAAATTGTGACACGCTGCTTTAATTACATTTGTTAAATTTAATTTCTTCTGTTATCATTAATATAGTATTTCAATCATAATAGTACTTCAAAATATATCGTATATTAAACAACTAATATTTTTAATTCTAAATTTTTAAATCTTGTATTCTTGTGTTTATAATTAGAATAACTGCCCATATACTTAAAATTAAGTTCTAAACATATATTGAATTGTTAAAAATAGTTATTACGTAAGCTGTACAGACAAAACCAAGAATCCGAGATTTTAAAAAATCTTATTAAAAATTTAAAAGAAAATTTTTAAAAATTCATTAATAATTTAAAATATTTGTATAATAAAATAAAATTAAAATCATGAATTATAGATTAATATCGCGTACTTTATTTTTTTTCTCTGAAAAACAGTTGATTATTCATTTAAATAACACTAAATAATTTTAAACAACTGTAAACATTTCTTGTCTGTCTATAGAAATGTAAATTATCTTATTATTATTTTTTTCTTTTACTTTACATTATACATTTAAACAAACATTATACATTATACATTTAAGCAGAATTTCGTAGTTAAAACTGCACTTAGCACAGTAGAAAAAACATAAATCTAATTTATATTTTTCGTAAATTGCAAAGATTATACATATTTTTTTTATTGTAGTTCAAAATTAATTGATAAAAATTTTCGCTGCAAAAAATAGGTCCAAGTGGTATTTGAACCCGTACAGAAAAATCTCGAATGCAGCGCGCTACTGACCAGGTTACGACCCCACAAGTGGCTGAGAGGTTCTTCCCTCAAAGCTGGTAGACGGGAGGTGCTGGGTTCAAACCCCTGTCGCGCTGGTCGACCTAACCATTCGGAGTTTTCCGTGTTTCACTTCGAACCTTGCCGTAAATACGGGTTAGGATCCCTTAGAAAGACCCCCACAGAGGGCACTCCCCCTAGGGCCTATATCCTTCGAGTAGATAATCGGGCGTCATATATAAACAAATCAACCAACCGACCAGTTTACGAAGCCGCTTGCCAAAGGAAGATATTTATCCGATTATAAACTATGGCGTAAACTTTGAGACCTTTTTTCGCAAGACACTCTGAGTATTGTGCTTTATGGCTTTCATATATTTATATACTAACTATAACTATATTCTATCAATACACAAATGTTCACAGCATTCTGTGACACCGACCGCGCTACCTCTCCTTGTCAGTTGAGAAAAATAAAAATCAAATCTGACCTGAAGTCAGTGTCATGCATACACAAAAACGGAAGGGGAAAATGCCATTCATGAAAAAATTAAACAACTGCTAATCCAACCAACAACAAGGACAAACGCGCCTGCGTAAATGCATAGCCGCACTGAATCATACGCGTCGACTTCACGGCATGAAGTAGGTAATAAAACTTACTGCTGACACCAATTCTAAAATGGTTTTTGTCCTGTTTAATAACCGTGATTAATTAACCGTGATTAATAACATTTTAAAGTTAGTGGTGGAAGTTTCCCTGATTTGTCCTTGTTAACACTTTCAGGGGCAAAGTACTTTTATTCGTAAAATAATTAATTGACACGAGAATTTGAGAAAATATTTACTTGAAAATAAAAGGAAAATGCCTTTTCCTCACATACGTAATACAAAGAAAATTTTCATTTAAAAATTCAAGTGCCAATATTTCATTTAGAGAATAAAATTTAAGTGTTTGAAAACTGTACCACCGACCTTCAAGTGGTTAAGCCGGTATTTATGCAAGAGACTATGCAAGAGGGTATTCATCAACGCAGAGAAAAAGTTTAATATACGAGAGCTTCTCATCCCATGTACCGTGAATCGCTGCATGGTACCCCACATGGCTAGATACAGGTAGATAAGCCGTATGTTTTCACCAGGGATTTCTGAAAAATTAAATGGTCTATTTAAAATTTTTAAACACCATTTTCTTATAGTTGAGCATATAATCTTCACTTATTGAGACCCTCAATGCGAAATAAAATGAAATCTTTGCGGGAGTCCCGTAATTGTCCAAGTTTATTAACATACTTGTGGTGTATCTTTTTATCATTGTAGTCAGATACGGTTTCTAAAGTTTAATTGAACAACACTTAACTTGAAGAACTGCAACTATCGCCAAGGCACTGTTTATCATTAAACTAAAATTCGTGCTAGCGTATATCACAAAGTTCTGTGATATGGGTTGATGTAGTTTAGAAGAAAAACACACATATGAACATGTGACTTGGGTCTAAATTAGTATTCTGATAAATAAGGGTACTCTCGCTCTAAAGATAAACAAGCAAACGGGTTGGGGCTAGCATTTTAGGATTTTGCGCGTATTCCTCCACCGTTTTGTAGTATCTGGGTTATTGGTCACATTTTTCAACTAAAATTTAAAAACAAACTTATTGGGGAATATACATAAACACTTCAAAATGCTGCAACTGAAGTGCCTATTGACGATTCATAAGATGTAGCTTATGTAAATGCTTAATTAAATATTAATTGCGATAAATAAAATTATGAATTTTAATTATCTATTTTTTAATTAGAAATATCTTTACAAATAACTAATATTTCTTTACATATCAATGTGTGTGTTACTTACGAAAATTAATGTTATATACCATAGATGAAGTACGCGAAAAGCCCCTTATCTTCCCTTTGAGTGTAACATATTTTAAAACTTTAACCCTTTAACGGATAAAGCACTTCAATTGCTAAAATGTTGAAATAAATGTTTGACACCGGAAATTATAAACAAATGTATCTGTATATAAGAAAAAAAGCGATATTTCGCACACATAATAAATGGAAAGCATTTCTATTAAAATTCTGCAGTCATTGTTGAATTTCGTAATTAAAATTTTGTGGTTTCTTAGGGAAACCAATGTCCGTTAAAGGGTTAAGGGGCAAAGTACATTTCCTGCTATCGTGTTGAAATGATTGAATGACACATGGATTAGAAAAAAAAGCAAATAAGTTAAAGGTTTTCTTCATTTACATTATAAAATTTTGATTTTATAATGTAAGTACAAAATTCTGGTGCCATTGTGTCGTTCAGGGAATAAAATGAAATGGGATATACAAGGGGTTTCAAAAATATTCATCCGATTAAAAAAAGAAATCATAACTATTCAGCTTTTAATCCGATTTGATCGAATAAAGTATATGCAGAAAGAGGGGAATCTTTAGTTTCACGTAGTTGCAAACAGCTAAAGCTAACGCTATTCCTTCGCCCGCCACTTCGGTGCTGGTCTAGTCTCCAAGATCTCCGGACCTCTCATTGTGCGATTTCTTATTGTGGTGGTTTATAAAAGACTACGTTTATGTGCCTACCCTTCCAGATACATTAGCCGAATTGAAAATACGCATGGACACGTAGATGCAGTGGATGGACAGATGCTTGAAAAGGTTTCGAATGAATTTGATTCCCGTATAGGCATATAATATACAGTGTATCCAAAGGTTGGCATATTGAGAACGTTTAATTTGGTTTATAAAAAAAACTATTATTATCCATAAAATTAATTTTAAATGTCTATTTTCAATGTTTTTAATAATATAAGCATTTCAATTCGGGTGATTATTTTTTAAACATTCTGTATAATATCCAACTACCTTTCAATGGGTTAAAGATGAAACCTAATTTACGCGTGAATTTGATATTTTTTTTTTTTTTTATGATTAGAAAAATACCGTGTATAGAGGTGAACTAGTTCAGTTCTTGAATACAGTTCTTTATGATATAGAATTAATGCTAGGTTTTTACAACATTTGCACCAAAAATTACATTCTGAGTAGGTTTCAACAACATTTGTCAGAAAAATCTAAAGAGACGATTTTTCTTTGAAAAAAGCGGTAATCAAAAAACGGACCGCGTGAGTGGCATGCATGTAACATAATTAAAGAATGTATAAATCCTTCGAAATTTTAATTAGCTGGACACCACTATTTCAAATTAAAAATCTTTCTCTAATACAATTTCTCTAGATTAACAACCGTTCTGCAGTTACTTGCAGAATTTGTAATATTTTTCTGTGAATAAATAAGGTGAAAAAGACTAGAGAAAATTCTGCTATGTTAGACATACATTTGAAAAATGGAGAAAAATATGTTCTCATACTATTTTCAATTTCAAAATATTTTTCTTTATATATTCTGTTCTGCAATATGCTATATTACATAAACACTTTTTCATTATTGAAGCATGCTTAACTTTAAAGTAACAGAGCCTGCCAACTCGCATTCTTCATTTTCTAAACATCTAATTGACAGTGCTTGTTTGATTCAATTTAAATTGCAAAGTTTATAATGCTCATTCAATAAATAATCATGAAACTTGTATAAAATATCTAAAAGGCAATAATCATAAAATTTTGCTTGAAAACTCTTATGACGTTTCATTAACATTCTCGAACTTTTATAAACCTTTTATGGTTATTGTCATAATTGAAGCTTTTCTACACTAGTTTTCTTGTTATTACTTGAATGAACCTTGTTTCTGTATTTTAAGAATTTTGGCAAATTTCCAAATGTCATTCTTCATCTCATGTCCAAAATAGTTAACATATTAAGAATATATAGAAAACTGAAATTAGAATTTTCAAATATATAAAATAGGGTGTGCGCTTAATTGAAAGAAATTTGAGGGAGTAATATTTACATTGAATATACATTTAAAACTTGGAAAGATTTGACTGTCAAACACTATATTTTACCTTTAGTTTCAAAGGGAAATTTTCCGCCTCCTCAGTAATTCAAGTGTAAATGATCATTTACTATACAGATTGCCATTCAGTAGAAATCTTCAAACTTTTTGTCTGCAAGCTCTTTGCCACCACAAATTCTGAAAGCTAATCTTCACCATTTTTATTTTTCTGTCGTTAAAGAAGGCACATTTTTTTATTCTAAAACCAACGCCATTATATAACAAGCCTGCGAAAACAAATGGAAGAAATTCCGCAAATTGAAAAAGCGCCCTCTTAAGACTGATAGTACTTTTGCATACTGGGAAATGAAAATTTTACACCAGAAAAATCACAAAGAGAAATTGGGAAATATTAATCCAGATGAAACAATGAAAACGCTAGACCAAACGCGGTTCTTTGATTGAAAACACGCTGCTAGATAGTGACGAGGGTTATAGATCTTATTAGTTGTTATTACCTAATCATTTCTTCTACAAACTTTCGCTTTCACAGCCCGTCACAGGAGATGTAAGTGGCACTCATGTACGCAAACTCAATTTGCATATTCTGCGCCTGCAGTCCACTTCTGTTTTGTCCACCGGCCACATGGGAGGAAAGTAGCGCTAGTGTGCGCTAACAAATTTAACACATGCTGCGCAGACTCTTAGTATAATCGCTCTGTCTAAAACAGTGTTGCCAGTGGGCTACATTTTAAAAAGCCGATAGTTTCATCCCCACCACTTTTTAACCCCTTCAGGGGCAAAGTACTCTTGTAGCTAAAATATTGAAATGATTGATTAACACCAGGATTCTCGAACGAATGTATTTTAAAATAAGTAAAAGCTTTTCCTCATGTACCTTATAAATTCAAAATTTTATTATAAAATTCTGGTGTCATTGTGGCATTTTAGAATTAAAATTAAGTGGCACATATAATATACCGGTGCCCTTCAAGTGGTTAACACAGTCTAGTTGGCCTTATTCTCGCTTTGTTTAATTTTGCATTAAATAAGGCGAATATTTCTACTTCAAAAAAGTGATGGCAATCAAACAATCTGAATTACCATTCGTCGCTACCATGTCAAACTATCGAATATGAAAACATGCATTTTTCACTACTCTTAAAAATGGTCCGATTGTCACCACTAATTTTTATTAGAATTCTTCGCCTAGTAAAAATACAAATAAAGTTTCTGTGAAGAATAGGGTTACCAGTTTGGCCTCCCTTTTTATTTAGAGATCCCGAATTCATACTGGAAATTTTGAGACAAAAACTTTAACTTTAAGTAATTCCGAAATACGCTGTCATTATATAAAGCAAAAATTTCTATTTTAATTTTCTGGTATGGCTTCGAAATTTCTGGATGGAAAAAGAGGCCAAACTGGCAACCCTGGTGATGTTGCAACCCTGAAACCCTATTAAAATTTAGTGGTGACAATTGGTACATTTTTAAAAGTGATGAAAAATGTATTTTTTCAAATTCGATAGTTTGACATGGTAGCGACGATATATACTCACGTATAAGCCAACCCGCAAATTCGAGACGAAAACAGGTTTAATACCAGTATTTTACAATAGTTTTCTTCATCTTACATAATTCAGAATTAAATGAGATTAAATAATGCGTAGAAAACCATTCTGAATTACTGGCCTGTTTTCATCTTGAATTTTTGGGTCGGCTTATACACGAGTATATATGGTAATAAAAATTAGCGAATAGGCAATACTATTCTAAAATAATAGTGGCTTGGTGGACTACTGATCACGAGTTTGAGATCCCTGGTATAAAAAACTAGTTTGTGCTTACGGGCTTCACTTAATGTTAAAAAGATGTTCAGATGCTATCACTTGATGTTAAAATTTGAATTTTATTGTAGTAAAGAGAGAATATTGTCGAATTAAAAGAAATATATATATAGATAAAAGACGTTACATATATTTTCCTTTATTTTTATGTATCTATTGTTTTATAATTAGAATCGCAGCCTTGCATTCAAAACTACAACTAAAAGAAATAACTACATTATCTTCATATTATTAAAGTGTTGTAAATAAATATAAATAAAAATGTTTACTTTCAATCCAACAGTTGTCATGCTTAAGGGTTATTAAGAAAAATTTACAAATAAAATTATCTGTCTCTAATAAAAATACATACATGAAATATATAAAAAAAATGTTTGACACATTGAACTATTTTTTTTTTACTATTTATTTTCACTATTTCCTAACAATAATATTTGAGACAGATTTTTACAAATAATTTACAAAAATAATATTATTTGATATCAGTGGTAGTTAAAATTGTAAGAATATTTGTCCCCTGCGGCCTCTCTGTAACTGTCATTTATTTTCATAGATCAAATTTCTAGAGTTTCCATTGATAAATTTAATTGTAATTTTATTACACAGTATTGTTGATTCCCTTATAAGTGTTTCGATATAATTCTATTTTTAGAAAATTACTCAAAAATTTCACAAGAACGCCAAACATGAGTGGCATAGTGTCAGGGGATGCTTCTTCACCAGTATTATTATATACTAAATTGGTCCTTATTTAACCGTATAACATTCAAATATTAAATAAGGCCAAGTTGAGCATTTAATTTTACTGGTAGTAAAGTGAAGCAGCATCCTCCGACGCTACGCTTTGCAAAACATTACCTCTTCTTAATACTACCTTTAAAAGAAGCTCTTTCAAAGTAATCAATTATTGACACTGAAAGCAAAAATTTTCGTTTTCTTGTACATAAAAATGATGGGAAGATTAAAGAAAAGGGAAATACCAGACAAGTCATAAAACCTAAAATTGCGTATAGTATAGAAGAAAATTAATTTATTTTTGTATAATAAAATTTCTGCTTTAACTGAATAGATTTCTTTTTGAGAGTTTCTTCAGATTTACTTTTTAATCAGAGACTTCAAGTAACTTTTTTTTCGGGATTTCTGTACTTTTATGTAACTAGAATTTTTAGGCTAATTTCTTACACCTGAACTGACAACTTCAGCTCTTTATTGTTAACACAAAATTTTCATATAAAAATCTGTCTTATTTAATCGTATATTTATAGGATTAAATGTCATTTTTAAATTCAAATTTAGTGGTAACATAAAAAAGTAAAAGTTGGCAGCTATATGCATAAAATGATTGCGATATCATCATTTGGAATGAACAATTTTCTTTAACCGCATTTCTCGTTGGTTTACTCCTCATTTTATTTCCATAATAAATTAGAAATAAAAAAAAAATGTTTTAATGACAAGCTTTTATTATAATGAGCTGAAATAAAAATGAAGGAAAATTCATTAAAATAAATATTTTTTTAAAAGAAATAAATTAACTTGCGACAGATTTTTTATCAGACTAATTTTAAAAGAATAAAAGGGATATAAAATTTAAAATCCACATCTATTAACCACTGCGCGAAACAGAAAGATGACGCATTTATCAACCCTGCCACGGTTCAATAGAAGAACATCAGCTATTTTCAGAAGCAATCAATGGCTTTTACGCCACAGCTCCCTAAATATTAAGCCTGAGCTCTTACACAAAAATGGCGGCTGTCGTAGACGGATAATTTTCAGCATTTATAGGGTCCCTTGAATTTCAATACCAAGAATTTCTTACAGTTTTCTCCGCTTTGTTTTTCTGAGATTAATAAGTCAAAGAAAACTTTTAGAATATATTGGTATCTAAATATAGGGGGCCGCCATTTTTCTGTCAGCCTTGTATACAGGGGGCGGTGGCTAACACAAAAATGGCGGTGCTCGTAGGCGGAATTTTTAAACGTGTGCACGGTCTCCTGAATGTACGCACCAGTATTTTCTAAAATTTTTCTTCAATTTATTGAATCTAAAAAAATAAGGCGGAACAAAGTTTTAGAAATTACTGATATTCAATATTAAGGGACCGTATAAACGCTGAAAAAATTCCGCCGACGACAGCCACCATTCTTGTGTAAGCGCTTAGCCTAGTACTCATAGGGAGGTGTTTATGAAATCACATACGTCTTGACATTTACCGACCCTTAATGGACAAACGTTTTTGTTCGTCATAGGCAAATTTCAAATATTTCTTTTACAGAATATTGTATTGTCATCGGAAACATGTACCGCTGCAAACATTTAGGTCAATTGTAGCGGAGCAAGGGAAAATTTGAGCTAAACAGGCGTAAAAGGCAAATTGTGTTTAGATTTTTATATGTATTCTTCATAAACATTCAGATGTTTAATAAAGATGTGTTCTGTTGAATGCAGGTTTATCTTTCAATTTACTATTTTATTTAGTGGCAGATTTATTTATTAAATACAAATTTAGAAAGCATGCATCTTTAAATTAAAAATTCGTTCCTGACAAATGTGTTTCTCACGGTAACATTCATGTGTTTAATAAAGTTGGGTTCTATTTAATGCAGCTAATTATCTTTCAATTTACTATTCTATTTAGGGGCAGATTTATTTATTAAATGGAAATTTAGAAAGGCATGCATCCTTAAATGTAAAATTCATTCGTGACAAATATGTTTGTATAGTTACATTTCTTTTTTAAATAGTGCATATTTTTATAAGAAGGTACATAATTTTTTTTTCACAAAAGTACTATTAAAATAAGCGCATAAAAGGTATTCAATTATTGACAGGAGTAGTTTTTCCTTTCTGTAAAAAAATAATGTAAAATTTCAGTAAAAAGGAAAAAAGAGACAAATCATAAAATAAAAAGTTAGGGAAAGACGTAAAGTGGTGCAATTTAATTTTCTATTGAAAAAAATCGGATTAAATATTCTACTTTTCCAGAGAGTCTTTTGATTTATTTTCTAATGAAAGAGTTTCGGAATATTTTACTCGGTTTTACTTGCTTCATTTCTTTTATATAAGACGATTTTGTAGCCTATCACATACACAATTGTTGTAACGTCATCATTCTGAAAAAAAAAATCCTTTTACCAGCATTTCTTATATAACAAAACATAAATTTCTGGTCTACTTACCCCAGATTCTATTTCCTAAAAAACATTTTAAGTCGTGTTTCATTTTTATAATGTATTATTTCCTGATCATCCAAATACTTGGTGTATATGTGTTTTGTTAAATTTTGGGTTTATCATTTGACCTAAATTTATTAGGTTATATATTTTGCGTGCAATTCTCACAAAGACATTAATAAATAAAACAGTGGTAAAATGAACTGTACATCTTTTTTTATAGCTACAAACAGATGCTTTCACGAAAATAAAAATTGCGGTGGTTCATGCATGCTTGTAATATTTTTAAATATATAAATCATTGAACATTGTATTTTATTTAGGCTATCTAATGATAATGAATTTTTCATTATTTCCGGCCTATAATCCGCGGATCAAACAACTCCGTCTGAACCCAGAAATTTTATTTTATAAAATGTAACTTTGTTGATAGCTGTAAATATTTGACTTCAATTATTAAATAAAATTTCTGGATTAAAACAGAATTGTTTGATCTTCGGATTATAGGCCGGAAATTAACCCTTCTTTTAATGAGTTTTGCCTTTACAATTGTTTTTTATACCTATATTAAATATTAGACACCAGAAATTTTAAGTTAGATTTTTAACTTTGTTCAGCAACATAGTTCACGGGAAATTTACTACATTAATATTTCTATATAAATATAGTGGTGGCGAAGAAGTTGTTTTATTTATTAAAATTTAAATAAACAGTGATGGAAATTTCCATCACAATGCAAAGGGTTAAGACACATGCTTAATAACACTAGTTTACAAAAAAAAAATCTTTGTTCATGAACATATATTATTTATGTAGGCTATAGACGGTAGTTAAAAAAATATATATTTTTTATTTTTTGAGCACGTCAAAATTTTGATATATGAAGGTCTTTGTTTTCTATCTACCCGCAATTGTTTAACCCTCTGAGCGTTTTGAAAAAGGGTAAAATTGTAATGTTGTTTTCTCTGTATTTTGTTTTAAATGCTAAAAAAATATGATTTTTTCAGTATTATAATTAAAACTTAATTACAGATATGAATGTAACCCTTGAGAGTATTAATCATTCTTCAATGTTTTGAAAATTCATTAAATCTATAGAATTATATTATCTTAAACATTGCATATATTGCAGTGAAACCTGGAGCTTAGTGAACGGAATATTACGTTCTACACGCTTAGAGGGTTAACCCTTCCGGCACAGACAAATTCTATTCGTAAAATGAGAAATTACTGACTGACATCGGAATTTCCAAACGACTGTTTTAGTAAATAAGCACTCGTTATTTTAAGCTTTCATTATAGAAACAAAAATTTATAAAATTAATCTTTGTGACTATTGTTTATTTGGATGTAGTTTTTTGTACAAATCTTCTTAATAAATATTTCAAAAATCTGACATGCTGAATTTTTAAAAATATTTTTTCCTAGATGTAGATACCCAAAGTAACGTAATCGTATATATTTCATTTCATGAACGAAAATCGTGTAAACTAGTGTAATCAGTTTAAAAAATGTATTCGGTTAAATTTTATTATAAAAATAATAAAGGATTTCATAAATTTTCCTTAAAATCCTAACCCGTTAATTACAAAAGGTACACATTTATACCACTTATGGTAAACAAAAGGCGACTATTATTTTATATTTTTTTTCTACTAGTATTTCTAAACAACATTTTTCGTAAATTTCTACTAGAAATCTAACAAGAAAATATTGCATAGAATTAGTTGTAGCCAAAAGAATAAAAAAACCATGTCAGCTGTGACAATCTTACAGAAATTGGTGTAAAACAAATTGTTATTCTAAGTGCTGAATCATTATAACCAGGACACCACTCACCACTCCTTAGTGTAATAATTAAAAAAAAAATAAGTAAGAAACAACCGAAAGAGCATAGTGGAATTTGTTGTTAGACACATAAATAATTTGCCTTAAAGTTTGCTAATTTATTTATTTAAATTAGGGGAAAAAAGCGTGGTTCTTATTAAGAAATTTTTAAAATCAGATTACTATAAAATACAAAATATATTTAGATATAGTAATATAAAAATTAAAGAAGCCCGCAAAAAAAAAATGATATTGACAAATATGGTACTGAACCAAAAAATGATTGAAGCATAGAAAATCGTGTCACCAAGAACATTTCTTTAACTTAGATCTATTGCAATGATTACAATGGTCAACCTCCTGTGAAAAACCAAATTGGACGGATGTCTCAAATGGAAGTGTCCGAGTTTGCACTAACCCAGACTAGTACGAAGCATAGCGAATCATGTCGGAGTATTGCAGCGCACTAAACTGGAAATAGACAAGTGACTGGACTTTGATAAGATCGTTACGTTGAAAAACATCAACTCCTCCTTCCATCGTATTAAATAAATAAATTAGCAAATTTTAATTCTTTATATTCCGATAACGGGGAAACAAGGCTAAATCATTTATCCGTCAAAAACACTTTTTGCTATGCCCTTTCTATTGCTGCTTATTTAGAGTTTTTTCTTTATTACACTAATGGCGTGGTTCCTTGGTAAATAAGTAAGACACCCGAAGACACTAAAAAGCGAATGTTAATCCATTGACAGCGTTCTTTTCAAAATCCTAGTTTGCACTTCAATATTGCATATACATATTTTTTGCATAGGAAAGATAAGAGCGATTTGTAACCGGGTACGTTTTTGGTTTCAGACTTTTTTATAAAGTTTCATTCACTTTCGGATTCGGTTCCGAAATTGAAAATATCCTCATAAAAAAAACTGCAACCCAGAAGAGGAAAAAGTTAAGCAAAACAATTAGAGATCGATCTCCAGACCTGCCAAGTATCCGGCTTTTTTTATACCAGTAATTTATTACAGAAAATATTGTTTTATTTAATCAGAACATTTTGCGATTTAAGAGAACAACATTTTCTTTAAATAATTACTGGTGTGCAAAAAATCCGGAGACTTGGAAACTCTGGATCTCTGTTATCCTGTGCAAAAAAAACATTGTTTAAAAATATTGAAATACAAACGAGAAATTTTAAAATAACGCTGCGATTTAACATTAGCTTGCGTGTGTCTTCGCGTGGCTAGAGTAGGCTGTTAACAGCTTATTCGGTATAACGCATATATGATATTTTAAGACTCAAATTTGGCTGTATGATGGGAAAACAGTACTGTGAATCGTAACTACGTCGGTTTTGCCGTTGCAACTCCTTCCCGCTTTCTATATGTTAGTGTTCAAAGAGGTAGAAAATTAATATTTAAAAAGTTTAAAAGTAAAGATTTATAGTAAGGTTAAAGTAAAATTTTCTGATAGAGACCTAAACAAGAGGAATTTAATAGAAGCAAAATTTTTCCTTCAATAATGTTGAAAAAAACTTATATTAAATCAGAAATTTTTTTGACATTTTTATTATTTTTCTTTGATATAACATACACACCAATAGACCGGTTTTTATCCTATGTATTGGATTGTCCGAAAAATTCGAGCCGGTTGGGAAAATCAATTCGTACCGGAAAATTCTTCCCATTAATTATTAGATGTTAGTTATTGGAATCAATGTCTAATACTTAAATGATAGAATTTTCCGTTACGAATTGATTTTCATAACCGGTGCGAACATTCCGGACCTCCCAATATTTCAAATTCGTGTTGCATATTTAGGTATCA
This sequence comes from Maratus michaelseni, assembly GCA_963931845.1. NCBI lineage: Eukaryota > Metazoa > Arthropoda > Arachnida > Araneae > Salticidae > Maratus > Maratus michaelseni. Next base: position 166,195,853 of record OZ007586.1, read on the forward strand.
ATTTTTCAGTTTATATTTATAGACAACCAGTATTGAATGGTAGTAGAAAAAAGGCTACGCATCAAAGTAATTCAACTGAAAATCATCATTTAAAAGAGATACTGACACAAATACATCGGTAAAAATATCCATTATTAACACATTTAACACCATGACACAGAAATATATCTGCCAGCAATATTTCCCCGAGGCCTTATCACACCAATACATGTCCCATTAATATTTTCACTTAAGACAATATATTACTATGTAACGGGACCCTTGATATTTTATTACCATGGGTTTAAAGAAAGAAGCCAAAATTCCCTCCCCCAACCCCGGCATGTTCAGTGATTTCAGTTTGACGTCCAACGTATAAAAATAACTAAAACTTGATATTTTTGAATTAACAATGTGTACAATTAACACTTTGTCTAAAATTAAAAATATCGCCGTGATTGGGAATTGGGTACCGACTCGATAAGCACTGAAAACGGGTTTGTCGATGTCTACCAAAAAAGCCATTTCGTCACAGTCTGTCACGTTCAACGTGCTAAATGTTATGCGTTGATTAAGCTTTAAAGACATCTAAATATTAACACTAGAACGGTCGGAAATTTTTCTTAAGTTTTATAAAAAAATATTTTACACGAGAATTTTTAATTTAAATTATTCAATTAATGAATTTCTTTTTTATGTGTTTTATATATTTAAATTATTTTTTACGAAATTTCTGGTTTGAATTGAAGTATTATTATTTGGTATCGGTCAAAATGACCACTGGGCCATTTTAATGTTCATAATTGAACCAACTTTTACTTTATAGAGTAACACACACGTTTCACACTGTATTTTATTTTCTAAGATCAAATCATCCCGGAAAAATATATAAATTATACTTATATATTATAGAAAAATATATAGATATTTGTTACAAAATGTTTGTAACAATTTACATATCTCGCCTTTCAAACAAATAAAACCCACAATTAATGTCGCCCAGAAAACGAATTTTGGAATCCGACCCGCAGACAGCAAAAAATGCATTTATTCAACAAGGAGAGAGATGTTCTTCAACTTTTTCTCCAGCGTTTCTTCTGAGAGCCAAACAAAGGAGATATAAATAAGGAAAGAGCAGTTGACGTCACTTTCGGTAAAATTGCTTCGGGATACAAGTCCATTTTTATGATTCCTACTGTACACGCGATCTGATTGGTCTATAAAAATACTCATTTAAAATGTGATTGGTCTATGATTACTCGTTTGCGATAATCTTGGTCTACGCCACCTATAGGGATTCCTTCAATGATCGCCAAAGAAAAAATGTAGTAGGCAGATTCGTTGACGAAAATGTTTGTTTGTAAACATACGCTGTCCTTATAAAAATGATTAGACACATAGTGTAGTGTCTACTGGTTGCGAGTGAAGTAACTGAGGATCGAGGTTAACGAAAAAGAAAGGCTACCGCGGTGCTTTACGCGTATATTTTTTTACAGACCGCGGGAGTCACGTGATTCTCGAATGCACCAATGCAAGTGTATGAAAAGAGCACACGTCACTCTAGCGGTCTGTAAAAAAAGATAAGTGGAATGCACCGCGGTAGCCTGTCTTTTTCGTTAGCCTCGCTGAGGATGTAGTGACGTAATGTGACTGCTGTTTGTTTACATTGGATAATGTCCTACATAACAACGGGCTAAACTCCCACCAATAAAAATGAATAAAAGTTATTCGGTTATTTATGAAAGAAATTCTGCACGATAAAGGCGTTAATATAAGGGGGGAAAATTCTATTCAAATTTACTGGTAGCACAATTCCCCAACGGTAATAAAAGTCACTGACATTGACAGGATGATTGTTTATGTAGTAACCTGGAAGACAACTACTTAAATCTAGAAAGATTGTTTATGTAGTTGCGGAACTGATAACCACCGCACAGTGTAAGATTTCGCAAATCTAGCGGGAAAAAATTCAGAAAATCGATTTTAAATAATTTCAGTTTTAGACATTTTAAATTACATCTAACACATTGAACAGTAAAGAGATAAAGTGAAAGCAGTTTCACTCCACAACAACACCATCAAAAGTCGGCTCAAAACCAAGATTTCTGTAAACCTTTTTAGAGCGGCGATTGTTGTAGATGTAATTGCAAATGATATTTATGGCTGAAAATATACTTATTTTGCAAATATTGTTTTATGATTGTATGGAATCGTCACAACAAAGTATTTACTTTGTATTTTACAATTACGATAGTTATTTAAAAGTGTTACTTCTTAAAAATAAACTTGTAAGTTAATATGTAAATTATTTGAAAATTTAATAGCATATGGTAAATTAAAAAAGCTGCCCAAAATTTTGTACACTCTGGTACATCGTAAGGTAATATTTTTTGTAATTATATATGCATCCACATATAAAAGAAATCAATTTCAGCTGCAACTATTTGCAACTTTTGAATATAAGTAATTTTTTACAGGTATTGAAGTGTTAATTTCGGAAAGAGAATTCTATGAGATATTTATAAATTATGCTACTGGACATAAATCATTGCTAGTGAATTCTGCAAATATCTCGATAGACAATGCATTACACAAATATAAACGTCAACATTGATCATATCTTATGTTAGACCAGATTAAGCGGCTGATCCATTCGTTTATGATGGACATTAATCGAAGATGGAGAAATTGCCATCGCATAAAGAACGTTTTTTAAGGAAAAATAAGAGATGGCTAGATTCGAATATAACAATAAGTAATCTCTATATACCAGACAGAAGTAATAATGACTACGCGAAAAAAGTTGGACGTCCAAAGAAAATTTTGTTCAAGTGGACCGAAATCGGAAAAAAAGGTTTATCCATTCTTCTCAGAACCTTCACTAAATGAACTCACACATGCCACGTGTTTAAAATTAAGACAATTTGGACGAAAGGATGCTGCGGGTATGTTAAAGCAAATATCTGTAAGCCCTAAAAAAGCACCTACATTTTAAAAAATCGTTCAAAAAGCAGGATATCCGATATTTAAATATTGTCTTGAAGAAGCGTTTTGGTTTTAATAACCACTATGAAATTAAGCTGCCGAAAATACGGGATTATAAGAAACTCTGCGTTTCAAAAAGTTTTGAACATTTATTCATCCTATGAGCAGGTAAAATATGCAAAAAAATTGTGCTATCCATCCCATGAAAACTGCATATTTTCTTAATCATTTGCAGAAGTTAAATTACAATCTACTGTAGATTTAACGATAAAAAGACTTTGTATTATACAAAAACAGATATTAAATATTCTTACTAAAGAAAAAGTGTCTGTGTTAAAAAGTATAACAATGATTTTTGAATGGGGGTGGGGGGGTCGATAAAAGCGGTGGACACAAGCAAAAATCAAATGAAAACAATTTTGAAGATGTAAATACTCTAATCCTATCTGTGGTTCCTTTAAAACTATATGGTTGTAATAAAGAAAATCAAAACTTTATATTAGGGCAAAATGCACACCCTTCATCTACTTCTTACTGTAGACCCATAAAATTTAAGTTCACCAAGGAAACTGATCAATCAATAACGGAAGATTTAGAAAATGTCAGAAATCAAATTACTGTTCTTGTGCCAACAATAGTAGAACTATACGATCAAACATAATGAAATAGAGCACAGATTTGAAGAAACAATTTTAGATGGCAAAGTGTGCAATATTCTATCTTTAAATAAAGCAACCCAAAAATGCTATATCTTTAATGCAACAACCAATGTTATGAATAATTTGAAATGTATTTGAACATATACGAGTAATGCTCACACATTTTCTGGGGGAGTATCGACACTACATGCACAGATAAGATTTATGGAATGCCTTTGACATATTGGTTATAGATTGGATGTAAAAAAAAGGTAGTACCGAAAACATTATAGATGACGCTGACAGCGATGTCAGTACCTAATAACTTAATTACTATTTACTAAAAAAACTCTTCTTGTTGTAAAAGTTAGGTATTGTATATTTTTAAAATCTGCACTGAATAAAAGAACACTGCGTAAAAGTCAATAAATGAAAATGATGAAAACTCTTTCTATTATGATTATGATAATGTAATAATGATGACGTAAATGTACAATGTAACGTGTAAATATATATTTTTCCATAATATAGAACCATTTTATCTATAGTAAGTGCAATTTTATTTAATTACTATCAGTAATTTTCGTAAATTGAATTTTGACCCGCTAGATTCGCAAAATCTTACACAGTGCACCGGTGCAAAGTCCCACCTGTAAAAGCGAATAAATATTTTTGCCTGAATTATGATAAAAAAAATTTCATGAAAAATAGGCGTTTAAATAAGCAGTCAATTTTTATTCAAATTCACTGGGGAAAGTTTCCCCGGCGGAAATCAGCCAGTGCGGAAATATTATTGTTGAAGCTTCACAATTTTGAGCATATGTAAATTCCAATTTATTAGTAGTTCCATGAGGAAAATAATAGGTTGATGCAAAAGTTCTGTCGTATTTTAATACCTAATTTTAGTACATTTAATACGGTAAAGTTTTAATACCTGATTATTTTATCTATCGGTTCAAAGAAAGCACGTATAATAAAATAATCAGGTATTAAAATTTTACCGGTATTAGATGGCATTAAAATTAGGTATTAAAATACGACAGAACTTTTGCATCAACATAATAGCAACATTTTTTTTTACAAGCGCTTAGAATTTGGTCTTCTATTCTCTCTGCTACTGAATATTGCAAACGCTTCCCATAATAATCGATCAATCAACAGTTTGGGAGAATTTTTAACTTATTTTGATCGCGAATTTAACGTATTTAATATTTTTAGAGACTGATATTTTGTTTATATCTTTCATGTTGATTGCGGAGAAGTTTAAAAACCTTTAATTTCAGAAAAACTAAATAATTATTTAACAGATAGATTTAAAACAATAAAATTTATTAAATTAATTTTAGTTAATCTATTAACTTTTAATATATTTTTTAATTAAACTTTTAAGATTTTATAATGTTAAACGTTAAATGTGCAGGTTCTATTATTTATAGTTATATTATTCTAGTTATCGGGCTTATTATTGTAATCTATATATTCAAAACGAAAACTGCATTCTGTCAAATTTTCCACACGAATAGCGTCAACGTTTTTTTTTTAAGTCTTCTCCCCTCAGAAGTGGGGAACCTGATTGATTAGCCTGTTTAGCTTAACGGGATTTAAAAGGGTTGATTGAAAACGGATGGAGGTGTGCTATTGATTGAAAGCATAGTCCTTCTAATATATTTTTGCTCTGAGGTTAAAAGCTAAAGCTTTTTTTCTACGAACTCGTGTTTTTACTACTAAACATGCATATTTTTGTTGCAAAAGTTTGAAGACAGCTTGGATACAGTCATATTTATAACCGATTTAAATATCAGAGAGTTCGAAAGATGAGAACTATATTTTTATTGCGATGTTAAAGAAGCCGACGCGAAAACAAACATACAAACAAAAAAGCGAGAAGCATAGCTGCCAACTTTTACGATTTTTTGCTACCACTAAAAATTAATAAAAATTTTTGCCTTATCGAATTACATGATTTCGGCGATTTAATAAGTTTAAATTTACTATAAAATTTTTGCTGTAGGAAAAAAGCGTAAAAGTTGGCAGCTATGGAGAAGATAACATTTATTTTACAACTGGATAACACTATTTTTTCAAGAAATTGTTACACGGGTTGTAAAACCGTTTTATTTATCACCAATAAAGATTTTAAAGAGTTTGGACAAAAGAACTTTCTGTTTTAAAACTATGAAAAGACACTACGTTAAAAAACAAGAAAATAAGTGATTTTGTCACTAAATATCAATACTTTTTTCGCAAATTTTTCATCTTAAAATATAATTTCTTAGAAAATCAGGTTAAAGATATAAAGTAATAAAAACTTGATGTTTTTTTTTATTTATTATCACGGTCCCGGGCAACGCCGGGAGTGTGTCAGCTAGTTTTATTATTACATGGATTTATTGTATCTGACTTTAGTATTAATATAGCTATATTTAACAAATTTTACATGTTGTTATTATTAAATTTGAAATATTGTATTAATTATTTCGTAATATTTTGAAATATTTAACATTTAATATTATTTTAATCTATTTTTTCCTATTTAACATTTAATATTATTTTCATTTACATTTTAATATTTAATCAACTATTTTTTAATATTTAATTAAATTTTAATATTTAATTAAATTTTAATATTTGTTTTTTTTATTATTTAAATAACTTTAATATTCTCTCTTAACGATTCTACTAAATTTTCCTTTCATTTTGTTCAAACATTATTTGTAAATTCTGTATTTTATGAAAAATTACAGATTCCCAACTAAACGCTTAAAATGAAAATGACAAACTTTATTCAGCATCATGACACGGGAATATTAAATCAGAGAGATAATGAATAGATCGAATGGACTACCAAATTCCTGTCGCTTGTGTTTTCTACGCGTCTTATTATACGACTTTGGCGGGAAGAAATGTGAGAGTGTAAGAAACCTCTAGTCGGTCAGGACAGTTTTTTTTCACAATTTTTGACCGTCCGAATCCTTGTTTTAACTTGTTGGAAATCGTACGTCAAACGTGACAAATGAGGTGCGTTCGTAATATAGCTAGTTATAGATTATTACGATTATTATTATTACGATTATTATTATTACGATTATTATTATTATTATTATTATTATTATACGATTATCATTATTATTATAGGTTATTACGATTATTATTATTACGATAGATTATAGATTAAAATTATTCAGATCTTGATGATTTTTAATTATGTGAAATGAGAATTATATCGTCTGCAGATTAATTTCTGTAATAAAATAAGTATCTCGGTCGCTTGACTATTAAACCTCGAAAGCTCCTATAACAAGAAAGTACCGATTTTTTTTTTATTATTATTCAAATTTCTAAATAAATATTTTTATAAATATCTTCCAAAGTTTTGATTCAATTTTCATAAAATTTGAAATGTCTCGACAAAATTCTGGAAAGATCTAAAATTTCAATCCATTCGGTTGAGTAGGTTTTGCGTTGTTATATGCGGACGGACGGACCAGACGACGACAATAGGTGCTACGTGTTTATATAATTACGAACGCACCTAAAAAGAAATTTTAATTCCTGATAAAAGGTGCACAATATGGTAAGAATATGCTTTAAACGTAAATGGTTCCAATTTTCTTTAAATAATCTCCACGCGAATATGACTAGCGTTTAGTTTACACCAACCCTTTCTTTCGGTGCATAAAAAATTGCCTCATGTTATGTGCAATAATAAAGAAATATATCTGTTTCTCCAAGTTTTCAGCATAATGATGAGATCTCCAATGACATTTGATTAAGTATTTTAACTCGTAAATCCCTTTAAAGAAAGCTATAAAAACATTGTAACTAAATTACAGTGCTTACAAGATTTAAGGAAAGAAAATATAAGATAAGAATTCAAGTTTTGTGTGCGTGCATTTTGCCACTTAAAATAGTAACAGTTTATAATTTTGGAAATGTGTGGCAACATCGAAAAGAAAAGATAAATGTATGCTTAAGTATTTAACACTAGAACTACCATGAGCCGTCAAAATGACGGTTAGAAAACGAATGCATTCCGATTAGAACCAAAAATTTATTTTTAAAATAAATTAAATATAGAACTCACAGAAATACGTAAATGAATAAGTTAAGTAGTTTTAAATAAAATTTCTGGTGTGAAATAGTTTTTAAAAACTTGAGTAAAATTTCCGGTAGTTCTAGTGTTAAGTTTCGATCAAAATAGATTGAATGTCGAATCTGCGGGAAATCAACGTGGTTTATTATTATTACTACAGCTTTGGGGTATTTGCTACAGCTACATTCCGGCTACTTCATGACCTCAGTTGATCACAGTTTTTTTTAATTATTCACAGAAGTATATATAATACATACAGAACATGGCAATATTTTTCTTCCATTACATACATCTTCAACTTTCTTGGCTTTACTTCTTTACCCTGCAGACACGGGGGCAACCGAGTTAGAGAAGATAACACACACAAATTACATCCATGCCTCACCCAAGATTCAAACCCAGGCAATCATCGTGGCGGTCACCTCCGCTACCAACCACGCTGCTGGATTGGCATCAACGTGGTGCTCATCATCATTTTCGCTTCTCAACAATTTCATAATGAATTTTATTAAATGTTTAAAACGTTATAACAGGGTTCGTCCACTCTTACCACAATTTTTCAATAGAACTTTTTGACTTATTTAAATGCAGTAAAGTATTGCAAATTATTTGTTATTACAATTTATTATTACAAATTATTGCAATTAAAAGATTCGTCCACAATTTCTACTATTTAAATATTAAATAAAAAATTTCTATTAAAAATTGTGGTAAACTCGTACGAACCCTGTACATGTACCAGCATTTGTGATTACTGAACATTTTTAAAGATTTTAATCTAAAATATAAGTTTTTATTATTTCACTGCTGATTTACGCCCATTTCTTAATTTCCCCTGAGATAATTTGTGATTAATTTCTGATACATTTCAAGCTAATTATACATAATTACTTATGAAGCAGAAATAAAGTGAATAGATTTATTTAATAATATCTAGTGTTACTATGATCATCATTACCGTAATTTCCGGCGTTTAAGCCGCAGCTCAAAAAGTCGTTTTTCGACCCAGAAATATTATTTTATAAAATGTAATCTAAAAGATAGCTGTAAATATTTAACTACAATTATTGAATAAAATTTCTGGGTCGAAAAACGACTCTTTGAGCTGCGGCTTATACGCCGGAAATTACGGTATACTTTTTTTCTCTAGCAACATGTGTGTGAAATGAAAGTTAAATATATCGTGCCAATATCTCCATTATGAGAAATAAGTTCTCAATGTTTTTACATTCTAATTCTTCTTTTGTATATATTAATCCAGAAATTTTGCTTGTGTGATAAATTTCTTAATGGATTTTTTATGTGTTTTAAAATAAATATTATTCTAGTGTAATACGTAAGTTTTTTTTAATTTAAGTTATATTTGTTATATATATATTTGTTATATTTATTCCATATTTATGGCCCACCTGTTTGTTTAGAGGTCAGGGCGCTGGTTACTAGACAAAACGTGCTGGTCCGAATCCCGACTCAGTCATGGATGTTTGAAGTGGGTCGGATTCCACTTTAAACGGAGTTCCCGGTCTGTTTAGCCCTCGTGTGCGAAAGTTGATAGTACCGCCCGCAATCAACCAACCAATATTTATGAGTGATAGTGAACGCTAAATGTATCAAAATATATGCCACATCGTAAAAGCCATTGTAAAAGCCATTTATTTTTAATAAATGTTTTTTTGTGATTCTACTCAGAAAATCTTTATTGTAATTATAGTATTATGCTTCTAAATGATGGTTGAACTATTTTATTTCATATAGGTTTTGAATGTGGAAAGGATATATATAATTTAAATTATAAAATATTTTTACTTGAGGCTCATACAGTTCATATTTTTACTAGGGGGTTTTAGCCCCTTGCGCCGGCCTTAAAAGCGCAAACACCCTGACTTACAAAAGACTCCTGCCTTGCAAATTTGTTCATAATATATTCATTGATGGAAAAGCTGTAGCCTTAATAACCAATTTATAAGTCTTGAATTTAAGAGCATTTTCAGAAATTTAAATTTTGTATAGATGAACAGGCAGGAAGACAGATTAATTGTATATTACCTTGTGTTTGACTGATTTATGTAACATCTGATTGTTTAGTAACAGTAAAAATTGTTAATTGGTTGTTATTTCAATATTTATATTTTCATTTAATTTTTATTTCTATTACAGGGTTAGTACGCTTTCACCACAAATTTTAATAGAATTTTTCTATTTAATAGTTAAATAGCGGAAATTTAAAAGCACCTTGTTTAATTTCAGACTTGTAATATTTTTCTGCATTTAAAATAGGTGAATAATTCTATTAAAAAATGTGGTAGAAACGTCCAAACTCTGTATTATGAAATGCGTTTAAGTACAACGTAATCAGTGAAAATATCTCCCTACAGTTAAACATAAAAATCAATTTTACTTAAATCTAGATAGCCTATTTCCCACTATGGTCGTTATAACGGCAAAATAAAATTGTGTTAAATCAGTACTAGCTATTTCTATATTAATGCTATGATACAATGATACATAAAAATCAAATTTTTTACCGTAATTTCCGGCGTATAAGCCGCAGCTCAAAGAGTCGTTTTTCGACCCAGAAATATTATTTTATAAAATGTAACTTAAAAGATCGCTGTAAATATTTAACTACAATTATTGAATAAAATTTCTGGGTCGAAAAACGACTCTTTGAGCTGCGGCTTATACGCCGGAAATTACGGTAATTTGGTTAATCTTTTTTCTCGCTACGGGATGTACCATAATTTCCGGCGTATAAGCCGCAGCTCAAAGATTCGTTTTTCGACCCAGAAATATTATTTTATAAAATGTAACTTAAAAGATCGCTGTAAATATTTAACTACAATTATTGAATAAAATTTCTGGGTCGAAAAACGACTCTTTGAGCTGCGGCTTATACGCCGGAAATTACGGTAATCAGCCTGAAAAAAATGTTAACCCATTTATGCCTAGCATCGATGCTTTATTAAAATGGGAAAAAGTGCATTTCACACCACTTTTTTTTAAAATAGAAATTTGGTGTCTTATTTTATCGAAGACTCCTCGATAAAATAAGACACTAAATTTCTATTTAAAAAAAAGTGGTGTGAAATGCACTTTTTCCCATATTACTAAAGCGTCCCAAAATTGGGACGCTAGGCATAAATGGGTTTTAAGAAGAAACTGCCCTATCTAATTATAACTTGGCGGATGGTTGCCACAGGAGAAAACATAAAATAAATCAAATAAAAAAAAAAATCAATTTTGCAGCTTTACATCAAGAGCGCTACTAGAGTAATAAATCTCCAATCATGGGATTTGTCAAAACATAAATTTGACCATGGCAGAAGTTTTTTCGAAAGATTTTTTAAAAAAAGAAGGAAACAAAACTAAATCTTGTTACTCTATTTCCTTTCAGGAGGCACTATAAAGAGAGAAGAAAATTTTTTTCAATCTGTATTTCCTAATTTTAGCTTGGAGTATTGTTGCAATGAGAGAAGACACAAACAATTCATTAAAGTTTTAGATTGACAATTTACACCCAGTAACGCTACCAGCGTAAAAAAGTATCATGTGAAAAATTTTATCAGAAAATAATTTTTACAGCGGTAGAAGCAACTAAACTTTTATAGAACAAAATTTAAAAATCAATTTTATTTAATAATAGTTATTCCATATTTACTGCGAGGTGACACTAAAAACATAAAAGATAATTTTGTTGAATCTGTATTAGCTCATTTTAACTTGGAGATTTGTTGTCGTATGAGAAAGCATAAAAAATATATTTTGATGTTTTAGTTGTGCAATATTCAAACAGGGGCGCTAACAGAGTTAAAAAAAAAAGTAACTGTCATGAGACCATTTTAATCAAAGCATAAATTTTACCATAGCATAAACTTATTTAGATAATTTGTTAAAGGAAATATGAAAAATCAGTTTTATTTATACTATTTAGTTACCCTATTTTACGCAAGGACACGCTATAAAAACAGAATAAAATAGTGTTACATTTTTCTAACCTGTTTTTAATTTCAGTATAGCTGTCATGCAGTGAAATAAAAATTTTGTTTACTTAAATTTGGTTACCCTTTTTCTCCCTAGGCGGCGCTATATACGCTCAAGATAATTGTGTTGAATGAGTACGATCTATTTTTATCTTGCGTACGGTCGTCACACAGTGAAACATAAAAAAAAAATAGTTAAATATTGTTAATATTTCTATCATTAGGGGGCTTTATCGGCATAAAAAGTAAGTTGAGACACTCTATCTAATTTTAACTTGGTGGTATGATTTTTATATAAGAAAACATTAAAAAAAATGCATTTTACAATATTAGTTACGTCATTTCTCCCGAAGATTTCTACCAGCGTAAAAATAAAACTAATGAGAAGAATTTTATCAATGCATAAACTTGAGAATGGTGGAAGCTTATTACAAGTATTTGATCGAAAATGTTTCGCAGGAAGGGAGTTTAAAATAAATTCAAAAAGTTACTTGAAAACTTAAAACATAGCTGTCAACTTTTACGCTTTTTTCGTACCACTAAAATTTATTTGTAAATTTTGTCTTATTTAAACGCCAAAAATCTACAATTTAATACGGCAAAAATATACAGGGTGTAACTGAAATGCTTCAACAAACTTTGAGAGATGATAGTACTCATGAAGACGAACAAAAAATGCAATGGAACATGGGGTCGCAAATGACGTTTAACCCCTTCAGGGGCAGTGGTATGTTTATGAAAGCGCTTAATTTTAATTCCAAAACGCCATAATGACACCAGAATTTTGCTAAAATATGTATGTGAAATATAGCCTTTTTCTTATTTACAAACAAATTTTTTTATAAATTCCGGTGCAAGTCATTTATTTCAACATGTTAGTACTAAAAGTAGTTTGCCCCTAAAAGGCTTAAAGGATACAAATAGAGAAAATGCGTCTGAAAATGGACTGGCACCGGAATTTACAAAAAAAATTGTTTGTAAATAAGAAAAAGGCTATATTTCACATAAATATTAAATGGAAAAGATTTTAGCAAAATTCTGGTGCCATTGTGGCGTTTTGGAATTAAAATTAAGTGTTTTTTTAGACATACCACTGTCCCTGAAAGGGTTAAATGTCATTTCCGACCCCGTGTTCTATTGCATTTTTTGTTCATCTTCATGAGTACTATCATCCTCAAAGTTTGTTGAAGCATTTCAGTTACACCCTGTATATTAAATGTTAGTTGTACATCATAAAAGTTTGCAGCTATGCAAAAAGATGTATACAGAATCCTAAGTTAAATTAAGGTCATAGAAAATAGCTTTTCCAACAGTAAATGGCGATGAAGTGTAATGCACATGAATTGCTTTGCGTTGTCTTGTAAAAGAGCTATTACGAAATGATCACACATCGAATATTTGTAACTGAAGAAAACAAAATCGTGAAATGTCTTTATTTCCATATATTACTAATTCCAATATGTGTACTAGTTTTGATTTTTTTTTTAACGCGGTCATTCATCTTGGCCATATATGTATTACAAAACATTTTATTTTGTGTTGCAAAACAAAATCGAAACTGCAGTAGATAGGCTTTTTTTAACTTTATTTAGTTACTTGTATTTTATTCTTATAGCAATAGTCAACATGCCGTTTATAGAAAATGTTATCAGAAAAGTAGCTTAAAAAGTTCAACTAAACAGAAACAATGCTAGTAACAGGCTTATTTATTTATTTTTATACTTAAAGAATAGTTTATGCAGCATGATAAAAGCAATTTTCTACTATCGTTCTATTTAAAGAAAAAAAAGGTCTAAACTGAAAAATATTTTCGACTTTGAAATGCATAATCGATGACTTTGAAGGTTTTACGACAGCGATATGCATTTTTTTTTATTTTAATAAAAAAAATCAATATTTATTTTCATTAAATATTTAAATAAATATGTCTATTCGTTTCCGAAAATGGAAAAGTTGCTTAGGAAAGACTTGAATTTGACTTTTTAAACTTTATTAAGACATTATTATACGGCAAGGTTGCCAATTTATCGTTATTGTTCTTTTAAAATGTCTATGAAAATTTTTCAACAATAATTTTTGCTTTATTTTAAAAAGAGACATTTTCTGATAAAATGAAACGAAATTAATTCGTTTCCGCTAGACAAAGTGTTAAAATTTAAAATATTGCATATCATGTGTATAATATATGACTAAAATTTTTAAACTTTACGTTGTAATTTTTAATTTTTTAAAACATTCACCTTTTTCTTCCCTAACTTTACAAGTAATCAAACAGGTGTTTGTTATCTCTATAATTATTTTGACTTATAAAAAGCTTTTGATGACTTATAAATAATGAATAGTTATAAACAAATAAGGTATCTTTATTTTTTATGTATTTATTTGTTTTCTCGAAAGGATGATTCTATAATTAAATAAAAAAATTTTACTATTCAGAAATAGTGACGACACTATTTTTGAACACTAATCTTCGGAGATATTGTCAATAATTTGGACGCAGGTTGGACCACGTATTGGACACCCCTGTTTTAAAATTTCATCTTTCATAAAAAAACACTCCCAACTACCAAATTAAGCCAAATATAAGCAGTAGTTTATTTCGGTGAGTATATCGATCCCAAAACTTGAGAGAAATAACATACCAGTATTTCTCTATAAAAACCTTCGCCTTTTTAAACCGCAGAATTTTATCCCAAATTCTGCGATTAAAAATACGAAGAAAACTATTCACAAATACTGGTATTCAGACGTAAGAACATCATATTTCTCTGAAATTCTGGGGTTGACATTTACACCGGAAAAGAGATATCTTTGATAACTCATAGCTTTAATGAATTAAAATGGCAATAAAATGCTTTTTTGCCATAAAATTACATATTTTCAGTACGAAAACTAAGATTCTGTTTTAAGTCTTTTTGGACATTTTAAGTTCTTGTGTTTTTTATAGTAATAAAAGTCTTTTAAGATATATTTATTGCTATAAATGACATATTTTTAAGGACGGAAACTAGTATATAGGTCGTATAATTTCAGTTAAGTGTAAGTCAACACTTTGACTACGGATAGTGACATATATGTCCGAGTGAACTATTTTTATACTGTTCCTAACAATTTTTGAAAGATATAGCGGCCAGGTGTTAGTATATTTCCAAACAAAATTTACCACGAGAAAAAATTGTATTTCATGGTACGATTGAATATAATAATAGTCACCTGTCTTGACCCGGAACTAAATTTAATTATGGTTAATCAAAGTCTTATAATTTCAGTAAAGTGTAAGTCAATCCTTTGACTATGGGGACCGACATATACGTCCCAGTGGACTATTTTTATACTATACGTATCAATTTTTGAAAGAAACATCTGTCATACAGTTATATTAGGATACTTTCAAACGAAATCTATGGCGAAACAAATTGTATTCCGTGGTACAATTGATTTTTAAAATCAGAAAGCAATAAGTGTTGTAAAAAACAAACTGTAAGAATTGTAACCTACATTCTTTAACATGTGATGTATTTTCTCTACAGATCTGTACCCATTTCGCAAAAGTAATCAATCGTTAAACTATATCTTCAAAATATGTTTTTAAACAGAAACATTAAGAAAAGAACAGAAACGACAGGATACCAATTTCTGTAACTTTTATCCTCCAAGGAATTAAGGAAAGACTTATAGGAACAGTTCCAAAATCAAGTTGATCTCTAAAAAAATATTGTGTTCCTTTTTTCGAAGCCATTAAGTATGAACTTTTTAACTTTTCTCCTGAAACCACAGTTTTTATGATAGTAGATTTTTCAGCTACAAAGCAATCTATTGGTTGTGATAATGTATTTATATGAAATGTAAATTTTTCCAAAATTCTTGTATTTTATTTCTGAATAGTCTAAAAAATATTTTCACTTTATAATTAATTTTCATCAAAGATTTATGTTCTTTCTCTTCACGACGTACTTTTTAAAACTGTTTAAAAATTAGATGACTTAATGCAACGGTACATTCTTTTGTTGAAGATTGTTTTAACTTAATTTAATATGTCTTTTTAACTAAATTAAATGTAACGCTTAGTTTTAAATTACATCGTAGTTAAAAATAAAACATTTCTTTAAACACTAGACGTCTATTCTTTAAAATAAACACGCAACATTTCGACATTTAAAAAATATATTATAAAAAAAAAAAATAATGTTTCTCTCTTTAGAATGACCGAAAACTTTTATGAAGTTTTTAATTAATTCTTTAATCTTGCTTTTTCGAAAACTTTTCCTACTTTACACAAACTTCGATGCTATTTGCATTATTTACGAAAGCTCTGTTTAAGTTACTATATTTTTAGTACAGTAAGACAAAATACAAATTAAAATAAAAAGGGAATATTTACTTCCCATTCCATGTTTTCATTTTCTTTTTACATATTTAAAGTTTTTCTAAAAACATGCTGCAAACAATGGTTTTAAATAAAGATTTTCTTGTCGAAATAAGGTAGAAGTTTTGAGAATTATCATCAAAATTCAGGAGAAGAATTTCTTTCTTCTGCAAAGCCTTTGGCACTAATGGAGTTCAGAAAGTTAGAATATTTTCTCCGTTTTTCTCAGACATACTATGAATTGATCTTTTTTAATACTTGCAGGAAATAGTTTCTCTTAAATTGGAATAAGTCTCAGTTCAAATATTTCATAAGTGATAGAAATAAGTAATAGAAATAAATTCTGATATTACTAATTATTCTAAATAAGTTAAATTTATGGAAAAATACATAATTTGCAGGAATTACGAAATTTGAATAATTTGAATTCCTCCTATTTAACTGTATAATACTGCGGTTAACCCATTTTCGTTAGTGATGGACATAATGAAAGAAACATCTAGCGCTCACAATTTTTAGGGTTTCGTTCAGCTGATAAAACCCTATTTGTCTCATTCCTCTGTATGTCTGTCTGTCTATCACAGAGTCCGTACTCGAAAACTGTGTAAGTTAGATACATGAAATTTGTCTTACTTATAGCTGAATGCCTTCTGTCACAGAACAATTTATACAATTTTGAAAAAGTATTATATTATTTTAATTAAATGGATTAATTTAATGACATCCGACCATTTCTGTGATTTTCTTAGATCTTAACCCTTAATTGCATAGTGATGTAAATTTCCATCACTTTTTATTTAACTTTTAATAAATAAATCAACTTCTTCACCACCACTATATTTATATAGAAATATTAATCCAGTAAATTTCCCGTGAACTATGTTGCTGAACAAAGTTAAAAATCTATCTTAAAATTTCTGGTGTCTAATATTTAATATATGTATAAAAAACAATTGTAAAAGAAAAACTCATGCAAAGAAGGGTTAACCCTTTAACGGATAAAGCACTTCAATTGCTAAAATGTTCAAATAAATGATTGACACCGGAAATTATAAACAAATTTATTTGTGGTAAAAAAGCGGTATTTCACATCATATATTCTAATACGAGCAAATATTGTGTGTGGTTATATATATATATATATATATATATATATATATATATATATATGCAAATTTTATCTTAAAAATGGCTCTAACGATTTTGACTTTTGTACCCTACCGTTTTGGGGCACCAGAAAACCATTGGGCTAGGTCACGTGTTCGAGAAAATTCGTTTAGTAGGTCATCAAGGGTCATCAAGGGTCGGGGTCAAGCTAATTGTATCTAAAAAACGGTTCAAACGATTTTGACTAAATATTGTATCTGACCATTTTCGAGCACGAGAAGACTATTGGGCTGGGTCACATGTTCGAGAACTTTCGATCAGTGGATCATTTTTGGGTCATCGCGGGTCAAATTAATTTTATCTAAAAAACGGCTCTAACGATTTTGATTAAATTTTGTGTCCTACGAGTTTCGGGCACGACAACATCATTGGGATAGGTCCCATGTCCGAGAAAATTCGATTAGTGGGTCATTTCTGGGTCATTGTGGGTCAGGATCTAAAAATCGGCTCAATTTACACTAAATTTTCCATCCAATGGTTTTCGGGCACGAGAAGACTGTTGGGCTGTCACATGTTCGAGAAAATTCAATTAGTGGGTTATTTTGGGTCATGGTCAAGCTAATTGTATCTAAAAAACGGTTCAAACGATTTTGACGAAATTTTGTACCCGACTATTTTCGGGCACGAGAAGACTATTGGGCTGGGTCACATGTTCGAGAACTTTTGATTAGTGGGTCATTTTTGGGTCAAAGCGGGTCAAATTAATTTTATCTAAAAAACGGCTCTAACGATTTTGATTAAATTTTGTATCCTACGAGTTTCGGGCACGTGAAAATCATTGGGCTAGGTCACATGTTCAAGAAAATTCTATTAGTGGGTCATTTCTGGGTCATTGTGGGTCAAGATCTAAAAAGCGGCTCAATTTACACTAAATTTTGAATCCAATGGTTTTCGAGCGCGAGAAGACTGTTGGGCTAGGTCACATGTCCGAGAAAATTCGATTAGTGGGTCATTTCTGGGTCATTGTGGGTCAAGATCTAAAAAGCGGCTCAATTTACACTAAATTTTGCATCCAATGGTTTTCGAGCACGAGAAGACTGTTGGGCTAGGTCACATGTTCGAGAAAATTCAATTAGTGGGTCATTTTGGTCATGGGTCATGATATTTGAACTCAAATTTAATTTTGACCGAGCATAGCTCGGTCTTCCCTGCTCGTATATAATAAATGGAAAACATTTCTATTAAAATTCCGCTGTCATTGTTGAATTTCGTAATTAAAATTTTGTGGTTTCATAGGGAAACCAATGTCCATTAAAGGGTTAAAACAGAATCTGAATTTCCGTCTTTTTCGCGAATGCTAGACTGTTCAGTGGTAGAGAGTTTTCTTCCTAACCCAAAGGTTCCGGGTTATATTTTGGTCGACGAAGTTGAAATTTTTAACACTTTCCAACCTAGATAAAAAGTGTTTATGACTTCGGTTTGTCTGCCGTCTGTCGTCTGTTCGTCTGCCGTCTGTCCGTCTGCCATCTGTCCATCTGTCCGTGCTCTAACTCCCGTAAATATGCTTCGATTGTCCTGAAATTTTTGTATGTTATTGTCCTTTACTATAGGATGTTCCCTATTTCTGAAAAAAAAGTGTGTAGTACTTATAGTTTTTTAGAGGGACAATCAAAAGTATTCCGTTACATTACATTCAATGGGAAATAATCGTTTTAAGTTCAATTTAATGACGCTACGTCATTTAAAACATAATGAAATTGATCTATAATTATGAAGTGCATTAAAATATGCTTTTTGTAGAATATGGGTTGCAAAGCATTTATTATTCCTTTAAAGGTCATACAAAAGGATTCTTTTACACATCGTTCGATGGGGAAAAATCGTTTGCAGTGTAACTTAGGGATATTTCACTATTTGAAACACAATGAAAATTATATGCATTATTGAGGTGCACTATAAATTGCTCTCTTGTGTGCATTGAGTTTATTTACAGGGACACACAAAAGATATTGGTTACAGTACATGTGCGATATTTACAGTCTATGTGTGATAAGTGTGTTTTCAACTTTCGTTTGCGTTTTTTGTATAACTACTTTTTATCATAGTACGTGTGTGTTTATAAACTCTGTTGATCATATACAGGGTTACACAAGGGCATTCGTAAGTATTACAGACTATGGGAGTGAATCGCTTAAGGGAGTTTTTAATTGTGTTTACGCATTTACCTGCTGACTAATAGTAGTAGTAGACTAATAATCGTAGACTAATAGAAGTTTGTGGAATATAATTAAATTCATATACAGGGCTAAGCAAAGATAAAGATACATTGTCGTTTACGATTGGTAATTCAAGGTGGTCAGTGGTCAGGGAAAAATGCAGTAAAAAAAATGGCAGTTACCAGTATATTCTTATAAAAAAATTCAAATTGAATATTTGATCGAATATTCAACATAAATTTTGCTATAAGAATATAATGGTGTTTATCACTTTTTTTCACTGTATTTTTCCCAGACCACTAGCCACCCTGTAACTGCTGCGAGAGAGTTTTAAGTTCCCTTTTAGCTTAATATGATGTGTGTACAAAAGCCTTCAGATAATATACAGAACTGTACAAAAGATTTCGAGTGAATTTCCATTGTTTGGGGAAAATTGCTAAATCTGAATATCTATTCTAACTATTCTAACTGAACTAAATTTTATCATACTATATATCCACATCTAATGATCATATACAGGGCTGCACAAAATAATTCGACTACTTTTTTGACACTGGATGGTAATTTCGAAAACTGTATTTTTCAATGTGTTATATGTTTTCTAAACTGTTTACTTACATATCTTCTTTCACCTTGTTTAAAGGTGAAGTTTCGTTACAGTTATCTAGCTGTGTTGGAAAGTGTTTCATAATCTATGCTTTACGCATGATTTTTCGTTCTTGTTTGTATTTATATTTTATTTTCCGATGGATTTAATTAAAAGGACTTTCGTTATTTTTCGTTTATTTTTCTGCCAATTTAAGGATTTAGATTTTTTAGCTAAAATTAAATCATATAATTAAATATTCTTTTCAGATATACAAGCATATATCGTTACAATTGTCTGAAAAGCAGTCCTTTCAATATATTTAATTTGATTTGATAATAGCTTTCTCTTGTTATCATTTTATTATTAAATTTAATAGAGCTGCCATCCATGTTCTTATTGATAAAATGTATTGATAAAATGTTTTGAAAAATGATCATTATATTTCTAAATTAATGATTTGGATTTATTAATTAAAGGATAAAGTCTTTTCAAATGAATGTTAAACGAAACCCTTTGTGCGATCTGCGATCACACATACTTAAATTGTTTAATTTTGATCCTGATCCTGATTCCGTCAATCAGAGCTCGGCGCATACAGTTCCACGCATGATGTAGCAGTTTGATTAAAGTTTTGTCCTAAGCTATTTAAAAAAAAGTGCGTATATCTCTGTGGTATGTCTTTTATCTCCAGTTCTGTGGACTCGGTGATACAAAAGGTTAAGTATATCATTGAATATGTAGTAGACGTTATTACTAATTCATTGGTACCAGTCACATTTTTATATGACGATTTTCAACAGAGTTCATAGTGGGATTCTTGTTTTTCTAGGATCTCTACCATTTTATACAAAGTACAATATATGAGTATTGCTACTCTTACTTAAACATTCTACAGATATAAAATAAAGAAACAGAGAAAGAAAAGATATTGGTATAAATATAAAAAATAATATAAAATGTTTGAAAAATAATCTAAGTATAAAACTGCCCTTTATCTCAATAAAAATGAAAAGATAAAGTACATAAAGCAAAATATTTTCCTTATCTGGAGAATGTAAATTGAAACTTAGACATTTTAATACATTCCTTTCAAAGAAAAAGAAACATGTTTTTAACTAAATATATTTTTAAACAATCATTTTTTATTATTTGTGTACAATATCCTAATATATCTAAACCTAGAGTGTTAAATAAAAATAAATGCGATATCAAAGTTTATATTTTATTACAACCTAATTTTGTAAATAAATAAAAAAGAAAAAATTGAAAAGTGATTTCATGTACGATCATGCGTGTTATTAGTTCTAAGATTCTATTCCCCCGGGAATCATTCAATTGAAAGAGAATTGAAAAGAAAATGATCGAGAGAAATCGGGGTTGCATTTAAGTTACTTCAACGTATCTTTTATAAAGCCTTTCATCAGTTGTATATAGTTTTATTCTGATGAAAGATTTTCCATTAAAGCGGAGGTACTCACTACATTTTATAGACAAGTAGTCTCAAGCCGATAATTGCAAAAAGTGATATTCGCATTATTTAATAATACAAATTTTAAGATAAATTCATTTGAAGATTTCTATTATAAAAAATTGGTGCTATTACTGGACGCATTATGCATGGATTTAAAGGAAATTACCCTCATTTGTAGTTTCATACATAATGACATTTCTCTAAAAAACAACATGCCTTTTATTCATACTTGATAAGATATTCTTTAAAAACAGCGGTTGACCAAGGTACTTTTTAACTCAACTATGGAATATTTCAAAATTTGTTTGTTTTGTTTTGTTTTGTTTTGTTTTTATGGAAAGACACTTTTTAAAGTATAACGTTACTTACAGTGTAAAATTATCAACGAGATTTCTCAATAATTCATTCATTCGTAAATTCTTCATTTATCACAAACTTGTTGCCAGTAAAAATCCAACTGTCTTCTTTAAATTGACAGTGGCGGCAATTTAACTCATTCTTTTAATTCAAGCAAAATGCAGCACTATCTAATTAGTAATTCTCGCTCTATTCAGAGACCAATTTTTTTGTGATATAATAAAGCATTATTGTACGAAAATATTGTTACACAACATTTTTAAATTATCACTCTAAAGTAGCAACACTGACAATAAACCTGTGATAATATATTTGTTTCTTTAAGGTGCCATCCCCTTTTCACAAGATACAGCAGAAGATAATCTGGTTATGATGTCATACACTCACGCACAGTTTTTCTTTTTTTTAATGGGTTAAAAAGAAAAAAAAGTCGCCAAATTTAGGGATTTTTTCCCTTTAATTTCAACCTAGGTATTGTATTAAGTTATTTGTTTTGGCGTGGGCATGAAAATCGCGCCAATCAAAAAGTCGCCAAACATCGGTGCGTGAGTGTAACACATCTGTTCCTATTATCGTTATATTTAGAAATTATATTTGAAAATTTGACTATTTTTATCGCATTACTTTTCATGAAACAAGTTTTTAACAAATTAATCTAATCCTATCTAAAATTGTAACCCTTCTTTGCATGAGTTTTTCTTTTACAATTGTGTTTTTTTATACATATATTAAATATTAGACATCATAAATTTTAAGATAGATTTTTAACTTTGTTCAGCAACATAGCTCACGGGAAATTTATTGGATTAATATTTCTATATAAATATAGTGGTGGCGAAGAAGTTGATTCATTTATTAAAAGTTAAATAAACAGTGATGGAAATTTACATCACTATGCAATTAAGGGTTAATGCATAATATTCAAACATGCAACCAAAAAGAAACATTTTAATCGTTTTTAAACACGTTAATCGAAAAATAATTAGAATACCAATGTTTGTTACTTTTGTATAACGTAATCAATAAAACTGAAAAGTGAGTTCATGATGTTTAATCATACGTGTTATAAGTAATAGATTGTGTTTCTCGATGAATTCTGGAATTGAATGGGTATTGCAAAAAAAAACAAAAAGGTCGACAGGATTTGGAAATGCATCGCAGTTACTTAATCACATTTTTATACTTTCATCATTGTTATCACATTTTCATCCTGTCATCAGTTGTGTATCATTTTTTCTAATTAAATCTTCTCATTTGAATTACCGTGATATAAAGTTGATCATAGTTATTTTTGAGTAGATACTTTTTAAAGACAGCAGTAAAATAATGTAGCAATTAACTCGATTTTAGGATATTTTAAAATATACGTTAATTGTTTTAAAAGGAAAGAAAACGTTTTAAATAAGAAAGACTAGGGTTGTGTGACCCCCTTTATACTAAAATGCTCGTACATTTTATTTTATATACAACAACATCTGAACATGCCACATAAAAATAGCTTATTATATACAGAGGTGATAAGAGGTTCCCACTAATCTTCCGTAATATTTGGTTTAAACTAACCCAGTTTAACAACGCTTCAAACCAGAAAAATTATTGGATGAATGTTTATTTATTTAATTTCACGTTTCTACATGGAATTTATTTAATTTAATTTCTTAAAAGATTTTCTGGTGCGAAACGTGTTAAACCTGGGTCAAATTAACCCACATATCCCGAAATATTATGAGAGTTTGGCACCTCTGTATATATCCTATCTTATAATAGTGTCAAACTTTTGAAATGACACTAAATGATTTAAAAAACATGTTCCACAAAACACTGTAAACTGGGCCAATCCTCTCCACTTCAAAGTGGTTTGGCCCACTGGAAGAATGATTTGATACACTAAATGAAATAATATATATTCTAATATATATTCTAACTCTAGTATAATCTAACCTGAAGTTTTATTTAATGGCAAGTAACTTATATCTGTATGGCATTTATTAAAATTATTTTATTAAAAACAATTTTTTGTACGAAGTTTATTTATTTGATTTGTACACTACGTAAATTTAAGAATTCTCAGTATAAAGGCAGAATAAAAAGCAAAATATACTTCTTAATAACATCACTAGGCTTTTCTAAAAAACTTTCTTTTTCTGGCGAAAATAAGACGTGCTACCACTTAGAAAACAGGAACATGTTAAAGAACAGTGCTACCAGTGAACTATTTTTTTTAAAAATTCAGATTACTTATTGGAACCACTTTTTAAAATGGTGTAATTCTTCTTGCTTTCGCCTTATTTAAGCTGGCATTAAATAAGGCAAATTTTACTTTGGCTAAAAACTGGTGGCAATCAAGAAACCGGAATAAAATCAAAGTAGCAAACTAGCAATACTGTTAAAGAAAACAGTCAATTGGAAAGAATAAAGCATTAGTCAATCACACAAGATAATTACTCAATCAGAAGAGCACTGAACAGAAGGAGAATTGAGGTGGTTGAGGCAAGAGAGTGCTAAGCCACATTTGTAAGCTTCTGTGATATATCAATTTTAACGTTAGATCCAATACTGAAATCATAATATATAACATAACGCTTTTTTGCGAATTTCGTAGTAACATTTGAGATATTTTGAATAACAATATGTTAATATTATTATAATATACATTTTCTCATCTGGTAAAAAGTTCTAGAAACATCTGAGGCAAAAAAGAAACCTGGGACATATGCTGCCACCGAGTCACATTAGAAAAAAATAATATCTAGGATATTATAATTACAATATTAAGCAACAGATTACAGTGTCAGATTTATTTCACCAAAAATGTGGCTTGTCAGTTTATTGCTCCGACCCCTTTTAATTATGAAGAAAAACCAAGCGAGAAAAGTTAAAGGAAGTTACAAACAAATATATAAAATATATGTATATAATAATCAAAAAATAAAAAATAAAGCAAATATATAGATTAAAAATTAAAACAAAAGATGTATTGATAATAATATGTTAATAACTCGCATTCACAAATTTACAAATCAAATAATATTTTTATAAACAGGGAAGTCAAATGTCATTTTCAAATCAGCTCTTTTAATCCCACAACTGGTGACTGAATATGGCAGCTAAGACTCTCATAAGAAATTAACGCAATATCTTTAGCACAAGCTGTGATATATACATATTATTCCTAAAATATCGATATATAATATATATGTAACTGTATTTTGAATAAATTGTTACGAATGGCAAAACAATTTTGTTTGAATTTATACTTCACATCATTTATTAATATTTATTTTTGCACTATCGATTTCAATTAAAATATTGCATTATGATCTTTATGTAATATATATATATATATATATATATATATATATATATATATATATATAATAATATTATTATTATTTCTGTTTTAATAAAACCCATTTTTTAAAATGTGCTCAATTACACTGCATCAAAAACAGGAGAATTTACCCGCGTCAAACATCCCTAAGCACAGTGAGTCAACTATCCCGCAACAGCTATTATCAAAAGAAAAGGTATAAAAAAGGGGGAACAGAAATGCCAAATTCTAATTTTCTCTCGTATGTATTAGATCATTAAGTAAGATATAACGCTAAATTAAAAAAAATATATATTTTAATAACCCCTCTGGTCTTTAATCTTAAAAATCCCCTCGTATCTATTTAGATCCATACACTACACATGTTTCAACATCTTTGCTCAAAACTATTTCGTAAAATTTCCCCTACCTTTGGGTATAGGCTCCCACTTCATTGAGTCAAAATAGGCAATCAATCATACTTATACCACTAATTTTAAAAAGTTTTTTCTACTATTTTATTAATGTGCTTAGTTATACAAAAACAACATTTTTAAAAGGGGGAATGAAAAATTTCAAGATTTCTCCTCGTCGTCCCCATTAACCCGGCGCTTGAGGCTTCGGGATCGGGACTTTTACTCTTTTGGGAAATAAAATATCGCACACTAAAATTTTAAATTAATTGGGCTTTTCGATTCAACATAGGAAAAAATACATTAATGAATCATAGGTTTCTTTTATTTAAGAATAATAAGGCGCTTTCCTTTTCAAGGGTAAAATAAAATATTATTAAAATGAATAGTCAGTTAACAAAATGTTGAAATGTTTGATTGACACCAGGATTTATGAAACAAATTATTAGAAAATAAGTAGAAGCGTTTCTTAATGTTAACAATAAAAGCAAAAATTTTCTCCAAAATTCTGGTGCCATTGTGGAATTTGGGACTTACAATTACATGCTATGATATACCACCGCCTTTCAATGAGAACGATGTTGAGATTAAATAAAACAAAGATTTTTTGATTCGGAAATATTGGTGATATTTTTTTTTGAGGTAAACGAGTTTAGACAATATTGTGTTAAAACGTAATTAATAAAATTGAAAAGTATTTCCTGATATTCAATCATGCATGTTATTAGCTCTAAGGTTCTGTTCTCAAGTAATTTATGTAACTGAAAAGAAGGTGAAATTAAGAATTGAGAGAAATCAAGGATGCACTTTGGAACTTCATCGTATCCTTTACTTAATGGCACAGTTCGTTGGCCCATCGGTGGTAGTTTCTGTAAACCGTTGGAAATGGTAGTGTTGCCAAATGATTGGTAAATGGTAGTTGCAGAGATCTCTCTAATTTGGAGAGTATTTAAACAGGATTTTGTGTCATGAACGGTTGGACAACTGTTGGGCTTTTGTTTCCAAATGGTTCGTTGGCTAATTGTACAACAAGGCGGACATTTCGTACTGTGGGCCAAAGTGGAACAATAATTTTCCATCAATTAACTAACGTTGACCAAACCATTTTATGGTACTTGGGTTATCTTAGGTGCCAACTTTTACGCTTATTTGTTACTACTATTTTCTAAGTAATTTTTGTCGTATGTAATAGTGAATTGGCGAATGAAACCATGAAAAAATAATATTAAAATGCATTGGGCTGTTCGTAAAGTTTTTTTCGGTTGGGAATGTTGATTCGTACCGGAGAATTCCATCATTTAATTATTATACATTAATTTCGATAGCTAATGTCTAATAATTGAAGGGCAGAATTTTTGGGTAGGAGTTGGTATTCCCAAACGGAAGGAAGTTTCCGAGCAACCCAATAGTAGTAGGAGAAAAAACGTAAAATTTTGCATCTATGCTTTTCATATGCTTTTATCAGTTATGAATCTGTTTTACTAATGGAAGTTTCTCATTAAAATAAAGTTACTCCGAGATAAAGTGGAATGTTCATGGTTCGATATAATTATTTATCTCATGAAAAGCATAATGCAGGGCTCCGAAATGGTCCGCGTTCTTAACTCCTTGGGGACGAGCGACACGTATATGTGACGCATAAGATGCTCAGAATCCTCGATTATTCCCACCATTTAGTTTTTATTGTAAGCTTTGCCTTATTTAATCATAATATTTCTGCAATTCAATTAGGCGAAAATTTCTGTTTTGAAAAACCAGTGGTAAAAGATTAAAATTTCTGTAAAGGACGCTCGTCGCGAAGGGGTTAATATCAATATATTCTAAGAATTTTTTTTTGGTACGTTTGTACAACATTTGCCATAGAAATAAACTTCAGGATAAGTTTCTGCGAAATTTGAAAGAAAAATCTAAAAATAATATTTCCTTACAAAATACTGGTATTCAAAAAGGGACCATTTGGGAGTTTTTTTATTAATACCTTCTTTATACCAGATTTGATATTATTATAAAAATAGTTGTCACTGAACGCATATTTTAACTCGATGTTAGGCTATTTCGAAATGCTTGTTTTTAAAAGAAGCTGATACCTATTCAAAAATCGATAATTTCCAAACGCAAATAATATAATTTTTAATGATTTTTTTTTTGTAAATAGCCTTATTACTAGAAACTAATTTAAGATAAACTTAATCAAGTGAAACAACGTTTATCACAAATTTGTTGCAAGTACATATCTAATTATCTTGTTTAACAGACCTGTGATAATTGTGATGTGATTACTTATAAAAGAGATAATCCTCATATGTTTTTTGGGTAGTTAATTAGGGTTCGTTCGCTCGTACATTATACTCGTACAGATATACAGCAGTAATTTACAATTCATCGACTTTTTTTTATCTGAGAAATTTTTTACTAAAGATAACTCTTCGAATGTAATAATGTGTACCTCCTACTTAAAATTTTGGAGCCTGTTAATATTTCATTTTAAAAAATTTCCTGATATTTTAGGCAATTATCTGTAAAACACGAGAAAATATTTAACATGTTAAGGTATAGGTGTAGAACCTGCGGCGCTTGAGTGCCAGAGCTACCACTATTAACGAATAGTAATAGCGAATTACCTTATTTAAAGACAAAGATTCGATAATTAAATGAAATTGGAAATTACTATTCTGAAATTGTGATCACAACCTGTCCGCAGGAAAAAGATAAGGACAGATCTCTGCTAAAAAAAAAATGTTTGCAATACCAAAGTTTGTTATTTAATTACATCATCTAAATTAATAAAACAAAGAAATTGTGAGTCTATATGTGTGTCTTTTAACGCTCTCATGCTTGGTGGTTAAGACTAGCGATACAACATTAGACACGGAGTTACTCCAAGGTGTACCCGAGAACATTTGAAAAAGAATTTTTCAAATTTCAATTTAAATTATTTAAAAAACTTTTACTGGATTTTTTTCACTAGGTATTTTCTTTCATCATTCGTATCTTTCTAACAAAGAATAGAACTAAAAATGCGCTTTCTGATAAAGTTTATCTCAAAGTTTTGACATGATTTACGGATTTATGGAATTTAATTATAAAAAAACAACACTTTCAATTAAAAAATATATATACCTGTCATTTTTTCCTTTTAATTTTAATAAATGTTAAACTATAAAAGATTATTTTGTTTCTCCATTTTGTTTCTTTGCACAACACTGAAAAAGCAAAAATTATACTTTTCTTTTAATTTTGTGAAAATACAGGCACTGAAAAACCACTTTAAAATTTTACTGCTTGATGTATGCATGAAAATAAAGAAAAATACCTTCGTCATGGGAGACTTTAATCTTATTCTAGGCTTAAAATAAAAATGAAAAATACATCTTTTTTAACCAAGTGATGTAAGTTGTTTCATTTTTATCAGTGAAATTTCTACTACACTGTTACATATGTCATTCATCGATGGAAGCGTTGCAGCTTTTTAAAATTAGGGTTGGTGAGTAATTTTTTTTTCTTCGTGCGGAAAACGGGTTTTTAACCCTTCTTTGCATTGTGATGGAAATTTGTATCTATGTTTATTTAACTTTTAATAAATAAATCAACTTCTTCCCCACCACTATATTGATATAGAAATATTAATCTAGTAAATTTCCCGCGAACTATGTTGCTGAACAAAGTTTAAAATCTATCTTAAAATTTCTGGTGTCCAATAGTTAATATATGTATAAAAAAACAATTGTAAAAGAAAAGCTCATGCAAAGAAGGGTTAATGTTATTAGTCAATAAAATTTGAAACTGATTTCATGATGTTCAATAATTCGTATTATAAGTTCTCGGATTCGGGACACACTGCAATTGAAAACGTAAAGTTCGAGAGATACAGTCACTTAATCACATCATGTACAAATGAGGACGTGAGTTTCAAAACTCGCCCTTTGGAAAAGTATAAGCAGGGGCAGATTACCACAAGGGTAAAATTCCGCCAGAAATTTTGTATTAAAATTTTGGCCTCATTTAAACGCAGAATTTTTTTCCTTAAATAAGATGAAACATTCTCTTATAAAACACTGCCGAAATTTTGCACTTGCGGTAGAAAAGTGAGGTTGAAACGTAAATTTCGCAATTCGCACTTTTTCTGCTACCTTCTTTGAAAAGATCAAAAGCGGAATTGTACTGTATTCACAGAAACAAAGGCATTTCTTGTTATTTCCATCACTGTCTACCTTGTATTCTCACGTGGATTTTTATTTTTTTTTTCCATAAATAAAGTTCGTCAATCTGAAGCAAAAATATTCACATGTTCTATTAACTAAATTGTATATTTTTATCATAAACATATCATTCCAACTTAAAAAATGTAACCTGTCAAAGAAAGTTGACTTATTGACTTCAAAACTGAATTCATTGATCCAATTGTAAGTGTGTAAAGGTAAAATTTATATAAAATCTATAATTTAAGAGTTATATTATATAACATTAATACAAAATTAGTTTCGAAGGGAATAAAGAATGTTTCCTATCGCTAGATACAAACAAATATTAATCGGGGTAAATATATTTATCAAATGCAATAGAAATAAATGCAATAAAATAAATATATAATAAGGATGATTAGTATGAAACAATGGTAGGAATAAGTTTGGCTTCTTTTTTATGCAGAAATGCCAGATTTCACACCGGAAATTCCAAAAGAAGAAATTTATTTTAGGTAATCGCATAATGTCTGTCATTATATAAAGCAGCATTTTCTGTTTGGAAATTCTGGTACAAATAGAAAGGATGCGCTAAACGTGCTCTAAATAGCAATTTAGCGCACGTTTCTTTTGGAAGTGCTACCGTAATTAAAGAAAGCAAACTGCCAAAACGAAAGTATTTACCATAATTTCCGGCGTATAATCCGCAGATCAAACAATCATGTTTCGAACAAGAAATTCTATTTTATAAAATGTAACTTACTGGATCGCTGTAAATATTTGACTTTAATTAATTAATAAAATTTCTGGGTTGAAACTGAATTGTTTGATCCGCGGATTACACACTGGAAATTACGGTAGAAAGAGGTTATGATGAATAGCACACAGAAACAAGAAAATTTTTTATTAAATTTATTTTCTGGATTCAAGTAGGATTTTGACTTGGAAAGAACCAAAAGTTTCGCTTATTTGCTTATTTTGTCTGTAGCACGGTTCGTTATACCTATGGGGGATTTGAATACCACTATTTTTCTAAAAGAAATACTTGTTTTTTTTAATGAAGAAATTCTGAGTTTAAATATGGTTACCTTTACTTTTAGATAAAATAGGTATTAAAATCTTCTAAGGTATAGGAACCGTGTGTATGTTTATTCTATACATAAACGCAGATAGAAACGTGAAAAAATTACTAAAAACATACACTTTTCTGAAACATGTGAAAAATGTATAAATTCCTGCATATTATGACTTCTATTTTGTCTACTTATTATCTTGCCTTTACAAAAGTTGGAAATGGCTAAATGAAATTTCAGTCAATAAATAATTCTGGAATATGTCAAATTTTAACACTACTGCACGTATTGCACATTCTTGGGGAAGCTAAATATATCCCAGGTAGCACATAAAGTTGTTAAAGCGTTGAAAATAAGTCGGAACTGTAAAATCTATAGATTAGTTCTATTAAATATTGTTAGTCATCATGAGCATACTTCTCCGACAAGAAATGACTTTAAAATAATGCTAAACGCACCACACACAGAGAAATAACTCTCTTACCTTTAAAAAATATCATATCATGAAAGATGTACTGAAAAAACGGCAACTGCGAACTTGTAGAGAGCTAAGTCACTTCAGTATATCTAGTACGGATAACTCTAAGACTACAAGAGCTGTCATAATACTGCAAAGTATTCAAAGTAAATGTAAAAGCACGCTCTATACGAAATATCAAATTCATAGGGGCTGATATACTGTAGCAACCCCAGAATTACCACATCGGTTCCCCTATTTTACGCCGGGACCTAAACAGTGAAAATACGAACGTCCAACAAGCATCCATTGGAAATGGGGAAGGTCCGCCTTTAAAGGCATGTACTTGGCCAGGATCTCCTTGGATGCGGACACTAGTGACCCTTAACACATCATACATTAATTTCTGTATATATTTCAGCTCTATTGTGTTTTAAGATGCATTTTAGATATATGTTCGACATACCGTCCCCTTGTTACCATAAAATCCTTCTATTCATTTTGTATTAGCATTAACGTCCTATAGGAAACACATAAAAATATGAAACACATAGTTATTATAAATCCAATTTTACAAAATAATTGTATTCTGTAGCGCTCGTCCTAAGCATTAATATGATATAAATTATGAGTCAGTAAGTAAATTCATTTTTCCATAATTAGTCCTTGAATATCACTTTTCGTTAGTCTTGCGCAAAACGAAAATTAAGTGCTAGGCAGGAAAGATTCAATGTGGCTTTTTTCTCCAGCAAAAAAGTGTTCAGGAATTATAAAGCATTTTTTTCTTGTCCGAAGAATTTTTTAATTTTAATTACAGGGTAAGTTGACACAGAAAAGCAATATTTTAGCTCAACTACCCTGTTTTTGTAGTTAAATTACACAGAATCTAAAAATTGTGAATAATTTGTTTTAAGTAATTGCTTTTCGCGAAAGCGGTAAACATATCTACCCTATATATAAAATCCTAATGAAACAACTTTATGAAACGATTTTATGAAAAGATTTATTAAACGAAAAAAACCAATGCTTAAACGAATATTAGTCAATTGCGAGATTTGTAGAACGTTGACAGTAGCATAATTTTAGTATGTTTTTACACTCACCTACAGACTGATTTTCCTAGAAGGGGTGTCCATCGCATTTATATTTATTTATACAGGGCCGCACGAATATATAAAACGAATATACGTTAAATGTTGTATTTTTAGAACGCTGACGTTAATGAAATTTTTATTACGTTGCGCATCGTAGCATTTATAGTTATTTTACAGGGCCGCAGAAAAGAATAGGACTATATGAAATGAATATGTGTTAAATGTGGGATTTCTTGTACACTGAAATTTTAGTATGTTCTTACAGTAACATACAGCATATTTTTTCTCGAAGAAAGCGTATATAGCATTATATATCCACAAAAGAATACGATTATATGTTAAATGCGGGTTTTGGAGAATGCTAACGGTAAGGAAATTTTACTATGTTGTTGTCACCTACAGCATGTTTTTACTTGAAGAGGGTGTATATACCATTTATAGCTATTTTACAGAACCGCACAGAAGAATATGAATAAGGTAAAGCTAGGATAGTCTACGCACAATTCAAAAAATAACAATAAAAAATCTAAATATTAATTTTTTGCTAAATTATCCATGAATAATATTTACTTCATTTGTTTTTTATGCATTTTCATTGCTATTTTGTTGTTATGTTGTAATTTAATAGAACAATTGTAATAAAACCAAGAAAGTTATTTTGCGCAATCTGTCCGTACAGGGTTGGTGTGATTGCGCACATGGGTAGGAGAGATTGTTACAAATAATAACTACAATTAAATTGTTAACAATAATAATTAAACTTAAATGACATTGTTGCAAGGTTTTTGTAAACAAATATTATTGTATTAGGAGTGAATATTTCAACCTAATGATTAACCCCTTAATCGTCGTGCCCGAGACATTAACGGGCAGTGTAGGCTACGCCTGTTTTATTCAGATTGTTTCATTCCCACCAGTTTTTTAAAATAGTATAATTGGCTTTATTCTCGCATTATTTTATCTGCCTATTAAATAAACCGAATATTTCTACTTAAAAAAACTGGTGGTAATCAAGCAATCTGAATTATTAAAAAGTAGCTTACACTTAAAGAGCGCGACGATTAAGGGGTTAAAGAATCAGAAAAAAGAAATAATTTTAAAAACGATTAAAAAAATTTAATTAAAGGAAAAAAAATAAAGAATCAGAAAGAGCAAGTCCAGATAAGATTACAAAATATCATTAAGTTACTTGATAACACACTTAACTTAAAATTAGTCCATTTTAATTTTTAATTTCTTTTTATGCAAATTTACCAATAAGCCGCGCAATCTCTCCTAGCATAGAAACTAATGGGAACGATGCGTCATCTCTCCTAAGTAGCAGATGCGCAAACTCTCCAATTTCGGTAGGAGAGATTGCGCGGCCTTTTATTTAAACATGGCCGCTACTAAAACGAACCGTTGATGTTTACATTGTTAGTCTAGATTAGTAGCTTATGATAATTCGTTTAAGTTTTAAATATTTTGTACTACTGACATTGTATAGAAATTCTGACGAAGAGCTATGAAAATTCAAGCACTTACTTTGGGAAAATAAAACAAAAAGCAATAATTTATCCTAGATGCTTGAAACAATCAACGTGCACATTCAAGTAGACACTCCACTACTGATGTTGTACAACTACCTGGAGTCGCTGCGCGCTCACTCTACTCTTCCACCCGAACCTCTATGTGCGCAATCTCTCGGACAGCGCCATCTCTCCTGGTTTTACCTTATATGAAATATGATAAGTGCGCGGTTTGTTGAACGCAGACTTTAATGTTTTTTTAGTATGTTGTTACAATCATACAGACAGGCTTCACATAGCACACAGACAGTTAGCAGACAGACAGGTTAACAGTAGATAGTAAATATACAGACATACAGCATACAAAGAGCCGATAGAGTGTAGACAGATAGCAGAAGCAGGCAGACAGATAGAAGATAGGCAACAGACAGTCAGCAGACAGCTAGCAACAGTTAGCAGAGAGATATACAGAAGATAACAAACAGACAGAAAGCAAGTAGTAAACATATAGATAGCAGATAGCATAGCAGACAGACAGCATACAGACAGCCAACATAATGTATACAGACAGCAAATAGCATACAGCAAGCAAGCAGACAGATATCAAACTGACAGAGAGCAGATAGCGTAAAGACAGACAGCAGATAGGTATACCACAGATACACATACAACATATAGCACACATGCAGACAGCAGACGACAGACAGACAGACAACAGACAGACACGCAGCAGACAGAAAGACAGCATACAGACAGCCGACAGAGTATATAGCTGACAAACTGACATCTGACAGATAGACAGCAAACAGCAAACAGACATACAACAGATAGATAGAATGAAGATGCATACAACAGACAGAGAGAAGACAGACAGACAGCCGATAGCATAAATCATTCAGACAGAAGAGATACAGCAGACAAAAGGCTGACAAAGTGTTGAGAAACAAAGCGTAGATAGCAGACAGAATATATCACAGAGACACACATCAGACAGACAGGCAGACAGCTGAGAGTGTGATGACTGACAGGCAGAAAATATCAGAATGACAAGCAACATATAGCAGTAGACAGCAGATAGACAGGAAACAGACAGAAAACACGGTGCGCTAGCAGTCAGAGAGTAGACAGAAGACAAGCAGACAGTCAGCAGATAACTTATAGCAGACAGACATACAGTAAATAGAAAACAGCAGTCACACATCAGACAAAACATCAGACAAAAGGGTGACAAAGTATTGACAAACAAAATGTAGATAACATACAGTAGATAACAAGCAGATACACATTAGGCAGACATACGCAAGACAGACATACAACAAACAGACAGACAGCCGACAGCCGACAGTGTGTACACCGACTGGCAGCAGATATCAACAGACAGGAAACAGGGATAGAGCAGGGAGAGCTAGCAGACAGAGAAAATACAGACAACTAGCACAAAGACAGACAGTAGACAGATAATCGACAGAGTGTAGCCAGACAGCAGATAGCAGACATACATACAGCATACATACAGACAACACAGACAAACAGCACAAACAGCGCGTAGGGAGAGCAGGCACACAGACAGCAAACAGACGGCAGACAAACAGACAGAAAACATACATACATCAGATAACTATACAACAGACATACATACAGTATATAGACAAACATACATACAAAAGACAGACAGCATACAAACAATCGATAGAGTGTATAGCAAATAGCAGATAACAGATTGACAGGCATCTGACAGATAGAGAACTAGCAGCAGACACACATACAGAAGCCAGATAGCAGACATACGGACAGCAGATAACATACAGCAGACATCAGAAAAAGCAGCAGGCAATGTGTAGACAAGGTGTAGATAGCACAAAGCAGACAACATATTAATGGGTATCAGACATATAGGAAGCAAACAGCATACAGACATACACCACACAGAGACCAGAAAAATAGAAAGACAGCAGACAACAGACAACAGACAACAGACGAACAGAATACAGACAGCATAATAACAGCAGAGAAAATGTAGACAGCAGACATACATGCAGGAGATCTCAGACAGGGATACAGCAGATAGCAGGCAGACAGACAGTCAAACAGACGACAATGTGTAGACATACAGACAGCATATGATTCAGACAGCAATCTGTTAGAAGACAGACGGGAAACAGACACAGAGCAGCAAGAGCTAGCAGACAAACAGGCAGCTGAGAGATATTCGACAGAGTGTAGACAGACAGTAGATAACAGACAGGCATACAGCATACAGACAGACGGGAAACAGACAGAGAGCAGCAAGACCTAGCAGACAAACAGGCAGCAGAGAGATATTCGACAGCGTGTAGACAGACAGTAGATAACAGACAGGCATACAGCATACAGACAGTCATCAGATAACAGACTGGCATACAGCATACAGACATACAGCAGACACACAGGAGACATACAGCAGACAGACAAACAGCAGAGATAACAGATAGACAGACAGCAAACGGACAGCGGACCAGAGAAACAGCAAATATACATAAGTCAAAGAGACAGCATATAACGGGCAGTAGACAGAGAGACAGTAGACAGTCAGGAAACAGACAGAAGATAGACAGAAGCCAGACAGAAGATAGTCAGATAGCACACAAAGAGCCGACAGTCAAAAAAGAAACAAAGTGCAACGAATGTTACCGATCCACAAAATTACATGAAAAAAGACTTACGAAGGAAGCAGCTACAAAAATAAGCAAACAGCTGAAGATAGGATGCTTCCATAAAAAGTGTAATAAAAAAACTGAAGTAAAGTAAACGAAGGAAAGTGAGGATGAATGCACTGAATGTCGGGAACTGTACCAGGATACAGCTTCGATCATTGACTGAATTCAATGTATTACTTGTGTAGGTGGTTGCAAGAAAACCGCACCATTTACAACAATGAGTGCATCGATTGTGGACGACGACAACTTCGGTCAGCAAACAAGAAAACATTGAAACTGTGCGAATGAAAACGATATAATTTTAAGTTAAACGTGTTACTATGTAACTCAAGGTATGTTATTTTGTCATATTTTCTAGGCTTGCTTTTCTTTAAATTTTTTCTTTAATTAAAATTCTTTAATTCTTTCCTTTTTCTGATTCATTAAACATTAGGTTGAAATAGTCACTCCTAATACAATAATATCTGTTCATAAAAACCTTACAACAATGTCATATAAGTTTAATTATTGTTGTTAACAATTTAATTGTAGTTATTATTAATAACTTTCTTTCCTATCCATGTGCGCAATCACACCAACCCTGTAAGGACAGATTGCGAAAAATAGCTTTCTTGCTTTTATTACAACTGTTCTATTAAATTACCGCTTAACAACAAAATAGCAATGGAATTGCATAAAAAACAAATGAAGTCAAAATTATTCATGGATAGTTTAGCAAAAAATTTATATTTAGAATATTTATTATTATTCTATTGAATTGTGCGCATACTCTGCTAGCTTTACCTTATAACAGGACATTACATACAGTTAGCAGTTAATAAAAACGTGGAAGAAAAGTAAAAGATATAGAAAAATATTATTTTTACTATCACAGTCCTTTATTTATTTTAAAGTGCTATATTATATGTAAAATTAAACACTGTCTAGTAATGAAGAGTGGAACAAATATTTAAAATATGTTTTACATTTTTTTTCATAACGTCTACTAAAAAATAAATATTTAAAACAAAATAACAAATTTAAATAACTATCTTTAAAGATATTTTTAAAAGATTATTTTTTGTATATGCTGGTAAAAAAAATGAAAAAGCAGTATTAATTAATAAAAGTAAATCTGTCAGTTTTTCTATGGAAACAAAGAGTACCTATAATAATGAAAAATGTTTTTGCAAAATTACTTTAAAAAGAAGAAGAATTTTCTTTTTGCGATTAGCAACATAGAAAAAAAGGAACTAAACTTACATATACTATAAATTAGGAGGGGGGAGGTAATGCAAAATTTATCAATATTCTACTTAATTTTGAAGCGTGATATATTATGTAAGAAATTCCTTCCATTAGTACGTGGGACAAATGTTTAAAACATATGTTTAATACTATTTATTTCATAATAATTACTAAGAAAGAAATTAATATTCTTTAAAAATATTTTCTTTCATGGTTACTGAAAAATTAATATTGGAAAACATATTAATAAAAATAAATGAATGAGCTTTTTAAGGAAAGAAAAAATTGTCAAAGACGTCTTTGCAAAAATTCTTTAAAAAATGGAAACTTAGCGTATTTATAATAATCAACATACAAAATATCACTGGAAAAGGTAATTTTATGTTAATAAGTTAACATTTTCTGTTTTTTTTCTCTACTTTTAAACGGTTTTAAAATAATTAAAGTAACATTGAAAAATAGTAAAACAAACAAGGCAGTATTGCAGACTTAATTCCTAGTTTTAAAGGTTTTTTACGGTATTAAAATACCATTGAAAGAAAGTAAAACTAACAAGACAGTATTGCAACTTGAACAATGTTTTCAAGACTTTTTTACTGCATTAAAAATGTAGCAAAATTTGCAGTTGTACAAATGTAAAATTGTATCAAACAGGCGTATTTTCGAATTTATTACGTGACGGAAAAACGTTTTTTTCAACGAAATGCATTGTCGTTTTCACAACGGTTTAAAAACGAAACTGTGCTAATGTGGCTAAAAGAAGGGTTATGTATGGTACTTAATATTGTGCATCGCTATTTCCCACTAATCATCTTTGGCATATTTAATCACAGAATTTCCACAATATCTATGTAATTTCTGCAATTAAAAAAGGAAAGATTTCTATAGGGAAAGGATCTTGCTTAAAAGTAAGTGTCGCATCAACCGTGATAAGAAATAAAAAAAAGAAAGAAAAAGCATGCGTCTAGCATGCTTTCTTGCACAATACGGGAATACTTTAATAAAACTTCGCCGTTGAATAAGGTAAAGATTATACCTAAATAAACATTTTAGAAAACACATAACACATTTAAAAATCATATTTCAGCAATTGCCGCCCATAGCCGGAAAGGAACTCCTAATCTTTTGTTCACCTCTGTATATGATTTGTAGATTTGTATATATTCTATACAGTATATTAAAATTTCATATATTAAGAAAATGCATAACACAGTTGAAAATTTACCTTCAGCAATTTCTACCAGTACACTAAAACGTATTTGGATTCCTTTATACAGCCAATTATAATATTACTTAAAATTTTTTATACATGCTACATATTAATTCAGGCTAAAACACACTTAAAACCACTCAAATCACACTTCCAGAAATTATCATCTATAGGCGGTCATGTATCCAGTTCTTTGGAATATCCTATATATGATTTTATTTATATTCTGAAAACATCTCCTACTATACTAAATATAGTTGAGCTTGAAAACGCAGAACTCAAATAAAATAGAACTCCTTTAAGCTATTCACACTCATTCTCAGTAATGCTTACGAATACTTTTGTATAACCGTGAATTTGGTCTATAGAATATATACATACCACGTAGTATGCAACAATTTAGTTAAATTTAAAAGCGCATACCATAAGTGAAATTGCAACTTTATTATTCAGCAAACGGACTTTCAGAAATATTTTATGTGTCCCTTTAAATAAACGATAAATGCGACGGACATCATATTCTACTGCAAGCATCTTGTAATAAACCTCTGTAATGTGTATCAATTTTATCATGTTTTAAATAGTGCAACATAATTAAAAGACGTTTCAAACAGTTTTACTCCGCAGACCATTATAGAATCGAATTTGTTTGTGTGACCCTGTAAATGAATGATAAATGCTTTGCACCACGTAATCTACAGAAAAAATGTTGCCTGAATAATGCCACCTGCGTAATTCATATCTATTTCTTAATATTTTTAACATAGAAACATCAATAACCCTCTTAGTTACAAGTTTTAAGTTTTGATGAGCATTCTCATTTTTGTATGATTTGAACCAGAAATTTAATTGTTTTAAATGGAATTTCAATCTACGAGTTGTCGATTTGATATTTTTGATTAAGTTTATTTTTTTATTTTTTTCTTGTTTCAAACACGAAAGACGTTAAAACGAAAAATAATGGAATGAAAAATGACCGCAATGGTACTGGACTTTTAAAATATGCCGCAAAAATTTGTCTTCATAGAGCATAATATGACGGACAATTTTGAGTTCCCTTGTACACGTATTGTAAATGTTTTCCATATGATATCCTATAGTAACCATTTTCTAGTGAACCTCAATAATTTATGTAAATTTTATTATATTTAAAATAGCATAACACCAACAAAATACACAGCAGATGATTTTCCCCACAAGTCATAATGTAACGGAATACTTTTCACTTCCCTGTAAATGAACTAGAACTAGAATTTTGACGGACAATTTTGAGTTTCCCTGTACACGTATTGTAAGTATTTTCCATATGATATTCTATAGAAACCATTTTCTAGTGAACCTCAATAATATATGTAAATTTTATTATATTTAACCCTATCACTATGTCTTATCGAAACATGCCCTGCGGTTGCCCAGGACAAATATGCTGTCTATTTTTCAAAAAAAAAAGTGCCATTTATATTTGTACAGTTTAATTTTTACCGTGTGTTACAAACATTATGATATGAGATGTCACAGGCTAACACTACTCAGTGAGTGATAGATTTTTTGTCTACTTGTTGAAAGTGCTTGAGGTCCGCGTGGACCCTAGGACATAGTGATAGGTTTAAAATAGCATAACACCATCAAAATACACCGCAGATGATTTTCCCCACAGATAATAATGTAACGGAATACTTTTGACACCCCTGTAAATGAACTAGAAATGTTACACACTTCATTTTCAATACCGAACATGTCATAGTAAAATCCGATAACGTATATCAATTACATGGCAACCCGAGTATTTTTCGTGAGTTGGAGCACGGACAGGGAGACCGACGGCCGGACAGACAAACCCAATACATAAACACTTTTCAACTATGTTGTAAAGTTTTGAAATGAAATAAAACTTTAATACATATTTTAAGATTGAAAGTATTACGAATTTTGACTACCACTCTATTTTGGAATAGTAATATTATCTTTATTTAATCACAGAATTTACGCAATTGTCCTGATTAAAGAGCAAAAAGAATGATATACGACAGTACTCGTGCTCGATAGTAGACGGTACGCATCCTGATAATATTTTTTAAAATAAGTAAGAACTTAATAAATTTTAAAGTACAGTATATATATTATAAGTATTTCGGAGTCAGAATATAAAAAAATTCGAATAGTGATATTCGTCTTGTTTAAAGACAGAAATCTGCGAAATAATAAGGCAAATATTATTATTCCGATATATTGGAAAAAAATCCGTAATTCTTGACATTTAAGTTTATAAAAATAAAAGAATACATTTAAATATATAACTTTATCAATGTATTTAAAGCGTATACATGGTTTAGATCAGGGCTCTCCAACCTGGCGTCCGCTATTCACTAGAAAATTCTTACAGAAACATTTTCCTTATATATTCGGAGATTGATTAAGGCAAATATTTCTACAAGAATTTTCTGTTGAATAGCGGGCGCCAGGTTGGACAGCCCTGGTTTAGATAAATATTTCTTAGCCCCATCTCCTATTCATGTAAACTCAATATAAAAATATTTAATGAAAAGAGCGAGTGGCTTTAAACTCAATCCATGTTTACAGGTGTCGGCGTGTCTGTCACTTTTACTCAGAAAAGAGCTTTTTACTAAAAGTGTTTAAAGCCCAAACTTTTATATTAAATTTTTTAAAACTTTTCCAATATTTATTTTCCTTAAGAATGCAGTGACGCTTCTTCACAAGACATTATTTTCCTATTTTAAAAAACTCTTTATTTGCTGCACGTGTGACATTCACGTTACATTCGAAACGTGTAAAAACATTTTTTTTATGTATATTAGGGATATACATTGGATGGTATACGCCCTATACAAGGTTCGCACACTCCTTGGGATTTCCAAGTAGTCTGGCATCAGTATTAATGTTGAAAAAATTTCTATTAAATTTTTTTAAACACAAAATTCATAACCACCGCGTTTATTCACAGATTTCGAAATGTTTTTCTGCAGTTAAATAAGGCAAAAAAACTGTTAAAAATTTGTGGTAGAACTCTGCGTATACCTTCTGGATGTTTAAAAGAAAATCCTTACATCATTGCCAGTGGGATACATTTATAAAAAAATCACTGAAATCTGTTTGCCACTACTTTTTTGAAGCAGTATAATTCGCCATGTTTTCGCTTTATTTAATCTGTTAATAAATAAGGCAAATTTCTCTTTATCAAAAAACTGGTGGCAATCAAGAAAAAAGTAGCCCACTGGCAATGACTCTGTATACCGTGCATAGCTTTTGTGTATACTTTTATCGTATAGCACGTGCCTATATCGTATACCCTCTGTTTTGTTTGGGACTACACCACTGTGATAATGATGTTCTAGAAAATCAATGCTGCTACGTTAAGGTGAATAAACGTTGGTTTAGTATATAAACACTTAATTTAATATTTATATATTTCATTCCTTTAAGTACAAAGCTAATTTAGGTGGAAATGTTTCAGAAACGCCCTTATAGAGGGAACGTTTTACTTCAAGATGGTGCACTCTTAGAATATCCAAGGCGTATGGCAGCACTACTTTAGAACAAAATCATTGCCTTTTACATTTTTTTAAATATTAAAAGTGTTTCAGTGGTTAATCGCCGAATACGTAATATTGTGATGCTTTTAAGAAAGGTGAATAATTCTATTCCAAAATTATTGGGAAACTGTACCCACCCTGCCACGCCCAGTAATTTAAATTCTTTTTAAAATCTTTTCAGTAGTTTTGAATCAGCATTCAGAACTTAAAACTGACTTTTATTTTTTTTTTAAATCATAATATTTGATGGATAGTAAATACATTAATACACAATTTCAAAAATTATTTTCCTAGATTCTGAATTATCAGACATTTTAACTTCCGTTTATTGAAAAAGTAATCTTTAGCTATCACAAGAAAATATTTCTTATCTAACGGAATTCTGCAGAAAAAATAATCACATTTTAGAATTTCGACTTTTCTTCAAGAAAGTCAGTAGAAGAATTTCTACCATTTTAAATAGTGTATGATGAAGAAAAATATCCCTTAGATATTTATAACATAAAATCTTAACGATCATATTCTAATTCTTTGTCCCAAAATTGGCTGCAAACTTTAAAAAAGAAAATCCTTTTAGAAAAAGATCCCAATCTTCGTCTAAGATAATATACTGTCTTTTGATTTAAATAAAATTGTTAAAAATACATATCACAATACATTTTAACATGAAACTAAACACATAAAAAAAATATTGTGAAATTTATCCTTTTAGAAGAGAAGATCAAATACCAGACGCCAGGAGAAATTTTTTTATGTTAAAAAAGTTTTTTTTTTCGTCTGAAAAAGTTCTAAAAAGCTATTTTCAGTTTTCTGTCTGTTTTCGTTTGGATAAAAAAGAATTTTATTTTATTTTTATTTTAACTTTTTGAGAATTTTGAGAGTTTCTCTTACCAAATCTAAATTGTTTATTAAATATTTTTAATGACACACATAATAGCTTTCTTCCTGCATCTTACTTTTTATTTTATGTATATGATTAGTTTTTAATTAACTTTCAAAATTACGCATAATAAAATATAATTTCAATACATTTTTTTTTTTAATTTTAAGCATCCCTATTTATTCTGACTAATAAAAGTTTAAATTTATATACTGACAATAATAACTTATTTTCCTGGAGAACCTTTTGATGATAAGGTGTGGAGAACCCCCCTGTAAGCAGGATAGTTGTCACCACTGTTTCCTTATAATAATTTTTGCATTATTTAACAGCCGATTTTTTGTAATTAAATAAGGCATGGGCATAACTGCCAACCTTTACGCTTTTTTGCTACCACTAAAATTTAATGGAATTTTTTTCCTTATGTAATCAAACGATTTTGTCGATTTAATAAGATAAAATTTACTACCAAATTTTAGTGGTAGGAAAAAAGCGTAAAATTTGGCAGCTATGGGCATAGGTTACTATTCGGAAAGAGTGAGAGCAATTGTACAGGGCTCCCAAATGGTCCGCCAACTGAATACCAATTTCTTTTAACAGAAAATTTTATGGTAGGTTTCTACAACATTTCTGCAAAAAACTACGTACGGAGGTGGGTTCTGCAAAATTTGCAAGAAAAATCTAAACATAATTTTTTTTCTAAGAAAATACCGGTTTTCAAAAAAGGCCCATTTGAGAGCCCTGAACTTATTCCTTTATTGTTGTTATTTTGTTCTTGTTTTAGTTAACTATATCGTAGGATAGGGTGCACAACTACTGGCCACCTAGATTCCAGTGATTTTACACAGAATAATTTGCCTTATTTCGGACAGAAACGTTTCTATTGAAGGTTATATTTCGCATATTTTGGTGGAAAATGAATAAAAGGCGAAAACGTTGGTGCAGCACTATCGTAGGGAAAATATTTATGTAACAAAAATGTTTAAAAGTTTGACCGCCACAAGATCTCGCGAAGAAATTGATTTGCAATATATATATATATATATATATATATATATATATATATTTTCTTTATGTGCAGCATTGTAAACGCAAATTTTATTTTTCAAATAGTTTGGAGCTATTTCGGTAGTTGGGAATTAAGTGGTATAAGCTATATACCACCGACCTTCAAGGGGTTACATTTCTTCGTAAAAACATGTTCGTTTGATCAGAGCTTAACCCATTCGGGACCATGGGTGCATATATGCACCCTCAAAAAGAGCATACAGAATTTGTTTTAGGCACCAGTAAAAAATAAAAGTATTATTTACTTCGCCTAATTAGAGCAGTTTTGTGATTGTTTAAGTAAAGGTAGCTTTCTAAAAAAAAAGTGGTGGCAATCGAATAAAACTTGTGTAAAAGCCGCAGGTCCCGAAGGGGTTATACGCCGGAATCTGCTGTAATCATTTTCTAATTGTCAATTTATTTTCTGTTCCTTTACGAATTTTCCTCCTCATTTGTTCATAAAAATTAAGAAAAAGAAAGGAA
Organism: Maratus michaelseni; assembly: GCA_963931845.1. Classification (NCBI taxonomy): domain Eukaryota; kingdom Metazoa; phylum Arthropoda; class Arachnida; order Araneae; family Salticidae; genus Maratus; species Maratus michaelseni. The sequence continues at coordinate 166,240,764 of OZ007586.1, forward strand.
TCAGAATTTCGTGGTGTTATTATAAACCAAATTTCATTTGGAAATTTTCCAGAAGTTCTACACCTAGTTCTGTTTTTACACGAATATATCATCCCTACCATGTCAAACTATCGAATATGAAAATATGCATTTTTCATTACTTTTAAAAATGGGCTGATTGTCACCACTGAATTTTAAGAGGGTTTCCAGTTTGCAACATCACCAGGGTTGCCAGTTTGGCCTCCCTTTCCATTCAGAAATTTTGAATCCATACCAGAAATTTAAAATAGACATTTTTTTCTTTATACAATGACAGCCTATTTCGTAATTACTTAAAGCAATTTTTTTTCTCTAAATCTTTCCGGTATGAATTCGGCATTTCTGAATAAAAAAAGCCAAACTGGCAACCCTTTTCTTCACAGAAACTTTATTATTATTTTTACTAGGCGTAGAATTCTAATAAAATTTAGTGGTGACAATCGGCCCATTTTTAAAAGTAATAAAAAATGCATTTTTAATTAATCGGTAGTTTGACATGGTAGCAACGAATGTTTAAATATTTACGGACATTACATATCACTCTTTTTTATTTTAATCTTCGCCTTTATAATTGCAGAAATCTGCGTTTAAATAAAGCTAAGCTTTCTATTATAAAACAGTGGTATTCAGTGTCCTTGAAGCTTTAAACATAAGAGCGTGTAAATCCGAAGTAAGGCATACAACTAATAGAATATTCGAATTGAAATTCCTGGCGTTTAGATATGAACTGTTTGGGTGTGGACACTGAGAAACTTTCTACAACTTTTTAAATAGAAATGTTCGCGTTATTTAAGACAGAAATTCTGCATTTTTAAAATTATTTCTTTTCAGTTTAAGTGATGGAAAATTGGATCCCCCCCCCTAACGCTAACTTCCTGATGTCTTGATGTTACACCAATGTCATGTTTAAGACATTCCCTTTAATAACGCCGATTAAGATTTAGATATTTTTTTAAATATGAGCATCGTAGTTGCACAATTTAGAGCAAAATGTATTAGTTATCGAAATAGCATCGCAGTCAAATATCCCTTTTTTCAATTGTTTATATTTTTTAATAAAAATACAGTAACCTTTCACTTATACTCGGTGAACTGTAATTACGTTTCAGCACAACATTTTCTATAAAGTAATATTTTTCTTATATATTCTGCGATTAAATTAATAGAAATTTTATTATCAGAAGTAATGTTACTAAAAAATGGCGGTGTCGCATAGAAATAAATGGTCACCTTAATAATTTTATGTATTCACTAAAATTTGCGATAATATAAGAGGAAGTTTAACATTAGAAAATTGTGGTACTAACTAATCGGGAAAATTTACAGCTGAGAGATTGGTAAATATACATTTTTTGTCAAGCTTCTTGTACGTGAAATACTTAATGTGGCGCAACGGAATGACGAACGATTTCCAAAATTTCAATTGGTTATAAATCCCACCATTTACAATTATCTGTGCATTTTTTTTAAATATAAAATTACAGTTGTTCCTCAATGGACATTCTGTTCTGATAATGCATGAGAAAATAACATGTTGATGACTTCCCAATCTTTTACACAACAAACTCTTAAACATTTTCTCGCCATATATTCGGATTTTCGAACAATAGAAACCACTAAGTTATTCAGGGTTCGTACGCCCCCTGGAATTTTGTGACCAGGAAATTCCTTGGTAGCAGTATTTTCTTACAGAAAATCTCTCCTTAAAAGAAGGCGAAGTTTCTCGAGTTTAACCTAGATTCCCTTTTCTATATAAAAAATATTCTGGTACGACTCCTGGAAAATTCCCTGATCCGTACAAACCCTGTTATTACTATCAAAAACTAATAACTGTGTTTTTATAATATCAAAGTCACACCAGCAGTTTTGAAAAAAGAATAATTGGAAATAAGGAAATGCAATTCATAATTTCTTTTTCCACAAAATTATCAAAGTAACATTTTCTCCAAAAACTCTAGTGAAAATCTTATTTAAAATTAAGTGGTATAAAAATATCCTACCGCCCTACAAGGTGTTAAGGGAACATACTAATCTTGAATGTTAAAAAATATTTTTTTTCAAAGATAATGCACATGACAGTGACATTTCAAAAATGTATCAACATTTCCGAATATCTTTTTTCAGCTGTATTTAATAGGAAAATTTTGGTGATTAAATAAATCAGAGATTACAATTAGCAAAATCTGGTAGATATTTTGTATAAATGACGTAATAAATCGGCAACATCGCTAACAATTACATTTGATACCAGAAGTTTCAAAATATTTACCATAATTTTCAAATAGTAATATTTATTTTATTTAATGATGGAAACTCTAGCATTGACTAAAGGGAAGATTTCTATTTGAAAAATGGTAGGTTTCTTGAATAAAAAACGCTGGACACCGGATACTACGGTTTACATTTTTTATTCCCTAGTTACATACTTTGACTTTGCATGCATAGCCTTTATTTATAATAAGAATGAAATCAATTTATGTGTATTTTATTTTTATTATATAAAATTACAAATATTCAGTTATAAAATTAATAAATGAAACTTAAATTTTGTATAATTTGTATATAACCATTTTATTGTTAAAATTTTTTAATTTTACGTATATCAGGGTTCGTACGCTTTTAGCACAATTTTTTAATATAATTTTTCTATTTAATATTTAAATAACAGAAATTTTAGACGCTTCATTTAATTACAAGATTTGTTATACTTTTCTTCATTTAAATAAGGCGAATTTTTTTATTAAAAAATTGTGGCAAAAGCGTACGAGTTGGGTTGGGTTGATTATTGACGGCCAATTATCTACACTTGGGATATAGGCCCGGGGGAGTGCCCTTCGTGGGGGTATTTCTAAGGGAACCTAACCCGTATTTACGCATGGATAAATCCACGGCTCGAAGAAAACCACGAAAACTCCGAACGATTAGGCCGACGGGCGCGATTGGGATCGAACCCAGCACCTCCCGTCTACCAGCTTCGAGAGCACAACCTCTCAGCCACTGGTGGGGCGGCAAAAGCGTACGAACCATGTATATATGAATACATGTAAAATTTTTGTATTTTAGTTTTGATTTCATAAAATGAAAAATTAGAATAAATAATGAATACATATAATTACTTTAACTTAACTGCGTACAACTAACATTAACTAAATGAAAGTATAATCCCTGAAATTATTTTATTGATTATAAGAATAAAATTTATATTATATATATGTTTGGAATAAATTACAATTAGCGTTCAGAAGTGAAAATTATTTCCCTCTGCACTGATATATTTAATAATTCTGCTACTAAAACAAGAGATTTGTATGCCACTTTATCCTTTAGGGACATGCAGCAATTACGATATTAATAGCGCAGATTTCGTGTGACAATACAATAATTTTATAAAATTATTGAATTACAAAATACAATAATTTTGTAAAATTATCGTATAACATGTTAGTCAAAGAATATGTATTGTAATCCTACATGCTACATTAAATATAATGAGAGATAATTCTTTTAGAAACTTTCATAAAAAATATTTGAAAAGTTTGTTAATTTCATTGGTACAATTAAAATAATTCAGCTGATAGCCTGGTGCAGTTTTATTGTATGTACAATTAACTATTTCGTTTGAAAAATATTTCTTCAGAATAATTCTTTTGAAGAAAATCTTGAAATTTACTAGTGTATAATCATTTATTTCCATGCATAACATTTTTAATTTGTGTACCAAATATATGTCATACTTCAAAGGATGAAAATATGTTTCAGAAAAATGTTGTTAATCGATTAATAATTATTTTATGGAATTTAATATTTGTTATCTTATTTTTGAAGGAATTCTATTTAATAAGTGTTTATGTCCTTAAATGTTTGAAGGTTCATAGTACATTATTTATATCATTTAATTTTAATAAAAATTTGTATCTGAGATTGTAAATAAAATTTTTCATTATTAACTTACAAGAAAAAATGAAATTCACTTGTTTTAAATTCGAATAAAATTGTTCGAAAATTCTGGCAAATATTCTACTTTACAACAGAATTAGTTACCCTTGAATGGGTTATAAATCCACCATGGCTTAATCACACTAATATCAGGAAATGAAAGCATGCAAATTTCTTTACCTTTACGCCCCACCAGTGGCTGAGAGGTCCTGCTCTCAAAGCTGGTAGATGGGAGAGGCTGGGTTCAAATCCCTGTCGCACTCATCGACCTAACCGTTCGGAATTTTCCGTGATTTTCTTCGAACCTTGCCGTAAATACGGGTTAGGATCCCTTAGAAAGACTCCCACGGAGGGCATTTCCCCCCCTAGGACCTATATCCCACGTGTAGATAACCGGCCGTCATAAAATCAACCAACCTTTACCTTTACACTTTGTATAAATACAATAAATAAAGTGCTTAGAGGTATCAATATTACTCATTTTCAATAACTGCATTTCCGAATAACAATCTTCGTCTTTTTAAATGTCACAGTTTTGCGATTAAATAAAACATCTATTATCATCAGTAAATAGTGGTATTTGAAATCCATAATCCTTAGGCATATAAATACTAGAAAACAGACAAAAAATATCTAAAAAAATATATTTATCAAAAACACAAGAATTGAATAAATGGTATTTAAAATGTACAAATTATATAACTGTAGTCGTATGTTATTTTAAAGAAAGCACCATTTTCTAACAAATGCACCATTTACTTGTAAAAGTGATGATGTGCAAATATTTACTTATACAAAAATTTCCAAAATTTAGTATACTCCTCATACTTAATCATAAAATAAAAAAATGTTTTAAATATTAATAACCAATTCATTTTTCTTTTTTTCCCGACTATTCAATATTACGATGGCTGATACACTAAACATTTTAGAAAAAGAACTATTAAAAACTATTGAATTTCAAAAAAGCTCATTTTTTTCTAACAAACAGGTGAGATGTCGTCGCTACCATGTCAAACTATCGATTATGAAAAAAAGCATTTTTCATCACTTCTAAAATTGGGTCGATTGTCACCACTAAACTGTATTAGAATTCTTCCCCTACGAAAAATACTAGTACAGATTCTGTGAATGTTGCCAGTTTGGCCTTCTCTTATTCAGATAAGCCGAACTCATACCCGAAATTTCGAGATTTTTTTTTTACTTTAAGTTATCGCGGAATGTCTGCCATTAAAAATGCAAAAAATTCTATTTGAAATTTCTGAAGAAAAAAACAGGCGAAAGTGGCAACACTGCTAAATAATACTATTAAAATTTAGTGGTGACAATCGGTCCATCTTTAAAAGTAAAGATTAATGCATTTTTTCACATTCGTTAGTTTGACGAATATGGAGGCTGGCGAGTGCTCTATGTCATCACAATTTCGGTATAGTAGTCTTTACTTTATTTTATTGCGGAAAATACAGCCTGTCTAAACTAAAAAGACATTGACATATTTCAATTTAAAGAGAATGCATGATTAAATTAAGAAAGTATAAATTATAATTCCTTATAAATAGTACTCAAAACGTAACATTTTTAGTATACATTAATAAACTTATGATGATTTTCAGGGCTTATCTGCACTTTCATAATAGAATGCAAGGTATTAGGGATTTAACATATTTCTGAGCATGATGATAAAATATGTATGCGATGATTAAATTAATAGAATTCCGAGAGTGCCCAAAGAATTCACTTTGAAAATTTGCTTGGGTCATTTATTTCAATTTTACCCGGAACATCCCACGTTTGAAGTCTTCTTTAATTAGCAAACTAGGCTAAATAACTCATGAGAATTAGAGCAGAATATGTTCTCCCCAAAGCTGATTATTTTAGAACCGAAGCAATCAATGCTATTCGCAGTATAATGTTCCTAATTTCAATAAAGTTTTTGAAATTCTTTAAAACAAACAATACCTCACGTCATGTTTTACGATAAAGCATATTTTAATTTAACAGTCAAAGATATACATTATTTTATTATAAACTTAATTTGTTTTTCTTTTGCGTAATTATTTAATTTTTAGAGGAATTTCATTTTCAAAACACATTCTTTGAAATTGTGTGATTGAAAAATAAGTTATAATCCATGCAATGCTTGCGTAATTCTTCATTCATTAAATGTCATATACCAGATTTATATAAATACATGCCTTCTACTGATTCGTTTATTGAATATAAGTATTTCCAACAATTTTACATTTCAAACACATTTGCAGTAGAAATATATCACGAAGTTTATTGTTGAGAAAGTCTAATATCTAAAAGGAGACGAGTGGATGACACCCGTTGTCAGTGGCGTAGCGTTACGGGGGGGGGGGGGGGCGATCATTTTACTACCAGTATAATTATATACTACATTTGGCCTTATTTAATCTTTGAACGGTATGAATTAAATAAGGACATCTATAGTTTATAAAAATACTGGTAGTAAAGTGATCCTGCTCCCCCCCCTCCTGACGCTACGCCTCTGCCTGCAGTTACGAAGTATCCAAATGTTAAATATTAATGTTTCTATACAGATACTTCAATATGATTTTTTTAAATTCACTTACCTATGTTCCACATAACTTCCTAAAATATATTGTCATCATACCAATATAAATACACGAGTATTTACATACTCTCTTTCGGCAGCAACTACTTTAAAACAATAATCGTCGTTTTAGAATTCTCTGATTGCAGAAAACCTATCCATCGTACCGTAATTTCCGGTGTATAATCCGCGAATCAAACAATTATATTTCAACCCAGAAGTTTTATTTTATAAAATGTAACTTACTAGATCGCTGTAAACATTTGACTTCTATTATTGAATAAAATTTCTGGGTTGAAACAGAATTGTTTGATCCGCGGATTATACGCCGGAAATTACGATTGGTTTTTCTGGCAACTGTTGTATAAATGTACCACGAACATTATTGTTTGTATATAATGACATAGCCTAAAAAGCGACCATGCCGACCCCTGAAAGTCTGAAAGTGGTAATCTTCGCCATATTGAATCGCAGTATCTGGCTGATCGCTTTTTAGCACTGTTCGTGATTAGTAATGAAATTCTTTGTTTAATCATAGAATGATAAGCCGAAGATTAGAGTATCAGTGGCGTAGCGTAATGGATTACTTTACTATCAAATAATTCCTATAAATAATGAATTAAACAAGACCAAATGTAGTATATAAAAATACTGGTACTGTCATGATCCAGCCTCCCTTCTTTGTCGCTATGCCTTTGAGTACTAATCTGATATATAGGCAACAAGCAGCTAGCAGGTTGTACACCACTGTCTACAAACAAAATAGTTTAAAAAATACAAATACATAGGTGCCAACCTCTAATTAATATTCCGTAATATGCTGGTTAATTTGACCCAGTTTAACTTATTAAAGGCGGAATTATTTTCGTCTTTAAAATACAAAAATTACATTTCCACCAGTTTTTTTAAATTAGCAATTTTTGTTTGTTTTTATCCCGAACTTTGAGTCATTAAAAAAAGATAATGTTTCCTTAAAAAAATACTGGTATATAAACAATAAAATGGTTGAAACTTATCCGGTACCATATGGTACCGCTAGGCTTTAATGGGTTAACAACGCTTCAAACCAGAAAAATTATTGGATGAAACTTTATTAATTCAATTTCAGGTTTCTACGTGGAATTTATTTCATTGCATTTCCTAAAAAAATTTCTGGGACGAAACGTGTTAAACCTGAGTCAAATTAACCCGCATATTACGGAATATTAATGAGAGGTTGGCACCTATGCAAATATTATGAAGTTTATGAGAACATTCAGAGTCAGTGGCGGCTCGTGACTGGCAATATTTGGGGCACTAAATGAATATGTGCCAAATTGATTCTTTCCTTACCGCTATTTTTTAAAATAATTTATTCCTATTTATTGACAGAAAGTTCTGCCATTAAACAAACAATAAATTTCTTCTAAAAAAATGGTTCTAAAAGAATAAATATTTCAGCTATGTATTTAGTGCCCACAAAGTAGTCAGTCACGAGGCGCCAATGTTCAGAGTTATATCCAGGAAAAAAATAACAAATATAGTTGTTCATTGGCTAATTTATTTTTAACTACCGTATATACTCGTGTATAAGCCGACCCCAAAATTCCTGATGAAAACATGTTTAATACCAGTATTTTACAATAATGTTCTTCGTCTTATATAATTCACAATTAAATGAGGTAAAGCAGGGCGTAGAAAATATTCTGAATTTTTGGTGTTAAACTTGTTTGCATCTCGGTTTAGGGGGTCGGCTTATACACGAGTATATACGGTAACTTATAATATGAAATACGAGATTTCATATTAATTTCATGATAAATATTCTTCATGCAACAAAGCCTCAAATAATAAATGTGTCTTGCTTCCATGTGCTAGTCATTTGAAATATCTTTGATTTTATTCATTAGATAAAATTTCTGCTTCAAATAGGTTTATTTGAATGGACGGTTAAATAAGAATTAACTGAGAAGGTTCAAATTTTCGTGAAACTAATTTCCTTCATATGATTAAATTTCCTTGTTTGCAAATGATATTATAGTAGAAATATCCTACTGTCAATTATTGAATCATATTAGGGATTAAATTATCTTTCCCTTGATATATACATTTATGGCATTACTTCAAAATTAGATATCCTAATGAGCTTTCAAAGTTTAGAAGTTGAGTTTTCCCAAAACGCTTCAATATTTTTGGCAAGCACTGTATACATGGTTGCCAACTTCTTTTAAGTAAAAAGAAAACATATTTGAACCGGAAATTATCCTTAATATATAAAATCAAATATGTATAATATATATCATAAAATAAACACAGCACTCTATTTATTAAGTAAATTTTTGGTTAAAAACATGTCTATATGATTTTAAAAAGCGTAGATGTCCGAATCCATGCTATATAGAAGAAAAGCCATAAATACGTATATGCATGTATAAAAAACAATATATGAAAGAATGGAAGAATATCATATATAGTTATAGATATAGATATTTATCGAGAAAGAAATGTTATCGTGCGCTGGTAAAACTCGAAAAGTAAGGAACATGTATGTAAGTATACATAGAGAGAAGTATTTTATATTTTCGAAAAAGAAGTAAAAATGTTAGAATGAGACTTTAGGGAAATTACGTTCCACGTTTCTTTGTGAATATGATTTATAAAAAGGAGGTGTTCTTCCGCGGAAAAAAGTTCAGGCTTTAGTAAAAGCCTCTTTTCTTGAATATTCAATACATATAAAAGATAAAGATTTACTGTTGTTCCTTTTTTAATGCATATAAATCGAATTGAAACTTGCATATCTCTATAATAAAGTGTTTGATGTATAAATGTTTATATAAATATATGCATTTTTTTTTCTCCGTACACCTTCGAAACACTACATATAGACACTTAAAAGCACAGATGTGCTATAACCATTTTTTGGGAATCAGATATTCTTGAAAATCTGGAATTGTTATCAACGATTACGTTAAAATCACAAGTGTTTCTAGCCCAGTTTGCGAGAACAAAATGCAAAAAAAAAAAAAAAAAAAAAAAAAAAAAAAACCCAAGAAGTGGGTAAGTATAATCGAAGATCGGCCTAAGTGTTTTGTATAATATTCCTTTCAAAACACTTTATCCCTTAATTAATAAATCCAAATCATTAATTTATAATTAAACTTATTATTTATCAGTCCACTTTATCAATAAGAACACAAATGACAGCATCATTAAATTTAATAATAAAATGATAACACGAGGAAACTAATTATTAAAAAATTAAAAATATTCAGCATAATTAATTATATGATTTAATTTTAGCTA